>OX402585.1:4020226-5360301 GCA_948098905.1 Tiliacea aurago
ATGTAGGGCTTTAAGGGATCATTGTACTCATCATTATGAACAACTTTTTCTATGGGAACAAACCTGAAATCGCGAAAGAAAATCAACTGTTCCCTACATTTATGTTCTCATAACTCGTCAAAATGTAGGGAATAACACTGCCCGACCTGGGAATCGATCCTTGGACCTTATGCACAACAGTAGCGCTTGCGACCACTAAACCAACGTGGTAGTTAGTCTAGTAGTGGCAGGATGTATAATGTTATGATTATAAAAAAAAAAACACAAAAATGTGACCGAAATATTGCCATAAATAAAGCTATTGGTTTTTTTTATAATTGCGATAATGTCAAAGTTCAGTAAGTCAAGTCTGTGATAATGAATTCGTTAATCGTCAAGGTGACGTTGACTCTTTGTTTATCATTGACTCGAATACTAACGAGGTATACATACGATGGAGGAGGCGTTCCTTATAACATCGTACGACATTTTAATTTACGACATTGTTACGATAAAAGTGGGATAGGTCGTATTTAACATATTGTGGAGGTTATTTGAGTTGCGTAAATGTTTTGAGTCTATGGTAGCCAAAATATATAATTATCGTTCTAGTCACGTAAATAACATTCTTAAATAATAAGTTGGGGTCTATTATAAAATTGTATTAACTTTAAAACATTACTCTACATGGTACCAATCAAAATCAATACACTGGGGAAGTGTAAAGGCTCCTGCAGACTGCCGCGACGCGACAGCGCGACGCGGCACGTAGTAAAATTTCTATGAAAATGTCAAGGCTCATACAGACAGGCGCGATTTAGTGGGCGTGACAAGGGTCGAGCTCGTGATATCGCTCCAGTCTGTTACCACGAGCCTTAATTAAAAACGCTCGGCTCAGTTATACAATAGACTTAACAAGGAGATTTACTTGTATAATGTGAAACAATGTGAATTTAAACAGAAATTAACTAATTGGATAAAACCACTTACCTATGAAGACACGGAGGCGCTGCTGGAATAAGATATAACACTACACCTAATCAATGCCAGTCTCCCTGCCTTCTTAACCTCACGCATACACTCTGATTCATTCGTGTTGACATTCACACACATTCACACATCATCCCATTCACACACATTCACACACCCTCACACTCACTCACACACTCGCCTGCGTGCGTGCTGCATGTTTAGCTTTAATACTCTTTATTTTTTATTTTTTTTTATTTAATATTGTTTGCATAAAACAAGTAAATGATACTTATTTAAGTTATGGAAGAGCGGAGTCGCCTAACACAGGCATATCTGCTTAAAAGGAGGCTTCAATCACTAGTTGGTAAGGTTTACTTGTAAAAATAATAAACCATTTTTCATTTCATTTTCATTTAATTGTGTCTTTTAGGGTTGGTTTCGTAATCTCCCGTAACGGGGTCATTATCGAGCAGATACCTGTTATTTAAAAGTGGAACAGAATTTGTATGAAATAATTTTAGCTGTACTCAGGCTGCAGTGAAAAGATGTCTATTGGTCCAGTAAATTAAAAAAAAAAAAAAATGTGGTTATTATCTTAAATCTATACAATTAAGTTGCCGGGGCTTCCCAGAAAGTAATCCGAAGATACTTGTGATGGGATAAACCTCGCTCTTAAATTATGAGCTAACCCTGGCATGCGACTCATGGCTGGTAAATAGCGACACTGACACTGCATTAGCTCCCTAGCTCAGGGGACCTAACACATTAAATGACATGATTACTGCCATAATCGTCATCGTCTCCGGTTGCACTTAAACCGTTCATCGACTATGAGCAGATTTTTTTTTATTTTGCTTTTAAAGCTACCTGTACGCGTCAAAATTTCTGGCGGCTCTGAAGTGCAATAAGTACTTGCTGCGCAGTACCGCACCGAATTGGTTACTGCACAGGTATTTTTACCTCAAGGCCGCGAGTCTCGTCGTCTTCCGGATTGCCATAAAGTTTGAAGCGGGCTGCTCGATACTGAAACCCATGATTTCGTGCCAACACAGACCAGAGACAACCTGCAGTATTGTCCCTCCTTCTCCCTTTAAATCCATCCAAAGGTTGTTTTTAACCGACTTCCAAAAAGGAGGTTATATGTTTGGCTGTATGTTTTTTTTTTATGTTTGTTCACCGATTTCTTCGTCAATTATAGATCAATTTTGAAAATTCTTTTTTTGTTTGAAAGGGTATGTTCCCAAGGTGATCTCATTGCTACCTAATCAGAATCTGATGAGGGAATCCCATGGAAATCGAGAGAAACCCTTGAATTTTATAGGCAGACCTATAGCGATTTGGGTATTTTAATTTATAGTAACCCATGCATTTGAGAAGAGAAAGAAAGAAAAATTGTTTATTCTGCACAAACAAAACACACATTACAAAAATAAAATACAAATTGACGAAAAAAAAAAAAAACACACTCTAATACAAGTAGCCAAATCGCAATCATATTTAAGACTATGAATAACCAGAAATAAAAATAAGAAAAATAATAAATAATAATTGCTAAAAGCCTAGTATTCAAAACCTTAAAAGTTAAAAGTTTGACAATGTTGTCAATTGCTTGATGTCAGTGTCAGGGCTTGTCAAGGCAGGCCAAAGACAAAAGACAATAGTTGCGATTTCGGTATTAGTAAATGACAACAAACAAAATCCAAACAAAACAAAACAAAATGCGCATTGCCGAGTGGAAATGTTCTACCCTTGTAACAATTACAAGTAAGAATAGCCGTGTGTCGCATCTGTGCAAGAACAGGTCGTTACTCAGCAAAATGCTGTGACTTCGGACGAACTTATTGTCAACAGCGCTGATTTTCAGTAACTACCTCTCGAGTGACATAATGACGTCCCCCTGTGTTACATAATAATGCGGGTAAGTCTTGTACTATATTTTAAAGAAATTATTGTGTTAAACTGAACATAGTGTGTAAAAAAATAACTGGTTATAATTACGCGTAACTTTTTTATATAAATAATACGTAAACTACAACTATAATAACATGAAAAGAAATAAAAATATACCATTATTCTAGACGTTGACGTTGTTTAAAGTGCTTTGTGATATCTAGTCAATGCAGCTCCGGCAAGATCATCAGCAAACACGCTCCATATAACTGAGGACTACCATTCCTCTTGTGAGGATGAAACAGACCGGACCTAAACAGGGCGCAATCAAACCGAGGCCACTTTGGACTGTTGGAAAACCATATTCATTGCCCGTAGGTCGTAACCCTTGAGGTAAGTGCACAGAGAGCATTTATAATTTTTAGTTTAATGTTACATTCATGTGGATTGTTGTATTTGCATGAAATATCTCTTTAAAGTATTCAAAAAATGCTTCTTTGTTCTCAGGACTCTTACTGGTGGAGGAAGGTTATTCCAACAGTGTGTGGCGGCGTATCTGAAACTCCCTCTGAATGCCGCGGTCCTATGTGTTGATGTACACAAAGGTTTAGTATTAAGACGAGGGTCATATTTGCTCTGTCTCCAACTTAACTTTTCAAACAGGTAGTGTGGTTTTTGTGTTTTGACTACTCCAAACAGTAAACTAGCCATATGCAACTTTCTCCTAGCAGCCATTTTCAAAATATTATTTTCATTTATAAAAGGAGTGACATGACTTCTAGGAGGTATTTTTACACAGAACCGTGCACATGCATTTTGTATACGTTGTATCAGCTTCTCTGTTCTTGTTAACAGGCATGGACCATACACAGTATCGCAATAGTTAAGCCTTGATAATATTAGGCTATCCGCTAGTTGTTTCCGTAGATCAACACTCAGGTAGTCTCTAATTGAATAAAGAAGTTTCAGTCTATAAAAGCAATTTCTCATTGAGTTACTGATGTGCTTCTCAAATCGTAGTTCCGGATCCATGGTTAACCCAAGATTACATGCTATCTCTACCCTATCTATTTTCTCCCCCCTGATAACTACTTCTGGTTTGGCTAACAGTATGGCGCTGATCAATTTCCTACTTCCTAAAACCATAAATTTTGATTTTAGTGGGTTTAATACTAGTGAGTTACTATCTGACCATACCACCACTCTTTCTAGATCATCATTGATTTTCTCAACTGCCTCTAATGTATCAGCTGGTTTAAATGATATATATAGTTGGATATCATCGGCATACATGTGATACCTGCAATGCTGAAATGACTTAATAATATCTGTGCTGTAAAGAATATACAGAAGGGGCCCCAAAATCGATCCTTGAGGCACACCACGTGACACCCGACGAGGGGGGGATGACAACTTTGATCCATCCTCCTTCTGGATTTCAACGAGCTGTGACCTATTTTGTAAGTAGCTAGCGAACCACTCTATTGTTTCCGCTGTAAAACCATAATAGGCTAACTTGGAAAGTAACAGTGTGGTGTTTATTGCATCGAACGCCCGTGAAAAATCAAGAAGTGCAAGGATTGTTCCCTCCCCTCTGTCCCGTGCCTCCAGGATATTCCCCACTACGTCAGAAAGGGCTGTGGCCGTCCCACGGCCTTTCCTAAAACCAGATATTTGCACCCGGATAGCACCGTTTGGTGAAGTGGAACTGATGATGGAGACCACAGATGGCCACCGGAACAACATAATAATAAGTATTGCGGGTTGCGATTCGATTAGGTACTTTATTATGGTTGCTAAGCAATTTATGCTCGTCACAATGCATAATATGGTGAGTGGCAGTTCTCCTGGTTCTTAACAGGAGAACTCCTCAACAAATAACGTCCCGGCATCGGGAAAAGCAATATTTTGTAACCGGTGATGAGCAGTTGACATTAGGCTATTGTAACTTAGATAAATTAAAAACTGACCCGCTAACAAGTGCAAAATAAAAAATAAAAATCCAAAAAAAAGCACTACTAAGTGAAAAAATAACTAATTTCGGAAGACGGTGGCAAAAACTAAAATACAGATCCAAAGACACCGACTTCCGAAATTAAAGTTATTTTTCACTTTGTAGTGCTTTTTTGGAAGACAGTTATTTTTTTAAATGTTTTTTTATTAAAAATGGCTTTTAACAAAAATACCGGCAATTGTGTCACTCTTTGGCATCATACTCGTATACGAGGGCTGCACTAAAAGTATCGGGAATGGAATATTTCCACTGTTCCTGTCATATTAAAATCTTTTTAATTGAAAACTCCTTGGTTTTAAAAATCGAATACCATTTATTTATTTAAAAAAAGATTATCGGTCTTGTCACAAGGTTTTGTCAAACTTGTTTAGTCGTTGAGAAAATGAAATTGACTCGAGAAAATTCAAGAGCGATGATTTATTATGACTTTCGAAGTGGTTTAACACAAAAACAGTGTGTTGACCGGATGATTTCTGCATTTGGTGATGAAGCCCCATCCAAAACCACAATTTATCGTTGGTTTGCTGAATTTCAACGTGGACATGTCAAGCTCAGTGATGATCCCCGTCAAGGTCGTCCAAAAACTGCAGTCACCCAAGAAAACGTTGATGCTGTGCGTAAGCTGATTGAGGAAGATCGACATGTGACATACCGCGAAATTCAGGCAACTTTAGACATTGGCATGAGTCAAATACAAATAATCTTGCATGCACAATTAGGTGTAAAAAAGTTGTTTTCCCGATGGATACCGCATTCGCTCTGTGAAGAGCAAAAAGCGGCTCGCGTTACTTGGTGCGTCAGAACTCTCGAAAGATTCCACGCGGGATCCTCAAATGCTGTATACAACATTGTATCAGGTGACGAATCCTGGATATACGCCTACGAACCCGAAACAAAAAACCAGTCACAAGTTTGGGTGTTCGAAACTGAGTTAAAGCCAACAAAAATTGTTCGTTCACGGAGTGTTGCAAAAAAAATGGTGGCCACGTTTGTCTCCAAAACCGGCCATGTTATGACTATTCCTCTTGAGGGACAAAGAACGGTTAATGCAGAATGGTATGCTAGCATTCGTTTGCCACAGGTCGTTTCTGAACTCCGTAAAGAGAACTGTAACCGCCGCATCATCCTCCATCACGACAATGCGAGTTCTCACACCGCGCACAGAACAAAAGAGTTTTTAGAGCAAGAAAATAGAATTATTAGACCGTCCGCCGTACAGCCCCGACCTAAGCCCTAATGATTTCTATACTATCCCTAAAATAAAGAATAAATTGCGTGGACAGAGATTTTCATCACCTGAAAAAGCTGTGGACGCCTACAAAACGGCCATTTTGGGGACCCCAACTTCCGAATGGAATGGTTGCTTCAATGATTGGTTCCATCGTATGGAAAAATGTGTCAAATTTCGCGGAGAATACTTCGAAAAGCAATAAATACATTTTTAAATAGTAATGTTGTGTCACTTCCTTGATTCCCGAAATTTTCAGTGCCGCCCTCGTAACGAGTCAAGTACCTACTGCACGTCGCTTATTTGTCCTTAAACTTCGGTACAAATTATTTGAGTAGTGTCTGTGCACAAACACCTGGGAGTCTACTCCCGATAATCTGTAGTATCGGCCGAATGTTCGGCCGCGTTTTATAACTTCCAAAGTTTCCTTTTTTGACTTACCTTACCCGACTTCAAGTAACATTTTTGACTTTGGCTTATCTCTTTGACTGTCGTTTTTTTTTCGCCCTTGTCAGCCATAGTTAGCCGCAGACAAGAAACGGCTGAAATATCGACCGATTCTTCGGATTTATGTTCGGAGTAGACCCCCCTTTTTTTTTGGGTGGGAAATTATCAAATAGCTTCCCCCGCTCCACTCTGGGCGGAGTGTCAGACTTTTACTGACTAAAACCCACCCGTGTTCCTTCCGTTGCCTGTGTGCCGGGGCCACGATATCCCTTTCGGACAAACTCGCAACCCTGCAGGCAGGACCCCGTCAGTTGGTGCTAACATCTCTTTGAGGCGCGCGTGGAACACAACGCGCCGTCGACCCGGACCTGGTCCTCATCGGACGGCAAGCTACCCATCGCTCACCGTCCGCAAGCCCGCGCCTACGGTGGCCGGAAATCGGCTTGCGGCTCCCGACGCCCGGGGCGACTCCTGCGGCGACCGACAAACAGGAGGTTACAAACATAATATTAACTTTAGTAGTAGTTTTCACTTAATTATAAAACACATAAACGTGGCGAAATCTTTAGCAAACATTGTAAAGTAGATAACATAAATGTCAGTCATATTTAAGAAGACACAATAGCATTCACCTCTTTTGGATGGTTTTCTCAAATATGTGCTAACATTAGTGATATCGTCAGTAGGGCAAGCAAATAGTGGGCGACGGTTACAACCACGTGGGATTTGGGCATAATTTGTGTATTTATGATTATATTATGGCTGGTTTTAATGGCAGACGTATTTTGATGTTTACATTCTATTTCTTCTTTGCTTGTATGATTTGGGAATAAGAAGGTATTCACATAACATAACATGAAGCCTGTATTCTTGATTGGTTAGGCAGAGGAGTATAGGGTGAACCCACATTTTGCCACTTAAGTTTAAGTCCCATGTAAGGAGGCGAGCATATTGCCATCGACTGAGCACAAATCCAGACTCCGGGCCGCTACTGAGAAATTCCAGATAGAAAAACTCAATAACCGTTTGCCCGACTCATAAATTGAACCCAGCACCCCAGGAAATAAGGTATTCGCTTGCTAAAATTATGCGTGTCTTGTTCTCTGTTAAAAAATTAATAATAATTTAATAATTTCTTTAATGGCATAAGTAAATATTTTTAACAGAATAGTGAGGCCCTGACTCCTGCGCTAGGTATGTGTGTCACCTGTGTTACAAGACCTAGTGTCTTCTCCCAATTACATAACTCAAATTTTAATGCAATAAGAATCAATCTAAAACACATACTAATTAATATAGGTCATAATAAAAATAGAAATTAAAATGAAAATAAAAAAGAACATTATAAACATGTGAATTCTATACCTTTTAAATATTCGGTAGGTTCTCGTTTGACCACAACTCCTATGAAAAGCGATGATTTTCCTATGCTTGGCTAGAACTCAATATAGTGTTAGACTCCCAGGTTTCCTAGTAGTTTCATTATAAAACCACATAGAAAATGTTTGTGTAGTCATTTAATATATAAACAACATTTTCCTGTGGTGATGTTTGATTAACAATATTGTATTTTATACTGACTCGTTTATATTTTAATTTATTTATATTCAATTGACTTCATTTATAATTACCATTGTGGTGTTAATTTAATGCATTGAGCAATTTGTATCCGTATAATGTAAAATACAAATAATGTTTTGTATACGTATTTATCATGTTTTGTAAGCGTGCAGATACTGCCCTCACATTTTCTCTGGCAATTTATTGATTTATAAAAATAAGTAAAAACAAAAAAAATAAAGAAAATACGTTTATTTGCGGTAAACATAACGCAAAGAAAAAAAACACAAAAGAACAAGTTGAGGGAAAATATGCGTCACATTCACGCAAAACGGCCATCGATCAGCATAATGCTGCGACCATATGTGAGACAGAGCCCCAGCGCTGGTTCTCAGCGACAGCCGGCGGCGTTCTTGTTGTAATTGTGAAATTGTGTGTAATATTGTTGAAATTGTTATGGTCCTGTGGTCCTGCCTACCCCACCAGTGTAAGTAGACTGGTGGTGGACTACCAAGGAAACCAGCGGGACAATTGTTTAACACACAATGGCAATCCGTCTTATTTTTACAGTTCAACAACATTCATTGCGTTTTGTACATTGTTGAGCAGACAATTTTTTCAAACATATGAAGCAATATATTAGCAATTTCCTTCAATATCTTTCGGATTGTGAATTAAACTGTGTTGCGCAATTAGGGTGCTATTTTCAGGACATGACACAACAAAAACTTTCTTCGATTTATTCGCAGATTCGGGGAATCTGGACCTGAACGTAACCTGTCGGCGGCGTCACTAAAAGATGCCCACCCATAGATAAATATAACTCGTCTTTCCACTATTCCAATGCTTGCTGAAGCATGCATATCCGGTATGGCTATAATAATCCTTCCATATCCCAAGGGCACGTCTTCCCAAACATTATCGCGCCCCGCGGTCTACTCTTTGATATGCAATGGTCTCTGTAGTCCATGAAACATGAGGCTTCAGGGGCTAGTGTGAATCTATGGGTTCATTCGAGTGATTGAGACTGATTTAACCATGCTGGGGTCATTCATTCATTTCAAGAGAAATATATCAGCAGTTTTTCATTATTTTGTACTTTAAAAAAATTCTGCCCAAAAGGTAAATTGAGCCAGAACGATCCAGACAACACAAAACCAATTCCCCTTATCCTAGTCTTACAAAAACCTGTTTTTATTATATTTTGTTCTCTGTGAGCCCATTTTTTCAGTCGGCCATAAACCGACCCCGATTGATTTTCGTGGTTAGAATTCAGATTGGTTTTTCGCAGATGAAAAACGGTTTCAGACGTATCTATAAGAACGTTCTTGGCATTGCGGAAAACGGTGGATACAGCCATTTTATTAGTTTGTTACATGTTACAAAGAGTATGCTTTTCATGTTTTATTTACGAGTGGCGTTTATTGGATGGATTTTGTTTATTGGTACTTGGTACAAGAATAGTTTTTCGTATATTTATATGGATTTTTTTATGCGATAGCAATGGCATTCAGTGTTTTGTTTCGATCAAGTGTTGTTAATTATTAAATAGTAATACGCCAAGATTCTTTGAACCGAATTAACACAGGAGGATTTTCTCAATTTGAGCGCATTTTTGTTCCCGAATAGGATCTGATACTGTTTTGGGCTTACACGCCAAGTTCATAAACTGATACTGCTATTCTATATCAAAAGTCATTTAGTCAAACTAGCTGAGAATCAACACTTTTCAAACGTCAAAATTACATAAGAAGTCAGTCCCCCAAAAACGCCCACCGCTTCCTAGTGCTTTAGCTATTAGCGTGCCCAATCTCAATCTACTGTGCCCAATGAAATAAATTTAAAAAGTTCCTTTTACAGGCGCTTTTAAATTGTCAAAGGAGTCGGTCACTCAGAAAGGCCTTTTTACCCTCGCACAGTGCCTGAACCACCACCATTATTATTATTATACCAGTATTATTATAATATTACTTCAGTGTGAGAACGAGACAGAGCTCTGCAGGACGTATAGCTGCATCTCTTTCCCACTGTGAAGTAATATTAAAATAATACTGCACAGGTCTTTTTATAATGTGTAACGTCTTTCCTCTCGCCTTCTTATTTTTTTTTTTTTTTGATTGGTAGAGACCTCCACCGTATGCTCCACCGTGTCCTCCGGGCGATCCACACAGTGGTGACACCCGGGCGTTTCCTCCCGCTTTATCCTGAACAGGAACCTCCGGAAACAACCGTGTCCGGTGAGGACCTGCGTCAGGCGGAAGGTGAGGACGCCGTGGCGCCTCTCTAGCCATTCCTCTCGCCTTCTGTGAGAGTGATGTCGTGAAAAGGGACGGAAGTGTGTAACAGGAAGTGACAGCTTGAGCATGGAATAAGTATGTACTTTTTAATAGCATGGAATTAGTAAGTACTTTTAATAGCATGGAATTAGTGAATGTACTCATGGAATTAGTAAGTACTATATAGATTGTAAGTAGAGGTGGTCGAATTTCGACCAGTGGGCGACCACTAGTAATAAATAATTATTCGAATAAATATTTTAGTACCCCAGTGCAGTAGTGCAGTAGTTTCAGTAGTCTTTTTACATTTTGAGGTTAATTTCTGTCGCTGCTGCTTATTACCAAGGTGAGATGTCAATGTTGTGCTCGTTTTTTTTTTGTTTTTAGGTTAGTTAGGTAGTTGTAAATGCTCTTTCTTTTACTGTTTATATTTCTTTTGAATGCTCTTTCTTTTACTGTTTATATTTCTTTTGCAAATAAAATAAAATATTTTACATTCCTTTTCGTTTAAGAAACTCCATGGACACTCTTTTAAATTATCGAAACAAATCGAAAAGATGAAGAAGTTCATGCACAAAACCAAGATTGTAGTCATTTGAATATTCCACCGACTTACTTATGTATGTTACCTTTGTATGTATTGGATAACAATAACAAACCTATTTCTGCTGACAACAGACATAAGCAAAACTTAATCGAGTGTCAAACAACATGTGTGGCACTTGGCATGTTCGATCGTCTGTACTTCTATAATAGTCTATGCTTATGTTCGTAGATTGTCTATACTCTTATATTGTGTGTTTATGTCTTGTTTATGTGCATGGAATACGTAGGGAATATTTTCGTCGTATTGTTTGTGTCAACAGAACACATTCACTTGTCTACGTCGTTGTCATTGTGTCCATGGCGCTAAGTATGTTAACATTTCCTCTCTCCATAAACATCATCATTACATAATACAGTTCCCTGCACTTGTTTCATGTGTATTATTGTATATATTTATTAGATAAGTGTATGCTTTGTGTATGTGTGTATCTATTGTATATGTTATTGGTACACCACTGACTACCTGCAGTATTGTCACTCCTGCTCCCTTTAATCCATCCAAAGGTTGTCTGGAAAAGATCGCTTTTAGCGATAAGACCGCCCATTGTGTCACCCTATGTAAAATTTAAACATTTATATCTGTAACTTTTATGGTGTACATAATAAAGAGTATTCTATTCTATTCTATTCTATGTTGACAAGTTTATTTTGAATTGTGCTGGTTTTTGCGCTTGTAAATTTTTGTCTTTGTGTGTATATCCGTGCGGGAATCGAATCCGCGACACGCAGCGCAGCAGTCAATCGCTTAACCACTGCGCCAACCGGGCCGAGCCGTTATTTATTTTATTTCTATTTAATATACAAGAAACAATGGACTCAATAATAATGTTTCTTAAGAACTATGATATTACTAACTATGTTGTTTAGAGTAAGTTGTGATATTGGTTAAAAGTGTTAGAATGATACTCACAATACAATACTCGAAGTATCATTAATTTGAAGTAAGCATTAATTGTCATCCTCATACAGTGGAAAATCCGGCCGATAGCATATAATATAATCTTACATATATATCTATATTTATTATTACAAGTGTTTATAAAACAAACATAGATGTGGTTTATACAATAAATAGGTACCAATGAATCAGTGCGTCACCGCTGCAGCAGGGATTGTTTTATAGTTACAGGTCAATTAAGACGGAGATATATGTTGTATGTGTGTAGTGACCTTGAGTGGTTAGCTTGCGTGTTCTGTACTGAGCTCACGTAACGCGTCGTACGTTTAGCCGGTAATAGGACACGCCCATCAGGAGCGCGGTCCCCAATTTGACGCATTATTAATTTATTATACACAAACCAAAAGGTATTTTAATAAAACGCGTATACTAAAAGATCATTATCTTTAAATTGGTGAAGGTTTCAGCGCTTGGTAGATTTTGCGCCATTCTCAGTTTTTTATCCGCGTTAGACATAATTTTACAAATTAATTTGACTATGCAATATAAAAATATTCTAAAATATTCACATATTAAATTATTGAGAAAATGCTCTTATTTAACATATATTTTTTCAAATAATTAACACTAGTCGTTTAGACGTGATCTTCAGTATAAAATCATTAAAAGTGTGTTATCGTCGCCTTAAGGGCGTATATTGTAGCAATTTTTTATTACCCTAGTGGGATTTATATATTACATGTCTCCGTAGCTGTGTCCGTGGCATAATATCACAGCGAGCCAATAAATACCAGCGCTGCGGTATTTTTTTTTTTAATATCTCAGTATTATGCTGAGATAGAATTCTTTTTGGTGTTCCACAAGCCTTGATTTGTTATTTTTTTTTTGTTTACAATTATTATGTCATTTTTGTTAGTTTAAATGCTTTTTTTTATTTTTGAGCGTGACCCAAATAAAATATTAAAAACGGTTTAGATGTGCTGATCGCGTTCAGTTTCATTGGTAAAATTCGCTGTAAGTAGTTTAAATTCTTTTGTTTTATTTACATAAAGAATGATCAAACGGAAGTTCAGCTTTCACGAACAACCAATGTCGGCCACGGTTAAGTGGACATAAACACAACATTTTACGATATAAGCCGGAAAATCTTAAATAACCATAAAAATAAATCTAAATCAAAGGAAATATTAGCACAAAGCGTTAATAAATTCAGCCACAACGGCGGGTTACATCTACTATCGCCGTTTATAATATTATGGTTCCTATTAAAACAACAATCACTTCCCTAGACTGGATGGCGCGGACCGTATAGCGCGACTAATTGTTTTGATACTTTGAGCAGGCTTTTGTTGTAGTACTTATCGTTTGTATGTGTTTGTACTCCACTACACTTCATACAATTCATACAAGTCTAAGATTTTGTTATTATTCTCTTCCAACAAATAGTTTGCCCCTAGAACATGAAAATGTTCTTCACTTTCGTTAAGCATTTTCTGTAATAATGTTTTTGATGATATTTTTGCCTCTATGAGTTTCTGGTGTCTTGAAATACAAGTCATGGCTTAGTTTAGGGACCAGTCTCCCACAATTGAACATGATTTGTCCTACATCATAATTATTTATTTTCACTTTTAAGTTATAGTTGATAAGTGTTATTTATGGAAGAAAAATAAAAATTTTTTTTTATTTTTTTTTATTGCAGTAGGTATTCCTATTGTAGTAGAGCCCGAACGAAAGTATTTTGAACGGATAGACAAAACACAAATTAATTTTAAATTCATTAATTTAATGTGGAGGTTGGTAACCTACTAGGTTTGAGGTGAGCAAGAGTGGTGATCCACTTATTCCTTCTTTGAATGAGAAAGGCCTCTTAGGGCGAATTTCACCAATAAAAACAGAACGCGATCAGCACTTAAACTAAGTTTAAGAGCTGTCAGTGTCATTATTTTCTTTGTAATATTGACACTGACAGCTCTTGAGCTCGGTTTAGATGTGCTGATCGCGTTCAGTTTGATTGGTGAAATTAGCCCTTCTTTCATCTTGGGTACGCAGCGGGATAGTTAGTATTTCTTTACACTAATTTATTGTTAAGACCTGCAACAAACATAAATGCCCACAAAAAAATATTTTGAATTTAATTTTTATTTTATTTCATCAAAAAAAAACGGCGTCGCGGCAAATAGCGTTTAGTCAACTGTCATAAAACTATATTAAAGTTATCCAGTCAATTCCGGGTGTGATGCAAATATTACCAAATATGATAATTTTTATCTATTTGACATAACTTTTAAAAAAACAATGAATGTTTACTTGTTTTGCTAAAAGTATCAAGACTAAAATTCGTCACATATGCGCACACGCATCAGGGATTACAATAGGCGGCTCGGGTCCATTGAGAACAAGCGTGGGCGGCCCCGTCGACGACCGCTGTTGTGATACTAAATATTATACAGGGTTACCACACCTTTACAATATTAGTCTATTGTGTTTGTAAAAGAAAGCAAAATATTACTGATTTTCACAAAATGTTATTGTAGTGAGGCGAGTGAGGTGGTTTAAAATAATATTGTTTTATACCGATCGATCAAGCGAGGCATTAGTAGAGGTTTCAAATTGTATAGGGCTACCGAAATACAACCGACAGTCACCTACTTTTTTTTTTGGGTGGTAAATTTTTAAATAACTTCTACCGCTCTGGGCGGAGCGGGAGGGCGTGTCAGACTTTTACTGACTATAACCCATCCGTGTTCCTTCCGTTGCCTGTATGCCAGGGCCACGATATCCCTTTCGGACAAATACGCAACCCTGGCATTGATCCTAACGGACCCCGTCAGTTGGTGCTGCCATCTTTTGAGGCGCGCGTGGAACACAACGCGCTATTGACCCGGGCCTGGTCTTTATCGGACGGCGAGCTACCCATCGCTCACCGACAGCAAGCCCGCGCCTACGGTGGCCGGAAGTCGGCTTGCGACTCCCGACGCCCGGGGCGTCTCCTGCGGCGATTAGGGGCGCGAGGAAGCGAACCTTGCCTCTCCCTCACGCGTTCCGCCTCCTCGGCTTCCCATGCACTCTCGCTCCGAACCATGGCCTGAACCAGAACCGGACGCGAGAGATCGCCGCCGCCGATCGCCTCCGTGAGGACACGGTGGAGACCTCCACCGTATGCTCCACCGTGTACCCACAGTCCCCTAACTCCAGTTTCTACAAGCTGAATTATTGAGCTTTTGAATAGAATTTGCTGAATGCAGTTGTCAAGTGTTTTTGGTTGACTATTGTTTTTCGGACCGGCAATCACAAGGTTTTCAGTAACTGGGTGCAAGATTCGTTATTAATTTAAAAAAAACATGATGGTCTCACTGTAAGATCTGTAGGTACTGTTTTCAATGTTGGACAGTCTCTTGGAGCTCAAAAAGGGGGTTACCTGAAAAGTTTTCCGGGATTTTTGAAAATTTGAGTTTTTATTTTATTTCGCCGGGCTCTTTTTGAATTTTTACTTTACCACCTCGTATATTTGCCGCTCGCGCCGCCATGTCTATAATGAGTCTGAGAGGAGATATTGTCAAAAAGTTTTTTGGGCGCCATTTTTCCAACATGACGACACACGTTACAAATAAAATATAATATTTGGCCAAAACGCGTGTTTTGGCTTTTTTTGCAGCGCTCGTAAACTAAAAATATTCATTTTACAAAAAATAATAGTCATAAATTATAGAAAGTGTTCTCTTGTTCAATTTATTTCATAAAATTTTAAATTTCAAGGTAAGATCTTTCTTACAGCCTTAAAGTCATTGTATTCTGCCTGTGAGCAAGCGTGCAAAGTATTCATGTTTTTAAGTCACAATTATTATGCAGATTCTATTGATAGTACATTGATATTACATTATAACTATTTTCAGCGTAAAATAAGTCTGAGATATTCTCAAATATTGTTTTTGGGCGCCATTTTTAAACAGCAAAAATACGAAGTGGCTAGTGAAAATTTTAAAAGAACACGTCAAAATCAATAAAATAAAAAGAGAAAAAAGAAAAAAAAACATTTTCCAAAGCTCCCGGAAAACTTTCCAGGTAAACCTACCAAATGACTGGACTTTGATCGAAGGTCCAAATCATACCTACCAAAAATTACATTTAAAAAAAAATAACCTACGATTAATAAATTACCACAGATTGCTTATTTTTGACATCCTTATTGTGTAACCCGTGCAAGACCTCACGGCATCGGCAGATCGCCTAGAGGCGCGGTCTGTGATTTCTAATGTTTTAGATTTTTATCGACATCTGATGTAATTCCGCGTGGGCGCCTTACGTGGGTTAACGAGCTTGGAGGTAAATAAAGTTTATATAATTTATATTGCTGCGAGAATATGTGTCACTATGTGAATGTAAGAAAATAATTGTCAACAGTATTTTACGATTTGAGTTTTTCTGGGTCAGGAAGAAACAATAGGTTGTTTTTATTTTATTTTGTGTTTTTATGGCAGTTTTTCTTGTTGTGACTATTTTGCTTTGCTGAAAGCTTTCTCTCTTAATTTAAAAAAAATACCTATTTTTTTTTTGTACTAGCCTACGCTGTCAGCTCCTGGGCAAAGGCCTGCCTCCACTCCTTCCATCTTTCACGAGCCCTACTTATTTATTAAAATGTGCTGCTGGGGAGTAACCGAGTTCGGTTGCGCCACTTCTTCCCAGCTAAAGCACTAGGAAGTGGTGAAGGGTGGGCGTTTTTGGAGGACTGTCTCATGTAATTTTGACGTTTGAAAAGTGCTGATTCTCAGCGTAGGTAGTTTGAATAAATGACTTTTAATTTTGATTTAAAAAATCCAATTTAATGTGTAAAATGAACACCAAAGCTTACTGGTTTACAGGAAAACCTAACACAGTTTCTAAAGCTTTGGTAGAGGCTAACAGGCCAGTAAGACCAAATGTAATTTTGCACTGTGGGATATTCATTATTTACTGAAAGATTACAACGCAGACAATTTAATCTCGAAAATAAACAACGTTTACCTACAGTAATCTACCTGTAGTAAATTGTGAAGTAAATCTTTGGTTATACTCGTAGGTAATGATTTGTTTTAGCTTTAGATTACTAGGAAAACTCTATCAGGATTAATAAAAACACATACTAGACATTCCTTATTGATAACACTAACTAATTAACATAGATAGGTTACCTTCTTCTCCAAACACTCATGATAACACGTAACTAGAGGTGCCCCGTATCGATAAAAAGTCGATCTAATTGCGGCCTAACTCTATCGTGACGATAGCGATAAAATACACTTCCCTGGGTTGCTCTCGACATATTTATTGGTGATTAATCTTAACGCCTACATTTAGAAATAAACCATCGGAATCGGACTGTCGGAGATAGTCATGTTTGGGAGATAGCTTATTTTAAGCAAGTGGAATGTACAGACGCCAACAGGTCAAGCTACCCGAAACTGTAAAATTTTCACAATCAACCTTGAACCTTATGCTTTAACGATTAAGTTGAAAATCTTTTAAAGAAATTTGACGGATTGTAGTAGCTTGATGTGCTGGCGTCTGTACATAAAAATCAATTGAGTTAGTAGATAGCCGATTTCCCTTATTTAAATATATCTCAAATTGGTGCAGCTAATAATCTCTTTCTTCTGCCTTTCTTATCTATTCTCTGTCTTGTCTTTGCTATTTCACAGCAAATTAAGTTTAAAAAAAAGTGTATATCATAACTTGAGGCACGATGAAAACTATTATTGCGATTGTCTGTCTGACATTTGAATATTAGAATAGTAATGAGCACCATTTACGAAAAAAATAAGTATTAAATAAAATACTGAATTTATTAGGTTCGGAATTTATAGAGCAACTAGCTTTTGCCCACGGCTTCGCTCGCGTTAATTTAGAATTTGATAATCATTTCGGGTTGTACTCTGCTTTTTGAAATTTAAATTGCTATTAAATACATCCCATAACATAATTCAATTATGATTCAAAAGACACGTGGTTGCTGTTTTCCTCAGGAACAGTACTTTTTTTCGGGATGAAATGTACCCTATGTCCGTTTCTGTACACCTGACAACTTATATGCAAAATTTCAGGATGATCGGTTCAGTGGTTTAGGCGTGAAAAGGTAAGAAACAAACAAACTTACTTTCGCATTTATAATATTAGTTTGGAAGGATTTTAGTAATGAATGTATCAACATCGTTTGGTCCGCCTATACAAGGTTAGATGAAATCAGCTAGCGAAACTCAAATCTGATGGGTCATCATCATCATAATCATTTCAGCCGAAATACGTCCACTGCTGGACATAGGCGTCCCCCAAAGCGGGGGTTTGCCATAATCGCCACGCTTGGCAGGCGATTAGATAATAATTAATATGACCCTGTATAATAAAGAAAATAACTCACGAAACAATAAAACAAAATGAATCGATAAGTAACGTCCATACTAGGTTAGTATTTTCCATAGAAAGAAACGAAACAGATTTTATCAGTAACTTATCGTGCGAGTCATAAAATGGCGTCAAGGTAATAGGACTATTATAGGCGTATGCGCAACATATTTCCCTATTAAAGTTTTTCCCTTATCAAATAAACTGCAGATGTACAACGTAGGCAATCATCGTCAAATTGATTGTGAGGGAACAATTTCTCTACTACACGTATGTTGATTTAATGATAAGACTGCTTATTCCAAGTCAAGAGACTATTATCACACTATCTCACTTCTCCTTCTTCGTCGGGTTGATGGCACGACAGTAAATTAGTTAACTATACAACATTAGTTTTTGTTTAACCCGAAAAGGGGTCATTGTACTCATAATTTTGAACATTTTTTTCTAAGGGACCAACCGTGAAATCGCGAAAAAAAATCTAGTTACTTAGTAGGTAAGTGTAGCTAGTTGTTCTTTAGTATTTCTTGCGCTTTATTTTAAGTTTTCAAAAGCGTCAGGTTTTACATCACTATCACCATCTATAAACTTAACATGGGATTAATTTCTATCAATTTTATCTCAACCAACGCTGCAACGTCAGAAGGTGCTAAAAAGTTGTGTTGTTTATTAACAGTCTTTCTCATCTGTGACTTTCATCTTTGTCACTAAGTCCCGGCTTTTGTTGGCCCAAAATTTCGTAACTTCCACGGCATCATCGGTACGGCAGCAGGGTGACGATGTGGAGCTGTAGCGCAAAATCTGTCCTACCTCTTTTCCTGCTCTCTGTGCCCCAAATGCAGCCATAGTGACATTAGTGAGCTCTGCGCTGCCATCGACGATGCCGTGGAAGTGGCGTTGTGAACACTGCATCCTGTAAAGTTCAAATTTAGAATCTTGATAAGACCTTTCATCAGGGATGCTGTGGAATCATCATAACAGTAACTAGTTCTGAAAAAAGCCGCGTTACTTCAAATAGCTCTCACAACATGCAAGTTTCACCGTGTGTTGTTTAACTGATCTTTTAGAATAATAAAACCAAGGACACAGCTAGAAACTATATCCACTTATTACAAAACAAGGTTTATCTTCAGACCCAGGCTTAAAACATGGAGCCATTATTAAATTTCGAAGTTTATTCCGACAATGGTAAAGTTCCTAACTAAACACAAAACTGACAACTTAGTACCGAACTAAGTTTTCAGTTTTGTATAAAGAACTGTATTTCAATCACTGTTACGTTCCTATTACAAAAACTGGCTCCATGGTTTGAGCCATGTCAAAATATAAATCTTGTTTTGTAATACGACGACGGTATGAGTTTACAGCTATATTTAAATAATGTTGAAGTTATTTTTGGAAGTTATTCGTAGGTCAGAATATTAAATGAATCGTTACAAAGTTTACTGACATAATCAATATTACAAAATCATAGATCAGCGCTCACAATTTTCAACCATTTCGCGTAGCTTGCAAAATTGCACGCATAAAATGAAAGATTTCCCTACAATATCTACGTATATACCAGTGCACCCGGACGTTCTCGTAAACTAACCGTTTCCTGACTAGTGGGAACAATAAAATGGTTCTATGTAACTACTTTGTTACGAAACAGCTTGGCTCACATGATGAGATGGGTGAAGATTTGTAGATTCAAAGTCACCTAGGCATTTTCTTGTAAAAGAGTTTTCATTTAAGGGTATCTTCTTAATAAAGACCTTAAATCAAGGATGCATAATTATCCGGTACGACTCTAATAATCCTTCCCCCGCCAAAAGATTCACAATTCAAGATTCGGCAAAGCTGAACCTGAACGCAACCTGGCGGCGACGTCATTAAAAGATGCCCACCAAATAGATATAATATATAACCCGTCTCACTACTATTCCAATGCTTGCTCAAGGATGCATATCGGGTACGACTCTAATAATCCTTCCATATCCCAAGGGCACGTCTTCCCTACCATTATCACACCCCCCGGTCTACTCTTTGATATGCAATGGTCTCTGTAGTCCCATGAAACATGAGGCTCCAGGGGCTAGTGTGAATCTTTGGGTTTTTTCGAGTAATCGAGTCTGGTTTAACCACGCTGGGGTCGGTGCATTTCACTCATTCATTAAATCATAAAAGAATAAGTAGACTTACTTTGTTTCACCTTTGTAACAGACGGAGAACAGAGTCTTGTGTCCAACTTGGGAGAAATTTTATAGATTTGTAGCGGCATCAACATCGCCACATGTGAACTACGCGTCACACTGACGTCACGCAAAATCCTGCATCGCGCAAGCAGAGTTTACCGCGCAACTAGCATGTACACAACGTCCCGACATCAACCGTCGGGCAGCCCACCAGACACGACACCCTCTCTGGGCTCTGCTGTCACCCTGTCTGGTCGAAGGATCCTCCCTTTTCTATATAGTATGAGTGAACTTTACACCCTATTCCTCATGCCTCTAAAGACTGTTAACTGCTGTATGCTATGTCGGTTAATGAATGAACATAATTCAAATTTAAATTTATTTGTCTGTACCTAAGTGAATTGCTGACATTGTTACATGTTTGGCTATATCCTAACCATCTAAACTACACCACATGTACCTACAACTCTTGCAAATCCTTCGGGAAAAATAGACGTGTTGTTACGTTGTATCGAAATTGCATTAGACAAAAAAATTTCGAGTTATTGAATCCAAATACTTGTATTTCTCAAGATAGTAATTTAGACAAGGATTACTAATACCCAATCTACTTTAACTTCATGCCTAATTCAAGTAGATTACGTCATCCGCCTTCCGAATCAATCTGGCCTTAACTTACAAAGTTACTAAATAGTCTATTAACCATTATCAACTTAAGGCGCATTTCTATTCAAATCGCGTACAATCCGGTGCGTCCTGAGAATCACTAAGTATGGCTGGATGAGGCTGATTGATCTGTCCATCATTTAGTACCTGATGAGACTGTAATGGATGGCCACACCGGTACTTTTCATGTACGCTTTCATCCTGTGTCGAGAAATGATTAGAATTATTGATTGGGTTTTCGGTATTGCATCTTTGTAGTACCTATTCTGTGACACTTAGCGCCAAAACAAGATTTATATTTCGACATGGCTTAAACCATGCAGCCAGTTTTTGTAATAAGAACGTAACTGTGATTAAAATATCGTTCTTTATACAAAATTGAAAACTTAGTTCGGTACTAAGTTGTCAGTTTTGTGTTTAGGAACTTTACCATAGTCGGAATAAAGTTCGAATTTTTTTTATTAAGTTTTAAACCTGGGTCTGAAGATAAACCTTGTTTTGTAATAAGGGGGTTATGGTTTCTTTCTTTGAGCTGACTTAACAATGGCGTAGAAGGGGTGACTAGATACTAGAGAGTTAGGGATACTTAGGTATCCAACCAACCTGTATACGGAAAAGCGCTTTTGGACAAAAGCGCGGACGTAAAGAATAGCACCATCCTATTTCTTCCCATGAGTGTCGGCGACTAATGGACTTACTAGAGAATGGGCAGCAGCGTTCTCTATGCATTTTAACATCATACTGCGATCGCCAACCCGCCTGCCAAGCGTGGCAATTATGGCAACCCCCCCCCCCCACCAAATGCTGGGAGAGGCCTATATCCAGCAGTGAAGATCTTTCGGCTGAAATGATGAATGCCGAGCAAATTTTTATTTTTGGAAAATGGGAAACTTTAGTCTGATTTTGAAGTTGTCGTAAGCGTTTATAACATTACAAGAACTATGTCGAATAATGTCGTCGTGTCTGAATCGGAGTAGGTAAATGACACTGTACAATAGGAACATCGACTTCCGCTGAAGCTGAACTGAAGAATCGATGCCAAATCTAAAAAACTCACAAAAAAAACGTTCTCCATTCAAATAAGACGCGTTCCTCATAAATTTTTCATTCCTTTTTTCGCCGCAGACAAATTATCTCGAAGAAAAACGTGGCCAACCGTAATGAGCTCAGACTAATGAGTTCCCACCACAGCGACTTTTGGCGTCTAATTTTAAGTACTCCCTGAAACTTAATGAAACTACTTTGTCTTTTAAGCATTTATTGGGTAACTTGATTCTAAAGCGTCTGCAGACCTTTAGTTCTATTTTGAATTATCTTTGTAAGATAAAGAATCGTTTATTCTTTAGCAAACTCAAACTCAAAACTCAAAGCATTTATTTCAATTAAACCAATTACAGGCACTTTTGAATTGTCAAAGAGTCGGTCAGTTAGTCAGAAAGTTGAAGCTATTTGCCCATTCCAAAACGTAGATCACTATGGAGAAGAATAGGCAAGAAACTCCAAGGACACTCTTTTAAATCAAGATATTACAAAATCCTGGGTACATTATTCTTGTCGCTTCTATAAGTGAGAACAATGTAAAAATATAAATTATTTAAAAAGCAATATAAAATATTACAAAAAAGCCCTGGCAGATAGGAGAAGACCAGTCACAACTGACGGCGCCCGTTCACGAGCATGACGCGTGGATAGCTAGGTAGCTACCTACAGTCAGGGAAAGTTACTGTAAAGCAAATTGACAGCCCCTGCATAACCCTTTGGGGATTACAGGCATGATGTTATATGTATTGACAACCTATGCCAATTTGCCGTGTTATAGTCATTTCATACAACTGTCAAAGAATGGCTGTTATGATTTGAATATACGGATAATTTAAATTGGTAGTCAATTTGATTACCAAATTATTCCTGAATTCTAGACCAATTTTTTGCAGGCTGGAATTTATTATTAGTAGTTCGTAGCTACCACAATGTTTTGGTGCTCATATACACGAGCGGCACGTTGTCGACGGCTGCAGTTTATATATTTATATACAGGGTCAAATTAAATTAGCCAGCGAAACTCCGCAGACGTGTTGGGTATCGATATCTAAATACGATATAAAGAAAAAAAGAAAAAGACAATGACAACAGACTAGTTACTTGAAATATGAGTTTCAAAATCAGTTGTTTTTCTGTGTAAACTTCACAGATGGGTATCGATAACTAAACACGATAAAACAAAAACTTTACTATTTCAAGTAACTTCACTGCCAGTGGTCATGGACACCAGAAAAAAAACGAAACGTCTTTATTTTTTTCGTATTTAGATATCGATACTCAACACGTCCACGGAGTTTCGCTAGCTAATTAAATTTGACCCTGTATTTACTTATTCTATTCTTTTAACTACGACTTACTACTACACGAAAAAACACAGAAACCTCAGATTGAAGAAGACCTTGGCAACAACAACGTGAAACAGAGCATAGCAGGTCAATGCTATGCTGTTTCATGTCGACATGACATGTGTTTCAGTTTAACCCCGCCAAAATATTCACCATTCAAGATTCGGGAATGCTGGACCTGAACGCAACCTGGCGGCGACGTCATTATAAGATGCCCATTAAAAGATGAAGAGACCCATAAATAAATACAGGGTTATTTTTAAAACGTCAATTACCTCTTAAGGGGTAATTTTACTCATCATTTTGAACAACTTTTACAAAACCTGAAATCGCAAAAAAAAATCAGCTGTTCCCTACATATTAACGAATTATTCGAACATAAATGTAGGGAACAGCTGGTTTTTTTTTCGCGATTTCAGTTTTGGTCCCATAGTAAAAGTTGTTCATAATGATGAGTACAATGACCCCTTAAGAGGTTATTGACGTTTTAAAAATAACCCTGTAAAACTCGTCTCTCCACTATTCCAATGACTTTATTAATCCTTCCATATCTCAAGGGCACGTCTTCCCTACCATTATCGCGCCTCTTTGATATGCAATAGTCTCTGTAGTCCCATGCAACATGAGGCTCCAGGGGCTAGTGTGAATCTTTGGGTTCATTCGAGTTATCGAGTCTGGGTTAACCACGCTGGGGTCAGTGCATTTCATTCATTCATTCACTTTATTGTCCACCAGATTATACATTACAAAAATAACACAAAAAAACGAGTGTGCTTTAGACCACACGACTTAAGTAAAACAGAAGTGTATAAACAGCCAGTGTGAATGAAAAAAAAAACCGGCCAAGTGCGAGTCGGACTCGCGCACGAATGGTTCCGTACCATTATCTATAAAAATGGCAAAAACATCACGTTTGTTGTATGGAAGCCCCCTTAAATATTTATTTTATTCTATTTTTTAGTATTTGTTGTTATAGCGGCAACAGAAATACATCATCTGTGAGAATTTCAACTGTCTAGCTATCACGGTTCATGAGATACAGCCTGGTTACAGACGGACAGACGGACAAACAGACAGACAGACATACAGACAGACGGCGGAGCCTTAGTAATAGGGTTCCCGTTTTACCCTTTGGGTACGGAACCCTAAAAATACCTATTAAGCGGGACGGCCCGCTGTGGTGACGCAGTGTGTTCCATGTTTTAAATTTAAACAACTTCCGTTCGCCTCGTCCAATCAGTTTCCGTAACGCTCTCGTCACGCATTCACCAGCTTACTCCCGAAGTCAAGCGTGCGTAAAGAAGTTTTACTTCAAAAATATACAATGGGCGGCCTTATCGACGGCAGTTGAACCGGCGGCAGTTGCCTCTGCCGTCGACGTGTCTACGGTTGCAGATACCTCTGCCGTTGTTAACTGTACCGCTCGTGTATATGAGCACAATACCATTGCTGACTTGGATAATAAAGACCAATATTACCTACCGTATAGGAACAGAGGTACTGGTCCGATATCGATCAGTTCCAATGAAGTCTAATAAAATATTCTTGAAGGACGAACAAAATAAAATGATTGCAAGTGGCTTTTAACTATTCAATATAGTGGACTCATGCAGAAGGGATAATATAACGCCTGTAATTCCTAAAGGGTTAGGCAGAGATGTACTTAAAGTACAACCACACTTTGCCAGTTATATTAAGTCCCATGTAATAGGGGGCGAGCTTATTGCCATCAACTGGGTACAAATACAGAGACCGGGATGCTACTGATTCAGTTACAGTTACGTATTTTAATAAACGTTGCTTGAAAGTTGTTATACAGCTCTTAAATACAGACACACGTTATAAGAAATTTACGGACTAACTAAAATAAGAACGAGACACACGTTATAAGTTAGTCCGTGTGGTGCCGGACGTAAAGAATAGCACTAACCCGGTTCTTCCCGTGGGTGTCGTAAAAGGCGACTAAGGGACTAATTAAAATTTATAATTAATTACTAGAGAATGGGCAGCAGCGTTCTCTATGCATTTTAACACCATACTGCGATCGCCAACCCGCCTGCCAAGCGTGACGATTATGGCAAATCGCCCCATTGGGGGAGGCCTATGTCCAGCAGTGGACGTCTTTCAGCTGAAATGGTTATATAAGTAATGAGAATCATTTATTTGCAGAAATAAATATAGGTGTTACCAGTTGTAAGATTTGGTGGTTTAAGTACAGTCCATAATTTAGGCCATGCAAATTAATTTTAGATTTAATTATTATTAATTTATTTAATATATAATAGGTACTTATTTTACTAATATATACGGAATATACAGAAAAATATCTATTAGGATTTTTAAATCACGGCACGGTGGCGCAGTGGTTAAGCGATTGACTGTTGCACTGCGTGTCGCAAGTTCGATTCCCGCACGGAACAAATATTTGTATGACCTACAAGTAGTTGTTCCGATTCTGGCTGTTTGTGTATTAGTTTAACTGTTTGTAAACGCACCCACCATACAGCAGCAATTCCTAGGCAAAGTTAAAAAAATATACTCGTATATGATTTTTTTTAAGTTACAATAAAATACACACATATCAAAACTAAATTTTTTATTAAAGGTAAAGGGGGAGGGGGGAGGTTAAGTTAGTATAAGGATCATTTTAAACTCAACGTCTGTAACACGTACCTACTTTCTGTGTAAATGAAGAACTATTCTATTCTACTCTACAAACACCCATCCATTCACGTCCATTACACATTTTTAACATCAACATGAATCAAACAACGTAGAAAAGCAAGGTATATTTATGATTACGTTGTTCCTGTCATCTTCACCTCTCATCTCTACTCAGCACAAGCACTTTAAGGACTACGTTAACCTATACCTCCATCCACAATGTAAGTACTACACTGTCTAGAAAATCACACTCCACTGAAAAACCAACCTCATAGCCTGTAAAACAGTGTCTATTTCCGCTTGCAAGCTCGTAATTATTTCTCTTACATGACTGGGAAAGTGGCACCTATGTTGTCAGCAAAAAGGATGTACCTATGTTCGTACATAAGTATGTACTTTTGATACCATCACAGCACTTACGAAAAGCGTAGTCTGAGGATTTTTTTTTTTATTATGTAGAGGTAAAATTAGTTTGTATGTAGGGTAATCTCTGGAAATACCAGTCGGATTTAAAAAAATATTCCTGCATTTGATAGCCCGATTATTGAGGATGGTTGTAGGCTATTTCACATCACGCTATGACCCTTAGGAGCCGAGAAAAAAAGGGTCTATGGCCACGTGACGTTTCAGCGGCACATTCGGTTTTTTTTTTCGTTAGCGTCAGTTCGTTTAGGGGACTAAGGGAACGAAATGGGACTTGTTTTATTATTATATCCATGTCAACGTTTAGCTTGTCCGATGCAGTATCGTTATTAGACAAAGTAATTGGAGTTCAGAAGAATTCCTATGCTGTTCATAAAATAGAAGTAATTTAAATTTATTCCATTCAAATATTGTCTGTAAAAGATCGCTTTTATCGATAAGGCCGCCCATTGTGTCACCCTAGATGTAAAGTTACTAAATTTAAATCTGTAATTTTTATGGTGCATATAATAAAGAGTATACTATCTATATAAATAAATCAGCTGGCATATGCTATCCCCGAATTATAAAACTGAGACGTTCCTATTTAGTCTGTGGTTGCTGGGCCATCCATAAATTACGTCACAAGTTAAGGGGGAGGGAGGGGGTAGACGAAGTGTGTCATTGTGTGACAAAGGGTAGGACGGGTCCTAAATTTCGAGACGTCACATTTCAAAATCTGATATATTATCTAAGTACCTACAGTAATATACCTGGCTGTACGCGAGGGATACCTACGTTCCGCAAAAACTCGCGTTAAGGGAAATTCGCGTTTAAAGGGGGTTGCGTTTAAGCAGAACCAAAAGTCTGTACAAAATGCAAAACAATACTTTTTTTCTATTATGCATTTGTTTTACGGAAAAATTTATCTTTTGTCTTAAAAATTAAAATTTGTAAATAAGACAATTTCGGAACTGCTGTTTTCATTTAATAATTTCTAGATGTAAAATTGCAAAATATGTGACGTCACACTAGGGAGGGAAGAGTCTCACAAATGTGACCAGCTGTAACAAGGACGGGGGGTCAAAAAAACATTCACGTTTTTTTTTTCTTTTAATTTCAATTAGTGTGACGTAATTTATAGATGGCCCCTTAGTACAATACTTCTTTCAGCGCAAACGGATTTAATAACTGTTGGTTAGCACCTGAGTCCCAGCTCATTTTTATACCCCGATAACCTTTTTGTAGACTATTAACATAACCAGAAACTCCTATCTATCACTTATCAAAGCGTAGGTGTGTACATCTTTCTCCTTTACCAAAGTTAAGAAATCAGCCCCACTTATGTCGAAATTAATTATACAAAAACCGACAAGTATCTTCTACCTATATAACCCACATTACTGTTATCATTTTAATTGACACCTCCATATCTAAATGACGCAACTTCTTTATTTCTATTTTCAATAGCATTATTGAATATTTATTCGTTTTGTTTAGGGTTCCGTGTCGCAAAGAAATGAGCTTCAAAATTGATTAATCGAGTATTTGTATTTGCGCATCTGTTCAGTTGTCGGTTTGTTTATCAAGTGGTTGGGGGAGAAAAATTGGCTTTGAAGAACGAGTAGTTAACCCAGTGTTTTTACATTTCTGAGTTATCTTCGTTATCTTCTGTCGAATGTCTATTTAGAATATCCTAGACCTAGAGCATCCTAAGAGTCCTTATGGACTCTTAGGATGCTCTAGGTCCACGAGCGAGATAAAGAGTAAAGGCTTCTACATACCAGCGCGACTTGTCGCGCGACGCGACACGGCACAAAGGCCCCGCGTGTCGCGGGACGAGCGGTGCCTTTGTGTCGCGTCGCGTCGCGCGACAAGTCGCCCCGGTATGTAGAAGCCTTGAGAGGTGGCGGTGAGGTATTATTACCTCACCGCCACCTCACTCTTTATCTCGCTCGCGGTCACACGAGCAAGCAAGACAGGGCGGCAGGGAGAAGACTCGAAGGCGCCGATAGTTTAGTTTTGTTGTTTTTACGTTGAAAATAATGTTAATAAACAATAAAAATAAATCATAGTATTTGCTTTACTTACATTTAGTTCAGTTATTATGCAAAGTTTCATGATCTAATTTGAGTTTTTTTTTTAATAACAGCGGTTTAGTGTTCGGTTTGGAGGTAACTTTGTAATTTTTTTCTGTCTAGATAATTTTATGGAATCGTGATATCTTCAAAAATTGTACCTAACATTAATCCTCAACTTTGCCATAATATATTTATTTCAAAATTAATGATTCAGTATTTTCGATATTAGATTATACTCCATAATTAAATTCATATAGACCTCGAATGCTGCAATCGCATACCTACTCGCAAGTTTTCATTAGTAGCAATTTAATCATATACGGAATCATCACACCAAAACAATAGCTCACCCGTTTTTTATCTGCCCGCATGCAAGCAGCCAATGACCCGTGTGTGACACAGAATCGTCATTGATAAGCGTTTTAATGACTCTCGAAATGACATCGTTATGTGGTCGCACGTCATTGCACTAAGGTGGATTTTCAACAGCAGACTTTTTTCTTAGTTCTTCTTTGTGATAGGGGAAAGGAACAAAGGGTTTCCTCCTTTCATGGTGAACGGAGTTGAATGGAGACCACCATGAAAGGTTTTTGTACGTAGGTACTTAGGTAGTCTGTTTCGTATCAACTTCAAGTCTTTTGTGAAAGAGTCGCCACAATTTCGCCTATTTCAAGTTCTTCTGGTATCGTATCGGCAAGCGTAGTGTGGGACGCCCCTCAGCTAGATGGACCGACAACCTTAAAAACGTGGCTGGGACAGACTGGATTTGGAAGGCGCAGGACAGGGTGTTGTGGACTGCTATAGGCTGTGTTGATTGATTGATAGATTGAAGTTCTACTGGTGCAAAGATAGCTGTAAGTGGTTGGAATAACGTCCTCTGATCAATTTGAAGTAACCGTTAATTTTTCCCGGTTTTTACTTTGGTTTTCTCCAGGATCGTGGTTACGTCTAAAACGGGAACACTCTCTCCGGTATTATTAGTGGATCTTTTCGTTAGTTGAGCATATAATTATTTAGTTTTGACAACGAAAGTCATCATCTGCCAAGCCTTTTCCCAACTTTGTTGGGCTCAGCTTTCAGTCTTACCGGATGTACCTGAACACCAGTATTTGACCAAGAGTGACTGCCATCTGACCTCCACAACCCAGTTACTGGGTAATACGATACCCCTTGGCTACTAAAGTAAACATTAAAAGTACCTGTTTTCATTATGTAAATAATTAGAAACCTTTACTATTGCTTACGAGTATGTGTCGTCACGCTCTGTTCCTTTATGGCACTAACTACAGCCGTACCTAATGTGTTGAGCTTAACTATGTGTAACATTAGCGAGACTAGTTCCTCTTCCTAGTTCATTTACACCTTTCAACTCTTCAATACGGCGTCGATCTAGTTTAACTATTAAACTTCTGTTTTTAATATTCCTTGGCTCAATTATTGGACACCAATCACACACTCATGTTCTCCCCTTAATAATAATGAGATGAGACTCAAAATTAGAAACATATCTGGCTGTAACTAGTGCGCTCTTTTTATTCCCTTTGGGGAATACAGTATTATGTTATGGTAGATTATTTGAAGCTGCATCGATGTCATTTAGATACCGATCTTCGTCTTCATATCTTAATTTAAAAGTTTCAAATTAAGTATATCCATAACCAAATGAATATATTTAGTTCTAACATTCTAAATTATGTCCAATATAACATAGCATCATGCCTTGTGTTCCCGAAGAATTGGGCAGTACCTACCTGTAGTACACCCACAATTCACCAGTTATGTTTAAGGCCCATGTAATAGGATCCCATGTCCAATATTGTTATAAAATATCTTATAAGGATAACCTACATTCACATTTTATTCCCACGTAATCACAGGGAATAATCCTATAATGGAAGGATCTATGCGCCTGAGTCACCAAACGATAACATTCATACCATCCTGCCAAGCAGCCAGACAATTTTGCCTCCACACTAGATCCGAAATACCCTTTACATGATGACAAAGAACCTAATATTACCAATATTCTATAGCCCACTCGGATGCACGTGCCTAGGGGCTGTTCCTAACAATAGGACGCCCCTCTATAATCCTCTACACATAATAGACCACCCCACTTGAGTAAATCGATATTTGTTACAACCCTAAAATGCAATTTTGTGCACATTTTTGTTAACAACGGATATTTTGCACAATTCGTATGGGTGTTTAGTGTAATGATGTCAGTTACGCGATGCTGAATCTTCCTGTCAGGGAAGTATCTATCACTTTTCTCAATTCTGGATGGTGTTTGGTTGGCTTCTCTTTTAAAGTAGTACAAGTTAACAAAGAAGATACGTACTGCAAATAAGCATTACATTTTAAAGTTTTTATTGGTACAATGGCAGTTTTTTGCTATATTTATTTATTTATTTAACACTTTAAGCACATAAAATGTACAGAGGCGGACTTAATGCCATAGGCATTTTCTACCAGTCAACCTTTGGGTGATGCAGAGACAAGCAGTGGTAGGTGCAATAACGAAAATTGTGGAAAAAATATTTATTTAATTTATGGATAAACATACATATACTTATTAAAAACTTTAAATATAATAATATACATACCTAATTATAAATAAATATAAGACCTTATAAATACACATAAATACACGAAAATACCAACAAACCAAACAATCAATGGGAAAACATTACCGTTGTGATGATACTGCCAGCTTCTTACGATTGTGTTGTATATCCCGAGATCTGTATAAAAATGACCAAATTAACCTTAATACAATTAAACTTCTTGACTTTTTGCATAACCTCAAAGTCTAGATCCTCATAATAATCCCACCACAAATTACCAATTAAACGCTAGATAAAACTTGTTGTGACAGCTTGTCATACTGACCGTTTTAATTCGACGTTTATATCGAAATCAATCAGGCTGTGACATGTTTAGAATAAAGCTGGTTGCTCAACGGACAGTCTTGCAGCTTTGCAGCTCAGCCGGATTAGAAGAGCAATTATTTCAATAATAGACAGCTGAATTATAATAAAGTGTGTCATAACTGATGTGGCTGTTAGCGGTAAAGAAATGATTAAGGTTTTGACGATTTCTATCTCTAAGACTTTGCATTAATGGCTAGGTTTTATCTAGCTTTTGCCAGTATTTCAAAATGTTGTGTAATTCTATTCAATTAGGAGTTGGGTGCGTTTTACAGAATTTCTGTAAATTCGAACAAATTGAACTAAACTACGAGTATCTTGTAAAACAGAATTAGTTGAAGTAGTAAATAAGTCACCAGCAATACCTTGTTTTGTTACTAATGATTACTGAAGATCGGATGTGCTGCACAAGTATGGGACACATTTCTTTCCTAATGCAGAATATTAATTCTGCACTAATTTTAATTTTACTCAGCATAAAGACTTATGTAGCCGTTATACAATTATTGATTCTATAACGCATTATTTTTGTGTAAGTATATTGTGTGTACACCAACAAGTATACATATAATATTCATCCTTTGTTTCTGTGTCTCTAGCCTAGCTAGTAAATCAAACTGCTAAAGACTGCATCCGCAATCCTGTCCACAGCACTATTCGTTCTCAAGTGCATCGAATTGGTAATGATAATGACATTCCGTCTTCACCAACTATTGTCGCATCTGCTATAATGAAAATGCTATAGTTTTATTATATTTTGCACAATATTTCTTGAATCATGTTTCATCGGTCATCGACTCTGTTTTTGTAAACCCCTTGTGTGTTTGTCGAACGAATTTGGAAGATGCAGGCTTCATGCTAGGCTGATCTGTCTGCCTCGTTGCTTTCCTCACGCTGTTTATCTTCACCGATGTTAGTGATGACTAAAATACCTTTCCACTGCCTCGTTGGTCTAGTGACTGCCTCGTTCTAGTGGTCGTAAACGCTACTTAAATGCGCATGTGCTTTAATGCGTTTTAAATGCTATTTTTGTATTTCTTGTGCGTGTCCCAAAAAATATATTTTTCTTTCTTTCTTTACTTCTGAGCAAGAGGGCCCTGGTTTCGAAACCTAGGTTGGTCAAAGTGTTTTTAAATTTTCCACCAGGAATTTAGCAGCCCGGTGTCGGGATTTGTGCCCGGTTAATGGCAATAGGCTCGCCCCCTATTACATGGGACTTAAACATAACTAGCGAAATGTGGATGTTTTACACCTCTGCCTTACCCCTTGGGAAAAACAGGCGTGGTTTAATGATAATGACGATCTGTATTATCTTTTCTCTAAATCTTGTCTTTTAACCGCTTCTGTGGTGGAGTTATAAGACCACTTGTTCGATTCCCAGCGGGGGCAAACTAGGGCTTGTCTAAGTGTGCCTGGCTAGCTACCACCATCTTATCTAAGTCTCTCGCCAAAACATCAATGTTAACAGCATTGTTGTGTTTCAGCAGTTAGAGGTAAGATAGCCAGTTCCTCTGTGGTTGAGCATTCCGGGTGGCTCGCTTCTACCTTCGGCCTGATCATTACTTGCCATCAGGTTAGAGGAACGCTAAGCATATTCTACACTGAAAAAATGCAGACTAACTAAGATACATTTTCTCTTAGTTGGCTTTAAAATGTTTAGAGGCATGAGGAACAGGGTGTAAAGTTCACTCATCCTCTATAGAAAAGGGAGGATCCTCCGACCAGACGGGTGTCATGTCTGGGGGCCAACTGCCCAACGACTGATGTCGGGATGTTATATATACGCGTCGCACGGTAAACTCTGCTTGCGCGATGCAGGGTTTTGCGTGACGTCAGTGTGACGCGTAGTTCGCATGTAGCGATGTTGATGCTGCTAGCGCTACAAATGTTTGGAATCATTATGTATCTGTTTACTATGACCAAGATAGCATATTTGCCAGAATAAACTCATTATAATTATATCGACAATGTGAGATGTACAGCATAATCACAGGTCTTTTTTACACCAATGTATGGCGTAAAAAAGACCTGTGATTATGTTATGTTATGCTTTGTTTGATTTTACTTCTTCACTTTTGTAAATCAAAAAGGAAACCATGAACTTAAATTATTATTTAATAATAATTTAAGTTCATGATAACAAGCAACTTGTTAGTATTAAGTATATCATTCTTAAACTGGCCAACATTTGAGCTAAATTAAATAACTACCCGTAATTAAACTACTTCTGTTCTTAGTAGACGGAACTATGACAATTTAACAAAGTTATCCTAGCTTCAGAAGTCAAGATCTTGTTAGGCTCGTGTGGAGTCAAGATGCGTGATCAGGTGATCACATTAAACAAGATTTTTGTTATAGGAAACACTTTTTTCAGTGTACCATTCTCAACTTTTTCTCGTGTAAGTATATCGGAACAACGATAATCACTCCATTTTAATACACCCCTCTTTTATTTTCTACCGTTGAAAAGCTTACAGAAATAGCTTTCAATTTATCACCCTGTAAACGTCCATCGCCTCACATGTGCCTTCGAATAACCGTTAGAGTGAATGGTCAAAAGCCAGAGGGCCATTGCCATTATCAATACATTTGCCGAACAAATTGGTGATAGCTGTTTGTTGTTATTAGCTGACAGGAGAGCGCTGATACCATCCTCCTGACTTTAATCCCATAGTTATAACTCAGAGTAATTAGACTTAAGAGTGATAGTTTCATTCAAAATTCCGTTCAAAGTTGAAGTAAAAACGTTTACGCACACAAGCAAACTGTAATGTTGCAAGAAAATTACATTTTACCGAAAAAGTGGGGAAAATGGAACTGTTCCAACTTAACTTCATCAAAACAAAATAAAATCAACACATTTTTTTTCATGACACGTGCGTGGGAACCCTAATAATATTTGACAAATCAAAATAAAATAAAAAATACTTTTATGTGAACAGGTATATACGTATAGGCAGTACATAATTATAATAACAAAAAAATGGTGTAAAATATTTTTCTTTGCCTAGCAACATTTTCAATGTAATGGCGGCCATCTGTCAAATTTACGATTTATTAATCTGTTTTGATAAATGTTTTATACAAAAAATATAAGATGCTAGGCAGTACTTACCCGTGAAATGGAATCTTTAAATTTTTCTCGTGATTATGTGATGAATTGTGACACTCTTTCACTACACAGTACGTAATTTTTTTGTAAAATTGCGCGAGCTCTTTACTGTAATACTTGGTCTTGATTACTGACGTGCCGAAAGTCCTAGGTAGCCTTTAAAGGCTAACATGAAATGGATTCACTTTGCATACGAGTACTGCGGTTCTAAGCCTATTACTTCTATGTATAACTCATTCTCCTGCTCTTATCCCAATTTATTTGTGGTCGGTGCAACATGTCCCTTTCTTCCATACTTCTCCATTAGTCCTCATCTCGGTAGTCACTCCCTTTGTAGCCATATCATCTTTCCCATAGTTATAACTACATGATTGAATGAATGAATGAAATGCACCAACTCCAGCGTGCTTTGACCAGACTCGATTGCTCGAATGAACCCAAAGATTCACACTAGCCCCTGGAGCCTCATGTTGCATGGGACCACAGAGACCATTGCATATCAAAGAGTAGACCGGGGGCGCGATAATGTTGCTCCGAATCTTCTGGACCGATTAATTAGAAATTTGGTATATACATATGAATTTCTGTGACCCAAACACGGACGTGTAACGGAAATAAATGTTTTTTTAATATGGGGGTCACTTTTGGGGGCAACTTTGAAAATTAAAACATTTTTTTTTGCAAACTATACCGTGAGGTATCATATGAATGGGCTTGTTGTAAAGATTTCAGATATATATTTTAAATCATTTTAAAATAAATACTTTTAAAGTTATTTAAGAAAATAGATGAATATTGACCATTTCATTTAATTGAAAATACAGAGCTTACAATTTTGAAAAAATACAGACTTAATAATAGTTTAGTTTTTTTTTCTTTCTTAGTTTTTTTTTATAGTTTTTTTTTTCTTAATAGTTTTTTACCTATAAGATTACAGCAAAATCTATAAGAAACCTCTGGTCTTAAAATAACATAGTAAATCTCTTAATATTGTGCGTACAAACTTACATTTACAGTTGGAATGTATGAGGTAACGTGTTTTTCAACTGCAATGTTAAGTTTGTTTTTGGGATAAACTCCTCCCAACTACGGAACCTTTCATTGTACGTGGTCCGACATGCACTTGGCCAGTTTTTTCCGTTATAGCACCAGCACCCCAATTATGTAACACACTTTCTTTCATAATCCGAAGGATTTTGAAATAAATTCCTAATCCATTTATTCACAATGTTTGTAAAATTCGTCGGCTCGACAAATTACATAAATGACGCAATGTATGTTATCGAAATTTGCTAAACTATGTGATTTGTAACTGGAACCTTGTGGGGATCTGTTATTCTAAGATTGAGGAAGACTATCCGCTCGTGATACAGTTTTAGACTAGTGCGAGGTCGGATAATAGCAGATATTCATTTGTTTTTCTATAAAACGTGGTGAAAACCAATTAATAAACTTTCCTTGCTTCTTTGTTGTGATAGACAGACGTGAACACCGTCATGATATTATACTCGTAACGAATCACAACAATCCATATCTCTTTAGTAATCGAATGTCGTTTGACGCAAATCGATAACCCCGCGATTATCCATCATAAATAATAACATTATTCGATTCTCTCGATGCTATCAATATCTACTAAGAATAATGTTGGAGAATTTGTTTGTTCGTATATCTCTGAAACTACCAGTCGGATTTGAAAAATGATTTTCACATTTGATAGCCTAATTCTACTAGCTACGCCCCGCGGTTTAACCCGCATAAAGGCTCCCGCAGACAGGCGCGACGCGACACTAGTAGCACAATTTCTATGAAAACTTCATGGAAAGTGTTGAGCTCGCGATTTTGCGCCAGTCTGCACGAGTCTTAAGTCTCGATCCTTTGGGAGTATCGGGATAAAAAGTATCCTATGTCCTAATGCAAGTCATGGTCTACCTGTGCGCCAAATTTCATCCAAATCCGTTCAGTCGTTTTAGCGTGAATCCGTAACAAACAAACAAATAAACATAAAAACTAGCTTTCGCATTTATAATATTAGTTAGAATATAGTTAGGATAGTTAGGACTTAAAATCACTCCACGACCCTCAAGAGCCGAGCAACAAGAAAAAAAGTCTGAACGAACGCTAAGCAAATCGAAATAATTGCGCGGACGGGCGATGCGATTTAAAAAACCACGGGACAAAGCTAGTCCATCATAAATAAGAACATTACTCGATCTTCGATACTATCTCTGTAATAAATACATTTCAACTGGTCTATCATAATGTAAACTATAAATCGTTTGCAGAATATAATTTCCTTGGTTATTACGACATTTAATATTGTAGTAAATGTTCTGAGCTGTTTGTTTATTCAGTATTACACAGCAACAACACGTTATTGCTGTGTATTGTGACTTTGTTAGACAATTAGGACACGAAATTGAAAGGAGAGGTCAAAAGTGGTATAATAATCCGAATATTTTTAAACGCCAATATGATGTATCTTATTAGAAAGCTTATTTATGATGCTACTCGATTATAGTTAAATCAGATTTTTTCAGGCGCCCGTTTTTGTAAAAAAGCGAAAAATGTTTCAGTACAAAGAAAACGCACATTGTCTTTATTAAAATTCATTTCTATGCAATATCATTATTTTAAATGTGGCTTAAGTTTCAGTCTCTATTAAATACTTTGACGTTTATTATAATTTTAGCTGCAGCTCCATGAAATTGAGACAAAAAACATTGATTTTCATGACAATGCAATAACAAAACGTATCGAAAAAAGGTCAAATCTGTAAATGTCAAGCAGTCTGACCCGAGTCCTGCTGACTGACATTGTCACTATCATTGTCACGTCATTTGATACAAGGCTGCCATACCTAAAATATAAATAATGTTTGTAGTTAGTGATGCCAGCATTTTATTTTTCAACCCTTGTTTAAAAAAAACGGGCGGCTGTAAAAAAATATGAAATGCCGAAAGACATCAAAATAATTACCCTCTTTCAGCCTATAAAGCTCAGAAGGCTGTTTAAATTATCAATTATTTTAGTACCAAGCCCCATACATTTTGTGAACGTCTCCTTTGTAAACCGTTGACCCTGTAGCCCTGTATATATACCTACCCTACATACGAAAATTTATAGCGACACAGTCGTGGCTTGTTTGGCAATGAAATGATTGTATGGAATTATTGTCTTGAGAACTATCGTATTGTATTTATTGTGATCATATTTTAGTGCTAACAAATTGGCATGTCGTAAACATCATCAGCCAAACCTTTCCCAACTATGTTGGGGTCAGATTCCAGTCTTACCGGATGCTGTTGAATACGAGTATTTCGTATCCTCTTCTAAACTAGCCTATTTGGCGCGAAAATGCGTTCGCGCCACTGGCACTGCTACGAACTGAATCAGTCGGTCCGAACCAGATCGATGGCGAATCCGGCATAATTCGATTCAATTTCAATTCAATTTATTCAGTAACAATTCACATTGCGTTCGAATATAATACAGCATGAAACATGAAACATATGTATTAGATGTACAAATAAAAAATAAACAAATAAAAGTTCAAATAAACCAAACATGCAACTCAATTTAAATGAGAAAATATTATAAAAATTGTAAAATACCATTCCAACATAAATTATAAAACCATATTAAGTCAATTAAAAGCAAATTAAACAAAACAATAATCAATAAGTAAAAGACATAAAACCATAATATGACAATCAATTAAAAGCAAATTAAACATTAAAAAATAATCAATAAATAAAACACATAAAACCGTCTCATGTCAATTGACATCGGCCTGATTCAGGTAAATCGGCAAATGAGAGGACCTCTTCTGAACCAGCCTATTTGGCACGAAAACGGGTTGTCGCCACTGTACGAACTGAATCAGTCGGTCTGAACCAGACCGATGGCGAATGCGGCATAATTGACGTCGGCCTGATTCAGGTCGATCGGCAAATGCTGCTTATCTGACTTCCACAACCCGCTTACTGAGTGTTGAGGTCCAAAAAACTGGCATGTCGAAGTTAAGAATATCAACTACATCAACAGACCCCTCACACGCATACTTCTTCTCCATGGAGGTCTACGTTTTGGAATGGGCAACTAGCTTCAACTTTCTGATTAACTGACCGACTCCTTGACAATTCAAAACTGCCTATATATTTAATTTTTATTATTTATTTAAATCACAATATATGGTTTATTTGAAATAAATGCAATCGGCCTTATTACAAAACAAGGTTTATCTTTAGAGCCAGTTAGAAACCATCGTGTCATTTTTGAATTTCGAACCTGTGTCCGTCTGAGATAAAGTTCTTAATACAAAAACTGATTTTAAATCCGAGTCTAAGTTGTCTACTTTTTATCAAAAACTTTATCTCAGACGAAATAAAGTTCGAAGTTAAAAAATGACACGCGATGGTTTAAACCTGGGTCTAAAGATAAACCTTGTTTTGTAATAAGGCCGTATGAGTTTGACCGTCTTATTTGTAGAACGGAAGCGCTTGTTTTCTGTAACTACAAGAAATATTTACACAACACTTATATTAATTCCAATGATTTTGTTTGTTCCAGGTAAATCAAGAGTTAGTTCAGCGAAAGGAACGTTCAGCACAATACAAACAGGATGTTTTGTTTCAAAAGAAACCGATTGCGAATGTGTGGTCCTTCTTTGGAAAAAGGGACCACCCCAAAGCTGTTTCCTGTGAATGTCGTAAGTTGGTGAAATACCGTGAGAGTCCGTTCATCAAATTTTAAAGTTGTTACTACAGCAAAATTGCTTAGGAAGTGGTGTTTATTATCCTAACTAATATTATAAATACGGAAGTAAGTTTGTTTGTTTGTTTGTTACCTTTTCACGCCTAAACCACTGAACCGATCATTCTGAAATTTTGCGTAGACGTTGTCAGGTGTACAGAGATATACATATGGTACCTTTTATCCCGAAAAAATGGACTGTTCCCGAAGAAAACGACAATAACGTTCATATGATAATAGATGGCGCCACGTGTCTTTCGAATCATGATTGAATTATTAGAAACTTTAATAGTGTGTTAAGAGTTTTTTTGCCGCCAAACGCCAAAGAACAAGCAGTGTACAACCCGAATTGATTGTCAAATTCTAAACAAACGCGAGCGAAGCCGCGGGCAAAAGCTAGTCTGTTATAAATGCAATTTTAGCGATAATATTCTTAATTATAAAAACTTCGTTTTTGCTTCTGTATGATGTTATTAAAATGTGTTGGCAAAGGAAATAGCTACACACTTAGCTAAAAGAACGAACGCGGGTCCCCACTGCAGTGTCATAGACTCACGTTTATTGAACTATGTATTTCGGTTTCTGATCGTCACTACGGTGATGATAACCGACTTTTAATGATTTTATACTGAAGATCAAGTCTAAACGAGTAGTGTTAATGATTAAAAAAAAATATGTTAAATTAGAGCATTTTCTCAATGACGTAATATGTGAATATTTTAGATTTTATGTATATTACATAGTGAAATTAATTTTTAAAGTTATGTCTAACGCGGATAAAAAACTGAGAATGGCGCAAAATCTACCGAGCGTATTTTTCTTAAACCTTCACCAGTTTAAAGATAATTTAACTATTGATCTTTTAGTATACGCCTTTTATTAAAATACCTTTTGTTTTGTGTATAATAAATTAATAATGCGTCAAATTGGAGTCAGCGCTCCTTGATGGGCGAGTCCTATTACTGGCTGAACGACGCGTTGCGTGAGCTAAGTACAGAACACGCAAGGTCGCTGGTATATATCTGTGTCTTAACTGTTATGTAGGTACTTAGCTCACGCAACGCGTCGTTCAGCCAGTAATAGGACTTGCCTATCAAAATTTTACACTGTGGTCCTTATGGTGTGCATGTAATGTATGTATGTTTTCTGAGTCAATGGGCCCTATAAACTCGAAGGACCACCCAGTCTTTTAGCAGAAATTCCCTCGCGGTTCATAGTGTTAGATAGTTTTATCACATACGACAATTCAGACTATTTGTATGCAATATGGATTGTCAGCGAAAGCGTAGGGTGCCGTTAATATTGCACTGAGTTGTAGAGCACTTATGCGTGTTCGGCTTTCAATAAAATCAGATAAGATTCAATGCCCACGAAGCGAATGTGATCAGCCCTGCATGCATGGCTACCATACCTACGAGTTTCCCACAAAAATGTTGAAGCTTCCCATTTGCCCATTCCAAAACGTAGATCTCTATGGAGAACAACAGGCAAGAAACTCCAAGGACACTCTTTTAAATCAAGATATTACAAAATCCTGGGTACATTATTCTTGTTGCTTCTATGTTTAAGTGAGAACAATGTAAAAATTAAATTACATATTTAAAAAACAATAAATATAAGATTAAAAGATTAAAAATAAGTCCTGGCAGTTAAGAGAAGACCAGTCTCAACTGACGGCGCCCGTTCACGAACATGACGCGTGGATCAGCACCATCCAACTCAACCATTTTGTAGGAAACCGAATTATCCAACACACTCGCCACCACCAGCGAGACATTTAATTGAGCATGACAATAAACTCTCAACTGCCACGCTTTTTTAAGTCAACATACATCTTATCATAATAAACGGCTCCATGGTACTCACATTTACAAAATTGAAAAAATGCTTCTAACAACCCCTTCGTGAAACAGCATGATGTTATGTTACATTTTAGTAAACAGACACTCGCACAGCAACAAAACTCTTTCACAAGAGCGTTTCATGCAGTGTGCTCCCACTTTACACTTCAGTACTATTCTAACAAAAGTGTACCGTTCTCGAAAGTGGTGTGTACACACGGTCCTCCATTTCTAACGGTGTAATATGATGCCGTGCGTTGTGTTACAGTCACGGTACAGCGCACTAGCTTCCTGGACTAGCTTCTGGATATTTTGTTGCAAATGTAACTATACACTGCCATGTTTTTCTTAATAAGAGATGAGTATGTTGTTCTAAAAAGCTGACGATGTTGGGTTGTGGTTGAGTTAAAAAGCTTCTGCTCTTGTGTACTTGAATTTCGTAACATACAATCACAATCCAAAGTATTTTTGAAGGAAATTCATAATCTATTGCTTCTTAATATTTGTTTGAAAAATTCGTCTGCTCGACAACGTAAACATCACAATGAATATTGTTATTATTGTAAAAATGAAAGATACCATTCTAAGAAGTGGTACTAATTTTAATTTCCAAGATAACTACCTATTGTATTTATATTTCTTGTATTTATTTTTATTTCCATTGTAAGCGTTAGCATTGCGCAATTAGGCTGCAGAGTCTGAAATGTTTGGCTCATTTGTAAAGGATTACGTTCAAAATACTTGCAATGAGTACAAAATTCATTTACTGAATGTTGACTCAGTGTGACATAATGAGAGAAAATGGAGTTAAAAAAATTGACGACCGAAAAACTTCATTGTCAAAGTAATTCTACTCGCAGATTATCTAAGCGAGAACTTATAGCTTTTTATTATCTTTAATAATAAAAAGGAATAAGTTCTCGCTTCGTAAAATAAAGTGGAAAAAGATGACCATCAGTGACATCAGATGAGAGTCAAAGGTATTCGTCTTTTTAACGTCTAAGCTATATGTGGGATATAGCTTAGACGTTAAAAAAACGAATACCTTTGACTGCAGTCCCTGTAGATATAAAAGCAGCCGGCGAAACACGACGTGAACCCAGTAGCCTCGTCATATCCAATTTACTTGACGCCAGTTATAAATTTAAAATTAAAACCCACACTAAATTAACATTTATGCTAACAGGCTGTAGGTCCTAGACCTCCGATCCGTAATATGTTTATGCTTAGCCGATCTCTATGACCATCCTCGCTCCGTACATTAGATTCTACAGCTTCAACTACATCAATAAGGTTCAATTTAGCTTTTCCACCATCAGCAGTCGTAACTTCTATACACGGAGTCCAATTAACAATAAAATTTACGACTTGTCGTTCAACATTGGACCTTATTGTTAGTAACAAGATTTAGCTTTGATTCTAGAGTTGGATTTCCATTATTGCTGTTACATTTAGGTTGGGAATTGTACTGATTGGATTCAGTTCAGACTTTATTTCCGTTTTTATTCTTCTCTCGTGTGTTGCTTTAATTTCTGGGAAAATGTAATTGTTTTATTTCGCTTTAGATTAGAATTCTATTATGAGAAGGGTTGACATTCAATTTGCGGTAGGTTGGAGTTTTTTATTTATTATAAGAAAAACGTGAGTGTGTAAGTTGATATATCGTTTTAGTTAAAGCACCCATATTTTGGAAGGACTGATTTGAATCAGTCATTAGATGAATCAGGATTCTACAAATCTAGGTAAATAAACATATTGCCTACAGATATCAACCAACCTATGTTCGTGTAATAACGTCACCATCTATATCTACTACTGCGAAGTTATCCTCAGAAAAACCCTTTAGTCATTAATGTTTATTACTAATTGCCACTATTACGAATACATTAAACTCCTTTAAGTATTACTAAATGTATAAAAAGGAACCCTAAACTCAAACTCAAACTCAAAGCATTTATTTCAATTAAACCAATTACAGGCACTTTTGAATTGTCAAAGAGTCGTTCAGTTAGTCAGAAAGTTGAAGCTATTTGCCCATTCCAAAACGTAGATCTCTATGGAGAAGAATAGGCAAGAAACTCCAAGGACACTCTTTTAAATCAAGATATTACAAAATCCTGGGTACATTATTCTTGTCGCTTCTATATGTGAGAACAATGTAAAAATATAAATTATTTTAAAAACAATATAAAATATTACAAATAAGCCCTGGCAGATAGGAGAAGACCAGTCACAACTGACGGCGCCCGTTCACGAGCATGACGCGTGGATCAGCACCATCCAGCTCAACCATTTTGTAGGGAACCGAATGATCCAACACACGCGCCACCATCAGCGAGACATTTAAGTGAGCATGACATACTCTTAACTGCCAAACTTTTTTAAGTCAACATACATCATGACATAATAAACGGCTTCATGGTACTCACATTTACAAAAATTGAAAAAATGCTTTTAAATTAAACAAAACTATAGCTTGCAATGCATTTCAAAGATAAATAAAATTTTACTAGCAAAAGGATAAACATAATTACCTATTGAAGTATTCAACAACTAAAACTTGATTAAGTTCATTTTATATAATAATATGATTGTAATGTCAGAACATAAAAAAGGGGGGAAGAATCTCTTCCAAATATTATAATTTTAACAAGTGAGCCCAAGTGGTTGATTGAAACCTAATGGCATAAACTATATCCTCCACAAATCGTAATCCAATCCAAAAATCAGCACCTGAATTCGGATCTCTCAAAAGCGTCCTCGAAATCCTTCGCTGCAGCCACTAAGCCAAGTTCTTTGATCAAGATTCGAAGCAAAATCTGGCGAGATCAAAGAGGTTATGCTCAGCCAAGAGTAGAGGGCCCTCGTGAATTGCAAACAAGTGCAAGTCAGCTGTAAATTATGCAACCCGCTACGAACGTCCTAGTTTTGAAGGCTCCGAAGAGTTTCTTTTTTATTTCGCTTGAGTAACTTCTGGTTTTCGTAGTTTGGAAGTTTTCATGTTAAATGGTGCGGCAAAGTTTAGATAGGGAGTTGAGTAAGTTTGATAATGTTTTTTTGAATCTTTAATAGTCTAAAAGCGAAAGTTTTATGAAGTTTAGTAATAAGTTATCAACAAGAACTAGAAAACTACGAACTATTTAGTAGGCTTTGAAGCCCGAAAATGTTTTTCTCTGTATTTAATAGCAGTTGACTTAGTATTTTTTTGATTCTGAATAAATTTCGAATTGTAAGGTAATGACTTTTCAATAAAATTAGTAGAATCCCTTTGGTCAGGTTTCTTTCTGACATTGATTTATTACAAGCTGACGCATTTTCTTTCATTCCCAAATCAACAGTCCAGTAGTTCGTGAAATTATAGCTTGTGGCTTTAGCCAATAAATCCACGGTAACGTTAATGGCAAAATCGATTCCAGAAATATAATGACTATTTGGTACCAAAAAAATGGGGAGAGGGGAGGTAATAAAAAGTTGTATAGTATCCTGGGATAGATTTGGATCGAGGACTGTTGCATGTAAAAAAAATGATTGAGATCTATAGCCAGTGGGTTTCTTTATTTTTATAGACGCCTGTTGCATGGTGCAAGCGTTAAAACGGGTAATTTGTGCATCGTTAAACATAGAGATACGAGTGCATTAGCTGTTCGGAGTGTAAAATTAGAAAAATACTGTGCTGCTTAATTAGAATGAGGGTTCACAGGATAATAATAAAAGCAGCTGTGTGTAATTACTAGTGGTTTGAGTCTATTGAGGGAAAAACATGGGAAAAGCTAATCAACTGTTTGCATTAAGTTTATTCACTTATCTTTATGAGAATAGAAAACTAAATGCTTAGCAGGTGAAATAAACGTACAAATGGATTTGTGTAGAGAAGATGTGGCTATGTATTCAAATCACCAAGTTTTTTGCCAAACATGGAGATTTTGCCAATATCCCCAAGTACTGAATACTGAATATTGAAGCTGCTACAGACTATGTTCACAGTGATATCATCAACATAACCAACACAAACACACTACACACACACTTTACACTTGGAAATGCATGTTTGAGAAGCTATGAATATGGATGAAGTGAAAGACGCCTGTAAGGACCATAGTAAATATTCAACCATAAATGTCTAACGTCATGGCGTGAACTGCTTGCATTTATATTACTGTCAATGCCGTTTAAGAATCAGCTTTTTTAGGCAAAACCAGCCTAAGAATCAACTACAGTTTTATTACTCGCAAAGAAATTCAAACAGATAGTGTCCTATGAGTCACACGTGGATAAAAACATGTTTCTTTAATACTTAATTAACATAGACGGATTCTAGAGTCAATTAGTTTATCTCCCCTTATCTATTCAATGAAGGACCGGTTTCAACATCTTCAATCCCGTTATAAAAATACGTGGTTCCGAGTAAGTTCTTCGTAGATCGACCAGATAGGACCTAGGATGGTACCTTGGGGAACGTGATATGTTTGCGTGAGTTGCCGGCCTGTGAAGATATATATAGAATGTTTGTTTTGTTTAAAATAGTCGGCGTTTTAATAAGTTAAAGCGGCATAATCATGATAGTCGGTTTTTAATAAAGATTTGTTGTTCTTTTTATTTTCGTAATACTGCGACCTTTTCAATAGCTTTCGTTACGTCATCTAAGACAATTTAGGTGTCGCTTTCATAAAAATAATATAAGGCCTTGTCTTTATTCCCTGAAGTGGCAAGTAAAGGTCGACATTCTCTGATAAATTTACCGATGACAGTTTTAGATTCAAATCTGATATCGAGCTTTATGGATGGAGCACTTCCTTTAGGAATATTAATTTACATTCTGGTTAGTCGCAGGTAAGGCTTGTATGTTCCTTACATAATTCTAACTTCACCTTGATTTTCATTTAAGGTTCAAGTACTGACTTTTAACCTTCTTGTACCTTTACCATCCAATTTAAATGTCTGTCTTGTTAACCAGTGTTACCTACGGAATATAAATGAATTTTATTTTAACATTGTCATTCAGAGTTCTACTGTACTTTATCGCCTTGAAATAGACCCAATCAGTTGTAGAATTAGTTAAGTTTTTCTTATTTCCTTTACCTTCGTAAGGAAACAGGTGTGCAAGACAGTTACGAATTGCGAGTGTGAGCGGGCAAAAGAAACGCTAGGTTTTACGAGAAAGTTTTCTTGGAAAACACTACGATAGTGGCTCAGCTGTATTGCAAGAGGTTTAAATAGCAAATACTTAATAGGCCGACGTTTGATATTTTAATATATTCTATATGAGATGATTGAAGAAGAAACAAATCACTATATTACATTAAATATATATTATTTATTATTTTCATTTATTACTTAAACATACATATTGATCATATTTTTAAATATTTTTTATAAAAAACATTAAAAAAGAAAAACATTTAAAAATACAAAAAACAGTAGTCCATCGGCATCAGGAACAAGGTCCAAGCTGCCGGTGGTTAGGGCTCTAGAGAGAGGAACCTCCTCACTATGCGTGCCGTGTCGAGGAGTACTGCTTTCTGAATCAAGCCCTTGACCCAGCCGCGTAATGAGAGCCTCCTGAGGTGTTGGTCGAGGCTCTTCGCTATTAGGCCATTGACCGTAATGATTATCGGTACAATGATTGCAGAGTCCACATCCCACATGTCGACAACCTCGTGTGCTAAGTCAAGATACTTTATCTTTTTATCATTCTCAGCTTTCACGAGATTCTCGTCATGAGGGACAGCGATATCAACAATCATTGTACGGCGCTCTCGTCGATCTATCACCACAATATCAGGTTTATTGGCTACAATAGTCCTGTCAGTGATGATAGATCGATCCCAGTACAATGTGGCATGCCCATTCTCGAGAACTGGGTCGGGCACATACCTGTAGTATGGTACTTCGATTTCCACAAGGTTGTACTGCAAGGCAAGTTGCTGGTGGATAATCCTAGCCACTAGATTGTGTCTGTGCAAGTACTCGCCGTTAGCAAGACGAGAACAACCGGAAACAATATGTCGGATTGATTCACCGGGACGGTGGCATGCCCGACAGATGTCAACCGTACCGTCCTTAACAATGTATTTCCGATAATTATTCGTCATAATAACTTCATCCATAATTGCACAGACAAAACCTTCGGTTTCCCCGAAGAGGTCGCCGAAACGTAGCCAGGATACAGACGCCAAAAAGTCTACATCAGGCCCATGGAGGGCCCGGAAAAAGCGTCCGTGAAGCTCTTTGCCTTGCCATACTGCCTGACGATCGTTGGTATCAAGTACTGCAGGTTTGCGCCAGTTCTCTTTCGCCAAGGAGAGTGGGGTAAGGCCCTTGTCCACTGCGACCACATCTCGATGCATCTCCACGTCAGTTTGAAGAAAATATTCTCTGAGACTGCAAATCTCGCGGTTGTGGAGGGTTTTAGCATTTAAGAAGCCGCGACCCCCACACTTCCGCGAGAGGTACAGTCTCATTACTGACGACCGTGGGTGATGCATCCGATATGCCGTCAGCAATGTACGGACCTTCCTATCCAGAGCGTCAAGTTCCGTCTGAGTCCATTTGAGTATGCCGAAAGAATACATTAAAACCGGCATGACCCAACCGTTGAAGGCACGCACCTTGTTTCCGCCTGATAAAAGACTATTTAACACTTTATTCAGGCGGCCAAAGAAGCGCTCCCTCAACGATTGCTTCATATCGGCAGTATTGATGCCTAATGCTTCCGACATACCCAAATACTTGTAGGTTTCGGTTGAAGAGAGGGATCTAAGGTGTATGGAATCCGAGAGTTGGATTCCCACGGATTCCGTAATCCCCCCTCTCTTTACATGCATGACCGCACATTTGTCCACACCAAATTCCATCCTGATAGCGCTACTGAACGTTTCTGTTACTCTCAGTAGCTCCATCAGTCGCAAATTGTTGGGGGCAAAGAGTTTCAAGTCATCCATGTAAAGGAGGTGAGATATCACCTGACCACCTCTTTTCAACCGATAGCCTAGACCTGAATCCTCCAGCAATGTGCTAAGAGGATTCAAGGCTAAGCAAAACCAAAGTGGACTCAAACTATCGCCCTGAAATATTCCCCGCTCAATCCTGATCGGTTCATCGGTCCCCTGGATCCGTCGACATCCTGGATAGAGAAGGACCGTCCTCCATTGCCCCATACACGACATCAAGAAGGTGCGTAGAGTTGCGTCTATCTTGTACAACTCCAGCACCCTAATGAGCCATGTATGTGGCACCGAGTCATAGGCCTTCTTATAATCTATCCAACATGTCGACAAATCCTTACGGGATCTACGAACCTGTTGGCTTATGGCCATGTCTATAAGGAGTAGCTCCTTAGTACCACGGGACCTATTCTTACATCCATTCTGAGACACAGACATAATTGAGTTACAATCAATGTGATGTGCAATTTTAGCTCTAAGAATGGATGTAAGGACTTTATAGACCGTTGGCAAACACGTGATTGGTCTATAGTTTTTAGGTTCCGCAGTACTACCTGATTTATGGAGCAGGTGGGTAACTCCTGTCGTAAAGAACAGTGGAAGCGACCCAGTCTCTAAAGATGATTGGAATTGCGAGGCTAAACAGGCGTGTGACATTTGTAGCCATTTAATCCAAAAATTGTGCAGTCCGTCCGGTCCTGGAGATTTCCAGTTAGGCAACGGACGGACTGCACGGGCCACATCCAGAGGACTAATTGTAATAGCCTCCATGTCTGGTATTGAATCACACGTCTGTTCAACAACTCGCATCCAATCACCTTCAGTGTGACTAACGGGCACCGACCAAATGCTTCGCCAAAAAGCACTCATGGCTTCTTTATCCGGCAGACGTACGTCAGTCACACCTTGAGTGGGAATGGGCCGCTCCCATGCTCTGTATACCCACCTTTCATCGCTCTGGAACATGCGGTTCTGAGTGTACCGATCCACTCTTCGCTTATACCGACGGATACGGTTTGCCCATGCATAAACTTTCTGCTTCAGGAAGTCGATGCGCTCTGTGACACGGGATACATATTCTAGAGGACTAATACTAGTTCCCGAGAACGCCCGCCTCACAAAGCGCATCACCCTTGGGCGTGTATTGCCCTCCCTGAAGCAGATAAGCTTCCCGATGAGTACCCTGGCCTCATTAATACGACGCTCAATCCTGCACTGCCAGGCTGGTGCGGCGGGTTTCGGTTGTACAGCTTGGTCAGTATTTGGAAATTTGACACGAGCTATACGACATGCCGCAACAGCCGTACAATACAAGATTGAGTGTGTATCGCAAAGGTCTGCGCTACTTTCAATGAAATTTGGTAACAGCGCATCCAGGGCACACACCAGTGCTCTGTTTTTTTTATTCATGGGCAAACGTGGTAGCCGTGGTCTAAGGTCAGGTAATGTGAACCGGTACTCACGGATTGCATCCTCCAGTACGCTCCTTAATTCCACATTGCATAGGTTATCTGCAGATATAGCCCTGGTGTCCTCCTCCACAGCATGCTGATTTTCCCGCAGTGGAACTTCAGCAGGCGCATGCACGACATTCTGGGATGGGGGAGGGTTACTAGCAGAGCTACTCTGCATTTCCGAGCGTAGCCGATCAAGTGTAGCGTCATCCAATCTATGATTGTGTTGAATGACGCGCACTTGATCCGACAATCGTTGGGCCGTGACGTTGATGGCTGGTTCAAGTACCTGAAACAGAGAGAGCATCCGACCCCGGTACGCTGTAAGATTAATTCCTCCCTCTGTAGCCCCATAATATGCGCGCATCACATTTTCATTCATGGACTGGGTCCATCGTATGCGCGACACATTTCCACCGGCAGCGGGGACCCTGTTCGGGGCCTGATTGCCTCGAGGTCCCAAGCTCGCTGGTGGCCGGCCTCTCCCCTGCCGACGTACAGGTGTTGGCGACGTCGGCGGGGAAAAATACTCATCGCTCGAGCTCGACGCAACTACCACGGCCGGTGTCGTCACAGCGCTCACGGTGGGGCTGGGTACCGGCGGCGGCGAGGCGGAGCTGAGCGAAGAGTCCGGAGGTGGTGGGCGTGCTCGTCGTTTAGCTGCTCTCGTCAACATTTTTCCGTTTTCTTAATCCTTGTTTTATCGGAGGTGACATGACAGATGTCACCTCGGCAGTTTTTGATGAAAGTCTAGATAATGGTTCATTTTGCTATTTTTTCATGTTGTGGTTATTTTGGGGGTGAAGGTAGAGTGAAGGTAGTGTAGAGTTCCAAATAAAATAAAATAAACTGCGTCTAAAATTAAAAGAACTGAAAATAATATGAAAACGAAATTTGTGACTTTTGTTGACGTTGGTGTTGCCAGCTTATTATTATTATTATTATTTATTATTATTATTATTATATTTATTATACACTTTATTGTACACACATAAGATGAAAAGGACCGATGACCTTGTGAAGGCCGCAGGTATCCGCTGGATGCGGGAAGCGCAGAACCGTTAACCGGTGGCGATGGCGGTGCTAGGGGCAGGCCTATATGGCGTCGGGATTCGTAGGCCGATTCCCGGCCACCGTAGGCGCGGGCTTGCGGACGGTGAGCGATGGGTAGCTCGCCGTCCGATAAGGACCAGGCCCGGGTCGTCGGCGCGTTGTGTTCCACGCGCGCCTCAAAGAGACGTCAGCACCAATTGACGGGGTCCGAAAGGGCCAATGCCTGCCAGGGTTACGAGTCTGTCCGAAAGGGATATCGTGGCATTTGAAGGAACACGGTGGGTTTTAGTCAGTAAAAGTCTGACACTGCCTCCCGCTCCGCCCAGGGCGGGAGAAGGTATTTGATGATTTCCCATCCAAAAGGGGCAGGCGTATGTCCAGCAGTGGACGTCGAATGATGAATGAAGACGAAAAGGACAAAAGTATTTAAAGTAAAACCGTTTTAAACGATTGTATTCGCGTTCGAGCGTTTACACCCGCTAAATATTGTTACATCAGTAAGTTCGGAACATTTATCGAGCTAAATCAAGATATTAAAAAATAACAGTAACGCCAAAAGGGTACGTCAAACGGTGGCAAGTGAGATGTACGCAAAGAATTGCTGGATTTGACACTACACAATGTTTTATGAGACAACCTTCTTGGAAATCACACTGAGATTGTAAAGACTCGCAAGTTAGGAGATGAAGCGGTTTTGTATTGAGATGGACAAGTCGTGGACAATAAAACTGTGAGTGAAAGTGCTGTAAAGAATTTAATTAAATACTATGTTATTTCTATAAAGTTAAAACTTTATTGCCAATGATCTTTTACGTGGTCTAAGTGAGGTTAGTGCGATTTAACAAACTTTGGCACTTATGAAAGCTTTCAACTACGTGTTCTTTTAATTTTTGGCACCTTTACGGCTTTTTTCTGTTCTAAAAACAGTTCGTATAGACGTTATGCAAAAGTTTATGTTTCCGATATCATAAACTATACAGTATGTAACAAAAACCCTGTTGTTCCTTTTAGGGACGTATACAAGCAAAAGGTTGGTAGAATTATAATAGTCGAGAAGTCAAAATCAAAGAACTAAAGAGGTAAGAAATCAGTTAAACATTACAAATATTAATAATTAAAAATATTTACTTTAATTATTTTTGTTAAGTAAACAGTTTTTATAAATGCCTTGCTTTATTACGTATGTATGCCGATTTTTAAAACGTAGGTAGAAGGAACAACAGGGTTTTTGTTACATATTGTATAGCAGAAACATTTTTTTTTTAAGCTAAACAGTTTGAGGTGATCTTTTAGCCCCTGACTGGGCAAGTGTAGCAGAGGACACCTGAGGGTTTCATGTGACAATGCACGGGCCTTGTTTTGCCAAGATAGGGATTAATCAATCAATCAATCAATCAATCTTTATTTGTGAACATAGGTATTACACTAAAGGTCTTATTTATACATTTTAGTCGAGCGCTATGTCCTACCAATTATATTGGTGTACAAATATATTCGTTTTTTAGCAATATAAAATTATAACTGAATCTATATAATACAAAGTCACGTTCGAGTAAATAATGTCAAATAAATAATTATAACTTATTTTTACATGCATGTCAATGGTAAATTATAATAAAAGGCTAGTAATGTCATATTTCATAATAATTGTTAATAATGTAAGTAAGCTTAAGATATGCTATATGTATACCCTTTGTAGCTGTTCTCATAACCACATTTCAGCGAGTGTTTACCAAACCAAGACGCTACTCGAGTTTCGCATGCAAAAGCTTATCTCTAACAAAGTGTTCTCACGACACCCATTCAGAGAAAACATATCGCCATCTCTCTCACCTTGCACCATCTCCTTCGTATTGTATGACAGAAACATGACGCGTGAGATAATGCGACTGTACATAGACCGTACATAAACACGCGTGTCCGTCCGTGTGTAATAAAATCATTGGACGTATGACGCGGAACAATGTGCTTTTGTGCAGGAGATGTGTTAGGTTTAATAATTTTGTATGTGTGTGGACCTGAATGTCTGAGTTTTTGTCTTTCGTGCTAAGATGAGTAGGGTTTCGATGTGAATGAAGTATGAAGTTTTAAATTTTAATAGTATCTTCAAAAATTTTAAAGGTTAGGCTGTACAGTCGGTAGGCTCTAATAATCCCTCCTATCCCAAGGGCACGTCTTCCCTACCATTATCGCGCCCCCCGGTCTACTCTTTGATATGCAATGGTCTCTGTAGTCCCATGAAACATGAGGCTCCAGGGGCTAGTGTGAATCTTTGGGTTCATTCGAGCAATCGAGTCTGGTCAAACCATGCTGGGGTCGGTGCATTTCATTCATTCATTCATTCATATCTTCAAAAATTTTAAAGGTTAAAAGATTATATATAACCATATATTTATAACTTTAATCTTCTCACTGCAAGGCTGTCGCTATTTCTGCCCAAGGTTCCCATTTTGCGTCCATATTGCCCAGGTCTTCATAATTTTATATATAGTTATAAGATAATATCATGTACTTCATCATTATCTTACAGATTTTTCACGACCATGTTTTATCTTCATGGTGTATCTCTATCCTCATACTCTTTGCTTGTGTTGGCGATTGCCGCGCTCTCTTTACAAAGTTAAGAGTGACATCATCGAAGCGGCATGGTGTTGGTGGCCCATGGCGAGACGAGGTGCGTGCGTTGCTGTTCCCGAGCCGGACGTGAACATCGATAAGATATGGTCAAAATTCAGGATGAGAACTAAACAAGAGCAGCGATCAATCATTGTTGTATTAAGACAATATGTGTGAAGTTTTTCTGAGACCGTTGTAAGAGGCAGTCGCTTCATATTTGAATTACCTATATCCTTTGTTCTAAATATTTTTTTTTTAAGTTATTAAATTGTTATAATACTCGTATAAAGTTGTTTCACTTAATAATCAGTGATCTAAGCACATATTAAGCTAATACTTGATTAATTTACATTGCTTCATAATCTTTTACATCAACGGTTACGTAACTGTACAAAGTACTTTAATCATATGAAAAAACCAATACACCAACATTGTAGATACAGTACGCTTAACCCAGCTGTATCTGCATATCAAATGTTATCTGTTTGTCCACTCTCTATCAGGTTTTCCCTACAAAAACTAGGCATATATGCACGCACACGGAGTAAAACTACATGCTTACTTAAGCACGACCTAGTTAACACATCCAGGGAACCAAGACTTGTAACTTAGCTATAATAACTCCTCTAGATAGGTCAAGTTACAATGGAACTATAGTCCAGAAATTACAGATCTATTATTTCTAGAACAGCCTTCTTTACCATAGGTCTGTTAGCAGTGGTAGTAATTGTAAATAATGAAGATTGTAAATTGATTATCGACTTTAAACGTTCAAAGAAAATGGCGTGGCATGCAATGCTTTCTATTTGAAGACATCAAACATTTTTATGACGTGTTTGATTATTGCCGTCTATACGTGCTTTGGGTATCAAAATGTTTGTACGTATTGCTGTTTTCTTTAGCGTTTTTCCGACGTTTGTAAAAGAGTTATTTGAAGTCGTCTTTTCGTTTGAAGAAAAGGTTTATTGATAGACAGAAAGTAAGGTCATTAGTTTACTCTTCAAGTGTGCATGGGTTTTATATTGGGTTTGTCCATGATGCAAATATTTTCTATTTCATTAAGGAATTTGGTAGCCAAGACTTAATTGTCATGTTCAGCTTGCGAATTTGTTGGACGAGAATCTAAATGCAAGTTTCTGGATACCCAGAGACGAACCCTGCTTTCGATCCAGGATTAATCGAACACCCAACCACTTAAATATCGCTACAGAAGCCATAAAATACAAACAAACAAGCGATCCATCAAAATTTTACCAATACTTGAACATGCGTACGCGCAGCATCTTTTTTAAATTAAACACGTAAGTAAAAACTTAAAAAAAAAAATAAAACGAAGCAAAGGCATGCCAGGCTGGCGCCACCGACGTAGTAAAGAAAAAAGTTTAAATATAAAAAATATAATGTGATTATTAATCCTGAGATGTGGTACTGAAAGTAGGGGTGCCACCTGCCCGTGAAAAGATAAACATAACTGTAACCGACTGCGACAGACCAAAAAAGGGTAATAATTTTCGTTATTTGTCTATCAGAATTTAATGAGTAAAGTCGGTACCTTACTCGTTAAACTCACACATCGTCATCATTTCAGCCGAAAGACGTCCATTGCTGGACATAGGCCTCCCCCAAAGGGGAACTTTTCCATAATAGCCACGCTTGGCAGGCGGGTTGGCGATCGCAGTATGGTGTTAAAATGCATAGAGAACGCTGCTGCCCATTCTCTAGTAAGTCCCTTAGTCGCCTTTTACGACACCCACGGGAAGAAATAGGGGAGTGCTATTCTTTACGTCCGGCACCACACAGACAAAAAACTAAACTCTGTTAGACAAACGTAATCAACTCATGAGTTGAGGAAAGACTCCGGTTAAGTCCGATACTAGTTAAAAAAACCAGATAAAATGCATGTGAGTAACGAATGTAACGATGTACCTAATTAGCCCTTAATATTATGTACAAACAAAGGATTTTTATGCACCGTTTCGTTCCGTGAGTGAAGGTCGACATTAATGTATCAATATGTCAGAAAATGCCTAATGTTAACAATGACTTAGTACATTTTACGAGTAATCTAGCTTAAATTAATTTTAAGCTAGATTAATCGTCGTTACGTCTTTCAGGGTTAAAATCATCAAGAAAATTACTTAATTCAGTTCAGAGATTCCAATTTAAGATGAAATAAATAGGGTTGCAAGGCGAACACGCGAAACGAATATTACCTTGTTCTATATATACTTAATTATTTATTTTGGGGTAAAACTGGACCGCATTGAAATACCAAAGCATGTATTAAGACAAAAAAAAATCTTGTATTTTTTTATTAAACTTGAATCAAGGTTTTTTTAACTGAAATAAAGGTACATAAAAATAAATAATATATTTTCATGTCATTTACTCTCACTACTTAGTAATTAACATATTTATACATAGCCAGACTGACTAATACCTCCTATAAAATATACAAACGTCAGTAGGATAAATTAATGGAAGAGTTTAATTTATACTTCTGATTACTTACTAACTTGAACTAAGTACTGTATTTCTTGATTCTCCTGACATAGTACACCTTTTACTTTTGCTATGAAAATAAATCTTGGTACAGCCCTATTGAAACCGGAATATAAGGTGGACACTTTAATATCCTGCGCGTGAGTTCGTGTTGTGACCACACGTCAACTGTAAGGAGGATATTCTGGGATTACCGTGTGCAAGGACAACGTAGACAGTTTTGTGATAAGAAGAGTGAAAATATACTTGTCTCTTTTTGTTAAACAGCATAATGTGTCATTTTCAGATGTCATAAATGGGATGAATTTTAAATTAAACAGAAACAAACAAAAAAATATATTTCAGCATTTAACATAATTTTCGTCTTATCGTAAAAACCGGGAATAATTACAGTTACGTTCAAAATTAATGAATTAAAATTAAATTAATCAACCAAACAGTAGATGGTGCGTGTTTGTGGACTTTGGAGTTTTCTGTGTTAATCTTATTTCCTTAATAAATCAAACAATATGGTTTATAAATACTTATTTATTTATTTTTATTGAAATAAACAACAAATTGGGCTATTTATGGAGAGTGGAGCTAGCAAAGATGGTATAATAGCTTGTGTCAAACAGCCGGTAGGAGAAAAATCCATCCTTTTTCCGAAATCATGGCGCCAGTGCCCAGTGAATCACACATCTCGAGGCTAATTTGTTATTACTCTTATTACTGGCTCTTATATCTTATAAAATTTGCATCCATATTGAATAATGGACATACTGGATACACGGGCTTGGAGGTCGAAATAATTTGAGTTCGCACTTACCTTCCGGATCTGTATCGGTATCTTAATTAAGAGATCGCTTCCTTGAAGGCTCCATATATGAGTTTTTAATTCAATTAAACCGAATAAGAACTTTATTTCGAATGCTAAAATATATGTAAGAATTAATTTACCACTTGATTTTTATAAAGTGCAAGATTTATAATTTATATAAAACTTTATTCTAAAGTGCGACTGCGTCTGTGGCTTTTCTTTTTGTCATTACATACATACATAAACTCACGCCTTCTTCCCATGGGGGTAGGCAGAAACTATAGAACGCCACTTGCTACGCTCCTTACATACTCCTTTTGCTTCGCGTACGTTCATACATCTGGTCATACACGCACGCCGGTTGCGAGTACTACGCACCTGACCTTTCTGAAGAACATCACCAATTTGGTCACTATAATTATTATTATGTCCTCCTAGGGCGTCCCCTCCCGGCGTTTCCACTCACCTCTGCTTTATAAATACCTTTTGTTAGTCGCCTTTCACTCATCCTCTCCACATGACCAAACCATCTAAGCATACTCTTTTCAATCTTTTTTTTTTTTTAACATTGCCCCACACTAGGAATTTCTCCTGTATCGTGGGTGCGTTCACAAACATTTAAACTTACATACACAAACAGCCAGACTTTTAGGTTATACAAATATTTGTTCCGTGCGTCAATCGAACCCGCGACACGCAGCGCAGCAGTCAATCGCCTAACCACTGCGCCAACCGTGCTTTGTCACTACATCTTCTTTTAAACAACAACTCATCAACTTTTTTGTCATTAGTTAGTATAATTACTGTTAAAGAAATACAAGGTGATCCTACAGTCAGCAGCTGCAGAGTAGTGGTGGCCCGGTTGAGCAGTGCTGGCCCAGTAGAATAGTATTGGCCCGGTAGAGCAGTGGTGACCCTGTGCAGTGCCGGCCGCAACATACTAGTCGTAGGTGGTTCGAACCCAGGCAGGCGCTTTACTTTGTGTAAATTTTTTCATCACCACTCTGCTCTCAAAACGGTGAAGGAAAACATCGTGAGGAAACCGGCATGTCCTAGAAGCAAAAATTCAAAAACATGTGACATGTACCAACCCGCACTGGGCCCGCGTGGTAGATTACGGCCCACTCTCTCTCACTGAGAGATGGCCGGTGTCCCCGCAGTGGGAACATTATAGGCTTATTATGATCCTACTTGATTTTCGTGTGGGATATTTAGCCAGCTAACCAGCATCCTAGCACTAAGACCTAAGCGCTCATTGTTACCTACTATGGTACTATTGTTATTTACACTGCTAGTCCTCTTAGCGATATAAACAAACAAAAAGTAACTAAAGGCTCAGCAGACACGCGCGATGCGACAGCTCGACGCGACTCTAGTGGAACAACTTCTATCAAAACATCATGCAAATTATTCTACCAGAATCGTCGCACCGTCACATTGCGCCTGTCTGCGGGAGCCTTAAGTCACAAAAAGTAGCGGAAGTAAGGACCTCTGTGCTAAGTTAGGTACGTGCTACTTGCAGACTTGGTATGTACCTACCCAAATATTGAAGGCCTCTGTGATTTGTCTAACAAAGACATTTAATTAGTGCATAGAAAACCGCTACTACTATACTTCGTTGAATTAAGGCTCTTGCAGACCGGCGCGACACCAGTAGAACAATTTCCATTAAATATTCATAAAAATTGTTCTACCGGTGTCGAGCCGATCTGTACGAGCCTGTAGACTTCAAGGGCTAACAGCTTTTGCCTAAACATCATAATTAAGCAAAGTGTCGGCAGGTCGCTAACTTGCTTGTCTACCAACCTAGAGGTCACTGACCTATAATGACTGAACACAGTTGATCGGCAGTACAATCTGTTTACACACTGGTTGTTTTGTAAACAAAATGTTGGTTCGTTGAGTTGATTCCAATGGCAATGTTCATTACTTATCAGCCAGTTAATTTTAGTTGACATTGATCATTAAACGAAGCTAATCGTTTACTGGTCAATATAACTATTCGTGTATTATCAATACGTCTATGTTACTACACATTTAAAGTAAACATAAAATTAGTTATTTGTTATGCAAGGCTGCAAAGTTGTTTTTTTGGCGCGAGTACTTACTTGTATTGAATCCTGAGCGTAGCGAGGGTTTCAAAGGTATGAGACGCAGAATAACTTTGCTGCTGAGCGAAACTGAAAACTTTTCACCTAACTGCATCGAGGAAAATGCTAGGTGCAAGAAAAACAGCTTAAATACTAAACTTAATATTTATGAAATTAGTGATAATTTATATTAAAAATTAAAATTAAATTACTACTATTGGATAAACAAATCAAAATGATGGAAAGTGAATCAATTATTAAAAAGAAGGAAAATTTTGAAGCTTTTTTATTTCGTGTAGTCGTCGTGCTGGCCAGTGCGATTATTCTAAAAAATGAGGTTGGCGCACTGACATTAATAAGTGTTAATGCATTTTCAGTGGACTGGCAATATAAAGTCCATTTCACGAAAGAAGTCCCGCAGACGAGGCGCGACGTGGCGCTGCAGGCATTGCTAACTTGTATAATAATAATTAGTTCCACTTAATTCCGCGGGACTTCTTTCGTGAAATGGACTTTAGAAAATTATTAGATAAAGAGGTTCGAATTTAAAAAAAATATTTCCACGCTTGCGGATTAATAAATACACTTTAGCACTAAATAAAAAAATAAAGAGGTTTATTGCGGAAACTTGTACAACTTATACAGTAAATCTTACATAGGTACCTCCTTTTAAGTAAAAGATATACCTGTGCGAGGAGATCCCGCTCTCCAATGACAAAATTATGAAATGGTGGTGTACAAAAAGAAAATAGAATTTAAACAAAAAATTACAAGTAAAATCTCAAAAAAAAGATTTCGAATGATAAACATAATCTTTCCGAGGTTGTGAGGTGAAAAAGTTGACATATTATATGGCTCGTATGATAAAGTATTTACTTTTAAAATAATACTAACGCACTAATATGGCACACAATCACACACTACCTTCAAGCCATCTAGTAACCACTGCCGTATTCCATATAGGGCAGTCTACACAAACGGTGTAGGTCAGGAATTAGATAACACAATGCCGGCAAAAACCGCTGATGTGAACTGCGCTTTATGTTTTTATTAAAAACAGGTTTGTTTATTAACGATTATGGCTGTTGTGGATTGCCTGATGTGGATGTCAACAATATTTTAGCTTTTTAGGGTTCTGTACCTCAAAAGGACAAAAGAACCCGTATAGGATCACTCGTGTGTCTGTCTGTCTGTCCGTCTGTCACAGCTGATTTGCTCCGAATCTACTGGGCTGATTAAGTTGAAATTTGGTACACATATGAACTTCTGTGACCCTTAGTCGCCTTTTACGACACCCACGGGAAGAAATAGGGGCGTGCAATATAGTAAACTATACAATAAGTAACAAAAACCCTGTTGTTCCTTTTAGGGACGTATATATTTACCTACAAGTACAACATTGGTGGAATTATAATAAAAAAAAATAAGTATTGGCTAGTCGAGAAGCCAAAATCAAGGAATAAAAATATTTTTTTAATTATTAATATTTGTAATGTATTTCACATTACAAATATTAATAATTAAAAAAATATTTTAATTATTTTTGTTGAATCGTTTTCATAAATGACTTGCTTTATTACGTATGTATACCGATTCTTAAAACGTAGCTGGAAGGAACAACAGGGTTTTTGTTACATATTTTATAGTACAATATAGTAAACTATGCTAATCTGGGATGGAAGTATCCACATATCCCAGATTAACATTTATTTTACTTGGGCGCTCTGCGAACACAGCTAACATTAAAAATACGCTTCACAGCACCAGAATACAGTACCTCGCATTCTCATGCAACACATAAAATAATTAACAGTTACAAAATCTCACAAGATCGTGCCCAACGAATTCGTATCATACTGTGTTCATTAGTTTATCACTAGAAGACGAACAAACAAGTGCACCATAGTGCTAAATCAGATCCATAGATCGTTAGTGGATGATTAACGACCGTGGGAATGCGCCTGCGCGCCTCTGGGAAAGCGAGATAGATCATGGATCGAGGATTCCGGTTTGGTGGTGGAAAAACGTTCAGGATACGGATTTGAATTAGGGATTGGAAATGGAAGATTGGTTTTGTTTTTTGAGGGATGGAAAAAGTGGCGCGTAATTTTTAATTATGGAAATGTTGAAATTCGTCGAGATATTTTACAGGTCAGGTTGACTAAATGTTCTTCGCTCGTTCCACTAAAATGCCCTAGACCAGTCTACACAGCACTCGATGTTCCACTACGATACCCTATGCTGGGGATTCTCTAAGTACTAATAAGTGCTATTCCTATAAATTCCCTTCTAAATAAAAAAGCCACTTACAAAATAACAATACCAATACATATTATGTTAAAATATTGAATATTTATTTTAGTTGACATTTTTCTTTTATGCGATTCTGACATTATTAAATTTTTCTTTACAATATTTTTTTTATGAGTTTTTGAATATCTAAATTTAATCAATCTCAATTTTATTTTGGGTTTTTATCTGTTTAGAATTTAAAATAATTAGTAATAAATAGTTTATAATTTCAATTTAAGGTATGCGTGTAAAATTATGGACTAGAATTATGTCTGTAGTAAATATTAATATTATATTAACAATTCAAAAACTACCAGGCTTTTCGAACATTGTATTTTTGGCCAAAACGAACAATAGATGATTAATTTAGTCACCCTAGCGTAGCCTTTTTTTTTTCTTATATTGAGGTAGGCTTCTAGTCTATAGCCGGGGATTGCGGAAGGAATAATAGATCCCAAGATCCCCCTGTGCAAGTGTGGGAGGGGAACACTGGGGTGGTTTTTAGTCAGGAAGAGTCTGACAGACCCCTCCGCCCGCCCCAGGGCGGAGGACATCCATGAGGATAACCACCCCGTGAACAAAAAAAAAAGAAAGAAGGCTTCTAGTCTAACCGGATGCAGTTGATTACCATATCTTTTTTACACGAAGCGATTGCCTATCTGAACTCCACAACCCAGTTATATCTGAGGTGAGGGGTATTATGGTAAAACCGAGCATATCAGCAATAAAACAAATTCCACTCAAATCCCAACTCCGTTCCCAACAAAGTACAAGTCACTTCTTTCTCAGATAGATCGTCGTCCGGCACGATCTTAGAATCGTGCGCGCGCGCCGAACAATTTATTGTCAGAATAGATGGCTGTCCTAATTGCATCGCACTTGATTTTGATTGTACACAACCGTTCTTGATTGGTGGATCTTGATCTGTCTCTTTGTGTATTTTCACGATCATTTTGCATCACGATGGTGGTTGAACTGGGAACTGTCTGTCGGAATGGTTTTGTGTCTTTGTAACACAACAATGGATGAAGATGTAATGTTCTACTTGGTTTTGTAAGTCTCGAGTGCTAAGACTTCAGAAAATGTACAATAAAATTGTCTGCCCTCGTAACGGGGAGAAGCAATATCGTGTACAATATATGTATGGTCTTTTCTGTGTTCAATCTAAAGGATGGATTTTTGAGATGGTGCAGTAAGGGCAGCTACCTTAACCGTTGTAGCTACAGGAAAACAGTCTTAAGAGACTGTCCTTAACTTTTTGAGAAATTTTGATCTGCATTCACAGATTTTGAAAAAAATGTAGTCAGCAGGAAAATGGGCTATTTTCAGAAAAAAAAATTATGCCAATCGATCCTCTTTCTTATAGGGATCAAAAACCTGTATTGGACTAATTGAGGTTTGAGTACTAGAAAAGTCATAAATCGCAAAAACACTTTTCCCATACATTTCCTTATTGCCCTTACTGCCCCATCTCAAAAATCCATTCCATATAACGTAATAGTATGCTCTCAATTGACTATCATCGCTCATCTAATTCTATTTGTTCTTCGCTTTTAAAAATGAGATAAACGCAACCGATTTCTACGCAAGAAAACTTTTCATCATAATGTATCCAAAAGCCAATGACCAAAAAAATTTTTTTTTTCGCTGCTATTATTAAACATTATTAATTAGATGCAGAATAATATGACGAACAAAAGTTAATATGCGGTAACATAACCTAACATCAATCTGAACCGATTTATATAGTTTTTTTAGGGTTCCGTACCAAAATGGTAAATGGAACCCTTATGGTGAGACTAAGTCTGTCTGTCTTTCACACCTGAATATCTCAAGAACTACTAATGCTATTCACTTGAAATTTAGAATAGTTTTAGATGCAGTTTGCCCAACTACATACAAGAAAGAAATTTAAAAAAATATACCTTTTTTGCAAAAGGGACTGAAAGGGGGTTTTAAAAATTTGAAGTAGGGATACTAGGGCATGTGGGGTATCATATGAAAGAACTCTGTTTGCACATTCTCAAACATTTTTTTCTTTTTTTTTTGGCAGCATAATTTCCGACTTTTGACGAAAAATGTAAAAAAAAATTACCGTTCCCCCCCTTTATCTCCGAAGTTTGCATAGATAAACATTTGAAATTATTCTATATGATAGAAGTGTATGTAAAGATTACAAGAAAAATAAAACGATGTCTCTAAATAGCACAGTTTTTCGGAAATCAACAACATCATATATACGTACGGAACCCTCGGTGTGCGAGTCTGACTCGCTCTTGACCGGTTTTTTTTACTTATTAAGAGCGTTAACACCTTACGGCATTTCATACAAACTTTCAAGCCCTTGTTTTTTGAAATGACTGAACCGATTTTAATAAATCTTCATACGCATAAGCAGGATATACAGGTTTAAAAAGTTAGTTAATAACATTATTAAAAAATAGAGTTACGAGTACAGCCAAATTAGACCGATTTAAAATTTTCCATAGAAACAGAGATTTCCAGTTTCTGTTTTTAAATAAGACATTTCGAAAATGTACTTAACTAACTTTTTAGACCTTTATATCCTGCTTATGCGCATGAAGTTTCATTAAAATCGGTTCAGTCATTTCGAAAAACAAGGGCCTTGAAATTTGTATGAAATGCCGTAAGGTATAAACGCTCTTAACATCTAAAGCAGGTTTATACAGCTCAGACATATATATCACATATATATATACATATATATCAGCTCATCTCTAACTGCACTTGTAGAAAAATCGTTTATCAGTTCATTTTTGTGATAGGTTTTTCCAATACCGACTAAAGTTTTAACGATGGCCGCGGTATTAAAACCAAATGCACCACTTCCCATAGTGGTTTGGTCATTGTCCTTTCTAGACATTTGCTACGTACACTAGTACATAGGTATGTAAGTAACTCATTGTCCATCTAAACCACAGAAGCCATGCGGAGTTGTGGTTGACGAGTTTTTGTGGTTTCCATTGTGCGTGTCGACGGAGGGACATCCCTCAGTGACTCATAGGGCGCTTAGAGCACCCATTACAATAAATATCTTGAATTACGCAGTCTGCATGGCGATTCGAATCGTATTCTTCGTTTATATTTTGTTAAAGAAACTGGTCTATGAAACTTATTGCTTTGCTCGACACGTCGTTGGTTTCATAGTTAACTGCTGTGTAATCTGACCTTTTAATTTTTTTTCTTCTACTTTTCGTGTAAATGTCGTGGCTGTCTCAAAGAAGGCTTCGATATCGCCAGTAGAAAGCATAGTTACCCTTCCTGTGCTGTATAAAAGATTTGACACTTAGATTTGTAGCTTGGGTGATTTATAAGCCCCGCCTTTGATACTTGTCTTTTCTTTTATTCACCTCTTCTACCCATTCCACTACTTCCTCATCTCTGCCTTTCGTATTTTTCTAAAGAAGACTCACTTCGTTCCCTACTCCATCTTCACCGTCCCGTTCCAAATCACGATGGGTTTTATTTGGTGTTACTTTTATGCTGTTAATAATTATCCCAAGTGTAAAGATTAAGTGCAAAAAAAACAATATTGGTTGAAGGAGCACGACTGATAAATTGTTTACCGGAGGATATAAAAAAATGTGACAATATAAACACATTCAAACGCAGACTAAGGCAATACATCACAACATTTGAAATTAGGGCTTCCAATCACGCAGCCTGTATTCAATCTCGGTATTTGTGGAACTAGGAATTTTCAATCCCACGGGATCTCGGTATTTGCGGGATCCCATATAGAAAATATTAATATAGAAGCCAAATAAAACAATGAATTAATCAAAATAACCTCACATTTATTTAGGTTTTACAATTAGCATGTGATGAATCGAATTACAACGTTTATTTATCACCGAAAACAGAAACAAATACCGAAAAAGCAAAAAAAAACTTTCAACCACAAAATATATTACTACTAAATTAAAATATAAACCAAAAACATTTTCAACTGAATGCTGACAGAAGTAATTATGACTTTAATTATTTAGTATGGTCATTTTGTCAGGTCGTATGCATGCTTCTTTCAAGTCCTGCTAATTCTTCGGATCTCGCGCCCGTAATCCCGCTACACGCGGGATCGGAAAATGATACGGGATCCCGCAATATCGAGATTTCGATATTCCAGGATTGGAAGCCCTATTTGAAATAAGAATAACATAACATAGAATAAGCTAATAAAATGTCTCCAACACCCTAGAGGTAACTAATATTAATAATACTAGTTATAATCACATACTATGTATCTCATTATAAGCGAACTGTTATTTTTCAGTTCTTCAATTCTGTGTATCATGTACTGTTTGTAGTCTTTAATTTCTTTAAATAAGGGTGATTTTCTTCAACTGCAAAAAACAACTTTGTAATTCACAATATCATTAATTCATTATGTTGGCAATTTTAAAAATTTATAAGTTCTTATGAGAAATAAAGTTCTTTAAACCCAAAGATTATGTATGGGTACCGACCTAACGGGTCTCAAAAACAAAGCAGTTTCTAATGCAGATGTTCATTACTATCTTATTTGTCATTCAACGAGCATACTTCACGATCACGAAGCGCACAGAATAAATTAGAATTTAGCAGTAAAAGAGAAAGTTTCTTCACAATAGCGTGTAATTAGCGTTAGTTTGTGCTAACTTGAATCACTCCGCCGTTATTAGTCCGTCACGAGTTGTATTAGATTTTCTTTTTTATTGCTAATTTCTTTTGTGTTCTTGGGAAATGGAGTTTACTTGGATTACATGATTATGTTGTGTTTCACTTACTGTATTCATGATAAGATTTAAGAAAGAAAAGAAGAAAGAAAGAAAATACGTTTATATGCGCTAAACTTGTCGCATAAAAGAACATAAACACAAAAATAAGAAAAGGTTGGGGAAAACATGCGTCACATCCACGCAAAACGGCTATCGCTCGGCATTATACTGCGACCCTATGCAAGACAGAGCCCCAGCGCTGGTTTTCAGCGACAGCCGGATTTCGTTTTGTAACACTTTGCTAAGCCGTTCTTAATTTTTATTCGTTGATTTAAAGTTTATTTAGGAAGTTATAGGAAAATCCACAGGTTGACATTCATTATTATGGACTAGAACGTGCTTTTTTATATACTGGGCTAGATATTTAAACCCCAGGGGGCAAGTGAAGACATTTTTTACCCACTAGGACTTAAAATTAAGTGAGGACGACCCCTACTGCTGATAGTGCACATGCATAATCACATCCTTACGTTCTTTTAAAGGTATCTTCCTAATTAGAAAAATTTCTACTGAAGATGATCAAATCAAATCAAATCAAATAATTTATTTGCATAATAAATGTTAAAAAAACCGGCCAAGTGCGAGTTGGACTCGCGCACGAAGGGTTCCGTACCATTATCTATAAAAATGGCAAAAAAACACGTTTGTTGTATGGGAGCTTAAATATTTGTTTTATTTTAATTTAATTATTTATTTTTAAAGTCAATATATATCTACATATTCTGTGAATACTTCAAGCGTCTACCTGTTGCCGTTATCTATATAGAGCAAAAACGAGAAAAAAAAATCACGTATGTTGTATGGGAGCCCCCTTAAATATTTATCTTATTCTATTTTTTAGTAATTGTTGTTATAGCGGCAACAGAAATACATCATCTGTGAACATTTCAACTATCTAGCTATCACGCTTCATGAGATACAGCCTGGTGACAGACGGACAGAGGGACAGACAGACAGACAGACAGACGGCGGAGCCTTACTAATAGGGTTCCCGTTTTACCCTTTGGGTACGGAACCCTAAAAAGGTGTTACAGGTGTATAAGGTACATTGTATTATAACCTAATGAGGTGTACAAATTAATTTGATAAGTACTAATCGCAAAATTGAATATAAAGAATTCATTTTAAATTGAGTTACATAAAAAATAGAATGTCAAAAATGAAAAAAAAAAATACACAAGTCAAATCAAAATTTCAATAGTCATTACATTTGTGGTCCCACTTCAGATGAAATCAGTCATCTCTCATTTAAATAATCATTAATTGAATAGTAACATTTTGTAACTAGGAAATCTGAAACTAGGAAATGATGATGCTGTAATTGGCCTAAAACTCTTAATTTTACACGAATGAAGCCGAAAGTTGGATTTAGACAGCCTTTTTTGTCTTCAACACCCATAATGTACGAGTATAAAGAGTGTTTACATTTCAAAATTGCAGTCTTCTGTATTACATTTTCACTCTGATTTTAATATTACTTTCCCTCCTTCATACGTCAACCTCAATTCCTATTTATCATATCAGGTTTATTATGAAAGCTAACTCCCAACACGGGTTACGGTGATCATGGGTGACGGGATACGTTCGACTAATCCTGTTCCACTCCAGCGCATGTTGCGAGTGCGACTAATCGCGTTAATTTGCGTCTGTCTAGCTGCAATATATCGGGGCTTGGAAGTTCTAAGGAGAAAATAAGTAAAGGAGAGGTGATTAAAGAAACTTAATCTAACTCTTTGACAATAAAAATAAATATGGTCTTTTTTCAGCTAACAGTAAACAAGGGACTAGGAGCTGAACAGTAGCACTAGCTTCCGTGAGGTTATGCTGTCCTTGCCACGTTCTGTATATACATTAATAGTTTAAGTATATGCGAAACCCGAACCACGAGTCTAGTATTTTTATGGAAAGAATCTATGTACATACAAAATTTCAAAACTGTATCATGAAAAATCACAAAGTTATAAGAATAGAATAGAATAGAATAGACATTTATTTTGCAAATATGGGTACATAAAGGTAAGGTAAGGTTGTTATGTTACCGGGTTGTCCGTACAAAAACATGCTAACGGCGCCCCCGCGCCTCCAGGGTCGACTTGCGTTCATTGATAATAATTTAGGAGTAGGTACCTAACCGTACGGCGATTGTATTGTAAGTAATTAAATGGTGATAACATTTTCCATCACACTTAAATATTTTTGGGACAAAAATAACATGGTGTAAAAATTATTGAAATCGATTCAGTTCCTTATTCTGAACAAACTATATTCAGGTTTCGCATATACTAAAAATAATGTTGTAGTTGGCTGATTAGTGATTATTCTTCAAACATCACGGTTTTCTCGTGCCTTAGCGGAGAGCAATGTGAATGTAGTCCGAACCATTACCTGTAACACGAAGCCCCAAGTCAAATCATTTATTTCAAATAAACATATTGACGTATATGGCACTTTTGAACGTCAAAATTTACGGAAAAATATGAGATTCTAGTTGCGTTTTCCAAAAGGTCGTTTCTTATGGAGAAGAATGCGCAAAAAAAAAACAAAAAATTCTAACACTACATACAAAGAGAATTATCAGACGATTTCTAACTTGAGACTAAAAGCACCGAAGACATAGTTAACCAACTAGGCAAGTCTGATATTTAAGCTGTTTCGTAATATAGAAATAAGGCGGTAATGTTGGATTTTAACATTTTTAAACACTTAAACAAATGTGAGGGTCTACTCCGAACATAAATTCGAAGTATTAGCCGAAATTTCGGCCCTTGCTGGACTACGGCTAACTATGGCTGACTAGGGCGAAAAAAAAAATTGTCAGTCAAAGAGATAAGCCAAAGTCAAAAATGTGTCTTTAAGTCGGGTAAGGATTCAAAGACAAAAACGGAAACTATGGAAGTTATAAAACGGCCGAACATTCGGTCGATACTTCGTATTAAGAGCCAACTAGTCGCGGGCTCGAACTCACTGGCGGGCGCGGCCAAAAAGCACGCTGTTTCACCTATCATCGTGTCCGACAGAGATAGCACCAGTGATGAGCAGTTAGAAGCTAGTCTACACGCATAACGTCTAGTCGCACGCACACAAACACAGTGCACGACGATTCATACTAAACCGCGCGCGTAAAAATATACGAAAACTCCTTTGGAAGGTGGGGTTTTATGAAAAAACTACTGCATAAATCAATTACGAATAAAGTTATCTATTAATAAAGTACTCTATCTTCGACAATTGAGCTTTGTCGAAACGAGCTTTGTTTTTGAGATTTTATACTTCTTTTATAATTTATTTACGCCCAAAGTTGCGATAAATTTGGCAGGAAAAACGAATCTTTGTTGGCTCATAACTTTTTAATGCCTTTGTTTTTTACTATTCTGCTTCTGTACAGACAAAATTAATAATAAGACAAAACGATATCATGTTTTACGTTAGATGTACTATGTGTAACAGTGGAGTAAAACCCCCCCGAAATTTGTATGGAAAAAGTATCGACTAGTTGCGCCTTAACGCTGCGGAGTACTTGGCTTCTTTCAACGCAATTAAATTACTACGTTTAAAAAAGTAATAGACATTAGTTGTGTCCCACTAGGCATATCCTAAACGACCATTCGGAACTCCTCACCAGTTGTGATTTAGTGCAATCTGTATCGAATCGTAGAATGAAGACTGGCAGCCGTGCGCAGGCACACCTTGCGTGCCTATTTCTGACCTAAATTAACTTTGTGGCTGGAAAAGGGACTATATAGACCTTCACGATACTAGATTCGTATTGGAAGTTAGTGTCACGAACCTGTACTTGTTCGAGGTTTCGTGAGTGCTGCTGTCGTTGCTGGCAACAATCAATTGTATTTGGTAATGGCAATACTGGTAGGAGTCGGCTGTCAAGATCGAAGTTACTGGCATAGAGTTTAACACACAAAATTAAATGTAATTAAAAGGGGCCAAGTTCGCCGATACATGAATTGAGATCTAGATGAGTGGCAAGACTGGCAAGATCAATGGAGGTGAATTAATAAAGTGTATTAAATTAGGTTCCTTGCTACTGAATGCAAAATTAAGGGGCCGGCGTAGCATGCGTAGTTCATACAAACGTAATACCAAAATAATTTGTAAATCAAACATATTCATAATGTAGTGTGTCTTTATTTCGATTAGATTACAGAATATCTATGTTCCTAAATATATATTTTGAAAGGACAATGATATAAAGACGAGATATAAGGAATTTAAAAATTTCTATAGAAAAATATTTTTTTTCATAACTCTTGTTTAAATCAGTGTCCATTAAAAATATATATTAAGGAACCTAGATATTCTGTATTCCAATCGGAATAAAGACACACCACCTTAAGAATATGTTTGATTTACAAATTATTTTGGTATTACGTTTGTATGAACTACGCATCCATTGCCTCTTAAGTTTTCAGATTCTCAACAGTTACAATAATTGACTATAAATACTTGCCAAGTTGCATTCAGCAGAAAGTAACTACCTAATATTGTTTATACTACCCACTACAAGATTTCGACTGCTACTTACCTACTGCGGCCAAGGACTTGAATTTTTTAAGGTCAATATACGGTAGGTATTGACTATTGATAGGGAATAGGGTGCAGTCTCTACTGAATCAACTTGTTCGGAAAAGGAAGTCGTGAGGTTAAGCAATTTAGTACTTATATCTACGTAGAATATGTATTGAATTACTTTAATAGAACCGCTTCAATCATTTTGCTAAGATCCTATGAATTTATACTCCGTCCTAGGGTTCTCAAAACACAACGATTCCTCAACTTATTGACAAGATGGATTCCGATCGATGCAGTGCAAGAAAACCGCTTTCAAAACATAAAGTACTTGATAAAATTGTTGTTATTTTTTTTAATTAAACGTTGCCCCACACTAGGAATTTCTCCTGTATTGTGGGTGCGTTTACAAACATTTAAATTCAAATATACAAACAGCCAGACCCGGAACAACTACTTGTAGGTCATACAAATATTTGTTCCGTGCGGGAATCGAACCCGCGACACGCAGCGCAGCAGTCAATCGCTTAACTAACTGCGCCAACCGTGCCGTCAATTATTGTTAACGTCTTTTAATTCTAATTAGGATCTTGTTTTTAGTTTTACTTTTAATTTGGTAACCAAAGAGAACATAACCCTAGCTAGCTATCTAGATTAATTTTAATTTTTAATTTTACGCATTGAGTATTATTATCTCAGCACTTTCCTTCAAATAAATAGAGAGATAAAAAACATAGGCAGTCATGCAATGACGTATTATAAATAGACGCGTCATACACGAACATTAGTGCACTCAAAAACAGCGTAAGCCATGATTGTAGCTACATACTTGAATACAATCATACAGCGCGTGAAGAAAAGGAAAGACCTATACCGATATCTGTTGTTAGAAAGAGATGAACATACATATTTAGTTACGTCACTAGCTGCTGCATGTTCATTGGCGCGTACGTAATAATAATAATTATTGTTGTAAATGTCAGGCAATTGCCTGGCATTTACTTGCCTGCCATTATTGAGCGCAGGTAACGCATCTAAAGGTAATACATCATTGCAGTCATGAGGGACTGCCGACAGAAGTGGAAAGTTAAAACTATGCATAGCTACAATTATACCGATAAAGTGATAACATTAGCATTTCAGTGACGCGAACCTACACAATTTCCCCCTACCAATAATCTTTCAACGCGTCTAAAGAATTTATTACTTCAATAAAATAATGATTGTCTAAAACACAATTTAAACAATGCACAGTACACACAAATTAAACTTTTCGCCTATTCAATTTAACTTCACTTACTTCTACTACAGAATGTCGGTGACACGGTCACATTAGCATGGCGGTGACACGGGCATGTCGGTGACACGAAGCCATAAGTTTTTCCCGTACCAAATATCCCTTCAGACGCAGATATATGCCAGTGACCTTGAGTGGTTAGCTTGCGTGTTCTGTACTGAGCTCACGCAACGCGTCGTACGTTCAGCCAGTAATAGGACTCGCCCATCAAGGAGCGCTGTCTCCAATTTGACGCATTATTAATTTATTATACCCAAAACAAAAGATATTTTAATAAAACGCGTACACTAAAAGATCAATAATTAAATTATTTTTAAATTGGTGAAGGTTTCAGAAAAATACGCTTGGTAGATTTTGCGCCATTCTCAGTTTTTTATCCGCGTTAGACATAACTTTACAAATTAATTGCACTATGTAATATAAATATAATCTAAAATATTCACATATTTACATATTGAGAATACGAGTATGCTATAAATTATCATATATTTTTTTCAAATCATTAACACTACTCGTTTAGACGTGATCTTCAGTATAAAATCATTAAAAGTCGGTTATCGTCCCCTTAACGCTCAATAACATCTACTTTGTTAGAAGCCAGCAGCCCTATCTTCAAAATTCCATAGCTTATAAAGGTGTGCGGTGTAGACAATTTCAGATATTTATTGCGTCGGTTACTGAGTCTAGATAAATGCCAGTAATCTAGTTGGAATACGGCCCGATCGTATGCCTGGAATAATAGGAAGTGTATCTATTTGTGTTGTGCAAATATCAGAAACTGATAAACTGATTTTCATTTTCGTGATGTTGTAGTTCGTGTGTTGAGGTGGAGAGCGGAATACCAAATTTTTGGTACCTACGTTTGTTTTAGGAGGCCTGTGACCAGCAAGTATGTTTTTTGACTGAAGTGATGTTAAAGATGACGATTTTTAGTTATAATTTGGCCTTTGTTTAAGAACTTAGGTATCCGTTGGAATTTCTTTGCGATATCTTGACAGATCTCTTACCAGACAATGCCTTTTATTTTGAAGGTTCAACAGCATTCATTGCGTCATCTACTTAGTCGACCAAAATAATTTTTCAAACACATGACGCAATGAATAAAATCCTTTGAACTATGATTAAATGTGTGTTACTAAATTGGGGTGCTGATTAAAGTAAAAGCCAAATCTAGATAGGCTCACGTAATGTTAGCTACAGACACAGAGTAACACGAAACAACGACTGTAAACTTAACTATTTGTCTCTCAAGATACACTAGGTTACCTATACTGATATGAAATAAGATTAGACATTTAAATAAACCTTTTTGACAGTCCGTTCAATCGATTTTAACTTCTATTGCGTTAGTGGCATGACAAATGACAGCAGTAATAAACAGTTGGTATTGTTACCACGTTTTGGCTTTTAATGCCATCCTTATGCCTACGGAATAGAAGTCAAAATCTGTTGAACAGACTGTAGACAAGTTTATTTAAATGTCTCATCTTATTTCAAATGGAGTATAGTTGGAGAGGCAGGGTTTCTCATATTGTGTAGATACAGATTTCAAGTCTTAGATTTGTATTGCATTGTGTTAACTACCAAAGCTCATTTAAATTGTTTTTATATAAAACATGTTAATTCTGTTTTTTTTTATATACTTTTTTTTTCTTTTACCTATTAAGTAAGAGTAAATAATACCTCAGTGCCATCACACTCTTTATCTCGCTCGCACCCTACTGCTCGCGGTTACGCGAGAAAGCGAAACAGGGTGTCAGGGATAAGGCTTCAAGGCGACGATAGTTAAGATGATATTTTTAGACGGTGAAAATAATCGTTAGGTGTTAAAAAAAAAACCCCGTAGAACTACCAAGCGATCCAGTAGTACCACGGGAAGTTTTTTTTTACCCGTATTACACTCCTAATCGACATTTCATAGTTTGACACCTGTCACTTTGATTACCTGTCCCTTTGACACTTCTCACTTTGACTTTTGCTAATTAGAAATTTCCCTACCGTATCACTGGTGTGAAGGCTTAGAGTGAAGGTGGGTCCAACACGAACATTTTTAATGATAAACTTAGGTCTTTCAAATTAAGGTCTTTTAGCAAAAAGAACAAAAGACGAATAATTTAAAGAAAATAAAAAACATCGTATCTGCTTTATATTTAGTTCAGTTATTGAGAAAAGTTTCATGATCTTATTTGAAGTATTTTTTGAGTAAGCGGTTTATTGTTCGGTTTGGAGGTAATTTTTTTATTGAAGATAAAATAAAAAAAAAAAACAAAAAAAATATTGACATAATAGAAAATGTCTAAATGTCTAATGTGTAAATGTCTTTATTTTATGGTATCGTGCTTTCGTCAAACATAAATATAGTACTTAACATTAATCCTCAACTTTACCATAAATATTTATTTCATAATTATGCTGCAGTATTTTTTTCGATTTATGATCTGCATGCTAAGCAATTTGAGGTATAGATAGACTTTTAGGCCCGTATTTATAGAACGTTACTCAGTACTCAAGCATTACTTAAGACTAGATTCAAGCCATTGGATTGGTTGAAACTAGTCTTAAGTAATGCTTGAGTACTAAGTAACGCTCTGTAAATACGGGCCTTAATCTTAACATCTTTCTTTTTTTTTATATTTGCATACTGAAACTCATCTTCTTAATCCCTTCACATAAAGGGCACGCGCCTAAAATGGCAAACCAGTTACAGGACACAAGAAACAATTTCTTTTTTCAAAAAAGTAGATGTTGAAGTGTAAAATAAACAAAAGTTGACGTAGCAAAAACGACGGGACATGGAAACTCGGGGTCAATTCGACCCGAGGTCATAACAACCTCTCACAGCTGGATGCCTGGTATAAAGAGTCTTCGAAAAAGAGGAGGTATTTTTCGACTAGCCATATTTTGTGGTATCGCTTGCCGGATAGTCCTTGTACTTATGTAAATTGGATGAGTTATTTTCGATAGTGTCTTGGTAGATATTGGATAAGTACGGATGTGAAATTAAGCGATTAATGGATGATTTTATTATGACCTCTGATCTCGTAAATATTATGTTGATGAATCAATTGTAACCGAGGTGTTGAGAAATGATTGTGAATTTTAAGGAACGCTTGCTTCTACTATGTCCTCTTCTTCTGCTAGTACTCTTTGAAATCAAGTGTCTACCAATTGGTAGACACTTGATTCAAAACATACAGCCCTGTGACAGACGGACAGACGGACAGCAGAGCCTTAGTAATAGGGTCCCGGTGCCACACTTTGGGAACGAACCCTAAAAACAAGAATAGATACAGTTAATTTGATAAGCATCGGTATTCTGTGTAGCAGGAGTCGCGATCACTGCGAGATAAAATCTCAATGATTTCTACAGCTAATGAGCTTCCCAATGGATTTTATAATGTTGTTTCCTTAAGTATTAATTGTTATTGTTTTTTTGTAAGGATATTATATTGCGCGTTGGGAAGCGAAGGTGCATGAGATTTGTATCTCATCTTATGTTTTGTTATTCATTTTAATATTTTGATTTATAATAGGTATCTGCAAACGAATTTCGTGACCATGATATTAATGAGAATTCTTTAATTAGTTTCGTGTTTTGGTTTAGGGAAAACATAATGGTTTCTGTTTAGGTACCATTTGCCCCTGCATATCACGGACTGGTTATGTTGGTACTATCAGAATAAACACGATTAGCAAACGAATCATTGGCAATCCGTTAGAATTTTAATTGCGATATGGGCCATCTCTTGACCTTGGATCTCGCCTGATGGAAAGCGATGGATGAGGTCTATGATGGAACGATCGTGCCCAGAAGATGCCTGTTCACTCTTGCTTTGAATAGACTGACGGGATATACGTGGAAAGGAACATAGACGCTGGCAGAGCCTTGAGTGCCACTTTGACCGTGCGCATAATAAATGTGGAGGAATCAGCAACGTTTAGTACAGCATAGCAGTGACATAGACAAGAGTTGAGAGGACCTGAGCGAACCTAGCGGAGACGCTATTAAAAGATGCCCCTCCCATAGATAAATATCACCTGATTCTAGGCTTGCTCAAGGATGCATATCCGGTACGGCTCTAATAATGCTTCCATAACCCAATGGCACGTCTTCCCTACAATTATCGTGCCCCCCGGTCTACTCTTTGATATACAATGGTCTCTGTAGTCTCATGAAACATGAGGCTTCAGGGGCTAGGGTGAATCTTTGGGTTCATTCGAGCAATCGAGTCTGGTATAACCACGCTGGGGTCGGTGCATTTCATTCATTCATTCAGGAGAAGCGCTGATGAGTACGACGAGTCGGTATATCGACCAAGTGGGAATGGGATTCTGCGGTATGTCCGGTAGTGAACGGGTAGTGGTGGTATCAGGTCGTGGAGCTCCTGCGCACTCTCTCCGAAGTACAGTCTGTAGAAGACCGACAGTCAAGCAACATAAATTTAAATGACCTAATTGTACCTATACCATAAATTTGCATGTCATTATGTTATGATTAAATATGTTAAGCTACTATAATACTACCAATGTAAGAACTTTTGTAATCATATTTATCAGCAAATAAATCTTTGACTTTGACTTTGAACATTAATTATTATTGTACACAAAATTGTGACTAAATACTATTTGTTTAAGGCTTCTACATACCGGGGCGACTTGTCGCGCGACGCGACGCGGCACAAAGGCACCGCTCGTCCCGCGACACGCGGGGCCTTTGTGCCGTGTTGCGTCGCGCGACAAGTCGCGCTGGTATGTAGAAGCCTTTATGTGCCGTCTTAATTTATTGACAATATTATTATTACTGTTGGCATGAAATTGTGACTTATACTTACCTATTGACTTTATTGTTTATTTGTTGTTTTCATTCTGTTAATGTGATATTCGATTACATAAGCTATTTTGTATGCCCTCTGGCGGGACATAGTATGGACCAACATTTTTTTTATTATATAACATCTGTATAATTTTACCCAATCATCACAAAATGAATAAATGGATTTGAATTAAAGTCAAAGTAAAAGTCAAATTACTTATTTCAAATACAAATAGGCACTTAAAATGCACTTTTGAACAATGACGTATTATAAATAGACGTGTCATACACGAACTTAGTGCACTCAAAAACAGCGTAAGCCATGATTGTAGCTACATACTTGCATACAATCATACAGTGCGTGAAGAAAAGAAAAGACCTATACCGATATCTGTTGTTAGAAAGAGATGAACATACATATTTAGTTACGTCACTAGCTGCTGCATGTTCATTGGCGCGGACGTAATAATAATTATTATTATTGTAAATGTCAGGCAATTGCCTGGCATTTACAATAATAATTGCAATTGCCGGCCATTATTATTGTCAAAACTGTTTAGTGCTACATAACCATTGTAAGAGAAAATAAATAAACTAATTATTATTATTTTATTGAGCGCAGGTAACATTTGCTTTTGAACGTCATAATTTACAAAAAAATAGAATTGGATCTAGTTCTCTTCCAAAATGTAGTTTCGTATGGAGAAGAAGAAAAGAAAAACGACGAAGAAAAACTGTCTTTTCAAAATGTTTTACAATCCTATTTTGTTTTTGCTCTGCGTTCCATACAGCCAAGTAGAACAAGCTGGTATTATTATTACAGCAGAAGAATCTCTTAATAAAACCAACCCCGTCTCACAATCTCTGAACAAGCAACTTAAGGTTCACATAAACCACAGGATATTATAACAAACTGATACCGTACACAAAGAACGATTCACTCAAAAATAAACTTACATAAAAATATAAATACGACGCGATCAAAATTATAATCAATTCAGCTTTATCACTCGTTGATAATGCATGCAGTGTCGTGGAGTGCATGTCATACGGTTATCGGTTGATGACCCTAGATGCAGGGGCGGATTAGGACGATGTTATTGGTGGTAATCGGGCATTTACGTGATTATTGACGATTTACCTAACTGATTTAAACCGGATTTTAAGATAATTTAAGTGATAAGATAAAACATTTTTTACATTTATATATAACAAACCAACTGTAAACACAAATGCGTACATTTGATTGTAATCTGTTGAAATGTGTGTCATGAACGCATGAATCTGAGATAAGTACAGAATAACAAAAACCAATTTATTTTTTTCAAATTTTAAAATCCGTCACATTTTAGACCTTCAATATAAACATCACCAAAATACCCTCAAAGACCAAAAACAGACACAGAAAATAAGCCATAGCCCCATAACGTTATCAGATTGCACCTTTCGCACACATGCACCTCGGAGGTCACATACATGCACCCGCCGCCCCCGCAGCCCCGTCCCTTGTCCGTGCCTGTCAACAAAATGATTTATACCGGTCATACAAAAAGCTGATAAACTATTTATGGTATACTCAAAACAAAAGCTTTTTTAACAGTTTTTTGTTCTCCGCATGTGTTCGATGTCGAAAACAAACTGAATTTGGGACGTGCAATACTGGAATTTTGTTATTTATTTTTGTCTGGCGGTTTCTGAAAGGGTTAAAACTGTTGTAAATTTTTTTACATACTGCCTATTTTAAAGAATCAATATATAGAATGGGGTCAAGGTCTTCTAACTTAACAGACTTGCTGTTGGGGAGTTTGTTGCGCCACTTCTTCTTCCCAGCTAAAGCACTAGGAAGTGGTGAAGTGGTGATATACAGGGTGTTTGGCAGAACGTTGAACATACGAAAATGGTGGGTAGGTGGGGTCATCTGCTACTTACTCAGCCCTAATTTATTTGGCCCTGGCCGACTGGGTATTTTTAAAAAAAAAAAAAAAGTTTTTTTCTTGTTTCACCACTTTCCTAACTTTAAAGTGTATTTTTTTTATTAAAAATGGGCAATAAAACAGGCAATTTTTTTTTTTTAATCTTTGATGTTGGCAGATTCTTATAAAATTATTGCTTTGTTCAGATGTTAGCTAGAAAAAAAGTTATGAGTCCTCAAACTTACAGAAAGATGTAAAAAATACTTGAATGTTAATTTCAACTTGCATTTAAAAAAAAACAAAAAATGATTGAGGAGTTCCAATTCTAGCAAAACATCCCTAGTGTGTGAGCTTTCTAATGGTATGTAATTTGCTTTTATAAAAAAAAAACTTTAAGAGTTATTTCATAATTTTATCAAGCAGGAAATTTTTGACGAAACTCTACCTTTACGGAAAGTTAAATGTTTTGCGAAATTTAATACTGCAAAGTTGGTAAAAATTATGGATCGACGGCTTGCCAGTAGCAGTGGTGCAAATTGACATTCACTATTCCCTTGAGATGGTTACACAAAGCAGGTAGAAATTTTGTTTCACTCTTGCGCAGTCATAGCGTATTTTTGCTCTCTTTCGCTCTCGTGGCACCGTGACGCCTCAGAATGAATTCTTTTCTTTTATTCAGTCGAGACTTAACTGCCTCTGCGATCTCACGTGCCCGTTACGCTTACGTTTGTTTTTGTTCACTTCGTTTTCTTTTATTGTTATCACTAGTTAAGTTTAAGTTTAAGTTTGTTAAGTTTTTTGTTATTACTGTTACCTGTTGTTATTGGTAAAGAAATGGCTGCTTTTACCAGTGAGGAATACGCGGACATGTTGTTAGCGTATGGAAGCGCTAATACAAATTCGCGTGAAGCGCGAAGAATTTATCAAGAGCGTTATCCCAACCGCCGAGTACCCAGTCATCAGACGTTTGCGAGTACTTACCGACGTTTACGACAAACCGGTAACCTGAACTTACAAGAACCATTAGTGGAAGAAGTGTTCCAAGTAGACATAAACAGGCCTATTGGCTTTCAACACGATGGTTGCCCAGCTCACTTTAGTCTAGTTGTACGTGAGCATTTGGATAATTGTTTCCCAAATTCGTGGATTGGCAGGGGAGGACCAATTCCCTGGCCTCCGCGATCGCCCGACCTCACTCCGCTCGATTTTCACGTGTGGGGAAGGGCAAAGGAACTAGTTTACACTACAGAAGTAGAAAGTCGGGAAGATTTGATAAATCAAATTAATGCTGCTTTCGAAGTTATGCGACAGGAGATGCTGCTGCGCACAACAACTGTAGAAATCAGACGTAGATGCCGCACCTGTATTGCGAATGAAGGGCGTCAATTTGAACATCTAATATGATTTATTATTTAAATAAATTATTTAAAATTATTTAATTGTTTCATTAACGCACCTAACTGGTACAGCATAATTTCAATCGATCATTTAATTTTTACCAACTTTGCAGTATTAAATTTCGCAAAACATTTAACTTTCCGTAAAGGTAGAGTTTCGTCAAGAATTCATTCTGACGCGTCACGGTGCCACGAGAGCGAAAGAGAGCAAAAATACGCTATGACTGCGCAAGAGTGAAACAAAATTTCTACCTGCTTTGTGTAACCATCTCAAGGGAATAGTGAATGTCAATTTGCACCACTGCTACTGGCAAGCCGTCGATCCATAATTTTTACCAACTTTGCAGTATTAAATTTCGCAAAACATTTAACTTTCCGTAAAGGTAGAGTTTAGTCAAAAATTTCCTACTTGATAAAATTATGAAATAACTCTTAAAGTTTTTTTTTTATAAAAGCAAATTACATACCATTAGAAAGCTCACACACTAGGGATGTTTTGCTAGAATTGGAACTCCTCAATCATTTTTTGTTTTTTTTTAAATGCAAGTTGAAATTAACATTCAAGTATTTTTTACATCTTTCTGTAAGTTTGAGGACTCATAACTTTTTTTCTAGCTAACATCTGAACAAAGCAATAATTTTATAAGAATCTGCCAACATCAAAGATTAAAAAAAAAAAATTGCCTGTTTTATTGCCCATTTTTAATAAAAAAAATACACTTTAAAGTTAGGAAAGTGGTGAAACAAGAAAAAAACTTTTTTTTTTTTTTTTAAATACCCAGTCGGCCAGGGCCAAATAAATTAGGGCTGAGTAAGTAGCAGATGACCCCACCTACCCACCATTTTCGTATGTTCAACGTTCTGCCAAACACCCTGTATAATAAAACCAAAACATCTAAGATTGAAAAAGTATAGCTGTGACGACAGCCTTTATCTGCCCTTTATGTGTATCTCAATAACTACTTGCCTAATTGTTGTATAGTAATTTTATTCTAGGTGCATCGTCTTCACATAGAATTATATAATTAATATACCTATACAAAATATTGTAAAACATTTTAAAAGAGTAACGGTGGAGTTTCTTGCCCATACTTCTCCATACGAAACTACCCTTTGGAAGGGGCGACTAGAATCAATAAGGTATTTTTTTTGTTTGTAAATTTTGACGTTCAAACCTGCCCGCATGTTCCTATTTGAAATAAATAAGTTGACTTTGACTGTCCCCTATAATATTTATTCGTAGGTAGAAACTTCTCAGAACGTTTCTCTATAACATAACATTACCTATATATCACCAAAATTAATGTATTCATTCCTTTGTTCCAGGTACGGACGATTTCCAAGTAACACCAGCAACAATCGATATGGTTCCATTGGTTCCTACACGTTAACCAGCACCTTAACTGCGTAAGACACTTTGAATTACAATCCAAGAGTTTTGAAGGATATTGCTAATCTATTGCTTCCTAGGTTTATAAAATTCATCTGCTCAACAACGTAAATAACGCAGTGGACGTGGAGAACTGTCAAAATGAAACTCATACCGCCTTATTACAAAACAAGACTTATATTTTGACATGGCTTAAACCATGCAGCTAGTTTTTGTAATAAGAACGTAACAGTGATTAAAATACCGTTCTCTAGACAAAAATGAAAACTTAGTTCGGTACTAAGTTGTCAGTTTAACTGTAATGTAACTTTACCATAGTCGGAATTAAGTTCGAAATTCAATAATGGCTCCATGTTTTAAACCTGGGTCTGGAGATAAACCTTGTTTTGTAATAAAGGGGATTGCGATCAATTGACATTTTATGTGTGTTCGTTATTTTTTCCGCACGTAAACTAGGACAGGTCAAGCTTTGCAGGACTCATTAGATAAATACAGTCAGTGACCTGCATAACTTGACCCCCCTTCCATTATTCTTCCTTGTAAGAGGGGTCAGGTAATGCAGGACGAGTTCTAGAAATGAATTAATAAGAATGTTACCAAATTAGTCATTTAATTATAATAATACCAACCTTTACCAACCAAGCCTAGCTAATTAAAAGCATCAAACCTCACTTTAAGATCCAGCAAGCCAAGCCAAAGAAACAAAATGGCGGACAACCATCAATAATACACGGGTGTATATCTCATTACGGTGCAGCCATAATATAATAATTTAGTTTTAATGTCTATGCTAAACAAAAGGTGCGCAGGAAATGTTTTGTGAACTCATAAAATGTGATGGGAAACGGAGCATGGCTCGTTTATGTTCAGTGTCATCCGCTGTCACTGTGAGCAAGGTCTTGACTATGAATGGGGTACCTTTCATTTATATTTAATTGTTTCAGTGTAACTAAAGGTATAAATATGAATGATTCTGAGTAAAATGTTAACGAAGTCGGATGATAAAAACGAGCTAGCCTTAAGTAATCGCATATGATAATTATGTAAAATCTGACATCTCACCTTGGTAATAATCAACTGAGCAGCAACAGAAATGACTTCCTCTACTTACAATCTTTAAATGGTGTTAAAGAAATTGCGTGCCAAAGCTTAGCAAAGTTAGTAGGTACTAAATAAGGTTGATCTTGCAATATTTTTTTTGTTTTTATTTAGATATTTTTTTATAAATAAAAGAATTTTAATTCTAAACGATTGCTATTTTAAGTTAGTAGGTACTAAATAAGGGTTTTTTTTTTGGGTGGGAAATAATCGAATAACTTATCCCGCTCTGAGCGGAGCTGGGAGGGCGTGTCAGACTTTTACTAACTAAAACCCACCGTCCAGTCTTACCAAGGGGTATCGTATTACCCAGATGCTGGGTTGTGGAGGTCAGATATGCAGTCACTCCATGTAAACTACTGGTATTAAGCTGCATTAGGAACTGGAAGCAGACCCCAATATAGTTGGTAAAAGGCTGGGAAGATTGATTGGTCTCTGATAAATATTACATTAAAGTAGGAGAAAAAACCCACAAACATTTCCATGAGAATAAAATAAAATATACGCTTATTTATTTATAGTAGTTTACTTCCACAAAACGGCACGGGAGTGTACTTCGAAGACACGGAGGCGTCGGGTGCGCCATCTTCGACGTAGACACCATGGCTTGTCTGCGCGAAGTGGCGCACCTCTGCCACTAGCAAATCTTCGTTCAGCAGGTGTTGATCGTGATGCACGGGCAGCAGCATCCACCGCAACCACCACCGCCACCGCAACAACCGCATTCTTCGCACATTTTATCATATAGGAAGTAAAGAGTACTTAAAGAGCCTAAAATACTTCCGAAAGTAAACCAAAGTTGTGGAAAGTCACTTTTTTAAATTTTTTAAAAGATTATATGTAGTTACCAACTAACAGATAAATCACGAGGAAGCAGTCAACAAGAATGTAAGTCACCTTCCTACCTCATCAGCTTTGACTGATCACTTGTCAATGCAAGACAAATGTTACAAACAAACAACATTAATAACAAGTGGTTATTGAAAACAGTTCTAAATAAGGAAATAAACGTGAGAAGTAAACATAACCCCCGTGAGTGGCACGACACGAAAACTCACTTAAGTTTAATTAAAATAATTAACTCATTAATTTATATGCTGACATTTTTTACTATCCATATGGTTCTGTGTTTATTACTACTCTTAAGTATGTGAATTCATTGGATGTTTCTGTAAATAAAATAAGTACTAAATTATGAAACACTAAGTTGTATTGATTTCAATACGAAATCTTTAAAAAAAATCTTTAAACAAAATCAATCTCTAATTGCCAAGAAATCTACAGGGTCAAAATAAATATCTAGCGAAACTCTACATGACGTGGTGGGTAAAAAACATTTGGTATCCGTGACATCACAGCGGGCCCTATCAGAATACCAGCGCTGCGACACTTATTTTTAAATGCCGCATCATACTGACATAGCCTTTTGGCCTCGTACAGGACTTTCTGTTTTTATTTTCATTTTACTTTGTTTTTTTTTTTATACAAGTTTCTATGAGTGGGTTTAATTTTAAATTTTGATGTGAGTCAATGTCAAAAAGAACACGTCCTTATAATGTTAATGATTTTATAATGCTTACCTATGTAAGTTAAACAATCTGAATCTGTTTTTCGATCGAAGAGAGGAATCTTCCCCTTAGCCAATGAAATCCTCTCTAGCCCGCAATAGTGCTATAAATCTAGAGAAAATACGAGCGATAAAAACTTCATTAATAAACAGCGTAGACTCCATTCTATCTAGCTAATATAATGATGACCTAAAATATTGATGTCTTAGGATGATATCTTTGGTTGGTAAAAGGAAATGGGAAGATTTCCTTAACACTTTAATAGTTATACGATTTAGCAATCGGACAACAATGCCAGTCTGTTATAAGTAGAAAAATAAATTTCATTTTTATTTACTTACATCTTTTTTAGATATTTAGTCAGTGATTGATGTGTTTAAATAACCTTTGTAAAACAATATACCTAATACCTACTTGGAACTTCTTAAACATCTTAACCCTTTACCTTAGAAAGGGTTAAGAAAGTAATTTTACGTGACATCTATACTTCATTTGAAATAAGATTAGATATTTAAATAAACTTGTTTACAGTCCGTTCAACCAATTTTGAGTTCTATTCCTTAGGCATAAGGATGGCATTAAAAGCAAAAACGTAGTTACAATACCAACTGTTTATTACAGCTGCCATATGTCATGCTACCAACGCAATAGAAGTCAAAATCGGTTGAACGGACTGTAAAAAAGGTTTATTTAAATGTCTAATCTTATTTCAAACGGAGTATAGTGTATCTTGTGGCTTTTAACAAGCTATTACAAAGAACAGTTAATATTTCACTACAAAACTTAAAAAACTTAACTAGCTTAACTTAATTGGCGAAATGTGAATTTAAAACACACATACAATATGTAACAAAAACCCTGTTGTTCCTTCTACCTACGTTTTAAGAATCGGTATACATACGTAATAAAGCAAGTCATTAGTAAAAACTGTTCCACAAAAATTTATATTTGTAATGTTTAACTGATTTCTAACCTCTTTCATTCTTTGATTTTGACTTCTCGACTAGCCAATACTTTTTTTTTTATTGTAATTCCACCAATGTTGTGCTTATAGGTAAATGTATACGTCCCTAAAAGGAACAACAGGGTTTTTGTTACATACTGTAATATCATGTTAAGATATGGATACATCTCTGCCTAAGTCTTCTGGGATTACAGGCGTGATGATAGGTTATGTCGTTAAAAAAAAACCTCAAAACACGCTACCTCCCATCACTAAACCCACAGCCCCATGGGAACCGCCACATTATTAATTAAGTATTCAACGTACAAAGTTAAAACGTCGGTGTGACAAAGGGCGTACATTTCGCTTGCAAGTGCTAAGTTACCTTTCTATTTCGTACCGTAACTTAAGTTAACGGTAACTTGAAGGTTTGTTTGTGTTTACTTAGTTTACGGTACAATATAATGTATGGGATTGGGCGAAGTATTGATTGGGGCTTTGATGGTGCAGTTAAATCAATGGTTAAGCTACGATGTACTTGAAGAGCGGTTGCCGCCACATAATTTCCGCAATTTACGCGTCCGTCACTGAAACGTTATTTATGTAAGTAAATTTTTCTAGAGAACGTTTTTTAGCCGATTACGAAAAAAGGAGGAGGTTCTCAATTCGTCTATACAACATGTCCCAGAAGTAACGCACAACCTCTTAAGGAGTCATTGTACTCATCATTATGAACAACTTTTACTATGTGACCAAACCTGAAATCGCGATAAAAAAATTAGCTGTTCCCTACATTCATGTTCTCATAACTCGTCAATAGGGAACAGCTGATTTTTTTTCGCGATTTGCACTGCTACCTGTCCAGTTAGAAGAACCCGTTTCACGAAATACTTAAACTATAAAAAAACCTTTTTAAATTACTTTACCGAATTTTCGAATGTAACAGCATAAAATCTCAATGCAGTCGAATTGAATTCCGCTAACTGTACGCGACATTGATCGATGTGATATTTTTACGAAACTGCGCGTGATTGGGTTCTAATGCGAATCAGAAAGGGCCGGTGCATAATACCCTCATTACGAACTCTTTAGTGACTTTGAATGTATCATTATGTTTTTATACCGATTCATGTTGCAAAATGAGTGAAGTAAGAGTTTTGAATTATAAAGATGTTTTTTTTTATGATAACTGACTGCCTTTATGTAGGTACATTGATTGTAATCATCCCTAATGAAGGTTGTTATGGCATTTTGCGAGCTTTGTTCACAAGAACTACATAACTTTAATTGCTTATAACATGTAAGCTTATTGCAAAACAACTTAGGTTCACTGTAAAGTACAAAGTAAATATGGCCTTAATGGTTTAGTATGCTATGAGATTTTGTTCAAGAAATCATCATCTGTCAAAAACAGACCTTGCATGTTTTTATGTAACATTCCATACATTGTTAACGGGGGACGGCACGGATGGCGCAGTGGTTAAGCGATTGACTGCTGCGCTGGTGTCGTGGGTTCGATTCCCGCAACGGAACAAATATTTGTATGACCTACAAGTAGTTGTTCCGGGTCTGGCTGTTTGTGTATGTGAGTTTAAATGTTTGTAAATGCACCCACGATACCGGAGAAGTTCCTAGTTTGGGGCAACGTTTTAAAAAAAAAAAACAAAAAACAAAACAAACAAACAAACAATAAACGGACAACCACACAGGAATCCCTAAAACACATTCTAATCAACCACCAAAATGTCCATTGCAATCTCATAACTAAAACAATTGAAGATTTCATCACTTAAAACTGAGATATATGCCAGTGACCTTGAGTGGTTAGCTTGCGAGTTCTGTACTAAGCTCACGCAACGCGTCGTACGGTCAGCCAGTAATAGGACTCGCTCATCAATGAGCGCTGTCCCCAATTTGACGCATTATTAATTTATTATACACAAAACAAAAGGTATTTTAATAAAACGCGTATACTAAAAGATCAATAATTAAATTATCTTTAAATCGGTGACGGTTTCAGAAAAATGCGCTTGGTAGATTTTGCGCCATTCTCAGTTTTTATCCACGTTAGACATAACTGCAAATTCATTTCACTATGTAATATGAACATAATCTAAAATATTCATATATTTAGTTATTGAGAAAATGCTCTAATTTAACATATATTTTTTTCAAATCATGAACACTACTCGTTTAGACGTGATCTTCAGTATAAAATCATTAAAAGTCGGATCCAGCCTCTGCAAAAATATTGGTCGGTAAATTGAGCAAGCTTGTGCCAGGAAACGCTGGGCAGTCGGCTAAGTAAAAAAGGTATGCGGCAGGAAGTGAGGTACAGGTGCGACGCGTCTGTCTATCTGTCCATCCGAAACTCGAGACTGGGTGAGTCACTACGGAGTTTCTTGTGAAAGAACTTGTGTTATAGGGCTGCTGGCTGATATTGTAATTTCGGGGGATCTAAAAATGACAACCGGGGCAACGGCTAAACGTGCTTGCCGAGGCACGGAGGGGTCTTGGTATGTAAAGATGGTCACCCATCCACGGACCAACAGCGGCAAGCGTAGCTTTACCTGGTCAATCGACCCGTGCAGCTGTAATTTTCTTACTTAGCCACAAGCCCCTCCCAACCCAATTCTATCCATTGCTAAATATAAATACAATAACTTGACTATCTTACGCCACTTCAATATACCGGTGCTGATCGCAATCACATAATAACCAACAATTACGTGCCTTATCGTTCAAAATCACGATTTTACGATATAATTGGCTATTATGAGTATTATCTCTCCCGGTAGCCCTACACCGTACAAGTTTGGCGACATTGCGCAAGCGCATAAATCTCACTGACTTGCACGATTGTTCTCACATCATCGTCGCATGATAAATTATAGTTTTTCAGTCGATCGATTCAATGAACTTAAACGGGAAGTGCTCGTAAGGTTTTTTTTTTGTTATAGTACGTAATAAATTGATTCTGTTGATACGAAAAAGCATGTTCACCGTTATATGCAATTCATTATGAGTTAACCTGTAAGTTTGGTAGTTAACGATGCTTTTTAATGTTGAAGCTAATTTATGAATTTGAAAATAGCGTGCATTCGTTCTTGGAATAATCCTTGTACAAAATTCAAGGTAATTTTCCAAAACAGTTGCTCAAAGGACATTAAGATAATCTGTTACGTTTCCAAACACATTTAACATTTTCGAAGTTACAAAGTTGTTTCAACTCTAAAAGCTGCTTATTTTTGCCATCAAAATTACAGTTCAGTGTTGAAAATTGAAGAAACGACTTATTTAAGCAATGCAGCAGGTGTGAGGCACGTCCCTTTCCAACGATAATTACAGTTCGACTGAATACCAAGCGACTGATGTTCGATTCATTTTGAATATGGAACAAAAAGCCGACCAATCAGCAAGCTGGCGTTCGGCTCGTGCGCGCCGCATGGAGTTTTTTTCTGTAAAAACGTTCTTATTTTGAAGTTGTGTTTCCATTGCTTTATTTTTATTGGTTCTTTGTACGTTTGAGTTAAGTATGGATAACTTTTTACGGTCGTTCGCAGTTGCGTCTGCCAGTTGATTGATTTGGACGACAGGTGCGTAGCGGAACAACGTTTTAATTGCTACAAATGTGTTCGTAACGGTTAGGAAACCTTTTATCGATGAAGTAAACGATAGGGAATGGTTTGACTGGCTGTTTTTTAGAGTTACGAAGAACTTTTTGCTGAACGGAAACAAGTTATTTTTTAAGAAGTTAAGCTTGTGATAGTGTGTCTGTGTGGTGCTGGATGGCTGTGTGGTGCCGGACGTAAAGAGTAGCACTCCCCTGTTTCTTCCCGTGGGTGTCGTAAAAGGCGACTAAAGGACTTACTAGCGAATGGGCAGCGGCGTTCTCTATACATTTTAACACCATACTGCGATCGCCAACCCGCCTGCCAAGCGTGGCGATTATGGCTAACCCCCCTTTGGGGGAGGCCTATGTCCAGCAGTGGACTGATGATGATGATGAAGCTTGTGATAGTAAGTGACTTTCGTAGTACCACTGTATCTGTGAAAAGATGACTTAAGTAATTTTATGTTCTAGGCAACTTAACAGGACAACCTATAGGTAGTTAATTTTATACTTCATGCATTTCTGAATTTATCTGGTAAGTAGATAGTGCCTCTCCAAAGACTATGAAACAGGCAGGCAGACTTCAATCTGCCCAGCCTTTTCCCAAATATGCTGGGGTCAGCTTTCAGTCTAACCAGGGCAGACTTCAATCTGCGTAGTCTTTTCCCAAATATGCTGGGGTCAGCTTCCGGTCTAACCAGGGCAGACTTCAATCTGCGTAGCCTTTTCCCAAATATGCTGGGGTCAGCTTCCAGTCTATCCAGGGCAGACTTCAATCTGCGTAGCCTTTTCCCAAATATGCTGGGGTCAGCTTCCAGTCTATCCAGATGCAGCTGAATACCAGCAGTTTATATGGAGCGTCAGCCTATATGACCTCCACAACCCAGCAACTGGGTAATACGATACTCTTTGGTAAGACTGGTTGTCAGACTTTCGGGCTTCAGACGACCCGTAACGACTGTCAAAGATCCACGAATGACGGCCGGGACCAACATCTTAACGTGCTTTCCGAGGCACGGAGGACTCTCGGTATGTAAAGATGTTAAGATGGTCACCCATCCACGGACTAACCCCGGCAAGGGTAGCTTAACCTTATGGATCGACCGGTGCGTCTGTTATTACTTAGCCACGAGCTCCTCTATGAAATAGGCCCTTACACTTATAAAATAACATAAGGTAACTCATTGTACCTTATATTGTGTAAACTACTACTAGTGCACGGTCCCTCCGTGCATGAAATCCGCTGATTTTGATAAATTTTGTTAATTGATTGTGAGAAAGGGAAAAATAATTTAAAAAAAATATTTGTGATTTGCAAAGTCGAATTCTTTTTTTTTTGCATGTGGGTGAAAGCTATTTTTCAAATAATTTAGTGATCATAGAAAATCACTAATATTCGCAACAAGTTTTCCGAAAAATTACGTTTGATCATCTTTTTAAAAGAAACTACTATTGGTTTTGAATTTAAAAAAATATCGTCAACATCATTGTATGGTCTACTTGCATGTGGTTAGCTTTTTTCAACTTTGATACAAAATATAGCAGAAAAATAATGTTGAGAAAACCTATATTTTTTTAACAACCCAGTCGGTAATGTGTTTTTCCTATTATTTAACAAACCATATCAAGAAATTTTTAAATTTCTTGATATGGAATCACACACTGCTATCCTTGTGATAAAATCAAAATTTTAATTTAGGATTCATAATCAGCCTATAATGTTCCCACTGCTGGGACACAGGCCGCTCTTCGAGAGGGCGTGGGCCTTAATCCACCACGCGGGCCCAGTGCTCGTTGGTGGATGTCACATGTCTTCGAATTTTGGTTCTAGGACATGCCGGTTTCCTCACGATGTTTTCCTTCACCGTTTTGAGAGCAGTGGTGATGAAATTATTTACACAAAGTAAATCGCCTGCCTGGGCCCCACGACCTACAACTCGTAAGTCGGGCCGTTACCACTGAGCCACCACTGGTCTCATTTTATGATTATACAATGTAAATCAACGGCGAAATAAACTATATTTTCGAGAGCGCAAAAGTGATGAAACTATTAACAAGTGCTGAGACTGACACGAATGGTTTATCACCACGAAAACTGTACTTTTATAGTTACTTATTTCAAGTTTTCTCACAATTAGATAAGAAATTGACGAAAAACGGTTTTATTTGTGCACGGAGCCTTATAACGACGGTGAAGTATCAATATCTAATAACTAACATTTTAGCGATTTTCAATTTATTGCATATTCGTAGGTAAAATTTAAAAGAGCTCGTATTTGCAAAGACATAAGGTCTTGAATTGTTCTTATTTATGAGAATATTTGCTTAAACAAATACCTACTAAGCCAGCGTGCTTGATTTTTGCTTGCAATACCGAATATCTACGCTTAAAAACATGTTGACTGTGGCGCTGTCCCTCGCCGAGAGGTGAATAGGTACTGTACAGCCAAGAAGCCGAATGTCATGATCACTCAAATAAATTTTGAGCCCAGGACTTCCATACACAGATGGAGTGTGAGCCAGTTCACAGTGCCATTGAGCGAAAACGGAAAAAAGGGAAATACACCTGCCAAGTGACTACGTCACTATTACAAGAGAGGCATGAAGCTCAAATCCTTATGAATCAATTCACATTGATCACGAATTTGTAAAAGATTATGCCAGTCAAGAACATTTTATGTACAAAAGCATTAGACCTGGACGCAAGGCTGGTGACCCACATGTTGTAGACATTAGAGTCATCTATTACAACACAATGACCATCAAAGTAAAACTAGATTTTGATGTAGACTGTATGCCTCTATCTCAGAGACCTAAATCAAAAAATCAAAATCAAATGTCACTGAGAATCAGCACTTTTCGAACGTCAAAAATCACATGAGACAGTCCCCCAAAAACGCCCACCCTTCACCACTTCCTAGTGCATTAGCTGGGCAGAAGAAGTGGCGCAACAAACTCCCCAGCAGCACAGCTGTCTGTAAGATAGTAAACTCTGAGAATATCAATCATCGCCAGTTGCAGGATCCCAATTTCAGCTACAAAGTTAACTAAACATACATAATGTAATATAAACAAAAACTTGTTTTAATAAAAAGGCTTAAGACTATGTTAGTAGCACTTCACTTTGCACTAGATTGACTTTGTGCGGTCATATGGAAATAGTCCGCGGAAGCCAAAAGTCTTCATACATGACGAGGGGCAGATAACAGTTCGGTACACGCACGACGAAGGCTTTGAACTTGTCATTCCGGCGCGACTCCAGTCTGCATCCTCGGCTTGTACCTCGTTTTTTGGCGCTCGTACTCCACGATGTCCTCAACCTTAGTGGTGTAGCAGGCCGGGGATGTACACCGGTGTGTTCGGCTTTGCGGCATGCAGGCTCACTTCAGGCTCCGCAGGAGCTTTGCCGCAGCGGTTCTTGTCTCCTTTGCACCGTCACGAAACCGTCATCATTATCAGCTCTATTCGGCGCTTTTTCTGGCATGGGCTTGATACTAGGAGCGCCAGGTGTAATCGCGGTGACGCTAGCGAAATACCTTTGTAGGGGTTTCGCCTGGGCTGCAGACACTGGCAGCGGGATATGGCTAGGGGGACTGATTTAGGTATCTCAGATTATTATATTTGCGAATTATCTTGATACTTGACTGATGCTGTTATTACGATTTTAGCTGTTGAACATGGTACTTTTGTTCTCATCTCATTGCTCTACGTTATGCTTAGTTGATTAATAAAGCCATAAATATTTGTGCCAAGTTAAGTTATATTATAATATAACCAAAACAAAGATTATCTTTCAACTATTGTGATATCCACTAAAATTAAACTGCCTTAATTTTGTAATTGTGTAAGTTTTGTCAAACTTAATAATACAACAAAATATGCCTTGACATAAAAAGAAGAAAGTCACATTTAATAAATACGATGTGTAAATTTAATCCAGGTTGTTTTATATTTATAAATGCAATACCTTGTATCTACACGATAAATATGAGGTTCTCGCTTAAATTTGAAACAATAACTTCTATCTACGATTATATCCCTAAACTGAAATATTTTAGTGAAATCATTATCACCATCTCAAGCGTTTCCTACTATTTTTTAAATAAAAGTTACTTTTTTATTAAAATGTTAAAAACTATAGAAATTAAACGTTTTTTTCGCTTCCTGTGAAATCATGATTTTGTAGTTATTATATAGGTATTGATACTACACCGTCGATGTATACCTTCTTAAAAAATAAAACATGTTCCAAAAATTCTTCACACGACCACACAAGCATTCCTTCTGTTGTAGGTGTCATTACTTGAACACAACAGTTGGTCAAACATTTGAACGAGCTCAATATGTGCCTTACAAATATTTATTTCAACGTGGGAACCGACCGACGACTGCAAAAACATTTAAGGGAATCTTACTTGTCAAAAAAATATATTTGAAACTTTTTGTAACTATAATTGTCACAAAAGTTAAACGTCAAAACGGGCCTACCGTTTTGACGTTTAACTTAAATCGATTTATCGTGAGTATCGAGTCGCATGGTTACTTCACTAGTTACGTCGCGATTGAGTATCGCGACGTAACTAGTCGATATTCGCTACGACTTGATACTCGATACTCACGATAAATCGATTCAAGTTAAACGTCAAAACGGGCCTATTCTTTTGTGACAACTATATGTGATCTTAAAGACTGCTTCGTTGGTCGCAAGTGCTAGGTACTGCTAAGCATGAGGTGCTGGGTTAGATTTCCGGGTCGGGCTAAGTGTTTTTGGGTTGTTCCATCTGGAGCAGCCCAGGAACTGGATTTGTGCCCGGTTGATATCAATAGGCTCGCCCCCTATTACATGGGACTTAAAAACATAACTGGCGAATCGGGGGTGTATACGAGTATATACTAGTTATAGGTAGGTGCACCTCTGCCTAACCCTTCGGGGAATATAGGTGTAGTGTTATATTATGATCTTAAAGAATTTAATCCAATTCAGCTATTCTTAAAGTACATGCGTATTTTGCTTAGTTCATAGTACCTGTTTTCATAAATGTTTTGACATCCTATTTTAGATTTTCTGGTGACGATGCCGATGTTATTGAATAAATAACTTATTAAAGATTACCAAGTTTTTCTAGTAATAAAATTTACATGGCTTGATGTTTGCACGATTTTATGTATATCCGTTAAAGCTCCCGCAGACTGGCGCGACACGACTCTAGTAGAACAATTTCTTTAAAAACTATGATGGAAATGGTTTTACCAGAATTGCGTGGAACCGTCGCGCGTCGTCGCCGCGTCGAGTCGCGCCTGGCTGTGTCCCGAGCCTTTAATAATATTGCTTGTTAAATTTATGTGAGGAAACAGATGCCCTTACTACATTGTTGTAAGGGACGCAATAATGACGTACCGCTGGAACTATAGTTTATGGAATGGATAAGCTGTATTGTTATAATTTTTAAGCTGTCACAGGCTGTCAGCTGCCATACGGTGCCGCTTGTTTAATATCCAGCTAAACTACGGTTTCGTAAGAGCGGTGACCGCCACATAGCGTCTGAAATTTACCGGCGAATGACGTTACTGAAACATTATTTATGAATCTGGGCCTCAAGTCTGCTATTACAATAGTGTCAGAATGGTCGATCATTGATTTCATAATTTTTGATTTTGACAAGTTTGGTAATCTACTATTATAATGGCGTCATTATGACTTTCCAATGGTCGGCCACTGACACTACATTGAAAGAAATTTCATTTATTGGTAATCTAGTACATAATGACAAATGAATGACATTTCTACTAATGGGTTTTCTAATAATGGCAATACGACAATGCCATTATAATAACACAATTCTATTACGAGAACATTGACCGACTAATGATCGACCATTATGATTTTAGCAGATTACGAACTTTTAGCAAAATGACAAACAATGGCATGACAATGGGATCGTGTTGGAATGACTGAATTTATAAAAATAGCAGACTTGGGCCCCTGATTTAATGTTTTTTCATAAAGATATTTTTTTGACACCGTAAAGTCAAACGCCGCTGCCATCATTTTCATGATAGCCATCACTGAGGCCGTAATGTGGCCTCAGTGATGGCTAGGCCTCAGTGGCGGTCTAGCCCTTCTAGGAAACCGTTGTTTCAAGGCTCGTGCAGACTGGCGCGACGCTACAACGGTAGAACAATGTCTATGAAAACTTCATGAAAACTGTTCTAAGGGTGTCGCGAAGCGCGGTCGCGTCGTGCCAGTCTGCATGAGCCTTAATGCACTGTTGACGTTTTCTACCTAAGTTCAACCTTTCACTTATTTCCTAATATTATGTAATTATCCTATTTCTTGCCGTGGGTGTCGTAAAAGGCGACTAAGGGACTTACTAGAGAATGGGCAGCAGCGTTCTCTATACATTTTAACAACATACTGCGATCACCAACCCGCCTGCCAAGCCTGGCGATTATGGAAAACCCCCCTTTGGGGGAAGGCCTGTCCAGCAGTGGACATCTTTCGGCTGAAATGATGATGTAATTTTCCTCCAACAAATAACAGTTTACTCCTACTACCATCAGTCTTTTTTTTTTTTTTTTTTTGGTAGTAAATCATCAAACAACTTCTCCCGCTCTGGGCGGAGCGAGAGGGAGTGTCAGACTTTTACTGACTAAAACCCACCGTGTTCCTTCAGATGCCTGTGTGCCAGAGCCACGATATCCCTTTCGGACAGGCTCGTAACCCTGGCAGGCATTGGCCCTTTCGGACCCCGTCAATTGGTGCTGACGTCTCTTTGAGGCGCGCGTGAAACACAACGCGCCGTCGACCCGGGCCTGGTCCTTATCGGACGGCGAGCTACCCATCGCTCACCGTCCGCAAGCCCGCGCCTACGGTGGCCGGGAATCCGCCTGCGATTCCCGACGCCCAGGGCGTCTCCTGCGGCGACTTATTAGGGCGGAAGGGCGGGCACCCTGCCTCACCCTCATGCGCTCCGCCTCCTCCTTCGCGAGCATTACTGTTTCGCAGAAGGAGGTGACGGCCTCCCATGCACTCTCGCTCCGAACCATGGCCTGAACCAGGGCCGGACGCGAGAGATCGTCGCCGCCGATCGCCTCCGTGAGGACACGGCGGTGCTCCGCCCAAGCAGGGCAGACCTCCACCGTATGCTCCACCGTGTCCTCCGGGCGATCCACACAGTGGTGACACCCGGGCGTTTCCTCCCGCTTTATCCTGAACAGGAACCTCCCGAAACAACCGTGTCCGGTGAGGACCTGCGTCAGGCGGAAGGTGAGGACGCCGTGGCGCCTCTCTAGCCACTCCTCAAAGAGGGGACTTACCGCCGCAATTGTGGCGTGCCCAGCACTGGGTTGCGACAATCGCACTTTCCATGTCGCCATGAGATCCTGCCGGAGCTCCGTCCGCTGTGCCGCGATTTGTTGCGGCAGCGGAGTTTCACCCCGGCGTTTCGCCTCTTCGCGCCACACCCACATGTGCGCGAGGACTTTCGCCTCCAGATCCCATGGCGGCAGTCCGGCAAGGAGGCTCGCCGCCTCACGGGAGACCTTGCGGTAACCCCGTACCAGCCTGATGGCCATGACCCTTTGGGACGCGTTCAACCGCTGGGCTGGTCGCAGCCTCAGTGAACGCGCCCACACCGGTACCATCACAGTCTAAGATAACAACTCGTAATAACATTTCCCGGAGCCTTTAATGAAAACATTATCAATATCTGTTGAGTGGTTTTCGAGATTAGCGTACACATACGTGCCGGAAATTTGGCTGTGTCGGATTAACTTTGGCGGGGCGTCATTTTATCAGTACTTTAAGTACCTACATAGACAGAGTTCTAGAAATATTTTCACTGTAACACCTTACTTTCGTAAATATAAGACTTTCCAATAAATTACTGAAAGTAGAAGGGTAATAGTGTTTTACTTATTTCTGCGGCAGCGGGACTAAATTCCGGTTTCAAAATCAAAAGTCATTTATTCAAACTAGGGTGAGAATCAGCACATTTCAAACGTCAAAATTACATAAAACAGTCCCCCAAAACGCCCGCCCTTCACCACTTCCTAGTGCTTTAGCTGGGAAGAAGTAGCTCAACAAACTCCCCAGCAGGTCAGTTGGAAAGGTATATCAGCCTAGGACCGGTGTTCAATCAAATCAGCCTATCGTAGTCCACTGCTAGATATAGGCCTCTCTCAGGCTGCGCCACAACACCATGGCCTCCGCCTTCCCCAACTTGTCCCAGCCACCTTTTTAGGGTTCCGTACCACAAAAGGAAAAAAGGACCCCTTTTAGGATCACTCGTGTGTCTGTCCGTCTGTTACAGCTGATTTGCTCCGAATCTACTGGACCGATTAAGTTGAAATTTGGTACTTATATGAACTTCTGTGACCCAAACACGGACGTGATACGTAAATAAATTAATTTTGAATATGGAGGTCACTCTTGGGGACAAATAAGAAAATTTAAAAAAAAAATTGCTGACCGTACCGTGTGACTTATCAAATGAAAGGGCTTGTTTTAAGGATTTTATATATATTTTTTTTTGTAAGTTGAAAATACATACTTTTGAAATTATTTAAGAAAATAGACGTAAAATTACTACCCCCCCCCCCCCTCCTTTATCTCCGAAACTACTGAGCCTAAGATTTTGATAAAAATACACACAGCACATAGTTCTTTACTTATAGATTACAGGAAAACCTATAAGAAGTCTGTGATCTTAAAATAACATGGTAAATCACTCAATATTGTGCGTACAAACTTACATTTGCAGTTGGAATGTATGGCGATCATGTTTTTCAACTACAATGTTAAGTTTGTTCTTGGGATAAATTCATCCTAACTACGGAACCCTTCATTGTGCGTGGTCCGACACGCATTTGGCCGGTTTTAAGGTCGTTCGTCCATCTAGCAGTGGGGCGTCCCACACTACGCTTGCCGATAGCCAGTCTGCACTTCAAAACTCGTATGCTCCACCGGCTATAGGTTCTTCGACAAACATGGCCACTGCAACTTCAGCTTGCTTACTCTGCAAGCCAAAAGATCGGTGTTAGTTATTACAGCGATATTATTAGGCTTTTCAGCTGTCTCTGGGCTACACAACTGGGATGTATCTTTTATTGCAGATACCATAATAGGCCATAACTGTGACCAATCACGTCAGCTTGTTTCCGCTACCCAATAAAATAAAATAAATGTCCTATGTTAAACACGGCTTCCCATTATCCTATGTCAATGTCCTATGTTAAACATTTATATCTGTGTAACTTTTATGGTGTACATAATAAGGAGTATTCTATTCTATATTAATATGCGAAAATTTTGTACCCCCTTTTTAACGAAAATTACGCGGACGGAGGAGTAGGTAAGTATCATATTTGGCACAGTCTAAGTTTAGGAGGAGCCATGCAGAAAGCTAATATTTTTTATATAATATGCATTAGAACTAAATTAATTCATAAAAAAAAACAATGACACACACTACCATGCGTTTGACACACACATAGTACCAGGACCTCATGACTTAAAGATAGATAGGTAACAAAAGTGACAGCTTGAGCATGGAATAAGTAAGTATTTACTTTTTAATAGCATGGAATTAGTATGTACTATGGTTGTAAGTAGAGCGGGAATTTCGACCAGGCAGTGGGTTTACAGTAGTAACTATAAAAATGGTAAAAGGTGGGTATGTATTTAGGCAAATGTGAGTGGCCGGGACTCCGACGCCCTACCTAGAAGCATACTATAGTGACCATTGGTTCGGAAAGGGTCAAGGCGTAAGACTCGCAACTGGCGTGCGTGTGTGGCCAGATGTATGAACGTAAACGATGCAAAAGGAGTATGTAAGGATCGTAGCAGGTGCATTCTGTAGTTTCTGCCTACCCCCATGGGGAGAAGGTGTTAGTTTATTTATGTTTAATACCAAAAAATGGTCAATCCACTTACAGTACACTAATAGCACATCGCGACTCTGCAGTATTTCACCGCCATTACTCCGGCCACTAGCTAAAAGCAATAACAATAAATTTAATATCCTGTTCTAATACAAAATATATGCTATTAAGTGCATTACAGAATTTAACATTATTTCACAGTAAACTGCTTATCTTTGGGGCATAAATCATATTGTTTCGTAAATAAAATTACCATGTTTATGTAAATAATTATGGCGATAGAGCTGTGTGGCCATGTGGGGTTTGAAGTTAGGAGCCGCACTTTTAGATATTTTTTTTTATATACTGCTGGGGAGTTTGTGGCGCCACTTCTTCTTCCCAGCTTAAGTACTAGGCAACTAAACTCCATTTGAAATAAGATTAGATATTTAAATAAATCTTTTTTCAGTCCGTTCAAGCGATTTTGACTTCTATAGCGGTGGCATTACAAATGGCAGCTATAATAAACAGTCGGTATTGTAACCACGTTTTTGCTTTTAATGCCAACCATATGCCTACGGAATAGAAGTTAAAATCGGTTGAACGGACTGTAAAAAGTTTATTTAAATTTCTAATTTTATTTCAAATCGAGTATAGTGGTGAAGAGGGCGTTTTGGAAGAAATTCTTGTTCATTTTCACTTTGATACATAAGATAACTCACGCCTATACCCCGAAGGGTTAGGTAGAGTTGTACCTATAGAAGACTTTCATTTCGCCAGTTATGTTGCAGTCCCATGTAATAGGGGGCGAGCCTATTTCAATCAACAGGGCACAATTCCCGACTTCGAGCTGCTACTAAGAAATTCCAGATGGAAAATCTATATGGGATACCTACATCAGTTCCGTGTGTGACTGATATACCTACAAAAGTCAACAAGAAAACCAGAGGAAGATTTTTTCTAAATTGGTCCGTAGACGGGAAAATCTTCTCATGGTTTTCATCTTCAATCTGACTATCAAAAATCTGCCAGTGTGCACTATTTAAGAAGCAGATAGATGCCAGTGACCTTGAGTGGTTAGCTTGCGTGTTCTGTACTGAGCTTACTCAACGCGTCGTACGATCATCTATCTATCTATATATATAAAATTCAAAGTCCTGACTGACTGACTGACTGATATATCAACGCACAGCCTAAACCGCTGGTCCTAGAAACATGAAATTTGGAGGGTATGTTCTTTGTAAAAAGTAGGTATCCACTAAGAAAGGGTTTTTTGAAATTCCACCCATAAGAGGGTGAAATAGGGGATGAAGTTTATATGAAAGTCCGTCAGTTTTGAAGTTAGGATCATCAAATTTGGTGTATATGCTGTCGATTAAAAATTAATTTAAACGTGTCTCAGCGTTTTTCATAATTCCACCCCCGAAGGGTTAAAAAGAGGATTAAGTTGTGTATCAAAGTCCTTAATTTTCGAAGTAAAAAACACTAAATATATTATCTAGGGTTATGGTTGGAAGCTAATGCAACGGTGTTGTTAGAATTTCAACCCTTATGGGGTGTTTATTTTTATTTTTAATGAAAGTTCTTTTTAAGTTAAAATCACTAATATGTCGGCTTATGGTTGGAAGCTATGCATCCGCTAAGAAGGGATTATTCGAAATTCGACCTTTAAGGGGTGAAAAAGGGTGATAAATCTTATTCCTTGAGTTAATAAACCTGAAACTTGGCACGAATGCAAAACCTAAGTAAATTATAAAGATTGTCATTTTTTGTTTTATTTTAAACTACTCCTTAAAGGGGATTTGCGGATGTCAAAGTTTGTATGGAAGAGTTTTAACGCCCGGTCCGATTAACTCCAAACTCAGTATTTATACTGTAAACCAAAAATAAAGAATAAAGTTTATCAGAGTTTTTCGAAAATTGACCCCTAACAGGGTGAAACGGGGTAGTCAATTTTACACGGGAGGATTCTACTGTGTGGCTTGATGAACTCCAAATTATGACGTGAGCACCAGCTAAGAAAGGGTTTTTGGAAATTAGACCTCTAAGGGGGTGAAAAGTGAGATTTTGTTTGTATGACAAATCTTATTCCTTGAGTTAATAAACCTGAAACTTGGCACGAATACTAACCTAAGTAAAATATAAAGTTTGTCATTTTTGGTTTTTTTATACTACCCCCTAAAGGGGGATTGGGGGATATCAAAGTTTTTATGGAATAATTTTAACGCGCGGTCCGATTAACTTGAAACTCAGTATTTTTTATGAAAACAAAAAATAAAGAATAACTTGTATCAGGTTTTTTATTAAATCTGCCCCTAATGGGGTGAAAAGGGATAGTCAATATACAAGGAAGGATTTAACTGCTTGGCTTGATTAACTTGAAAAGTGGTATAAATAACCTATAAATGCAATAATAGAAACCTCAAAAAGATGTTTGTACAATTTACTCTTTTGAGTGCGTAAAAAGGGGCGATATAGTTTGTATGAACACAATCTTATTACTTTTGATATATTTACATAACATCACGCCTGCAATCCCCAAAGGGTTAGGTAGAGGTGTAGTAAACCCACATTTCGCCAGTTTTGTTTAAGTCCCATGTAATAGGGGGCGAGTCTATTGCCATCACCCGAGTATAAATCCAGACTTCGGGCTGCTACTGAGAAATTCTTAATGGAAAATCCAATAATAATATTCCCGACCTGGGAATCAAACCCACCCCTCATGCTCAGCAGTCGCAATTGTGACCACTAGACTAACGATGCAGTCTTTACAATAACAAAGTTTGTCATAATTTTTGCGTTTTTCAAAACTATCCCTCAAAAAGAATTAAGGGAGTCAGGGGTTTTTTGGGGATTTCAGTTTGTATTAAAGAATCTTAACACGCGGTTCGATTCACTCGAATCTCAGTGCTCATACTTTTGACAGAAAAAAAAAATAGAGTTTTCGAGAATCGGAAAAAGGGGTAAATAAGTTTTCGGGAGAATTTTACTGCGTACCTTGAATAACTCAAAACTCAATAGTTGGTATACATCAATTATTATTTAAGAACAAAAACGTAGAAAAAATAAACAATAGAAAATTTCTTTCAAATAGACTTAGACATGAAATGGAGGACACGTTTATTGAACAAGTATGTACCAAACAAAGTTGGTATTTATACGCTATCTATATCCTCCGAAAAGTTGTAAATCAAACTGCACTCCTATCTGCTTACCACGCTTACGTTGCAGTTGGTTCCAACTAAGATATGGTATAATGTTTTGAGGGAATGCTGCTGATAGAGAAGCTGTTTGTTTTCGACATCCACGCGGGCGAAGCCGCGGGCGCAAGCTAGTCCAGTAATAAGACTCGCCCATCAAGGAGCGCTGTCCCCAATTTGACGCATTATTCATTTATTATACACAAAAAAAAAGTATTTTAACAAAACGCGTATACTAAAAGATCAATAATTAAATTATCTTTAAATTGGTGAAGGTTTCAGAAAAATACGCTTGGTAGATTTTGCGCCAATCTCAGTTTTTTATCCGCGTTAGACATAACTTTACAAATTAATTTTACTATGTAATATAAATATAATCTAAAATATTCACATATTAAGTTATTGAGAAAATGCTATAAATTATCATATATTTTTTCAAATCATTAACACTACTCGTTTAGACGTGATCTTCAGTATAAAATCATTAAAAGTCGGTTATCGTCCCCTTAATAAGCTGTAGATTAATGAACTGTAACACATATCTTCATAATGCTCCAAATGAAAACTCATGCAAATATGTTTTAGCTATATTGCTAAGCATTATCAATAATTGTTGGTGCTGCTCAATGACTAATTTAACTTCCAGCCATTGTTCCTATAACCTAAAGGAAATACTAGGGTGGCCTGACCATAAACCAGACCACCCCGCATGCAAACATAAAGCAGAAACAGAAATAAAGCGCGTATATTATTAACTCATAGATAATAGACGCCATGACTATAATATTATATGCAGGCACTATAACTTCCCTTGGACACACTATTAGCATAAATATTTAGTTATTGAGGTATTGTTCTGCCTATGAGTTTGTGGTGCCGGACGTAAAGAATAGCACCATCCCATTTCTTCCCGTGGGTGTCCTAAAAGGCGACTAAGGGACTTACTAGAAAATGGGCAGCAGCGTTCTCTATGCATTTTTTAAACCATACGGGCCGTATTATGAAGTATAAATGCCATTATGCTTCCAGACCGAAAGGGATGGTGCTAGCGGTCATGTATAGATCCATCTCTCTCTCGCACTGGAATCATGATGGCATTAAAACGTCATAATACGGCACCTGCGATCGCCAGCCCGCCTGCCAAGCGTGGCGATTATGGCAAATCCCCCCCTTTTTGGTAGAGGCCTATGCCCAGCAGTGGACGTCTTTTGGCTGAAATGATGATTATGATTTTAATTCCATGCTAGTAAAAACAATATTATAGCAAACAGTCAAATACAACAACAAAAAAAAACCGGTTAAGTGCGAGTCGGACTCGCGCACGAAGGGTTCCGTACCATTATCTATAAAAACGCCAAAAAAAATCACGTTTGTTGTAAATATTTGTTTTAATTTAATTTAATTATTTATTTTTAAAGAGTCTACCTGTTGCCGTTATCAATATAGAGCAAAAACGAGCAAAAAATCACGTTTGTTGTATGGGAGCCCCCTTAAATATTTGTTTTATTTTAATTTAATTATTTATTTTTAAAGTTTATAATTAAATATTCTGTGAATATTTCAAGCGTCTACCTGTTGCCGTTATCAATATCGAGCAAAAACGAGCATAAAAGTCACGTTTGTTGTATAGAAGCCCCCTTAAATATACATTTATCAAGGTTCATGGGATACAGCCTGGTGACAGACGGACAGACAAACGGCGGAGCTTTAGTAATAGGGTTTTACCCTTTGGGTACGGAACCCTAAAAATAAACAATGAGTAGAGCTCCATCCAGTTGCCCGTGACATAGATTACCATTGAAGCAACAAAATAAGCAACAAATACTTGTAACTTTTATACCCAGTTGCTACAAATTACGGTATGCAAGCAATTAAATTGCACCGTGTAAATCAGGTTTTAAGGGGACGATAACCGACTTTCAATGATTTTATACTGAACATCACGTCTAAACGAGTAGTGTTAATGATTTGAAAAAAATATATGTTAAATTAGAGTATTTTCTCAATAACTTAATATGTGAATATTTTAGATTATGTTTGTTTGTTACACAGTGAAATTAATTTGCAAAATTATGTCGAACGCGGATAAAAAACTAAGAATAGCGCAAAATCTACCAAGCGTATTTTTCTGAAACCTTCACTAATTTAAAGATAATTTAATTTTTGTTTTTTTAGTAAAGCGTTTTATTAAAATTGCTTTTGTTTTGTGTATAATAAATTAATAATGCATGCATTCAAATTGGAGACAGCGCTCCTTGATGGGCGAGTCCTATTACTGGCTGAACGTACGACGCGGTGTGTGAGCTCAGTACAGAACACGCAAGCTAACCACTCGAGGTCACCGGCATGTATCTGCGTCTTAAGCGCAGATCGTAAGCAGTTGGTCAACATTGCCATAGTAACAACAAAATTGTACAGTTTAGTTAGATAATAATTTAGTATCTAATGTTTGAATGTCTAATTATTTAGAGTTGAGTTATGTGAGATTACATAAAGTACCCAGTCTGACAACAATAAAACAAAGAGGTACTAAACAGGAATGTTGCTAGAAGTGACATTCTACTTATAAGGTATGTTTCTTTGACAGCTGTGGCAATATTAAGCTCTTTTCCTAATTAGTTAAGTTTCAGAGTTTCTTGCACCGTTGAAGCTTAGTTAGGATACGTTTCTTGAAATTATAGAAGCATCTTTTGCTCTGAAAAATGTTTTTGAATAAGAGAAAGTTGATTATATTCAACAAAATTTTAGTTACAAAGGCATTGAGTACAAAGGCTTGTAGTACAGTCTCTGTCTAAGTATCTTACGGTCCCAATTTTACTAATGCTTACAGATTTTATTTAATAAAAACGGGCCAAATACGAGTCGGACTCGCGCACGAAGGGTTCTGTACCATTATCTACAATATGTAACAAAAACCCTGTTGTTCCTTCTACCTACGTTTTAAGAATCGGTATACATACGTAATAAAGCAAGTCATTTATAAAAACTGTTCAACAAATATAATAAAAATAAATATTTAATTATTCATATTTGTAATGTTTAACGATTTCTTACCTCTTTAATTTTGACTTCTCGACTAGCCAATGTTTAATTAAAAAAAAATATAATGCCATCGATGTTGTGCTTGTAGGTAAATGTATACGTCCCTAAAAGGAACAACAGGGTTTTTGTTACATACTGTATATTAAGATAAATTGCGGTTTACGATTTATGACGTATTAAAAAAAAACTACTTACTAGATCACGTTCAAACCAATTTTCGGTGGAAGTTTACATGGTAAAGTACAGACGCCAGCACATCAAGCTACTACAATCTGTCAAATTTCTTTAAAAGATTTTCAACTTTATCGTTAAAGCAAATGGTTCAAGGTTGATTGGGAATAATTTACAGTTTCGGGTAGCTTGACCTGCTGGCGTCTAGTACATCATATATTTTTTTAGTTTTATCATTCTCTTATTTTAGAAGTCACAGGGGCACACATTTTACCACTTTGGAAGTGTCTCTCGCGCAAACTGTTCAGTTTAGAAAAAAAAAATATTAGAAACCTCAATATCATTTTTGAAGACCTATCCATACAGATAACCCACACGTATGGGTTTGATGATTTTTTTTTTTTAGTTTCAGTTCTAGGTATGGGGAACCCCAAAAAATTAATTTTTTTTTTCTATTTTTGTATGAAAATCTTAATGCGGTTCACAGAATACATCTACTTACCAAGTTTCGACAGCATAGTTTTTATAGTTTCGGAAAAATGTGGCTGTGACATACGGACGGACAGGCAGACATGACGAATCCATAAGGGTTCCGTTTTTTGCCATTTAGCTACGGAACCCTAAAAATTTAAGATGATAGTGGTAAGTACACCTCTGCCCACCCCTTTGGGGAAACAAGACGTGATGCTGTACGGAAGGTAGTAGTGTCGTATTTAAAATCGTACAACCAATTTTGAGTTCTATTCCTTTGGCATAAGGATGGCATTAAAAGCAAAAATTGAGTTACAATACCAACTGTTTATTACAGATGCCTTATGTCATGCCACCAACGCAATAGAAGTCAAAATCGGTTGAACGGACTGTAAAAAAGGTTTATTTAAATGTCTAATCTTATTTCAAACGGAGTATAGGTCATTAACAAAGGCACTGTTCTTGCTAATGAGCCTAGTGCCAATTGCAGCAAAACTATATCTGGCAATATGCCAAACAGGCCAGCAATTACAATTAAAAAGTTTTCTAAGTCTTTGCCAAACGTATTAATTAAGAGTCCATAATACCTCAAATTGCTTAGCATGGTCCTCCGTTATATTAAAAAATACTGCAGCATTAATTTTGCAATAAATATTTATGGTAAAGTTGAGGATTAATGAGTTTGACGAAAACACGATTCAATAAAAAATGTATCGAAGGAAAAAAGTACGAAGTTCCCTCCGAAATACTATAAATTAGACCATGATACGTTGCGTAATAACTGAACTAAATACTTTGTTTACAGATACTACGTTTAATTTTTTTTCTATATTACTATTATTTACACCATAAAAAAAAATTGCCTAAACTCTCGGCGCCTTAGAGCCTTCTCCCTTCATGCCACCCTGTCTCACTTGCTCGCCTGGCCGTTGGCAGTAATGTGCGAGCGTGATAAAGAGGGAAGTGGCGTTGAGGTATTATGTACTCTCCCATAATATATGATAAAAAAAAAAAAAAAAAAAATTGACCAAGGCTAAGGAACACAGTGTACACACAACAAAAAAATCTGAAAAAACTTAGTTATAAAAGAGTATTGTGTGCTTCACGGCAGCTGTTCCAAATAGGCTCACATAAAAAACAGAAGTCAAAGCCGGTAGCAAAAATGAAACATCCAACTCTACAGCTGTAAGTGCTCGAACAAGTTACTAAAACCAAAAGAAAAATAAAGATAGAAAATTATACTGTATTTTTTTTTTTGTTAGCATTTATGTTGTGTTTCCCTGCTGGGGCAAAGGCGTCCCATTTTTCCTCCCAAACCATGTCTTGTGCGATCTCTGGCTATGTTGGCCCTGCAAGCGTTATCAGCTCGTCACACCACCTTCGCCGTGCTCTACCTCGACAGCTATGTCCTTTAAAGGTCGGATAAGTGCCGTGGACCTTGGCCATACAAATGCACCTCACGCAACGCTGCTGTTCGGTTTCAAAGAGAATATTTATTTTTAGTAACGAAAATATGAATATTTAAAAAAAAACAAAGGTGTAATAATTTTTTATCTGTAATAATTATAGATAAAAAATAAAATAGTCAATAGTAGTAGTAGTGTAGTTCATACAAAAAAAATACAAGAAAAGATCTTAAGTAGTTAGAAAGTAATACCGTTTAGGATTATGCTTCGGGTAAACATTACTTCCTGAATTTATTTCATATAGTATTTTACTACAATACATAAATATTCACATATATAATTGATATGTACTCCTAGTTTATGTTTTTCATAACTTACTTATATAGCAATATTTGAAAGCGTAAAAACAGATTTAAAATAAATAAATCATATATCTGCGCCCGGCCTCTAACAAAAGAAAATCTAAACAAATTCCTCAGTCTTATCCAGCATCACTACACCGTTCTAGATGAACGCACGCACTTGACCCCTCCTGACTTGACACTTGAGCACGTGGACCTCTGCGCGAGCCTCATAGAGATTGTGCCTCAATTCTAGACGCTTGTAATGTACAGTATTATGTACAGAGGAGATGTGTGTTGCTAAATATTTATGTCCGTGTGTAACGTGCGTTTTTACCCGACTACATACTTTCGAAAAACATTGCTCGTCTTCTGGGGAGAAGGCGAGTAATGTTTTTCGAAAGTATGTATGTATGTAGGTATGTCTATTTCTTTGGCACGCTCTGCAGCCTAAACGGCATGATGAATTTTATAATTTATGAGGTGTCGTTAGATTCGTCTTAATTGTGGGGGTGACGTAGGCTATGTAATATTTATATATTGCATCTGCGAATACAAAAAATGTTGTTTTTTTTTTTTAAATAAATCACAAGAATATTGGTATCAAATAAATTTATTTGTTTATTTTTTTTTTTAACTTTAATTGACACGGTTAAACCAGTTACGTTAATTAAAGTCACATACACATAGAAACGAAAATATACGTTTTTAAAATTCTGTTAAAAATATAAAAAAACATTATAACATAAAAAAAAAACAAAAGTACTTAATTAAAAACAAAAAAAAAAAAAAAACAATACTTTCATGAATCCCTCTCACAGTATCTCAGGCATGCCAATAAAATCTTCGTCCATTAATCCGCAAACAGATCGTTTGTTGGGTTAGAATCCAAGAGATCATTAAGTGAGACCATTAAGAAAACCTAGTGATGAGTCAATTCATATAGGTATTTATATTATATATATTTATATAATATACAACATTAGGCAACATTCGTCGCGCTGGTATGTAGAAGCCTTCAATGTTGGTCCCATAGAAAAAGTTGTTCAAAATTATGAGTACAATGACCCCCTTTCGGGGTTAGGGTAAACAAAAACTAATGTTTGAGCTTGAAATCAAGAAAATTATTTTAGTTAGTTTTTCTATACGAGACGGTTTACTTACCGACGGCTTACTTGGTTTTACACATACACCCCCTTATTACAAAACAAGGTTTGTCTTCAGACCCAGGTTTAAAACATGGAGTCATTATTGAATTTCGAACTTTATTCCGACTATGGTAAAGCTCCTAAACACAAAACTGACAACTTAGTACCGAACTAAGTTTTCAGTTTTGTATAAAGAACGGTATTTCAATCACTGTAACGTTCTTATTACAAAAACTGGCTCCATGGTTTAAGCCATGTCAAATATAAATCTTGTTTTGTAATAAGGCGGACAGGGTTTCATAAAATCAAAACACTAGTTGTGGGCTGCAGCTGTAAATCAGCGTCAGATGGAAGTACCTGGTGGTGCCATCTGTCATTAGGCTGAACTTAGACCCTTTGGGCAATTTTTTTTATAATGACCTATTAAGTGTTTTATTTATATTTATGCCAATAAACGCATTTCCATTCTTTCACTGAATATTTTGATAAGCAAAGATAGGAATTGAAAAGCGGTAAATACTTACTAGTAAATAGTCTGCAAGCCAAAAATATTAAACTTGCCTGGTTCATGGCCCTTTTTTTTTATCCATATCTACCTATTGATCTTCTCTAACTTCAGAAGGCTTTTTGCAAAGATTTCGGCAACATCTTTTTTTGTAAATGCTTATGAAAAATCTTTTTACTTTTTACAAAAATAACACTACAAAGTGAAAAATAACTTTAATTTCGGAAGTCGGTGTCTTTGGATCTGTATTTGAGTTTTTTGCCACCGACTTCCGAAATTAAAGTTATTTTTCACTTTGTAGTGTTATTTTTGGTACCTAGTCGGTTACAATTTTTTTGTAAAAAGTTTTTTATTTTTCACTTTTTGTGGGTCAGTTTTGAATTTATCTAAGTTACAATAGCTTAATGTTAACTGCTCATCCCCTTTTATAAAATATTGCTTTTCCCGATGCTGGGACGTTGATTGTTAAGGAGTTTTCCTGGTAAGAACCAGAAGAACTGCCACTCACCATTTTGCATAGTGACGAGCATAAATTGCTTAATCGCAACCCGTTAAATAGGTACTGATTATTATATTGTTCCGGTGGCCATCTGTGGTCTCCATCATTAGTTCCACTTCACCAAATGGTGCTTTCGGAGAGTAAATGCACGAGTTTCTATAAAAAATACCCAAATTGCTATAAGTTTGCATATAAAATTTGAGGGTTTCCCTCGATTTCCATGGGATTCCCTCATCAGATTCTGATTTGGTGCCAATGGGACCACCTCGAGAGTATACCCTTTCAAACAAAAAAATAATTTTCAAAATCGGAACATAATTGACGGAGTAATCGCGTAACAAACATTCAAAAAAAAAAAAAAACATACAGCCGAATTGAGAACCTCCTCCTTTTTGGAAGTCGGTTAAAAACCAGCGTCAGCCAACATCTATCTGGCATCAATGCTGAAATTGACCTTTTTGGTGGAACCGAGTGCCATAAACTATGTTTTTAAAGCTTGGTGCTAAAAACATAGTGTTCAATTTAGTAAAGTTTATTTCGTATTTCATGAATTGTTGTCAAATAAATGTTATTGTTTCTATTTTCAAAACTGTTCCTTGATAAGTGTTCCTTGATAAGTGCTAGTTTTAATGGATCTAATAAACTTCGGGAAGTCGTTAGAAACAGCATTAGTGCTTGACAGTTTAGGGATAGTTGAACTGTTGAACACTTCGTAAGCTGCTTAAGTTTAAGGAAATACAAGTTGTGTAGTTACCTTGTAAGCTGGTCGTTAAGTAAGTTTAAGAAATGCTAGTGACGTTAAATGTTGCAATTTGTGCAAGTTTCTGAACATTCGTTTAGCGTTTGCAGTTGGAGGCAGACTATTGAAAAAAAAGATTTGCACGATTATAATAATATGAGAACAAATGATATGTAAATACCTTAAGGCAACGATAACCGACTTTTAAAGATTTTATACTGAAGATCACGTCTAAACGCGTAGTGTAAATAATTAGAAAAAAATATTTGTTAAATTAGAGCATTTTCTCAATAACTTAATAATTATGAGAATATTTTAGATTTTGTTTATATTAAATAGTGAAACTAATTTGTTAAGGTAAGCAAAATGTAGCAAGCTTGTTTTTCTAAAACCTTCACCAATTTAAAGATAATTTAATTATTGATCTTTTAGAATACGCGTTTTATTAAAATACCTTTTGGTTTGTGTATAATAAATTAATAATGCGTCAAATTGGGGACAGCGCTCCTTGATGGGCGAGTCCTATTACTGGCTGAACGTACGACGCGTTGCGTGAGCTCAGTACAGAACACGCAAGCTAACCACTCAAGGTCACTGGCATATATCTCCGTCTTAATGCTTTTTCGTAAGTCAAGAAAATCTATACAAATAAATAAAGTTGAAGTGTCTGTAATATCAACATAACAGCTTTTTACATAATGCATATCAAAGGTATTCAAAAAAAACTCTCTGTTTGTTCTGGCTAATCTCCGAAACGGCTGGACCTGTTTTGACGGGACTTCCACTGGCAGATAGCTGATGTTATTAGGGGTAACTTAGGCTTTTATTTTTGAAAAAGACACGCGTGCAAAGCCGCGGGCAGCAGCTAGTCTTGTATAAAACGTAAACATAACATCACGCCTGCATTACCAGAACGGTTAGGCAGAGGTGTACCTGTAGTACCTACACCTACATTTCGCCAGTTAATCTTTTACATACGGCTACACATCAAGCTATACATTTCCAGTATAGGCTGATGTCGCATTGTATAGGATTTCCGTACAATGAGAGGTCAGCGTATACTGGAAATGTATAGCTTGATGTGTAGCCGTGTGTACCTATCTCATCTGATATTCATTTAATTATAATAAAAGTATTGCAGCTGGACCATATTTTATACTATAAGAACGGCTATGATCAAACACTTGATCCAGAAGAAATGGAAATTATTTTCAGTAAAAAAAACTTTGCTACTGAATCAAATCATTTCATTTATTTGCATAACACCGGTTCAGAGGATGTTACAGAAGGTTCTTATGGTACTCCGTATTATAACCATGCGAGGTGTGCAAATTTAATATAAAGGAACATTATGACATAATTATTCTTAATCAGTTTTCTTATTAAATTACATTGTCATGGAAAATATACAATACATAGTCAATTTCGTTACACGTTAAATTAAATCTGAACTAATAAATTATAACACTACTAGTTAACTAAAGCATCAATGTATTCACGTCAATATTTTGTCAATTCCAAACAACACTTTTAGGCGTCTGGCAATATTTTAATATCCACCCAATATTTTATTATATTCCGTCGCCCTTTGATTCAAAAGCATGAATATTCAAAAAATTCAAAGAGTAATCGTGAGTTCTCTTACATCGTGATTCGAAGTGAAATCAAAGACTCATCTCACACGATTCACGACCCAATAAAAATGTATCCGAAAGTAAATGTCGAACAGTCAAGATCATATCGCGAGTTTATTCGATGCTTGTATTTCTGCCTGTGGTTTTGCTTGGAAGCTTTTCTGGTAATTTATAGGATTTTTATGGCGTTTCTTTAGTTTATTTTGGGCATAGATTGTCAGGAACACGATTTTGTAACCTATTTTCAGAACACTTTGTAGGACCAAATCCTACTATTTATAATAATACCTATTATAAATGTAAAAGCTTGTATGTTTGGATGTTTGTTACTCAGTCATGCAAAAATGGCTGCACGGATTTGGATGAAATTGATCACACAGATAGTTTATAACCAGGGCCCCAAGTCTGCTATTTTTATAAATTCAGTCATTCCAACACGTTCCCATTGTCATTTTGCTAAAAGTTCGTAATCTGCTAAATTCATAATGGTCGATCATTGGTCGGTCAATGTTGTCGTAATAGAATTGTGTTACTTATAATGGCATTTTCGTATTGCCATTATTATAAAACCCATTAGTAGAAATGTTGTCATTATGTACGAGATTACCAATAAATGCAATTTATTTCAATATAGTGTCAGTGGCCGACCATCGGAAAGTCATAATGACGCCATTATAATAGTAGATTACCAATCTTGTCAAAATCAACAATTATGAAATGAATGGTCGACCATTCTGACACTATTGTAATAGCAGACTTGAGGCCCAGGAAGAAAGCAAGTGGGAAGCACAGAACCGGTCGAAGGAAGTGCTTGGGGGAGGCCTATGTCCAGCAGTGGACGTCTTTCGGCTGAAATCATGACAGTTTATAACCTGGATTTAACGCATAGGACAGTTAGTAGCCGTGGGTTAATTTCCGATTTCGAAAGTCGCTCGTTGCGCTTGAAGTCGCTGGCAAAAGCTAGTACTTTTATAAATTGTTCAGACTTCAATAAGCTTTACGACTACTGCTACTTTAGTGGTCTCTACAAAGGGACTTCCCTAACTTTGTAATATTAGAAAAACATTATACAATGACAGAGCAAATGAAAGTTGGACATTAAAGATTATAGGTAATAAAATATATTTAAAATTGGTCTTTATATCATTTTCTTTTATTTTCACGTGTATTGGATATTTGGTTTTAGCGTAAACCTTATCAGTATCGATTTTATCCGTAATCCAAGTATTTTTGTCTTAAAAAATAAAATATTTAACACGTTGACACACTAAAGTTCCGTAATAAAATAAAATTACTAATGTGCAACTTTGTATTCACTACCGAATTTTAGTGTTACCAATAATAAAAATAAAAAACTGGCCAAGTGCGAGTCGACTCACGCGCGAAGGGTTCCGTACCATTATCTATAAAAATGGCAAAAAAATCACGTTTTTTTGTATGGGAGCCCTCCTTAAATATTTGTTTTATTTTAATTTGTTTATTTATTTTTAAAGTGAATATACAACTAAATATTCAGTGAATATTTCAAGCGTCTACCTGTTGCCATTATCAATATAGAGCGAAAACGAGCAAAAAAATCAAGTTTGCTGTATGTGAGCCCCCTTAAATATTTATTTTATTCTATTTTTCAGTATTTGTTGTTATAGCGGCAACTGTCTAACTATCATGAGATACAGTCTGGTGACAGACTGACGGACAGACAGATGGCGGAGTCCGGAACCCTAAAAAGAACGGTAATAAATATAATACAACTCATTCTTGGAAACGCGAATCGATTCGACTTTTTTCGATAAAAAAGGTTTTTATTTCCTTGTATTTATAATACCTCATAATGCTGCAAGATGCAAAATAAAAAGTAAATAATTTATTGGCCCTTTGGCACGTGTAGATTTGGACAATCGATAAGTAATCGAATGCTGATCTTAAAAATATTTGAAAGAATCGAGAAACAAGTCAAGACTTCACGGATCCATGTCTCTCTTTAGTATTTAAACTTTCAAAGTTGTAAAAGATTTAAAAGGAATTAATTTTATTGTCATTGAGTAATCATTACTTTTATAGACTAGAAAATAATGTCTCTCGGTCGAAACCAATTACTCGAAGTCAAATCGTAGCTAAGTTAATTTTATCTTAGCGTACATTGGGATGACTTCGTAGTAAAACAATAACAATTTTGACATTATCACTCATTTATAGCCTGATACAAGGGCCACTCAGGGTTTATAGCGGGCGAGTAATGTATGAATAATAAACGATAAAATGTAGAAAAAAGCATTAAAACGCATGCGTCCGGGAGGTACGCGATAACATCGGAAAGGGGGCGTCGCAGGCGCATGTCGCAAAGTAATTATGTTATTCGTGCAGACGTGACGGTCGATTGTTTTTTGCTGGTTGCAGAAAGTCTTGCATTTTGTACATAATTGCTGGAAATTCTTGATAATATAATGAAGATTTCGTGCTAATTCATAGTAATTAAACTCTTGCCTCCTTATTCCAAAACAAGGTTTATCTTCAGACCCAGGTTTAAAACATGGAGCCATTATTGAATTTCGAACTTTATTCCGACCATGGTAAAGTTCCTAAACACAAAACTGACAACTTAGTACCGAACTAAGTTTTCAGTTTTGTATAAAGAAAGGTATTTCAATCACAGTTACGTTCTTATTACAAAAACAGGCTCCATGGTTTAAGCCATGTCAAATATAAATCTGGTTTTGTAATAAGGCGGTTGAGGTTATTTAAAAGTGTCAAATTAGAACTTTTTTTCAAATACTCTCCTTTTGGCGGCTCCTAGGAGCGACTAGAGCTATTTATTGGTTTTTTTTTGTACATTTTGACGGGCAAACTGACTTTTACGTAAGTACCTATTTGAAATTAATAATTTGACTTTGACTTTGAAATAAGGTATTGTAAATATTTTTAAATCAACCACGCTCTTAATTACTCATTCTGCTACACTATCAATTGGTTTGCAGATCAGATTATTGCCAGCAAAAACACATGCCAACATTTCCAAAAGATAGGATTTCAAGCTTTATTTTATGGGTATGTTATAACAGCAGAATTGTGGCATATCTATCAGTATTCAGCGACCTCACAGGCAGTAATAGCCTGCACATGCCATAAATATTCCCTTTTCAAAACAGATAAGCGAATATCAAGGGCTTGCGCAAGCGCACGTAGAGTATATTCAAATCCTCGTTTCCAATTGATGTTATTTCCACTTAAAAAATATCAACTTTATGATAACAACAAATTTAACTTCATAAGTTAAGTAATTTTAGAATGACTAGTAGGTAGGTACTATTGAAAGAATACTGTATGACTGTATGAAAGAAAGAAAGAAATAATAACGTTTATTTGGACACAGAATAGGAAACAAAAATACAGGTAGGTATTAAAATTGATTTTCCAAAAACTCATAATATTTGTTTACATGTTTGGGAACTAAGTTGCGAACGCAGTTTAGGCATAAAATGCTAAAGGGTCGCATCTGAAACAATTTTGTAATAAATGAACGTTTTTTAGAGTAAGTACGTTGTCGCAGTGCTGTTTATTTCGAGACAATATGTTGATATTTTTGTACTGTGAATGCGTTCTCCGTTGCATGACGGAACTGACGCGTCAGTTGCTGACGTCTGTCCAGAGATAATTAATAATGTAGCTTTGATTGTAGATTTCGATCTGTTAATCGGAGCTTAAGGGGACGATAACCGACTTTTAATGATTTTATACTGAAGATCACGTCTAAACGAGTAGTGTTAATGATTTGAAAAAAATATATGATATATTAGAGCATTTTCTCAATAACTTAATATGTGAATATTTTAGATTATGTTTATATTACATAGTGAAATTAATTTGTAAAGTTATGTCTAACGCGGATAAAAAACTGAGAATCGCGCAAAATCTACCAAGCTTATTTTTCCGAAATCTTCACCAATTTAAAGATTTTGATCTTTTAGTATACGCGTTTTATGAAAATACCTTTTGTTTTGTGTATAATAAATTAATAATGCCTCAAATTGGGGACAGCGCTCCTTGATTGGCGAGTCCTATTACTGGCTGAACATACGATGCATTGCGTGAGCTCAGTACAGAACACGCAAGCTAACCACTCAGGGTCACTGGCATATATCTGCGTCTTAAGCGGCTGATTAAGGCGATTCACACACTGGCCCGCTATACGCTGAGGGGTGCGTGGCGACAAAGTCACGCGCATGGTTGCGGGAGTGCAGACTTGCACCATCATGCAGACTTTTTCGCACAAACGCGCGGAGCTGCAGTATAGTATACGGTGGCCCAAAGGCCTCATTTCACAGCGAGATCCATGTCAAAAAATTACTTCACGTCTAGTTCTGTCAAAATCACGCACCATACTGCAGAACTCGGTGTGCCATACCTTGCGTCTTGCCCCGCACCCACGCGCGAGGGCGCGTGTTTCTCTGCATGTAGACGCGTGAACTGCAACACTGCGCGTGAATGCGTTTCTGTGTGTTGCACTACGCGTGTTTTCAATGCAAAGAGAGATACTAATTTGAAGCAACGTAAGAGCACGCACTCCACGCTCTGTAATGCGGTGCAGTGTGCGAATCGCCTTAGTTAACATAAGTATACTCCATTTGAAATAAGATTAGACATTGAAATAAACTTGCTTACAGTCCATTCAACCGATTTTGACTTCTATTCCGTAGAGTTAAGGATGGCATTAAAAGCAAAAACGTGGTTACAATACCAATTGTTTATTACAGCTGCCATTTGTCATTCCACCAACGCAATAGAAGTCAAAATCGGTTGAACGGACTGTAAAAGAGGTTTATTTAAATGTCTAATCTTATTTCAAATGGAGTATAGGTACCTACCATTTATAGATACTTTATTGACGTCCTAACTATCCTAACTAATATTATAAATGAGAAAGTGAGTTTTTTTGTTAGTTACGCTTTCACGCTAAAACGGCTGAACGAACTTGGATGAAATTTGGCACATAAGTAGACCATGACCTGGGAAAGGACAGAGGATACTTTTTATCCCGCAAGTCTTGATCCCCGCTGGTTAACAGTCAGTTGCAGAAACGATCTTTAAATTTTAAAGACTACATTAAACACTAATGTAGCATTAAATCATTGCACAAAACCATTTTTTATTTTATTTTAATGCTCCATTAAATTTAACTAATGAAATGTCAAACCTAATGAAACCGGCCATTTTAAACACTTTTACGTTGCACGTAACTTCATTAGCGCCCATTAGCAGGTTGTGAACTTTAAGTTTGACATTTCAGATTTTTTAATTTTAATGGGCCGAAAAGCATCCATTAAGAGCAACATTAGTGTTTTCTACGGTACTTGAATGCATTTCTGTAATTGAAAGATGTTTTTAACCAGTCTTTCGTCATTATCTGATTCTTATTTAGTAGATTTACCTCGCCGTCGAATCCCAGACCGAGTGAATTCATTTTTAAAACATGATGGAAAAGAGTTTCGTGTAAGGTATAGAATTTCCAAGGAGGCAGTTATTCAAATTTGTAACCTATTTGATTAATATTTAGAACCAGTGACGCAAAGAAATAAATCCATTATTGGCCTGACACAGCTTATAATATGTTTGAGATTTTTCGCCACTGGATCTTTCCAGCAAGTAGGTATTGGGTGATTTAATAAACATAAATAAATCAACAGTTTGTCGGAAACAGGTTGGGTCGGGTTGTTTGTCAGTTTGTTTATACAAAAAGTATCCCGTGAGCTAGCAAAATTAAGCCACCTCTATATTAAAATGCCAGACCGGACGGAACTACGTAGAGTTGCAGAAGGTTTTTATGAAATTGATGGATTTCCACGTGTGGCAGGAGCTCTAGACTGCACACATGTTAAATTATTAGATTAAGGGGGATGCGCTAAGGTAGCCCGCAAAATTCAATTTTTTTTACGTTTTTTGCAATTTGCAGGTCATTAACACGTATCTAATTATGATTCGCGACCATAACCAATATGGCTTTACAGAATTATAATCATTAGAATATGAATCAGAAGTATAAAAATTGCAAAAAACGTTGGTAAATTTGAATTTCGCGGGCTACCTTAGCGCATCCCCTTTAAACCAGATTATTTAAACTACATTAAACCACAGAGTACACTGAATACACATAAATCAACTACATTTACTTTATTTTATGCTAAAATTGTGGTGTACTTGTACGTACGGATATTAACAGAACGCAAATGTTCACTCTTTTCGTTCAATATGGTAATTTGTTCCTGGCAATATTGTTTAAAGTCTTCTTTAACTAAAGTGGCATTAAAAATGTCTAATGCTATCTAAAATTTGTTTGTGCAACTTCATTAAAGTAATGAATTCATTAGCGATAATGCTGCTTTAGGTAATGAAGTTTTAATGGTGAGCTTTCTGCAACTGAGTGTTAGTCGCTCAAACCTTGATCCATACTACTAAAGGCATACAAATTTCACGACGTTAGCAACTAAGTATACGCGTCCATTTTGCACAGCACTTTGCATTTTATCTGACCAGTGATGTGATAAATCGAGGCGGGCCTTAATGGCCCTATATCGCTCACTTAAGGGTTAAGAGATTGTATGTGCAAACGATTCGTTTTGCCCTATACGAGGTGTAGTATAAGTGATCTTGGATTAGTATGAGGTGTATGTTTTGGCGGGCCAAGTGCCTTTTATGTAAGTACCTATTTTAAATTAATAATAATTTGACTTTGACTTTCAAATAAGGTATTGTAAATATTTTTAAACGAACCCCGCTCTAATGTTACTCATTCTGCTACACTATCAATTGGTTTGCAGATCAGAAGGCCAATTCTCGTAATTTAAAACGTTCAAAATCTAGTCGCAATCTCATCTTGGCGACAAACAAACGTCAAAAAATTGTCATAATGTAGGGAAATAAGAGGTATTTTTGACAGATTGAGACTGAGATCAGACTATGAACGTTCTTAAAATTAGTAGAATTGCCCCTCTGATTATTGCCAGCAAAAACACATGCCAAAATTTCGGTTATCGTCGCCTTAACACAAAACTTCTACCCAAATTCCTACAAATAAGATGAAACAGTTTCGTTTGAAAACGTGTTTGGCCAGGTGTTGCGGTGAGTCTTCCGGGACCAACTTCCATAGTGTCCCGTTACATATGTCGCCATCTTTTTATGGGAACCCATATTTTGTTTACCACGGTTAATGGGTTCCCGGGATTATGTGCACTTTGTCTATGCCATCAAAGTGCCATAGTAACCACATTAAAGAACATGGAGGTAGGGAAAGATGGGCTGTGGAGCAATAATAAAGTCTGTAAGTCTGTTTGATGGTTGTAAAGTTAGTGAAGATTGACCACGTTACAGGTAGTGAGAATTTTTCGAAGAAAATTTGTTATAGTTTCGACGAAGTTAAGAAATTAAAGAGAAAGAAAAGAATAAGTTATGTATTTTCATAGAGAACTATCTTACCATTATATAAAAGGTTTCTTGGTGTTAAAGTACTGTCAACCGCACATCTGCTGTGGTACCATTTTGACATTGACAGCGCCTTTATGTCGCAGCACTAAGGGTGATTTTGTGGTGCTAGAGTTACCAATCACTGATGTGCGGTTGAATGTACGTAGTTACATAGTTGGATCCAGAGAAAAAATATTCTTCTTATTTTTGGTGAGTTGAATAGGATATGGTTACCTACCTACCTAGGTTGGTCTGAGGACATTTTTGCAAGTATCCTGATGATATCTTAGAATGTTTTCATCCCAAAAGTTTCTGCAATACGTACTTTTCAATGCTTCTCAATGAAAACTTTTAAAACCTTTCACACATAATTTATGTATCGCTTCATAAGCAGAGCCCCTCATGCTATAACTTAGCCACTTGCGAGTGACAACAGCCCGCCTACTTACACCACACTAACCCATTTCTACTCGGCTTTCATAACTTGCGTGGGTTACCAAGGTGCTGATAAGCTCACCTCATTTTGAAATTACCATAGTTTTGCATAACGTCTATTAAATTAGTGTTTCTTTTAGCTAAAGTTAAGACGCTGGCAACAGGTAAACCGCTGTCACTGTCAGACTGCGTACAAAAAAAAGAGAAGCGCGATGACACAACGCTTGTAATTTATTGTAAAATATGAACCAATTATTTATTTACTCAAAAATGGGTTTAGTAATCGAAAATAAAAAACAATCAAGTTCTGCATACAAATAAAACGTTCTTGTTATTAATTAAATACCAACCGTACGTTGATATTTAATAAAGATATTTTGAATTGAAACTCAAAGTAAAGGGTTAGTTTACCGTTAAATTGTTTGGTTTTTTTTTTCTTAACGTGTTTTGGTAACAACTAGGTTCTGAGAAATATGTTCAAAAATAACATATATTTTTTCCGCTACCACAAACTATAAATAGATTTGGCAATTTTTTTGTTTAAGTCTTTTTACTTTTATCATTTGCCTCTTGTCAGCGCCTTAAGTTTCTTCTATGTAACTTATGGTCATAAGTTACTTAGAAGAAACTCAACTTTACTTTTTGTAGTTTTTTGCCTAAGCTAGGATTTTCAACCTTCGGTGCTGAGTCGAGCTTTGAAAAACAAATTTTTATTTGAATGAAGTCATTTTTATTAGCACTGACACGAACTGATAACTAACTATAAAATCATAAAGTACTTAAATCATGATTCAATCCTATGAGAGACTACCATTTGTGTGTAGATCTTAGCTCAAGCTGTAATCATAGATTAAATGATAATAATCCAGTCAAATCCAGTGGACGGGAGAAGGCCATGTTTTTTTATATTTTGACTAGCTGCGCCCCGCGGTTTCACCCGCGTAAGTCTTGATCCCTTGGGAATATCGGGATAAAAAACGATTCTATGTTAATCCAGAATGTCAGCTACCTCCATACAAAATTTCATCACAATTGGTATAGCCGTTTGAGCGTGAAGAAGTAACAAACACACACACACTCACAAACTTTCGCCTTTATAATAGTAGAGTGCTAAAATAAAATAAACTAGTAAAGAGGAAAATAATAAATTAATACTTCATTAATTAGTATGATTGTTACTTGATAATGAATAAATAATAATAAAAATATTAAAAAATATATATTTATAATTAATTAAACCTTGAGTTGATTGAACTTGAAGACATTGTCTCCGAATCAACAATGAAGATGTTATCCACAGCTTGTGTTTACGGCTTCTACAGACCGGCGCGACTCGCGAGTTCGCGACGCGTCACAAAGGCACCGCTCCTCGTCGCGCCACACGCGGGGCCTTTGTGTCTCGTGTCGCTCCGGTTTGTAGAAGCCTTTAAACTGCACATAACAAGTACAAAAGATTCATACTCCAATAGGTATCATAATAATATTTGGCATATATAAAACATAAAAACTGCATTAAAAACGATAAAAAAATATAAGTAGCATAAAAACTATTTACAAAAAAATAGTAACCGACTACCAAAAATAACACTACGAAGTGAAAAATAACTTTAATTTCGGAAGTCGGTGTCTTTGGACACCTGTATTTGAGTTTTTTGCCACCGACTTCCGAAATTAAAGTTATTTTTCACTTTGTAGTCCGTTACTATTTTTTTGTAAAAAGTTTTTTATTTTTCACTTTTTAGTGGGTCAGTTTTGAATTTATCTAAGTTACAATAGCCTAATGTTAACTGCTCATCACCTTTTATAAAATATTGCTTTTCCCGATGCTGGGACGTTGATTGTTGAGGAGTTCTCCTGGTAAGAACCAGGAGAACTGCCACTCACCATTATGCATAGTGACGAGCATAAATTGCTTAATCGCAGCCCGTTAAATAGGTACTCATTATTATATTGTTCCGGTGGCCATCTGTGGTCTCCTTCATTAGTTCCACTTCACCAAATGGTGCTTTCGGAGAGTAAATGCACGAGTTTCTATAAAAAATACCCAAATTGCTATAAGTTTGCATATAAAATTTGAGGGTGTCCCTCGATTTCCATGGGCTCACCTCGGGAGTATACCCTTTCAAACAAAAAAAGAATTTTCAAAATCGGTTCATAATTGACGGAGTAATTACTTAACAAACAAAAAAAAAAAAAAAAAAACATACAGCCGAATTGAGAACCTCCTCCTTTTTGGAAGTCGGTTAAAAATGTAAAAGCACAAAACGGTGTCAAAAGCAAATGACTCGATTAAAATAATTACGTAAAACACCGTTACTTTTTATGAAAGGAAGCCTCGTATTTTTAAATTGCTTTATAAGTATTGTACCTATTGTGTGTTGGTTACGAGTATATAACAGTGAGGTGTGGTATCATTATTATGAGACTTTGGCCTGCATAACAATCGCAAGGAATGCTGCGCTTGCGGTCAGGCCATAGACTGCCGTTAAAGTGGATCAGCAGCTGTAGCCCCAGAAATTCAAATTAACTTACTTTTTTTGCAATTTGCAGTATTTTGATTAATATATGATTTGTGACTGTTATATGATAAAATGTATTTATTTATATATTGAAGAAAAGCTCTCTCTCTCTTCTATAAGCACGCTTGATTTGGGGAGTAAGCTGGTGAATGCATGACGAGAGCGTTACAGCAGTGACGAGAGCGTTACGGAAGTATAATTAGTATTAATATTGAAGTAAAACTTGGAACACACCGCGTCACCGCCGCGGGCCGTCCCGCATAGGTATTTTTTTTAATTCACATTGGCTGTTTATACACTCACAAGACCGTAGCTTTTTTGAAGTAAAACTTCTTTTGCTAGCGAACGGTGATTTCTGTTTTAGTTCAGACGTGAGGTCTAAAGCACACTCGTTTTTTATATATATTATTTGGGAAACTTGCAGCTAACATAGACAGTGTTTTTTTTTTCAATATAAAATTGAAGGCCATTTACAAATTTCCACTGATAAACACTAAAAGTAAAACGAGAAAACAAAAAGGTCGCTACGAAATACCTATAACATAAATTAGTAAATAAATAGTACACGATCAGCTAATACAAACTGAAAATCGTTTAGACTCAAACAATTACTTTACCGTAAAGAAGCTTCACTACAGACATAAATATTATGATTTACAGAATTAAAATAATTAGGATCATTAATACATCTCTCTAAGGCCCGTATTACAGAACGTCACTGAATACTCAAGGGTTACTTAAATCTAGATTCAAGTCGTTTGATTGGTTGAAACTAGTTTTAAGTAATGCTTGAGTATTGAGCGACGTTCTGTAATACGGGACTAAGTTAGATTTGTTAAATTGACTGACTTTTTCATAAACTAATGACATTGGGGAACGAATCTAACTTAGATCACGCGACACGAGCGTAACACAATTTCTATTAAAACTTCATGGAAAGTTCGCTACGCGTCGCGCCCGCGATATCTCCCCAGTCTGCACGAGCCTTAACTAGATGCAACTGAATCTCAGAATGCATAGGTATACTTTTTTTTTTCTGGTTGGGAAATTATCAAATAACTTCTCCCGCTCTAGACGGAGCGGGAGGGCGTGTCAGACTTTCACTGACTAAAACCCATCCGTGTTCCTTCCGTTGCCTGTGTGCCAGGGCCACGACATCCCTTTCGGACAAACTCGCAACCCTGGCAGATGCAAAGGTATACTACCTTAGATATGAACGGCCTTCAGACCTACATCTAAGGTAGTATGCATAAGTATTCTACCTTAGATATGAACGGCCTTCAGACCTAAATACTGGCGCGACTCGTCGCGCGACGCGACACCGGTAGGACAATTTCCTTGAATTTTCCATAGAAATTCTAGCTAATTCTTTCAGCTTAGATAAGCATTGGTAATAATGTGTATTCAGCCTAGCCAGCCTAATATTTTTTTTTAGTCTGCTACTATTAGTTCTTAGTACAGTACCTGTTTTTGAAAAATAGAACAGGAAATATTAGGACTTGTAATTTTGACACTAGTAACTAATAACTAATATACTTACAAGTCGCCGGCTGTCGCTGAAAACCAGCGCTGGGGCTCTGTCTTGCATAGGGTCGCAGTATAATGCTGAGCGATAGCCGTTTTGCGTGGATGTGACGCATGTTTCCCCCAACCTTTTCTTATTTTTGTGTTTATGTTCTTTTTTGCGTCATGTTTACCGCAAATAAACGTATTTTCTTTCTTTTTGTTTCTTTCTTAAAACTAAGTTTCGAGAAATAGGGCCCAGTTGGCACGCTGTGCTATTATATGGTTGCGTGTTACTATAGACACATTGTTTTTCAAGCTAGTTACGACCTTTTTCGTTCCTCACCGTCCTGACGCTTAAGATTTCAATGAAACTTCATACGCATGCAGGATACAAACGTCTAAAAAGTTAGTAAGTAAGGAACATTTTCGAAATGTCTTATTTAAAAACAGATAACTGGAAATCTCTGTTTCTATGGAAATTTTAAAATCGGTCTTATTTAAGGGTGAATTCGAGGTCACCTTCCATAGAAAACAATAACATCTAAAGTGTAACATTGCGTATTTGTCTAAGTACTTAAACTAGCACGTCGTCTATATAAGTTTTAACTGACGGAAACAGATATTACGGCACGTACTTGAGACGGATACAGTTCGTAATGTTCTGCTGCAAAACAGCAAAGTAAACATGCTCTCCATTTACATAATTGACACTGTTCTTGATAACATTGTGGTTTGACAGTTAGAATGTCGAGTATCCCTAAATACAGTATGTAACAAAAACCCTGTTGTTCCTTTTAGGGACGTATACATTTACCTACCAGCACAACATTGGTGGAATTATAATAAAAAAAAAATAAGTTTTGGCTAGTCGAGAAGTCAAAATCAAAGAATGAAATAGGTTAGAAATCAGTTAAACATTACAAATATTAATAATGAAATATTTATTTTAATTATTTTTGTTGAACAGTTTTTATAAATTACTTGCTATATTACGTATGTATACCGATTCTTAAAACGTAGGTAGAAGGAACAACAGGGTTTTTGTTACATATTGTATACATTTAAGAGTAGCAGGAAACTGTCATTTGTAAGGTTAGGAATAACAAACAGATTTCCTAAAGGACTGGGTAAATACAGTTTGAATCACAAACTGAATAATTTTGAAATAAATTTCTAATCCATTGCTTCATATGTTCGAAATTGTATCTACTTAACAATGTAAATAACGCAATGAATGTTGTTGAACTATGAAAATGAAATCCATTATTATACTTGTCAGAAAATTAAGCGATTGCCCATCGCGTCGCGACGCAACTAGTGAAGTAACCATACGACTTGGTACTCGATACTCACGATAAATCGATTCAAGTTAAATGTCAAAACGGGCCTATTATTTTTTGACAGCTTTACTGATAGTGTAATATACAATTAGCCCGCAGAACGGAGAGTTTTAGTTATGAGAAGCGGGACTTTAAAGAGGTTGAGGGATGTTGGCATGTATACCTAATATGTCATCTGGTCTAAACCTACATTCAAATTAGCTTCTTTTTTTTCCCCCGAGCCTACGCTGTGCTGGGCAAAGGCCTCGGGATCCTTTCCCTCCATCTTTCGCGAGCCCGCGCGCCCTCCTTCCAGTTTTGACGGAAGCTATCCGTGGTCTGCCGCGACCCCGTCGCACTGTCTCAGGGCACCAATTCTGTGCTATTTGGGCCCACAGTTGGTCTGGCAAATTGGCTATCAAGTTATATTACTTGATTGTTAAATTATTTACTTTACTTTTTTATACCATCAGTATAGAATTGAGAATTGAATTGAATTAATTAAGTAAAGATTTTAGTTATTACCTACTTTATTAATATATTTTGTAAAACTACGGGTATCATCGCTTCGCGATTAAAGCCTTTTTTCCAAATAAAGATATTTAAAAAAAAGTTGTAAGGTCGCACAGTCTTCATATTGGTTCTCAACAGCTGGTCAAATAATTAAAGCGAACAAGGAATCCTAAATTTAAGACGCTGATAGGTATATGCCAGTGACCTTGAGTGGTTAGCTTTGCGTGTTCTGTACTGAGCTCATGCAACGCGTCGTACGTTCAGCCAGTAATAGGACGCGACCATCAAGGACCGCTTTCAACTTAACGCATTATTAATTTATTATACACAAAACAAAAGGTATTTTAATAAAACGCGTATACTAAAAGATCAATAATTAAATTATTATCTTTAAATTGGTGAAGGTTTCAGAAAAATGCGCTTGGTAGATTTTGCGCCATTCTCAGTTTTTTATCCGCGTTAGACATAACTTTACAAATTAATTTAAGTAATATAAACGTAATCTAAAATATTCACATATTAAGTTATTGAGAAAATGCTCTAATTTTTTTTTTTTATCATTAACACTACTCGTTTAGACGTGATCGTCAGTATAAAATCATTAAAAGTTCGGTTATCGTACCTTAAGGCTCTTCAATGGCGATATGGTAAATGATTCCTACGCTTGTTTTCACCAATACAATTATAGGAAACAGGTTAATATACGGGGAGTTTAAAATGTGTATTTATAGGAAGTTAATTCGTCGCATTCAGACCTACTCTCCGATTGCTTGTAATAGGGCATAATTTCCAATCAGCCTGTATATCTAAGCAGTCAATCAAAGCTAACTAGAAGCGTATTTATAAAGCATTCGGTGAACCCTTTGTTTAGTCACAGTCTACAAATAATGCTCAACATTGTACCAACATCGTGGGTGTTATAAATAACGCGGTGAAAATGATTTGCGTATCTTGTATTGTTTAGCTATTTCATCTTCTTTGCGGTACATTTGTAGAATTGGAGTAGACTAAATAAAAGCTACCAATTGCATTCAATGGCACAGGTTTGTATTCGAATCTTTAAAAACGAACATGCAGGTAGATTCGTACAGTCATGAGCACGAATATGTAAGCGCTTAGCAGAATTCAAAACCGATTTTCTCGTGGAATAACGATTGCAAATTCGAGAAAAGATCTATTTCATAATAGTTTGGGTTCCAAAATACTATATTCGTAGTAAAATTAAATTTCAATCAATATCCTATGGAGGAAATCACTTTTAAAAGTTGCTGAGTGTATACATATTGGTGCTCGTGACTGTACCTGTTCGCACACAGATAATTTAATAAGGCGCTTCCCCTAGCAAGCGACCTTGAGCGTTCAGCGAATTCACACATTTTTTTTAATAATTTTAATAAAAAATGAAAAGTGATCTTTTGAAATAAAATAAAACATGAATTATTGAGATTTTTAAATTATCTATCTATTAATGTAATCTTTTAATTAATAGAACGTCAGCGTTAGCAAAATATGCATGCAATCAATAGTTTTAGTATTTTTTTTACAAGGGGATTTTAAATATGTTTATATCATATAAAAACAAATTAGAAAGTGCAATGTGATGATAGGATATCAAACATTAAAAGAGTGTCAGTTTCTTGCCCGTTCTTCTCCATAGAACCTAACGCTTTGGAATGGGCAACTAGCTTCATCTCTCTGACTGACCGACCCCTTGACAGTTCAAAAGTGCCTGTAATTGGTTTATTTGAAATAAATGCTTTCAGTTTGAGTTTTAATCATGTGTTATTAATAATTACAAGTAGTTTGTTTCTTTTAATTAATGAGTTAATAGCCTCCGAATAACAAAGAAAAACGCACATCGTAAAGCTGCGTCTACGCTAGGCGAGACGAGCATGACCCGAGCACGAGCGGAGCCGTTCTCGGCTTCGTCGTTGGCGGCGTCAAGTGTGGACGTAAAGACGCCAGCACGCCAAGCTACTACAATCTGTCAAATTTCTTTAATAGATTTTCAACTTTATCCCTACAGCACATGGTTAAAGGTTGATTGGGAAAATTTTACAGTTGCGGGTAGCTTGACCTGCTGGCGTCTGTACAACGAACCTACAACGATCACTGTCTTCGAACGCGAAGCAAATCCATTTGCGTTCGTCAAAAAACCGACAGTTGGCGGAGCACAGCCGAGTACGAACGAAATGCTCGCAGTGCGCTCGTTCGAGGCTTGTAAGTCGGTCCACACTAGATGAATTGTGTTCGGCTCGTGCTCCGCTCGTGCTCGGCTCGTGATGTGCTCGCCTAGCGTAGACGCAGCTTTAAGTTTTCCTCGGGGTAGCGCCTAAACAGAGCGTAAAGTCTTGAACTACATAAATAAACAAACTCGACTCGCAAACGCGATGCAACGCGAATGTTAACGTTTACAGTTTACGTAACTACACTGTAGTCATAGTATTGGAAGGTATGTGTACTTTTGTATGTACTTACGTATGTGCTTTAAATAAATGCACATCAGTACACCAAGCATGAAATATTCAAGAGGTAGCGTAATGGATACGTATACCAAATTATTTAGAAAAATTTCGAAATAATTGTTATTTCGTTAAAACTTATAATAAACCTCACTATTTCACGATAAATACAAAGCAATGTAATCTATTTACCATTAACATTTAAAAAATAACTCTAAAGTGCATAAAGGGTCAAGTTCTGCCGCATTTAGTTTCCGAGATATACGCAATTTTGTAAAGTTGGGTGAAAAATTTGCATTTCGCGATTTTAATTGATTATTAATGGATGCTCAATTATCTAGAAGTTCCTAATTAAAGTAAATGACTTTTTAAGATGTTTTTTTGTACCAGAAATAAGAGAAAAGTTTAATAAAAAAGTACCTACCACTACCAGTGTCAAATTTGGAAATGCTTTTTTCAAATCAAGCTTTTTCAGAGTCCCAACTTCAAATGACTGATTAAAAAAAAAATGTGTTATTTTTTATATTGTTTTATCTTTATTATCAATTGACTGAATTTATTTCATAAAGTAAGTACCTACATATTTAACTACAATACTTTAATATTCACATAAGAATTAATGTGTACGCGTGTTTCAACTTCAAATGTCTGAATAAAAAAAAAAAACCATTTTTTTTTATTGTTTTAATCTTTATTATCAATTAACTGGGTTTATTTCATAAAGTACATATTTTACTACAATACTTAATTATCACATAATATTATAGGTACATAAAATTGATGTGTACGCGTTCTATTTTAACATACATTTCTGCATAACTTACTTGCATTATTTGACGGCGTATTAACAGATTTAAAAGTCACTAAAATCATAAATAGATATTTGTAGCTTTTCCGATAGAGTTTCATTATAATAAGAGGCCAGCTTAAACTGGAATTGTTACCATTAACAAAAATCAAATTAAAAAATCATTTATTTCAATCCATAAAGGATCATATTATTATGTTGTACAAAATAAAAAAAATAATCACACTCTAAATATTTATAAAATAATTAATTAATTAATATAAATAAAATCAAAATTAAAATCATAAAATTAAATAAAAAATATTATTATTTTGAATTTTATTTTATTTTCTCGGGGAAGATCTGATATCACGGGCTTAATTAAGCCAAGTGATTATCAGGTGGAATAAGTGCGGTCATGTGCAGAAAATCGTACGGAAGTTTTGGGCATTATGTTTTGATGAGGGTTTTCTGATTCACATTGCAGAAACTTTCTCACGAGTCTGCATGTATTTAGTATCGCTGCTTTTTGCAGCAGATGATACGTTTTTGTTATTATTTATCTTAATTTTTTTTTATTCAAAATACGCCTTCCTGTGAGTCAATTGTTTGTTTGTCATTATATTAACCATTAATTATAACGTGCGGCCTACCATACTTCAAAAAAATTGTCAATGGTGACACGTTAAACGTTAACAGAGACAACTATTTTCATTTTCTCTGATGTTCGTGCTTCGGCTACTGTATGTATAACAGTTAAGTATGGTATGCACAAGTATTTGTGTTGTAATTTAGATGCAACTCATGTGGAGAGTTACTACGTTGGTTGACATCTCACGTAACTTGTGTAAACAAAGTGTGCTTTATTGCTGTCAGCAATTTTTGGTAGTGCCCTCGTTATATTGAGAGTACGTGTTGTAACCATGATCTGATATTACTCCGTTTTTAGGGTTACGTACCCAAAGGGTAAAACGAGAACCCTATTACTAAGGCTCCGACGTCTGTCTGTCTGTCTGTCTCTCTGTCTGTCAGCAGGCTGTATCTCATGAGCCGTGATAGCTAGACAGTTGAAATTTTCACAGATGATGTATTTCTGTTGCCGCTATAACAACAAATACTATAAAAACAGAATAATATAAATATTTAAGGAGCTCCCATACAACAAACGTGATATTTTTGCAATTTTTTTCTTTATATTGATAACGGCAATAGGTAGATGCTTGAAATATTCACAGAGTATTTAGTTATATATTCACTTTAAAAATAAATAATTTAATTAAAATAAAACTGATATTTAAGGGGGGCTCCCATACAACAAACGTGATTTTTTGCCATTTTTATAGTTAATGGTACGGAACCCTTCGTGCGCGAGTCCGACTCGCACTTGGCCGGTTTTTTTAGGGTTCCGTAGTCAACAAGCCCATATAGTTTCGCCATGTCCGTCTGTCCGCATATTAATCACGCCGACAAACTGGTAAAATTAAATCTTGAAAAAATATGTAGGGTGATATTTTTTTTTCTCGTCATATCCCATGCATACTCAGCCTACAATGTTCCCACTGCTGGGACACAGGCCTCCTCTCTGTGAGAGGGAGTGAACCGTAATGCACCGTGGACCCAGTGCGGGTAAGTATATGTCACATGTCTTCGATTTTTGGTTCTAGGACATGCCGGTTTCCTCACGATGGTTTCCTTCACCGTCTTGAGAGCAGTGGTGATGAAATTATTTACACAAAGTAAACCGCTTGTCTGGGTTCAAACCTACGACCTACAACTCGTCAAGTCGGGGCTGTTACCAATGGGCCACACTGCTCTGTCTATCCCATAGTGTGGGGTACCGTTGGATGGTCCGTTCAAAAACATTGCAGGGTTGTGAAAACCACACATGTTTATGTTTGGGATAAATTCATCCCAACTACGGAACCATTCACTGTGGGCTGTCCGACACGCACTTGGCTGGTTTTATTCTTTTAAGATTTCGTAAGCGCTGTCTTTTTGTAGGGTCATTTTCTGGAGTAAAATCTTAATTATACGTAAATAATTATATTTCCTTACGGCTCATGCAGACTGACGCGATATCACGGGCGCGACAAGGGTCGCGCTGCCTGTCGCGCCAGTCTGCACGACCCTTTACTATTTCATGACCATATTATTTATTTGTGGGATACGTGGGTAGTATCATAGTGCAGAATCCTAACAGTAAACTGGTGCAGATTTTATTGACTTGGGCAATTTAGTATCAAGTATACTTACCTAATAATATTAAAGATCACTTAATAAAATAATCTATACATCGTCCATACAATATTTGTCTGTTTGCAATGTCAAAATAACATATTTTTATAAATGCATACGAAACTATAATAATATTATATTATACTATCATATGCATTTAATAAGAAGCTGTGGTAGGTAGTACTTACAACAAAAATCTATTCTTTTAATTTGTGTCTGTCTGTATGTCTGTTTGTTTGTTCCTGCTAATCTCCGAAACTTCTGGACCGATTTTGACGGGACTATCATTCGCAGATAGCTGATGTTCTGTGGAGTAACTTAGGAAACTTTTATTTTAGAAGGCACGCGTGCGTAGCCCAGGGGCAGCAGCTAGTCTTTGTTCCAATTAAATAAATTAAACTGAGTTATTTACTGGCAATACAATACAATCAAGAAATAAACTTTGTTAGCTACCTATTTACTTCGAAATCGTGTCATTTTCAACCGAGAATGCAACTTATTGTAGAGATTTATCTTTATCCATTGTTTGTAACTATACTCCGTTTGAAATAAGATTAGACATTTAAATAAAAATCTTTTACAGTCCGTTCAATCGATTTTGAATTCTATTTCGTTGTTGGCATGACCATTGACAGCTGTAATAAACAGTTGGTATTGTAACCACGTTTTTGCTTTTAATGCCATCCTTATTCCTACGGAATAGAAGTCAAAATCGGTTGAACGGACTGTAAACAAGTTTATTTAAATGTCTAATCTTATTTCAAATGGAGTATAGGTAAATATTAAATTGTATTCCTAGAACCTGTGTGTGTTATTGGTAATGGAAGTGTGTATTTGATATGTGTTCTCTGTAATGGAATAATTAATTTAGGCCGGACCCGTGCTTCACCTAGATGCTTCACCTGGGTGAAGTACGGGGATCTATAAGGTCCCGTGCTCCAACTGATGATCAGTACAGTCGAGTAATTAAGAAAAATACATAATTTAATAATAATCAATAGGATTTATTTTAACGTAAATTTTCAAAAAAATGGCCCAAAGAAATTTCATTATTATTTAATTGCATTGCGGTCAGCATTATTTTGCGCATAGAGATTTTGTGTATCAACCAATACAAAACAATTGTTTACCAATAACACACTAATTAATATTATTATGATTTGCAGCAGTATTGCAAGTACGAACGTAAATAAATTGTTTATTGTAACACAATAATGTTGTGGGTATTATAGTTGTCAAAAAATAATAAGCCCGTTTTGACATTTAACTTGAATCGATTTATCGATCGCGATGGTCGATCGCGACGTAACGAGTCAAGTAACCGTACGACTCGATACTTGATACTCACGATAAAGGCTTCTACATACCGGCGCGACTTGTCGTGCGACGCGACACGGCACAAAGGCCCCGCGTGTCGCGGGACGAGCGGTGCCTTTGTGTCGCGTCGCGCGACAAGTCGCCCCGGTATGTAGAAGCCTTAAATCGATTCAAGTTAAATGTCAAAACGGGCCTATTATTTTTGACAAGTATAATAACTTAGATCGTCGGCTGAAATGATGATAATGATGAAGGCCTAGGCTATATTTGGACTTCAAAATAATCACTGACTTCTGTGTATTTGTGCCCGGTTGATGGCAATAGGCTCGCCCCTATTACATGGGACTTAAACATAACTGGCGAAATGAAGGTGTACTATAGGTACACTTCTGCCTAACCCTTCGGGGAATGCAGGCGTGATGTGTGTGTGTGTTATGTTCTGTGTATTGCTTACTGATACATCATCATTTCAGCCGAAAGACGTCCACTGCTGGACATAGGCCTCCCCAAGGTTTGCCATAATCGCCACGCTTGGCAGGCAGGTTGGCGATCGCAGTATGGTGTTAAAATGCATAGAGAACACTGCTGCCCATTCTCTAATAAGTCCCTTAGTCGCCTTTTACGACACCCACGGGAAGAAATAGGGTGGTGTTATTCTTTACGTCCGGCACCACACGGAATACTGATTTAAACATGAATGCAACTCTTTTAAATTATAAGGAGATTAAAAGCCTATCTTAAAATACTTCTCAGCGCTGTGATAATTAAAATGTGAAATGACTCTACATTTGCATTTCTTGAAGACTCAATAAAATTTCTGTATAATATATAATTCTTTATTTTCAGACCAAGATCCATAATATAATGACTAAAACAAAAACAAATCTATCTCACATATCTGACCGTCGGTCTGTGAGCCGCCATCCAGTGAGATAGCATTAGGCTTAGGCCATCCACCCTGCCTGCTACAGTAGCCACGAGGCTGTTGGGGCTGCCGCGCACCCGACGTACCAGTGATGCGATTCGCAGACGCAGGAGTGAGCAGAAATCCGGAACGCGTGCCTCCGCGAACATCCCCGACGCGCTACAGAAGCGCGGCAGCCCCATCATTATCCGGAACGCGTTAGGGCGAGGCCCCACTAGTGCGTTGCGCTGCGTTGCGTCGTCGCAGCGTCGTTTTCCATATAAGTATTTTTTCTGACATGCCCCATTAGACCGTTGCGTCGTCGCGCGCGACGTTTCAACGGATCGACAGACAAGAGACGAAGCTGGATCGTATGATGCGCTGCGCTGTTGGAGCTCCAGCTCCGTTGCGACGACAGACAGTGTTTAACTACTACGGGAGGAATCTAGACGAGCGTTATATAATAAAAGCAACAAAAGAACACAGTTGTATCTACCCATTGCGAAGACTGAACTGAGACGCAGCTGCGACGACGTGCATACCCTCTTGCGTTACGTTGTCGCAGCGTCAACGCAACGCAGGTGTAGCATACAATGCGTTGTTCCGTTGCGACGACGCGGCGCAACGCACTAGTGGGGCCTCGCCCTTATTGTACTGGACTCGTAGAGCATTGTACGAGCCCTGCGTATAACTGACCCTATATCCTGCGTATAGCTCTGAAGATATTATTACTGGTACCTACATAACCGATTAGACGATAATTTTATGTACTTAATGTGCCTTAATTAACTTGTTCTAGGCTTAAGTGTCTTAACAGCTAAGTTGTTGGGCTGCATTGCACGAGAAGTACTTAGTATCTTATTCTTGTTTTTGTTTTAATTTAAGAGTCCCGCAGACAGACGCGACGTGACTCCGGTAGAACAATTTCCATTAAATTGTCATACAAACTGTTTCATTATCGCGCCTGTCAGAAGGAGCCTTTAATGTTCTCGGCTCGGATAGATAAAAGCTAGTTACTATATACTTGCTTTTATCTATACTTATAATATAAAGAGGTATTTGTGAGTTTGTTTGTAGGGGGGTAATCTTCGGAACTACTGATCCGATTCCGAAAATTCGTTCAGATATGGGAAGCTACATTATTACCGAGTGTCCTAGGATATATTTTATGTTAAAAACTTTTAACAAAAAAAATAACCGATTTCCAAAAAAACAGCGAACTGAAAATTCAGCGGAAGCCGGTGTCTTTGGTTCTGTATTTTAGTTTTTTCCCACCGACTCTCGATATTAAAGTTATTTTTCACTTTGGTGTTTTTTTGGAAGTCACTTGTTTTTTTTGTAGGTAAAAGTTTTTATTTTTCACTTTTTAGTGGGTCAGCTTGTAATTAAACTAAGTTACAATAGCCTAATGTCAACCGCTCATCACCTTTTACAAAATATTGCTTTTCCTGATGCAGGGCCGTTAATTGTTTAGGAGTTCTCCTGGTAAGAACCAGGAGAACTGCCACTCACCATATACATTGTGACGAGCATAAATTGCTTAGCAACACTATTAAAGTACCTACTCGAATCGCAACCTGTTAAATACTTATTATTAAGTAGTTCCGGTGGCCATCTCTGGTCTTCATCATCAGTTTTACTTCACCAAATGGTACTTTCCGAGAGCAAATGCACGAGTTACTATAAAAAATACCCAAATCGCTATTGGTGTGCCTATAAAATTTGCGGATTTTCCTCGATTTCCATGGAATCCCCTCATCAGATTCTGACGTGGTGGTAATGGGACCACATCGGGAGTATAACCTTTCAAAAAAAAAAAATATTTTCAAAATCGGTCCACAATTGACGGAGAAATCGGTGAACATGTAGCGGCATCAACTTCGCCACATGCGAACTACGCGTCACACTGACGTCACGCAAAATCCTGCATCGCGCAAGCAGAGTTTCTCGTGCGACTAGCATATATACAACATCCCGACATCAACTGTCGGGCCGTTGCCCACCAGACACAACACCCGTCTGGTCGGAGGATCCTCCCTTTTCAATTGAGGATGAGTGGACTTTACACCCTGTTCCTCATACCTCTAAAAACATACCCGCCGAACATAGAACATAATATAACCTCCTCTTTGGAAGTCGATTAAAAACAATAAATTTCACGCGGACTAAACCGAGGGTAGTTTTTGATACTTTTAGTAGACCACTACCATTTAAAACTAGAACCTCTTTCATGAATAATAGGTACAGGTAGGGATTTATTACGCTCCATTGTTTAATGTCTTTAGGAACAGCGAACAGCGAGACCATTCGCTGCAAATTGGGTATAATATAGATGGAAAAGAATATGAGACGTTTAGTTTGTGGTCATAACTTACGTATAAAAACATTGTACAGTAGGGTTTTAATTAACGAACACCTCGTCTGAAACAACAATAAAACAATTGAAACTCCAAGAAATATTGACTTAAAATATCAACAAGATCTCAACCCGCTCTAGACCAATCATCTTCTGTTCACTCAAGTAAAAATAAAATAGGCAGCTTATCATTCCTCCTTGTTAAGTACAATCGCGATCGCCCTTTCGTCTGTCATCCGTTCAGCTACACGGCCTGACGTGTCTGTTTTATCTTTGATCAGCGACTTGCGCCTGCGCAGCCATTTATACTGCGTTCCCAATTAAGTATCCAAACAAGTAAACAGAGTGAAAACCTCGGGAATGCAATTTTGATTATTTTTATTTTATTACATTTTTGGAAAGAAAACCTCGCAACGCCACCAAAAACACTCACGCCAGTTTCCCACAAAAAAAGTCAAGCAATGCTAATCTATGTGAAAATTTGGACACAAATTCCACAAAATAGGACATATATATTTGAAGCAACACGGCGCGGTTGTTTCTTTCTCCTGTAAAGTTACCTTTTTCGCATATACGAGGTTTTCACTCAAAGGCGACAAATGTGTAAGTGATTTTGGAAAAAGAAAATGGACCCACAAAGTTCAGTTTTTGTACCACTTCAAAGCTACTTACGACTTTTTCAGTAGTATTTATTTATTTATTGTGGCACTCCAACGACTAGTTCACAAAAGCACTTACAGAGAACTTAAATCATATTTTAACATTTATCATTCTGGAATCGACCATCATTTTGGAAACAAGGATTTGAATATGAAATAGTTACGGAGCTTGTAGGTCAGGGTCGTCATCGGTTAAATTCCGTGTTGGATTTTGGGGCGTTTGTAAAATTTATATTTTTTGTGGTGTTGCCTTTTAAGGAATGGCGAAGATTGTGATATTGTTGCTTGAAATATTGCTTGAATTCTTATAGCTGTATTTTTTATAAGAGCTGACTTAGATATTGGTTGACGTTATTAACTAGCTAAGGGGTTCCCACACAAAGAAGAGCATTGATCATCACGGTAATCAGAGATAAATCTAAAAAAGTAATTAACTTTAATTATTGCTGCTGACGCCGCTGTAGGTAGTACTTTTCATCTCTCATCATTTCTTATAAACTTAATACACTAAAAAGCAAAATCCATCATACTTAACCCCTCAATCTGCATTGATCTCGATCTATTTTAACTCATACCCACCTCCCATTAAAAAACAGACCGTACCTTATTCCCTGTTAAATCATACTTATATTAATATCATTAGAACAGAGACCACTGAATATTATCGTACTTAATAGCCGTATAAAAATACAGTACACCTCAACTGCATGTAAGTGCATTGAACCGGCGCAGGCGCAATTAGTTCGCAGATAGATTAAACAGAGCGCTGTTAACATCGTGAAGGCAGTGAAAGAAAGTTGTTACTAGTTTGTTTGTGGTTTATTTTTAGCTGATTAAACGAGTATTTGTTGGCTGTTTTTATTTTGGTACTTTTATATTTCTACTTTGAAGATACCTCAGTTAATTAATGGACAAAAAACCGGTTAAGAGCGAGTCGGACTCGCACACCGAGGGTTCCGTACGTGTATATGATGTTGATGATTTCTGAAAAACTGTGCTATTTAGAGACATCGTTTTATTTTTCCTGTAATCATTACATAAACTTCTATCACATAGAATAATTTCAGATTTATATCTATGCAAACTTCGGAGATAAGGGGGGGTCGCGAGGGTATTTTTTTTACATTTTTCATCGAAATTCGGAAACTATGCTGCCTAAAAAAAAATGTTTGAGAATGTGCAAACAACTTTCTTTCATATGATATCCCACATGCCCTAGTAGCCCCACTACACATTTTTAAGACCCCCTTTCAGTCCCTTTTGCAAAAACGATATTTTTTTTTAAATTTCTTTCTTATTTGAAAAATAGTTGGGCAAAGGTCATCTAAAACTATTCTAAATTTCAAGTTGATAGCATTAGTAGTTCATGAGATATCCAGGTGTGACAGACAGACAGACAGATTTAGTCTCACCATAAGGGTTCCTTTTTAACATTTTGGTACGGAACCCTAAAAAAGAACATTATTTTATTTGCAGTACTTTTGATTATTCTATGTAGAAACTATTATTGTATATTTTAATGCTTTGTAATCATGAGAGTCGCTATGGTAGCTGAAAATCTAAATCTTTGTTAGGCAGTGTCGAAATAACGAATGATAGCAATAATAGCTTTGTCTTGAGTAAGGGAGGTAACTTGCTTGCGAACAAAGGAGCGATTAAAGATGAATTGTCCTTTAAAAACAAAACACTGAAACATGTTTTATGGACGGTAATAGGATAATGTGACGTGTGTTGCCGCACGTAAAGAATAGCACCGCCCCATTTCTTCCCGTGGGTGTCGTAAAAGGCGACTAAGGGACTTACTAGAGAATGGGCAGCAGCGTTCTCTATGCATTTTAACACAATACTGCGATCGCCACCCCGCCTGCCAAGCGTGGCGATTATAGCAAACCGTTTGTGGAAGGCCTATATCCAGCAGTGGATGTCTTTCGGCTGAAATGATGAATAGGATAATAGATACTCATGACCGAGAAACCAAAAGTTTATGTGGACTTGCTACGAGCGCTAAGACTAATAAAATGATAAAAAAGAGAAAAGTTTACGTATAATATAATAATTATGTATGTAAATACTATCTCAAAGGTAATTAAATTCACTGTTCCCATGCGTTAAGATAAAAATTAAACCTGATAACATTTTCATGACGAGAACCGAAGAAATTCATTTTAGAATTATAATTAAACGGGACCTTTTTGCGATTGAACTTTAAAATAAAGAGAATTCATTCGTTTTAAATTGAAATGGAGAAAGTTCCTTTGAACTTCAATTAATATTGCCTTATCATAATTGCAGGAGATATCCGAAATTGTTGGTTAATGAGTGAAAGCTCATTTTGAATGAATTATTCATTATTCACGCCTTCATCTGATTAAGAAGCTATAGGTAAATATCCTGTTTATTGGATGGCTGAGTTTTGCCTCTGGGTAAAAATTACTTTTGTCTTTCGTCGTCAAGAGGGTCATCAGCTGATTCTGGATGATCATGGCATTACCTTTGCCTATTAAGGCGACGATAACAGACTTTTAATGATTTTATACTGAAGATCACGGCTAAACGAGTAGTGTTAATGATTTGAAAAAAATATATATTAAATTAGAGCATTTTTTCAATTACTTAATATGTGAATATTTTACATTATGTTTATATTACGTAGTGAAATTAATTTGTAAAGTTTTGCCTAACGTATTTTTCTGAAACCTTCATCAATTTAAAGATAATCTAATTATTCATCTTTTAGTGTACGCGTTTTATTAAAATACCTTTTGTTTTGTGTATAATAAATTAACAATGCGTCAAATTGGGGACAGCGCTCCTTGATGGGCGAGTCCTATTACTGGCTGAACGTACGACGCGTTGCGTGAGCTCAGTACAGAACACGCAAGCTAACCACTCAAGGTCACTGGCATATATCTCTTAAGTAGTTACAAATCAACTAAACTATCAACACCTGTCTCACGTTAATCTAAAACTAAGTACTACGGTAGGTACTGTCGCCAGCTCCTGTCAAATTTCCCCAAATGATTTTAAAACTTAAAATTTTGATGGTTAAGTTCAAAATCGAATGAGAAAATTTGACAGTTTGTGGTAACTTTGATGTGCTGGCGACTGTACCTACTTGACTGTCATTCAGAGTTGAAAAGTTGTTTGATTTTAATTAATATGACCACTATGGCGGACGTGAAAACATCATAATATTTTGTTCATGCTTTTTGTTTGTTAAACGAAAACGTCTTCAACAAAAAATGCCCTATTTTGATAAAATGATTTCTTCCGCTTAATCGAATAAAGGATGCACGCGACCATGCAAAAACTTTTCTGAGAAACTACTGCAATATTTTATACCAGACGTGTTGGTGTGGTCCTAACGTAATAGGTCACACTGCTTTTTAGAGCTGAACTAATTTAAGCTTTAAGTCTTCTACATACTGGCGCGACACGTGACGCGACACAAAGGCCCCGCGTGTCGCGCGACGAGCGGTGCCTTTGTGTCACGTCGCGAGTCGCGCTGGTCTGTAGAAGCCTTTATTTTGTTTAGCATAATCAGCCTATAATGTCCCCAGTGCAAGGATACAGGCCTCCTCTTTGTGAAATCCTGGGCTGTTATCTACCACGCGGGCCCAGTGCGGGTTGGTAGATGTCACATGTCTTCGAATTTTTAGTTCTAGGACATGCCGGTTTCCTCACGATTTGTCCATCACCGTTTTGAGAACAGTGGTGATGAAATTATTTACACAAAGTAAACCGGCTGTCTGGGTCGGAACCTACGACCTACAACTCGTAAGTGGTTTATTAAACTTTTATGTAAAAGTAAAAAAAAGTGGGCCAAGTGCGAGTCGGACTCGCGCACGAAGGGTTCCGAACCATTATCTATAAAAATGGCAAAAAAATCACGTTTTTTGTATGGGAGCCCCCTTAAATATTTGTTTTATTTTAATTTAATTATTTATTTTTAAAGTGAATATATAACTAAATATTCTGTGAATATGTCAAGCGTCTACCTGTTGCCATTATCAATATAGAGCAAAAACGAGCAAAACATCATGTTTGTTGTATGGGAGCCCCCTTAAATAATTATTTTATTCTGTTTTTTTTTGTATTTGATGTTATTGCGGTAACAGAAATACATCATCTGTAAATATTACAACCATCTAACTGTCACGGTTCATGAGATACAGCCTGGTGACAGACGGACAGACAGACAGACGGCGGAACCTTAGTAATAGGGTTTCCGTTTTACCCTTTGGGTACAGAACCCTAAAAATAATCGTACAATGTGGCTTTATCTATCTTAGGGTGATGCAGAGACAAAACATTCTTATATTTATATTATTTAGATTTAAGAGTAAATAAACTTTATACCAACTTATCTGATACTTACCGAACTATGTATTACTTGTTTCAGGTATGTTTAGACAACTAACTGAAGAATTTGCTGGTTTATTCATTTCTCGCCGTAAGTTGTATTACACACACACACACATACCTACAACCAGCCTTTAAAACCGGGACCATCGAAAAGTATACTCAAGCAAATAAAATCGTTAACAAAACTTAATACGAGTACATCTCAGCACCTACGGGTTCCACCATCACATGTTATTCGTTAAAACTTAGCGATCACTGCTCGGAGTTGGATTGGTTGGTCGAGAGACCTGTGGGGCATAGACAAGAGATAATCGCTTTCAAACCATTTCGTATTTCTACGAGACTTTTAACGGGATTGACATAAGCTTTTTGGTAGCTTATGTCAGTTCTATACATTTTTGACTTTACGATCATCTTTATCGCTAATCGAGTGTCAATTTGTCTAGGAGCGATGCTGGTATACAGGGTGTACCAGAAAGTTGTTGTCAAATTTAAGGGTGTGGTACAGACCACCAAAGTAAACAACTTTCTCCATGGGATATCAACTGAATCATACAAAACTTCAATACCTACTTGAACAAATGTATGGGACGGTTTTTTTTTTAAGTGAAAACTTCTTTATGCGCGTCGAGCACTTTTTGAGTGAACAAAAATCATGGAACTCGCGTCATCGTCACCGAACGCTTTCCATGAGCTTTAAGTATACTGTTTTCACTTCTATCGGCAGTCCCCGGAGACTGCCCCGTACGTTTTTCTTTTTTGGTGCTTTATTAAAAAGAACCGGGTTCTTAATAATTAATTACAATCTAGCCTTTAAGACTAATAAGCAATTTTAATTTAACCTAATTTTTTATGTGATAATTATTTTAAAACTTAGAATAGCGTTTATTGCACTTTACACAAGTCCGTTCCACTTTCTTATAGTCTGATATTATAATAAAAACACTTTGTTTATGTGTTAGTTATGTGTGTCATTGTGGGTTAATTATACTCGTTAGGCTTACAGCGCCCCGCGGATACAGAGAACAAATAAAACAATCAATTGCCGACGAAATGCTCTACAGTTTGTTAGGGTGTTACGTGAAAATAAAACTGTAACATTATGGATAAAATAAATAATAAAAAATTAAAACTAGATTCTATCAGTTTTGGTCTAACAACGAACAAAGAACAGTTTTTTTCTGCATTCAGCTGTGACTGGTTATTTTTAACAAATGGTGATGATCGTTGTCCGGAAATGGATCGACCGCTATTAGGCACGCTCCATAGAAATTATTTCAGCGGTTAACCATATCCTATGCAGGCCATTAATATTTCTTCCATGGTATAAAAGTAAAAAATACTTATACAGAATGTTTGGTGAAGTGACGTCATTCTTTGAATTATTAAAAATAAATTGGTAGGGCGGTTAAAAAACGAAGAAAAAATATACCATCGAAAATCTCAGTATCGAGCTAAGCAGTGGTAGCAGTCACTTTTAAAAAGATTTTTAACCGGCTTCCAAAAAAGAGGAGAGGTTATTATAACATGTTCGTCTGTATGTATGTGTTCTTTTGTTTTATTTTATGTATGTTTACCGATTTCTCCGTCAATTGTAAAGACCGATTTATTTATTTTTTTAAAGGTTATGCTCTCGAGGTAGTCTCATTGTCACCCAGTCAGAATCTAATGAATTTTGAGAATCCTCAAATTTTATGGGAATACCTACCTATAGCGATTTGCTTTGATTATCAACCGACTTCCAAAAAAACACTTAAACGTGAAAAATAACTTTAATTTCGGAACTCGGTGTCTTTGGATCTGTATTTTAATTTTTTGCCACCGACTTGCGAAATTAAAGTTATATTTCACTTTGTAGTGTTTTTTGGCAGTGTACGACTAAACGCCGACAGACACTACGCCGACAGACTGAACACCGACAAGACTTTACTTCGACGGGACTCTTCGCCGACAGGACACTTCGCCGACAGGACTCTTCGCCGACAGGGCTCATCAGCGACGCAATTTATCTCCGATAATCAGATACTTACTTTGGAAATCGATTACTTATGCTTTTCTTGTAAGTATCAATTCAAAAAAAAAAAATATTTTGCATTGGTTATTAGTGTAGGTACATCTCTTCTTATACATATATATGTTACCGGCCAAACCCAATTTCAGGACAAACTAGCTTAGCCTAGGCCAAACCAGTTCTCCCTACACGCGATAGGATTAACTAGTATAGCCTAGGCTAAACTAATTTGTCCTAAGCCCGATGGGATAAACCAGTTTAGCCTAGGTCGAATCGGTTTATCCTAGTTAGAATTTACATGCTTTAGGATAAAATGGTACGTCCTAATCTGAAATCTGATTGAGCGTACTGCGGGAGCGGCGTGACAGAAACGAATCGCAGCAAAACCGACTCCACGTAGTCTTGTCTGCCCTACCCCTAGAGTGTTATTTAAATTCGCGTAGGCGCGTAGGGGCGAGGCGGCCCGCGAGCTGAGGAGCAGGTGGTTTCAACGCTAGCCGCCGCGGCTGAGGCTGGCCGGCGGAGCCGGCCAGCAAGCCGAAGCCTCGGTGGTGAGCGTGAAACACATCTGTGACGATAAGCTCGCATGGGACCGCTGGAGCCCTGCAGCACCGGAGCCGTGACAGAAAACATGCCTGCTGCTAAGATACAAACTAAGTGAAATTCGACCTAGGCTAAACTGGTTTATCCTATCGGGCTTAAATAAAAATAAATAAATGGCGATGGGGCTTTAATAAATTGCGTCGCTGATGAGCCCTGTCGGCGAAGTGTCCTGTCGGCGAAGAGTCCCGTCGAAGTAAAGTCTTGTCGGTGTTCAGTCTGTCGGCGTAGTGTCTGTCGGCGTTTAGTCGTAAACTCGTTTTTTGGAAGTCGGTTGTTTCTTTTTTGTAAAAATTTCATTATTTTACACTTTTTAGTGGGTCAGTTTTTAATTTATCGAAGTTACAATACCCTAATGTCAACTGCTGATCACCTTTTACAAAATATTGCTTTTCCCGATGCTGGGCCGTTCATTGTTGAGGAGTTCTCCTGGTAAGAACCAGGAGAACTGCTACTAGCAGCATACACATTGTGACGAGCATAAACTGCTTAGCAACCGTATTAAAGTACCTAATCGAATCGAAACCCGTCAAATACTTATTATTATGTTGTTCCGGTGGCCATCTGTGGTCTTCATCATCAGTTCCACTTCACCAAATGGTGCTTTCCGAGAGAAAATGTACGAATTACCTACTATAAAAAATACCCAAATCGCTAAAGGTGTGCCTATAAAATTTGAGGATTTACCTCGATTTCCATGGGATCTCCTCATCAGATTCTTATTTGGTGACCATGGGACCACCTCGGGAGCATACACTTTAAAAAAAAAACCAAATTGGTCGGAGAAGCACAGCCAAACATAAAAAAACCTCCTCCGTTTCGGAAGTCGCTTAAAAATAAGTTGCCGTGAAAGACTGACATGTAGTTTTTTCTCGGTTTTTAGTGTTAAAGAACACGTTCGATACACCTAATCAAATTAATGTCTTGTGATGACAGCCGTAAATAAATTATGTGCATTTGAATAAAATACATGCAAGCCGTATCCTGTCTGTTTTTTTTTGGTCAAATATTTCAAAATGTAAGTTCGAAACGTCAGCTAGTGAGGCATTTAGAAAACTTATTTTATTTATGCATATTTGGTAATTTAAAAAAAACCAAGTCATTTTCAGATCAAACACCAAATAAGTTTCTTATTTTATTTTTACAATTATTTAGGTATATTAAAAAAAATCGCTGAAAACTCGAAGACTTTCGGTCCTTCTATAAATATTTTTTGTATTCTGTGACTTTGTATATTAATAGAGGTATTATTCCACCCAATATTAGGCAATGATTTACGACATTGAAATGGAACCATTAATCTTTTACCTAATTGGTCTATTTTACAAAATAAATCGATTAGAATTAAGTAAGTCGTTTTAAATTAAAAATCGACTAGACGCTCAAAGGTATGCGCTAAACTGTCAATCAAAATAATGGCGTGTCTATTTTAATCGATTATGAGTTATTTAGTCTGAACTCAGATTATAGAAAATAAGCAGATAGACCGCGCGGAACAATAAAGTGAGGCCCGTTTGTAGACATGTGTGCGTTACAGCCACGTGACAGCACTATAAGAACAGGTGCCTCTATGTGTGTGTACGGTTGCCAGGAGAATGAAAAAATTAGCCATAATATTTCATTACATGAAAAAAAAAAGTTTTTTTTTTCTTAAATCAGTTGTTTTTATTAACAGTATACGTCAAATTAACAATACCCATATAAACGATACATTTGCGATAGATTTTTATTTTGAGACACCAACATTTTATTGTTTTTGGTAGCTATATTAACTTTATGGTGACGTCATATAACCCATGATATAGCAAATCGACTGATGTAATAAGTATTATAAAATCCATTAACTAGTTACACTTACGAAAACACATACATACTTATTTATTTATAAACATACCAACCAGAAAAGGCGATAAATAAAACACTATTATCGACATAAATATTTTTGTAAATCGATACTCCTGTATCCTATACTTATTTCCTAACTTAGGGGTAAATGTTTCAATATAAACTAGCAACACCGAATGATTTTTGTTAAGGTTTTGTGTTTCAAGATGTCACTAACAATAAACACGTAAAATAAATCCAAATAGACAAATAATCAATATTTTACTTATGAAAGATACTCCATCTTATTTCTTTTGTTTTTGGGAACAATTTTTACAATGTTTAAAAATACAAGGCGGCATCATTCTGAAATTATCTGTTAGAGCCCGTGACGTACTAACGATGCGACGCTTCGTGCTGTACTGAATCGAGAGTGTATTCGCTTTTGAATTTGTATTTGCTTTGTTGGCCGCACTCTTGGTGTTCCGCGCGGTCTATCTGCTTCTTTTCTATAATCTGAGAGTCTGAATAAAATTATATGAATTATAGATAATATAAATTGAGGTGCGTCATGTTTTGTGGTTTAATATCCAAAATAAAATCAGTAAATGGATGATTAAATGAATAATCTTAGTCCTTCGAAGTCGCTGTTCGTTTATGGATAAAGGCTTATTTCAAGATAGAGATAAACTACGATAACATGGCGCGCCCCTCCTAATTACAATGTATGTAGTCAAATCCTTACGAATAAATAAACAAGAGAAAAATTATTTTGTTTGATGGCTGTCTCAGTACGCACACAATGCGTTGTGAGTCTTGGTGGCGCTTTTAAATACTGTCATATTATTAATACTTACAAACGTTTTGAGTTTTGGGAGGGGAGCGCCATGTTTTCGTGGTTTATCTCTACACTACAGTGGGTGTGTAACGGTTGATATAATAACAAAAAATCTAACGTTCACTTGACCTAATTTCAGTTAATATACTTTTGTTTAATATAACGATCAGTTGAGATAATGAATTGTTGATATAATTTCATTTTATCTAATTTCTTATGAAATATAATAAACATTTCCTATAATGCACATGTGACATAATATTCATGTAGTATATTATTCATTTACTATAATATTCATAATCTCTAATAACTTTTAATATAATTTAGAAAATCTGATACGATTTTAAACGCCTGCTAGTATGGTGCTAGCAAAAATGCATCGCATAAGCATACCGCTACAACAGCATAACGTTGTTTGATATAACCTTTATGTAATCGAAAATCATTAGGCCTATCGTTTAAAATATATAATATTGCGATTAATTTGATTGAGCGTGCTGCGGGAGCGGCGTGACAGAAACGAATCGCTGCCCTAGAGTGTTATTTAAAATCGCGTAGGTGCGTAGGGGCGAGGCGGCCCGCGAGCTGAGGAGCAGGTGGTTTCAACGCTTGCCGCCGCGGCTGAGGCTGGCCGGCTGAGCCGGCCAGCAAGCCGAAGCCACGGTGGTGAGCGTGAAACACATCTGTGACGATAAGCTTGCATGGGACCGCTGTAGCCCTGCAGCACCGGAGCCGTGACAGAAAACATGCCTGCTGCATGTTGCAGGCTTGCTGCATGCTTGCTTGCTACATTGCTACATGCTTGCTTGCATGCTGCATGCTTGCTTGCATGTTTTATTATATTAGACTAATTAGAGTTCTAGTTAGGTTAGAACTATGACCATTAAACATGAAAATTAGGTCAAAAGAACATTAGGTCAAATGAATGTTATATAAAAAGAATATTATACATATTGAAAATTATATAAAATTAACGTTATACTAAATGTTTTATATTAAATGAAAATTATATCATAGAAAACATTAGGTCATATGAAATTAGGTTATATGATTTTATAGCATATGAAAATTATATTATATGAACGTTATTTCAAGTGAAATTAGAGCATTTGTTATTATATCATACATTACACACCCCACTACAGTTCCTGGTTGGTAATTCGCCTACTACCTATAGGTCCTCCCTATGATGAGCTAAAGGACAAAACATTGTGTAAAGGTAGAAGATACCGGTTTGTCTGTAAAAGATCGCTTTTAGCGATAAGTCCGCCCATTGTGTCATTCGATCATTCCTATCTATAGGCTGTATTAGGCTCGCCCCCTATTACTTGGGACTTACACATAACTGGCGAAAAGTGGGTATACCTACTTTGTGTACACCTCTGCTTATCCCTTCGGGGAATTAAGGCGTGATGTTACGTTATGTGCGTCAAGTCTTGTCGTCACCAATCCCGCAGTGTTTGAACACTAAGGTCTTCAACCAGTGCGTCCTGCCCGTTATGACATGCGGTGCCGAAACGTGGACACTGACAGTCGGGCTGGTCCACAAATTCAAGCTCACTCAGCGTGCTATGGAGCGGGCTATGCTCGGAGTTTCTCTGAAGGATAAGATCAGAAATGAAGTTATCCGGAAGAGAACCGGAGTTACCGACATAGCCTGCAGAGTTAGCAAGCTGAAGTGGCAGTGGGCTGGCCATGTTTGTCGAAGGACCGATGGCCGGTGGAGCAGACGAGACTTGGAGTGGAGACCGCGTATCGGCAAGCGTAGTGTGGGACGCCCCCCAGCTAGATGAACCGACGACCTTAAAAAGGTGGCTGGGACAGACTGGATGCGGAAGGCGGAGGACAGGGTGTTGTGACGCAGCCTGGGAGAGGCCTATGTCCAGCAGTGGACTGCTGAGTCGATGTTACGTTGTGTTAGTAAGACTTTCGGGCTTCCGACGACCCGTCACGACTGTCAAAGATCCACGAATGACAGCTGGGAACAACGGCTTAACGTGCTTTCCGAGGCACGGAAGGGTCTTGGTATATAAAGATGGTCACCCATCCACGGACCAACCGTGTGTTATTTCTATCTATGGAGTTGAAATTAACTGTTTCAATATTCTTCATATTATGACACATATACCACTGATTTTGTCCATTCAATAAGAAATTTTAAAATATTTAATTTAGGTGAATTGTTTTTGAACGGTGATGATAAGTTTGTCAGTTCCTTATTCATTAATTTGTGACTGTCAATCTAAAAATTCACCCATCAAAATGCTTAAATACCTTGAAGAATATTATAAAAATAAAAAGCTATTTAAATTCAACCATTTACTTTAATACGAGTAACTTCGCTGGCAATCAATCGCTTCAGGCTGGGTTAGTACTTCAAATAGAATGACCTAGATGTGCTGAATCACGCGCAGGTTCCTGATTTATAATAAGACAACGGGGGAATTTAAATGCGTTTTCTAAGGAAACACATACGATTGAAAAAAACACACCACAACACGGAAACACATTAATATTTTAGAAAATAATTCAAATACCAGTAGATTGTTAAATCTGTTTAAATCATTTAATTTGTCAAATGTGTTTGTAGAACCAACTCGAATAACTACGACTACTGCTACATGTATTGATATTGTTTTTTGTTGCTGCGACTATTCAGATAAAGCTATTATTAATTATCTCCCTTCTGATCACAGTGGTCAAACCGTAACTTTTGAGTCCAACATACCAATACAAAAAGTGCAGATACAATTCAGACCAATAACATCTGTTAATTTAAATAAATTTAATAGCACTTTAATTTGTAAGTTAGGTGTTATGGACCTTTCAATGAACAGTGTTGACATTTTGTATAAAGAACTCTTTTCGGTAGTCCAAACCGAGTTCAATAATTATTTTAAAAAGAACACTAAAACTATCAGCCCTAGGTTTTTATTTAGTGACTGGGCAACTAAAGGACTCAGAAAAAGTAGGGAAAGACTTTTCGAGCTGTATGGCCATAAGCCTTATATAAACACGGAAACTTTTAATAAATATGTTGCTACTTACTCCAGAACTTTTAAAAACACTTGCAAGGCAGCTAAAGCCTTATACATTAGCAACAAGGTTAAGTCAGCAGACAATAAAATTAAAACGGTTTGGAAAATTATCAATAATGAAACGAATAGGAACAAAAAGCATGATTCTGATTACGCACTGGAGACGTCATGTGGTCTCATTTGCGATAGCAAAGAAATTGCTCAAGAATTTGTAAATTTCCTTACCAGTATCCCACTGAAAACTACAGAAACTTTAAATTCCTCGCCCTCGCTCGCTTTTGACTCTGTAAGGGCGAACGTTTCAGCCTGCTCTATTGAATTTAACTTTAAGCATATTAACCCAATAATAGTATTAAAAGCTTTTAGGCAAATCAAGATCAAATTGTCCGAAGATCTTTGGGGAATGTCCATTAAAGTCTGTACGTCCATAATTGAGACTATTGCGCCTTACTTAGCCTTAATATTTAATTTGTTTGTGGATCAAGGAGTCTTCCCGGATTTAATGAAATACAGTAAAGTAATACCACTTTTCAAATCCGGGGACAGGGGGGAATCCAGACACAAATAATTATAGACCCGTATCCGTGTTGCCGGTTTTCAGCAAGGTGTTTGAAAAGGTCAAACTCAAACTCAAACTCAAAGCATTTATTTCAAATAAACCAATTACAGGCACTTTTGAATTGTCAAGGGGGTCGGTCAGTCAGTAATGCTTAATCAAATGCTCAATCATTTCAACTCGAATAAAATCCTTCACGATCAACAGTATGGTTTCACCAAAGGACGTTGTACGACCGACGCCGGTGTAAACTTATTAAGACACATTTAAACGCGTGGGAAGAGGCCCAAGATGCCATAGGAATCTTTTGTGACCTTTCCAAGGCATTTGATTGCGTCGATCACGAAACCTTGCTATTGAAACTTGAGCATTACGGACTTGGAAAACTTGCGCTTAGTTTAGTAAAATCTTATTTAAACGATAGACAACAGCTAGTTCAAATAAATGGTATCAATTCACTCGGTTTAAAAGTAAAAATGGGTGTTCCTCAAGGCTCGATATTGGGTCCTTTCCTCTTTTTAGTGTATATTAATGATCTACTCCATTTATTAAATAATCAACCACAAATGCTGTTATTTGCTGACGATACTTCTTTGATTTTTAAGGTAGATAGACGTGCTACAAATTTTGACGACGTAAATAACGCCTTACTGCAGGTCCAAAATTGGTTCACTGCCAATAATTTAGTATTAAATGGAAAAAAAACGAAGTGCATACGATTTTCTTTACCAAATGTAAAAAGTAGTGATTATGAGATAGTATTAAATCAAGAGAAACTAGAATTCGTCGATAAAACTGTTTTCCTGGGGATCACGCTCGACTCTAGGCTTCAATGGGGTCCTCATTTAACATCTCTTGCAGGAAGGCTAAGTTCAGCAGCATATGCTGTCAGAAAAATCCGTCAATTTACTGATGTAGATACCGCGAGGCTAGTCTATTTTAGTTACTTTCATAGTATCATGTCTTACGGTATTTTACTTTGGGGACGGGCTGCAGACATCGAGTCTATTTTTATTCTGCAGAAAAGAGCCATCAGAGCCATATATAATCTCCGCAGGCGCGATTCTCTTAGGGAACTGTTTAAGGATATTAACATCATGACGGTGCCTTGTCAATATATCTATGAAAACATCATGTACGTAAGAAAAAATTTACATCTTTTTAGTAAAAGAGGCGAAAGACATAATTATAGTACTAGAAGTAGGGATCTATTAGCTCAACCAGGTTTCAGACTGGCAAAAGTAGACTCATCTTTCATGGGGTACTGTACTTCAACTGAATGAGACGAAATTCAAATCTTGTATAAAACGCACACTATGCAAGCAGGCATATTATAGGTTGGGGGATTACATCGCTGATAGAAATGCTTGGCTCAATGCTGGTCCAGCTCCACAACCACAACTAATTTATTAACATTTGAAAATACTGTTGGAGCTGATGAAGATTGGAAGACTATCTTTTCATTGTATAAACTCGAATCTCCTTTGTATTATATAATTGCATATCACAGGTGTGAGTACTATGTACAATAGAGCTACCATTTACCGGGTAATTATGTCTTTCATTGACTTAAATGTACCCTGGCGGCTGAGAGTATGTCATGCTCACTCAGATGTCTCGCTGATGGTGGCGTGTGTGTTGGATCATTTAGCTCCCTTCAAAATGGTTAAGCTGAATGGTGCTGATCCATGCGTCATGTTCGTGAACGGGCGCTGTCAGTTGGGACTGGTCATCTCTTAGCTGCCACGGCTTATTTTTAATTATTTTAGTTTTGAATTGTTATCTTTTTATCACGGACGCTTTTGACGTATTGCATCGTTCTCACATGTTTAACTTCAATATGAATGATGTAACCAATATTTTGTACCAATATTTTAATTTAAAAGAGTGTTCGTGGAGTTTCTTGCCTGTTCTTCTCCATAGGAACCTACTATTTGGAATGGGCAACTAGCTTCATATTTGTAACTGACCGACTTCTTGACAATTCAAAAGTGCCTGTCAATGGTTTAATTGAAATAAATGCTTTGAGTTTGAGTTTGAGTTTGAGAATTGTAAGATTGACTGGCGTAATTATTCTGTGGTGGCGATTTTCAATTGTTTTGATAAACGGAATATAATAGCTCCTTATTATGTAAGGATTCAAGATATAAATGTAGAAATTTGACACAATGGGCAGTTCACATAGAGCGATCTTTTACAGTCAATCTTGTAGCAATTACTGAAAAAGTAGCTTTTTGCTAAAAAAGATAGTATGAAAAATTTATAAAATAACATTGGCAATTATAGTCATGAAAACCTTCTGAAAAAACAATGAATGGAGATTTTTTTGAAAAAAAATCTTAGGAAAACGCTTAGTAGTTTCCTACTACGAAGCTAGGTGTAGATTTATTTTACAATCTCCTTAATAAAAAAAAATAAATTCAATTATTCACTGACCGACGCACAGTCTAAACCGCTCGCTGAGAAAAAGACAGAAAGAAAAAAACATATATATTTGGGACAAGCACAAGAAATACTAAAATAGCATTTAAAACTATCAATATACAAAAACCAACATTCAAGACTTGTGCGATGCCAAAAAGACTGGGCTTGCCGACGGAAAATCCCATCGGAGATTCGGCTTGTTTGACCTAATTAAGTAGTTTCACCTTCCAGTATCATCTCGAAAATATCCAGATTTACCGATTTAATCTCAAGATTCTGCTTAACCAAACAGTTAACCACAAACTTTAACTCGGCCGTAATCCTATATCATAACAGTAGTACCTAACATCGCGTGTGCTTTCAAATGAATTTATGGAACACTAGAAGCGGCCCGCGGCGCCGTTCGTGTGTACCGATGATTAGTTCAGGTAGTCTCAGACTCTCAGCCTAGGACATAGAATAAGTATGTAATAGAAGCGCAACCCATTCTCTCGAGGGGGTCTGAAAGAAAAAGAAAGAAAGAAAATACGTTTATTTGCGGTAAACATGACGCAAAGAAAGAACATAGATACAAAAAGAACAAGTAGGGGGAAAATATGCGTCACATCCACGCAAAACGGCCACCGCTCAGCATAATGCTGCGACCCTATTCGAAACAGAGCCCCAGCGCTGGTTTTTAGCGATAGCCGGCGTTGACGTGATGACGTCGACCGGTGCAGCATACAGTGAGATTATAACTAAGAAACAAAATAAATACAAACTACTTAGATAAAGTTTATAATATATATTATTTACAATGGCAACACTTCGTTTCGTCGGTAACGACGTACGCGCCACCGGCGTTTAATCTGTGCGGTCTCTTGCCGCGGTTTGTCCGTGGATGGGTGACCATCTTTACATACCAAGACCCCTTCGTGCTTTGGAGCCTTTGGTCCCAGCTGTCATTCCAGGATTTTTGACAGTTGTTACGGGTCGTCCGATAGTTTGACATCCAGTATTACCAATGGGTATCGGTATCTTATTACCCAGTAACTGGGTTGTGGAGGTCAGTTATGCGGTCGCTCCATGTAAAATACTGGTACTCATCCGGTTAGACTGGAAGCTGACTCCAACATAAAGTCAAAGTCAAATTGTTTACTTCAAATATGCACATAATAAGGCACTTTTGAACGTCAATATTTACAAAAGAATTTAATTGATTCTAGTCGCCCCTTCCAGAAGGAAGTTTCGTATGGAGAAGAATGGGCAAGAAACTCCACATGGTTGGGCAGACGATGAGAAGCGCAACTCATTCAAATGTCTACTGTTTTGAGGCGTTTGAGACGTTCAATTAAAACACAGTCAGTATTGTCGCTTTATATAGCGTTGTATAGGGCGCCCAGTACCTACGTGTTCTGCACTCCATAGTAAATGTACTCGTAAAGTAGGATATCAGAATAACTTTTACACGTCACATTAAAAATTATAAAATAAGCTAGAATAATTATGTAGTCGACATTTCCTATCTGACCTGACTACCCCTGAAAAGAAATGGCGAAACAAACTCAGGGGTCAAATTCTTCCTCACGGAGGCGATCGGCAGCGGCATCTCTCGCGTCCGGCCCTAGTTCAGGCCATGGTTCGGAGCGAGAGTGCATGGGAGGCCGTCACCTCCTTCTGCGAAGCAGTAATGCTCGCGAAGGAGGAGGCGGAACGCGTGAGGGAGAGGCAAGGTTCGCGCCCCTAGTCGCCGCAGGAGACGCCCCAGGCGTCGGGAGTCGCAAGCCGATTTCCGTCCACCGTAGGCGCGGGCTTGCGGACGGTGAGCGATGGGTATATAGCTCGCCGTCTGACAAGGACCAGGCCCGGGTCGACGGCGCGTTGTGTTCCACGCGCGCCTCAAAGAGATGTCAGCACCAACTGACGGGGTCCGATTGGGCCAATGCCTGCCAGGGTTGCGAGTTTGTCCGAAAGGGATATCTTGACCCTAGCACACAGGCAACGGCAACCATTAAGTGTTTGTGAACGTGCATTAGTGTTGGCAAATAAAACAAAACAGTGCAACTTCGCTTCAAGTTCTCACAAGAAGTCCGCGTGAGGTCTCAGTAAAGTGCCACATCTTTACTGAAACTCAAGGGGAGTGGGCGGGGATATCATCATCATGCATTTATAATTAATTTCATCAATACTATACAAGAACTAAAACGTGACATTGGCTAAATACACAAACCGTGCGAAGCCAGAAGGAAAAAAAAAAAAAAAAAAAAATGGCTGTATCGTGGCAAATGTGTCAATTTGATAAACAATCATTAATTTCCCTGACCGTATATGAAGTATCGCTTCCATAAAGTTATGTTAATCTATGGTACAGGTACTAGGAGCCTAGGCTATTCAGGAAGTGCCCTTGTACTTAAATCAATTAAGTGTATAGCTAATATAATAGGAGTACGGCGTTTTATTGGTGAGTTATACTGATTTATTGCGGACATACAGTTACTCTGGTTGGTTGAAGGTCTAATGATGCTAGAGTGATTGAGGCAATATGACAGAATTGTGGGCACTGGGACTTTAACTGTATTTGAATTTGAAGTTAGGTATATAGATGCATTCATTCACAACATTCTATAATTTAACGACGCAGGATAGCCTTTACTGCACTACGAGTACGTAGGTAGGTACAGCTGCTTCAAAATCAATACACATAAACTAGCATGAACTTCAAATTTCCACATAGCCAAATCACTTCAATTTACGTAGGGGTCAAGCCTCATGTCTCAATCAAACAAACATTCCTGAGTGACCACACAATAACAATTGTGGTAATTTATATAAAGTAAACAGAGACCACGCAACTAATTTTATGTTAGACTAGCTTCTCCCTGCGAATTCGCGTGGAAGACTGGTGTCTTACGACTTCCACGCGAATGAATTCGCAGGGCATTGCGGTAAATATCCTTCCTACTAATATTATAAACGCGAAAGTTTGTAAGTATGGATGGATGGATGGATGTTTGTTACTCTTTCACGTAAAAACGGCTGGAGCAATTTTGATAAAATTATGTATCGAGGTAGCTGACACCCTGGATTAACTTATAGGCTACTTTTTATCCCTATATTCCCACGGGATCGAGACTTACGCGGGTAAAACCACGGGGCTCAGCTAGTACTAAAATAACAGCCACATTTTTATAAATTCCTTCGGATCTCGACCCGAAGTCGGATTGTATCGCCCGCCCGCGCTATTACTTCGTCTTCGCTTCGAGTTCTTATCTTTTTGCTCGGCTCCTGAGAGTTGTAGCGTGATGTTAAATAGCCTATAACATTCCACAAGAATTAGGCTATCTATTGCAAAAAGAGTTTTTCAAATACGACTGGTAATTCCAGAGATAATCGCATACAAACAAACAAAATCTTCAGTTTTATTATTAGTACAGAGTTTAGATTTTGATTTGATATAAAAAGCGGTAAGTAGTTGCATTGTGGTTTGAGTTACTTCAAACCACAAAGCAACGCCTTACCGCTTTTTTAGATGAGATTGTAGTTCATACACTCTTAACCGACCTTTTCCAGTAACTTCGTAACGAAACGGGGTGACGCCACTTGCTGCGCCATCAAAATTAATAGTGTTGTTCTTTTTAGATTTCCGGACCCAAAGGGTAAAACGGGAACCCTATTACTAAGGCTCCGCCGTCTGTCTGTCTGTCCGTCTGTCACCAGGCTGTATCTCATGAACCGTGATAGTTAGACAGTTTAATGTTTCACAGAAAATGTATTTCTGTTGCCGCTATAACAACAAATACTAAAAACAGAATGAAATATATGTTAAAGGGGGCTTCCATACGACAACCGTGATTTTTTTGCTCGTTTTTGCTCTATCTATATTGATAACGGCAACAGGTAGACGTTTGAAATATTCACAGAATATTTAGTTGTATATTCACTTACACACACTATGTATTGTTAAATAAATAATTAAATTAGAATAAAATAAATATTTAATTAAATATTAATATTTAATTTTTCCCATACAAAAAAAACGTGATATTTTTGCCATTTTTATAGATAATGGTACGGAACCCTTCACCCTTCGTGTGCGAGTCCGACTCTCACTTGGCCAGTTTTTTTTATGTCTCTTTTTTATTCCTGTGCCTATGGTCTTTTTCACATGTAACAAAAGAACCATTTGTCCAAGTGTCTCTGAACCATCTTCCTATCTCATTCATCATCATTTCAGTCGACAAACGTCCACAGCTTCGACGTTGGCGATCGCAGTATGGTGTTAAAATGCATAGAGAACGCTGCTGCCCATTCTCCAGTAAGTCCCTTAGTCGCCTTTTACGTCACCCACGGGAAGAAATGGGATGATGCTATTCTTTACCGTCCGGCACCACACGGACAACGGTCACGGTTTTTCTATCTTTATTGTCGATACTAATATCATAAAGAGGTGTGAGTTTGTATGTAGGTGATAATCTTGGGAACTCCTGATCTTATTCCGAAAATTCGTTCATCAATGGGAAGCTACAATACTGCCGTGTGTCATAGGATATATTATATGGTTTTTGCTGAAAATCAGCGTTGTTGACGTTAGGTTTGTCCGAAGTCACAGCATTTAGCTGAGCAAAGACCTGTTCTTGCACAGATACGACGCACGGTTATTGTAATTGTTCATATTATAGTTTGCATGGTATAAAAGTAGTTATTTTTCCACTCGGCAATCAGCATTTTGTTTTTGTTTTGATTCAAGTTTGTTTGTTTGTTGAATGTTGACTTTGTTGTCATCACTGGTTGTCATTTTGGGTTTGCCAGTACCACTACCACAACAACAACAGATTAGATACATAGACATTTTATTCTAGTAACCGCAATGTAAATTGTCTTTGGTCCCTGGCCCTGACTTCAACCAATCGCAACCAATGTAAATGATTGTCAAAAAATTGTTGTGTATTGGATACGAGGGTTTTGGCTACTTTGTATGTGTGTATTATAATTATGTAGATTTGTTGAAATGTGCGTTTTGTTTGTGCAGAATAAACTATTTTTCTTTCTTTCTTTTCTTTCTATATTTTATGAAATTTCACACGATCGAAGTCGCGGGTAGAGGGTAGGTATATTAGTATTATACCTATAAAAATGCTTACAAATGTTACCAGCACTGAAAGTGCTAAGTATGAATGCATACTAATTAGCATGTCATTTAATGTGATAAGTAAATCTATAACAACAATTCAGTACAGTACAACACAGAAGTCATCTACAGCTTTGTATAGCGACGAGTCGTGCAGCGGGTTGTGTGCACACGAACGAATATCTGTCGACCTATATGCTTGGCATCAAAAGTGAACGTTCTTAAAAGGCCCTACACAGCATTTTATTCTAGCATAGAATTCTTTAGCTACCCTCATACAAACGAAGAAAGACTCTTAAATAATAAGACCGGCTGCAATACACAGCTGGCCTTAACCGCTTGCTGAAAAGGGACGTTTTCAGGCTAAAGTAGTCCAAGGTCTTAACAAATGAGTTTTTCTCTTTGATTTATGTTTTTTCTAGTACGACGCAGAACCTTCGCTGGAGAACCAATTTATTACAACTTATGTCGGTACTGAAAGTTGAAAAATTGGTGTAGTTTCAGTGTCTGGCTTTTGGCTTCGGTACCTTTTCGTGAGCAGATTGTGAGATCATTATCGCCATTTGCCAAATGGCTGGTAAGAGGTTGTATGAGCAATTTTAGGACATTTTTGCAATGGCACTCTCGGTAAAATATCCCTTGAGACAGTTAGTATACTTATCTATACAAATAAACACAGTTGACGTGTCTGTTATGTTTTAAAAGCATATTATGAAAGTATATAAATACGGTACGGCTTGAAAGGCAACAATTACCAAGCGACATGTTGGACGATATTGAGTTATTACATCATTGAAATCAGCAAAAAAATCTGCGTCGATTGGTTACTCTCTCGTACCGCTAGGACGAGATTTGTTGTCGCTTGGTAACTTAAAAAATAACACATTTTTACGGATTTATGAATAAGTTGCACTTGGTTTGCCTTTTCGATTCGATTTGAACTTTTTACACTTAGTAATTTTTGCCTTGACTCGAACTAATGTGTTTAAACATAAAGTATTTTTTTCCTTACGGTATCTAGGGTATATGTATTGCTTAAGAAATTTTACCTAATTATAATTTTTTTTTTACGTCATTTAAGACTTTTTAACACGCCTTAATTATTTAATAATTTTGATTTAGTATTTTTTTCCTAAATGCAATGTACTTAAAAACTTTAGTATTATTCCCGCCTAAAAAGGATATATTTTGTCGTTTGGTAATATATTACCTGCCGTTTCTTTTACTTGTTTTTGGTACTTAGATAACTATTTCTGATATGAAATTTGTATAAAAGTGAGCGTATCCCTGTTGCACGTATTTTGTTTCGTCGCTTAAACGCGCTGTAATGCAGATTTTGAGTGACTGTTGGTAACAAAATATCGATAAGTCTTTACCAAACTGTCGCATGTGTCGCATAGGTAACCCGCGTGCTCGCACGCATCGCACAAAGTACTTCGTCGATTCGTCGCGTAGCTTGAGATAAGTAATCGATAAGTGTTTTAATTAAAAATATTTTATGAGTGCAATAATTAACACGCATTTTTTATTTATTTAAATTCATTGTTTTAGTTACATAATGAATCGCAATAAGCAAATAGATAACATCATTAAACAAGCTATGCAAAGGCAAGGCAAAGGCAAGGCAAAGGCAAGGCAAAGGCAAGGCAAAGGCAAGGCAAAGGCAAGGCAAAGGCAAGGCAAAGGCAAGGCAAAGGCAAGGCAAAGGCAAGGCAAAGGCAAGGCAAAGGCAAGGCAAAGGCAAGGCAAAGGCAAGGCAAAGGCAAGGCAAAGGCAAGGCAAAGGCAAGGCAAGGCAAGGCAAGGCAAAGGCAAGGCAAAGGCAAGGCAAGGCAAATGCAAGGCAAGGCAAAGGCAAGGCAAGGAAAGGCATGGCAAAGACAAGGCAAATGCAAGGCAAAGGCAAGGCAAAGGCAAGGCAAAGGCAAGGCAAAGGCAAGGCAAAGGCAAGGCAAAGGCAAGGCAAGGCAAAGGCAAGGCAAGGCAAAGGCAAGGCATATGCAAGGCCAAGGCAAAGGCAAGGCAAAGGCAAAAAGCCGATAAAGGTTTATAAAATCATTTTAAACGCTTTGATTCAAACGCAATAAAAAAGTAATGGCTCCATTCATTTATTGCTTCTTTACTTTAAAAAATATTATAAAAGCAATAATGGTTTTCATGTAGGTAATAAAGGTAGGTTTGGGTACCTGTTTAGTTAAATCCTAAATAATTATTCCTTGAATACTACACTAACCACTACCACTTTAATAGTTAAAAAGTTAAGTTGAATTGGGGCAATTAATATTAAATTTAATTTCAAGGGGCCAAGATATCGAGAATATACTCATACTTACAAAGACAAAAATCTGCAACGATTGGAACAAACTTGCGTTTATTGAACCGGTATGTTTATAATTTACTTTTAATAAATTTACTTGTTATACTTAATAAGAGTGTGTGTGTGTGTAGGTTGAATACATCTTAGATCCTATGATTTTGCCACCACTTTGTACACTTTCTTTGATAAATTTTGAGAAATCTTCCTCTGATAATTAATCGGCGTACCTTTATCAATTTCATACCGTTTTTTACTACCTTTCTCAGACTTAAAAGTTTTGATACTCCAGACTAAAGGTATCCCGCAATAATATAATTTGCAGAGTTGGCACTTTCTTGGGCGTTACTTGATAAGATCCATTTTTTTTTCACGCTTTAGTAGGCATATCACGTTACGAGCAAATCTGTTACATGTAGGTTAATGCTCTATTTTCTCTTGATCTACACATTTTTAAGTGTAAGTTCTTACAGTACTGAACTAAACACCGATTTACTATTTATTTTTGATGAGACACTTTCAGATGAAGGCCCTTCAATGACATCCTTTGCAAGTACTGGAGATGACTGGCCCAATAAATGCTGATCAACAGCATCACAATTATAGTGAAGCATTGATGGATGAAACTGTCGGTGGCCCGTCAGGTCCCACCCTAGAATTTGTACCTGCAGATCTATCTCAAAAACAAAGCCAGTCATCTGCTGGAGATGATTATTCTTAAGTTCAAATTGGCATACCAGAAAAAGAACCAGATAAAGAGCTTACAAACAGTGAGGTTGAATTGGCTATATCGAAAACGTCCACTGCAAGCAATGCCCAAGAACAAACAGTTAAAAACACTGAAGGTGGATTGACTACACCAGTAATTTATACTGCAAGCAGCACCCAAGTATGTGAAAATTCTACCATTGGGGATGCTCTCAATCTGGCGGATCAAAAAAAACTTTTTACAAAAAAATAATAACCGACTACCAAAAATAACACTACAAAGTGAAAAATAACTTTAATTTCGGAATTCGGTGTCTTTGTATCTGTATTTGAGTTTTTTGCTACCGACTTCCGAAATTAAAGTTATTTTTCACTTTGTAGTGTTATTTTTGGTAACTGGTTATTATTTTTTTTTTTTTAATTTTGTTTTTGTTTTAAAAAAGAATTTTCGAAATCGGTTCATAATTGACGGAGTAATCGCGTAACAAACATACAAAAAAAAAAAAATAAAAAAAAAACATACAGCCGAATTGAGAACCTCCTCCTTTTTGGAAGTCGGTTAAAAAGTTGGGGCAAAAGGCTTGAGAAACAAAAGAATACACTTGAGAAAGGAACGGTCACAAAAAAATAATTGCTGGATATGTGCGAAGTGATGGCAAAATCATCGAATCTAAATCTATTCAACCTAACCCGTGCAACCCGGGCTATTGAAATCAAGTTTTTAAAAACTTGATAGCAATTTTCTTTATGATTGAAATTGTGATTCACCAACCTGTACTGATTTTGAAATTACTAGTATATATCTATAAAAATAAAATGCTTTATTTATTTTAACAAACAGTTGATTTGAGCTATAATAATAATAATGCTTTATTATCAGGCAACTAAGGCCCATAGATGAAATACACAAATATAGCTGAAATAATAAACTATTACATATTAAAACAAAAAACATGAGTCGAGGTGTCATGGAGGAGGTTACAACCTTCCGCGAAAACGCCGATACACGACACCCTTCGGCCAAAATTCTTCCTTCATGAAGGTCTCCAGGTGATGAGTCGGAACGCGCACCACAAAAGATTTAAAGTTAATTTTGTGGCGTGACTCCAACTTCTCGACTTTTAAGGTGAACTTGGTTTTAACCATTATGACGTGTGTTGACGCTGTCGGCTGGCTCGTGTGACCTACATACCGCGTTGCGTAAATCTGCTACTTCGATACGTAGATCACTGATGGTGGATTGAGATGCTTCCAACTTTAACTGCATCTCGACCAGGCTTGATCTTAGGGTTGTGATGTCCCGCAGCAGCCTTGTGACGTCAACGTGGTCGAATGTGACGGGAGGCAGCTTGCGCAAATCCTTCGCCACGAAAGTCAGCACGTCGTCCGGATCGGTCTCCTTGAACACTTTAATAATGTCTTGGAGACTCCTCTCTCCCTTTTCATCCATCCTGCGGGACGGCATTCGGTCAGCCATTTCTAGCGACTCATACAGCAGTGTTTTAGCTCTACGTATCTCCTCTTCATTGAAGTTGGATGTGCAGATCTGGATCACACTAACCTCGTCCATGACATCCAGCGGGTACTGCAAGAATGCCAGGATCTAGTTCGCCACAAGTTCTTCCGAACGCATGGTGGCAGCGGCAAATGCCGTGCTCAGCGCAAAATAATTTCCGCTTACAGTGTAAGCGCGTCCGATTGCAACGGCGGATCGCACTGCACTCAACTCTGCTATGCTAAGTATTCAACGACAGCCCACATTCTATAAAAGATCAGCTATCTAGTTTGCGACTGATTAAACTGTATTATACGAATGTTAGAGGTCCTTATGGATATATTTAAGAAAGGGTTAGTCCCTGGCCTAAAACCTCCACCAACCCACACTAGAGCAGCGCAGCGTGGTGGACTATGCTCTAATTCGTCCCTCATCAGATGGAGGTCCATACTCAGTAGTGAGTGTTTGTAGATTACTACAAAGGCTGTAATGATGATGATGATGATAATGATATCCGAAGAAAACCTTATGATCCGTCGAAAATTCTTTGATTTTGTGTACTAAACCCAAAATTCATTGTACCTTGTTCAAAAAAATCCAACACTTATCTTATTTAAGTTGTACTATTATTATTGGCTAGCTGAAAAGTTTTTTGTTTTCTATTTAGATCATTTTACCTCTGTGTCAATCATGCGTTACATGATTGACACAACAATTGTGTTTGTAGAAAAAATACGCATCCAGAAGGATGCGTATTTTTTCTACAAACACAATTACAAAATAATAGGGTTTAGTTAATTTTACTTGTTTTATAAAACAATTTTGTTTTCAGTAAGTAAATTTTACCTGTTTGTGATTTTGATGAAATTATTACTAATACTAATAATAATATTATTACTAATTATTCATAAAATATTGATAAATTCGTAATTTTTAAATGCCAGTTTATTAAGCCTTTAAACTGCATTTAAAATTCGTTGGAATCAAGTATTTATGACTAATAAGCAATATTTTACGATTTTTTTTTCAATAAAAAAAACTTTAAAGTGCGCTAGTGTAAAGGTGCCTTTCAAGCGTCGATATGATCCCATACCTATTAACACTGTAACTTGAAAACATTGTAAAAGCCCATTCTTTTTAAAAGAGTAACCGTGGAGTCTCTTGCCGGCTCTTCTCGGTAGGAAACAACCAATTAGAACCGTGCACCTAGCTTCTGGCGTTTCATAAGTGCCCATGTATGTGAAATAAAATATTTTGATTTAGATTTTGAATTTGACTTACTTATAACAACGCAACGACGATTGCTATGGGTAAGCATCGTGGTTGGGACGGTAAAATAGAATGTATTGTTTGTTATTTATATTTAAATTCTTTACCTACTAACATAGTTTATAAGCTCTTGTTGTTACTAACCATAATGAATCATGTTATCTGATTTATAAATAAATAATAACAAAAATTTTAAAAATTTGTCTGTCTGTTTGTTCCGGCTAATCTCCAAAACGGCTAGACCGATATTGATAGGACTGTCACTGACAGATAGCTGTTTACTACTACTTTTATTTTATAAAAAACCACCAAGCCGCGAGCAGCAGCTAGTTTGAATAATACAACTCATAAAAACGATGCTAGAATTTATTTACCCTGCCCTGGAACTATGAGCCTAAACCTATTACTTAGTCCTCATATAACAATAAAATGGCCTGTCCCTGATAAGTTCCGATTCAATTACCTGGCATCAATTTCACACAAACATTGAATGAATGTAGACCTTGTAAGTAGGTCACTTAAGACGCAGATATATACCAGTGACCTTGAATGGTTAGCTTGCGTGTTCTGTACTGAGCTCACGCAACGCGTCGTACGTTCAGTCAGTAATAGGACTCGCCCATCAAGGAGCGCTGTCCCCAATTTGACACATTATTAATGTATTATACACAAAACAAAATGTATTTTAATGAAACGCGTACACCAAAATATCAATAATTAAATTATCTTTAAAAATTCGTCAAGGTTTCCGAAAAATACGCTTGGTAGATTTTGCGCCATTCTCAGTGTTTTATCCGCGTTAGGCATAACTTTACAAATTAATTTCAGTATGTAATATAAACATAATCTAAAATATTCACATATTAAGTTATTGAGAAAATGCTCTAATTTATCATATATTTTTTTCAAATCATTAACACTACTCGTTTAGACGTGATCTTCAGTATAAAATCATTAAGAGTCGGTTATCGTCCCCTTAAATAAATTTTCAACTACCAAGAATTCGCACTTAACACACCATGCAATGCACTTTTCCAATCTCTCGCCTCTAATCAAAACACAAAAGAGTCTACCAAGTGGTTATTACGCAAAACCACAAACAGTTACTTTACGGCGTGACCTTACTATTGTGGACCCCCATGACGTGACCCCAAGCGATTGCGTTGTGAAATACATCACGCCTCTAAATTCTTTAAAGGTGCATTTTGCTGGAGTTTTAGTGGATTGGTCTGGGATTTTAAAGTTGAGGAGACGTTGTGGGCAGTTCAGCGGCGTATATAAATGCATAACACAAATACAATGGCACTCGATGCCTTGCATTTTGACAGTTCAGACACATACATTACGTTATGTACGTTGTTGAGGTACAGACGAATTTTCCAAAGTTAAAAAGCAATATAAAGTGGCATTTTAATCGTCTTACAACAGCAGCCCACTTCATGTATCCATGACTACTATCAATCATATTTTTTTTATTAACATTTGAATAATTAAAAAAAATTGTTATGGGTAAGTTGGTGTTTGCAGGATCACTCGTGTGTCTGTCCGTCTGTTACAGCTGATTTGCTCCGAATCTACTGGACCGTTTAAGTGGTTTGGTACACATATGAACTTCTGTGACCCAAACACGGACGTGTTACGTAAATTAATTAATTTTGAATATGGAGGTCACTTTTAGGGGCTTGATTTAAGGATTTTACATACCTATATATTTTTTTTATAATTTTAATGTACATACTTTTGAAATTATTTAAGAAAATAGATGAAAAATTACCATGGGGAATGGAAATTTTTTCCATTTATCACCGAAACTACTGAGCCTAAAATTTTGATAAAAATACAGAAAATAGTTCTTTACATAAAGATTACAGGAAAACCTATAAGAAGTCTGTGATTTAAAAAATAACATGGTAACTACAACTACAATGTTAAGTTTACAATGTAAACTCTTTCCGCTTATTAAAAAATAGCTAGCGAATTACGGTTCTACGCACATCCACTTAAAAATAACATGCACGCTACTTATTAACGCCCGTTGAACGATCGGTCCATCGAACCAGTCGGTAAACTTCTAAAAATACACCCAGCAATCATCGACCGTAAGTCTGCCGGCACCGAGTTGTCACACCGTGAGGATAATGACGTCATAACGATAATCATTATCATTATGGACAAGTGAGGCAGTTTCCCGATGGACAGAGGACAGTTAGCTGGTAAAAATAAACGATGATTTATTGGATTGGCTAGGGAATTTTGTAGAGGCAGAAAATGCTGGTTACGAATTTCGCAATTTTAAAATAATTATGAATGACTAGCTTTTGCACGCAACTTCGCCCAAGTAGAGGTTAGAAATGGTCTAACGGGAACGTACTACCGGAATAAAAAGTATCCTATGTCCTAAGCCAGGGGGTCTACTCCGTACATAAAACTGAATTATCAGCCAAATCTTCGGCCGTTTCTTGACTACGGCTAACTATGGCTGACTACGGCGAAAAAAAAAACGACAGTCAAGGAGATCAGCCAAACTCAAAAATGTGACTTGAAGTCGGGTAAGGATTCAAATAAGGAAACCTTGGAAGTCAAGAAACGGCTGAACATTCGGCCGATACTACTGACTATCGCTCCCGAGTAGGCCCCCAGGTCTTGGTGTATGCTTGTGCCAAATTTGAGTGCTGCGTAACTGTACATTAATTTTACAATGTTCAGCACCTTAATTGAGTAACAAAGTATCGATTTCAATCTGAATGATTTTGAAAGATACTGCTCATTATGTTCGAAAAAGATGTCCGCTCAATAACGCAATGAATGTTGTTGAACTATCAAATTGAAACTGCTACTGTGTGTTAACCCCGCACCTTTACTTACCACCCCCTTTTTTTTTATCCTATTTCGCTCTTCCGCTATGGACGGAGCGGGGCGTGTCAGACTTTTACTGACTAAAGTACCCACCCGTGTTCCTTTAGTTGCCTGTGTGCCAGGGCCAGGATTCGAACAAACTCGCAACCCTGGCAGGCATTGGCTCTAATGGACGTCATGGCAGTTCGTGCTGACATCTCTTTGAGGCGCGCGTGGAACACAACGCGCCATCGACCAGGGCCTGGTCCTTATCGGACGGCGAGCTACCCCTCGTTCACCGTCCGCAAGCCCATAACCTACGGTGGCCGGAAAACGGCCTGCGACTCCCGACGCCCGGGGCGTCTCCCGCGACGATGAAGGGCGTGAGGGCGCGAATTTTGCCTCTCCCTCACGGGTTCCGCCCCCTCCTTCGCGAGCATTATTGCTTCGCAGACACCCCTACATTGGACATTTTGATCCTAAGCCAGAGAATTCATGAAGGAAGTTCTTCTCGTTTGACAAACATCATGATGAAGCAAAACAAATTGAGATATTATTTAGAAGCACTTTAAACACTTTGTTAAAAATATGGACCACCAGTTGGTGATTTAGCACACGGCAGAGTCAAACGGAAGTGTTACGCCATTTCCTGTTTAGAAACAATTTGGTGTTCCTTTGATGTGACTGACTTCTTCATCTGTCACTGGAGTTGTTGACTAATCATGCAGAGCTTTGAGAATTTTGCTAGTTACGTAACATTAGCTGTTGGAACCAGGTGTTACAGTGTTGGTATGTAGGGTAGCCATAGCTCTAAACAGATTAAGTTGTTTAAAAATGTACCGAATAAGTATGGATATTTAATTCTTAGGCCTCATTTTGTTTAAAAATATGTACGAGTACGAACTTTAATTAAAATTGGGTCCAGTGTGAATCGACTTTTGTCACTGACTGTATGATTGGCGACAAAAGTCAGTTTAAACTGACAGAATATTATTAGATAGGTACATTGTGTTTCAGCATTTCATAAAACAAATAAGAGTTACATTCTTTTAATTGTAATTGTTTCGTGTATTTTACATATACATTTAAAAATTTTAAAAATGTGCCGTCACGGGACGCCTGGCAGATGTGAAACATCGAAATTATTTACACACTATTACACGATTTTCACATCAAAAATGGAGTGATAATCGACTTTTGTCACTGACTGTCCAAAGGCAACGCTTAAATCATCATCATTTTTATTTGCAAAAATGGTAACGTATTAAATCTGCATTTACGATAACATTTGATCACTTTAAAACACCATGGTTCCTCTCCATATGAACGACATTCCGAATCGGAAGTTGTCTCGACGACTCGTAACTGCAATTTCCGCAGCATGCCATACGTCGCGGCAATTTCAAAAGACAGCTGGAGTCGATTGGATGCTGACAGGAAACCAGGTGTTTAGATGGACTGTTTTTCTTGGGAATGAACGACGATTCGATAGAATTAGAATCATCTAATTTACTTATTTATTTAAATTCCTCGCACACAATAAGGTACAAACAAAGAAAAGAAAGAAAGAACGAAAAAGCATTTATTGGGACTCGCCACAGATCACAAATTAAAATAAAACACACTCATAGAAACAAAAAGAACGGCGAAGGAAAAAAAGCAAAAGCGGAATTAATGCCTAATTCTATCCAATCGTCGTCCTTTCCCAAGTTAAACACTTTGTCATCAATCAATCATGATTGAATAGTTAAATCAATCAATTCACCATTTTAATCAAAACACTTCGCTGTGAAAAAATTAAAGAAAATCATTTTAGGAAGCAATGCCTGCAGAAGGTGTTCTATTGGTAGATAAAATTAAATATGAACGAAAAGCATTATTCATATTATAATATATATAATATATATCACGTCTGCTGAGAATCGCTCTAATGTAATTTAACCCTGTTTGCAAGTCCGGCCGGCCTGTCCGGCTTTTTTTCGGCTCTTGGTCGTGCATTTGCACGAGTTACTATAAAAAATACCCAAATCGCTATAGGTTTGCATATAAAATTTGAGGGTTTCCCTCGATTTCCTTGGGATCCCCTCATCAGATTCTGATTTGGTGGCAATGGAACCGCCTCGGGAGTATACCCTTTCGAACAAAAAAAGAATTTTCAAAATCGGTTCATAATTGTCGGGAGTAATCGCGTAACAAACATGCAAAAAAAAAAACATACAACCGAATTGAGAACCTCCTTCTTTTTGGAAGTCGGTTAAAAACAAAATGTGATTCTTATTAATATTCTAAGCTAACCAATACTATAAATGCGAAAGTGAGTTTGTTTGTGTTTGTGTTTGTTGCGCTTTCACGCTCCAACGGCTGAACCGACTTAGATAAAACTTGGCACACGGGTAGACCATGACCTGGAGAAGGACATAGGATACTCATCCTGTATTGCAAACGAAGTCGTGGGCAAGTCAAGGTCAAATTATTTATTTCAAATCACACTAATATTATAAAGGCGAAAGTTTTTGAATGTGTGTGTGTGTGTTTGTTACTTCTTCACGCTCAAACGGCTGGACTAATTTTGATAAAATATTGTATGGAGATAGCTTATACCCTGGATTAACATATAAGCTACTTTTTATTCCGATATTCCCACGAGATCGAGACTTACGCGGGTAAAATCGCAGGGCGCAGCTAGTAGGCACATAAAAGGCCCTTTTGAACGTCAACAGCTAGTAATATAATATGTAATAGAGCAAGTCTCAAATGAATAACAGTAATAAATACACAATATTTATTTTTTTATACTCGTGTGTTAGACTCTCAAGACAAAATGTCCGGCTAAAGGCCTGCGCAGACGAGGGACTTTTGTCCGTAGACAATTAGAATAGTATAGAAATCCCGGCATTTTGTCGTACGTGCGCGTTAGATTTCCTTACGATTCCAAATTGTTTATCAACTGCCCAGAGCCCAAATAGGCAATCCTACCTGCAATGGGGCAATAATTTTTATTTTTATTTATTTTTATTTTTTATATTTTACAGAAAGCTTACAGACTAATAACACGATTAAAAATCATTCGTAGGTAATTAATTTGCTAATTACAAGCTTCCACATGTATACATCCAATTACAAGTACTTGCGTTGACTAATGTACGTTAACAGCGATTTGCAATCCAAGTGAAATTAAAAAAAAAAAAACATTTATATTTTGGTAATAAAAGAGAAACGTAAATGAAGAGAAAACACAAATAAAAAGCAAAAAAAAAGTAAGCAGGGCCTATTGAGAGTAAGCAGGGCCTATTGATAATGGACTGGTATTATTATTATGTGGAGTTACTTAACCGTGACGCTTACCAAATTAAAATGTATCTATTCTGTGACGCTTCCTTTCACAGCGCCACCTATCGGTAATACACAGTAATTATAGACAGATGTAACGTTACGTCATACTTACGCACGAATTAGCGCCCCTTTGATGTCACTGCTCACCGCTTTGTCTGTCATCCGTGACTATAGACAGCGCTAGTGATGCAAACCTTGCTAAAAAAAAACCGGCCCTGGTGCGTGTCGGACCACGCACCATGAAGGGTTCCGTAGTTCGGATGAATTTATCCCAGGAACTGCAAATTTAAGTTTGTAATCGAAAAAAAAATGTTTAAGTAATTAAACTAAAAATTAACTATTTTTGGACTTTTCCTTTAGGTACTTGTGCCGTGAGACCTTGCTTCTTGCCAAAATTTCTTGAACTAGGTCAACGGGAAGTAGGTATACCCTATAGGTTTTGATTTATTTGGGAGTATAAATAATATCAAATTCTTTATTGTTGCATTTAATTAGAAACTTGTTTTTTTTTAGAGCTACAAGGGACCGTATCTCTACGTATTTGATATACAGGGTTTTAAAGAAACTGCGTGCCATAGCTTAGCGGTTAGGTTCAGTATTGATAAAGAAACCCGAGAAAAACAAAAAAAATAAAAAATAAATTGCAACGACAACCTAATTTAGTACCTACTAACTTAAAGTAGCAATTGTTTAGAATTAAAATTATTTTATTTTTTTAAATGATATAATTAATTACTGTCAAGCCCTGGTGGTTCTGCCAAGATAATATAAACCGTCTCTCGTTGAGAGCCACCAGGGCATGACCCCATTTTTTTTTTTTCCTGGGTTCCTTAATTGATACTGAACCTAGGGTCTAAGCTATGGCACGCAGTTTCTTTAACACCCTGTATATACAGACAGATGGACAACGAAGTGATCCTATAAGGGTTCCGTTTTTCCTTTTAAGGTATGGAACCCCATGGAGTCTGTGCTTATGATTACACGATAGAAATGAAAACTTACGACTAGAGGTGTACGCGATTCGGCGTCGACTATACGTGATTCTGCATCACCGACCGATTGGGGCCGAGTGTACCCGATGCAGCGTCACCGATCCGAGCGTGATGGTTCGGTTCCGTTCACTGTTCAGAAATAACCCCTAGTTGCTTAAAGCCATATAACTGTGCTTAAAAGTCTATACAAAATCATCTTAAGGGGGATGCGCTAAGGTAGCCCGCGAAATTCAAATTTTCTTAAGTTTTTTTGCAGTAATAAAATATGATTCGCGGCCGTAACAAATATTTCTATGAAGTTATATATTAATTTATAGTTTATTGCTGATTTTAATGATTATAATTATGTATAGGCATGTTTGTTATAGCCGCGAATCATTTAGATCAACATACAACCTGTTCCTGACCTGCAAATTGCAAAAAACGTAAAAAAAAAAATGAATTTCGCGGGCTACCTTAGCGCATCCCCCTTAACGAGATTACATCCAGGGTTTCAGTAAGTAGGTACCTATTTTGTAAAAAGATTTTTCACTGTATCTAACTAAACAGAGTTCAGGTTTTCGGGACGGCAGGAGATTATGCAGAAAGCCTGGTCTGTTTCAGGCTGAAAGTACTCAATAAAATTTACATTTTCAGTCTAATGTCTAAGCCATTTTAGTTTTTGCTGAAGCGTTGGGCCTTCTTTCCCAAGGAATACCGTCCGATTTTCAGTACTTACTACTTTGCTGAAGTTTATGGCGGTGGATAAATGGACCAATAACGAAAAGACAATAAATAAGATAAATAATCATTATGCATTTTCCTGACAAAAATAATTAAAACAAAGATCTCATGTCCACATGTTTCATAGTTACACAACACATTAAAATAAAATAAACAAAGCAGTGACGAAAATATTGGTCGTCACTGGTCATATTTGAACGACAACTATCCACCAAAGAAAAATATACTTTAAACTTGATTCAATAAGATTTAAATTACTTTAAAAGAAGATTTATTTAAGGCTCTTTAAAAATGTTCAAGCGTTGCTTCCTTTCCGTTCTTGAGTGCACTAAATGAAGTAGTCTAAAAACAAACGACTGCTGATGAGCTGTTTGGCTTAATTTCACATTCTAAATGAGTTCATTTGAATAAGAGTGTCGCAAAGTTCCAACAATTGAGATTTAGGACACTTTTAAGAACGATTATGGGTTTGGGGAATTATTAATTAGGGTCGTCCATTTTGTTAAAACACCAAGTAATATTCAAAAAACATTGCTTAGTAACTTTTATTCAAAATCTACGCAGTCATTTCCGAGAATGGCTTTGACAAGCTGACGCACTCCGTTACTATAAATTAAGTTACTTACTTAATTATGTCAAACTCAAAGCATTTATTTCAAATTGATAATAATAGCAAAAAACTTTTTTACAAAAAAAACAACCGACTTCCAACAAAAACACTAAAAAGTGAAAAATTACTTTAATTTCGGAAGCACATAACATAACATCACGCCTTGTTTCCTCGAAGGGTAGGGCAGAGGTGTACCTGTAGTACACCCACATTTAATATTATATTTAATTAAATTTCGGAAGTCGGTGGCCATAAACGAAAGTACAAAACCAAAGACACCGACTTCCGAAATTTAATTAAATATAATATTAAATGTGGGTGTACTACAGGTACACCTCTGCCCTACCCTTCGAGGAAACAAGGCGTGATGTTATGTTATGTGCTTCCGAAATTAAAGTTATTTTTCACTTTTTAGTGTTTTTGTTGAAAGTCGGTTGTTTTTTTTGTAAAAAAGTTTTTTATTTTTTCACTTTTTAGTGGTACCTACCCCACACCAATTCGTATACTACTACTTGCTATGAAAACAACAGAGACAGGATGTTTTATTTTACACCCCTTAAGGGGTTAAATCTTCAAAAATCTGTTTTAGCGGTTACCTACGTCATAATTACTATCTGTGTGCCAAATAGCCCAATCAATTCAGTGATTTGAGCTTTGTGTTGATAGATCAGTCAGTAAGTCAGTCACTGTTTCCTTTTGTATGTATTAAATCTATAGTGAATTCGACATGTTACGACGACCCCAAATAAATTGGGATTAGGGCAGGAGACTGATGATGAAGTATTCAGGCTAAGTTTCAAGTTAATAGATCAACGAAAGAAGATTTTCTTCATACAAACTGTATCCATACCCTTTTACCCCCACAGAGGGTAATTTTTAAAGTGGTTTGCGACTTTTCCATTATTTTAGTTCGAGTTAATCAAGCCACGTAGTAAAATCCTCTCTTGTAAAATTGACTACCCCTTTTCACCCCGTTATGGGTAGATTTTCGAAAAACCCTGATACAGGTTATTCTTCATTTTTGGTCTTAAGTATAAATACTGAGTTTCGAGTTGATCGGACCGCGCGTTAAAATTCTTCTATACAAGCTTTGACATCCCATCCGTTGAAGATAAGTTAACAAAAAAATATAAACTTTATAATTTACTTACGTAAGTATTCGTCCAAGTTTCAAGTTTATTAACCCTAGGAATAAGATTTTTCATGCAAACAAAACCCCGTTCTCCACCCTTATAAGTCAAATTTCCAAAAACCCCTTCGTAGCGGATGTCTACGTGCCAAATTTCAGGCCAATCTGTTCAGTGGTTTGAGCTGTGTTGATAGACCAATCAGTCACGGTTTCCTTTTATAAGTACATATGGCTAGATATATATATATATTGAGAACCTCCTCCTTTTTTGGTGTCGGTTAAAAATCATTTATAGCCAGAGTGCATCTCATGACAATTCCAATAAGACCAAACACGGGTAGGATACATTGTTTTTTAACGGAGTTCCAGTGCCTACCATCCGGCTTCATCATCAGATCAGTTTGATGGTACCATTTTGATCAGAACTATTTATTTAAATTTGCTTCGCTTAACTATCTTAATCCAGATATCTCATCGCCACCCGTGAATTACGTATCACTGAGAAGTTCCGGTGGCCATCTGTGGCCTTCTGCATCTGTTCCACTTCACCAAATTATACTTTCTGAATGCAAATGATTGACTTGTTGATGAAAATATAAAAATTACTATAGGTATGCCTATAATATTTGAGGAGTTCCCTCAATTACTCATGGACCCCAACATCAGAACTGGATTTTGAAAAAAATGGGACCAATCTGGAAGTATATCCTTTCAATTAAAAAAATAATTTTCCAAATCGGTTCATAAACGACGGAGTTCTGAGGTAACAAACATAAAAAAAAAAAAAAAAATACAGACGACTTGAGAACCTCCTCCTTTTTGTGAAGTCGGTTAAAAAGAAAAGTAAAGTGAAGTGCTACTAACATAGTTTTGTTTATATTAAAATATGTAAGTATGTTTTAGGATAAGGTATTTTTCTATGGGCCCATGTCGCCTGAATACCATTTATTTCAGGCGACACCTGAAATAAATGGTATAACTATTAGGTATAATACATAATAATTATACCATTTATGGGCGACACGACAATTTACTTTTATTTTATTTAAAAGAGTGTACATGGAGTTTTTTAATAAGTATATATCTACAATATGTAACAAAAACCCTGTTGTTCCTTCTACCTACGTTTTAAGAATCGGTATACATACGTAATAAAGCAAGTCATTTATAAAAACTGTTCAACAAAAATATTTTTTTAGTTTTAAAGTTTAACTGATTTCTTACCATTGTAATCCACTGTGGCTAATAAAGCAAAATCTGAATAATTTTATAACTCGTTTAATACTAATATTACAGTTTCTAAAATACACCAAATACGTCTGCACTTTACGAATGTTCAAACTCGACTGCCATGTTCCCAAGTGAGGTTATCCACGTTGGCTATAGTTTGACAGCTAGTGGGCGCCAACCGGAAATAGTCACTTGGGCACATGGTTACAACTTTACGAAATGAAATATTAAAACTACAAATAACTACTTGTAAAAATAAAATAATATTTAGAGCATTGCTTATTATAATAAAAACAAAATAATAACAATGGCTAACACCATTTTCATTCTTTTATTTGGACTTCTCGATTAGCCAATGCAAAATTTTATTAAATTATAATTCCACCAATGTTGTGCTTGTAGGTAAATGTATACGTCCCTAAAAGAAACAACAGGGTTTTTGTTACATACTGTATATTAAAGAACTCCATGTACACTCTTTTAAATTATTGTTACGCAATATTGCCCTCTCTATTTAAAGAAACTATTATTTCAGTCTCAAAACTATGATTGATTATCGTACTTAACTAATAACTCAAATGTCATATTGATACAGCTGTCACTTATTATAATTAACGATCCACTAAAACTTTCATTACTCAAACCTATTAGTGTCCAAATAATTATTAAGTAACTAGCTTTTACCCGCGGTTTTGCCCGCGTGTTTTTCGGAAAATATACCACGAGAATGTACAGTCAGTGACCTGCATAATCAGACCCTTCTTCCCATATTCTTCTTCGTAAGAGGGGTCAGATAATGCAGAGCACTGACCGTACTACAGGATTTAGAAGTATCCTATGTGTTAATCCAGCAACCTAAATTGCGTAACACACTATCAATCAAATTCTGAATGATTTTGAAGTATATTGCTAATGCATTGCTTCATTATGTTCGAAAAATTTGTCTGCTCAACAACGTAAATAACGCAATGAATGTTGTTGAACTGTCAAAATGAAACCCATTGCTACTGATAGTGTGTTACGCTTACACCCCGTAGGTTATAATGTCTCTAAACTGAGAGCTAAGTTTCATCTAAATCCGTTCAACCGTTTTAGAGTAATTTAAAAACAAACAAAAAACATCCTCACTTTTACATTTATTTTTTCACACTTATGGCGCTGACAAGAGGCAAATGATAAAAGTAGGCTTTTCTTAAACAGAATATTGCCAAAACTATATAGTTTGTGGTAGCGGAAAAAATATAATGTTATTCTTGAACTTAATTCTCAGAACTTGGTTGCTACCAAAACGCGTTTAGAAAAAAATCTCGATACAAATTAACGGTAAACTAACCCTTTACTTTCAGTTTCAATCCAAAGTATCTGTATTAAATATCAACGTACGGTTGGTATTTAATTAATAACAAGAACGTCTTATTTGTATGGAGAACTTGGTTGTTTTTAGGGTTCCGTACCCATAGGGTAAAACGGGAACCCTATTACTAAGGCTCCGCCGTCTGTCTGTCTGTCTGTCCGTCTGTCTGTCCGTCTGTCTGTCCGTCTGTCACCAGGCTGTATCTCATGAACCGTGATAGCTAGACAGTTGAAATCTTCACAGATGATGTATTTCTGTTGCCGCTATAACAACAAATACTAAAAAATAGAATACAATAAATATTTAAAGGGGCTCCCATACAACAAACGTGATTTTTTTGCTCGTTTTTGCTCTATATTGATAACGGCAACAGGTAGACGCTTGAAATATTCACAGAATATGTAGATATTGACTTTAAAAATAAATAATTAAATTAAAATAAAACAATCATATTATAGTTTGTTTGGTATAAAAGTAGTTGAATTTCCATTCGGCAATCGGCATTTTGTTTTTGTTTTGATTCAAGTTTGTTTGTTTGTTGAATGTTGCTTTGTTGTCAATGTTGTCATCACTGGTTGTCATTTTGGGTTTGCCAGTACCACAACAACAGATTAGATAGATAGACATTATAATCTATTAGTAAACGCAATATAAATTGTCTTTGGCCCTGACATCAACCAATCGCAACCAATGGAAATGATTGTCAAAATTTTTAGTATATTGGATACGAGGGTTTTGGCTACTTTGTATGTGTATTTTAATTATGTTTAAATTTGTTGAAATGTGCGTTTTGTTTGTGCAGAATAAACAATTTTTCTTTCTTTCTTTCTTTCTTTCTTAATACATCTCTATAAGTTAGATTTGTTCCATTGAAAGACTTTTTCATGAAATCAAGACATTGGGGACCAATCTAAGTTAGAGATATGTATTATATTAATGATTGTAGTGATTATAATTCTATAAGTAGATATCTGATAAAGTCGCGAACACACGTACGGAACCCTAAAAACTAATGTTCTAATGAAAAAAAATGTGAACGTTATGAACAGATTGAAGGTTATTAATTAAAATCCGGCCGAGTGCGTGTCGCACCACGCACAATGAAGGGTTCCGTAGTTGGGATGAATCTATCCCAAGAACAAACTTAACATTGTAGTTGAAAAACAAGATCCCCCATACATTCCAACTGCAAATGTAAGTTTGTACGCACAATATTAAGTGAATTACCATGTTATTTTAAGATATCAGACTTCTTAGAGGTTTTCCTGTAATCTAAAAGTAAAGAACTATTTTCTGTATCTTTATCAAAATTTTAGGCTCACTAGTTTCGGAGATAAGGGGGGGGGGGAGGAATGGTAATTGTTCATCTACTTTCTTAAATAATTTCAAAAGTATGTATTTTCAAATTATAAAAATAATATATTTGAAATCCTTAAAACAAGCACTTTCATTTGATGTCACGGTACAGTCAGCAAAACTTTTTTTTTAAATTTTCTAATTTGCTCCCCAAAATTGACCTCCGAATTCAAAATTAATTTATTTACGAAACATTTCCGTGTTTGAGTCACAAAAGTTCAAGTGTGTCCCAAATTTCAACTTATTCGGCCCAGTAGATTCGGAGCAAATCAGCTGTGACAGACGGACAGACAGACACACGAGTGATCCTTTATGGGTTCCTTTTTTCCTTTTGAGGTACGGAACCCTAAAAAAATAAGTGGGTTAGTATGTATCCTTTAAACAAAAACCTGTATCTTTCTTCAAACTTTACTTAAATACTAAGCAGGTTGTAAGCTCCTCTTAATGAACTCAACAAACACGACAGGACGCGGCTTAGGGCGGCTTAATCCTGTAAACGCTATTTATACTTAATACTTTAATTACTAGGTTAAAGTAAGCGGGATTTGGTTATCAACTTGTCAAGAGTTGGAGAAGAAAGATGTCTTGGTAATATTTAGACAGAAATGCATTTGAATGAGTCAAATAACCGCTCGATCACATATTAGAGCTTTTTAAACCCGATGTGCTCAGTCAATTAATTTTCAGGCTAAATATAGTCTGGGAAATTGATTACCTACCTATTAAGGCGCGATGATCGGCTCCAACAGCGCACAGTGTGTTATAGAGACCATTTTTCGGACGTCATGTTTTTATTAGAAATACGGATAGGTATAATTACTTAGTCATTTAAAACGTGAGAGTAGAACTCCCGAGTGACAAATATGCTTAATAAAGTAGATTCCGACAATAACAGATCTGAAGTTTACTAATAATGTTTTCCTAAACACATATAGTGACCAAATTGGTGATGTTCTTCAGAAAGGTCAGGTGCGTAGTACTCGCAACCGGCGGCGTGCGTGTATGACTAGATGTATGAACGTAGGCGAAGCAAAAGGAGTATGTAAAGAGCGTAGCAAGTGGCGTTCTATAGTTTCTACCCCATGGGAAGAAGGCGTGAGTTTATGTATGTTTGTATGTATCTTTTCCTAAAACAGTGGATTACTTGAGAAAAAAAATGAAAACAAAAAAAAATATCTTTGCGGTAAGAAGCTTATGCAATTCTTTAAAGCTCTATAAAATGAAGGTGAAAATACACTTTTATACTACGTGTATTTCTATTGCCGCTCTATCAATAAAAAATAAAAATTAAATAAAACTAAAGGGTCCCAATACAAGAAACGTGTTTTATGCTAAATACTTATTGTACCGTACGGAACCTTTCGTGTGCGAGTTCGACTCGAACTTGACCGGTTTTTATTTATTTATTTATTAAAACTTTATGCACAAGTAAAAAAAATACACTGTACAAAGGCGGACTTAATGGTGGTTTTCCTTGATGTTTAGGTCCGTTCATCTACCTCTCACCGAATCATTTGTTCATCTCGTATCGTAACATAGGTATCTACCTAACATTAGTTAACATTAGTTATGTCCACAATAACCAGCTACTGCGCTGGTACACATAAGCCTGGCTGATAAGAAAGATCACGGTGAAATGATAACACTTTGTTTGACTGTTATTATGGTGTTACCCCGTGTTACTATGGTTTTCTTGGTTAATCTCCTTGTTATCGGGATTAGAAAGTAACCACCTCCCTACGCTATGTTTTTTTTAAATTGAAAAGGTATAACCAGGTATTGTCATTTATTATTTTTTTCTTTTACAATATTTAACACAGTTATTTATTTGCACTACTGTACTAAATTAAATGACCAAATAATTAACTATACAAAAAATATATAAAAAAAGGGAATTATCCCACAGGAACGTTCGACCTGGATAAAAAGTATCCTATGTCCTAGGTCATGGTCTACCCATGTATGCCAAATTTCATCCAAATCCATGCAGCCTTTTAGCGTGAAAGCGTAACAAACAAACTAACTCACTTTCGCATCTTTAATAATTATTATAATTCAAGCATGATTCGAATGACACGTGGCGCCATCTATTATCATAAGAACGTTATTGTTGTTTTCCTCCGGAACACGGGATGAAAGGTCTTGTCCTTTTCTTTACACCTGACAACGTTTAAGCAAATTGCAGGATGATCGGTTCAGTGGTTTAGACGTGAAAAGGTAACAAACAAAATTACTTTCGCTTATTTATTACTCTTATTCAAGTTAGGATTAGGATAGTTAGGACTTTACTATGGCCGCGTGTCCACCGCACCAGCGGACGCCACACGGCCACGTTCGGTTCGAATTATCCCGTTTCTCGTTGACGTCAACCGTCGTGGTGGACTAACAGTGGAAGACACAAATACTTTAGCCTGTTTTTCTGGGGGCCTAAAATGGACGCTTTGGCTGAATCATATTATGATCTGCGTACAATTCATTTATCCCGCAATTCATCTGTTTGACAGCTGCTATTTGACATTAGACTTCACTATAGCAATTCAAAATTTGTGGACCATTTTACGAAACTCCATACAAAACTGTCAAACAGATGAATTGCGGGATAAGAATTGTACGCAGATGATAGATAGATAGATATAGATAGAATAGAATAGAATAGAATACTCTGTATTATGTACACCATAAAAGTTACAGATATAAATGTTGAAATTTTACATAGGGTGACACAATGGGCGGTCTTAACGCTAAAAGCGATCTTTTACAGACAACCTTTGGATGGATTAAAGGGAGCAGGAGAGACAATACTGCAGGTAGTCAGTGGTGTACCATTAACATATACAATAAATACATACATACACAAAGCATACACATAATAGATATTATGATTCTGCCAAAGCATCCATTTTAGGCGCCCTGTTCTGTGACTTTAGCTAATCCATCCACCGAATCATGCACTTTTCTGCGTTCCGACATTCAAAACTGAACTAATTATAGGCCAAAAGCAAAATCTAAACAACAAATCAATCTGCCCAGACTTTTCCCAACAATGTAGGTCAGCTTCCAGTCTAACCAGATGTAGCTGAATACTCACCAGTATTTTACATGGAGCGAGACTGTTTAACTGACCTCCACAACCCACTAACTGGGTAATACTACCCCTTGGTAAGACTGGTTGTCAGACTTTCGGGCTTCTGACGACCCGTAACGACTGTCAACGATCCACGATTGACAGCCGGGACCAACGGCTTATTGTGCTTTCCGAGGTACGGAGGGTCTTGGTATGTAAAGATGGTCACCCATCCACAGACCAACCCAGGCAAGCGTAGCTTACCCTGATGGACGGCCGTTATTACTGAGCCACAAGCAAAATCTAAACAAACAATAAAAAAAAAAATCTGTTTCAAAAAACTGGCAATCGAGTATTCTCGCCGCCATGATATGGAAGTGCTCAATTTAACCGGAGCTAAGCTAACGAGTTAACTAATACCGCGTAAGGTGCAGGAAGGCAGCCCAAGGAATATGCGCCACTAAGCCGTCGCAGCCGCGCGGGCGAGCGTCCGCGGCGCACATTACAAGGAGCGTTGCCTGGCAACGAGCGCGTGACGTCACGTGCTGTAGACCTTCTAACGAGAGCTAGTGATCTTATACAGTTTTGTAACATCACACTAAAGAACACACTTCCATTGGAACATTCGGAATCACCGGCCTTATACATATTGTGTAGAAAATTTTGCTTGCGCGATGTAGAATTTTTGGTTATAACTTCTTTGTTTTTGAGAAATTGTTGAGTTATTTTACATCAAAAAATGTCTAACTATATTATATACCTACTATAAACAAAAATTATCAAAAAATTGTTTATTTTAGCTTTTATCGCCATTTTTAGAATTCCTATAAATTTTCTTTACAACAGCGCCATCTAGAGAACGGAAATTAAACGAATGCCGAGTTTGTGTCGCCGCAATTTTTTTTTGTGAGAAGACAAGCACTTGCCGGATTGTTCGAAAAATGGCGCATGCGACTTTTAATAATGAATATATTTTTAATTGCATTGTTTTCAAAAATAATTTAAATAAGTACTTAATAATTTTTTTTTTCATTGTTTCAGAATATCAAATAATGAAAGGGATGAAAGTCCGACAGACGGGAACGTCTCCCCAGAGCCACCTGATCGACCGCCCGGGAAGGTACGACAAGTGCACCCGGAGGAGAAGACGCAAGTTCTTGCATACGACTCCACGTACCGCAAGAAAAATAAACCGAAAAACCTCCCTTTAGAAGAAAATCATTACAATCATTTGGCGAATACTAATGTTGCTATGTCGCCAATGTATCCGCTAACACCAAATATTTGCGTGGAGGGTGGAAAGATTGAGTTCATAAAGTCCCCACCAGAGAGCGCTAGAAACAGTGTGGCGCTAGCGTCGCCGCCGCAAACTCCTTTGTTGGCGCGGCGCGGCTCTCGGGAGAAACGTGAGGCTCGCATCTATGATGAGCCGACTGAGAAGTTCGACGGTGATAAGGTAGGTGGCGCTGTCCCTCTTTCTTTTTTTTTAACGGAATTATAGGAAATTGTTTTTAGTCACCTTTGCGTAATGTATGTAATTAAATACTTAGGTGGAAATTGTTTCACAAAAAACACTTTGCTTATGTATTGATTGCTCAGGTATTGACAGCCCAAACTGTCTTCGTCTTATTACAAAACAAGGTTTATCTTCAGACCCAGGTCACCTCACTCAGCAGGCACTACGTATCGTAGAAAGATGGTGCCGGGAATTTGACCTATCGGTGAATCCCACTAAAACTGAACTAGTCATGTTCACCCAAAAACGAGCTTTAGGCCCTTTCCGCCTACCAAAACTGTTCAATACAGAACTTCAGTTGGCCAACGAAGTCAAGTACCTCGGGGTCATTCTAGACAGTAAGTTGAACTGGAGTAGTCACTTAGATAACAAATTAAACAGGGCTTGCATCACCTTCTGGCAGTGCAAGAAAATGATAGGTAAGAAGTGGGGCCTATCCCCCAAAATTATACTATGGCTGTACACGGCGGTGATCCGCCCCATGATCACCTATGGGGCCGTGGTCTGGTGGCCCCGCACCGAGCTAGTTACAGCCTCCAACAAACTACAACGCATGCAAAGACTAGCCTGCATGGCGACTACGAGCTGCATGAGGACTACTCCGACTGCAGCAGTCGAAGCCATGCTGGGACTACCACCACTTCACTTGTTCATACAGCAGGAAGCGACGATGGCGGCAATACGTCTAAATGCACTGGATCTCTGGGGTAAGAGAGACACAATACACACCGCGCTGCTGGTGGGATTCAATAAAGAGTTCCCCATTACGAAAGCCATAAATGACCGGGTACCCAAACAATTTATCTTTGATAAAAAATACAAAATCCAACTTCACGAGGATCGCCGATGCGAGGGGTTGCGCCCCGCAGAGCTGCGCATCTTCACAGATGGATCCAAAACAGGTAGTGGCACAGGTGCTGGAATCTTCTCAGAGGACTTCAACGTTCACATAGCCACACCATTGGGGGTCCATAACACAGTGTTCCAGGCCGAGTGCATGGGCATTTCTCTGGCCGCCTCGGCCATCATGGCCAGGGAAGTTACGGACCTCTCGATCCGCATACTATCAGACAGCATGGCAGTCCTGCAAGCGCTTAGTAGTCACACGGTTGACTCTGGGCTAATATACGAGTGTCACCAGCGCCTCAACCAGGTGGGTAGCCTCAACAACATAACCATTCAATGGATCAAAGGACACAGCGGCTCGCTAGGCAACGACGCAGCCGATGAACTTGCCAGAAGGGGATCGAGCATGGCACCAGTGGGACCTGAGCCCATCGTGCCACTACCCTTCGGGTACTTACGCACTCTGGTAAGGAACCGCACCAGGGACCAACATCATAAACTACGGTCGGACCAAGGTGAGTGCAGGCAGGCCAAGGAAGCACTCCCTACAATTGATGGCCGCCTCACGAAACGAGTTCTCCGACTAACGAAGCAACAGCTGCGTACAATGACAGCAGCTATAACTGGCCACGGGTCATTTAATAAACACCTCTTTGTCATAGGAGTCACAGACAGTCCGCTGTGCAGGACCTGCATGGAGGATGACGAGACAGCAGCGCATTGGCCGCCACATACATGGCAAAGTACTTCGGTAACCCAGGTAACCTCTGTGAGATTGTCAGTAACACCAAGGCGTTGCTGGCGTTCCTTGAGGAGCTGGGGTGGATCGAATAATCGATTTTCCCACCCGTATGCAAAATACGCGCATATTAACGTGGAGTTGCGGACACCAGCCCGTTTTACCTATCAGACCCAGGTCCCGGACCATGGAGCCATTATTGAATTTCGAACTTTATTCCGACTATGGTAAAGTTCCTAATACAAAACTGACAACTTAGTACCGAACTAAGTTTTCAGTTTTGTTTATAGAACGGTATTTCAATCACAGTTACGTTCTTATTACAAAAAGTGGCTCCATGTTTTAAGCCATGTCAAAATATAAATCTTGTTTTGTAATAAGACGCAGGTTTGGGAGTCCTGGGTCAGCGGTCGTGAGTTCCAATCCACCAAATATGTATGGTGCACATCAGTATATTCGAACACAAAATAAAAATGCTTGTGGAAGTTTTTGATCATAAGCAAATTCACCATAACCAAACGTTTCCTTTTTGAAAACTTTCATGTCCAATCCAACTACGACAATGTTTCTGCGAATTCTTCACAAAACTTCGTGTTTGGGACGCATTCAATTTCAAGTCCAGCAAAGGGTCTGACTTACCCTTGTCAAAAATCTTTTCAAAGTTCACGTCTGTTCGTGTTTTGGTGTTTATGCAATTTTGTTTTTGAGAGCATTTTCATGCTGTATCGTTATGTGGTAGATACCGTCCAGTTTAACTGCACGCCTCTCCACTGCTTGCTGCATACACGTTATAAAGAATTATTCCCGTTTGAGCACCTATGCATTGAGCACCATTTGAGAATACCTTTGGTGCTCAATGCTTAGGTGCTCAAACGGGAATACTTAATTTTAAATGTTTGTCTATGTACGTATATACATTTTAGTGGAGGGGCGTGCACTTTTAAACTGGACTATCTCTACCGAACCTACCTATAACTTGGTGACTGAAGTTTTAAGACGCTGACAACAGGTTAACCGCTGTCACTGTCAGACTGCATACAAAAGAAAGAGAAGCGCGATCTCATCATCGCGCTTCTCTTTCTTTTGTATGCAGTTTTCAATAAATTACAACGCTTGTAATTTATTGAAAAATATGAAGCAATTATCTATTTATTTACTAAAAAATGAGTTGAGTAATCTAAAATAAAAAACAACCAAGTTCTGCATACAAATCAACGTACGGTTGGCATTTAATTAATGCCAATAATTAAATACCAATCGTACGTTGATATTTAATACAGATGTTTTGGATTGAAACTCACAGTAAAGGGTTAGTTTACCGTTAATTTGTATCGAGATTTTTTTCTAAACGTGTTTTGGTAACAACCAAGTTCTGAGAAATATGTTCAAGAATAACATATATTTTTTCCGCTACCACAAACTATTTAGATTTGGCATTTTTTTGTTTAAGACAAGCCTACTTTTATCATTTGCCTCTTGTCAGCGCCTTAACAAACAGCAAATTAAAGGATACCTAGATGCAGAGTCCGATAATTACAGCCCCTGAGTTCTACTTCGTTTTAAATAAGTTATTTATAATTAACAAAAAATGTTTTATCAAGTTCTCTACGTATACCTACCGTACTAGATACCTAGATATTAATATTCGACCACGTACACACGGTTACACATCAAGCTATACCGTTCCAGTATAAGCTGATCTCGCATTGTGTGTAGGATTTCCGTACAATGAAAGGTCAGCGTACACTGGAAATGTATAGCTTGATGTGTAGCCGTGTGTACCTACTTGATAAACCCTGTTCGACAACAATTCCCAGTAGGTCATTTGAAACACGTCACTAAGGTTGAAACTGTCACATAGACAGAATAGACCTTACAATAATATATCGTTATATGACGGATTTAAGGGGCCGCGCCAGCCGTGCACGAAATCGGCTGATTTTGATCAATTTTGTTCATTTGTTGTGAGAAAGTTAAAAAGAATTTAAGTAATGATTAAAATAAATAAGAGTTTAAACGTCACCGTCAACGTCAACGCCAACAGAGAGAATAAACATATAAAAAAAGAAAAAAGAAGAAAAAGTTATTTGTGATTTAAAAAGTCGAGTTCTTTCAAATAAATTAAGTATTCATAAAAAATAACTAAAATCCGCAACTTTTCCGAAAAATGACGCGAGACTGACGATGACGTTTGATCGTCTTTTTACAAGAAACTACTTTTGATTTAGAACATAAAAAAGTATCATTAACGTCACTATTATGGTCTACTTGCATGTGGCTGAAGCACTTTTTTCAACATCGATACAAAATATAGCTAAAAAATGATGTTGAAAAAACCATTTTTTTCCCCTATTTTTTAGCAAACCATACTTATCAAGAAATTTTAAAATCACACTGGGCTTCAGCTATCCTTGACATAAAATCAATATTTTATTTTATGAATATACAATATCTTCATTGATAAAGTAAATCAATGGTGAAACAAACTATATTTTCGAGAGTGCAGAAGTGATGAAACTACTTCTTTTTTATCTGTTTTTTTACTATAATAACAGGTGCTGTGACTGATCCGAATGGTTTAGCACCACGAAAACTGTAGATACTTTTATAGTCACACTGACTTAATGTTTCAATTATTTGAAGCTTTCTTACAATTAGATTAGACAGCATGGTTGGCGCAGTGGTTAAGCGATTGACTGCTGCGCTGCGTGTCGCGGGTCCGATTAGTAGTTGTTCCGGGTCTGGCTGTTTGTGTATGTGAGTTTAAATGTTTGTAAACGCACCCACAATACAGGAGAAATTCCTAGTGTAAGGCAACGTTTCAATTAAAAAAAAAACGTTTAAAAAAAAAAAAAAAAAATTGACAAAAAAAGGCTTTTTTCGTGCATGGAGCCTTAAGGCGGTTTTCACCAATGAAACTGAACGCGATCAGCACATGTAAACCGCGTTTAAGGGCTGTCAGTATAATCATTTTTGTGGAATATTGCCACTGACTGCTTTTCAACGCAGTTCTGACGTGCTGATCGCGTTCAGTTTCCTTGGTAAAATTGGCACTAACTGATATTTAAGTCGCTGACAAGAGGCAAATTATAAAATTACAGGCTTGTCTTAAACAAAAAAATTGCCAAATCTATATAGTTTGTGGTAGCGGGAGAAATATATGTTATTACATATCAACGTACGGTTGGTATTTAATTAATAACAAGACCGTTTTATTTGTATCCAGAACTTGGCGGTTTTTTATTTTCGATTACTCAACTCATTTTTGAGTAAATAAATAATTACTTCGTGTTTTGCAATAAATTATAAGCGTTGTGTCGTCGCGCTTCTCTTTCTTTTGTATGCAGTCTGACAGTGACAGCGGTTTACCTGTTGTCAGCGTCTTAACCTTATTACGAAGTTGACTATACCTAGCCTATATGTAGGTTTCATTAATAGAACATCCATCATGCTGCAATTACTCAAAATAAATTAAGGTAAAATGAAGGCAACTTAAATTCCCATCCCAATTTTTTATCCAAACGTAATTGCCCTAAAAACTTTAAAAGACGCATCCCCCTCTTTACATCAAAGTTATGATTGAACATGAACAAAATATTTTGATCAACTAAGTGCCTATTACCTATCTACCTCCTATGATCCATATTTCTACCCTCAACCCCTAATCGGGGGCTGCTCACATGTAATTGGACTGTTGCACCATAATGCGTCTTTAGTCGACACTAAATTGTTTTTGAAAGCCTTCCCGAAATCTTCCTGAGATTGACTCAAGAGATTGTGGGGATATTTTTTTGATTACGGTTTTAGAAGTTTGTCTTCAGTTATGATTTGATTCGTTTCTTTTTATTTTCAAGAAACTAATTCTGTCTCCAAAGATAGAAGTAAATATTACCCAAACTGTATGTAGGTACTGCATCAGAAACTTGACTTTTAGGGTTCCCTACCCAAAGAGTTATCACATACGGTGCCGAAACGTGGACACTGACAGTCGGGCTGGTCCACAAATTCAAGGTCACTCAGCGTGCTGTGGAGCGGGCTATGCTCGGAGTTTCTCTGAAGGATAAGATCAGAAATGACGTTATCCGGAAGAGAACCGGAGTTACCGACATAGCCTGCAGAGTAAGCAAGCTGAAGTGGCAGTGGGCTGACCATGTTTGTCGAAGGACCGATGGCCGGTGGAGCAGACGAGTCCTGGAGTGGAGACCGCGTATCGGCAAGGTTAGTGTGGGACGCCCCCCAGCTAGATGACGACCTTAAGAAGGTGGCTGGGTCAGACTGGATGCGGAAGGCGGAGGACAGGGTGTTGTGGCGCAGCCTGGCAGAGGCCTATTGTCCAGCAGTGGACTGCTATAGGCTGAGTTGAAGACACAAAGAGTGCCAACGGGACCCTATTAGGTATTAAGGATCCGCTGTCCGTCCGTCCAGAAGTTAAAAATCAATTAATTAGGACCGATAAAGGCCCGCCGACGCACCAGTGCGTTAGTTGTCCCCAACCGTCAAGTCCCACCGACGCGACGGTGCAAACAGCTTTAGACAAAGGATGTTTATGCTCTTAGAAATCACTTGCGACTTTCTTTGTTTACATTGGCAGCAGGGGCAATAAATCTGGCGGCCATAAAGATAAGGACAGGTACTTGAGCGTTTTGACGTTTGTTATGTCACAGGGCTCAATCGGTTAAATAATTAAGTTAAAAATTATACGTTTTTTGTATGGGGTTTGTTGTCCATACAATATACCCCATAAATCAATCAATCTCCCCAGCCTTTCCCAACTGTGTTGCGGTCGGCTTCCAGTCTAACCGGACGCAGCTGAATACCAGTATTTTACATGGAGCGACTGCCTATCTGACCTCCACAACCCAGCAACTCGGTAATGCGATACTCCTTGGTAAGACTGGTTGTCAGACTTTCGGGCTTCTGACGACCCGTAACGACTGTCAAAGATCCACGAATGACTGCCGGGACCAACGGCTTAGCGTGCTTTCCGAGGCACGGAGGAGTCTCGGTATGTAAAGATGGTCACCCATCCACGGACTAACCTCGGTAGCTTAACCCGTTGGATCGACCCGTGCGGCTGTTATAGCCACGAACTCTAAGTCACCGAAATCAGCGCAAAATTCAATATCCTTTCGAATAACAACGTAAAACTAATATCAAAGAAAATTCCTCGGAACATTTGTATTAAATTCAAACAGAGCGTATCTCCACCAAAACTTATTGCACTCCAGACATGCAAATGCGATAGGAGACCGTAAATTGAATTAATTGCACAGATTCTGTGAGTAAATCGACCTCTGTGTGGTGCCCATGAATTTGTATTATCATCTTGGTTTATGGTGGGAAGAAATTCTAGTGGACGGCTCTAATCGGAGAACCTAAATAGGGAAGGAGTAAATGTGAATTTATTTAGTTCTCCGTATACTACACTTCTACTGGGTGTGGTAAGAGCTGAAGGTATAATAGGGATCAAGACAATTTTTTGTGTAACATATTTCCTCTCGTTTCCTGTGGAAGTGATTTCGTGAAAAGGGACGGAAGTGTGTAACAGGATGTTACAGCGTGAGCATGGAATAAGTAAGTACTTTTTAATAGCATGGAATTAGTAAGAACTATATCCATAGATTCTAAGTAGAGGGGGTCAAATTTCGACCAGTGCAGGGCGACCAGTAATGAATAATTATTCGAATAAATATTTCAGTAAGTATTTAGCTTTTTAAATTTTGAGGTTTTTCTGTCGCTGCTCAGTTGCTTCTTACCAAGGTCAGCACATCTTATGCGACTACTGTAAGGCTCACTCGTTTTGTTTTATAAGTATTCTAAAAATATTTGTTTGCAAATAGTGCAAACAATATTATAAAAAAACCTTAAAAAATTGCCAAGTTATAAACGATTTCATAACTGCTAGAAAAAGACGGTATTATCACAGAAGTGACGTCACGACTTATTAGTTCATAACTTCATACAAGCGCCATACATTGTCCGTACCGCACGACAAGGACGGGTAATTCCCTTCTCTCCTTCCAAAAACTTTTAAAGCGTACCTATATTTTCACCGATTCTACATCTACAGTTTTTTTCGAATATTTGTAGTTACCACAACTGCAAGAAGCTGCACTGACACTATTCACACGTTACTACTGCTTGCCCACATTTTCGCTGCGATGTGACGTGGCTTTAGCACGTGTGTTCGGGCCCTAAGAAGCTTCAAGACTGCCCGCTATACAAAACTGAGTAACCATATTAGCAGATGAGTCCTGGAGTGGAGACCGCGTATCGGCAAGCGTAGTGTGGGACGCCCCCCAGCTAGATGGACCGACGACCTTAAAAAGGTGGCTGGGACAAACTGTATGCGGAAGGCGGAGGACAGGGTGTTGTGGCGCAGCCTGGGAGAGGCCTATGTCCAGCAGTGGACTGCTATAGGCTGAGTTGATAGATTAAACCATATTTCATCATCATCATCATTTCAGCCTTAAGACATCCACTGCTGGACATAGGCCTCCCCCAAAGGGTTTGCCATAAACGCCACGCTTGGCAGGCGGGTTGGCGATCGCAGTATGGTGTTAAAATGCATAGATAACGCTGCTGCCCATTCTCTAGTAAGTCCCTTAGTCGTCTTTTGCGACACCCCCGGCGAAGAAATGGGATAGTGCTATTCTTTACATCCGGCACCACACGGACCCATACGGAAACCATATTTGCGACCTCAGAATTTTTAATTTACAAACAAAAGATCAAAGATATAAATGTTTCTAGATATTAGATAGACAGTCAAAGCTGTGAACTCGTCGAAAAAAATTGCGTCCAAATGTTGACCGCAAAATGCATGCCCACTAGAATAACACAATGACAGCACAATGACATATAGCGCCTGGCACGCACACTAGCATATCAAAGTTGGCCTGTTTGTTTTAGTTATTTTGCAGCGTGAAACTGTATCTAAACATAAATAACCGAAGGAAAAGATTTTAAATCACTAGAGACAGAAGCTCAAAAAAACTTTATAGCCAAGAGAAGCCGATCAGCTATTTAACTATGCAAATCGGTTTCCGATAATGTGCCGTCTCCAGACGGTCTGCGGATTTGAGCGTGTAGCACATCGTCAATGATAGCTTTATTCATATTAATGGCCGCACTAAGGCCAATTTAATTCCTAGATAATGGTTCTGTGTGAAAGGGCTTGAATTTGTCTAGATAGTAGGATGTGCTGTAATTGGCCAGCTGTTTGGTTTATTACCCAACTGCAGGGAAGCCGAAAAAGGAGGGTTATATCTTTGAACTGTATGTATGTATGTATGTTCCTTTGTAACTACTACACGGCTAAACCGATTTTGATGAATGATATGTCGTTAAATTCGTGTTTATTGCGCAAGTGTCACTGGGCATAATAAAATTATAAAAATCAAAAAGTCTAAAAAAAAGTTTCCCATACCCATCATCGACCCATAGTCGGAGGCATCTTCATAAACTATTACAATAAGAAAAAAAAACAAATAATTACCTAATTTGTAAATCTCTTAAAAATCTTGTTTCCATCTTTTTTAAAGTTCACTTTTTACGCAGTCGAGTTTTTTGATTTTTTTAAGTATGTAGAGCAGTGGTGGCCCAGTGGTAATGGTCGCGACTTACGAGTTGTAGGTCGTGCGTTCGAACCCTGACAAGCTCTTTACTTTGTGTAAATAATTTCGTCACCACTGCTCTCAAAACGGTGAAGGAAAACATCGTGAGGAAACCAAGGTCCTAGAACCAAAAAAATTAAGACATGTGACATCTACCAACCCGTACAGCCCACACCCTCTCAAAGAGAGGAGGCCTGTGTCCCAGCAGTGGGAACATTATAGGCCGATAATGCTTCCTTTTCGTTTTAGAATGTCTTTCTTTGTTGGATCTTGTGCAGAAGTTGTCGAGAGTCACAGTTTAGCGTTAGTTAGTGAAAAGATGCCATTGGGTCAAATAATATGGAAGAGTCCATCTTCTACATTCTTTGACCCAGCTGCATCAAATTCAATTCGATTTCGATTTCACAATCTGCCTACGTCCAGTCTCTTCTATGGAGACAATCCACTGTGGGCCGTGCTGTCAACAAGCTTCCACTATGGACTCACAAATCAAATTCAAATTCTCAGTGTTGTATGGAGCACTAGGATCCATACAACACTGACCACACACGGCGAATCATACGAAGTTTTTCACGGCAAGAAAACGTGTGCGTAGAAAGGGCAGTAGACAGGAACCTGCGATGTAAAAACGAGCTAAATTTCGATGAAATACTCCATCCGAATTCTTAATTTAAAAATGAAAAAAATAAATAGTAAAAAAGTTCCCAACCTCAAACTCATAAATTGCATAGAAAAAAAAAACTATTTGAAATAATTTCTGACAGTTTCACGACATGACAGTCTGACAGTTGCATTTCTTTGGAAAAATAGCCTAAATTTTACCGATTTCTGAGTCGAACAATATAACAAACAGCAAAATTTCTAATGATAGTAATCTGGCAACAGAAATAAACAAATTACGAAATCATGAATCCTGCATCGTTCTTGATAACTACGCTTGAAGAAAATTATCGGGTGATCTACCTTTTACTACTGGTAATGTTCATAGTATTCATCATTGTGGATGTCAGGGGCCGTTCCCCAGCCAAGCCTGTGAATGTCGTGATGATGCCCGAGACCCTCACCAACGAAACCAAAGCTTGTGAATCAAACACATCTTTAAAGAAAAAATCTTGTGCCTTCGACTCCAAGGAAAACTGTGTTTTGATTAAGAAAGCGGAATAATTGAAATTGTCAAGTTCTTTTTTTGTTTGGGTTGAAAAGGTATTCTTATTTATTTAATATTTTTTTGATCTGGTGTTTGATTTGACTGTGTACACATTAAAAGAGTGGCAAGTTTATGTTGAAAGTCTTTTCCTGAAGCTTAGATACCTAATCTAGCTGAGCTTAATGAATCTAATGCGACAATATTTGTATTTATTACTTCCCAAATTTGAATCAAAAGGTATAAAAAGCAGAGGTGAGTGGAAACTCTGGCAGGGGACGCCCCTTCGATGTCATCATGTCACTTGGCTATCTATATTCTATTTATATATTTAGACTAGCTGCGCCCCGTGGATTCACCCGCGTAAGTCCCGATCCCGTGGGAGAGCCACCCTTAACACTTAGGGGTATAAAAAATAGATAGTAGCCGATTCTCAGACCTACTGAATATACATATAAAATTTCATCAAAATCCGTCAAGCCGTTTCAGAGGAGTACCTATAGTAACTAACATTGTGACACGAGAATTTTATATATAAGATACAAACATCTAGTGTCGAGATCCGTGAGTCTCGCAAAAACTCGAAAGCTCGACCAATTGTGATAAAACTTTGGTAAGTTGTTATGTGCACGCCGGAGAAGGTCCCTAACAAAAAAATACCGGCCAAGTGCGTGTTGGAATACGCACAGTGAAGGGTTCCGCAGTTGGGATGAATGTATCCCAAAAACAAACTTAACACTGTAGTTGAAAAACATGTTCTCCCATACATCGATATACGTCACGGTCACTTCTCCAACTGAAAATGTAAGCTTGTAATTGCAAAAAAAAAAATTTTAAGTGGTAAAATTAGAAATTATAGCTTTTCGGACTTTTTCCTTTACTTGTGCTATGTGACCTTGCTTCTTGCCAAATTTCATGATTATATTCATGATTCTAGGTCAACGGGAAGTACCCTATCGGTTTTGATTTGTTGGCGAGTATCAAAATATGTCGCATAAATCGCCATATTTTTTTATTGCGTTGACATGGAAGCTTGATTTTTTTAAACCTTTAAGGGACCATAGACTTACGAATTTGATATTAATTTCAACTTAATCCCTCTACGCGTTCCTGAGAAAAATGGTCTTGACAGACTGACAGACAGACGGACAACGAAGTGATCATATAAGGGTTCCGTTCTTTCCTCTTGAAGTACGGAACCCTAAAAAGTGAAAAGGGCTTTGCAATCGGCAACTCGTGTCTTCTCTGATGAGAACTGCAGTGGGATAGTAACAGGCTGGTATTATTATTAATTTAAAAATAAGAAAGAAAAAATTATTAGTTTATTTGTCACAGAAACATGTGCATACAAAAAGATAATTACCTAACTCGAATAATACATAGAATCGATGTACATATAAAATCAGCACAAAACAGAAATAGTCGGCAACTGCTGGCACGTCATGACTGTGACAATAAGGCTTCCACTCAGCATGATGCTGTGCTATGGAGAAGGATTTAACCTGGTCCACACTTAGGACCGATATTTCTTCTTTATAGAACTAAATCTACTATTACTAGAACAGCAGACACGTCTTCCTCGTCAGAACTCAATTTTGAAAAGAGATTTTCTAACAATAACATTAGGTATATACCTATCCAAAAGTCGCAGCGGACTGGCTGTTTTGTTAACATGTTTAAATAACATGTTTTGTTAGAAAATTGGCGCAGCGGACCCGACTTGACAATATTGAAGATAGACAGAGAGAATGTTCTAAGATTAGGTGCATTTCCCATTTCCATTTATAGACAGCATTGAAACGTGCCACACAGGTAATGACAAACCCACATTAGTGTGCACTACGCTAATGTCTACTCTCCAGCTCCGTTCGTGTGGCATTAGCTTAAGTGCCACGTATATTATAATGCGCCTTGGTGTAAACAATAAGTGATACTGATATGGAATTAAGTAGGTACTACTTAGAATTTGTTTGGATGTGGTGGGTGCTGCAAAATATTCGTCAAAAGGTTTTCCATTTTAATTTGTACTGAAAGGACCAGCAAACAGTTAAATTATAAGAACTTACAACTAATTTTGCATAAATTAGTATAGTAATAATATTAGCCCACAAGACCACAAGTCACAACGCTGTCCACAGGTTAATAAAAATATATAAAAGTTTAAAAAAAGAGTGTTATCGCTAGGAGTTCTAGTTATTTTTTTTATAAAGATTACAGAATGACAAATTAAATTACATGACATATAAAATAGGAACATTTAACAATGATTCAGCATTAAGGCGACGATAACCGACTTTTAATGATTTTATACTGAAGATCACGTCTAAACGAATAGTGTTAATGATTTGAATGTTAAATTGAAGCATTTTATCAATAACTTAATATGTGAATATTTTAGATTATGTTTATATTACATAGTGAAATTAATTTGTAAAGTTATGTCTAACGCGGATAAAAAACTGAGAATGGCGCAAAATCTACCAAGCGTATTTTTCTGAAACCTTCACCAATTTAAAGATAATTTAACTATTGATCTTATAGTATACGCGTTTTATTAAAATACCTTTTGTTTTGTGTATAATAAATTAATAATGCGTCAAATTGGAGACAGCGCTCCTTGATGGGCGAGTCCTATTACTGGCTGAACGTACGACGCGGTGCGTGAGCTCAGTACAGAACACGCAAGCTAACCACTCAAGGTCACTGGCATATATCTGCGTCTTTAGGCGCCATTTACACGCTCGAGTGCGATAGTGCCTTATTAATTCACAGAAGTTAGTATCAGTATTTATTTAAAAAAGGATGCCATACTTATATCGCAGGATGACAGCTTCTAAAATCAGATTATTTCATTGAACTAAATACAGAACTTTATCCTTTTTAGGTGTAGCGTTGGTTAAAAACAAAATGCACAGCAGCAAAGTAAGCTTAATGAATTGAAATACCCTGCAGAATAAACTGTAGAAACAATTAATGTTCTAAACACCAAATCGGAACACACATTACTCCAGAGCCAGATTACAGGGAAGCAAAACTTCTGGCTTGGCATGCAACCGCTCCGTGTCCAGAAGTTTGGTGTTTCCTTGGCCTGGTGCCACGGTTCGCAATAAAGATAACTATCTAGATCCCTGTTCGTTTGTTCCTACAGCATTCTCACGGATTTGTTGTCTAGGACAGCGGCATTTGCGGAGTTACTTGGTAGTTTGTCTCTTTTTGCTTGAAAAAGTTTAATTGAAACTAAAAAATGCTTAGCTACTTTGAAGTTTGAACACCATTTCATCGTCTTATAATTCTACATAGGGAACAGTTTCAATCAACTCTTTTCAAATGCAAAAACATGAGAAGCAAATTCTAAGCTGAAGTAATCTGATGACAATAATTTCAATTCTTATTCACTTCATCCCAACTGTTGCAATGTCGACAAAGTTTTGAGTTCTGTCTGACCATCTTTTAACTTTATAATCTTTGTCATTGTTTTTAAATCTTCATTCCACTAGTTTTTCTTCTCAGACAATAGCTATGTGCCTGGTGGGATTATCATCGACAAGAATGACGAATTTCCATTGAAACATTAATCTCCTATTTAACTCAAAACCTATTATTTGAATTGTCAAAGAGTCGGTCAGTTAGTCAGAAAGTTGAAGCTATTTGCCCATTTCAAAACGTAGATCTCTACGGAGAAGAACGGACAAGGAACTCCAAAGACACTCTTTTAAATCAAGATATTACATAATCCTGGGTACGTTATTCCTGTTGCTTCTAGATGTAAGAAACAAAAAAAAAAAATAAAAACAATTCAAAATATAAGCAAGATTAAAAATAAGCAGTTATAAGGAGACCAGCCTCAACTGAAAGCGCCCGAACATGAACATCCATTTAGGAGATGAATCTTCCTCGCCGTCCAATAAGGACCAGGCCCGGGTCGACAGCGCGTTGTGTTCCACGCGCGCCTCAAAGAGATGTCAGCACCAACTGACGGGGTCCGTTACGGCCAATGCCTGCCAGGGTTGCGAGTTTGTCCGAAAGGTATATCGTGGCCCTGGCACACAGGCAACGGAAGGAACACGGGTGGGTTTTAGTCAGTAAAAGTCTGACAAGCCGTCCCGCTTCGCCCAGAGCGCGAGAAGTTATTTGATAATTTCCCACCCAAACAAAAAAGAATGGGACGCCATTTTGAAAAATAATCAAAATGGCGAACCAGGACGAGGCACAAAAAAGTGCGATCCCCTTTGTATGCTTTTATTTTTTTATTAAGTAGATTATCTTCCCCAGGCCACATCCACAGCGCTCTTCCTTAACCTCTAGTGCAATGAATTTACACAACTTTACGGCTTTTGACCCCATAACTGTAGGCAAACGAGCGTTTTGAATGAATTCCAATCTCGCAGATAGTTGGCATCGCCTCCTCCGGGCAATAAAAAATCTTTATAGATTGTAATGTCTTCGTGCGGATGTCTGGTGAGTTTCTGCAGTGGAATGTCTAGGCGATATAGATCGTGGCGAGTGGCTTTTTGGCTTAAAAAAGTAAATGGTCATTTGGCGTGTCTATCTATATAGGGTTATTTTTAAAGCGTCAATAACCTCTTAAGGGGTCATCGTACTCATCATTATGAACAACTTTTACTATGGGACCAAAACTGAAATCGCGAAAAAAAACTAGCTGTTCCCTACATTTATGTTCGAATAATTCGTTAAAATGTAGGGAACTGCTGATTTTTTTTACCGCTATTTCAGGTGTGGTCCCATAGTAAAAGTTGTTCATGATGATGACTACAATGACCCCTTAAGAGGTTATTGAAGTTTTAAAAATAACCCTATATACAACATAATTTTTAGTACATGCGAAACCTGAATATAGTTTCATCAGAATAAGGAACTGAATCGATTTCAATCATTTTTATACCATGTTATATTTTGTCCCAAAGTGTGATGGAAAATGTTACCATCATTTAATTACTTACAATACAATCGCCGTACGGTTAGGTACCTACTGCCAAATTATTATCAATGAGCGCAAGACGACCCTGAGGGCGCGGGGGCGCCGTTAGCATGTTTTTTTACGGACAAACCGGTAACATAACAACCTTATAACTTTGTACATTTTCATGATATAGTTTTGAATTTTGTACATAGATTCTTTACATAAAAATACTAGACACGTGTTTCAGGTTTCGCATATACTAACCTATACGATCCACAATGGTGCATTTATTGCTAAGAATCTAAGATGGAGTTATGTCATCATCAATAGGTAACTTTAATTAATAAGAAGTTTGTCCATTACCTACCTTGCCAAATCATTCATTTCTATGCACTAGACACTTTCGATGTCTTGTAAGTTTTTAACCTACTTCCAAAAAGGAGGAGGTTCTCAATTCAAAACAATTTCAGTATGTTTTTTTTTGTATGTTTGTTACGCGATTACGCCGTCAATTAAGGACCAATTTTGAAAATAATTTTTGTTTGAAAGGGTATACTCCCGAGGTGGTCCCATTGCTACCAAATCAGAATCTGATGAGGGGATCCCATGGAAATCGAGGGAAACCCTCAAATTTTATAGGCAAACCTATAGCGATTTGGGTATTTTTTATAGTAACTAGTGCATTTGCTCTCGGAAAGCACCATTTGGTGAAGTGGAACTGATGATGGAGACCACAGATGGCCACCGGAACAATATAATAATGAGTAGGTACTTACATAGTTAACGGGTTGCGATTAAGCAATTTATGCTCGTCACTATGCATATGGTGAGTGGCAGTTCTCCTGGTTCTTACCAGGAGAACTCCTCAACAATCAACGTCCCAGCATCGGGAAAAGCAATATTTTGTAAAAGGTGATGATCAGTTAACATTAGGCTATTGTAACTTAGATACATTCAAAACTGACCCACTAAAAAGTGAAAAGTAAAAAACTTTTTACAAAAAAATAATAACCGACTACCAAAAATAACACTTCAAATTGAAAAATAACTTTAATTTCGGAAGTCGGTGGCAAATAACTCAAATAGAGATCCAAAGACACCGACTTCCGAAATTAAAGTTATCTTTCACTTTGTAGTGTTATTTTTGGTAGTCGGTTGTTATTTTTTTATCATGATCTTGGTCAATTACAGTCTGCCACTTGTTTAACATAGAATAGTCACTATGGCAATACTGAAAGCGTAATTCTTAGATTTATCTAACAAGCAAGGCGAAAATTGGCCAAATCCATCAACCAAAAATGTGACTCCGCTTGTCCCATGCCCTAAAATAAACAATATAAAAGTTAACTGCCCATAATCAATAGATAATGCATAAAATACGACACTATAACAACGCCATCCGTATACATTTTTAGTAGCTACACGACCAATATAACGTGAACCCATACAACACATAAATCTTTGACAAATACACTTGGAACATAAAAAATGTTAGAGACTTGGGAGCTCACCTTACATTTGTCGATCGAGACTTCGAGAGTGAATGTTAGGACACCATTTATTGTAAAATTTTAAGGACAGGGAGATTTTCTGCATCATAATAAAATACTTGAATTCATTTTACGACAGCATTTTATTATGTTACATTTTGTGGACTTGAAACGGATAAGCTTTTTAGATAATGCAGAAATAATGGTACTTAAATGTATATTGGTGCACTTATAAAAAGAGTACTCAAAAAAAGACGAATTTACATAATAATACAATTAAAATGAGATAGGTATGATGAATTTATTGGCATAATACTGAGGACATGTAACGTTCCTGCCAGGGTTGCGACTTTGTCCGAAAGGGATATCGTGGCCCTGGCACACAGGCAACGGAAGGAACACGGGTGGGTTTTAGTAGTAAAAATCTGACGCGCCCGCTCCGCCCAGAGTGGGAGAAGTTATTTGATAACTTCCCACCCAAAAAAATAATAATACATGTAACGTTACTGAGTTTTCGAGAAATGACAACATAGAGAATGTGTGGAAGACTGAGGAACAGACGTTTACCTATGAACAGGGGAGAATTAGTCTCACAAAAAAATGGATGCAAAAATTAAACGGATAAATTAGCCAACAAATTTTTCGTTTGTCCCGAAATTAGGTTCCCACCATCAACAAATCAAACAATGTTGGTAACCTTTTCTCCTTTAAACTCAGGACAGTCCCGCTAAACTCTAAAACCATACCCACTCTACAAACTGTCACCCTGTATAGAGAGAGGCTTTGATAGATTTTGGCCACGTTTTTTACATGCAAATGCAATCAATCACGGAGATAACTGTCATTTAACAGATTGGCCGGTTGATGCGCATTCGGCCGGTGGCTTTGATTAAAATATCGATCTGAGTTATGAATAATTTGGGTTAGAGTTTATGTTTGTGTGACGAGAGCCATAAACGGCATTTATGGCTCTCGTCACGTATAATTCAGACAGAAAAAATTAAGTTTTTTTGGAAACCAGTTGTTTTTTTTTGTAAATTTTTTATTTTTCACTTTTTAGTTGTGGTACCTCATCATTTATCATTTCAGCCGAAAGACGTCCACTGCAGGACATAAGCCTCCTCCAACGGGGAGGGGTTTGCCATTATCGCCACGCTTGGCAGGCGGGTTGACGATCGCAGTATGGTGTTAAAATGCATAGAGAACGCGAGAACGCCTTTTATGACACCCACGGGAAGAAATAGGGGAGTGCTAATCTTTACGTCCGGCACCACACAGACAATGTGTGTCAAGTTGTATGTTGATTAAAATATGATTCGCGGCCGTAACAATTATGGGTTTACAGAATTATAAGCATTAGAATCAGCAATACAACAAACTCTTTTCGTAGAATCCTATTGAATGACTATATCAAATTGCAAAAAACGTAAGAAAATTTTAATTTCGCGGGCTATCCTAATGATTTCGCCTAAACTATAGGCAACGCTTATTATGTCCATGTTCAACAAACTTTGTATACAGATCTTCTTTATTATGTACCTAATCATAGATGCAGCAAATGCCTTTTTAGTAAGAGTCCAAAACGGATTACTTACGTACCTTTTTTCAATATAGGTCACTGTGTCACTTATTACGTGCTATAACACAGCAGCACGAAAACAGAATCAAAAGCACTTTATCCAGAAACTACCTTTTCCAGGAGCAAGCGTTTAAAATTTATACCCAGCTCAATCTGAATTTCATAGGTCGTGTAGACTGTCTATGATATACACAGCACACCTGGTGGCAACGCCATCTGTTGGTGCCTCGCAGTAATTAATTCTGCCATAGCCGTTGGACGGTGGCCAATAGTGTTTTTGCATGAGATTTATGTTGAAATAATGATAGGCTGCGAATATGGGTGCTAGTTGCTTTATTTTTTTAAAGCTTGTGGAAAATATGTCTTCGAAAATGGCGGACTTTTTTGATGCAAATGTGCGTGGGTTCGGAAATAGTGCAGAGCACTGAAAACCATTTCACTGCATGGAAAATCAACGGTTTGGTATCGCTTAAAAATATATTCCTTTTCATACAATATCATACAATACCTACAGTCGCAGAACTTCCATAGGTTATTTCTACTTGCTATTGGTATTTTTAAACCTTTGATTGGCATCAAACTTTCCTTCTAGAGAGGCTGAGTGACAGAGTGAAAACGGTACAGTTGCCTCATTTTACAGCAGAATCCCCATCAACCAGTGGGCCTAGCACGAACACGCGGATTACCTATATGTAACGTAAATTCCAACGATTTTAAAATTGAAAGTACTCGTTTCGCACACAAAGTGCTTGTCGAAGAAATTGTAACCAAAATGCTATACTAAAGTTGTATATTTTCGATTTAGTTGGAGTTTCTTGCCCGTTCTTCTCCATAGGAACCTACTACGCTTTGGAATGGGCAACTAGTTTCTTAATTGTGAGTGACTGACTCCTTCAAAATTCAAAAGTGCCTCTAATTGGTTTAATTGGAATTAAATACTTAATGTAGGTATGCTTTGAGTTTGATTGGTTTAATTGAAATTAAATACTCCATGTAAGCTTCGAGTTTGTTGGTTGTAATTTAAATTAAATACTTAATGTATGCTTTGAGTTGGATGGGTTTAATTTAAGTTTGATTGGTTTAATTTAAATTATGTACTGCATGTATATGCTTCGAGTTTTTTTTGGTTTAATTGAAATTAAATACTTAATGTATGCTTTGAGTTTGATTGGTTTAATTGAAATTAAATACTTAATGTATGCTTTGAGTTTGATTAAAAAATCGTTCGAGTTAACGTCGCACGTTCGTGCTAGACCCTCCGTTCATCTAATTAATCTTCTCTTCCGCAAGTGCACAAGCCTCGCTAAAACACACCAAGTTCCATACTTATAACTTGCAAGTTTTAACTTAAAACACACATCGTCGCGCCATCACTCACTATTCAAAAGTTACCCCCGGCGAACCCAATTTGAGTAATGGAAAAACAAATTTTGCAAATGGATATAGCCATGCTCTTTGATACCTTCCCCCGCCCTATGAGCCCTATCTGCCCTATAGCCCTGTGCCTTGTGATAATTCGTTTGTATCTGAAGGCCAATTCTCGTAATTTAAAACGTTCAAAATCTAGTCGCAATCTCATCTTGGCGACAAACAAACGTCAAAAAATTGTCAAAATGTAGGGAAATAAGAGGTATTTTTGACAGATTGAGACTGAGATCAGACTGTGAACGTTCTTAAAATTAGTAGAATTGCCCTCTGTTCATTCAGATTGGTACGGTTTCGGGGGAGTTAATTAGCTGTTTACAAAGCGGGTTTGAAACGAAAACTGTATGCTTGTTTGTTATTAGGGTTCCGTACCCGAAGTGTAAAACGGGAAACCTATTACTAAGGCTCCACCGTCTGTCTGTCTGTCCGTCTGTCACCAGGCTGTATCTCATGAACCGTGATAGTTAGACAGTTGAAATTTTCACAGATGATGTATTTCTGTGGCCGCTATAACAACAAATACTAAAAAACAGAATTAAATAAATATTTAAGGGGCTCACATACAACAAACGTAATTTTTTTGCTCGTTTTTGCTCTATATTGATAACGGCAACAGGTAGATGCTTGAAATATTCACAGAATATTTAGTTATTATTCATTTTTAAAATAAATAATTAAATTAAAATAAAACAAATATTTGAGGGGCCCCATACAAAAAACGCGATTTTTTTTGCCATTTTTATAGATAATGGTACGGAACCCTTCGTGCGCGAGTCCGACTCGCACATGGCCGGTTTTTTTATACAAACATAACACACATAATATCACGCCTGTTTGCCGCGAAGGCTAAACAGAGACAAAAATTTTAAGTAGGTATCTGTAGACTAAATTAATCTACCTCATAACTACTTATAAATAGAAACAGTTCCTGTAACAAAAGACGATAACGGTTAACAGTTTTTAGGAGGCACATAATTATGTAATACTTACCAAGTTTTCATAAGATCTTATTTACCATAACACGGAGAAAATTCTGAGTATCAAACAATAGAAAATGAAAATATTGTTATACATGAAATCAATTCACAGTCCACTGGCCAAAGGCCTCTCCCAGGCTGCGCCACAACACCCTGTCCTCCGCCTTCCGCATCCAGTCTGTCCCAGCCACCTAAGGTCGTCGGTCCATCTAGCATCCTTCCGGAAGAAATACATCATCCTCAATAATTTAATCAGCTTTTACTATACATAGTAACTATAGCATCTTGGCAAGCACCATGACGTCATCAGGTTCCACAAAACATTAATAAAATAAATACAAACATTGTGTATACACAGTACATAATAACATCGTATCAATCATAAACAGAACATAATAACCGAACAATACCGTCGTGGGACATCAATGGGACGTACAGTAAATATAAATGAACACAGAGTAACGTGAGGGGACAGAGACTTCTTAAACTATTTTTTGGAATATTCTGGGCTTGCTCGTTCCATCGTAGACTTCATCCATCACTTTCCACCAGGCGAGGTCCAGGTCAAGCGAACGCCCACCTGGAAAAAATAAATAAACTGAAATTGAAGTAACATGTTTAACCTTTTAACTGTCGCGCGGACTTCTTGGCGGGAAAGTGAAGCGTCATGTTCAGCAGTTTGTTTAATTTTCCAAAATTAGTGTTTAGCCGAATATTAATGTGTAATAATGGTGGATTATTAACCATTAAGTGTTTGTGAACGTGCATTAGTGTAGGCAAATGAAACAAAACAGTGCAACTTCGCTTCAAGTTCTCTCAAGAAGTCCGCGTGAGGACTCAGTAAAGTGCCACATCTTTACTGAAACTCAAGGGGAGTAGGCGGGGATATCATCATCATGCATTTATAATTCATTTCATCAATATTATACAAGAACTAACTTGACATTGGCTAAATGCACAAACCGTGCGAAGCCAGAAGGAAAAAGAAAAAAAAAACTGTCGCGCGTCATTTGCCAAAATCTGACATCTGTCAAAATACTTCGGGGGTGGTCTCGCGGAAATCGGAAACGTGTGATTTAAACGACGATATCTCTAAAGTTTTATATGGGAGCTGTATATAATACGTACGCCGTTGGAATCGCTATGAAATAAGCTAATACTTTAAAAATGGATTAGCACAATTTTGACTTGCAAAATATTATCAAAAATATTTTATATTAATAATTGGGATATTTTATTCATCTTTGGTCGCTGCTCTTCATAAAGTACCCTTCCATCATGACCTTACAACAGTTCATCTGACAAATTGTGAAGTCAGGTGGACAGGGGTCACGCCACAATTGCGGCGGTAAGTCCCCACCGCCGTGTCCTCACGGAGGCGATCGGCGGCGACGATCTCTCGCGTCCGGCCCTGGTTCAGGCCATGGTTCGGAGCGAGAGTGCATGGGAGGCCGTCACCTCCTTCTGCGAAACAGTAATGCTCGCGAAGGAGGAGGCGGAGCGCATGAGGGTGAGGCAGGGTGCCCGCCCTTCCGCCCTAAGTCGCCGCAGGAGACGCCCTGGGCGTCGGGAATCGCAGGCCGATTCCCGGCCACCGTAGGCGCGGGCTTGCGGACGGTGAGCGATGGGTAGCTCGCCGTCCGATAAGGACCAGGCCCGGGTCGACGGCGCGTTGTGTTCCACGCGCGCCTCAAAGAGACGTCAGCACCAATTGACGGGGTCCGAAAGGGCCAATGCCTGCCAGGGTTACGAGCCTGTCCGAAAGGGATATCGTGGCTCTGGCACACACAGGCATCTGAAGGAACACGGTGGGTTTTAGTCAGTAAAAGTCTGACACTCCCTCTCGCTCCGCCCAGAGCGGGAGAAGTTATTTGATGATTTCCCACCAAAAAAAAAAAAAAAAAGGTGGACAGGGGTTGAGGGCAATCCTACCCACTACCCCCGTGAGCATTGTTTTTTGCTTGTGGGTAGTCTAAATCAAATTTCCACACAAACTCCGCCCCATGCTCCCCACCACTCCTTTATGTGCTAAACGCTAAAACATCAGTAATAAAGTTGAATATCGCGTGCGCTCTTTGATCGTGTTCGAGCACGAAACTAAATAGCTTAAGTCTCAATTCTTATTTCGTTTATAACTAAAGTAATAATTAATCTAGAGAAAAAATATTTGGTGCCTGGATAATAAACTATATTTTCTTGCTGTCAATATATATATTTGTTTTTTATTAAGGATGGGTTTGCTCTTGGCCTTAGTTTAGGTGACAGAGACAAAGTCGACGATGGAGTGAGCTTACCCAGAAGAAGCCTGTGCAGTCACACTTTGAATAGATTAGGGTTGTATGCGTTCGGAAACACAGACGCAGGCAGAGAGTTCCACTGTTTTGCTGTGCGCAATATAAAAGACATTTGGAAACGCTTAGTGTGAATTGGTGGAATAGCAACCAGGAAGGGATGGCGACCTGCAGTGCGTCTAGATGTACGATAATAGAAGGGGGCCGGTGGAATGAGGTCGTGGAGCTCTTAGGCACACTCACCGAAGTACAATCTGTAGAAGACCGACAAGCAGGCAACCTTGCAATTTTAGACATAAAATTGTTTGTTTTTATAATTATCCTTAAAAAAGACATGATTTTCGAATAAAAAATGTACCGAGCAAAAATATTACAATTACTTATCTGTCTTCAACATGGAATGAAAAAGATTTAATAAATCATAAACTAAAGTTTCATTTTGCTTGTATGTGTGACTGTTTCAGAATATTCATGCAAATTAACATAAAAATAGAGAGCCTCCTCTTAACACTTTGAGCGGAGCAACGTTAAATAAAATACGTAAATTTTGGTAAACGTTGTGTCAAATATGACATAACGTTTAATCACGTCAGCAAAAAATATGTCATTCTACAATATGTAACAAAACTAAACTAAACAACAAAAACAAAAACTAAACTAAACTAACTACTAAACTATTCACCAAAAATAATTCAAATAAACATTTAATTATTAATATTTGTAATGTTTATCTGAATATTATTTTGCAATTCTTTGATTTTGACTTCTCGACTAGTCAATGCTTAATTTTTTTAAATTATAATTCCACCAATGTTGTGCTTGTAGGTAAATGTATACGTCCCTAAAAGGAACAACAGGGTTTTTGTTACATCCTGTTTATAGAACGTGTATAAACGGCTGCGACTTATACCAATTCCTTCAAGCTAAGTCATCACACCGTATCACATTAAATTTTCGGACTGCTAGCGCCACTCCTCGTTAGTTTTTTTTTTCTTGTACACCAATTTTTTTTTTGTATGAGAAAATAGTGCACCGCGCAACAAAAACTTGAATACCCAGATGCTCAGCTGAAAATGTTAAACCACGCTTGCCGCGGTCAGTTCATGGATCCATCCATTACACATCGAGACCCCTCCACGCTCCGTACCTTGGAAACGTTAAACCGTTGGTCCCGGTTGCCATTCGTAGTTCTTTGACAGTAGTTACAATAGTTATTACAACAACTAAGTAGTCAAATAAAAGCCCTCTTTCTCTCTCCTACTTTTGCTGTGCCCGACAGGGTCCACAATGACCATTTTTATAAAACCTACCACCTAAGTTCACATGTGGAAGCAATAGATATATTGAGTATTGAGTATAGGTTATGGAGGTCAGATAAGATAGGCAGTCGCTCCATGTAAAATACCGGTATTCAGATGCACCCGGTTCCGGTTAGACTGGAAGCCAACCCATAACATAGGTTAGAAAAGGCTGGGCAGATTGATTGAATCTACACAGGCAATCAGAACTTCATAGATTTCGACGATGAAGGTCATTTCAACTAGAAACTAGTTATTAGGGTTCCGTACCTCAAGAGGCAAAAAATCTTGACTTTTCCATGCCTATATATATTTGATGTAGCAGTGTTTGTTAAATGTAACATGAACCTGTTTCCTGCGATAACAGATATTAGAAAACGGACCAATCAACTTAGATCTCAATACAAAACCATGTTGTGTACTAGTAAACATACAACAGCACTAGCAAGGAAAAGTATTTTAGGCATGACTCCGGTTATTTACAATAAAATTCCTGATAGCATTAAGAATGAAAATTTGCACAACATTAAAAGAAAATTAAAGAATTTTGTGAAAGAAAATTAAAGAAAAATGCTATTATTCAATCACCGATTATTTGAATGACATGCCGTTATAACATTTCCGACATTTCACAAATAACAATTGATCTTCCTTATTGACATTTAATTTTAATTTATGACATCATTCACTTTCTTTAACATTCTTTAATTGCTGACAATTTTCATTTTATTACAATAACTGCGGATATTTTTCATATTTTATTTTTTTCCATTATGTATACATAATTTATCTGATTGACATTGTTCTGTGTGATTTAATTATATTTGCATGTAATACTATTTTTGTACGCCCTAGAGGCAAAACATAGCGCCCTCAATAGATTACCATATAACAACTTATAATTGTACCTATGTTTTACAATAAATAAATGAATTTGAATTTGAAAAAACGGAACCCTTATAGGATCACTTCGTTGTCCGTCTGTCCGTCTGTCTGTCTGTCTGTTTGTCTGTCATGACCATTTTTCTCAGGAACGCGTGTAGGTATCAAATTGAAATTAATATCAAATACGTAAAAAAATCTAGCTTCTAAGTCAACGCAATAAAAAAATACGGCGATTTAAGCGACATTATTGCGACATATTTCGATACTCGCAAATAAATCAAAACCTACAGGGTACTTCCCGTTGACCTAGAATCATGATTTTTTTCAAGAAGCAAGGTCTCACAAGTATAGGGAAAAGTCCTAAAATTGTAAATTTGTAGTTTATCACATAAAAAAAATATTTTTTGCGATTACAAACTTATATATGCAGTTGGAGAATTGACTGTGACGTATATCGATGTATTGGAGAAGATGTTTTTCAACTACAATGTTTAGTTTGTTTTTTGTATAAATTCATCCTAACTACGGAACCCTTCATTGTGCGTGGTCCGACACGCACTTGGCCGGTTTTTTTTTTTTGCTAATCACGATGAAACTATAAGTAACATATTACAATAAAATCTCATACATTTTTTCTGCATCAACGAAACTAATCTACGCACATTAATTGAGATCCATTCTAAAAGGTACTTAGTTCAGTTCATACACATGCTCGTCTCACGCGCATCGTCAATTGACGATTGTATGTATGATTGTCAAACGTTTGCGCGGGAGTTGCGTTTCGGGGCAAATCGTAAATCTTTATGAAAAAGAAGCGGTTTTAAAGGCAGATTTAGAAGAGATTTATGGTTTTTTGTGCGGTTTTAAAGTATTCTAAAGATTGTTTTCAATACTTAATTAGGAAAGAGTTTAAATTAAGTGAAAATTAAAATCATTTCGAAGAGTGATGGGTAGTAATTAAAACAAAATTAAGTGACGTCATTGATAAAGTTGTTGTAGTGTTGGTTTATTTTGTTCACCTAGCTCATTATCATAGGAAAGAGTTTAAATTAAGTGAAACTCAAAATAATTCCGGGCAGTGACAGCGTTTGATGATATTGATAGAGTGTTATATTGTGAATATGATGTACTATAATAACTATAATAATTCTTACAACAATAACAACAATAATGGACATTATTTCAAGGTGAGATTTACTTTTATTTTATATACATAATATTATTTATAATTTAGACCGGTAACCTTTTGATTAGATTTAGATTAGATTTATTTATTTCTCAGTATATGGTACATTTAGATCTTACATTAAACATTGATTCACACATACTACCATTGCTGGTGTAGAAATATTAAATAATAAGCTAGGTACATGCAACTCAGAACTACCATTATAAGAATATTATATAAAGTTATGAAATGTATTAAGTTTATAAAATAATTATAATGACAAATTAATAGCCAGGTTAAGATTAATCTAAAATACATTATTTATAATGTGAAAATAGAAAAGTGAAAAAAAAAACAAATGTTTAACTGTAGGTAATCCTCAACTATTCAAGTCATCCTTCAGATAGGTATATCAATTTGTCGTTATCTACAGAGCATTGATCATGTCACAATGAACAGTTGGACTCAATTCCTCAGTAATTTAATTCAATAGACCAATTGCTATGTATTCTTGAGAGTGATTTACGGTTTTGTCTACAATAAAACATGCATATTCAACAAGAAACAGCAAACAAAACACTGAACCGAGTACTTTAAAACATAATATTAATTCTCTCCCATCCTTTTACCTGCAAATGTGCGCTTAGACCGGCAACTTAAATTGCCAAATTCTAGACAAAACATGGTTTGGTTAAACATAACGTCAGGACTACATCAAACCATTTACTGCAAAGCCCGCAAATAGCTATAGTTTCTAGAGATACCACCACACCATGTTGAGCGCAATGGAGCAACTTCATGAACTGGGAAATCGTCGACGTTTAGCATCTGAAATAATTATCTCTTTAAGCAAGTAATCAATTTTATTATAGCCTATTACATGGGACTTAAACATAACTGGGGCAATGTGGGTGCACAGTGACTGACCTGCATAACGCGATCCGTCTTCGCCTCTTCTTCTTGGTAAGAGGGGCGAGGTAATGCAGAGTACTGACCGTACTACATCTACACCTCTGCCCAACCCTTCGGGAAAACAAGGCGTGATTTGATCTTTATCAACACACTATAAAACTGATTTACATCCGTAATACATCCTAGCAGCATAAGGTCCAGTCGATAACCAGCGTCAGGCACTAGTTGTCTTGCATTTTACAAAACTGGGCATATTTGCCCAGATATATATTAGATAATATTGCCGAAACAATTGAACCAATATTTTTAAACTATAAACTATCCCCACTACCTCCAGCAAAAGTTGCCGGCAACAATTGCCCGTATAACCGCAGCTAAACGCTGTAAGATTGCTTCGTATTTGGAACGCGTGATGGCTCAACATTTGTAAGTGACGCCGGCACACCTGTGAGCGCCGGCTGGAGATAAATAGACATGTCAACGTGTTCCATTATTTCTGTGCTACTGTGCTTTGTTCCTAACCCTTCTGGGCACACAGCCGTAATGTTATGTTTATAAATTAGGTAAGCGACGACGTTTAGAAATACAAATAAAACAATTTTGAGTTAATAATACAGAAACACTTCAATCATTTTTTTTTTAAATTGATTACTCCACTGCTTTCCCATTACTCAGGCAATTGTTGCCGAGAAATAATTGCCGAAAGTTGCCCGTGTAGCCGCAGCTCAACGCTGTAAGATAACTTCGTATCTCAACCGCGTGATGGCTAAACATAAGTGACGTTGGCACACCTGTGAAAGCAGGCTAGAGATAAATGGACGCATCCAACGTGTTCCGTTGTTTTTGTGCTATGTTGCTAATATCGCCAATCATTTGTTTCTATTAAGGAAATACAGGCGTGGTATTATGTCAATAAACTAGGAAATTGACAATAGTGTGGAGGAATTAGTGGATTAGTTTTTCTGTTTTAGAAACAAAAAAACGAATCCACTAATTCCTCCACTACCTCCACCAAGAGTCGCCAGGCCATAATTACTGAAAGTTGCCCGTGTACAGCTCAACGCTGTAAGATCGCTTCGTGTCTCGACCGCGTGATGGCTCAACATTTGTAAGTGATGTCGGCACACCTGTGAGCCCAGCCAGAGATAAATGGACGCGTCAACGTGTTCCGTTGTTTTTGTGCAGTCTTGCTAACTCGTCTGAGCTTTGTTATGCTGTTTGGAAGGATTTTGGATAGCAATGGAGATGTTAAATGGGTAGGTATTGCGTTGAAAACTGATATTATTGTTTAGGTAATCCGTGCGAATTTCATATTTTTTGGTTCCAAGTGTACCTAATAGCGGCAATGGTGGCGAGATGGCCGCTAGGGCATCATTCTGGCGTGCCAAGAGATGTTTAAGGCTGATAGGCTCACCAAAAACCAGCGTTAAGTTTGGTTTTGGGCCTCAAATTAAATGAAACGCATTATCTATCTATTCATGTTTTTTTTTTATTTAGGTTAGCCAGCAATTTTTTACACAATACATTAATAATGTATGTTAAAAGAGGTGTTTTCTAAACTAATACACTGTGAATAAAAAATTATAAATGCCCGGGTGATTATCATCGTGAAAATCTTCTGTTCTACACAAAGACTGTAACGTAAAACCACTTCACATTCCACAACTTGTTATTAATAAGGGGCATACCAGACAACACGCGACAATGACACCAATTTAGGTTAAACGATTGTAATGATGCTCACATATAACAATCTACGAACGACACAGACGCGAATTAGAAAACTACACATTTCCTAAAGCCGGCGTCGTTTCCTAGGGATTTCGAATGTTATGGCTCCCTATGTAGGCGTAGTCGAAACAACAAGTTTTGATCATTAATATCATTAGCCGGGCAAATTGCTGTGTAGCAGCAATTCTTCCGGCTTCTTTTTTTTTATTTAGTATGGGTTTGCTCTTGACCTTAGTCTAGGGCAGAGGTGACAGAGACAAAGTCGACGATGGAGTGAGCTTCCAGAAGAAGCCTGTTCACTCTAACTTTGAAGAGATTAGGTTTGTATGCGTTCGGAAACACAGACGCAGGTAGAGAGTTCCACTCTTTTGTTGTGCGCATTATAAAAGACATTTGGAAAAGCTTACTGCGAATTGGTGGAATAGCAACCAGGAAAGGATGGTAACCTGCAGTGCGCCTAGATGTCCGATAATAGAAGGGGGCCGGTGGAATGAGGTCGTGGAGTTCTTGGGCACACTCACCGAAGTACAATCTGTAAAAGACCGATAAGCAACCAAGCAAGCAGCTTCTTATAAATTGACTTGTAAATGAGCTCTTCCTGTAAATTAACTTAGAACCTGTCGCAGGTCATCTTTACATTTACAAGACTCTTTTAATCTAGGCTGATCTTCCTACATACCTACTACTATAGAGCACAGGTTAAGTAAGTGTAGGCATCCGCATGACACTGAATATCCAGATCTTATTCAACATTTTATTTCAACTTTTATATCTGTATTGTTTTTGGTGTACATAAAGAGGTATGAGGAACAGGGTGTAAAGTTCACTCATGCTCAATAGAAAAGGGAGGGCCCTCCGACCAGACGGGTGTCGTGTCTGGTGGGCAACTGCCCGACGGTTGATGTCGGGATGTTGTATATATGCTAGTTGCGCGGTAAACTCTGCTTGCGCGACGCAGGATTTTGCGACGTCAGCGTGACGCGTAGTTGAGCCTCCTTGCCGGACTGCCGCCGTGGGATGTGGAGGCAAAAGTCCTCGCGCACATCTGGGAGTGGCGCGAGGAGGCGATACGCCGGGGTGAAACTCCGCTGCCGCGAGAAATCACGGCACAGCGGACGGAACTCCGGCGGGATCTCATGGCGGCATGGAGAGTGCGATTGTCGCAACTTAGCGCTGGGCACGCTACAATTGTGGCGATAAGTCCCCTCTTTGAGGAGTGGCTGGAGAGGCGCCACGGCGTCCTGACCTTCCGCCTGACGCAAGTCCTCACCGGACACGGTTGTTTCGGGAGGTTCCTGTTCAGGATAAAGCGGGAGGAAACGCCCGTATGTCACCACTGTGTGGATCGCCCGGAGGATACAGTGGAGCATACGGTGGAGATCTGCCCGGCTTGGGCGGAGCACCGCCGTGTCCTCACGGAGGCGATCGGCGGCGGATATCTCCTGCGTCCGGCACTGGTTCAGGCCATGGTTCGGAGCGAGAGTGCATGGGACGCCGTCACCTCCTTCTGCGAAGCAGTAATGCTCGCGGAGGAGGAGGCGGAACGCGTGAGGGAGAGGCAAGGTTCGCGCCCTCGCGCCTCTAGTCGCCGCAGGAGTCGCCCCGGGCGTCGGGAGTTGGAATCCGATTTCCGGCCACCGTAGGCGCGGGCTTGCGGACGGAGAGCGATGGGTAGATCGCCGTCGGATAAGGACCAGGCCCGGGTCGACGGCGCGTTGTGTTCCACGCGCGCCTCAAAGTGATGTCAGCACCAACTGACGGGGTCCGTCAGGACCAATGCCTGCCAGGGTTGCGAGTTTGTCCGAAAGGGATATCGTGGCCCTGGCACACAGGCAAATGAAGGAACACGGGTGGGTTTTAGTCAGTAAAAGTCTGACACGCCCTCCCGCTCCGCCCAGAGCGGGAGAAGTAATTTGATCATTTCCCACCCAAAAAAATAAAAAAAGCGTGACGCGTAGTTCGCATGTGGCGATGTTGATGCCGCCAAATACATAATAAAAGGTGTTCTATTCTATTATTCTTAAAAACAACAATATTAGTATTTTTGAGGTTAAAGAGAATGCGCGAAATTAGCCCGCGAAATTAAAATTTTCATAGATATGTTTTTTGCAATTGTCAGGTCAGATTTAGGTAATATGTTTATCAAAATATGATTTGCGACCGTAACAAATGTGTATTTACGGAATCTTAATCATTAAAATTATCAATACAACTCTCTAAGTGACAATTGACCTAAAATGTCATGATTTCATGAAATAGTCATTCAATAGGGTTATTTGAACTTAGATAGTTGTATTGATGATATAATCATCAATACTTTTTGTGTAATACATAACATCACGCCTATAATCCCCAAATGGTTAGGCAGATGTGTAATACATTCTGTGAATACATACGAGTATTTGATACGATCGCGAACCATAATTTTCATCAACATACAACCTGGGGGCCTAAAATGGACGCTTTGGCAGAATCATAATATGATCTGCGTACAATTCAAACATCCCGCAATTCATCTGTTTGACAGCTGCTATTTGACATTAGGCTTCACTATAGCAATTCATAATTTGTTGACCATTTCACGAAACTCCATACAAAACTGTCAAACAGAAGAATTGTGGGATATGAATTGTACGCAGATCATACTATGATTCTGCCAAAGCGTCCATTTAGGCCCCCTGACTTGCATATTGCAAAAAATTTAAGAAAATTTTAATTTTGCGGGCTGCCTTAGCGCTTTCCCCCGAGCTAAGTTATTACCCTTTTGTTATCCCTCTTAACATCTGCCTAGTTTAGATGTTAGGGTTAATTTTGATATTGTAAACATAGTGATTATTGATAACTCGTACTCGTCTATCATAAGTGGTGACTGAGTTAGATGTGAATAATGTTAAAGAGTAAATCTCACGTATAAAGGTGACGTAGCTATTGTGTGCTAACACTTGTCTTCACAATGGAGTTTATAAAACGATTTACATACTGTTAATAGGAAGTTTATTCATTTATTATAAACAAATTGAGTAATTACATCATCCTGCTTAACTTGTAAACGTTTGCTGAATCATCATCTGTCATCGCGCTGGGCAAATGGATTTGTGATCAAGCGTGGCCATGTTACAATTTTTTTTTTAAATCAGTTGTATATTTTTGCAAGATTTAATAGTAAACTCGTTGGTTTTAAATTTTAAGCATTTTTATTTATATTTATATTCATGTTTATTTTTTTTCATTATAACTTGCTATATGTATGGCGGAATGGCGTATGAGTATGAGCTCTAAGAAAAGTGGGCGTAGTCGAAAGTGTTAACCTATATTGCCCTTGTTAGGCAAAGGTCTCCCCCATAACTTTTCAGTATGCTTTATGTTGTGCTTGCTCCGGTTGATCGGTCAGGAACGAGTCCAAATCGTCCCGCTACTGTTTCTTAGGCATATTTGATGACGATGCCCGTCTTAAGGTACTACTAAATTAAAAAATAAAATAAAATAAAAAGTCTTTATTGTTTCTCATACAATTGTTCCACAGCAAAAAATTGAGGCAGACCCGGGATACTTATGATGGGGTTACCTCGCAACTTCCCATGGCTTACTATCTACAATGTTGAGACATAATTAAAAAAGAAAAGATAATGTTTATGTTCTAGGATGTTACAAAAATTGTGTAGCATGTTCAGGTATGTGTAGTGTTTGTGTGTGTGTATGTTGTGTGTGGGTGGATTGCGGGGTGTATGGGGTTTACTACTTTGTCACAAATATTCAGACAATTTTCTTAAACGATCCTTTTTACTAAAAACTAAGTACTTAAGTACTCCCATCAAACAAGAAACTCAAAGTCCTAAATTGCCTTCGAAGGGCTTCGAAATGAATTCGTCATCAATCAGCCGCTGACAGACGAATGGCCGAGAGGACAAAGGGCTGTTTAGAATTAAATATAAAGAAAAATACGAAACCTTTTCCAAGTGGTCGTAGATTTATGGGAAGACCGTTTTATTGTGATGTTAATTGCATAGTGATGTTCAAATGTCATTGGTGCTTCAATTAAGTTTGACTTTGAGGTCCTTGTTTAAGAACCTATCATTTTTAATGGCATTTGGATGGACTGGTAACTGGTACATTTAAAGGCTTTTAAATACCGGCGCGACTCGTGACGCGACACAAAGGCAGCGCACGTCGCGCGACACGCGGGGCCTTTGTGTCGCGTCGCGTGTCGTGTGTGCGTGTCGTAGGTCCATATTTTGTTGGTATTACATTAATGATCTTAAAACTATGTTAGTCATGATACGATCATTTAAGGAGGCTTTTAAACCTCAAATTGAATGCCCACATATTCTTTACTTGTTTATGTAAAGCTGGATTAAGTACTTCTCAGTTCTATAAATCCAATTAATTACTTTATCAATCAGCTCATTCACTGCTAGACTTATGCCTCTCCCAAATGGCGCCACAAACCTCGAATCGTTACTCAGAGAAAAACATGGAAATGAAATTCAAATTACGGAGCAAAATATACAAACACATAAATTAAAACTATTAGGTACATAACTCTAAACGAAACAAAGTCCAATAAACGGTTTCCTACATTCGTTATTCAATTAAAATGCGGTAATTATTCTCAATTTTAATTTAGCACCGACTAAAGAGGAATGAAAAACCTAACCGGCAGCGAGCGATTACACCGTTTTGCAAGGAATGGTTGAAAATAAGTGTAAAAAGGAATGGAAAAAGAACCACTACAAACTACAGTCGTTCTATTAATCGCGGTGGAACTGGGTAAGACTGATCGGCGTTTCTCGTTAGCTATTTTTATCGATGGTTCTATTTTTTTTACTTTGAGTTAGTGACGACTTTTGGATTTTAGTGGAGATTATTTGGTACTAAATCTATGTTATATTGAATTCAAGGAGGTACTAGAAATAGTAATGAACTTATTAAAGTGTAGAGCGAATGAATAAGACATACTGTTATAAGTTATACATTTTAGAGTAACTAAATACGGATGCAACATATTTTTCTTCTAGACAGACACTACAGATTGCCTATAATGTTCCCAGTGCTGGGACACAGGCCTCCTCTCTGTGAGTGAGGGTTAGCAGTAATCCACCACGCGGGCCCAGTGCGGGTTGGTTTTGATTGCTTACATGATAAATATGGTGCTTTCGACACAGTATCGACGTAGATGATAAACCAGATATCTGAGCATTTGTTCTTATAAACCTGTTATAATTCCTATTGTTCCGATTATAGTGACATGCCATCACATGTGCACCCAGTGCTGGGTTTCGGCCTCTCTTCAATGATGCTGCTTATTGCAATCTAAATAGGGGGAAAATCCAACATAGGTATATTTCAAAAATTCACCCATTCTATGCCATCCGAGCCGAGTATAATAAGCAAAGTTCCACCATCACACGATAATTATCATCTCGATCTCCGACACGTGATGAAGTGCCCTACACTCTGCAGCCTACACGTTAGATTAGCCATTGTCCGCTAATGATCGATGAAAGAGGGTGTGTTTTCTGTGGTGGGGTGTAAGTGACAAGAGGACGCGAGAGCGAGGAATGAAGGATTGTTGAGAGGGGTTATTCGCACTTCGTACCGCGTTCGCAGTTGGTCCCATTCGCACTTGGTCCCATTCGCACTTAGTCTCATGCAAGTAGTTTGTATGGGAAGAGGTAGGTTTGTGGACCAAAGTGGGTTGGATTTATAAAAAACCGGTCAAGTGCGAGTCGGACTCGCGCACCTAGGGTTCCGTACAAATTTGTAGGTATGTAATAGTTTATCACGGGTTTTTTTAATAATATGTCTACAAATTTACGGTTTTCGGATTTTTTCCTTTACTTGTGCTACATGACATTGCTACGTAACAATAACTTTCGTGAAGGTAATATTTATGACTAGATGTGGTTTTACTCACTTTCACATTTTTCCTGTGTTTCCGAATATTTTTAATAAAGTAAGACTTAAATGAGACCGTAATTCATGAGCTCCACGAGACATCGCGTGATGAGGTCTACAGTTGGACCATCTACATTCATACACAGCCAGTTTTGTAAGTTTTTGTGTGGATTAGTAAGTTTGGGAAGAATTCTACTATCCGAGTGCTTTGTCCTTTTTCGTAGCAAGTAAGAAAAACATTCGTAACTGGCTGCAAAGCGTTCTTCTCGTTGAACTTTTAAACAGTTCTGTGACTAATCTACGCCAGGCTGATGAGTTAATTAATTAATTCAAAATTAAAAGTCATTTATTCAAACTAGGCTGAGAATCAGCGCTTTTCGAACGTCAAAAATTACATGAGACAGTCCCCCAAAAACGCCCACCCTTCACCACTTCCTAGTGCTTTAGCTGGGAAGAAGAAGTGGTGCAACAAACTCCCCAGCAGCACAGCTGTCTGTTCGCATATACAACTTGAATCTATAGAATAAAATGTAAAATACTTTGCATTACGCAACACAAAACGTTAAATTAAATTATTTGCCTTATGTTAGCTATTAAAAGGCAGACCTTCCATATTTCCACGTCAAGTACTGACATTGCATAAGTTCATATTTTTGCCCATCCAGTCAATTACATCTGCTAGAACTAGAAGCTAGAGCATACCAGCGTAGCGCTTTCTGATTTTTTTTTATACATTTTTTTTTTGTTTTTTGTTTCTTTGAGGGTGTTTTAGTTTAATTTGTGATCTGTGCGAGTCCCAAAAAATACTTTTTCGTTTTTTTCTTTTGATCATAATTATGCACCTTTCAAGCGTTGGCTAACAATGTCAAATTAATTGTCTCTTGTTACAAGACTCCTGAGAATTTATCACGACCGCAATCGCCCCGCTTCCTCTCACACCGTACCCCACACTCTACTCTCTCTAAGGTTTCATAGGGTCTCAGTTTAATTCGGGCGGGTTAATCTCGCGTTATTGTCTGGAGGTACGGGGGTTCGAGTACGGTCACGGTAGCTTTGTCAATGATACAGGAGAGGGGCACTCTCGATAGATCCGTCAATATGTATGTGGGGTTTAATTGTGTAAGTACGGAAGTGTGGATCGGTTATGTATTTAGTGTTGAATGAAGGTGCTTGTCAATGATTGGTTGACAGATATTTATGGTGATTCGATGAGGCAATTGGTGCTGCCAAAACAAATCGTACTCGAGTACTGTCCTAAAAAAGCTGTTTCCCGTTATAATGATACATTTTGCCCTCGCAAAGGTACTCCTAATGTGGTCTTGCAGTCTGCAATCAAAATAAAAAAATCGAGCGAGCCTTACAGTAGGTAGTCGCATAAGATGACATCTAGTGTCATCTCACCTTGGTAATATGCAACGGAGCAGTGACAGAAATGACCCCCTCTACTTACAATCTATATAGTACTTACTAATTCCACGAGTACACTAATTCCATGCTACTATAAAGTACTTACTAATTCCATGCTATTATAAAGTACTTACTAATTCCATGCTTTTATAAAGTACTTACTAATTACATGCTATTATAAAGTACTTACTAATTCCATGCTTTTATAAAGTACTTACTTATTCCATGCTATTATATAGTACTTACTAATTCCACGAGTACACTAATTCCATGCTATTATAAAGTACTACCTAATTGCAAGCTACTATAAAGTACTTACTAATTCCATGCTATTATAAAGTACTTACTAATTCCATGCTATTATAAAGTACTTACTAATTCCATGCTATTATAAAGTAGGTACTTACTAATTCCATGCTCGTTCCATTTGGTGCCGGACGTAAAGAATAGCACCATCCCATTTCTTCCCGTGGGTGTCATAAAAGACGACTAAGGGACTTAATAAAGAATGGGCAGCAGCGTTCTCTATGCATTTTAAAACCATTCTGCGATCGCCAACCCGCCTGCCAACCGTGGCGATTATGGCAAATCTTTTTGGGGGAGGTCTATGTCCAGCAGTGGACGTCTTTCGGCTGAAATGATGATGATTATGATGATGAATTCCATGCTATTAAAAAGTACTTATTCCATGCTCAAGCTGTCACTTATTTTTTTATTTATTTTTATTTTATTTATTTTTTATTAATACGTTTAAGGCTCTTGCAGACAAGCGCGACGCGAGACGGCGTGACGCAATACTGGTAGAACAGAGCTTTTAGGTGCACATTCAAAATCTATTTCCTATTGTTCTACATAGTATATGCAAGGCAAAGCCCACATAAATAATTACGCTGCAATACAATAAGGCCTCGGGTAGACAAATGATGCAAGACAATGTGAAGACAGTCGGCCACAATTGCACAATGGGACACTTCGGCGATTGCGGGGAACGAATAAAGGAGACAACACAATCCCACCGTGGGCGTACATATCTGAAATGATTTGATGGCTTTAGGATAGAGGAATACCTAGAGCAGTAAGCCAGAAGTGTTACTGAAATTCGTAGATTTGTAGAAAACTATAATTGCTCAATACCAATTAAAGCTTTTTGAAACACTTATGCGACCTAATGACCTCCTCAGGTATAGCAATATTCCTGCCAGGGTTGCGGTTTGTCCGAAAGGGATATTGTGGCCCTGGCACACAGGCAAATGAAGAAACACGGGTGGGTTTTAGTCAGTAAAAGTCTGACACACCCTCCCGCTCCGCCCAGAGCGGGAGAGAGTCGGACTCGCGCACCGAGGGTTCCGTACGAATATATGATGTTGATGATTTCTGAAAAACTGTGCCATTTAGAGACATTATTTTATTTTTCCTGTAATCTTTACATAAGCTTCTATCATATAGAATAATTTCAGATTTTTATCTCTGCAAACTTCGGAGATAAAGGGGGGGACGGTATTTTTTTTACATTTTTCATCAAAAGTCGGAAACTATGCTGCCTAAAAAAAAAAATCTTTTGAGAATGTGCAAACAGCGTTCTTTCATATGATACCCCACATGCCCTAGTAGCCCCACTTAAATTTTTTAAGACTCCCTTTCAGTCCCTTTTGCAAAAATGGTATTATTTTTTTAAATTTCTTATTTCAAAATAATTGGGCAAACGTCATCTTTAACTATTCTAAATTTCAAGTTGATAGCATTAGTAGTTCTTGAGATATCCAGGTGTGACAGACAGACAGACAGACAGACTTAGTCTCACCATAAGGGTTCCTTTTTACTATTTTGGTACGGAACCCTAAAAAGGTATAGCAATATAGTTAGGGCAAATAAATGTTGGGTCAAACATTTCCATGGTAAATATAGTTGGTATATTTTACAATCAGCTGGTATAATTTGCATAGGTAAAGCTCAGGTCAAACTGTAGCGTATCCCTCGCGTGACGTGGGACGAAATGCACTGGCGACGATTGTGTCAATCAACTTGTATGAAGGTGTTCAACAAGATCACTTCCTAATCATTAAAACAATCGACTCGCGCACACGCATCTTGCGAGAAATCGTGAAAGAATCATATCAGATTAAGAGGAGTAAATATATATTTTAAATGGACACTGATTTAAACAAGAGATATGAGAAAAATAAGTTTTCTATAGAAATTTTAAATTCATATCTCATCTTTATATCATTGTCCTTTCAACATATATGTTTGGGAACAAAAGATATGCTGTAATCCAATCGAAATAAATACACACTATCTTAAGAATATGTTTGATCACTTCCTCTCTCCTTAAACATCATCATTACATAATACAGTTCCCTGCTCTTGTTTCATGTGTATTGTTGTATATATGTATATATAATATTTATTAGATAAGTGTATGCTTTGTGTATGTATGTATTTATTGTATATGTTAATGGTACACCACTGACTACCTGCAGTATTGTTTCTCCTGCTCCCTTTAATCCATCCAAAGGTTGTCTGTAAAAGATCGCTTTTAGCGATAAGACGCCCATTATGTCACCCTATGTAAAATTTTAACATTTATATCTGTAACTTTTATGGTGTAAGAGTATTCTATTCTATTCTATTTGATTTACAAATTATATTGGTATCACGTTTGTATGAACTACGCATGCTACGGCCCCTTAACCCAAAGTATAAGTAAGTATAGTGTAAGTATTTGCTTTGGAGATATGTATCATGAGATAGGTACTCATTATCTTAGACTCATCTTTTATATCAATACAACTTTAACAAATTACAAAAACAGATAAGTATGTACGCTCACAGATAGAGCGATTCTTCCGAGTTGACATCTCGACAAGGGCGGCGACGAATTTATTGAGCGCGTGAAAAATGATACAACGCCGTGACAACCCCGGGGCGGTCTCGTGCAGGAGCTATACAGATATTGATGTTCTATGCTTAATTGAAGCAGGCTTGGTATTTTTTTATGTCTAAATATAAACAATTGAAAGCTATAAATCAGACAATAAAGACATCATTGCGTTTATTATAGTATGGGATGAATGAATTAAACCTAACAAGAAAAAAACCCGGCCAAGTGCGTCGGACCACGCAAAATGAAGGGTTTCGTAGTGAGGATGAATTTATCCCAAGAACAAACTTAACATCGTAGTTGAAATCATGTTCTCCCATACATTCCAACTGTAAATATAAGTTTGTACGCACAATATCGGGAGATTTACAATGTTGTTTTAAGACCATTACTTCATATAGGTGTTTCTGTAATCTATAAGTTAGCTATATTCCGTTTTTTTTTTTCAAAGTTTTATAATTATAAAAAAAAATACTTGAGACCCTCACAGTGAGCCGCAAATTTCTACTTAATCGGTAGATTCGGAGCAAATTGGCTGTGACAGATGGACTGCCACACAGACAGACACTCGAGTGATCCTATTAGGAATCCAATATTTCATTCGGAAGAGAAAAGTTGTGCGATGTCACGCCTATCATCATAATGTACTTAGGTACCTAGCTTGGAGGGGTTTAAACTAATTTTTCAAACTACATTCATGATCTTTATATAAATACCATTACCCTCCCTTGCAGTCGGATGAACAACAAGACATAGTATCGGCGAGCACCTGCTCGAATAATTTATTTACTTAAAATTATTGAAGGTCTAATTTCACTCAGTCTCTGGAAAACTTTCATAAGTGAATTTGGGACAATATTCAAGCTTTTGAAAAATCAAAATCACTTTTAAGAACGTTTACGACTTACGGCATTTCATACAAACTTCCAAGCCCTTGTTTTTCGAAACGACTGAACTGATTTCAGGATACAAAGGTATAAAAACTTAGTTAATAAAATTTTCGAAAAATACTGTTACAGCAAAATTAGACCGATTTTAAATTTTCCATAGAAATTTAACATTTCGATTTCAGAGATTTCCAGTTATCTGTTTTTAAATAAGACATTTCGAAAATGTTCTTAACTAACTTTTTAGACCTTTCTATCCTGCTTACGCGTATGAAGTTTCGTTAATATCGGTTCAGTCATTTCGAAAAACAAGGGCCTGAAAGTTTGTATGAAATGCCGTACGTCGTAAACGCTCTTAACTCTCCCAAAACTTGATCAACATTTACCTCTATTAAAAATTCACCCCAGCAGCGACCAATCACAGACGATGCTTGCCCGTATTTTTGCCCACATCTCCTCGCCCCCAGCAGCGGAGATGCTATCTTGTTGAATGATTAGCTGGAAACGGTTCCGCTTATCCTGACGCTGTCTACTAATGACCGATGTCGATTGACTGCTAGTTTTGGCATTTGTTTGTGTTTGATTTGGTAGTTTAGTGCAGATTAGTGCATTTGTGTTTGAGATGTGCTGTAAAATTAATCTTCTTTAGTGCGTGAGAACATTTATTTGGATGGTGTCTTATTATGGATCCCACAAAGCGAAAAAACTAAAGCCGTAATCACAAAGCCAGGAACTTCTACAACTTGGTGAGGAAATACTAAGGTTGCCTCTGAAAAAGAAGTTTGTTATATAAGTTAAGCCTTGGTCTGTATAATACGTTTTATGTATACAGTATAAGGATTTTAGAGGCATGACGAACGGATGTAAAGTTCACTCATACTCTATAGAAAAGAGAGGATCTTGCGACCAGACGGGTGTTGTCTGGTGGACAACTGCCTAACGGTTGATGTCGGGATGTTGTATATGTGCTAGTTGCGCGGTAAACTCTGCTTGTGCGATTCAGGATTTTGCGTGACGTCAGTGTGACGCGTAGTTCATATTTGGCGATGTTGATGCCGCTACAGGATGAACCGATTTTATTTCAGTAGTTTTAGGAAAAAATCTGTAAACAGCATAAAGGCAAGACTCAGGTTTTTCTTGCACTTAAAAGTTTACAATATAATCTAACAATAGACCTTAGGTATCGTAAATAGGATGCTTTGGGGAGGCCTATCCTAGCAGTTGACGTCTTTAAACAGAATATTGATAATTATTGTAGGTTTATCGATACGTTGTTACAAACCACTAAAGATATGACAATTAGATATGGCTTGTTATATCAATCATGATTTTAATAAACACCACTTGCCCCAAATCAAACAATAATTTAAAATTCAACCCGCACCACTCAGAACCATTCAATTGAAAAAAAACAAATGACAATAGTTCCTGCATATCAATGTCCGTACTACTGGACATTAATACAGCGATCATTCCGAAAGATTTCACCCCCTCGGGGACATAACTATTATTTATAAGCGCATGCGTCCTGCTTGGCGCCATCTAGCTTCGGAAATTAAAGAGTTAGGTAAATGACAGAGTTAGTCTTTAGGCCTGACTTAAAATAAGGTTAAATAAAAGCAAACACTAGCTTTTTTGAGAATTATTATGAAGGTATATATATAGGTATATAATAATTATAGTACTAGAAGTAGGGATCTATTAGCTCAACCAGGTTTCAGACTGGCAAAAGTAGACTTATCTTTCATGGGGTACTGTTTAAAATGTTATAATAAAATCCCTCCCGTCATACTTCAACTGAATGAGACGAAATTCAAATCTTGTATAAAACGCACACTATGCAAGCAGGCATATTATAGGTTGGGGGATTACATCGCTGATAGAAATGCTTGGCTCAATGCTGGTCCAGCTCCACAACCACAACTAATTTATTAACATTTGAAAATACTGTTGGAGCTGATGAAGATTGGAAGACTATCTTTTCATTGTATAAACTCGAATATCCTTTGTATTATATAATTGCATATCACAGGTGTGAGTACTATGTGCAATAGAGCTACCATTTACCGGGTAATTATGTCTTTCATTGACTTAAATGTACCCTGGCGGCTGAGAGTATGTCATGCTCACTCAGATGTCTCGCTGATGGTGGCGTGTGTGTTGGATCATTTAGCTCCCTTCAAAATGGTTGAGCTGAATGGTGCTGATCCATGCGTCATGTTCGTGAACGGGCGCTGTCAGTTGGGACTGGTCATCTCTTAGCTGCCACGGCTTATTTTTAATTATTTTAGTTTTGAATTGTTATCTTTTTATCACGGACGCTTTTGACGTATTGCATCGTTCTCACATCTTTAACTTCAATATGAATGATGTAACCAATATTTTGTACCAATATTTTAATTTAAAAGAGTGTCCGTGGAGTTTCTTGCCCGTTCTTCTCCATAGGAACCTACTATTTGGAATGGGCAACTAGCTTCATATTTGTAACTGACCGACTTCTTGACAATTCAAAAGTGCCTGTCAATGGTTTAATTGAAATAAATGCTTTGAGTTTGAGTTTGAGTTTGAAGGAATTATTGAAAAATTATTAAGAACATGACAAGAAAATCTAGTGGTTTTTTTTTGAGTGCAATCTTTTTCCTTAATTATTTAGTCATGATTATGAAGTTCATCTAATAGGAGGCTAGCCTATTGCCATTATCCGGGCAAAAATCTAGACTCCGGGCTGTTATTGAGAAAACAAAACTAGTGAAATGTGGGTTTTCTATAGGAACCCCCTCTGCCTATCCCTTGGGTGATAACAGGCGTGGTTTTATGTTTTGTGTGTTATGATGATGAGTTCGTAGGAATCCGCTGGATATAAGCAGACACGATCAGTAATTGTGGCGATCTATGTACAGCAGAAGACGTCTTTTGGCTCAGATTTTGATGATGCAAGGAGACTTCCCAATTTTTCTAAGATTGCATGGGTACCGAGATAGGTAGAGAGAGAAAGCAAGCAACCTTTTGACAGCACGTAGCAGATTTTTGTACCACAAAACTTGGCACTAAACATGGCGACCGGTCACGCATAGACAGATTTTGACGTCACACAGAAGTGTTGCCAAATTTAGTCCTTGACAAACATATAGATACCTCTTTTTTCATGTGAAGCTCTTGATGAGTTAGAAAGAAACAAAACGCTTTTTGACATGACTGTGTCGATATGATAGATATTTGTATAACTATTCTTCATATAGTAGAATATAATCTCCATAGTATTCCTACCTCATTGGGCGCTTAGGTCGGGCGTGAGCACAGACCACAGTCTATTTAGTACATAGTTACGTTTTATATTTAATTAATGCTTTATTTTTATTTATTGTAGGTGTTGTTTTATTTTTTTTATTACCCTAGTGGCATTTATGCGTATCCGTAGGTGAGTCCGTGGCATCACAGCGGGCCCTATCAGAATACCAGCGCTGCGGTATTTATTTTTTAAATATCGCGGCATTATGCTGAGATTTTGGTTTTGGTTGTTTATATTGTAAGTTAGTTTTAAGTGCTATATTTGTATTTCTTGTGCGTGTCCCGAATAAAATATTTTTCTTTCTTTCTTTCTTTTACCGCTTATGACATGTGAGTTTTTGGTATCATATACCAAAAACACTGCAACTGTAATGTGCTAAAACTAGTCGGTAAGTACATGGAATTTGTGCCTGAGAAAGTACGTCGCTGTCGTCCCGCCTGTCATTCGTAAATCTTTGAGTCTTTTTGTGCTTCTGACTACACAGTCAGAAGCGCAAAAGGTCTGATAAAAAGTCTGACAAAAAGACTGATAAAAAGTATGACGAAAAGTCTGAAAAAAAGTCTGACAAAAAGTCTGAAAAAAATCTGACAAAAAGTCTGAAAAAAGTGTGACAAAAAGTCTGAAAAAAGTCTGACAAAAATTCTGACAAAAAGTCTGACAAAAAGTCTGAAAAAATTCTGACAAAAAGTCTCACTAAGAGGTATCGTGTTACCCATTAACTGGGTTGTGGAGGTCAGTCGCTCCATGTAAAATGCATCCAGTTAGACTGGAAGCTGATGCCAACAAAATATGTTTGGGAAAAGGCTAGGAAGATTTTTGGAATTTTCTAATGTCTTTCAGAAGATTTTCCAAACACGGTGTCTCCAAATCTGCCCCTTCCTAGCTCTACAGTAAATTATCTGTCGCACTTTCCATTGTTCTTATTCATTGAAACGTCTCTCAAAAAACTTATTCCCTTCTAATTATCCCTAACACAACACCACAAGGTCCATTTTCCTTCGCCTATTATATATTTACGTTGGTATTTAAGGGTAGACAGCATTGTTCGGGAGATTTCGTTCGGAAAGCGGTGCCCTTTGCTAATGAGCCGTTTGAAGGGAAGTGGGTTGTGTTCGTCATATTTATAGGACAGTTAGTGAATGATAATGGATATCTTTTCATGATTATTGACACCTTTTGTTTAGTTACTATGGCGATAGGGTTGGGGCGAATGGGACACTGATTTGGCATAAGCTGAAATAAAAGAGGAAAGATAAAACATCCGCAGCTGTAGCCGACGAACTTCAAATTTTCATTCGTTTTTTGCAATTTGCAGGTCATTGTCAAGTTGTATCATGATAATAATCTGATTCGTGGCCATATATGTATAAACTGCCGTCCGTTCGTTTCTGCTTTTGAAAACCTATGATGAGACTGAGGATCTCTTAAAATCACTCTCATAACTTCTTGGCTCAACATAACCGTTTAATAGCCCAATAGTAATTTCTCCAACACATACACACATACCCACACCCCCACGCGCTTATAAACCCGCCCTTACGAACACCAAACACTCACACACGCAGTACACAAACAACAAACACTCACACATACATCACGTCTCACTTAAAACATTCTCTTTTTTACTATGATTTTATACTTATTTTTTTTATAACCATATTTTTTCTTTTTTTTTTTTCGTATTTGTAACCAATTACAGTATTAAATTAATTCGTATTATTCTAGTTAACAAGATTGATAATAATGTATGTAATGTAACTAATGACTTGATTTAGGAGTCAACACGTAGCATTCTTTTTAAGATTTTTATCGAGGGAGGCAAACTGTCTCTCCTTAACACAGGTTGCTTTGCTACCTAGCTAGGAGAACAGTAGTTCACCCCTACAGATATTTGTTAGTTTTACTACTACGCTTACTTAATTATTAAGCTCTATTATGTACGTACTACAAATACCTTTTATTCAATAAATAAATATTTGATTTGATTTTGATTTATGTATTTTCAGAGTTTTAATCATTAGAATCATTCATACACCAGAAAAGAAACACCTTTTCAGTACGAACATTTCTGTATTAACCTCTTGAACACATACAAACTTGGTACACAGCAATATTTAACGAACTATTTAATTAACTACTCAATATAATAATAAGTATAGCTTTAGACATGTTGAAGACAACCTTTAGATTCCGAGCTCTATGAGAATTAAATTAGAACACTAGGCGACGCTCCAAACATCATGTTTCCATGCCGTTCCGTTAAAAAAACACTACTTTTTAAAATAACTGTCAAATGAGATACTTTTAAACTTCATGACTACACTGATACAAAAATCATTTGAGGAAAATCACATACTTTCATTTTATATTTAGTATTTAAAATCCACTACAAATCTCATTAATATTTGGAAATCATGACAGGTCTCTAAGTTAGATTTGTTCCATTGAATGATTTTTTCATGCAATCATGAAATTGGGGCACAAATCTAACTTTTAGAAATGTATTAATGATTCTAATGATTATAATTTTGTAAATACATATATGTTATAGTCGCGAATCATATTTCGATCAAGATACAACCTGACACGACGATGAACATTAGATTTGATGCTTCTTTTTAAATAAAAGATAAAATGATAAATGATTTTATTTATTCTCTCTTTTTTGGCTAAAAGATATTAAATGATAAATGATTTTATTTCTGTAAGTAGGTAACACTTTTACACTTCAATCATATTTTTTAAAACTAGATGAGGTCGGCGGTACCTATCTGACTACTCTGAGAAGAAAGGCCGAAACAAAGTCAGAGGTCACAGTATATTTTAAAGGCCAGACATAATCTTGGTCAGATCATGTGAATTGTCGTTCAACCTCAAACTCAAAGCATTTATTTCAATTAAACCAATTACAGGCACTTTTAAATTGTCAAAGAGTCGGTCAGTTAGTCAGAAAGTTGAAGCTATTTGCCCATTCCAAAACGTAGATCTCTATGGAGAAGAACAGGCAAGAAACTCCAAGGACACTCTTTTAAATCAAGATATTACAAAATCCTGGGTACATTAACACTGACAATGGTACACAATATACTTATTTTAGGTAATAAATTATCTTTTATCACATTACTGTTACGTTGCCTCGTTGGTTTAGCGGTCGTAAGCGCTGCTGTTGAGTGTGAGGTCCAGGGTTCGATTTCGGGTTCGGGCAAAGTGTTATAGGTTTGTCAGTAGCAGCCCGGAGACTGGATTATCCGGTTGATGGCAATACAATCGCCCTCTATTACATGGAACTTAAACGTAACTGGCGAAATGTGGGCGTACACTTCTGCTTAATCCTTTGGGGATTACAGGCGTGATGTTATGATATGAATGTAATTTTAACGCAGTAAACAAAGGGTTAAAAACATGCTTAAAAGTATGATTTATTACATACACAGCCTTCATATTTTAACCTTAATTTCATAATAACATTATAATCACCAACAACACAGCGACTTTAAAATTATCAAAATTCTTAAAATAACATTCTTGTTTCAAAATCATCTCCCACGCCGCATATTTCAGATAGCACCCCATAGGGGGCGCTCAGGGCGTACTTCCGGCTAATGACAGTGTATAAACGATGTCACATCCGGTTAGCTTTGTGCTCGATCGCTCCATTTCCCGCGATGTAGACTTTAGACATGTTTAATGGAAGCGTTTTGTTAAATTGAACATTTTATTTATTGAGTTTAATGAGCATTCAGTTACTTACCTAACTATATTTTTATAATTATGTTTATTTTTAAATTGGAATCTCTATATCCAGGTATACTTTTAATTTGAATGAGGTCACTCCTATACAATTGAATTACAGAATAACAGATTTGCATGTTCATAAAGATTTAAAAATTATGTAACTAGGTTCAGTAGAACTTTAATAAGTATTTAGCAATAGAACGTTAGTAGTAAAATGCGATTAAGATAAGCAATGGGGCATACCGATGTTGATCAGAATTATTATATAGGTATGAGCAATTATAGTGTGAGCAATTATCTTGAAAACAGCATCTCCAAGACATCAAACGAAAACTTCAATCATAAATCGTCTGTGTAAAATCGACAGAAGCCATTAAAGCTAGAATTGCCACTCAAACGCCCTAATTATAGTCGCCTCGTTAATTTCGCACGAAATCAAGAAAATACCCATAACTTACGAGTTCCGAGGGAAAAAATAATTAAAAAATACAAAATGGCTTCGTTTAATGACCGTTTTAAAGAAAACGGTTGTAGTGGAAGTGGAGACGACATTCCTATTTTATTTTGTTTGTTGGTAAATATTTAGGTGTGAGCAGTACTTAGTTTCTTTTGAGGATGAAGCTGGTCTCATGGCTAAGGACACAAAAAAGTAGGAGAGTAAAGAATTGGGCACTTTGTTTCCACTCAGAAAAATAAAACCCAGAAAGATTTATTTTTTATTTTTATTCTTTAATTTTATAAGAGGCTTTTATCCACAGTGGCATGCCAGCCTCATCATAACTTAAACTATTCTAGATTAAATCTACAAATACAATATAAATTATGAATGCCTAAACAAATCAGTAAGTAGGTTTGCTATCTCGGGTGAAGGCTGCGCCAAAACTTTAACATATCTACCAATATCATATTTATTACCTACCCAGAAAGATGATGTCAGTGTTAAATTGTGCGAAGTTATCAGAGTTCGTGACGGTGTTTTACCATAATTATGTGGGATTCCAAGCAAAAAGAGTCCAGTAGTGGGGTATTGATTTAAGACTAGATTCGGTATCTCTAATAGTCAATTTATAATAAAGGATTTAAAAAATATTACCCGTCGTAGTAGCCGTTTAGAAGTTATGGTGGAATAACTTCTAAACGGCTTAATCGGTTTTAATGTATGTGGTATTGTTAGAAGCGTTGAACTATTCCGGGTAGGCTAGTGAACATTTAGAAAAATATAAAGGGGGAGCCATGGTTCATGAAAAAAACGGTAATAATTATCAACGCCAAAGCCAACCAAAACTCCCCGCTACATGATTTTTTTTTTTCATGAAAATTTGACTACGTATACTATCATCGTCTAGAGCTTGCTTAGTACATAACAAAAATATATAACAGTAGTATTCAATATGCATTCGTTCACTAATAACAAAAGAAATTAAATAAATATAACGGTACTATTCAACAACCCCTAGAAAAAAAGTGTCTTATCCGTTTCCACGTCGTGTAATAAATCATGAAAAATAATTTCGCGTCCCAAAAAAATTAAAGTTATCTTTCATGGCACATTGTGCGTTTGCAAAAATATTGTTTTATCACTAAAAGGTATACAATAAAAAACAAATAATTAAAAAATTAAAAAACACGCCTGCCGTATCAAAAAGTGAACTAAAATATTTAAAACAAGTTACATGATTTAAGTGTTAAATTGCCACAGGGTAGGTACTAAATATAATAGATTATAATATTTACTGTGCAATTAAAACGCCATTATGCCCAAAAGTGGAGAACTGAAAATCAATATTTTCATGGAAGGCGGGGGACCTGTAAAGAATTATTAAAACCTTTAAAGAAACTCATAAACATACATACATACTTACATACATACATGAACCCTGAAAACATAACACTCCTTTTTTTGGACAGTCGTGTAAAAACAGGCATACTTTTTTTTTAAGTGAAAATCTCGTTAGGCGCGTTGACCACTTTTTGGGTGAACAAAAATCATGGGAGTCGCGTCATCGTCACCGAACGCTTTCCATGAGCTACGAGTATATGTACCTATACTGTTTTCTCTTCTATCGGCAGTCCCCAAAGACTGTCCCGCATTTTTTTATCACACATTTAAATTTGAAACTCTGAAAAAGCTTGATTTAAGAAAAACTATAATTGAACTGGTAGAGAGCATTAATTAATTACCAATTAAAATCGCGAAATGCAATTTTTTCACCCAACTTTACAAGACTGCGTAAGTATATCTCAGAAACTAAATGTCGAAAACTGGACCCTTTTGCGTTACTGGATTTTTGATAATAATTCTTGATCTTGTTTTTTACCTCTAAACTAAAAACCGTAAACTTATAAAACTAGTGTTAGTACAAATATGTCTAAGCTGTGTGAGGCACGCCGATCCTGGGGAATGCCTACTTGACTGCATGCAGTCGTACCCAGCGCCCCAAGATCGGAGAGTCCCACCTATCAGCCAACGTTCTGAGAATGGTGTTGGGGCTGTCACGGACACGGCGTAGCAGAGATGCGCACCTCTTGCGCATGACGGCTGAAAAACTATCCACGTCGTATTGCCTTACGGAATTCAATTTTGATTCATTTTGAGTGATAGATTCTAAATATATTTTTTTTTTTTGTTTTAGGAACTTCTGGAGAAACGCATCAAGCAACTGGAGGCCCAATTGGAAGAAGAGAAGAGAAGGACGCAGAGGGAACGGATGGCTGTCACCAAGCTGCAGAACAAACTGATTAAGGTCAGTATTAGAGTTATTTCTTTAAAAAGTAAATAAATGTAAAAGCTGTGCGTTAGACTATCAACGTTGCCGCCAAACATTATGCAGACTTTAAAAGTTAATATTCGATATAGGCTTCTTTTAATCTGCACCAAGTACTTTTCTGTGGAATTAGATGTAGGTAAGTTGTTTTAATATTCGTGATGAATTTTAATTAATGTTTACAACTTTAATCATCGTTAAGGGTTGCCATAATATAGGTGCTCAGCCTTGCTGACCCTGGTAGCACACCTCCGCCGCGAAACCATAGCAGCGAAACCGCAGTAGTCCAATTGTATTGGTTCGCGTCATGTTCCGCTACTCGAATTGGATATGCGAGTAGCGGAATATGACGCGAACCAGTACAATTAAACTACTGCGGTTTCGTTGCTATGGTTTCGCAGCGGAGCTGCGGAGGTGTGCTATCAGCGTAAATGCTACACACAAATAATAAGAAGAGATACCGTTCGCTGGTTGTCTTCAGTATATTTTAGTATTTAAAAAAAATATACCTTTTGCGACCTTTTGTTATACCACTTAATAAAGACAAACAGAACCATCTCCCCAATTTAGACCTTAAATCACTCAAAATCAGAACTGCATTGAAACAAAGTAACAACAGACTCCTGCCTACCTCTCAATCATCTTTTATCAACGGAAACAAAAGACACGGTACCTGATTGAAACCTTTTAAAGGATTATGTATGAGTGAAAGGAGAATTGATTGAATTTTTCGTTTGCGCTCAATCTCGGGGGGCTGGTAATCCGGAACGTTAAATATAGCTGTTACACTGAGACAATTATTTTGTGATGATGGCACACTGTTTCTATGGTTACCTGGGTTAAGGAGAAGTTCGAACTAGCTTCTGCTAATGAGATATAATTAATTATCTATTGTTGCCCAATGCCCATTTCTGTGACCCAAACACGGACGTGTAACATAAATAAATTATTTTTTTAACATGTGGGTCACTTTTGGGAGCAAATTAGAAAAAAAAAAAAAGTTTGGCAAATGGTACAATGTGACATATCAAATGAATGAATTACAGATATATTTTTTTAATAAATACTTTTTACGAATTGATTATCTTATTTAAGAAAATCGATGAAAATGTATCATTCCCACCCTTATCTCCGACACTAGTAGTCCTAAAATTTTGAAAAAATACAGTAAATAGTCCTTTACTTATAGATTACAGGAAAATCTATAAAAATGCTATGGTCTTAATATAACCTGGTAAATCACTCAATATTGTGCGAACAAACTTACTTTTTCCGTTGGAATGTATGAGGGAACATGTCTTTTAACTACAATGTTAAGTTTGTTCTTGAGATACATTTTTCCCAACTACGGAACCTTTCATTGTGCGTGGTCCGATATGCACTTGGCCGGCTTTTTGTTATGTGTCACGGCTTCAATTCCTGCACAAAACAAGGTCCAAGCGAAGATTTTGCCGGCTCTGGGTGTTTCAATAGGTATGTGAAATTCGGACTATAAGCACAAGCACAATACAGGAGAAATTCCAAGTCTAGGGTAGTTAATAATCCCTAGTCGCCGCAGGAGACGCCCCGGGCGTCGGGAGTCGCAAGCCGATTTCCGGCCACCGTAGGCACGGGCTTGCGGACGGTGAGCGATGGGTAGCTCGCCATCCGATAAGGACCAGGCCCAGGTCGACGGCGCGTTGTGTTTCACGCGCGCCTCAAGAGATGTCAGCACCAACTGACGGGGTCCGTTAGGGCCAATGCCTGGCAGGGTTGTGAGTTTGTCCGAAAGAGATATCGTGGCCCTGGCACACAGGCAACGGAAGGAACACGGGTGGGTTTTAGTCAGTAAAAGTCTGACACGCCCGCTCAGCCCAGAGCGGGAGAAGTTATTTGATAATTTCCAACCAAAAAAAAAAAAGGGTAATAACATAGTTGATACCAATAACATAGTTGGAGCAAGTCTCATCGTCATATCTACACGTTCACGTTACACCGAACCCGTTTATGAGAATAACATGCTTCAACAAACTCCACCTTAACGATCCGACACTTGTCAATATTTGGCTTCTATTAATTAAAGCTCTCCCCTATAGGCGGCCGATTCGAGGAATCTCGTACCTTCTGTCAGGAACCAACAGATAAAATTAGGCAGATGCGACATTTAAGAGGGCCCTACCCGGTCCGTCTATAATCGTCAACGCGAGCATGGTCGAAAAGCTTGTTGTTTCATCCAGCGCAAATGAGAACTACTAAACAAGCAAATGAGAACGCTATAACATTGAACGGAACATTGTGTGCGGAAATTTTATACAACTTGGTCCAGGAAATACTCTGTTTTTGAGTAAGCCTTATAAATTTGTCAAATAAATATGTGTCATTTAGAATCTCCTTTACATGTACGAGGTTTCTATGAAGATGTATTCTTTACTTTTTACAATATATGACTACATTATGAACGGCCAAAGTTCAGGTAAAACTTGTGCAAAAAAGCAGATACTTAGTTAAAAAATTTCAAAGAAAAATGTGTTACAACGCCATAATCACGTACGAGCGTTTGTGTCAAAAATATGACGGGTTGGCAGCCACTCTTAAGACGGAGATATATGCCAGTGACCTTGAGTGGTTAGCTTGTGTGTTCTGTACTGAGCCCACGCAACGCGTCGTACGTTCAGCCAGTAATAGGACTCGCCCATCAAGGAGCGCTGTCCCCAATTTGACGCATTATTAATTTATTATACACAAAACAAAACGTATTTTAATAAAACGCGTATACTAAAAGATGTAGTGTAGTGTAGATGTAATGTAGTAATGATGAAAATGGTCTAATTTATCATATATTTTTTTCAAATCTTTATCACTACTCGTTTAGACGTAATCTTCAGTTTTAAATTAAATTAGATTAGAGAAAATGTGAAACGTGAAATTAAATTAGAGCATTTTTTAAATAACGTAATATGTGAATATTTTAGATTATGTTTATATTACATAGTGAAATTAATTTGTAACGTTATGTCTAACGCGGATAACAAACTGAGAATGGCGCAAAATCTACCTAGCGTATTTTTCTGAAACCTTCACTAATTTAAAGATAATTTAATTATTGATCTTTTAGTATACGCATTTTATTAAAATACCTTTTTTTTTGTGTATATTAAATTAATAATGCGTCCAATTTGACGCATTATTAATTTGGGATAGCGTGATACGGCTCTAGTAGAACAATACGAGTATCTATAAAAACTTCATGGAAATTGTTCTACCTGAATTGCGTCGCACCCGTCGCACCGCGTCGCGCCTGTCTGTGGGAGCCTTTATAAGGCTGAGAAAATTTACCAGTAATCATTTCCATTTCCTTTAATAAACCAAATCTGATATTGATCCTTTCTTCTTGAGTTTCTGTAAAAACGATCACATATAAATGGCCCTTACTTTTTACCTTACTAATGATAAGTTTTTCGGTCTGAGAGTGGTAGTGGCCCAGTGGTAACGGCTGCAGGTATAAGCCCAGTGGTAGGCCAGACAGGCCCTTTACTTTGTACATTATTTCATCACCACTGCTCTCAGAACGGTGAAGGAAAACATCGCGAGGAAATCGGTTCTAGAACCAAAAATTCGAAGACATGTGACATCTACCAACCCGCACTGGGCTCGCGTGGTGGGTAATTGCCCACTCCCTCTTACCGACAGGAGGCCTGTGTCCCAGCAGTGGGGAACATTATAGGCTGATTATGCTATGCTAAGTTTTTCTGTCTGTCTATTTGTTGTATTTTCACGGCTCTGCCAACTGTTGATCTATGATTTAGATGAGGCCGAAAAGTAGCCTGGCAAAAGGCACTGCGTAATATTTTTTAGGTTATTTAAAGTTTCTTCCAAGACAATAACATTTGATAACTAGGTATTAAGTTCTCCAGGTGGAAAAATACATATATTATTTTGTTAATTTTCATTGCCTGTAAACATATATCTTTACATAACTTCATAAGACCGCGTCACAAGAGCGTTATATTCCACGCGCGCCTCAAAGAGAAAGAAATAAAGACCTCCTATATTGCTCTGTCAGCAATAACTGACGGGGTCCATTAGGGCCAATGAGGCGCCAGGGTTGCGAGTTTGTCTGAAAAGGATATCGTGGCCCTGGCACACAGGCTACTGTAGGAACACGGGTGTGTTTTAGTCAGTATGTCTGACACGCCCTCCCGATCTACCGAGAGCGGGAGAAGATATTAAGGATATTTGGTTATTTAGTTATTAAGGTTGACTGGTAGAAAATGCCTAGGGCATAAGGGATTGCATTGCCTCTGTACATTTGTGTGCTTAAATTATTAAATAAACAAATATTGGGTGGTAACGATTTTTTGGGTGGGACCTTGATAAGGTCCCACCCAAAAAAAAAAAGAATCGGCCTCTCATAAATCTCATTATGAGACTTTGAGAAGCATTAAGCCTTCTTATTTCCACACAACTGACGAAATCCAGTCTATCCAAATATTCTTACTCTATACCCCAACCCCTATCGATTGTTCAATTAAAAATGGTGTTGGTAAAATTCAGCAGAATATACTTTTTTGCTCGTCGAAGCATTCAAGGGCCAATAAGCGAAAAATACCGATAATACTCATTTTGACTGCGTTTTATTGATATTTGTCGGGATATTGCACCGGTATTTTTTTAAACATGACTCGTTTATATTTTGTTTACATTCGTTCACAATCGGAGTACTAGGAGTACACGTAGGTACAGTCAGGAATGTTTGCATTGGGGACATATACAGGGTCAACTTAAGTTAGCTAGCGAAACTCCACAGACGTGATGAGTGTATAGGTAAACACGATAAAAGAAAAAAAATGCAGTTTTTAATTTTTATTTAATGATTGCTAATAGTGTGTTACTTGAAGTATGAGTTGAGAAAATCTTTTTTTCTTTCAACTACGTAGAAATGTTTATTAATCACTACAAAACCGATCACAAAAGACGTATTTTTTGCTAAGAACCAAAACAGTGCAGAAATATTATATGAAATCTCACTGTTGTACAGTTTTTCATTAATGCACTGTTTTTTATTTTTTATTTAGAGATATTTTACCACAGAGGTTCAATGTCTCCCATAAAGTTTAATATGAAATGTATGCATTAGATCAAAAAGATACTGGATGAAAATAAAAATCGGCTTAATAAACCGACTTGGTGAATAACTTTGTTTTTATTTTAACTAGGGTTTTTATTTTGAGTAGGTATATTTTATAACGGTAGATACATTGGTAGTTGAAATAAAAGTAGATTACGCACCTTGCTAAAGTGAGTAATTAATGCACTTGTGCTAATTTAGTAAACCGTCATAAGTAATCATAAAAGTCGTGCGTTAATGACTCACTTTGCGCTCGGTGCAACAATCTACTATTTTTTGTTTTATCATGATTAGATATCGATATCCATTACGTCGGTGAAGTTTACATAAAAAAAACGGTAACTACACTACATAGCAACGGTCGTACATAGCTAATTACACAAGCAACGGTCGTTGACTCGAAAAAAATATCATCAAATGTTTTTTTTGTTTGTTTTATCATGTTTAGATATCGATAGCCATCAAGTCAGCGGAGTTTTTCTAGCTAATTTAAATTGACCCTGTATATGTTTTGTGCATAGAATTTCAATATTCGACCGCTAGTCTGGTCAAAGCTTTGGAAAAATGGGTGTTCGTTTATTGAGGGGCAACTTGACTTTTTTCACTTTTTTGGTAGCAGACTGTGAGTAGAGAACTGATGTTTCGGAACAAAGGGGTTAATATTTTGTGTGATGTGTTGGAAAAAGGAAACAGGAAAAATATGCTCTATTCATGCCATATAGTTTTGTGAAACTGACTGGCCACAACACAAAACTACTAAAGCCACACAATGTTTGGAAGATATTATTCATATGACAGTGTAAAGATGCATTACGAATGGATTTTTGAGAAATCAAACTTAAAGGTCGAATTTTTGGACGCCTCACAACGCTTCATCCTGTGAGAGTGCCCTACTCGATATATCGCCTTGTCAAAATTTTCCAACATAAAATCGTTTTTTCAATAAAAATCAACTGTGCAGAAATACCATGGTATTTCTTGGTGCAGCAAACATAAATGTAGGGAACAGCTGATTTTTTTTTCGCGATTTCAGGTTTGTTGCCATAGTAAAAGTTGTTCATAATGATGAGTACAATGACCCCTTAAGAGATTTCGTGTATGAATAGATACACCTTATATACATGGAATTCTTATCAGCAGGGAAGTTTTAAGAACGAGAGACTTGACATAATAAGATTAATATATTTTCAGATAGACAGATACTTTGATATTATATAACAAAAAAATGTAATTCAAAAATTAGTTGTAAATATTTCCGTTTGGAAGTGTGTCTGTTTGTTGTCATGATTCAGTCGTCACACACAATGGATTGATCTAAATCTTCTTCTACAATATGTAACAAAAACCCTGTTGTTCCTTCTACCTACGTTTTAAGAATCAATATACATACGTAATAAAGCAAGTCATTTACAAAAACTGTTCAACAAAAATAATTAAAATAAATACCCTATTTAATTATTAATATTTGTAATGTTTAACTAATTTCTTACCTCTTTAGTTCTTTGATTTTGACTTCTCGACTAGCCAATTCTTAATTTTTTTAAATTATAATTCCACTTATTCCAAAATACTTCCACTGCTGGACATAGGCCTCCCCCAACCGGGGTTTGCCATAATCGCCACGCTTGGCAGGCGGGTTGGCGATCGCAGTATGGTGTTAAAATGCATAGAGAATGCTGCTGCCCATTCTCTAGTAATTAGTCCCTTAGTCGCCTTTTACGACACCCACGGGAAGAAATGGGTTAGTGCTATTCTTTACGTCCGGCACCACACGGACAATGGATTAAATCCAATAGATACCTCTAACGACTAGGTATGATAACATGACGGATAATAAACAGGGAAAATTAAAAAGCTTGTACATTTTTTGAAAAAGCACCGTATTATAAATATATCATCGTAAAAATTTAACTATCTACGAAAGTTCCCTACCGAAATACAGTCAGCTACAAGCCAGTTAACCTACTTACTGAACCTATACTGTCTTGCCGTTTACTGGGACTCCTTCCCGCAGTTATAGTAACTTGTAACGACCCAATTAAAGCAGTGGCAGTGTCTGCGGTTGTGGGTTCGATTCCCGCTTCGAGACAGACATTTCTATGTACTGTAATATGTGTTTATAGTTCGATGCTTTTGTGCTGTTTGATTCTGTGGTAGCCTTGAGAAAACGTGGAATGACTTGGTAGGTAGTATTTTCAAATATCAATATATCTCGAATTCTCGATACCTATTGGATATTTTTGGTAAATATTTTTTCCATAACTGCGAGCGTTTGTAAACGGACGGCGCCGTTTGTATAATGACGAATTATACAATCTGCCTGCGACAGATATATTGTTTTTTGATATTGAAAAATTTATTCCATCCATCTGGACCATCATTATTAATTGTTTTCAGTATTTCGTCTTTGTCTCAAAATGCCGGCCGCAATTGATATTTTTAGGGTTCCGTTGTTAAGCTGTAATTTGGCATGGGTATACATTAATATGTATACCCAACAAAACCAACCAAAAAATGTTTTTCATAATTTTATAAAATAAAATAAAATTATGAAAAACATTTTTTTTTGGGTACCTCCCTTACACGTGAAATGGGGATGATATCTTTTTTTCTCGTCTATTCAATGATGTGGGGTATCGTTGGATAGGCCGTTTAAAAATATTGTGGGTTTGGCAAAACCATTTTTCAATTAAGGGATCCGTTTGCGTAATATTAAGCTTTAAAGTGCAATTTTTTGTTAAAGTCGGGGGACACTTGACTTTAACCCCCCTGCCAGCTAAATGGTTGGTTTTGGATATGTGAAAAAATTCATGGCAATAGTATATATAACGAAATTAAAAGGAAAACTATCACAGCTAAGTAGGCTTCACAAGTTATCTAGTAATAGTCGACCAACTTAAATTTGCAGTTGGAGAATTGACCGTAACGTATATCGATGTATGGGAGAGCATGTTTTTCAACTACAATGTTAAGTTTGTTTTTGGGATAAATTCATCCCAACTACGGAACCCTTCATTGTGCGTGGTCTGACATGCACTTGGCCGGTTTTTTAGTTCATCATCTTGATTAATTCTTCTCCTTCTTCTTTGTGTTGCTGGCACGACAGTCTTTCAAATCTTGTTGGCTCAAAACTTCGCCACTTCGTAGTGGCAGCGCAGAGATCACTTTTACTGTATGTTTTGGTCTTGATCTATTTAATTTGTATTTTTCTTGTCGTCGTCTCAATATTTTGCCATTAATTTCTTAGGGGAGATTGACAATCATACAATAAAAAAACAATACCTACCGACTTCTCAAATTAAATCCCAAATGACTTTGCGTTTGCAAGGCGGCAAACGCAAAATCAGAGAATCCGCGGTTGATAATCGATCGTGAAAACAAAACGATAGGAACCGCTCACCATCAATTTGACGCAGCCAATCAGCGGCTGAATTCCCAGCAGATTTATCACAACGGGTTTTTGTACCGCACAAAGTAAAGAGATGTTTTTGTAATGCACTTGTGCGTGAAAACGTGTCGGCTCTAGGTTTAGAATATTTTTTTAGGAAAAAAGCTAAACTTTTAGGCTTTAGCCCGCTATTTTATAGAATTATTTTATAGGGTTAAAAAACGCAGAGCAGCTGCGGTGAGTATAATAAAGTCTACAAAAGTATCTGATAAAAATTTAACGTAACCGTGGATGCCAATTTTTAGTTCCACTTACAAATAGAGTGCAGTGAGTTGATTATTTGACTACTTTAAGATTTTTGATTTAAAAAAAGAAGATGATTTTAATTAATATCACATTAATTTTATAACCTCAATTTTCGTCGACAATTTTTCAATTACAATTAAATACTGTTATTCAAACAATTCCATACGCATAATTATGCATAATCAGCCTATATAATGTTCCCACTGCTGGGACACAGGCCTCCTCTCTGTGAGATGGATTCAAACAGTAATTGTTGGAAAAAGTGATGATTATGTGAAGTTGAAACCTTCTAAATACAAATGAGTGTGTTACTAAGTCCGTTTAGTGTGTGATTACGTAAGAGGTACTTTTGGAACATATACTTCTCATATTATACTATATCGTAGGTTTGACTTCGAAGACAAGGTACTCGTATATAGCAGTATTGATTTTTCCTAAAATATTTTTTTTTTATTTATTAGTAGTATGTAAGGAGCGTAGCTGGTGGCGATCTATAGTTTCTGCCTACCCTCATGATCAGATGGCGTGAGTTTATGTATAATCTATTGTTAAAAAAAATAATTTGAGATATTGATAAAATTAATTGTATAATTAAAATAATTATTTTTAATAAAATTAATTAAAAGGAATTCAAGAGCCCGTTTGCCCATTTTAGTTCGTTTTAATTTTGTAACATTTTTTAATGAAGTCTGAACCAAATTGTCGTGGCATACGATAAACTAGATAATTTAATATAAAGAGCTGGTAAATTCCCCATTTGCCTCAAGCACACAAAACATTCTTCTACTTACAAACACTAGGTATACCCGTTCCACCACATTACTCAAAACGAATCTTCACTGCACTTCGCCCCTTACATCCCACACTAGTTTCAGCAGAGTTCAAACATTTAAACATTTATTCCACATGCAGATTCCATTAGCTGCACGTTAAAACTTGGGGCCAATGGCTCCAGGGTCCAAGTCTTGGTAAACAAAGTCTTTCGTTTGTCGACTGTCTGTGTTTAGTTTTGTACTGAGACTGTCTACGAAGACGGATAGATCGTTTTGTAAATATTATATTATCGACCGTGTAGAAGGCAGACGTGATAAGTGTCCTTTATGTAATTTTTCAGAACACATTATTACAAAAAAACCGGCCAAGTGCGAGTCGGACTCGCGCACGAAGGGTTCCGTACCATTATCTATAAAAACGGCAAAAAAATCACGTTTGTTTTATGGGGCCCTCCTTAAATATTTGTTTTAAGTATTTTTTTTTAAGTGAATATATAACTAAAGATTCTGTGAATATTTCAACTGTCTACCTGTTGCTGTTATCAATATCGAGCAAAAACGAGCAAAAAAATCACGTTTGTTGTATGGGAGCCCCCTTAAATATTTATTTTATTCTGTTTTTTAGTATTTTTTGTTATAGTAGCAACAGAAATACATCATCAATGAAAATTTTAACTGTCTAACTATCACGGTTCATAAGATACAGCCTGGTGACAGACGGACAGACAGACAGACAGACGGCAGAGCCTTAGTACCTAATAGGGTTCCCGTTTTACCCTTTGGGTACGGAACCCTAAAAAACATAGGCAGTCATGGGGACTGCCGACAGAAATTAAAACTTATCACTCACCGCGCTAAATAATGATTATCTAAAACACAATTCAAACAATACACTTTACACACAAATTAAACTTTTCACGTGGTCAATTTAACTTCACATACTGCTACTACAGCATGTCGGCGCGAACATGTCGGTGACGTATAGTGAACCCATAAGTTTTTTCCCTACCAAAAATCGCTCAACGCGCCTTTATATGGTTAATGTAGTGATAGTGTGTTTATTATAATAATAATAATAATTACTAAGGATTAAGGGCCTGATTCAGAGAGCGGTACTTCTAGACACGGCTCGCATTGTCAGGAGGTTCCTCTCTCTGGAGCCCTGACCGTGTGGCTTGGACCTTGTTCCCGATACGGGTGGGGGGGTTAAAATATTATTATTATAATTTAATTTATTTTTAGTATAAATTAATAGAAATATAATTCTTTCTTAAGTTTTCAAAACAAATGCTTATAACAAGCTCGTACTATTTTTTATATTTTTTAATATTCTACTATTTAAAAATATAATTTATATGTACATATAGTGAAATAAAGGAGATAATAATTAAAAAAGAAAACGCCATTTAATCAGACCATTTGAAACTTATGCTACTAAAATAAAATTATTATTGACAAGTGGTAAAAAAACAAAGTTGCTAATAAAATAAAAAATAATTATTTTACTGACTCTGGTTGATTTGGTCGGTGTGCCCTTTGGCAAAGGCCTCCTCCATTTCCTTCCATTTTTCTCTATCGACTACTATTCGATTCGTGTGTTTATTATTTAACCATTATTTATAGTACCTATCATCATCATCATTTCAGCTGAAAGACGTCCACTGCTGGACATAGGCCTCCCGCAAGCACCGCCACTTCGACCGGTTCTGTGCTTCCCGCATCCAGCGGATACCTGCGGCCTTCACAAGGTCATCGGTCCACCTTGTAGGAGGCATTCCAACGCTACGTCTTCCGGTACGCGGTCGCCACTCCAGAACCTTTCGGCCCCATCGGCCATCAGTTCTGCGAGCAATGTGCCCTGCCCACTGCCACTTAAGCTTGGCAATTCTTCGGGCTATGTCGGTTACCTTGGTTCGCTTGTTATAACACAGTTATATAGTACCTATATAACTGTGTTATAATTAATAGAAAATAAATGTCGCAAGCGCTACTGCTGAGCTTGAGGTCCTGGGTTCGATTCCCGGGTCGGGCAAAGTGTCATTGTGTTTTTACACTAGGAATTTCTCAATAGCAGCCCGGATTTGTGCCCGGTTAATGGCAATAGGCCCATGCACCCCCTATTACATGGGACTTAAACATACCTGGTGAAATGTGGGCGTACTACAGCTACACCTCTACCTAACCCTTCGAGGATTGCAGGCGTGATGTTATGTTATGATGTTATAAAAATAAATGGTTTCCTTCACCGTTATGAGAGCAATGGTGATGAATTACACAATTTAATGTGTATGAGTTCAAACCCACGCCCTACAATTCGTATAGATCATGCTGCAACTAAATTCAAAACAAAACAACTAACTTTTCTGCTTACCCCTACATTACCACCAACTAATTCATACCACGACAACACAATAAATCGTATTGTTACTTCAACTCAGATTGAACCAGCACAACTTGCACAAAACGCTCCCAGACGATATATGCGTTAAAGTTTAGATTTTCTAACATCCTCCCCCCCCTGGCTGTACCAAGTTAGGATTAAAGGCTGGACTAGAATTTAGGCAGACAATGTGGAACGGACTTGAAAGTACTTATTAAGGAATTTCTGGAGAAGTTTATGACAGTGTTCAACATGTGAATATGAATGAGTTGTCTGGTAAGGAGCAAGTTAAGCAAGGAATGTTTAATAAGAATAGTTTATAGTATTTAAACTGTTTATAATTCGTTTCCATAGTAACTGAATTTTGTAAAACGCCGTACCCTTGCTTTCTTGGTTATAATTGTTAGTTTTTCTTCTGCCATCGTGGTTGTACTGCATCCCAGTGCTGTTGAAAAAAAAACCCACATCCAAATCGGTTCATCCGTTTAAGAGCTACGGTGCTTTAAGCAGACACACAGAGACACACACACAGATAGCGGTCAAATGTATACCTAATTTTTAAACCCCGACGAAAAAAGAGGGGTTTTTTCGTCGGGGTTTAAAAAATAGGTAATATTATGTTACTATGGCATTTAAAGTAACAACGACTCCAATTATCCGATGAAGCAATGCGTTTCGATTACAGGAACGTCTTGCTGGCTTACCTACCTTTTTTTTTTTTCGGGTGGGAAATTATCAAATAACTTCTCCCGCTCTAGGCGGAGCGGGAGGGCGTGTCAGACTTTTACTGACTAAAACCCACCGTGTTGCTTCAAATGCCTGTGTGCCAGGGCCACGATATCCCTTTCGGACAGACTCGTAACCCTGGCAGTGGCTTACCTACCTAATATCTGTCGTAGACTAAGCCAGTTTATCATTGACTATTCATATTCTGATATTGTGATCGAGAACTTTAACAAATCAGTATAATATCACAAAACTCACGACCACGTTCAAACCAGTAACCACATGCAATCCAACTCGATTCCCAAATAGCATCTAAATCGAAATAACTCCGGAATGTAAGTCAATAGCGACATTGTTACATACTAATTAAAGTGCCGATCTCCGCCTGCAGTGCTGAGAGTAACATTGTTTACGAAGCGACACAAAGAGATGAACAAGACACGCGTTTTATTAGCAGGTCTTAGCAGAACGGAATGCTGAAGTTAGGGTTGATTCGAGATACAATGTCTTTAATGGTAATGAGAATCGTAAATTTGTATTTTATAACTCTCTCTTAAACATTGTGGCGGAACTGGCTTGTCCTGAAACCAAGAATTCGAAGGTTAAGGCCTCGCCTCTCATGCACGACATCGTGGGTTCAAATCCGGGCAAGTACCAATATGACTGTTTGAATTCATATCCATATAAAACATGTCCCAGAATTAACGCACAATCTCTTAAGGGTTCATTGTACTCATCATTATGAACAACTTTTACTATGGGACCAAACCTGAAATCCCGAAAAAAAATCAGTTGTTTCCTTTTGACGAGTTATTCGAACATAAATGTAGGAAACCCGTGCGAATATCAAAATAAAAAGTATGCTATATCCTAATACAGTTCATGGTCTACCCATGTGCCAAATTTCACCTAAATCTGTTGAGCCGTTTTAGCGTGAAAGCGTAACAAACAAACTCACTTTCGCATTTATAAATTCATCATCATTCATCATTTCAGCCGACGTCCACTGCTGGACATAGACCTCCCCCAAAGGGAGGGTTTGCCATAGTCGCCACGCTTGGCAGGCGGGTTGGCGATCGCAGTATGGTGTAAAAATGCATAGAGAACGCTGCTTGCTGCCCATTCTCTAGTAAGGCCTTTATTAGTCGCCTTTTACGACACCCACGGAAAGAAATGGGGCGGTGCTATTCTTTACGTCCGGCACCACGCAGACACGCAGTGGGAACATTATAGGCTAATTATTCGTAGTCTATTAATGTGACAATATTTGATGTCACTATTGTATGTAGTTAGCGTAAAAGCTTTTAGAAAGTGCATGCACATCTTCAGACTGATATAATATCCAAGAAAATTAATTTAATTCACTTATAATCTTATTACACAACATCCTGTCATTACCCTCGGCAACAAACACCCAAGACAAATCGTCAAGGAAACATACAAATGAATCAATCCCTCTACTAATTAGCCAGGGAGTCGGCGCGCGCGCAGCTCAAAAGCAGCCGCGCGCGCCGGAATGCGCGTGACCATGCAATTAGTGGGTCCTCCAGCCGGATGCCTTGCTTGCATTACGTTAGGTATTTGACTCTACATTTTCTGCTTTGTAACCTTCGATTTTGTTTTCTATGACCTGAAGAACAGGATTGAATTTTGTTTGGTAATTGATTCTGCGTCTCTTTCACATAAAAGTCTTTATCGCCAATTTGGTGGAAGGCATTTTGAGTTTTATCATTTAGAAGTTAAGGTTGGAATTGCAATGGGGAGTTGAAATTGCAGTTTCTTTGGCTGATCTCCAGGATGCCATTCCTCGCATTTGCAGTCTTATATTTTGATTGCAAAGTTGTGACACCTTTAGACATTTATCATTGTTTTTGATGTTATAATACCTTTCGGCTACTCTGTGTGAGGAGTTATTTTATTATGAGCGTAAATTACGCGGTTTATTTCAGAGACGGCTGTAAAATTACAGGAAATATTCTGGGCATGTAAAAGGAAAATTATATATTTCAAATGTTGAACAGCAAAGTTTTGTGTGAAGTTAATCGGCCAGTTAGAATTACGATAAAGCCTCTTTTGACTGATAATGGAAGCCCTCGTGCTCTTTAATTTTTAACCGACAAAAAAGAAGAAGTTTCTCCAATAGTCGCATATTTTTTTAATGTCTTTGTGTAGTTGAATTTTTATCGCAGCTCGTCTTTTGTTGCCTGTTAACCGATCTGTGTAAAAATTACTCTGGAAATAACCATTTGCAAGACAGCAAAAGTATTGTTTTCATAAGTCCCAATTTATGAATTCCTTAATTAATTACCTCTGTATTAATGACACCCTATCCATATCTAAGATCGAGTATGGCAATAATCGTAACATGTCCCTGCTAATCAAACTTAAGGGATTCAATTAAACAGGACGCCGTCAGATGACCCGACACCCTTGTTTAAGACAAGATCTTTATGCGTCTCCTTCCCTTCTGGCTTTTTCGCACTGGGTTGAAGAAACGCCGCGTTATGTGCAATAAATAAGCTTTCAGAATCTTCAGAGATAAGCGAATAAAGTCTGATCTTCCAAGGGCATTCTTCCATTTGGTTTAATAAACTTAGTTTTATTATATTTGGTTTAGATGTCTTCTGAGTAAGCTCACTCCATCGTCGACTTTGTCTCTGTCACCTCTGCCTTAGACTAAGGTCAAGAGCAAACCCATTTAAATAAAAAAAGATGTTTCTTTTCATATTATTATTCTTTTCTTCATCAATTCTAGAGGCTTTATAAATTGGGAAGATAGAAGACACACCACATGACTGATACACACTACAGCGCAGTATCTTATAGGTATGTAGGTATACCTTTAGGTATACTGCACTGAATCTTTTTTGGTAAGTTCTTTGACATTTGCAGAGTACAGAATAATAGACTTTCAATTCCTGCAATTATGCCGAAGGAACTATTTATCTTTTTGCAGAACATTTTGAAATATTTAGAGAGAAATAAATCGAAAATTCAGAGCCACAGCGTCGATTTTCCAGCCCAGTGCGTCCCAATTCCTTGTCAATTGCGATCTTAAGCACGTCCTCTAGTCATGTAATTGTTTCTTATTCGTGCAACACATCAAGCGACACGGGGGCGGCCATTTGTAACAAACAATTATGTATAGACGAATATAATCCTGTTATGGATCCATTGGGAATAATTGAATATTTATAGGTTTTGGGCAATATGTTAGGGATGGTGTACAGATATTTCAAGGATAGGGGGACTCGAAATATTGGCAGTTTCAAGTTCAACAATAAAACAGATATAATAAATATTTGTCGGATCCGTCAGGATTTACTCTGTTAGATTCGGTCATCATGTGGGCAGAAGGTGGGTTTCGTGCAATGAAAACACACTGGGTGCGATACACAGCGTTTATTAAAATCACAAATTGACACAATCACTACAAATTACAATTACCACAATAACTGAGCACAACGAATCGAATACAGTTCCGCGACGTCTTCACTCCGATGCGATCAGACACTGAATCATCAATGTCCTCCTCGCCCATCGGCTCAAAACATCACGACTCTGTAGAAGCGCGCTAGAGGTGTGTGTGGGTAGATCACGCGATGTCACCAGTAGTAGCGCGCTGCGATTCGTTTCTTGTCCGTACTAATGACCGGATAGGGCCTTAAAAATGACTAGGGCCGCCAAGCTGCCTAATCTTTTCAGACCGGACCGAATCTGAAGAAAACTTCGTATTCATATTCATTTTGGAAAACCACAACCTGAACAAAGAGATTTAAGATACTATTAAATGTCATTACCCCTAAAAGATTTAATCAATTTAAAATATATAAAATATAATAGATTAAAAGCGGGCGGGGCCCCAGTCCTGAGAGAGCTAGCGGGTCTCTTCAACTCCGTCATCCAAGAGGGTGGGTATAACGCCCGAAGCGTGGAGCAGAGGTGATGTGGTTCTGTTCTTCAAAAAAGGAGACAAAACCTTGCTGAAGAACTATAGAACCATCTCACTTCTGACCCACGTATACAAGCTGTTCTCGAGGGTCGTCACGAACCGTCTCGCCAGAAGCCTTGACGAGTTCCAGCCACCAGAACAAGCCGGTTTTCGAAAAGGCTTCAGTACCACGGTACTGTTCTTCCCCATATGACTGCCGTATCTAAATCAACTCAATTCCCTAAGTGAATAGTGCTGTTCATGTCTTAATAAATTCACTTTATTCTTAGTTCCAGCTAGGTTACACTAAATTCGATTCGATGCACTCCCAGGCTTTTCGCTAAATCATTTAGTGTATGGAGCAGCACTAGTATCGATATTTTTTATAAAATGTTGCGTTTACGTCTAAAGGAAACTCGTTTAGGTTGCTTTTTATTATGCTTTTAGTTACAATGTGATTATATTTAAATTGCCTTTTATCGTACGGGGAGAGTTGAAAATATAGCAATATCTATGATTTTTTAGTGAAACAAAGTAAATGTTGTGTCATCGCGCTTCTCTTTCTATTGAATGCAGTCTGACAGTGACCGCGCTTTAGCTGTTGTCAGCGTCTTAAACCTAGTTTCAAATTCAAATTTAAATAATTTGAATTTGAAACATAGGTTCATAAGATGTTGTGTTAGTTACAGGTAAGTCTGCTATGTCCCGCCATTGAGGCATACAAAATTCATAACATAAATTCGGTACATAGATCAAATACAATACATCAAATTATCATGCAATACATTAAGATTAAATTAGTAGATATAATATACTTATGTCAAATTACAAATTAGTAATTTTTACAAAATAGTGTTTCAATGTATTGTCATTTAGAAATTCTCTTATAGAGTAATAACATTTATTTATCAATAATTCTCGTAGTTTTTTTTTTAATGTATTTATTTCGCTCACAGTTCTGAGAAAAGGTGGAAGATTATTATAGATACGTGGGCCCATACAAAAGATGCTTTGGTGCATAAGCTTTGTTTTACGGGCTACGGTGCGCAGCTTGTCTTTCTGTCTGGCCCTAGTGCAAAATTCAAACAAGTTTGGATTTGCTTTTATGAACATTACAGTTTCATATATGTATACACAAGGGAGGGTAAATATATATTTTTTTTTTTGTAGTTATTTTTTTAGTTTATACGGGAAATCCTTCCCAATTCTTTTCTCACTACTAATTACAGACAGATGTCATTCCGTAAACCTATAAAACAGCCGTCCATCCGTATCACCATTTCCGGCTAACATCAAAGAATCAAAATGCTTCTTAAAGAAAAATCAATAAACACTAGTTATATTACGCGGCGTTGCTTGCACCTGTTACTGGCTGTTTCTAAGAAGTTCATCTTTAAAAAAACGACTATGAAGAGTTAAAAATTGTGTTACGGTGGTTGGATGACTGGTGTGTAAGTACCATTTTCTTTTTGAAGACTTAGGGAATGGAATTTTGTTCCTTTGTGGTAGGTCTGTAGACATTCGTGTCTTTTTTTTTTTTGGGTGGGAAATTGGCAAATAACTTCTCCCGCTCTGGGCGGAGCGGGAGGGCGTGTCAGACTTTTACTGACTAAAACCCACCGTGTTCCTTCAAATGCCTGTGTGCCAGGGCCACGATATCCCTTTCGGACAGGCTCCTAACCCTGGCAGAGACTTACGTAAGTCTATCAATAAATAAATGCCACCGCCAATTATTTCTCAAATAATATTGAGGTATTCCACTCAGAGCACTGATTTCAACAGCACTTGTCCGAACCGCACCTGAATACTTCCACTAACCGCACTGAAACAATTTTTTTATAAGTGCGGTTCGGTGGAACAGTTTATTAATTGACCAAAAAAATTATTTGCAAATTTAAAAAAAAATCTAAGAAGATCTACTTACCGAAATAAATATAAATTCATTTCACTGTCGCTTTAGGAAAACATTCATGATAATGTATCTTCCAGAAGAACTATGCAGACACAGACGCACATACATACAACTGTACATACCTACAATCAAAGAGACAAATCACCTATGCTGAGACCACCATGAAAACTACCGTATGTAATACAGCAATATTCGGACCCTCAATACAAATGGCTGGTCAAGCCCCATAAGTAATGGTGTTCATTTATCATACATATTATTGCACCTATGTGTACGGACAGACGGACACTCTATGTGTAGATGTTCAATCATTTATATGAGGTAGGAGAAAAATTGGGTGATTATGGGGGACACAGGTTGATTGTTTTTGTTTTGCATGGGACTTAAATATTACTGGTGAAATGTGGATGTACTAATATAGGTACTTATTACGAGAGCGTACTTACATCGAACCACAGTAAGGACTATTTCTGTTTGCAGCGCTCGGCCACAGAGTAAACGGACAGAGTCAGGCCCGGTTTCCACCAAAGCAGAGAGGAGAGGAGATGTTTGTAAACGACCAATAAGATACCGTTACCGTACCATTCGCATCGAAATAACGATATCTTATTGGTCGTTTACAAACATCTCCTCTCCTCTCCACTTTGGTGGAAACCTGGCCTGACTCTGTCCGTTTACTCTGTGGCCGAGCGCTGCAAGCAGGTAGTCTTTACGGTGGTACGATGTACGCTCCCGTGATAAGGAGTGTAGAGGTTCTATGATAATACATCATGCTAGTGACACTGGCAGCTTAATAAAAATAATTATTAAAATCGGAAGATAGTATTAAAATGATGAATTGTCAGGGAGACAGACGAAGATTAGCAGACAAAGAAATATGTATTAATATTGAAAAATACTATCTTCCGATTTAAAATATCTATTTTTATTAAGCTGCCAGTGTCACTAGCCTGATGTATTATCATAGAACCTCTACAGTACCTATATTAGTACACCCACATTTCGCCAGCACTAATTCTGTACAGTAGTACCCAACTGATATGGCTTACCGATGTACCTGCGCAGAAGGTGAATTTTAAAAGTGCGGGTAATGCTATTGACCAATCGGCACGCTCCACGCACCGCGGTTCTTTTTCCTGTACCGCTGTTGGTTGGCAGCTGCCGCCATGTTAGCGCGCGCCGCGTGGCATGTTTGTCAGCCGCCATACTTCTGATCGAGTGCACGCTAACAGCTCCTGTGTATTATGAACCTTATAAAAGTGACCTAAGGTTGATTGTAAGTTTTAAGCATTCTTTCGTTAATCTTCGGGGCCATACTTTCTTTTCTGTGCGAACGAAGATTCACGACGCGCCTTATCAATTGGGTACCACTGTAATAAGTTGAATTATTCTGCTTTTATGAAAATACTGTTTTGGTTAAAACAACCAAACATTTTACATGAAATCTCAAGCAACTCATTCTGAACCCTTATCACTTTATAAACTTTTCAAACGTACCTTACATTTATATATTCGCCACAGTTTCTCTGCCAAAGGAGACTCTCAAAAGATTTGTGCCTGTAAATTCGCTACTTAGCACCAGAAACCAGGTCTTATTTATTTAAACAAGCTTCATACTCAAAGGATGCAAATCGTCAGTGTTTATGATTCTCTAAGGAGAGACGACCATCTGCTGCGGTGTATTCTTAATGTTGCCAGATTATATCCTTGCTTTAATGTTTTCTTGCACAACGAAAATGTTCTTTACTAACTTTTTAGACTTTTGTATCTTGCTTATGCGTATGAAGTTTCATTAAAAGCGGTTCAGTCATTTCGAAAAACAAGGGTTTGAAAGTTTGTATGATATTCCATTTCATACGGTGAATCAGCAGCGGTACTGTTATTAATTTTTTTTATATTAAATTCAGTGTGCATCATTAGAAGCCTTTCATTAATTTAAAAAACCGGTCAAGAGCGAGTCGGACTCGCGCACCGAGGGTTCCGTATGTATATATGATGTTGATGATTTCTGAAAAACTGTGCTATTTAGAGACATCGTTTTATTTTTCCAGTAATCTTTACATAAACTTCTATCACATAGAATAATTTCAGATTTTTATCTATGAAAACTTCGGAGATAAGGGGGGGGGACGGTATTTTTTTTTACATTTTTCATCAAAAGTCGGAAACTGTGCTGCCCAAAAAAAAAAAAAATGTTTGAGAATGTGCAAACAGCGCTCTTTCATATGATACCGCACATGTCCTAGTAGCCCCACTTCATTTTTAAGACCTCCTTTCAGGCGCTTTTGCAAAAAAGATAGTAGCAAAGTAGTTGGGCTAACGTCATCTAAAACTATTCTAAATTTCAAGTTGATAGAATTAGTAGTTCTCGAGATATTCAGGTGTGACAGACAGACAGACTTAGTCTCACCATAAGGGTTCCTTTTACCATTTTGGTACGGAACCCTAAAAAGCGTTCAGTTTTCAGATTTTTGGCCATTTGAGCCCAAGGCATTTCACCGTTTGGTTCCTAGAAAATGTTATTGCGCAGCCATCTGCGCAAAGTTCGGACCGGCCATATTAATCATGGGCCGTATTGTACCTATGTATAGATAGCATTTATAAGTTATTTACTTAGTTTTGAACTTACCCCACGCAAAATAAAACCGTATGCAAATAAGTATTGAAGAGCATTTTAATACAAAAATCTCCGACAGAAACGGAATTTATATTTTAATTAATTACATTTCTTTGTTCCTTACATTTCAAAGGAACTTTTCCATTCAATAAAACTTGCAAATACCTTCGAATCTGAACAAATTAGTTACATCTGTCACAACCTTATGCCCTGAGCAATAAGGTTGAAATAAGGTTGTTTTTAGAAGGTACATTTGTGAAGAAAGGGCAGTAAGAAATTATTAGACGTGTCCCGTCGTTAGAAATCAAAACATTAGAAACTTTGGTAAGAAGGGTACATGGCAGTTTACTGTGATAGAAAACTCGGTATGTGGCATTTACAATCTTCCAATTAACGTTTATTTTTGAAGCTCTCGACATAATATTCCGATTTTGTAAACTTGAATGAAGACAAAACTCGGTTTTAGGTTTCCGTACCAAAATGGTAAAAAGGAACCCTTATGGTGAGACTAAGTCTGTCTGTCTGTCACACCTGGATATCTCAAGGACTACTAATGCTATCAACTTGAAATTTACAATAGTTTTAGATGACGTTTGCCCAACTATTTTGCATACAAGAAACCCTTTTTTGCAAAAGGGACTTAAATTTTTTAAGTGGGGCTACTATGCGGGGTATCATATGAAAGAACGCTGTTTGCACATTCATTATATAACATTTTTTTTAGACAGCAGTTTCCGAGTTTTAATAAAAAATGTAAAAAAAATACCGTACCCCCCCCCCCCCCCCCCTCCCTTATCTCCGAAGTTTGCATAGATACAAATATGAAATGATTCTATGTGATAGAAGTTTATGTAAATATTACAGGAAAAATAAAACGATGTCTCTAAATAACACAGTTTTTCAGACATCATCAACATCTTATATCGTACGGTGCGCGAGTCCGACTCGCTTCTGACCGGTTTTTATTATTATTATATAACACCAAATGTCACTCGTCCGGTTGATGCTAAAAGTCTGTAAGGTTGGCTACGTTTCAGGCAGCTGCTTAATGCTTGCTAATCTTGCTCTGTCGTTTCTCTTGGAGACCCTGTAACGTATAGATTGTAGGTAGATACTGTGAAGGAACATATACTTATTTTTGGAAAATTCTACTAGCTAGTTTATTTTTATACAGTTCCAGCTTAAGCACTAAGAAGTGGGTGAAGGGCTGATGTAATTTTGATGTTCAAAAATGATAAAATTAGACAGAAGACAGAGAGAAACAGAGACAGAATGCTTATTTTCAGCTTAATTTGAATAAATGACTCTTGATTTTGCTTTTAACATAAAAAAAAAACAATAAAACATTTACAACACAATTTCCAACTCTCCTCTGCCACATACCCAATCCTGAAATTCCTTCTCATCTTCAAAACACGGAAGTTACTCGCCGTGTATAATTACGAGGTAAACGACCGTGACCGAGAAGGGGCAGACTTAACCCTTCACAGTTCACTCGCATTTATTGTTTTAAATAAACTTGTAAACAGATACAAGTTATAATTGCTAGGGTTGATTTTGAATTTAATGATAATAATCAAAAATATTCTGCGGTGATTTGAGATGGGTTGAATATTAATACTCGAATGGATAAATTGTATTTTGGTTAATTTTAGCGATCGCAGCAGGTTGGTGGACTGTTAAATAATAATTACGCTTGGAAAAGATGTTTTTACGGTTAATCGAACAAAATATTGCCTCAACAAACACACAATTGAAGCTTTGCTTGCTCATTGTATTCCTGCACCCTGTGGGTCAGCTGTACTCAGCGGGCACTCAATGCCCTTCGTGTACAATATAATAACGCCTTTAGGATGCTGATGGGGCTATCGAGATGCTGTAGTGCGTCTAGCATGTTTATGGAGGCTAAGATTGATGGCTTTCATGCCATCATGAGAAAGAGAGCGGCCTCCATATTGCACCGTATCCGAGCAAGCTCCAATAGCATTCTAAAGGTAATAGCGGGCCGACTAGACAGTCCTTTTCTTGGGCACTGGATTGCACTCCATCCGCCTTATTACAAAACAAGGTTTATCTTCAGACCCAGGTTTAAAACATGGAGCCATTATTGAATTTCGAACTTTATTCCGACTATGGTAAAGTTCCTAAACACAAAACTGACAACTTAGTACCGAACTAAGTTTTCAGTTTTGTATAAAGAACGGTATTTCAATCACTGTTACGTTCTTATTACAAAAACTGGCTGCATGGTTTAAGCCATGTCAAAATATAAATCTTGTTTTGTAATAAGGTCGCATGTGTCCAACAAAATATGATTTTGTTTTCTTTGATTGTTCTTGTAATTTTATTTGCTGTGTTTTACTAACATAGGCTTTAAGCATTTACTAACACAATTATGGATGTCTTATATGGTCTGAAATAACCTGATTATATATTAAAGTTACTTATGGAACCCACCCACACAGAGTAAGTTAACTTAAGTTGTCATCAAGCTCTTTTGTCTTAATAACAGAGTTAATAACAAAAAAATAATTTTCATTTTCGGTAAATAAATAAGTTTCAGTTATCGTACGAGTATCACCACTGACAAATGAATGTAGCAGAACGCTATGTGATAACTTAAAAGTGACATGACTTAAGCCACACATTTTATCACAGTTTGAGCGATAAAACTGTTTTGTCATATTTTTTTTTTTTTAATAAAGTATCACAGCTGGTGATACCTTATTCACATTACAATCTAGCCTATTCGCTAATAAGTAATTTAAATATAATCTAAACTGCTAAGTAAATATAAAATGAAGAAATCGTCCAATAACGTCTTTCTTATTCACTTTATGTTAAGGGGAAGACACTTAATTTAAGCACTACAGTTTAAGTTCACTCACACTGCACTAAACTAACTCAAAAGGTTTTACCCTTTTTAGTCTTCGCACTAATTCAGTGATGTCAAGGAGCTGGATCGCCTCGACATTCACGTGATGATGAAGTCTGTGTTCTTGAGCTTCTGCATATTTTATTATTACTATGTTTACGACATCCATCTTGAGGTCCCGGTGGAGGTCGCTGTTTCTAATGTACCAGGGCGCGTTGACTATATCCCTGAGTACTTTGTATTGGAATCGTTGTATAATTTGACGATTGCTTTGGCTGGTGCAACCCTACAGCTGAATACCGTAGGTCCATACAGGCTTTAAAACTTGTTTGTATAATAACAATTTGTTAGATAATGACAATGGCGACTGTCTACCAAGTAGCCAATACATTTTTTTGTATCTAATATCTAGTTGTCATAAAATGCTAGTACAAATTGGCATGACATAATTTATCATGTCACAAACGTCTTGACTCGCCCATGCTCGGCCCGCAGGACCAATGCACCTTTGTAAATTGTCTATGGAGGAACTCGGTGGCTCTATACCCTAGTCAGGTCGTAGACTAATGTTATAAGTTCAATATATTCTTGCTAGGGGCACAGTAAAACAATAAATTCTTCGCATTTTTAAAGCACAATGCACGTATTGTACATAGTCCCGATTCGGACATCGCTTGTCGTCCGAGGCAAACACGTTGTCTTTAGAATGTCTACGTCCCGTTTTGTCTCGTCCCTGCTTTCCATATGCACATATGAAGCGTAGTAGGAATTGTTTGTACAAAATATTATGCGAGGAACAAACTGTGATCAAACCCCTGCGACAGTTCGCTGTGTGTCTTGTCCTCACTGTATGAATTGTTGAGACGACAAAACATCATAATATTTATGAGTTGAACGTTACTAATTTAGTCTTCAGTATGTATGCTTACACACACACCCACACACACGCACACACCCCTCGCTCGCCTTGCACGTCACGCTTGTACATGAATTCATGTATGACTGAGTACTCACTTACGCCTAAACATATATTATGGCAGGCTTAGGCCCGGTTTCCACCAAAGGGGAGAAGAGCGGAGAGGAGAGGAGATGTTTTGTAAACCTTTTTTGTGCCCTTATCAAAAAAGCATATTATAAGATTAAGGACTACGTTGAAGACAAGGAAGTTTGGCATTAATTCCTTCTGTACATGTGGTTTTCCTGAAAACTATGTAAATGTCTATTAACAGCTCCCAAATTACAATGTTTTTTTTTAAATTTAATTTTATCTTTTTTTACAAACTTCACTGACATAATGTTTTTCTTATTTGACATTATTATACCTACAATTTTAATTTCAACAAGGCAAACAACACTTTTATTATTTGTATCATATTTTATATTGTTTTTCTTTTTGGCAATGTGAGGACGTTCTAGGCTAATAGACTGTAGATCTGTAGACCATTTTCTATTTTGTTAAGTACCTGGTACTTTTGACGGGCCTACGCTGTCCTCTCATACCTAATAACACTGTAAATGATAAATGATAAATGATTTTATTTCTGTAAGTAGGTTTGTACAAACACTTTTACACGTCAATCATATTTTAAAAACTAGATGAGGTCGGCGTTTCCTATCTGACTACTCTGAGAAGAAAGGCCGAAACAAACTCAGAGGTCATAGTCTCTTTTAAAGTCCAGACATAATCTTGGTCAGATCATTTGAAGACCATGTAGATTGGTGTCTGAAATGGTCTTTTGAGGAAAGAACCACACAGGTTGAGTGGACCTGACCAGTCAGTGCACGCATTTGTCAGTAATCGTGCAGCTCTACTCAGAATATAAGGAGCTCAACGATGCGACTATCAATACCAAAGAAAGGCCATTTGGGTAGGCCACTTATATGACTCAAACTGCCAGACCATGATTAACACTAACTGAGAATAAAAGAAAAGGAAAAAAAAATATAATATGTACAAAAATTGGAGCAGCTCAATCCCAAGCCTTTTTGTCCTCAATATAATCTTTAACAGTATAAAAGGCTTTCTGGCACAACTTACGTTTAATGAATGATTTGAATTTATTAAGGCTTAGATCTTGAACGTGGCTTGGAAGTTTATTATAAAAGCGTATACATTGACATCGAAACGAGCCACCTATTTTCTTGAGCCTTGTTGTAGGTACAACAAATTTGTGTTTGTTCCTAGTATTTATATTATGGATATCACTGTATTTTTTAAATAATTTTATATTTTTATGGGCATATAATAGATTTTCAAAAATATACTGAGAAGGCACAGTCATTACATTAATCTCCTTAAATTTCTCTCTGAGAGAGTGTCTTGGACTTAATTTATAAATTGATCGAACAGCTCTTTTCTGCAAAACAAAGATAGTCTGAATGTCGGCAGCATTTCCCCATAACAGAATACCGTACGACATTACACTATGAAAATAGCTAAAGTACACTAAACGGGCTGTCTCTATGTCAGTTAAATTACGAATTTTTCTAACAGCATATGCTGCGGAGCTTAGCTTTTTTGACAGTTTATCTACATGTGGGCCCCACTGAAGCTTAGCATCCAAAGTCAAGCCCAAGAATACAGTGCTATCTTCAGGATTCAATTCTTCGCCCTTTATTAACACATTAGTTTTCACCTGCCTAACGTGAGGTAGCGTAAACTTAATGCATTTGGTTTTTTTTTCATTTAGAAGTAAATTATTAACATTAAACCAGTGAACTACTTTTGAGATCGCGCTATTTACATCGTCAGTAACCAGCTGCTGACGTTTAAGTTTAAACAAAAGTGAAGTGTCATCTGCAAACAACACTATATCATGATTATCCTTTATGAGGTAAGGCAAGTCATTAATATAAATAAGAAACAAGAAAGGACCAAGAATTGAGCCCTGTGGGACTCCCATTCTTACTATAGATCCGGGAGATCTTTTCCCATTGACGTCAACGCTCTGAATCCTATTACTCAAGTATGAAATAAGAAGATCCAGAGCGGTGTTCCGGATCCCGTAGTGGCGGAGTTTCCTGATTAACGTTTCAATTTGTGTAATTTTAAAACATTGTAAAAGCCATTTTTTTTTTAAAGAGTGACCGTGGAGTTTCTTGCTGGCTCTTCTCCATAGGAAACGACCAATTGGAACCGTGCACCTAGCTTCTGACGTTCGATAAGTGCCCATATGTAAGCTTTTGTGAAATAAAAAAATTTGATTTGATTTGAAACGACCAATAAGATACCGTTATCGTACCATCGTATTTAAATAACGATATCTTATTGGTCGTTTACAAAACATCTCCTCTCCTCTCCGCTCTACTCTGCTTTGGTGGAACCAATTTCGCTAAAGTGTGTAGAGATTAAAATAAGCATTTTAACTGTTTTTCATAGTGAGACGGTACGTCAAATTACTTATTGGGGCATTTAATAACCAAGCAATGAGTGTAGTGAAACTGGCCACTGAGTACAATCCCTGGCCGCCTTAGACCATTTTAACCGGTCTAAGCTGGCCACAACACGGACAGACCGCACGCACAAACGGTGTCAGACCTAAAAATTAAAACTTCACAACACTCACCAAAAATGCAAATCACACCCAGAAACCCGTAAATACGTAAACAGTGACATCCTATGGCATCCCATAAAATAAAATGGCGGCCATAAGAGTTGACCCATAAACAAGGTTAGACTTGCACCAACATTCCCAGATTTGGACAATTAATTTCACAAATTAATGAAGGGTGGCCAGTTCATTTTAGGTAATTTTACTTGCTAATACACAACATTTTGGCAACATGTTTGCAAGGCAAAATTGTGAGGTCCATCGTTTATATGTTAAAGGTTTGTTTTCGGTAAAATGACAGCTGGTTGGGAATAATTTTATGAAGGATATATTTTTTACATCAAAATGGGTAGTAAAAGTATTGAAACGTAATTATGGTTATGGTTTACTTAATTTTATGGAAGTCACGTTGTGATACAGAGATGATTACTGCCGGGGTATTAAATGTTATATTATGCTTATTTTAAAGCTTGTAGCACTGGAATGTAGGTGTGCGCTGATGATTGGCGAAGTACCGTAAGTTTTTACTTCGCCTGTGGCTAAAATATAAACTCTTGCAGTTATATTCGTGCCTATGTGTGTATTGATTTGTGCATATATTTATATGTAATCAGGTATATAACATACATACATACATAAACTCACGCCTTCTTCCCATGGGGGTAGGTAGAAACTATAGAACGCCACCTGCTACGCTCCTTACATACTCCTTTTGCTTCGCCTATGTTCATACATCTAGTCATACAAGCACGCCGGTTGCGAGTACTACGCACCTGACCTTTCTGAAGAACATCACCAATTTGGTCACTATATGTCCTTCTAGGGCGTCCCCTCCCGGCGTTTCCACTCACCTCTGCTTTATAAATACCTTTTGTTAGTCGCCTAATATAAAATAATATCGGTATATAATATAGCATATATATATTTTTTTTTTATTGATGTTCAAAAAAAAATATATATCACAGAGTTAATAATTATGCTAAAAACCACAGAAGCCTTTGATGGCTTATACATGGCTAGTGAGTTCGGAAATTATATTTATACTTAATATCTATAATATAGGTACTACAAAGTAACAATCTATACTGTAAGCTTGTGAGTTTACTTAATTATTATCAGAGATCGGAATCTAGGCGTAATACCAGGGCCGCATGTAGAAGGATATTATTCTTGATTTTAAAAATATTGAAAAAATTTAATTTTATTGAATACACCGATACTCCGACCCTTTTTTTTTTTTTGGGCGGAGCGGGAGGGTTGTCAGACTTTTACTGACTAAAACCCACCGTGTTCCTTCAAATGCCTGTGTGCCAGGGCCACGATATCCCTTTCGGACAGACTCGTAACCCTGGCAGGCATAGGTCCTTTCGGACCCCGTCAATTGGTGCTGACGTCTGTTTGAGGTGCGCGTGGAATTCGGGCGATTCCCGACGCCCAGGGCGTCTCCTGCGGCGACTAAGGGCGGAAGGGCGGGCACCCTGCCTCACCCTCACGCGTTCCGCCTCCTCCTTCGCGAAATACTCCGATCCCTGCTTCTTAAATACTATAATATCAACACAATGAAATATGGTAGTAAGCATATCGACTAAAGTGCATATTCATAGTTTGTAGTTTGCAAAAATGCTTTTTTAATGAACATTTTGCTTTTTTAGGGTCACAGAGGTATTTCTTTTGCACGTCCGCAGGAAGTTCGTTTACTATTTTTGGTAGTACCTATATAGGTGTATATTCTCATACCATACGTATCGTATTGTTGCATCTAGGCAAGGTAAAGGTTTTTATGTTGGCTAAAGTTCTTAATTTAGGATGACGTGTTTTATTTTAAACTATTTATATTGATACATTCGTCTTTTAGTATTGAGAGTCTGGTCATGTTTTGTATTGGCAATATGTTGCTAAAATTAAATAGTTCAGAGTAATCATTTTGGTATTTGGTTTTATAGTTTGTATTTATATATGTGTATATTTGTAGGTAAATAAATATGAACTCCTCAATTTTTCTTTATTTCACCTAACACTGTTTGTCTCGATCTGCATCACCCAAAGGTTGACTGATAGAAAATTAAGCCCGGCTCTCTACATTTGTGTGCTTAAATTATTAAATAAATAAATAAAACCTCAGTCGTTCAAGTTATCAGGTAACTAGATTGCCAGCCACATTGCTAGTTATGCTGATGAAGAACAAAACACTACGCTTGGAACAGTCATTCATAAGTATTATCTCCCAGATTTAGCGAAAACCCAACTCACTCTTAGAAATCATCCAAAAATCCTTATCACGTTTTTCGATTCCCATACGATCACATATCACTACAAAACCAGGCTAAGCAGAGGTTACACGTGTCGTATCTTTTATTCAAGTGAAGAGCTCCCCCGATAGCACCGTGCCTTAATTAAGAGGGTGTACACACCTGCTTTAATCACAACATTATACATGCATTTGTATGTCGTTTTAATTAGAGATTGGTTCGGAAATCGGGGAGTGCGTTTGGAGTTGCTTAGTGACGTCAGAGAGGCAAAATATGGTGAATAGCCTTCAATGAGTGGATAGACTTCAATGAGAGAGTCAATAATTGCGAAATAAATTACAGTTTCTGCAAAAATATTGGCCCAGCAATAGTGTGTGCCATGAACTGCTTTATTTATTTAGCTCCAATACAAGTACTATTACTCGTATAACTTACTGGGATTGCCTAAATTTATGTATGAGACAATGTTTGGCATAAAATACATTGTTTTGTATTTTTTGCAGTGTTCTCGTAAATAATTAATAATTTACGCACACAATTTACCTACATTGTCTTCTTTTTTTTTTTCAATTTAAAAATCCAGATATAATTTCTAGGTTAATAAATAAATATAAAATTTTATTGTAACTAAAAACAACTGATCTGAACTTTTAGTATATTAATATAATGTATGTGTTACTAGCTAGTTTTTAAATACTTTCCATTGTAATCCATGGAGAACGTAGTGGGTAGCATAATTGCTTAACATGTAATATTAAGATAGATATAATTACAATATCGTAATGTGCTACTGTTTGTTTTTCCTTAAATAAATAAATAAATTAAATAAATAAATAAAACTTTTATTTTAAAGCCTTATTTTACCACAAACATCTGCTTTTACTTTGCTCCGAAATAACAATATTTTCACCAAAAACTTATAGCCAAATAAGTACCAAGCCGTTACACTGCAATTTGGCATCCTAAAATGTCGCTGTAGGTAATTTTACAGTCAGAAAGACATACAATTTGCACCCACATACAGCATTCTCAATATAAAAGTATAATTTCAACCGCATATGTCGAAACCGAATTATGTTATTACATTTAATATACGTTTTTAGAGTTCCGTACCCAAACGGTCCCGACGGGACCCTATTACTAAGGCTCCGCTGTCCGTCTGTCACAGGGCTGTATCTTTTGAATCGTAATAAGTAGAAATTTTCATAAAATGTGTACTGGACGCTATACAAACAAATAATAGGTAGTACGCCCTAGGAGGTAATAATGATAGTGACCTAATCGGTGATGTTCTTCAGAAAGGTCAGGTGCGTAGTACTCCCTTGTCGGGCGACTGGTGCGGGTGGGGCCGGATTTGGCGGAGAGCCAGTTTGGTTTCCGCAAGAGGCGCTCTACGGTGGACGCCATCATGCGCGTTCGAGCCCTCACGACGGGGGATGCTGTTGCCCGGGGTGGGGTCGTCTTGGCGGTGTCTCTTGACATCGCCAATGCCTTCAATACCCTGCCCTGGAGTTGCATTAGGTAGGCACTTCGGTATCACCGGATGCCGACCTACCTCTGTCGAGTGGTCGAGGCCTATTTGACGGACAGGGCCGTCATCTACCCCGGTCACCACGGAGAGATGAACCGGCGAGAGATGTCGTGCGGTGTCCCACAGGGATCGGTCCTGGGGCCGCATCTGTGGGACATCGGTTACGACTGGGTGCTGCGTGCCGACCTCCCTAGCGGCGTCAGCGTAGTCTGCTACGCTGACGACACGCTGGTCCTGGCGCAGGGGAAGTCGCATCAGGCGGCGGCTGAACTAGCGGCACGCGGGGTTGCGACAATCGTCAATAGGATCCGGCAGTTGGGACTCGAGGTGGCCTTGCACAAGTCCGAGGCCATGTGTTTGTATGGTCCTCGGAACGCGCCACTGTCGGGTTCCCAAATAACGGCAGAAGGGTTCAGATCGGCGTCGAGTCGACGATGAAGTACCTGGGACTCGTCCTCGACAGCCGTTGGAACTTCGTGGAGCATTTTCGACGTTTGGCTCCCAGACTGGACCGGGGCTGCATTAAAGCGGCTCCTGTCCAATCTAGGGGGTCCAAACGCCTCCTGCCGGAGGCTCTACGCGGGGGTCGTGCGGTCCATGGCCCTTTACGGGGCACCGGTGTGGGCGCGTTCTATAAGGCTGCGACCAGCCCAGCGGTTGAACGCGTCCCAAAGGGTCATGGCCATCATGCTGGTCCGAGGATACCGCACGGTCTCCCGTGAGGCGGCGAGCCTCCTTGCCGGACTACCGCCATGAGATCTGGAGGCAAAAGTCCTCGCGCACGTCTGGGAGTGGCGCGAGGAGGCGAAACGCCGGGGTGAAACTCCGCTGCCGCGAGAAATCTCGGCACAGCGGACAGAGCTCCGGCGGGATCTTATGGCGGCATGGAGAGTGCGATTGTCGCAACCCAGCGCTGGGCACGCCACAATTGTGGCAATAAGTCCCCTCTTTGAGGAGTGGCAAGAGAGGCGCCAAGGCGTCCTTACCTTCCGCCTGACGCAGGTCCTCACCGGACACGGTTGTTTCGGGAGGTTCCTGTTCAGGATAAAGCGGGAGGAAACGCCCGGGTGTCACCACTGTGTGGATCGCCCGGAGGACACGGTGGAGCATACGGTGGAGGTCTGCCCAGCTTGGGTGGAGCACCGCCGTGTCCTCACGGAGGCGATCGGCGGCGGCGATCTCTCGCGTCCGGCCCTGGTTCAGGCCATGGTTCGGAGCGAGAGGGCATGGGAGGCCGTCACTTCCTTCTGCGAAGCAGTAATGCTTGCGAAGGAGGAGGCGGAACGCGTGAGGGAGAGGCAAGGTTCGCGCCCTCGCGCCCCTAGTCGCCGCAGGAGACGCCCCGGGCGTCGGGAGTCGCAAGCCGATTTCCGGCCACCGTAGGCGCGGGCCTGCGGACGGTGAGCGATGGGTAGCTCACCGTCCGATAAGGACCAGGCCCGGGTCGACGGCGCGTCGTATTCCACGCGCGCCTCAAAGAGTTGTCAGCACCAACTGATGGGGTCCAATAGAGCCAATGCCTGCCAGGGTTGCGAGTTTGTCCGAAAGGGATATCGTGGCCCTGGCACACAGGCAAATGAAGGAATACGGGTGGGTTTTAGTCAGTAAAAGTCTGACACGCCCTCCCGCTCGGCCCAGAGCGGGAGAAGTTATTTGATAATTTCCCACCCAAAAAAAAAAAAAAGGTGCGTAGTACTCGCAACCGGCGTGAGTGTATTGCCTGAAGTATGAACGTAGGCGAAGCAAAAAGAGTATAAAAGGAGCGTGGCAGGTGGCGTTCTATAGTTTCTGCCTACCCCCATGGGAAGAAGGCGTGAGTTTATGTATGTGTACCTATGTAATAAAAATAAATAAAGTAAAAAATTAAAGGGTACAAGGGTACAAGAAATAGGTATGTTTTTTCGGCGTTTTTGTTTTACTAAAGTATAAAAAACAAGCTATGCCCCGCGGTTTGACCCGCATAAGGGCTTCTACATACTGGCGCGACACGCGACGCGACACAAAGGCCCCGCGTGTCGCGCGACGAGCGCTGCCTTTGTGTCGCGCCGCGAGTCGTGCTGGTCTGCAGAAGCCCTTATGCGGGGCTTATGTCATAAGTCTTGATCCCGTGGGAATATCGGGATAAAAAGTATCCTAATCCAGGTCATTGTCTACCCATGTGCGTGAAAGCGTAACAAACAAATAAACAAACAAACTCACTTTCTCATTTTTATAATATTAGTTAGGATAAATGTATTGTTCAATTTTGTACGGTAGTGCGGAACCCTTCGTGTGCGAGTCCGACTCGCACTTGGCCGCTTTTTTACGCTATATTGTCGTAAATTGTGCATCTGAGGTCCGGTCACTGACCGCTTGAGTAGGTAGGGTGACGTTGCGAGGCCACTAAGATGGCGCATCTCGGCAATTCGCTTGTCTATAGCCTATTGTTTGTGCACGTAGTTGATGAAAAGGCACGTTAGCAAGTTTATTGGGAATTAAATGTTTATTTTATGAGTAAGCTATTTGCTAAAACCTTTAAGAGTTTTAGTGTTTTCTTTAGAAAAAATATTAGTGAGTATTGTTAATGTTTGCTAACAGCTTTTTACAGCAAAGTAATGATCAAACTTAGGTACAGTTTTCCTTTTGGCATTTTTTTATTAGACACGCAAGTTGGAATTTTGACCTTCAATATCTCCGTAACTTGAAAGTAGCCAAGTAAGTATAAGAAAACACAATGTCGAGAAGAATACGTGACTCTCGGCTTCGTTAACCGATTTTTTACCCCGTAATTATTACAGATAAGTCTGCTAAGAACCCACTAAGTTTGATCCAAGTTTTCTTAGGCCCCAATACACTATCTTATTTATCATTCAAATATGATTTCATATCTGTCAAATTCTATGATCATAGTTTAATGATTTTGTTCTTAATTTTTACATATAACACTTATGATCATATAAACGTCATACTTAATCAAGATGAATAACGACTTTAGCCGTGTTTTCCGTAAAAAAGAAGATAAAAGTTAGTAAAAAAAGCTTTTTTTCGTCGTAAAGATTTCCATATTCCAGTCGAAATTTTTGCATTTTGACGCCATTTTTGAGATTAGACGTATATGATCATATTTGTACGCTTGCTGTCACACAGAATCCCTTAACTATGATCATAGACAATTTGTATCATATGTAGATATTATGCCGTCATATGCTCTTCATATAAAAATTACTCATACATCTCTGATCATATTTCTATGATAGTCTTATATGGCAGTTGCTTAACAAACCAAGATTTTTCCTACTTTTCTCCCCATGACCCATTATCTCAATAAGCAACATTTTAGCGTTCACCTGGACCATGATCCAAATATTAATTTATATCGCCCACCTCCGCGGTCAGCAGTCGCAGGTGCGAATAATTCCTTTACAAATGATCCCCTACCCAAATGACAAGTGACGCCGAAGGTCCCTGCTTGTATAGATCCCGTAAACTGTTTGAACGAGACGAGTTTACAAATGATTAATTATATCGTCCACATTGTCCAGTTCTGTATTTATGGAAGGCCTAGGGAATAAACAAAAAAGATTAATTTGCGGTTATGATGACGAACTGGACATGCCAGAATACTCCTGCCTTCCTGGTTTCATTGAATGCTTAAATCAATACCTATCAATCGTGACAGTCTTAAAACTTTTAAAAATATATTATAAAAGCACTTTCGGTTAGAAGACATTTGACTTATCATTCCAATAATTAAATAATTTATCACTTTTTTTATTTATTAAATTAAATTTAAAATTCAATGTTAAATTATTCTTGTTGTTTTTAACTAATTTAATTGGCCTTGGCCGTTTTATGTTAAATAAATAATTAATAGTATATTTTTATTTTATTTCTTCAGAAACCTTACAGCTGGGTTAAACGATAGTGTAGGAAGGCCAATAATAAGTTTTCACTGATTATGAAACTTTCAAATTTCACTGAGTAGGAAAAGAGGCAGTAAACAGGCAAAAGGAAGTAAAAATTAAAAGCACTCGGACAGAATTTTGAATACTTAGACTTAACCCGCCTTATTACAAAACAAGATTTATATTTTGACATGGCTTAAACCATGGAGCTAGTTTTTGTAATAAGAACGTAACAGTGATTGGAATACCGTTCATTATACAAAACTGAAAACTTAGTTCGGTACTAAGTTGACAGTTTTGTGTTTAGGAACTTTACCATAGTCGGAATAAAGTTCGAAATTCAATAATGGCTCCATGTTTTAAACCTGGGTCCGAAGATAAACAATGTTTCGTAATAAGGGGGAACAAGTTTCAGTAATCTTTGAAGAAGTAGTTACATAATATTTAATTCAGTTTAGGGACACTGGTATATAATATAAATGCTATATTAAACTAGAGAAATAAATGAATTCTGATTCTGGTACATAAAAAATAAATGTTAATTGTCAACACACTGACACAAGCCGCTTTATTACAAAACAAGATTTATATTTGACATGGCTTAATATTTTAATTATATTATTTATTTTTAAAAGTGAATATACAACTAAATATTCTGTGAATATTTCAAGCATCTACCTGTTGCTATTATCAATATAGAGCAAAAACGAGCAAAAAAAACACGTTTGTTGTATGGGAGCCCCCTTAATTAAACCATGGAGACAGTTTTAGTAATAAGAAGTGATTGAAATACCGTTCTATAAACAAAACTGAAAAGTTAGTTCGGTACTAAGTTGTCAGTTTTGTGTTTAGGAACTTTACCATAGTCGGAATAAAGTTCGAAATTCAATAATAATGTTTTAAACCTGGGTCTGAAGATAAACCTGGTTTTGTAAGGATCGAGTTTACACCTCAAATATTTTTCTGGTTTTTCTGCCTGGTTAATCCTGAAGGTGGTACTTAAAGTACCCATAGGTACACTTAAATAAAGTACAGGTATTTAACAAACATTATCGTTTCTCTCATTTAAATCCAAGTGGCTTAACAATTTCATATTTCAGGTCCTAATTACAACATTATTAGAGCAAGAACATTTGTGTTACCGGGAAATGTGCTTGGTTTGTTTGTGGTACTTAAGTGAGCGATAAGCGGTGGAAACTGAAAACGTGGTTAACTTATTATGTGGCCACCTTCTGGGCCAAAGTAATCTAGATAAGTGACGGGTAATAACCGATGACCTTGGCCACACAAATGCGCGTCGCGCTCACGCCGCCCGCGCCGCGCTGCCATTCGGTTTAATAGGAAATATATTATTTATTTTTAGGAACAAAATTATAATATTTGAAAAAAAAACAAATACAATTATAGATAATAAAATAGTTCAGTTCATACAAAAAAAAACATGAAAATATCTTAAGTAGTTTGAAAGTAATATCGTTTTTTATGCTTTGAGTAGACATTACTTCCTGAATTTATTTCATAAAGTATTATAATAAAATACTTAAATATTCACATACCTATAGAATTGATGTGTATGCGTTCTAGTTTAACTCAATTTTTTTACTTAACTTACTTGCATTATTTGAAGGCGTAATTATAACAGATTCAAAAGTCACTAAAATCATATATCTTTGCGCCTTAAGCAAATAAATGTTGTATCATCGATTCGATAAGACGAAGAAGTGGTTTAAATGGTTAAATAGAAAATACTGTCAATAGAAAAGTTGTAGGTTTGGATTGAAAATAATACCGTGTGGTAATCAATAATGTGTTGGAAACTTATAAATATAAGCTGGTATAGTCTCCGTAATTAATGCCATATAAGAAACGCCTGGAAAATGTTAACTGTGAAAGTAAAAATATAAGTATTTTAAGATTACCAAAAGATTTCAATGGTTCCGAGACGGTTTAAGCTGCGGGTAGCAATTACCAGCTTTCTCACTTTTAAACCAGCTTTTGCTGTTCTTAAACCGCTCTATTCCTTAACTTAAACCCACATTTTACGCAAAATTAAATCTGCGCGGTTGCTCATGGCAGACATTCAAATTACATACAGACATTCAAATTTGGGATACATTCGTGTTGCGGCACTGCCGGAAGTACCCGCCTGAATTATTTTCATATTTCCAGCGCTGAATGTTTCAGCCATTGTAAAGGGTTTTGTATGAACGTTGTGTAAGCGGCAATTTATTATGGGAATTTTGGAATTAAGCACTTCTACGAATTTGCGAGGTTGTGAACTTTTGGAGAATACGAGTATATTAAAGAAAAACAAATGGGCCTTATTTTTAAATCGTCTTGTATTTTTACGATTTGATCTATAAATATTGTGCGATCATGATTACACGTTTGTTGAAGGAAAAGGAAACGTAGTAGATAGTTGGAAAGACACTAGAATAATGGCTGCTATCTTTTGTTTTTTATATCCTTAGTGATAGTATTGGTGATGTTCTTCAGAAAGCACGTGCGTAGTACTCGCAACCGGCGTGCGTGTATGACCAGATGTACACAAGGCTACACATCAAGCTATACATTTCCAGTATACGCTGACCTCTCATAATACGGAAATCCTACACAATGCGAGATCAGCTTATACTGGAAATGTATATCTTGATGTGTAGCCGTGTGTACAATAATACAGAAATAAAATAAAACAAAAGCTTTATTTTCTCCACCACACAATGAAAAATTGGTACAATACATAAATGTGTATACAAAAATATATTGATGTTGTGGAGACTGGAGCCTGTACTAGGAATACCTGTGTTACAGGTCTCCAGGCCTTCAAACCAGGGTTGTTGTCAACATCAGCATCAGCATCCGCATTGATCGATGCTGATTATTAATGCTGAAGTTCGAGTCGAGACATGACCGCAAAAGGGGGCGGGGCTTATAGCGCCTTGTTTTCGTTAGCTATAGTTATAGTTTTGACCAATAATGCAATACTTGCTCTTTGGAAATTTTCCATTTATTTAATGAAAGATAGATGGCAGGCATATTAGTCTAGGTACTTAATTACTAATCTAGTACGAATTATTACTAAACTAGGTACTTAGATTGATTCTATTTTCTATTAAATTCACAAAATTATTGAAACAATATTTTATTTCAATGCCAAGGAAAACTGTGGGAACACCGCCGTGTCGTCACGGAGGCGATCGGCGGCGGCGATCTCTCGCGTCCGGCCCTGGTTCAGGCCATGGTTCGGAGCGAGAGTGCATGGGAGGCCGTCACCTTCTTCTGCGAAGCAGTAATGCTTGCGAAGGAGGAGGTGGAACGCGTGAGGGAGAGGCAAGGTTCGCGCCCTCGCACTCCTTGTCGCCGCAGGAGACGCCCCGGGCGTCGGGAGTCGCGAGCCGATTTCCGGTCACCGTAGGCGCGGACTTGCGGTCGGTGAGCGATGGGTAGCTCGCCGTCCGATAAGGACCAGGCCCGGGTCGACGGTGCGTTGTATTTCACGCGCGCCTTAAAGAGTTGTCAGCAACTGACGGGGTCCGTTAGGGCCAATGCCTGTCAGGGTTGCGAGTTTGTCCTAAAGGGATATCGTGGCCCTGGCACACAAGCAAATGAAGTATTACGGGTGGGTTTTAGTCAGTAAAAGTCTGACACGCCCTCCCGCTCCGCCCAGAGCGGGAGAAGTTATTTGATAATTTCCCACCCAAAAAAAAAATAATCATAACTTAAACTATTCTAAATTAAATCTACAAATACAATATAAATTATGAATGCCTAAACAAATCAGTAAGTAGGTTTGCTATCTCGGGTGAAGGCTGCGCCAAAACTTTAACATATCTACCAATATCATATTCATTACCTTTTGCCGCACTCAACAATGTTTATCTTTCCTTCTTAGTCTTAGTACACTCCATAAGTAGATGATGAACATCTTCAACCGATCCGCATGTTTCACAATTGGGAGAATTTACTTTGTTCATCAAATAATCAAACTTGCGGGATGGGTAGTGACCTGAGCGTAATCTATGAAACAGAACAATGTGATGGTATGACCAGTACCCCGAGTGTAAGTTGGCAAGTGAGTAAACGTAACTAGCGCGTTTGCGTTAAGATTTTTATTCTCACACCTTAGCATTATGATCTATCGGTAAAATTTTTACGCAAACGAGCTAGTTACGTTTACTCACTTGCAAATTTACACTCGGGGTACTGATGTATGAAGGGATCTTCACGCACGCCGGTTGCGAGTACGAGAAGGCCATCGCGTTCTGTAAATTCTGCCTTTGCATTGGAAGAAGGCGTGAGTTTAAGTATGTACGTATGCATATATTTATATCCTTTAGTAATGGTTCTAATTTGAGTCCTTCGTGCCGAAACTCACTGACATGTCTATTTAAATTAGATTCCGTGTTCACCAACACTTTCTTATTACTACAAGTAAATTAAAATGCAAGTGTGCAGGCCATACTTAAAAACAGGTACCTATTCCCCGAACGAATATACTTTATAGCCTTATAAATTTAGCTATCAAATGGTTTGCACTCTCCTCCCTTGTTATAAGGGTGATATTTGACTGATTAAAATTAAGTAAATTCGAGGAAGTTAGCGGCATGGGCAATAAAATGGCGCTTAGTTCTCTGTAATTGCTTTCGTACGTGAGTTTTATATTATTAACTGAACTAAAATGTGTCCTTTTTTCATATCGATTCATTTAAGAATAAATATTTATAGCCCGTCATTATAATTATAGGTGAGGTACTATCGCGGACACTAACGACTAACCACTTTTCGACCTTATTACTAGGAGCATAAGGTTGAAAAGTGGTCAGGCGGCAGTGTCCGCGATAATACCTACTGTTAAAGGCTCGTGCAGACTGGCGCGATATCGCAGGTGCGACAAGCAGCGCGAGACCTAATGCTTTTTACATTAAGTCTCGCGCTGCCTGTCGCACCGAAAAATGCTTTTATAAGTATTTTTTGTGCAAAGTTTCTGAAATAGTTACTTAGTAATTTTTTGACCCAAAGAAGTCTGACGACCAAGTATGTGTACACACTTGGTCATCAGACTTCATAACTTTAAATGTCCGTGACTACCGCCGCCCCACCAACGCCAATCGCTTCCATATTTGGCGAATAATTAGTGCTCAATTGGTGCTAATTAGTGCTCGAACAACAGAATTGGTGCCTTAGTAGTTTTTGAGATAATCGACTTTGAAGGTGGTCCTGCGGTAGTCACGCTCCCTTCAGCAGGACCACCATGAGCGCTGAAAAAGGGGGCATGCTACAGCTATTCTAAGTATACAAATAATTAGTGCTCTTAAATGTGATTAATTTCGTAAGAAAAAAAGAACTGAAACATTTGTATTTACCGAGAAATCAACGATGATAACTTTCGCGTGCTCGTTCAGCAGGACCACGACTTTCAGTGTTGATTTCAAGTTTCAGGAGCTAGTCGCTTTCCTCAAACCTACATAGAAAATTAGTGCTCTGCAAGATAAAATTGATGCCCAAAATTCAAAATTACTACTCCAGTAGTTTACGAGATATACCATACCATTGGTGGGGTGGCGGTAGTCACGGTGTTAAATTTTCATTTGAAGATTTCACTATTAAAAACTCTGTGATTTCTTCCCAAATTTATACAAAAATTAGTGCTCCTAAAGAAGTTATAGTGACCAAAAATTCAAATTCCCAAGTGTTGTATTTTAAGAGAAATTAGCTTTCATTACTTTTCCATACTCAATGTTCGCATATAACCCGAACAAATTAAGTTGTCAATGGTATTGAGCTGTTTAAGAGATGTACACTCGTGCACATAAATTGATGGATGTCGGAATAGTAATAACAACAGTTCAATATCTATAATTTTTATACAAACTGTGTACCTTTACTCAAATTGAAATAAGATTAGACATTTAAATAATCCGATAGATCCGTTTGGTGCCGGACGTAAAGAATAGCACCATCCCATTTCTTCCCGTGGGTGTCGTAAAAGGCGACTAAGGGACTTACTAGAGAATGGGCAGCAGCGTTCTCTATGCATTTTAACACCATACTGCGATCGGCAACCCGCCTGCCAAGCGTGGCGATTATGGCAAATACCTCCTTTAGGGGAGGCCTATGTCCAGCAGTGGACGCCTATCGGCTGAAATGATGATGATGATTTAAATAAACATTTTTTACAGTCCGTTCAGCCGATTTTGACTTCTATTGCGTTGGTGGCATGACAACTGGCAACTGTAATAAAACGTTTGGTATTGTAACCACGTTTTTGCTTTTAATAGCATCCTTATGCCTACGGAATATAAGTCAAAATTGGTTGAACGGACTGAAATTATAATTATAAATTTCTAATCTTATATCAAATGGAGTAAAGTAAATCTTAAGAAAACAAATAACGTGTAATGTGATACCTTTGTTAATGACGTGGGTAGGTACTTTTTGTCAGCGATAGCGATAGGTGTTTCTTATTTATTTCTTTCCTACTAATTTACCGTTGCTGCAAGCAGTACCTAAGTATTAAAACCTAATTTATTGCATTAAAAAATCTGTAATTTTGAAATAGTTTTAATAATGATTAATTTAATAGTATATAATTTAATAATGATTAATTTAATAGAATATAATTTAATAATGATTAATTTAATGGTATATAATTAATCGAGAAAGAGGTCAATTGTCGAATCCGACTCGGCTGGGCAGCGTTCGGGAAGCTACGCAATATCTTCTCGTCCCACATACCGCAGTGTCTCAAGATGAAAGTCTTTGACCAGTGCGTGTTGCCAGTGATGACTTATGGTACAGAAACGTGGTCGCTCACAATGGGCCTTATCAGAAGGCTAAAAGTCACCCAAAGGGCAATGGAGAGGGCTATTCTTGGAGTTTCCCTACGTGATCGAATCAGAAATGAAGAGATCCGCAGGCGAACCAAGGTAACCGACATAGCCCGAAGAATTTTCAAGCTTAAGTGGAAGTGGGCAGGGCACATTGCTCGCAAAACTGATGGCCGATGGGGCCGAAAGGTTCTGGAGTGCGACCGCGTACCGGAAGACGTAGCGTTGGAAGGCCTCCCACAAGGTAGACCGATGACCTTGTGAAGGCTGCAGGTATCCGCTGGATGCGGGAAGCACAGAACCGGTCGAAGTGGAGGTGCTTGGGGGAGGCCTATGTCCAGCAGTGGACGTCTTTCGGCTGAAATGATGATGATGAGGAATTTAATAATAAACAACTTACTAACAATAGATAATAATTTGATGTAAATGAAATGATGATGTTTATTTGTTTTTGTAGATGTGTTTTGTGTAATGTTTACTTACTCGAGTTTATGTTTTCATATGCACGTGTTTCTGTGACAAATAAAATTATTTTCTATATATTTGCATGCCGAATGGCAAAATATGGCTGATCTTTGTACAGTACTAACACCTATTGATGTATCATCTACCCATATTTGCGAAAATAAAGTTATTCTTATTCTTCTTATTCTTAAAACAAATTTTCATTCTATCCTTAATTGTTGTAACTATGCATGAATATCCAAGCTTTTTCTATTCTGTTCCATCGAACCCATATTTCTAGTTTTGTTTATGGTTTTACCTAGTTACCTACTAGTCGGCCTATCTTAATAGTCTAATCGAGTTTATTGATTTGTGTTAATAATTTACTAATTATATTCTAGTGATTTTACAAATTGTTATCGAACTGTGATCTATAATTAATGAAACTTATTCGATTTATAAATGTATTTTCCATTAAAAATACACCTACGAATTCATAAATCTTAACCTAGCTTTAACAAAGTAGGTATTGAATTGTTAACTAAAAATACACCCCAGGTACATAGATATGTCAGTGGAACTTTGATAAAATCGACTTCAGGTACTGAAAAATACATAACTATTACTTATGCAATACTTTTATACTAACGTTATTAGCAAAATTTTAGTTTTTAATACTTAGGTACTGATTGCAGCAACGTTAAATTAGTAGGAAAGAAATAAATAAGAAATAACTATCGCTCTTATATTCATATAACAACACAACAGGTAGGTACTTACAATACAGAAAAATAATTATTCGAGTACTTACCTACCCATGTCAGGTATCACAGGCCATGGGTAACGATAGGTTATTTTTTTTTATAAATATGTACTTAGGTACACAGTTTGTATAAAAATTATAGATATTGTACTGTTGTTATTACTATTCCGACATCCATCAATTTATGTGCACGAGTGTACATCTCATAAACAGCTCAATGCCATTGACAACTTAATTTGGTCGGGTTTTATGCGGACATTTAGTATGGAAAAGTAATGAAAGCTAATTTCTCTTAAAATACAACACTTGGGAATCTGAATTTTTGGTCACTATAACTTCTTTAGGAGCACTAATTTTTGTATAAATTTGGGAAGAAATCACAGAGTTTTTAATAGTGAAATCTTCAAATGAAAATTTAACACCGTGACTACCGCCACCCCACCAATGGTATGGTATATCTCGTAAACTACTGGAGTAGTAATTTTGAATTTTGGGTATCAATTTTATCTTGCAGAGCACTAATTTTCTATGTAGGTTTGAGGAAAGCGACTAGCTCCTGAAACTTGGAATCAACACTGGAAGTCGTAGTCCTGCTGAACGAGCATGCGAAAGTTATCATCGTTGATTTCTCGGTAAATACAAATGTTTCAGTTCTTTTGTTCTTACGAAATGAATCACATTTAAGAGCACTAATTATTTGTATACTTAGAATAGCTGTAGCATGCCCCCTTTTTCAGCGCTCATGGTGGTCAACTACTAAGGCACCAATTCTGTTGTTCGAGCAATAATTAGCACCAATTGAGCACTAATTATTTGCCAAATATGGAAGCGATTGACGTTGTGGTCCGGCCGGCGGTAGTCACGGACATTAACTTTAAGCATAATTAATCACTTTTGGAAACCAAATAAAAAGTAATTTAGCACGTTAAGGGACAATGATAAAAAGACCAGATATGAGGAATTTAAAATTTCTATAGAAAACTTATTTTTCTCATAACTCTTGTTTAAATCAGTGTCTATTCAAAATATATTTTTGGGAACCTAGATCTTCTGTATTCCAACCGGAATAAAGACACACTACCTTAAGAATATGTTTGATTTACAAATTATTTTGGTATTACGTTTGTATGAACTACGCATCTATCTACGCCTCTTAAGTTTAAAAAACCGGCCAAGTGCGAGTCGGACTCGCCCACGAAGGGTTCCGTACCATTATCTATAAAAATGGCAAAAATATCACGTTTGTTGTCCATACAACCCCCCCCCTTAAATATTTGTTTAATTTTAATTTAATTATTTATTTTTAAAGTGAATATATAACTAAATATTCTGTGAATATTTCAAGCGTCTACCTGTTGCCGTTATCAATATAGAGCAAAAACGAGCAAAAAAAAACACGTTTGTTGTATGGGAGCCACCCATACAACAAACATATATATATTTTATTCTATTTTTTAGTATTGGTTGTTATAGCGGCAACAAAAATACATCGTCTGTGAAAAATTAAATTGTCTAACTATCACGGTTAATGAGATACAGCCTGGTGACAGACAGATAGACTGACGGCGGAGGCTTAGTAATAGAGTTCCCGTTTTACCCTTTGGGTACGGAACCCTAAAACGAAACCAACCAGGGCTTAGTTTTTAAAACTTTTAAACTACTTAAATCCAATTTTACAGTAGGTTCAACAGCTAGGTTCCAAAACACCTGTTTTAATCCTAATCTAGCTTCCACGCCAGTAGGCCTGCTTCTAGCCATTACGCTCGTAGATTGGCTTATAAAGAGGATCCGTACATTCCCTTTGAACGCAGATTCAGGATTGCTCCCAAATGGAGCTTTCATAACTTTCAGTGATGTTAGCGAATGGTTTGGCTCCTTCGATAGAATGTTGCTTTAATCTGAACTGGAATAATTTTCCATTTTCCAACGTATTTCCATCTCGTTTTCTTTGTTGTTGCCTGATTTAACCTTCATCTTCTCTAGGTAGGCGTGAGCAGTGTAGCCCAGTTATAACGGCCCGACTTACGAGTCACGACCAGCACCACAACCTCGGGCGGTGGGTGGGTTAAGCAGGCGCTTTAAATAGAATAGAACAGAATTAGTTTATTTCAAGTAACAAGACTCATAAACAATTAGATACATAAAAATGAAACAGACAGGATAACAAGCACAGACAAGATAACAAGCACAGACAAAATAACAAGCACAGACAAAATAACAAGCACAGACAAAAACGCTCACAAGGTAACAATAATTATGTCTGCTACAGCATTGCCATGCTTTACTTTGTGTAAATAATTTCATCACCACTGCTCTCAAAACTGTTCTTGTTATGCTTGAAAAACATCTTGAGGAAACCGACATGTCCTAGAACGACAAATTAGAAGACTTGATATCTACCAACCCGCACTGGGCCCGCGTGGTAGTTTACAGCCCACTCCATCTCGAAGAGAGTCCCAGCAGTGGGAACATTCTATGCTTATGCTTCACTAGGTATACCTACCTACTTAGCGCACCTTGTATCGCAATCATTTGATCGATTCTGAGATTATTTCAGGAATTTAACTTCGTCAGTTTTGCGATCTGAAAAACAAATCTAATATGAATTTCCGAGATTAGTAGGCACACATTGGTTTATAAAACAGACTTCGATCTGTGTCAGTTATAATATGTAGCTATTGGCACGTTAATTAAGGCAACATGCTTCTCCTTAGCCATGCACAGAGAGGACGTAGTCTTAACTACAAGACACGTATCGATTTGAGTCTAGCTACCGAATTGGCCTTGCAGATTGGACGTAATTGGTGGATTGTCTGCTCTGTTAGCCATTAACTTGCTGGAGAGACGCACATGAAATAAAATACTTAAAGGGACGATATTTCAACGGTAACATAAATATACTAGATTACTCAAAAACGGTATTTAAAGACACAAAATGCAAATAGAGCGACTCATTTACAGTATTATCATAATAAAATTATAAATTCCAGTCTATTTAGCACTTCATAGATTTCTTTTCATTTTTTTTAACCTCAATAGGTAAAGTATCTCCTATTCAATGTTTAATTACGTTTAGAGTATAAATATAAATAAAATAAAATAAAGTATAAAAAAGATGTGCTTAGTAATATATTATAAACACGTCCGTTTGGTGCCGGACGTAAAGAATAGCACCATCCCATTTCTTCCCGTGGGTGTCGTAAAAGGCCACTATGGGACTTAGGTACTAGGGAATGGGCAGCAGCGTTCTCTGTGCATTTTAACACCATACTGCGATCCCCAACCCGCCTGCCAAGCGTGGCGATTATGGCAAACGGCCCCCCTTTTAGGGGAGGCCTATGTCCAGCAGTGGACGTCTTTCGGCTGAAATGATGATGATAAAACACATCTAAATGATAATAAATATATTTTATCGTTTATAGGTAGGTGTCTATGACCAAAAAACATGACTTATCCTTGCTATACACAAATATTTGCCTAAACTACACTCACAAGCAATAAACTGGAATCACTTCATCGCGCGTTGCTCAAGACAATTTTTTACAATTTAGAAATTGTAACACTTTTTAAAATTAAACTATAGTTTCCTACCTATATACTTATATTCATATTATTTTGTCAAGTACCTCCGTGTTGTACAAAAAAATATCAAAAGGAAAAACTTTATTTTTAAACGCTGTAAAAAGCAACTAAGTACTTACTAAATTCATCTTAGTTTACAACACCATCAAACTCAATTCCCTTGCTACGGTAAGAGGGCAGACAGATGTCTAACTTGGGTTAATACCCAAGTTAGACACCTGTCTGCCCTCTACAAGTATTTAGGTTCAGTGTTAGAGGATAGTTTAAACCATGACTTGAACTGTGGTAGTTAACTGTGTAAATTGAATTGGATAAAAATAAATTTAGTTAATTTAAAAAATTAAGAATTTCTTTGTTAATGAAAATTTTAATAAAAATGAAACTCATGTAAACTGTAGTATTTGTAGTGAAAGTTGCCCACATTAATAATGATCAAATTAAATCAGTTGAAAAAAAATTGGGAAACGTTATAAATAGAAACAGCTAAGTGCTCATACACACAAGCGGCACCCGTCAACGGTAAGCGTTTGAGCCTCTGGACCAATAGAGATATTTGATGTTTATAAAATACCAAAATGCACTACCTTTTTGCGACTATTTGATACCTAATTTCAAATATTTAGTACCTAGATTGACAGCGAAAAAACGTGTAAAGAAAGTGGTAGACATTCTGACATTCTGACATTCTGACATCAGGATGTCTAGACCACTTTTTTTTTCATAGATGGAGACAACACAACTAATTTAACTTTTTGTAAATATTTACTGCCTTCTTAGTACCACAACATATTTTTTTTTTTTTTCGGCGTTCTAGCAAAATGTTACGACGCGTTAGGTTCTGACGTTTACCGTCAACGGCAGAGGCAACTGTAGCACTAACAGACAGCGCGGTTAGAATATTTTTTTATTATAAAACTATTGTTTCTTACTACAATCTCGTCCTACAAAAAAAAACATCCCAATTTTCACAACACTATTAGGTCCTGTCACTTTTCTCCTCTTAAACTTGTTCCACATAAGGCTCATGTCCCACCGCCGCCGCCGACGTGGAAGCGAACGTTTTACTCGCTCAAGAAGCGTACAAAATATTGTAGGTCCCATAAAAGTAAAAGAGAAGGAAAAAAGAAGCATGTGTTTAAAGGCATTACAGAAAAAAATAAAGAATTGCGAGGCAGTCTTTGGGGACTGCCGATAGAAGTGAAAACAGTATACATATAGCTCATGGAAAGCGTTCAGTGACGATGACGCGAGTTCCATGATTTTTGTTCACCCAAAAAGTGTTCAACGCGCCTAAAAAAGTTTTCACAAAAAAAAAAAACTTTTTTTTTAGGTGGGATATTATCAAAATAAATAACTTCTCCTGCTCTTGGCGGAGCGGGAGCGGGTGTCAGACTTTTACTGACTAAAACCCACCCGTTTTTCTTCCGTGGCCAAAAACTATTAAAAACGGAAAACAATTATTATAATACCAAAAGAGCCTCAGCTCAGCATAATGTTAGATGACAACACAAGGTGTACCACCTGACGTCGATTTTAAGCTGCAACCCACAAGATACGTATATTAATAGTTGATCACTGACTGTTCACACCACCGCCGCCACTGAGGACTCGTTCGTCACAGCGACGAGAGCTATCAAAGAGAGTACTCACTCAGCAACGCTCGCATAGCAGGCAGAACATTTTCTGTCGTCAGCGGGGGTGAGGGGTGCGGTACTGCGCAGTCAGTAGCGCACATCAGAGCCGCCATTAAGTATGACGCGTAGAGATAAACTACGATAACATGGTGCGCCCCTCCAAAATTCAAAACGTCTGAAAGTATATAAGACAGTGCGCGCCACCAAGACTCACAACGCATTGTGTGCGTACTGAGACTGCCATCGAACAAAAATAAATCCAAGTATTTATTTATTCGTAAGGATTTACATACATGGAAACAGTAATTAGAAGGGGCGCGCCATGTTATCGTATTTTATCTCTACTATACATAGGTACTCATACCAGCGCGTAATAGCTCGTCGCTTCGTTTTTAGCTGCTAGCTCTACACGCTTCTCGTTGATCGCTGACGGTGGGGCCTTGCCTTAACCTAATATTTACTAAACAGGCCATTACATTAGATAATTACAATATATCAAGTAAATTACTTGTGTGTGCAGTTTATTATTATCAATAAACGTGAATCATAGACTCGTGTTGTCCATCATGAGTTCCTGTACTTACCAGTTGAGGGTGGGAAGCACTATGTAGTAGGTAGAAAGGTGATTTTCACCTCTTCATCTAGTAGAGGATACATTAAATTTTATATTAGGCTTTTTTTTTAATTATTACAAGTTGCTGCCCGCGCCTTCGCCCGCGTGGTTTTTTCTAAAATAAATGTAGTTATTCCTTATAACATCAGCTATCTGCTAGTGAAACTCCTGTCAAAATCGGTACAGCCATTTTGGAGATTAGCCAGAATGAACAGACAGACAGAAAAAATATGGAATTTTGTTATAAGTATTTTCTAAAGCATTTTTACATTAAAATAGACACCTTAATTTATAATATAAATATTTATTTGTATAGGTAAGAACAACGACAGCCGTAGAGATTCACCTATTTAAAGCTTAAATCTTCGATCAATAATAGCACATTATTGATCGAAGATATAAAGAGATCATTTCTGATACAACTGCAATATTTCGTGAAACGACAGTTGAATGGCCTGTGTCCCAGTAGTGGGAACACTGTAGGCTGATTACTACAATGTTCCCACTGCTGGGACACAGGCCTCCTCACTGTGAGAGGGAGTGAGCCGTAATCCACTACGCGGGCCCATTGCGCGTTGTTCGATGTCAAATGTCTTCGATTTTTCGATTCTAGGACAGTATGCCGGTTTCCTCACGAAGCTATCCTTCACCGTTTTCAGAGCAGTGGCCCATTACCACTGGGCTACAACTGCTCTCTAATGGCTAATAATTTCCCTGATGGACACTTCTGGAAGCTGCTTAATTTATTCTTCCACTAATGTTTCTATCTTTTTACAAAGGAACTCCGTCTTTCTGCTCATTCCCCATTACTACAACAAAACCCCTCACAACTAACAAATAGTCCTGGCAAAGTGACAAAGTTAATTAAACCGCTAACATGTACTTATGTAACTACTTGTAAACATGGTCCAACGAGTTCGCAACTCATTAACTGAAGTGTCATACGCACTACGCTTCCAGTTTAGTTTTATTGAAACATTCAAGTACTTATAGGTTTTATTTTAGTTTGCTTTGCCTGAAACTTTCAGCTGATTTCGAAGTACCTATATTGCTAATCCATCACACTAATATTATAAAGGCGAAAGTTTGTGAACGTGTGTGTTTGTTGCTTCTTCACGCTCAAACGGCAGGACCAATTGAGATAAAAATTTCTATGGAAGTAGATGACACCTTTTTTTTTTGTTCACGGGTTGGAAAATCCTCATGGATGGTGTTCCCTTGCCACACTTGCACCGGGGATCTTGGGATCTGTTATTACTTCCGCAATCCCCGGCTAGTGCCGGCCCGCCTCTGCGGGCCACCTCAAGTCTGAGGGGGGGGGGGGGTGTTTGACCCCCCAGCGACGTCTAAAAGGGGCGCGCGTGGAACACTACGCGCCGCCACCTCGGGTCCAGTGTGATAGGGGACGCCGGACGTCCCCAAGTCCGCCGTCCCTGGACCCATTTAGGGGGGCTGGAAGAGGGCATTGTCTGCCATCCGCCGATGCCCAGTGCGCCTGCTGCGGGCCGGGTGAGCGGACGAGATCTCCAGCTCCCTTTCCGCAGCCTCCTGCTGCGACACGACTGTTTCGCAGAAGGATACCACCGCGTCCCAGGACTCCTCGCTGCCGACCATCGACTCGACCACGGCCGGCAGCGATAGGTCACTGCCTACTCCTGAGGTGAGGGCACGGCGTGGCTCCTCCCAAGCAGCACACTCTGCCAGCGTATACCGCGCCGTGTCACACCTTGGATTAACATATAGGCCACTTTTTATCCCAATATTCCCACGGGATTGAGACTGACTTACTCGGGTAAAACCGCGGGGCGCAGCTAGTTGCTTCATATTATTATGTTCGAAAAATTTGTCTGCTCAACTACGTAAATAATGTATGAATGTTGTTAAAATGTCAAAATAAAACCCATCGGTACTAATAGTGTGTAATCATTTAATTCATACCATTTCACAATTAAGAACGAACGTGTTTAAACTAATTCGTTCTGGTAGTTTTTTACTCCTTACAAATGTTCAAAATCGAGTCATAATTTACTTTGGAAAACCTAAAGAGATTTCACGAGCAGCAATTCATAAACATAACACATCGTAAATTAAAATGTTTGAATGCATAATTTCAGGAAAAAACATGAAATATTTTGCGCTGAAATACGCTAACACAGCTTGCAGGAACATGAAAAAATTGGATGAATACGCGTAATACTTTTATAGCAGAAATGCATTTATTTACAACGAAATTTAAGTGGAGAACACTGAATCTAGTTTGTAGTTCAACCTTTTGGATTAATTAGTGCCGTAATAAACAAAATGGCAGAATTGTAGTCGAATTAGTACTAAAATTAACTATCATGATGATGAGTACGAGTATATTGTGTGTTTGTTTATGATTATAGATAAGTAAATGAGAGTTACATTAGCGCTGTAACTCTCTCTAACAAAAAATTATGTAAAAAAAAAACCCGAAAAAAAATAAGAAAAATAATATGTATTGGCCCTTTAAGTTTAATATTATGTCGGTATGTTTGATGTGTCGGGGGTTGAATACCATTTAACTTTTATTTCCTGTTTTTTAAGCTTTATTTAAATACTAGTTAGACAACCGAAAATGCGGCCGAATTTTATCGACTGTTGAACTTTGATTTTTATTAATAAAAAAGTTACATTTATAATAACCTGTAGATTATTATGACCCTAACCGCTTAGCTTGTATTAATTAGCATGTGCTCGTCAAAACGCATCGTATGAGCCCATACACAAGATAGACGCCGTACACCGTTGAGGAGTTCTTCTGGAGGGTTGGGTATCCTGCAGGATCCTGGTGATGCCTGTGCATCAGGTCAAGGTTATCATAATTTTTAATATCATTGACAATCTGGTCCCATTGACAGGATTTCAAATTTCGAATCGATCAGACCTCTGAAATTTGTTTTTTTTTTTTTTTTTTCAACAACTACAAAAGAGACTATGATCTTCAAACGGCTAAGCAGATTTTCTAGAAACATAGCTAAGAACAATTTCGATTAAGACACCTTTCAAACAAAAACAAAGTAATCAAAATCGGTTCATCCGTTCAGGAGCTATGATGCCACAACAGACACACAGATACACTCTACAAACTTATAACACCCCTCTTTTTTGTCGAGGGTTAAAAAAGGTCAACAAATTTTCAAATTCCGAACTTCGTTCTTCTTTAATACTGGCCATTACAGACAGGAGTTTAAACTTTTTAACTAGCTTTAAATTAACTTGTAGCAAGCTTTTACTTTTAGAAGAGTCTGTCTTGTTGGTCTAGTGGTCGCAAGCACCACTACTAAGCGTGAGGTCCTTTTTTTTTTTTTTTTTCTGGGTGGGAAAATATCAAATAATTTCTCCCGCCGCGCTCTGGGCGGAGCGGGAGGGCGTGTCTGACTTTTACTGACTAAAACCCACCCGTGTTCTTTCATTTGCTTGTGTGCCAGGGCCACGATTTCCCTTTCGGATAAACTCGCAACCCTGGCAGGCATTGGTGAGCGTGAGGTCCTGGGTTCGATTCCCGGCTCGGACAAAGTGTTATTGGGTTTTCCATCTGAATTGTCTCAGTAGCAGCCCGGTGTCTGCATTTGTGCCCGGTTGATGGCAATAGGCTCGCTCCCTATTACATGGGACTGAAACACAACTGGCGAAATATGGGCGTACCTACTCGTAGGTTAGGTAGGTACACCTCTGCAAACCCTTCGGGAAATACAGGCGTGTTATGCTGTTACTTTTTGAACTAAGCTGCATTCTACCTTCTAACTTCATCACATACTTTGTTAATTAATCTTAATTAGTATGTACATATTTAAGTATTGGGTATTGACGCATAACACTGGTATTATAGGTATGCCTTTTTCGGGTACCAGTCTCTCACAAATGTTAACCCTATTTTTAGGGTTCCGTACCTTAAAAGGAAAAAAGAAACCCTTATAGGATCACTCGTGTGTCTGTATGTCTGTCTGTCTGTCACAGCTGATTTGCTCCGAATCTACTGGACCGATTAAGTTGAAATTTGGTATACATATAAACTTCTGTGACCTAAATACGGACGTGCTACGTTAATAAATTAACTTTGATGGAGGTCACTTTTCGGGGGAAAAATTAAAAAAAAAAAAGTTTTGCCGACTATACTGTGTGACATATAAAATGAAAGGGCTTGTTTTAAGGATTTTATATATATTTCCTTTTATAATTTTAAAATACGTATGTATTGTAATGTATTTTTGAAATTATTAAGAAAATAGATGAAAAACCATCCCCCTTATCTCCGAAACTACTGAACCTAAAATTATGATAAAAATACAGAAAATAGTTCTTTACTTATAGATAACAGGAAAACCTATAAGAAGTCTGTGATCTTTAAATAACATGGTAAATCACTCAATATTGTGCGTACAAACTTACATTAATTGCAGTTGGAATATATGGGGATCATGTTTTTCAACTACAATGTTAAGTTTATTTTTGGGATAAATTCATCCAAACTACGGAACCTTTCATTGTGCGTGGTCCGATACGCACTTGGCCGGTTTTTAGATTACGCACTTCCTGTCCAAAGCAACATTTGTGTTGAGAAAATAAATAAATGAATAATTACTTATTAAATTATTCTAATTAAAGCAGTGGGCTAGGGCACATTGCTTGCAGAACTGATGGCCGATGGGGCCGAAAGGTTCTGGAGTGGCGACCGCGTACTGGAAGACGTAGCGTTGGAAGGCCTCCCACAAGGTGGACCGATGACCTTGTGAAGGCTGCAGGTATCCGCTGGATGCGGGAAGCACAGAACAGGTCGAACTGGAGGTGCTTGGGGGAGGCCTATGTCCAGCAGTAGACGTCTTTCGGCTGAAATGATGAATTAAAGCAGTTACTGCCAATGATGTATTACCTTTAGATGCGTTACCTGCGCTCAATAATGGCAAAGTAAATGCCAGGCAATTGCCTGAGATTTACAATAATAACAATTATTATTACGTACGCGCTAATGAACATGCAGCAGCTAGTGACGTAACTAAATATGTATGTTCATCTCTTTCTAACAACAGATATCGGTATAGGACTTTCCTTTTCTTCACGCGCTGTATGATTGCATGGCTTTAAGGAGGATGGCAACGTTTAAGGAGGATGATATTCTCATAGCATGTATGTCTATTTTTATTAATATTTCTGTTTAGTTTATTCTACCACTTATTTTTATTATTATATTATTTTTCTTTATCTATGATCCTATTAATTGTTTGCTGCACCGTACGACGTCATACGTCGACGCCGGCTGTCGCTGAAAACCAGCGCTGGGGCTCTGTCTTGCATAGGGTCGCAGTATAATGCTGAGCGATAGCCGTTTTGCGTGGATGTGACGCATGTTTCCCCCAACCTTTTCTTATTTTTGTGTTTATGTTCTTTGTTGCGTCATGTTTACCGCAAATAAACGTATTTTCTTTCTTTCTTTCTTGCTTACGCTGTTTTTGTGTGCACTAATATTCGTGTATGACGCGTCTATTTATAATACGTCATTGGTTACTGCCGCCAATTACAGCAATCAGTTTCCCTGAAACTCATGAAAGTCAGCTCTGAAATTAATCATGACATCACAACTTCTAACACGTCCATGACATTAATTATTGTCAACAATATAAACGAATACTCGACCACGCCTTGCTAACGAGTTCACAAATTCATTGTTTATTAACTATACAAAATGCGATTAAAGCGAAAGGTGGGTTTGTGTGTACAGGATGTAGGTTAAATGCGACTTAGTAACAGTGGAAGATCATTGCTGCTAGCATAAAGGCTCTTACAGACTCACGCGATATCGGGGGCGCGACAGGCGCCGACAAAGAAATTGTGCTACTAGTGTCGCGTTGCGTCCGTGATATCGCACGAGTCTATACGAGCCTTAAGGGGGATGCGCTAAGGTAGCCCGCGAAATTCAAATATTCTTACGTTTTTTGAAATTTGCAGGTTAGTAACAGGTTGTATTTTGATGTAAATATGATTCGCGGCCGTAACAAATATGGCTTTACGAGTACAGAATTATAATCATTAGAATCGGCAATACAACTAACTCTCTTCGAAAAATCCTACTGAATGATTATTTCTGAAATAATCATTCAGTAGCATTTTTTGAACTTAGAGAGTTGTAATGCTGATTCTAGTGATTATAATTCTGTAAAGCCATTAGTTGTTATGTTTATGTTACCGGGTTGTCCGTACAAAAACATGCTAACGGCGCCCCCGCGCCTCCAGGGTCGCCTTTCGCTCATTTATAATAATTTGGCAGTAGGTACCTAACCGTACAGCGATTGCATTGTAAGTAATTAAATGGTGATAACATTTTCCATCACACTTAAATATTTTTGGGACAAAATAAAAAAAACAAAAAATAAAAATAAAAATACATGGTGTAAAAATTATTGAAATTGATTCAGTTCCTTATTCTGAACAAACTATATTCAGGTTTCGCATATACTAAAAATAATTTTGTATACAACATCCCGACATTAATCGTCAGGCAGTTGCTCACCAGACACAACACCCGTCTGGTCGGAGGATCCTCCCTTTTCTATGGAGGTTGAGTATACTTTACATCCTGTTCCTCATTCCTCTTACTATTGACAAAACAAAAAGAACACGACTTTTATAACTGATCCAACGACATTCTTAGTAGCATCGCATCAAACACATAACTTTAAAAGCTTCAAATAAATTGGAGCTTTAAACATTTTACAGTTATTAAATTAAAAACATACTCTATTAATGCTCGGAAGTTTGACAACAGCCTGTATAGCAATGCAACGGAAGGGTGGGCGGCATACATTCTTAATGCGACGCTGACAGCGAAATTGGGCTTTGATGTAACTGAACGAATTTTCTGTTAATCAGTTAACGAACGTTACCTGACTGTGTTTATCACATAACTGGTTGTGAGTTAGGAGAACTAATCAGTCCAATCCAAAAATGCCAATATCCAAGATGCCAATCTTCACAGCTTGGCCAAGGTTGCCTGCTTGTCGGTCTTCTACAGATTGTACTTGGGTGAGTGTGCCCAAGAACTCCACGACCTCATTCCACCGGGCCCCCTGTATTATCGGACATCTAGACACACTGCAGGTTACCATCCCTTCCTGGTTGTTATTCCACCAATTCGCACTAAGCGTTTCCAAATTTCTTTTATAATGCGCACAGCAAAAGAGTGGAACTCTCTGCCTGCGTCTGTGTTTCCGAACGCATACAACACTAATCTCTTCAAAGTTAGAGTGAACAGGCTTCTTCTGGGTAAGCTCACTCCATCGTCGACTTTATCTCTGTCACCTCTGCCCTAGACTAAGGTCAAGAGCAAACCCATCCTAAATTAAAAAGAAACTAATCATGACTGACTGGACTATTTACTGAGGTTGGTTTTTTAATTGTAACTGTCTTTCTTATTTATTTGGCATCAGTCAAATCTCCTCCTAAGTTTTACTTCGTGGATGATGAAATTCACCCTTCGTTAAAGCTGATTGGAATGGTTGCATACATTTTTATGCGTGAAAATTCTCAGTGTTAGTCTCATATATTTCTTCCTTAATAATTATCTTGTTACTTTTTCATTTTACCTTAAGAATTTCAATTAGATTTCCAATAAAAATACTTCAAATAAAAAAATAATATGCAGAATAACAATTTTTTTTTTACCTTTTGTGATGTTCTTCAGAATGGTCAGGTGCGTTGTACTCACACCGTTGTGTTTGTATGACCCCGAAGCGATAATCCGAAGTATCGGCCGAATGTTCGGCCGTTTCTTGACTTCCAAAGTTTCCTTTTTTGACTTTGAGTTCTTACCCGACTTCAAGTCACATTTTTGACTTTGACTTATATCTTTGACTGTCGTTTTTGTTTTGCCCTAATCAGTTATTAGTTAGCCGTAGTCAGGAAACGACCGAACATTCGGATTTATCTTCGGAGTAGATCCACAGGTGTATGAACGGAAACAAAACAAAAGGATCGTAGCAGATGGCGTTCTGTAGTTTCAGCCTACCCCCATGGGAAGAATGCGTGAGTTTACGTATGTATGTATATGTATTGATCACAAAAACACATTCACCAGAACCCTAGAAAGTTTTTTTTTTTAATTATTATTGTCCTCAAACATAGATACATTGTTGGTTGATTTTACAATTTCAACTTTTCGCCAAAGGAGACGTTCACAAAATGTATGGGGCTTTGTACTAAAATAATTGAAAATTTCGGCTTAAGGCTGTTTAGCCTTCTGAGCTTTATAGGTTGAAAGAGAGTAATTATTTTGGTGTCTTTCGGCATTTAATAAAAAAAATTACAGCCGCCCGTTTTTTTTTAAACAAGGGTTGAAAAATAAAATGCTGGCATCACTAACTACAAACATTATTTATATTTTAGGTATGGCAGCCCTGTGGCAAATGACGTGACAATGTCAGTCAGCAGGACTCGGGTCCTTGTTCTTAAAGTCCATTTCACGAAAGAAGTCCCGCAGACGTGGCGCTGCAGGCATGGGTTATTTTAGGAATGTTGCTAACTTAGCGTATAATAATAATTAGTTCCAATTATTTCCGCGGGACTTCTTTCGTGAAATGGACTTTAGCTCGGGTCAGACGGCTTGACATTTACATTACAGATTGGACCTTTTTTCGATACGTTTTATTATTGCATTGTCATGATAATCAATGTTTTTTGTCTCAATTTCATGGAGCTGCAGCTAAAATTATAATAAATCTCAAAGTATTTTATAGAAACGTAAACTTTACCCACATTTAAAATAATTATATTGCATAGAAATGAATAAATAAAGACAATGTGCGTTTTGTTTTTTACTGAAACATTTTTCACTTTGCTACAAAAACGGGCGCCTGAAAAAATCAGATTAAAAACCGGAAAAGTGTGAGTTGAACGCGCGTGGTGAGGGTTCCGTATAATGAATATGTTAGATCTACCATGTAGCATAATAATAATAAATAAGCTTTCTAATAAGGTACATCATATTAGCGTTTAAAAATCTTCGGAATATTATACCACTTTTGACCTCTCCTTTTCCAGTTTGATGGCGAGAAGCGCTTGTTGACATAAAAAAGAAAATACAAATCTAAAAGCTCGGAAAAACACACACACATACACATCATTAAAGCCACCATAACAACTCCTCACTACATAATAAATAATTGATAAGTTCTGCCAACTAATGGTGCAGAAGAGATAATATGAAAAGTTCACGAAGAGAGGAAGCTCGCTCCATATACTCGTAGCAACGTAGACCTTACCCGCTCCATATATCGTATACCTTTGTGAGGGAGGAAACAATGTGTGAGAAATGAGGACCGTGATGTTATTCATTATGCCGGATGTCCGATTGATAAAGAATTGTGAGGAAAATGGGATATTATCTATTCTATTCTTATATCATCAGTAATATAGGGTAGGAAAGAAAATAGTTGATTTGGTAGACCGGTCAAATGGAAGCATGGTCTATTTTGAAAAAGTTGGCGCAGATGATAATTATACTTAACGAACGATGATAATTATATTTTTTTTAAGAATGAAATTGACGGCATGGTTGGCGCAGTGGTTAAGCGATTGACTGCTGCGCTGCGTGTCGTGGGTTCGATTCCCGCACGGAACAAATATTTCTATGACCTACAAGTAGTTGTTCCGGGTCTGGCTGTTTGTGTATGTGAGTTTAAATGTTTGTAAACATACCCACGATACAAGACAAATTCCTAGTGTTAGGCAACGTTTAAAAAAAAATAACTATGTTTAACTTTTATTGCTGTGAATACATCTAACATTTTTTTTTATCATAGCCAGTGATTATAAAATAAAAGATTATTTTTTTATCACTGTTATCCATATTTATTTTTATACACACCCTACCTATATTTATTTCACAAAATAATCTAAAAAACTTTTTATTGTTGTTACAGGTAACAAAAACTTTTAACTACAAACGGCTCTCGGTAAGGTAAAGCTCCACTCCTATTAATCTAAACGCTCCCAAAGGGTCCTAACATATTCTTTCGCATTTATCTAGGCCTGGTTAATAAAATTACAGAGAAGCATGTTAGGACAAATTGCTAGCCCGCCCACGCATGAATATTTTGTCGCATATGCAAATGTATTTCGGAAGCGTGCACGGCGCCCGCCCAAACCTCGTGTCTGCTTCCGGCACAGTGCGGCGGGGACAGTGCACCAAGTTCGTTGTTTTATTCGGGTACGACAATATTTTTATTATTTAGCCTTTTCAATATACAACATAGTATTAGAACCCGAAAAGAAGGCCAAAATCTGCCTTGATTTTGCCTGAAACTCGAAGACTCAAGATCCTTGGTAACTTTTTCTAATAATCAATACTCAAATCTTTATTACATTCCACATTGTATATGCTTAGGTGGTAAACATTAGGTAATAAAGCCCGTATTCCGGGATTTCACTACTCTCAGTAATAAACTTATTTTGATCCTAGATTTATTTAGAACATCCAATTTTTTGTACTGCTTGGCGAATGAACAACAGATTCAGGCCAATAGATATCTAGTTCTTTAGATTTAAAGCTACTTTGGTCCTTATAACGTTTGGTAGTTCACAAGTTCTGGCGTTCGATTCGAGTCCCCAAGAAATGACAAAACAACCAAAATAATTACCTAAAATAATCTATCTCTCTACCAATCTTTTGGCACAAACTTCTATTATTCTTTAAAAAACAAAACAACCGCCACAGTTCTACTTTTGAACTTGTATTACTGCACATGACACACTACACATCCGGTCACAGGACATCCGTAGCGCGCATGCGAATTAAGTCTCCGCTTTTGTCGATCTGAATGCTTTATGGCGCATCTTGAAAGGGTTGGACTGTGCTCCAAAGGGGAGGATTTAAGTACCAATGGATTCGGACGATTATGCTGGCATAATTTAATGAGAAGTGTTGTATTTGGGAAATAAAGTTATGTCATAATTGATTCTTTTATCTGTAATTTCATATGTATAGCTTAAAGTTTCATAAAAATAAGATGTTAATTATGGTATCCAAAAAAAAAATAAGTCGAAATAAAGAAAACTTTGGGAGTCTATGGACCTCTTTCGACCTTGACAGTTCCAACTTAATTATCCTACTGGTAGTCAAATACAATGGTCTTACCATAATTTACCAGGTGATGAGAGAACGACGCATTAAGTGTAGTTTGACAAATCATGATCTTTCTCTTTTTTACTTTACACTTTACACTCTTCAGTTAGGATTCTAAGACGGTAAATTAGATTATTTACCTACTTATGATTATAAGTTGGTAAATAACCTAATTTACCGTCTATCTATGGGTGATATCGGCCGGCCTCTTACTCACTCACTCCAAAAGTTCGGGATTGTTTTTTTTCGGAGATATTTGCCAGTGACCTTAAGTGGTTAGCTTGCGTGTTCTGTACTGCGCTCTCGCAACGCGTCGTACGCTCAGCCAGTAATAGGACTCGCCCATCAAGGAGCGCTGTCCCCCATTTGACGCATTATTAATTTATTATACACAAAAGGTATTTTAATAAAACGCGTATACTAAAAGATCAATAGTTAAAATATCTTTAAATTGGTGAAGGTTTTAGAAAAATACGCTTGGTAGATTTTGCGCCATTCTCAGTTTTTTATCCGCGTTAGACATAACTTTACAAATTAATTTCACTAGGTAATATAAACTTAATCTAAAATATTCACATATTAAGTTATTGAGAAAATGCTCTAATTTAACATACTTATATTTTTTTCAAATCATTAACACTACTCGTTTAGACGTGATCTTCAGTATAAAATCATTAAAAGTTGGTTATAGTCTCCTTAATATTGTGGTTCTTTTCACCCATTCTTATGGAAGCCATACAAGATTAAAATAAGATATTACAAAAAACTATACATGCACGTTATTTATGGGGTGTTTACGATATTGCAAGGGATACCCTAATGTATCGACAAGACAGTCGATAACTCTCGCCAGCCACTCGCGAGATTGCTCGCCTCGGTGGCGCCAAACGGCGTTTGGCCAACAAGGATTAAATGTGGGGGAACGTTCGCTTTTATGACAAACGTCGTCGGTCAAGAGCGTCGTTAAAAATGAGTGTTCAGGAAAAATCTTTCGTTTTCTGTGAAAATTCTCTGATTTGGCTTCACCATATTGTACGCATCTATTAAAAAAAACCGGTCAAGAGCGAGTCGGACTCGTGCACCGAGGGTTCCGTACGTATGTTATGATGTTGATGATTGCTGAAAAACTGTGCTATTTAGAGATATCGTTTTATTTTTCCTGTAATCTTTACATAAACTTCTATCCCATAAAATAATTTCAGATTTTTATCTATGCAAACTTCGGAGATATCGGGGGTCAGTATTTTTTTTAACATTTTTCATCAAAATTCGGAAACTATGCTGCCTAAAAAAAAAAATCTTTGAGAATGTGCAAACAGCGCTCTTTTATATGATACCCCACATGCCCGACTAGCCCAACTCCAAATTTTTAAGACCCCCTTTCTGTCTCTTTTGCAAAAAAGATTTTTTTTTTTTTTTTTTGTTTCTTGTTTGCAAATAGTTGGGCAAACATCATCTAAAATTATTATAAATTTCAAGCTGATAGTATTAGTAGTTCTTGAGATATCCAGGTGTGACAGACAGACAGACAGACTTAGTCTCACCATAAGGGTTCCTTTTTACCATTTTGGTACGGAACCCTAAAAAGTAAAGCTTTCGGTCGCCTTATAAGGTTAATTACCTTGTACTTTAGACCCAATTTATTCAGGTATCATTATTAAAGTGGCTTCGTTGCACTGAAAAGTTTACCTTTTCTAGACAGTTTATTGTTTGAGATCCTGGGGGATCCGCTCCGAAGCGTTAACCCGAAGCATCGGCTGAATGTTCGGCCGTTTCATAACTTCCATAGTTTCCTCTTTTGAATTTGAATCCTTACCCGACTTAAAGTCACATGTTTGACTTTGGCTTATCTCTTTGACTGTCGTTTTTTTTTTTTTTTTTTTTTTTTTTCTTTCACCGTAGTCAGCCATAGTTAGCCGTAGTCAAGCAACGGCCGAACAGTCGGCCGTTACCCCGGATTTATGTTCGTAGTAGACCCCCTGGGAATCGCTAGTAGATCCATGGTTAGTTCTTAAAACAGAAGAGCAGACCTTCAATTCTAAAACAGTGAAGTTCCACTACTTTAGAATTGAACGTGAAAATATACCATATCAACTCTCGCAGTTAACATACGATACGCGTCTTATTAGCATGAAATACAGGAACGAACATAGTTGAGCGTCATTTAGTGATGAAACATTGGTGTTATAGAGAGAGAGTAAACTAGTAGAAATTTATAAAATTCAAAAGTGCACGCCTCACCAACAAGAAATAAACGATAAATTTTTGAAAAAAGAAAACAGGTTTTTTTTTGTTTTTTGTTAATATCTTTTGAACGGTTATGAGTTTGATAACGAAAATCAATAGGGCTCATCCGAAGGATGAAAGAAAACTTATAGAAGAAGATTTAGATCAATCTATTGTGTGTGACGATGTGAATCATGATGACAAACAGACACACTTCCCAACGGAAAGCACTACACGTAATTTTTTAATGTTTTTTTTTGCTATATACAAAATGTCCCAGAATTAAAACACAACCTCTTAAGGGGCCATTGTACTCATCATCATTGTACTCATCATCGCTGCTTTGCCCTGCATTTATGCTCGAATAACTCGTCAAAATCCATTTCAGGTTTGGCCTCATAGTAAAAGTTGTTCATAATGATGAGTACAATAACCCCTTAAGAGGTTGTGCGTTAATTCTGGGACATATTGTATATCAAGTTATGTACATACATCTATCTAAAAATATATTAATCTTATAATGTCATTTATATCATTCTTCCTTATGATTTCCATGTATAATTGAGATTATAGAAACGATTTTATGTTGAATACACATCGAGGGACGACATAATCGAGAGAGGAGCACTCTCACTAGCTAAAGTGTTGTGCAATACATGCATAACTGTTCGTGGAAAAGTATTCCAACCAGGGACCATTTTGGTTACCCATTGAAAGGGTTTTCGATAGGGTTTTTCTAAGCGGTTAAACAAAAACCCATACGATATGGGTAACCCTTATGAACGGCTTAAATTAAATTTTGGTAACCCATTGAAAGGGTTTTCGATAAAAACCCATACGGTATGGGTAACCCTTTTGAACGGCTTAATTTAAGCCATTCAAAATTACCCACACCGTATGGGTTTTTGATTAACTGCTTAGAAAAACCTTATCGCAAACCCTTTCCATTGAAAGGGTTTTCGATAGGGTTTTTCTAAAATGGTAACTAAAATGGTCCCTGGGTAGAATAGAGATAGAATTGATCATGCTACGCGTGCTGGGCGGATATCGAAATAACAAATATTAAAAAATTTTCATGTTACTGGGTTTCAAGAAGGTATAGAACCCATTGAATGGGTTATCGTGTAACCGTTTCACTGGATTTCAAGTATAAAACCCATTCAATGGGTTTCTAGTATAAAACCCTTTCAATGGGTTACATCATGATAAAGGTAACCCATTGAATGGGTTACCCCTTCGAAAGACTTAACTCTTAACCGGGGTTGTATGGTCCCTGATTCCAATACCTCATTCTATAATCATATTAACACACTCCAAAGACCTATTTTTAAAACGTCGAATAGTCTACCAATTTTCTATGCCATATAACTCTCTTCCGTTCATAAAATACCAATTTCAACCCTCTAACGTTATTCGGGATCAGGCGTCTATGGTTCAGCTATGGGGTGCATAAAAAATGGCATGCTATGACGACGGAATGGCGCCGACGATGATTTGCCAATGTGCTTTTTAGTTGGGGTTTAAGCGATACTGAAATGGGTTGAGGTTATCTGCTGTTTAAAGTAGGCTTTATGTTTGGTAAACAAGAATGGATAGATGAAAAATTGGTAGGAGTAAGGGACTGTTTGCAGACTACAGTTCAACACCGTCGGTAGTTCTTCTTTGATTTTGTTACTTTAAGGCGACGATAACCGCTACCGCTACAAAGCTACAGTCCATTAAGCCTACAACGTCATGGTATGAAGCAATGCATTAGCAATATCCTTCAAAACTCTTGGATTGTGATCGAAAGTGTGTTACTCAATCAGGGTGCAGGTGTGTATTTTGAAACGTTGGCTGTAAGCTCATATGTAACCGAAACTTATACATTTCCAACATTTTTCACGTAACATTGTCACAATAAATCGTTATTCAATCCAACACTAACGCATGATTTATTAACACCACAAAAACTGCACTGAATATTGACAAACCCAGTGTAAAATCCGTTTGTACGAAAAGCGCAACCACGCGCAAAGATATCGGCAGGTATTCCAAAACTACAACTTTACTCAAAAAAAATAACGGCTTATACGAGCACAAATCGCCATAAAATGCAAGGTAAACCCATTATCGGTGGCCAGCCGGAAATGCAGCCGACGCCATTTTTCATAGCCACCGGATGTGACGGCAGTACACGTCACCATTTCGGGTTTTCGCCAGTTTTTCCACCGGGGAATTATTTAAAGTTATTAATGTTGTTTACTCGATAGTACGATGAGAAACAACTCATTTTTAAAGCTGTTTGCTTAGACGTAACAGGTTGTTAGCCCGTAATTTTAGCCAAATTTATATGCCTGGGTTTAACGTCACCAATGTAAATTGCAAAATGCTTCTTAAAGATATTAAACACCATGATTGAATAACAGAAACATCTAAATTCATTGGTATAAATTACTCAATTGGTGTTTGAAGGACAAAAGCACTTTAGAGTAGATAATTTATGCAATAGTATTGATGTCTATAACAATTGCCGAATTTATTGTTGAACCACGTATCAGTCATGTGCCATTAAAATTACAGTTAAGGCCGCAAGTAGCTAATTATGTTTTAATATTTTTCCTATTAAACTAAGTTGGGAGTCACGAAATGTATGGGAAAAGTTTTTTGCGATTTATGACTTTTCTAGTACTCAAACCCTAGTTGGTCCGATAGAAGTTTTTGATCCTTATAATAAACAGGATCGATTGGCATAAAAAAAAGATTTTGTGAAAATTGCCCATTTTCCTGCTGACTGTACATTTTTTTCAAAATCTGTGAATGCAGATCAAAATTTCTCAAAAAGTTAAGGACAGTCTCTTAAGACCGTTTTCCTGTAGCTACAACGGTTAAGGTAGCTGCCCTTACTGCCCCATCTCAAAAATCCACCGTGTAGGATATGATAAACTCCGTGCACGCTATGAAGCGGGCTATACTCGGAATTTCTTTGAAGGATAGGATCAGAAATAAAGTTATCCGGAAATGACCCGGAGCTACCAACATAGCTTGCAGAGTGAGCAAGCTGAAGTGGCAGTGGGCTGGCCATTTTTGTCAGAGGACCGATGGCTGGTGGAGCAGACGAGTCCTTGAGTGCAGACTGCGTATCGGTAAACGTAGTGTGAGATGTCCCCAGCTAGATTGACCGACGATCTTGAATTGGTGACTGGGACATACCGGATGCGGAAGGCGGAGGAAAGGGTGTTGTGGTGCAGCCTGAGAGAGGCATGTCCAGCAGTGGACTGCAATAGGCTGAGTTGATTGAAATGATAATTTCCGAGAGCCTGGGGGCCTACTCGGGAGTGATAATCCGATGTGTCGGCCGAGTGTTCGGCCGTTTCTTGACTTCCAAAGTTTCCTTATTTGGCTTTGAATCCTTACCCGTCTTCAAGTCACGTTTTTTGTTTTGACTTATCTCATTGACCGTCGTTTTTTTTTTTTGCTGTAGGTAGCCATTGTCAGCCGTAGTCAGAAAACGGCCGAACATTCGAGCGATACTTCGGAATAATCTTCGGAGTAGACCCCCTGACTAAACAGTCTTCTTGTTCTCAGGTAGTCGTATCCACCTTTATTAAATTGTTTTTTAATCCTGCCTTATTTTCTTTAAACGGTCCAAATAAAGTCCTTTTCAAACTCCCAAAAAGCTTTTACACTTATAAACTTTAAGACCACAACATCCTCAACCCCGGATTTTCCCGGATCATAATTAAAGTAGAAACCACCTCTAAACATAAAAGAGGTTTTAATGCAATGTTTTATTATATAGAATAGTTCATTATAAGCCCACCGGTCCCAATGTTACCGGCACTTAATGCTTTCCTGTCACCGAGACCACGGTAGGACTTAAGCCGGAAGATTTGGGCAATAAAAGCATTGTACGCCAGGATTTGAATGCGTTATGTGTTATTTAAATAAAAGTATACTAATTTATTTATATGGAGTTCATTGTTACTGAGTGTGGCTTCTTTATTTTTGAGTTTAGTGGCCTGTTTGGTAATTCTGTTTTTTAAATTACTACAATGCATGAATGTAGAATATCAAATTTAAAAAACCAAAAAAAAAGAAAGAAGAAAGTACTAAAATGATGCGATGATGCTATAAGCAATGGAAGAGAAAGAGAAAGGGATGAGAGCAAATAATCCTTGGATATTATTTTTTTGACCGCATAAAAGTTTGACTACGAGTAGTTTCATAGTTCAAGTATAATTTAAATCCGGAAAAAATACAAACACATCATACATACATAAACTCACTCCTTCATTATAGAACGCCACCTGCTACGCTCCTTACATACTCCTTTTGCTTTGCCTACATTCATACATCTGGTCATACACGCCGGTTGCGAGCACTACGACCTTTCTAAAGAACATCACCAATTAGGTCACTATATGTCCTCCTAGGGCGTTTCCACTCACTTCTGCTTTGTAAATACCTTTTGTTAGTCTCCTTTCTTTCATCCTCTCAACATGACCAAACCATCTAAGCATACTCTTTTAAATTTTTGTCACTACATCTTCTTTTAAACTGCACCGTTGCCTTACGAGTATCACATCAAAAACTTTAACTTTTAGACTTTCTTCAAACCTATCTATATTTGCAAAGGATCAAACAAACCATTCAATCAATCAATTACACAAAATCGGCAATAACATCTACCCGAACCACATAACCCATAACCCAAACCGAACTTCGAAAAACATCCGACCAATTTTATTTTCATCATAAAAGCATATTCACAATAGATATATTCTTGAGAGTGAAAGCGACCGGCGCCGAGAGGTCTGCACTGCGCAATCGATACGGTAATACCTCTCAAGGTCGACTATATCTGGACGGTCTACCGTCTAGCTTACCTGGTTTATTTTCATTCTGACCCTGGGAGTAGGGAAATGGGAATTACGTTTTGAGCAAAACTTTTTTGCTGAGTGAGGAGTTCTTAATTGGGAATTTAGCAATTTTAGTTGTCTGGTTAAAAGTCCGTGGTCATGGGCTTAAATAGGCAAAGTTGAACTTCAGGGACCTTAATATAGCTCCATAATGATCAAGGTATATAGATCCATATTAGGTTGTCTATTCAATCAATGACAAAAATACTGCCTAATAAAGGTTTTCCTTTTTAAGCTATCTGGTACTTATTGAAATGTTCACTATCAGCGTTTTTGGAAACTCTGTTTATGAAAAGTGTTTTTTTTTTATGCAAGATTAAAATGGTTCGAATTTCCCAGACACCAATCCGCTGGATGCGGGAAGCACAGAAACTGTCGAAGTGGCGGTGCTTTTGGGGAGGCCTATGTCCAGCAGTGGACGCTTTTTGGCTGAAACGATGATGATGATAAATGATTTCCTTAATCTTTTCGTTTAAGGTCCGCTATCATTATTGACGGAAAACAGCGATCGTAATAATTAAAATTTTACTCATTACCTTTGTACTCGAAAGTTATATGCTGTCTCTCAACGTAATTTACTATCTCTATTTATATAGGTATTAGAATATTATTGCTGAGTACGAAAAAGATTGGCAATGCGATTAAATTTTAAAATGGCTGAGATAATTAATTTTAATGTTGAAGTCATTTAAATAGAATCACCAAACCGTCTGTTATTCTAACACTTCAAGATTACCAAACAAAACCCACTGATTTTCTTGGCACTATCTTCATAATCATTACCGAAAGTCAACGATCCCAGGAAATTCTTCCCGAATAATAAATCAATTGGGAAATCCATTACAACATGGTCTTGGCTTTTATCCAAGACTATGTTACTAAGCTCGATAGCCTTCCGAGGACATAGGACGCGGTATAATCGACCTCGTATTTGCGTTACCTCCCTAAACGATAAGGTCCATTTGCCTATGTTACAGTTAGGCTCTGAAATGGAAGTGGGCAGGTCACTTGGCTAGACGTGGTGATGGCAGGTGGTCCACCTGCCATCACCACGTCTAGCCAGAGCCCTAATGGAATGTTGGACAGTAGAAGGAGCGTAGGCAGACCGACGGCTAAGTGGGTGGGTGGAACCTTCGGAGGATCGCTGGGAAAGACCTGAATGAGACTCCAACAGACCAGGGAAGCATGGCACAAAAGGGAGGAGGCTTATACTGTGCAGTGGGTAGAACAAGGCTGCCAATGATGATGGTGACAGTTAAATAGTTTAGACCTTAGGTTACAGTTTACTTTTTTGCGTTTTATTTACGTTATTTCTGCTTGAGTATAGTTTTCGACGATTATTATATTATGTATATACAATATGTAACAAAAACCCTGTTGTTCCTTCTACCTACGTTTTTAGAATCGGTATACATACGTAATAAAGCAAGTCATTTATAAAAACTGTTCATCAAAAATAATTAAAATAAATATTTAATTATTAATATTTCTAATGTTTAACTGATTTCTAACCTCTTTCATTCTTTCATTTTGACTTCTCGGTTAGCCAATACTTATTTTTTTTTAATTATAATTCCTCCAATGTTGTGATTGTAGGTAAATGTATACGGCCCTAAAAGGAACAACAGGGTTTTTGTTACATACTGTATATATATAATTTTTTTTGTATAGTGGTGTGTGCTAGCGAACTTATGGCAAATAATTTAATTTAATTTTTTGTGTTGCATTTTACATTTTATTGTATAAATTCAAGTTTTAAATGTGAACAGACAGCTGTGCTGCTGGGGAGTTTGTTGCGCCACTTCTTCTTCCCAGCTAAAGCACTAGGAAGTGGTGACGGGTGGGCGTTTTTGGGGGACTGTATCATGTAATTTTTGACGTTCAAAAAGTGCTGATTCTCAGCCTAGTTTAAATAAATAACTTTTGATTTAATTTGATTTGAATGAGAATTGTTGTCAAAAGTGCTAAAGCAATAATGAGGTTAATTCTACTTTTGACCATCCTTAACCCTACGCGTAACTTTGTTTTGGTAATAATGACCTTCAGAGAAGCGTCTGGAATTAGATTAGGGAATCGTGTAGCAGCTAGGAAAAATGTTTTCTTTTGGCACTTCGGTCCATTGAGACGAAAAGAGGAAAGTTAGGTAATTTGTGGAAAGCCTATATCCATCACAGCCTAAATTTATTTGTTGATCGAAATTGGTAGCTGGTGCAATAAAGTATAAGTGTTTTAACATCATAACTTCCACTAGATAAGTTGATGTAAGCGATTGATTATTATCAAGTTTTAATTACAAGCCAAGCTATTTTAACTCTTGTAAGACATTTTGTGTTTTTTACAGTAACGGTTGAGTTTCTTGCCTATTCTTCCTCATACGAAACTAACTTTTGGAAAGGGCGACTAGAATCAATTATTTTTTTTGTAAATTTTGACGTTCAAACGTGCTTGCCTTTTTAACCGACTTCCAAAAAGGAGGAGGTTATATGTTCGGCTGTATGTTTGTTTTTTTTTTATGTTTGTACACCGATATCTCCGTCACTTATGGACCGATTTAGAAAATTATTTTTTTGTTTGAAAGGGTATGCTCCCGAGGTCCCATTGCCAAATCAGAATCTGATGAGGGGATCTCATGGAAATCGAGGGCAACCCTCGAATTTTATAGGCAAACCTATAGCTATTTGGGTATTTTTTATAGTAACTTGTGCATTTGCTCCCGAAAATCACCATTTGGTGAAGTGGAACTGATGATGGAAAGCACAGATGTCCACCGGAACAACATAATAATAAGTATTTAACGGGTATGGTTGCTAAGCAATTTATGGTCGTCACAATGCATATGGTGAGTGGCAGTTCTCCTGGTTCTTACCAGGAGAACTACTCAACCATTAACGTCCTAGCATCGGGAAAAGCAATGTTTTGTAAAAGGTGATGATCAGTTACTTTAGGCTATTTTTACTTAGATACATTAAAAAATGACCCACTAAAAAGTGAAAAAAAAAAATTACCGGCTTCCAAAAAAACACTACAAAGTGAAAAATAATTTCGGAAGTCGGTGGCAAAAAAATAAAAAACAGATCCAAAGACACCGACTTCCGAAAGTCGTTTTTTATTTTTTTTACAAAAAGTTCTTTTTAGGGTTCCGTAGTAAACAAGGAACCCTTATAGTTTCGCCATGTCTGTCTGTCTGTCTGTCTGTCTGTCCGTCCGTCCGTCTGTCCCCAGCTTAGCTCAGGGACGCTTAGTCCTAGAAAGCTGTAATTTGGCATGGGTATACATATTAATCATGCCAAAAAAATGGTAAAATAAAATTATGAAAAACATTTTTTTTTAGGGTACCTCCCTTACACGTGAAATGGGGATGATATTTTTTTTTCTCGTCTAGCCCATGGTGTGGGGTATTGTTGGAAAGGCCGTTCAAAAATATTGTGGGTTTGGCAAAACCATTTTTCAATTAAGGGATCCGTTTGCGTAATATTAAGCTTTAAAGTGCTATTTTTTGTTAGAGTCAAGTGTCACCCCCCCCCTGCCAGCTAAATGGTTGGTTTTGGATATGTGAAAAAATTCATGGCAATAGTATATATAACGAAATTAAAAGGAAAACTATCACAGCTAAGTAGGCTTCACAAGTTATCGAGTAATAGTCGACCAACTTAAATTTGCAGTTGGAGAATTGACCGTAACGTATATCGATGTATGGGAGAGCATGTTTTTCAACTACAATGTTAAGTTTGTTTTTGGGATAAATTTATCCCGACTACGGAACCCTTCATTGTGCGTGGTCCGACATGCACTTGGCCGGTTTTTTGAAATATATAATTTGATTTTACATGAAATATGTCACACGTTTCCTCATGATTGCGAGATCGCTAATTAGGAAAAAGTAAATTGTCAGGAGGGTCCTGCTACATACCAAACCCGCTCCTGCGGTTTGAAAAATAACTAAGTCCTAGGACCCAAAAATATAATTTATCAACGATTCAAATTCTCGCCCTCACAGGAAACAAGGCAAAGATAACAAAATATTAAATATCGCGAAATGTCACAGAACCTTTCAGGTTTGAACCCCTGGCCCCCACAGGCGCCGGTGTGGCGCTGGTGTGTCGTAATAGTGTGGAAGTGCTGGGACGAATAAATGTCTATAGGCTTTATTGTTTTATGGTGTTATTGAGATTTGAGGAAGGAAATGTGTAGGATTTTCAAGTGTTGTATTGGTAACTTGTTAGACTGGGTTTTGGCTTTTTGCGTCATGTTAGGACCTTACTTACATTTTAACTTCTGTTTATGTTCAACAAGATCTTTCACCAGTAGAAGCGCAAAAAATGTAAATGTAATTAAATTTTTAAGTTAACTAATAATAATAAAATTATATAATTAATAAATTTCATAAATAATTTAATATTAATATTTGTAAATTATTGAATGTAAGAAATATTTGTAGATATTTGCACACCTGTTTAGGTAGGATATGGTTTTAAGAACTTGTTTATAATATATGTATCACCTCATGTACTATCGAGGAATTTCATATCTAACCAGTTTCAAAACAAAGTCCCGTGAACACGATGACCACATCTGTTTTACGCTCCTTTTTGCATCGACTAATAAAACAAAAATACATAGTAATATTTTGTCGTTTCTGATTTTTTGTTGTTCATGCGTTTTTTGTAGGCTCTGTTACAATGATCACAGATGTCTGACTACGGATATGGTGACCCTTTCTCGACCACTAGGAATATAACAAAAGAAACAAAACTGAGAAAGTTTTTAATTTTAATGTTTTTATACTTTACATTTTGTTCACTCACGTCACACGGTTTACAGCATGCTCGGTATACTCGATTGAAATATAGGCGCGCGCATAAATTACTACGAATTAAACGGTACTGCATAAATTGATAAATTAAAGCAACGAGGTATCGTTTCGGTATACCGAGCATACTATACCGAAACGATACCGCGTTTTGCGCTTTTAAAGTATTATGGAAATTTTCCGCCTCTCACCCAAAAACTGCTAATTGTGAAACTACTCAATTCTAATTTTATATTATACTTTTCTGAGAGCATAGCAAACCCACTCATAAAAAAAACCCATAAACTTGTCCCAAACGATGTCGAACTACGACCGAAGGAGTGAGGGAACCTACCCATATTCAAGCAAATAAATGATTTGATTTGATTTGAAAAAATCTTTAGAGGGTCATTAATTTTAAAACAAGTTCATCATTAGAAGATCAATAAGTTTTTAGAGTATCAGTTAAATATTTCCTTAATAAATTACTAAATCATCCTGGGTTTAAGCCACTAACGTCCTATCATCCTTATTTCACACACACTTCTTTTAAGTTGCTGAAAAACATTCTGCGCATTGTCAGTTCCAAGAAGCCATGAGCCAAATCAATGAAAAAATAATGCCTGCACTTTATTAGCTTCATGGAGCTCAAAACATTACCAAAGGAGCACGATAAAAAAACGTGTTAAAAGTCATCAACTGTATCTGCCTACCCTTTTCCCAACTATTGTTGGGGTCAGCTTCCAGTCTGCCCGGATACAGCTGAATAACAGAATTTTACATGGAGCGACTGCCTGTCTAACCTCCACAACCAAGTTACTGGGTAACACGACATCCCTTGGTAAGATTGGTTGTCAGACTTTCGGGCTTCTGACGACTCGTAACAACTGTCAATGATCTATATATAACAGCCGGGCCTAACGGCTTAACGTGCTTTTTGAGGCACGGAGGGGTCTTGGTAAGTAAAGATGGTCACACAACCGCGGCAAGCGTAGCTAAACAAAAAAAAAAAAAATATATTAAAAGTAATCCTACGTTGTTTAACATACAATCGGACGTTAGCATGTTATGTATAGTAAGGTCGCGCACGGCTTTGATCAATATTCTCTTTGGTCCCACAATTTATAATAAGCTCCCGTCACCTCTGAAACAGCTGCCCACTCGGTTGTTTAGGTTGCATTAAAAAAAATCTTATAATCAAATGCTACTACAGCTTATCAGAGCTCAAAAATAAATGAGCGAAATTAAAGTAAATTGCGATATTTTTCCTAGTCTACTAATGGTAAATAAACTGTTGTATGTTAGTTAGTTACGCTTTTTCTAAACTTTTTTTAAACGTTGCCCCACTAGGAATTTCTCCTGTATTGTGGGTGCGTTTACGAACATCCCTTATACAAACAGCCAGTCCCGGAACTACTTGTAGGTCATTCAAAAATTAATTCCGTGCGGGAATCGGACCCGCAACACGCAGCATAGCAGTCAATCGCTTAACCACTGCGTCAACCGTGCCGTCAAACTGATGTATTGGTGGTGTAGTTAGGCATAAGCATGGTAACAATAAGTTCTGTATTTTTTGTACGCTTTAAGGCCTGAAACTGCGTTAAGCGGGTACCCGCGCGGTTTCATACAAAAGTGCTCCGTCGCGGGGACCCGCGCGGGCGTCCGTCACGGGGAGGCGCGCCCCGCACCCACGCAACGGGGCCCGCCTCCGTGCGACGGAACCCGTCGCGGAGGCACGCGCGGTGCCCGCCAGCGGACCGGTAACATGATTCATGTAAAAGAGGCATTCTGAGAATACATTTTTATCGTAGGTGATTATGTACTTAGATTGAGAGTTCAATATGGAGAAACCGGCTAAGTGCGAGTCGTACTCGCGCACGAAGGGTTCCGTACTATAAAAATGGCATAAAAAATCACCTTTGTTGTATGGGAGCCCCCTTAATTAAATGTTTTATTTTAATTTAATTATTTATTTTTAAAGTGAATATTATTTATCTAAATATCCTGTGAATATTTCAAGCGTCTACCTGTTGCCGTTTTCAATATTATATGTAGAGCAAAAACGAGCTAAAAATTTGTTGAACGTTTGTTGTATGGGAGCCCCCTTAAATATTCATTTTATTCTGTTTTTTAGTATTTGTTGCTATAGCGGCAACAGAAATACATCATGTGTGAAAATTTCAACTGTCTAACTATCACGGTTCATGAGATACGGCTGTATCTGCCTGCCTGTCACCAGGCCTGGTGACAGGCGGACGGACAGACAGACAGACAGACTGAAGGTAAATTGAACTAGCGACACTGCGCAAATAAAATAATCCGGTCTCCGCGGCGGGTACCCGCGACGGGGACCGTCGCGTTCCCACGGAGCCCACCCGCGTGTCCACGCGCGTAGACACGCGACGGTTGCCCGTCGCGGGCGCCCGCTTAACGCAGTTTCAGGCCTAAGGCTCGTGGTGCGATATCGCGGGCGTGACGCGACACTAGTAGCACAATTTCTATGTCGCTGCCTGTCGCGCCCGTGATATCGCGTGAGTCTGTAAGAGCCTTTAACTGGCAAACCATGTAGCTCCTTTTTATTAATTTTGAATTCCATCCACAATGCACATGCATTGTACTTGCTCATGTTTTACAAAAATATCTTTATCTTTAACCTGATCGATCGGTGTCTTACCTACTTAGCCATAAGCCCCTCTTTAAATAAATCGACTACATTCACAATTGTACAAAGAGAAAACAAATGGAGCCCACTTTCAGCACGTTCAACACTCGCTCCACAGTTTCCAACATCTCATTCCGATTACAGGAAGCGTTGATTGACGCGTCGCCGATAAACAAGCGAGTCGCGCGGCGCCGCCCCTCCTTTGTTCACCTTGTTCACCGCTCCCACCGTGTTCACTGTATCATAGAGTAGGTAATGAAGAAGCGAAACTCGTGTAGAAAATGGTATAGAATACTCTTTATTATTATTCGGGCTATTAACTTTGCAATTTGGTAAAAACAACTTTAAAAGGGAGGTTAAGACGCAGATATATGCCAGTGACCCTAAGTGGTTAGCTTGCGTGTTCTGTAGCTGAGCTCACGCAACGCGTCGTTCGTTCAGCCACTAATAGGACTCGCCCATCAAGGAGCGCTGTCCCCAATTTGACGCATTATTAATGTATTATACACAAAACAAAAGGTATTATAATAAAACGCGTATACTAAAATATCAATAGTTAAATTATCTTTAAATTGGTGAAGTTTTCAAAAAAATACGCTTGGTAGATTTGACGCCATTCTCAGTTTTTTATCCGCATTAGACATAACTTTACAAAAGTAATTTCACTATGTATTATAAACATAATTTAAAATATTCACATATTAAGTTATTGAGAAAATGCTCTAATTTATCATATATTTTTTTCAAATCATTAACACTACTCGTTTAGACGTGATCTTCAGTATAAAATCATTAAAAGTCGGTTATCGTCCCCTTAACAGAAGAATTCAGCCGGGCTGGGCAGCATTTAGGAAGCTTTGTCGAGTCTTCTCGTCGCGTATTCCACAGAGCGTAAAGACGAAGGTCTTCAATCAGTGCGTCCTACCTGTTATGACTTACGGAGCCGAAACGTGGACACTCACAGTACGATTGGTGCATAAATTCAAGGTCGCTCAGCGAACTATGGAACGGGCTATGCTTGGAGTCTCTCTGAGGGGTCGAATCCGGAACGAGGTTATCCGGCAGAGAACCAAAGTTGTCGACATAGCCCACAGAATAAGCAAGCTGAAGTGGCCATATTAACCGTAGAATCGATGACCGTTTTGGTAGACATGTTCTTGAGTGGAGACCGCGAATCGGCAAACGTAAGGTAGGACGCCCCTCAGGCCAGGTGGAGCGACGATCTTCGCAGGTTGGCTGGTGGCAGCTGGATGAGAGTTGCCAAGAATCGAGCTGAATGGCGTGCAGTTGGAGAGGCTTATGTCCAGCAGTGGACTGCTATGGGCTGATGATGATGATGATGACTCTATATGTACACCATAAAAATTACAGATTTAAATGTTGAAGTTTTAAATAGGGTGACACAATGGGCGGTCTTATCGCTAAAAGCGATCTTTTACAGACAACCTTTGGAACCTTGAAACAGTTCATATAGAACAAATCTTGACTAAGAGAGATGTATTAATTATTATAATTATTACAATATCGAATTGAAGGATTGATTTCGGCTGACCGTCAATCAGCCGTAATAGAAAAAGGCGCCTTTATGTACTTCGGCTAGACGTTTTGTAAAACGCCGTATTATACAATTTGGCTTTACATGACGGCGCAGCAAGTCGGCGCGTCTATTTTTGTTACGAAGCTACTGGAATCACCGAAAAGGTCGGATAAGAGTAACACTGGTTGGTGACAGTCACTCTAGCAGAGCATCGTATCGATGGTTACGTGGTGGCTGTCTTCGGATGACAGAAGAAGATGTGATAAAGATTTGAAGGGAGCCGCTGATTGTACCACGTCCACGACGAACTGCTTTATTCCGGCACAATCCTGATGATATCGAAGCTGCTGAACCACTAATACGATGATCACTTCTGGTAAAGGCTATACTCTCACCCTTATACAGATTAACTAATACAACTTGTTTTTTACTTTTTTGTGCGTTTTTTGGCAGGGCAGTCGTGTTATTTTTTTACTTACGCATCTATACGAATTATTGTTACATAATCTATGACTATTTTCATCGCTTTCACATTTGACACTTGTGTGACGTAGGTACAGTGGGGGGCGTTTGAAGTTACTTTGACCAGCCGTCAAAGTGGAATATTTTGATATACAATAGTTAATTGGAAATTGCGTTTGATTTCAGTTAAATGCGCGTTGAGTTACCCACAAACGACAAACGAATATGGAGGGATGTTTGATGAATTGTTTGGCGAATTTTAATGTAATACAATATAATGTTTATTTACTCAAAAACAAAGGATTGTTGTACACGTTAAAAATACAGTTTTACAAAATAAGTACAAACGTGTGGGTGAGCACTGCTCTCCTAGCTAGGTTATGAAAACCTGTGTTAAGGAGAAGCAGTCCGGTCCCCTAAGGTATAATGACGTAAAGGTTACATAGTGCTTCTGATGTTACTGTTACAGTTTTGGATTATTGAGATGGATAAAAAAAAATTTAAGATACGTTTTGTTAAACGTGAAAATAAAATAATTTGAATTTTAAGGTAAATAAATGTTTGTGTGTGTGTGTGTGAATGTGCGTGTTGGTGTGTGTTTGTGTGTGTGTGTGTCTGTGTTTGCTTGTCCATGTTGTTTATAATAAGATTTTTTCTGTTTCGTCATAATTATGACTTATTTTGGAGGTACGATTGCACAATCTCTTTGCATTTGTAATACGGTAGCCCATAGATTTGACACGCTTCGTTTATCTTATTTTAAAGGACTGGACCAAGAAAATAATTTTTAAATTAGACCTATGATTATTTTATTTCTCAAAAGGTATTATTCTCTTAGTTTATTCGCTGATGAAAGCTGTTACTAGAGCAGTGTTAATATTGACCACATTGACATTTACAGCTGAGTCTAACTATATTTTACTAAGTCATTCTGTTAGGATGAGATGTTTGTGTATCACTATTGTCTGAAAATTTCATAAATTTCTTAACATCTACCATTTTGATTAATTATCAAGAGCTTCGGAGATACATTGGTAATTATAATTAGTTGGTGTTAGTTACACTGTAGTCCATTTTTTCGCCCATCTGTTATTTGTCTTTCAAATCGCCAAAGACCGCTGGTATGGCGGCGAAAATTAATAATAGGTAGTAATACCTACTTGCTTTTCCATCCTGAGATGGAAAAATAAACTCCAAAGAGTCTGTTGAAGCGAAACTGCATCTCCATTTCCATCCCATAAATCATTTTACATACAAAACATGTTCGTATCTTTGCTTAATATTCATATAATTTAAATAATTTATACTTGGAGTCGTTTTCCAGTCTAGACACTGATTTTTGGCAAAGTCAAGGCTACGCTGAAAAGTACAGTCGATAAAATAAATGGCAATAAAGTGTGAAAATTGAGAATACTTATTTCGCTTTTATTATTGGGTAGACTGTATTATGGGTGTCCAAGCAAAAAGGGTCCAGTTCTCGGTATTTAGTTTCCGAGATAACTGTAAAAGATAAAGTATTAATCGTTAATTTGTCGTACTAAATATACAACATTAGTTTTTGTTTACACTAAACCCGAAAAAGGGTCAATGTTCTCATCATTTTGATTTTTTCCGCCTTATTACAAAACAAGATTTATATTTTGACATGACTTAAACCATGGAGCCAGTCTTTGTAATAAGAACGTAACAGTGATATAAATACCGTTCTTTATACAAAACTGAAAACTTAGTTCGGTACTAAGTTGTCAGTTTTGTGTTTAGGAACTTTACCGTAGTCGGAATAAAAGTTCGAAATTCAATAATGGCTCCATGTTTTGAACCTGGGTCTGAAGATAAACCTTGTTTTGTAATAAGGGGGTATGAGTTTCATATTTTTCGTAAAATATTGGCGCGCTTTATCTAAATTGGATTGGCCACCTTATATAAAAAGTATGCATTTTTATGACCATAAGAATATTGTTTATTCTAAGGCTTTTAACGAAAATCGCCAACAGCAATAAGCCGCTCTTTGCCGACAGTAAAAATGTTCTATTGTAAAACGTGATTATCCAATAAGATGACTGAATTTGTAGAATTCACCGTCCGATAAGGACCAGGCCCGGGTCGACGGCGCGTTGTGTTCCACGCGCGCCTCAAAGAGATGTCAGCACCAACTGACGGGGTTCTTTAAGACCAATGCCTGCCAGGGTTGCGAGTTTGTCCGAAAGGGATATCGTGGCCCTGGCACACAGGCAAATGAAGGAACACGGGTGGGTTTTAGTCAGTAAAAGTCTGACACGCCCTCCCGCTCCGCTCAGAGCGGGAGAAGTTATTTGATAATTTCCCACGCAGAAAAAAAAAAAAAAAAGCGGTAAAACGTGATTATCTAATATGACAACTGAATTTGTAGAATTCTTAATTTTACTACAGCGGTTAAAGCAAAAACATAACGCAAACACAAGTTACCGGGAAAATTGCAAAATGCATTATTTTCCTACGGCAATTCTAGCGTTTTAAAGCCAATATCCGAAACGTTATTTCTGTAACATTACTAGGAAGAGATAGGAACTCCAATTTATTATCACCTACAACAATTTTCGTACCCGTATTAATTGTATACTTTCAATATATGCTCGTTTTTAATTAAATATTTATAAGTTTCTAGCTCGACTGTACTTCGCCAATGAATATAAGTGATCTCGAATCCTCTCTCTATACTCTTTATGTTGGTTCACGTCCAAAATAACAAATTTAAAACGACCGAGCAGCATATTCTCAAAAGCTAGTTCTTATTATATTGAATTTTAAGGGAGTTTGGCCTTTGTTTCTGTAAATGTTTAAGAAAACGAAATTATAATTGGGTATGCTTATTTTAACAGAGACATTATTAATCTAAAAGGCACCTTAGTAAATACAAATTAAATTTTTTTTCGAGCAAATAATATAACGCCTAATATAATGGTGATAGTGGTGGCCCAGTAGTAAAGGCCGTGATTTACGAGTTGTAGATCCTAGGTTCGAACCCAGACTACCGCTTTACTTTGTGTAAATTAATTCATAACCACTGCTCTCAAAATGGTGAAGGTAAAAATCGTGAGGAAACCAGCATGTCCTTGAACCAAAAATTCGAAGACATGTGACATCTACCAACCCGCACTGGGCCCGCGTGGTGGATTACGGCCCACTCTCTGTCACCGAGAGGAGGCGTGTGTCCCAGCAGTGGGAACATGCTGATTATGATGATGATGAATATAGGTTCCGTAGTTGGAATACAATTTATCCCACGAACAAACTTAACACTGTAGTTGAAAAATATGTTCGGGGATACATTCCAACTGCAAATGTACTCGTAAGTTTGTACGCACAATATTGAGTTATTTACCATGTTATTTTATGACATTAGACTTCTTATAGTTTCTCCTGTAATCTATAAGTATAGAGCTATTCTCCGTATTGAAATAGTTTCAAAATAATGGTTCAGTAGTTTTGGAGATAATGGGGGAATGATTAATATTCATCTATTTTCTTTAATAACTTTAAAACGAATAATTTTAAATTCTAAAAATTAAATTCTCTTATTTAACAAGTCCTTTCATTTGTTATGTCAAACGGTACAGCTTGTAAACATTAAACTTTTTTTTTTTTCTAGTTCTGCTCCAAAAGTGTACCCCATATCAAAATTGATGTATTTACGTTACACGCTTGTGTTTGGATCACATACATTCATATTATTATGTGTACCAAATTTCAACTTAATCGATCCAGTAGATTAGGAGTAAATTGGCTGTAACAGACAGACAGACAGACCAGCGTGTGATCCTAAAAGAGTTCCGTTTTGAACCGACTTCCAAAAAGGAGGAGGTTCTCAATTCGACTGTATGTTTTTTTTTTGTATGTTTGTTACGCGATTACTCCGTCAATTATGAACCGATTTTGAAAATTCTTTTTTTGTTTGAAAGGGTATACTCCCGAGGTGGTCCCATTGCCACCAAATCAGAATCTGATGAGGGGATCCCATGGAAATCGAGGGAAACCCTCAAATTTTATATGCAAACCTATAGCGATTTGGGTATTTTTTATAGTAACTCGTGCATTTGCTCTCCGAAAGCACCATTTGGTGAAGTGGAACTGATGATAGAAACCACAGATGGCCACCGGAATAATAATGAGTACCTATTTAACGTGTTGCGATTAAGCAATTTATGCTCGTCACTATGCATAATGGTGAGTGGCAGTTCTCCTGGTTCTTACCAGGAGAACTCCTCAACAGTCAACGTCCCAGCATCGGGAAATGCAATATTTTGTAAAAGGTGATGAGCACTTAAAATTAGGCTATTGTAACTTAGATAAATTCAAAACTGACCCACTAAAAAGTGAAAAATAAAAAACTTTTTACAAAAAATAATAACCGACTACCAAACATAACACTACAAAGTGAAAAATAACTTTAATTTCGGAAGTCGGTGGCCAAAAACTCAAATACAGATCCAAAGACACCGACTTCCGAAATTAAAGTTATTTTTCACTTTGTAATGTTATGTTTGGTAGTCGGTTATTATTTTTTTGTAAAAAGTTTTTTTCCCTTTCAGGTACGGAACCCTAAAAAATACGAATTAAAACAATATCCATGTAAAAATATATTTATATCACAAAGACGCAGAACACCTAACAAAACCTTATAAACATAGGATTAAGTTAAAATTCATAAAAACACACCCTCATATTATATCGAGGTACCTACAATGTTATCTTTACACACCACACTACTTACTTTCACTTCGGTAATTCCAACACTTTTATCCCCATAATCACATTACAAAATATGACCACTTGAAGATAAAATTACACACACAAATACATTGACAAGTCACAAGTTTCACCAAGAAAAACATTTGTGATAACACGTCTCAACATTTTATCTTATCACATTACTCGGATTAGTAATGACCTTTATTCTCAGAAACTATTTCATAATATATATATTTAAAATACCTTGAGGATTATTCAATTTAGCGGTAATAAGTTGATAAATCATCACTGTAAGCAAATATACCATATTTGTACTTTCTCTAAAACACATTTTCCACCCTCGAGTTACTAGGCTGCTTTTGAAATCCGTGCCTTCTATTTTACTTAGTTTTTTCAAACATCTTTAGGAAAAATATCAGTCAATTCTTGAGGGCTCGCTGCATACATAAACTTTGTTTCCAATTTTGAATCAATATCCAAACACAACTTCTTTAAATCAACATTAAAATTCAAAAGCACAATGTGATGCGTCTTATTCAAATCTTTTATTATAGCCACTAAATTAAATGCGGCTGTAAAATCTAGCTTCTTTAAATTAACACCATCTATTACTACTGGCATTTCGGTATTACCATGAGAAGTAGCTCTCATTACTCGTTGACGAACATGCTCAGCAGCACAGTAAGCTACATTCTCACACAAAGTTACCACCATGAGATCTCCCTTATCACACTTCAGCTTATTAACTTCCACAGTAGGTCTTGCTACGTTATACAATAATAATAAAGCTTCTAGCACAATTCCAGTTATGATTCCATATTCTAAGCCAGCCAATAAACAAACAACCATAGTCACTAAACACAGTAACAACTCCTTTATGCTATTCCTCCACAAACTCGCAAAAATGCTGTAATCGATCATTGAGAACATAGCAGTTATAATGAGACCAGCTAAAGATGCTTTTGGTATGTAATAGAAAGTCGAAGTCAAAAAGGTTAGAGCAACAAAAAGAAGTAAAACCTTAGTGATCCCACCAGCAGGAGTCTTCACACCTGAAACATGGTTCAGTGCTGTTCTTGTGAAGGAACCAGTGATTGGCATACTTTGTCCAAATGATCCAACAATGTTACAAAGCCCGACTGCGATCATTTCTTGAGTAGCGTCTATCCTACCACCGTCAGCGAAAGCTTTAGCAATAGCCACTGTTTCTAAAATCGCCACAAAAGGTATCACAACTGCTTGCACTCCTAGTACTTCGAACATTTCCGCGAAGTTATATGTTTGATTGCCAACTACTGTGCTGAATGGAGGTAAACCAAACTTTGGTAGTCCACTGCCAATGTCACCAATTATTAACAAAGGTTCCGTGCCAAGGGTTGCTTTAAAGCCGTAAGCAATAATCATTCCTATGACCACGACTACAGCATTTCTTGACAAAGATATAAACCATCTCATTTGTTTTACAAATCCATCTGTTCGTTTGCAACCTTGTCCCATCTTCTTCAACAATATCAGCATAAGTATAGTCCCTGAACTGAGCACAGCTTCCCAAAGTCTTGCCGTGGTAATATTGGTGAAAAAGTTTTGCATCGACTCTGAAAAGTAGTTTCCTGAAGAACCGTTTAATCCAAAGAATGCTTTCAGTTGTGCCGCTGCAATTTGTAGTGCAGCAGCACTTGTAAATCCACTTATCACTGGCATCGATATGAATTCAACTAGAAAGCCAAGATTGAGGATGCCCATGAGAAATATGAACACTCCTGATATGAAGGCAGTGAGGATGGCAAAGTCAGCAGAGTAATCGGCTACGTACTTAGCGGTCATGGCGGCGAGAATAGCAGTGGGTCCAACGGTAACATTGTAGCAGCTTCCAAAGATAACGTAAATTATTCCAGAGGTGAGGGACGCGTACAGTCCATATTCGGGTGGTAGTCCAGCAATGACAGCGTATGCAATACCTTGGGGTATGGCCGTAAGTCCCACTGTGATGCCAGCTATGATATCTTGAATGAAGTATTCAGATTTATATTTTGGAAGCCATTCAATGACGGGAAGTCTTTTCTTCAAAACATCTTTGCTACACATTTTTTGGAGACACTTTTTGGTTTTTCTCCGATACACTCTGCTTTTAGGTTCATCTTGGTTTTGGACCGTCATTGTAGTGAACGTCTCGTGTTCACTGCGGTGTTGAAGTGACTGAGTACTGAAAGTACTAAGTTTCACACTCGAGATTGACTCGTTTATCTAAAGTCAAGATGGATACCTTTATCGGTCATGTCAGCAATAGTTGAGGCACTTACGATTACTTGTGTAACGGCTTCTGTCCTTCCGTAAATCAGACACAGTTTCATAACTTCACATGACTTCTTATCAATGTATATTGAAACGGCTGTCAAAGGACGCCTAACGAAGCCGAGAGTCATGTGTCCTCCTCATTGTGATATTGTTTTTGATACTAAGCCATACGTAGGAACCTTCTGGTTACGGAGATATTAAAAGTCAACAACAAAGTACCAACTTTGTTTTATTTTTATTCACGAAAACAAGTTTTAAATGTTATACATACATAAACTCATGCCTTCTTCCCATGGAGGTAGGCAGAAACTATAGAACGCCACTTGCTACGCTCCTCACATACTCCTTTTGTTTCGCCTACGTTCAATACGTTCATACATTTAGTCATACACACACGCCGGTTGCGAGTACTACGCACCTGACCTTTCTGAAGAACATCACCAATTTGGTCACTATATGTCCTTCTAAGGCGTCACCTCCCGGCGTTTCCACTCACCTCTGCTTTATAAATACCTTTTGTTAGTCGTCTTTCACTCATCCTCTCCACATGACCAAACCATCTAAGCATACTCTTTTCAATCTTTGTCACTACATCTTCTTTTAAACTGCACCGTTGCCTTATCACCTCATTTTTCAGCCTATCATTCATAGTCAAGCCAGACAAGCTTTGCAAGGAACGCATTTTCACAGCATTTCCAGCAAATGTTATAACTTTAAATACCCTCACAATTCCTGCACCGTTGCATGCACCCATTTTTTTTTTTTTGGGTGGGAAATTATCAAATAACTTCTCCCGCTCTGGGCGAAGCGGGAGGGCGTGCCAGACTTTTACTGACTAAAACCCACCCGTATTCCTTCATTTGCCTGTGTGCCAGGGCCACGATATCCCTTTCGGACAAATTCGCAACCCTGGCAGGCATTGGTCCTAAAGAACCCCGTCAGTTGGTGCTGACATCTCTTTGAGGCGCGCGTGGTACACAACGCGCCGTCGACCCGGGCCTGGTCCTTATCGGACGGTGAATTCTACAAATTCAGTCATCTTATTAGATAATCACGTTTTACAATAGAACATTTTTGTTGTAGGCAAAGAGCGGCTTATCGCTGTTGGCGATTTTCGTTAAAAGCCTTAGAATAAACAATATTCTTACCCATAAGCACAATGTTTTCGTGGATTACATTGCGCATTACGGCTCGTGCAGACTGACGCGATACCGTGGGCGCGACAGGCAGCGCGACACTTTCCATAAAGTGTTCATAGAAATTGTGCTACTAGTGTCGCGTCGCACCTGTCTGCGGGAACGTTTTCCATAAACAGAGATATATCACAACAAAATTAAAAGTCATTTCCCAGCACCTGTCAGTTTCTACATCGTTTAATCCATTTTGACATGTAAGTATACATTACAATAATATATGCTCCTCTAAACTCCCAATGTAATATACTGCACGATCTTATATAAACTCAAACTCAAGAGCCCTCTTAATTAAATTCCCTCATTTATGATTAACAGTAAAATGCTGCCAAAAGTGCGAGGTATCAAATTTAATGGGTGGTCGTAAATCCTGGCATGCGATTCGATTTGTCCGGATAACATAACGGTAGGTGACACCATAAAAATTGTTCTAATAAAGTCACCGCGAGATTTTACGGGTTAAAATACTCGGTTTTAGGGTGTCATTTTATGATGACACATACTTTTTGAGATAGTCATCAAAGTGTACTGAGTACTCGTATTTGTGTCTGGGAAATTCGAACCATTTTAAAACAGGGGAACATTGCATAAAAAAAACACTCGTCGTAAACAGAGTTTCGTTTTTAGTGACATTCTATTAGAGATCAACATCATCATTTCAGCAGAAAGACGTCCACTGCTGGACATAGGCCGCCTCTAAGCACCGCCACTTCGACCGATTCTGTGCTTCCCGCATCCAGCGGATACCTGCAGCCTTCACAAGGTCATCGATCCACCTTGTGGGAGGCCTTCCAACGCTACGTCTTCCAGTACGCGGTCGCCACTCCAGAACCTTTGAGCCCCATTGGCTATCTGTTCTGCGAGCAATGTGCCCTGCCCACGAGATTACGATTGTTAGAGATAACGAAGCCGGAAAAATGAGAAATGTATTGTATTGGCATAAGCTACCGTATAGCTTATGGCTATCAAACCACAAACACACACACAACATAATACCCGCTTTACTAAGCTAGCCTTGTAAACCGACTAAACTTTGTAAGAAATGCCGTACGTCATAAACGCTCTTAAAGCCAAGGAAAAAGATAAAAGTCAGACAACGCTAAGCAAAACCGTAGTAATAGCACGGGCGGGCGATGCAATGCGACGCAGTGGGTCGGGGGAAGAAGAAATTTCACGCGGATGTAGTCGCGGCAGAAGTTAGTAACAAATAAACAGAGTATAACTCCAACCTGCGGCTAAAATAAACTTACACAAATAAACATAAACATGTATACACATTCGAACAAACAAAACGCTCTATTTCGCAAAGCCCTTAACCCTTAACTAACCGCCGGGGCACTTTCGACCCAACGCACAAACATGGTAGGTTGGTATTAATTTCTCGAGATATTATTGGCTGAGAAATTAAGCCTGCTTCAGACGGATTAATAGAACGTATATGAGATATGTTTGCAATATTCACGAGGTATATTGTTAATTTTGTAGTTTTGGTAAGGGTTTTGGGAAATCTTGATTACCTGTAAGTGTAGGTAAGTTTTGGTTTGACGGATTTTAAAGTAATCAGTCAATCAAATATTCAACTGTAACTCGCTTTTGTAATCTCTTCTTAAGATTTGATTTCATTTGATGGAATTAAGTACTTTTGTAAAGGGCCAACTAGAATCATTTCTTTCTTGTAAATCTTTACGTTCAAAAAAGCGCCTTTAATGGCCTACTTGAATGAAACTTTAACTTTAAATTTGACTTTAACTTTAATCTCCTATTTCATCTCGTGGGTGTAAAAGGCGACTAAGGGACTTGCTAGAGAATGGATATCAGCGATCTCTATGCATTTTAACACCATACGGCGATCGCCATCCCGCCTGCCAAGCGTGGCGATTATGACAAAGGGCGAGGCCTATATCAGTGGACGTTGTAATGATGATGAATTATCTTAGTATAAAATTAAAATGCTCAAAAATTACTGAAAAATAACAATTTATTTATTCTTTAGTGTACATATTCCACGCATATTTTATACCGGGTTTCCGTCTGTGCCCTACATTTTTATTTGAACACAATAAAAGCGTGAAATATATCTAGAAATCTCTGGAAAATACCTGAATTATTTTTTTTTTCAACCACCATGTGGCTTTATAGGTCAAGGTCTGAGAAATAATTTAAACCTTACCCATTAAGTAGGCTTACTTTTATTTAGCCTAGATTTTTCTTTTCGTGATAACGAACGAACTACAAATTGTTTTTCTTTTATCTTCAGGTATGAACAGCGATAAATTATTACTAATGGCGCTAAGAGCTGGCGTAAGTACTCACCAGTTTTATTTTTTATCGTCACACAAATCGTTGAACCAAGAAATCGTGTGTAACAATAATTTGTTACGGCCAAATTAGCCTTAGACGCGATGTTAATGTTTCTTGATTTTTGCATTGGGCTCTAAAATGTAGCACATTTTTATTTGTCTAGACTTCTGGTACCTAAATACATCCACTGATAAACCCTGATTTATTTTCAGAGACACATTTTAAACGGTCGTTTAGTACCAAATTATTTTAAAACTAACTGCTGCCCGCGGCTTCGCCCGCGTGTCTTTTTCTAAACATATAAACCTTCCTCTTGAATCACTATCTATAAAAAAAAACCGCATCAAAATCCGTTGCGTAGTTTTAAAGATCTAAGCATATATAGGGACAGACAGGAAGCGACTTTGTTTTCTATGTAGTGATACTTTTACTGGCACAAACTTTTGTTATACTTGGGGTGAAATCGTCAATTTAATTATAATAGTTTTGTATAATTTAAAAGCATTTTTTCAATTTTGTAAATGTGAGTGCCATGGAGCCGTTTTATTATGATATGATGTATGTTGACTTAAAAAAGCGTGGCAGTTGAGAGTATTTCATGCTCACTTAAATGTCTCGCTGGCGCGTGTGTTGGTTGGATCATTCGGTTCCCTACAAAATGGTTGGAGGAGCTGGATGGTGCTGATCCACGCGTCATGTTCGTGAACAGGCGCCGTCAGTTGAGACTGGTGATCTGTTGACTGCCAGGGCTTATTTGTAATCTTTTAATCTTTGAATTATTATTATTAATATTTAAAAAAAAAGTTTTTAAATATATATTTTTTTTACATTGTTCTCACTTATAGAACCGACAACAGTAATGCACCCAGGATTTTGTAAATTATCTTGATTTAAAAGAGTGTCCTTGGAGTTTCTTGCCTGTTCTTCTCCATAGAGATCTACGTTTTGAAATGGGCAAATAGCTTCAACTTTCTGACTAACTGACCGACTCTTTGACAGTTCAAAAGTGCCTGTAATTGGTTTAATTGAAATAAATACTTTCCCCCTTATTACAAAAGAAGGTTTATCTTTAGACCCAGGTTTAAAACACGGAGCCATTATTGAATTTTGAACTTTATTACGACTATTGTAAAGTTCCTAAACACAAAATTGACAACTTAGTACCGAACTAAGTTTTCAGTTTTGTATAAAGAACGGTATTTCAATCACAGTTACGTTTTTATTACAAAAACTGGCTCCATGGTTTAAGCCATGTCAAAATGTAAATCTTGTTTTGTAATAAGGCGGTTTGAGTTTGAGTCTAATTACCGAGAGCAATACCTATTGAACTAGACAACAATTCAAAAACCAACCCATTGATTCCCCATTAACGATTAACAACAAAATCCTCTCGTGTCCATATTGTCACTTGGCTATAAACTTGAAATTTCCACAACAATAGTTTCCTTAGACTTAAGCGTAAGTGGGTATTAATTCCGCCATATATCAGTGGGGGTAGTTTCTTCGGCAGCTGGGTCTTAGCGACCCTTCGAGCAACAAAGGGTTTAATAAGATCGGTGCGCAGTGAACGGTTAACTCGCCTATGATTTAGTCATTAGTTTAGAAGGAATGTGATGCGGAAATAGTTGTATTGTATGTTTGATGTGGTTATACTAGTTACGTGATTTTGGCGATATGCTCTACATTTTGTTGTAATTATTTATCTACTAGCTAATACCCGCGGCTTCGCCCGCATGGAGGTCGGAAATTATTCCACGGAAACTATCGGAATGAAAATAATATAATTCAATCATGATTCGAAAGACACGTGGCGCCATCTATTATCATAAGAAAGTTATTGTTGTTTTCCTCGGAAACAATACGTTTTTTCGGGATGAAAGGTACCCTATGTCCGTTTCTGTACACCTGACAACGTATATGCAAAATTTCAGGATGATCGGTTCAGTGGTTTAGGCGTGAAAAGGTAACAAACAAACAAACAAACTTACTTTCGCATTTATAATATTAAATAAAATAATAAGTTAGGATGGTATAAGGTATTCACCAGGCAGATGTAAGTGGAAACGCCGAGAGGGGATGCCCTAGAAGGATATATAGTGACCAAATTGGTGATGTTCTTCAGAAAGGTCAGGTGCGTAGTACTCGCAACCGGCGTGCGTGTATGACTAGATGTATGAACGGAGGCGAAGCAAAACGAGTATGTAAGGAGCGTAGCAGGTGGCGTTCTATAGTTTCTGCCTACCCCCATGGGAAGAAGGCGTGAGTTCATGTATGTATTTATTTATCTATGGTACGCGAGGTTGGAATATCAAAACAGTAAGTGAAAATGTTATCGATATGTTTTGAAAGATTCAGTTTAATAGTAGTAGAGCAGTAGTTTTATTTAAATAAGTTTGTACTTTTTGTTATATAATGTGGTGTGCAATAGTGTTTAATAAATAAATACATAAAATAAAAAATAGGCAGTGCTATGGACTGCCGCGCCGGCAGAAGTGAACACTTAAAACTTTGGAATGACACTTATATGTAGGTACACAATATTAGTTTTAGTATATGCGAAACCCGAATCACGTGTCTAGTATTTTTATGTAAAGAATCTATGTACAAAATTTCAAAACTGTATCATGAAAAATCACAAAGTTATAAGGTTGTTATGTTACCGGGTTGTCCGTACAAAAACATGCTAACGGCGCCCCCGCGCCTCCAGGGTCGTCTTGCGCTCATTGATAATAATTTGGCAGTAGATACCTAACCGTACGGCGATTGCATTGTAAGTAATTAAATGGTGATAACATTTTCCATCACACTTAAATATTTTCGGGACAAAATATAACATGGTTTAAAAATTATTGAAATCGATTCAGTTCCTTATTCTGAACAAACTATATTCAGGTTTCGCATATAGTAAAAATAATGTTGTATACATGTACACAAGCTGCTGCGCGTCACCAGTCTGGCGCAACACGTCACATCAGCATGTCGGTGACGCGAATAAGTTTACCTCCTTCCAAAAAACACTACGCGACTATAGAAGTTGTCAGTTCAAAAGTACATATTTTACCGAAAAACTTATTTATTTACACTTCTCGCACACAATAAGGTACAAAGGCGGACTTAATTAAAGCCTTAGACATTCTCTACCAGTCAACCAACTAACATAGTCTCATAGGCGACTAAAGGACTTACTAGAGAATGGGCAGCAGCGTTCTGTAAGCATTTTAACACCATACTGCGATCGCCAACCCGTCTGTCAAGCGTGGTGATTATAGCAACCTTTGGGGGAGGCCTATGTCCTCCGACAGTGGACGTCTTTCGGTTGAAATTATGATGATGATGAAAATAATCTCAACGGCGCTGAATATCAAAATTCTACTTAAAAACTACATCAATAAAAACATGGTCTGAATATAGTTCTGTGATTTCACGATATAAAACAATGAATAAAACATACATAAAATAATAAACTTACGCCTTATTCCCATGGGGGCAGGTAAAAGCAACAAAAAGCTACTTACTAAGATCCCTACATACTCCTTCTGCTTCGTTTACAATTATATCTGGTCATACACGCAAGCTGGTATAAAAAAGCTTCAATAAATAACATTCAAAACTAAAACTCACGAAGAAATAGAGCACTTTCTATCCCGTCCTCTATCTAATTAAACTGATGATTCTTAATAAAAACAGTTCATAACACTCCCTAGTCAGTTGACTCTCATAATGATGATGGATCATCGACAGACCCCAGTAATTATCACTTTATTGACCATTAAGACCCCCTCCCACGAACCGACTGACTTTTAAAAATAGTTGTTTATTCAACTGCAGTTCGTGACGCGGAAATGATTTATGGGATGAATTTTAAAACGGTTGCTGTGTAGTTTTTAATGAGAGTTGGGAGAAATTGGATGAAGTTTCTTTTTTTTTGTAGCTGATACAAATGATTTTGTATTTACTCACACGATGTGTATTCCTTTGTGATAAGCCGTTACTTGTGGCTAAGCAATATCAGCTGCCCGTGTCGATCGATCAGGTTATGCTACGGTTGCCACGGTTGGTCCGTGTGTGACCATCTTTACATACCAAGATCCCTCTATGCCTCGGAAAGCGCTTTAAGCCGTTGGTCACGGCTGTCACTTGCAGATCTTGGATAGTCGTTACGGGTCGTCAGAAGCCCGAAAGTCATGAAAACCAGTCAGTGGCGAAGGTTGATTTTATAAGAGAGTTAAGCCGGAGCAAAAATAATCTTTCCCATACAAAATGAACTCGTTATGACGTCGATTTTGTATAGAAATTGAACTCACTGAGTTATTTTAGAGCAAAATGTTTTGTTGTTGGGATATAAAGTAAAAAAATGTAATGTAGACGTTTTTTAATGTTTTAATAGTATGGTGTATTAAATACCTACAATGTGATTATTTTATTTCACGGCGATCTGAAATATAATTAATTAAACAGAGTAGTGTTCCTTACACACACTTAACATCGCATTTTTAGAGATAAAATATATATATTTTTTTTTAAGTTGGATTATTATCTCAGCGTTGGCAAGTGGCAGCACAGATATGTCACTTTTCTTTCGCGCGCTGACATGACATCGCAAGAAAAAATTCGCTCTCATCAAATCGTTAATTTCTATTATGTTTACAGTGTTCTTTACTGAAATGATGATCTTTGACAAAGTGTCAATTATGCCAAGTGATAGAGAGTGTAATAAGTGCATTGTTTGTGGAGACCTGAGACGGCCACGAGGTCACGACGTTCATGAACGACATCAACAGAAAGCAGATAAATACATCAGAAGCAGACTCCTAAACCTGACCCAAGATCCGGAGGCCTCCCACAACCCTAATGTGCGAGAGTGCCTGGCTTTAACTGACCACCTTGTTCGTGATACTGACAGCGCTTTATATAAGCACTATGGTGGACAATAGCACTGCCTATTGCCAGTTGCTGCAAATTTTCTAAAGCATTATCTCTCCAGAGACACGAGATGTCACCAGTATTCGTTATCTCAACGATACTAGCTGTATGAGGAGCTGCCAGAGAGGCTCGTGAAGCCCTTAGCGATGTTACTGTGCATAGCTAACTGGTATGCGTTTATCAAGGTACGTGAAAAAACATTCAAAGCGTGCGAGACACGTAACGTGACCTTCCCGTTACTAGCTGGATGAAAAGCTAACAGTGCGTATACCTAGCTCAGGTATGTACTTGTAATAACAGGTAAGTCTCATTTCTATGATCAAGGTTAAGAAAATTTAAAAAGGTGGTTTGATATGCTTGTAACGAGACAGCCTCACTCAGCCCTGCACACGTCTGTGTGTTATACACATGCAAAAGCATTATACGCCCTTGTGAGTACTGGACCCTACCTCCGTACCTGGATTGTTATCATTGAGTATAAAATACTCTTAACAACACTGACTCTTGTCATAAAGGGGGGTTGATATGCTTCTAACTTACAAGTATGAAGGTTGCGAGACAACCTTACTCAACCCTGCACACTGTCTGTGTGTTATAAACTTGCAAAAGCATTATACTCCATTGTGAGTGCTGGACCGTACCTCCGTACCTGGATTGTTATCATTGAGTATAAAATTCTCTTAACGACACTGACTCTTGTCATAAAGGGGGTTTGATATGCTTTTAACTTACAGTATGAAAGCTGCGAGACAGCTTAGTCAACCCTGCACATTGCCTGTGCGTTTATACACTCGCAAAGCATTTGTTGTTATTGAATATAAAATACTCTTAATATGCCCATAGCATGTTATCCCAGCACTATGTGACCTAGCTCTCGCATCAAGGACAATACTATGGAAGCACACCTCGCCTCAACAGGTTACTTTTTATCAGCCACCTAGGTGGCTTAATTATCCTGACCTACAAATGATACCTATTTTGTAAACTATATAAAGCAAATTGTGTCATTTTTACACTCATACATCCAAATACTATAAGTACAGGATATGTTAAAATGATTCTGTGATGCAATGGCTGACGGTACAAGATACTTTGCAAAAATGATTATGTGATACAACGGCAGACAACAAATGCTTCAGATATCTATGGAAATTTCCTTAAATGTAACTGAAATGAACCAAAACCATACAAAGTATTATTCAATGCTCCCTTAATTATCTATAAGGTAAAAGCTGTACTTTCAGATTCCTCTAAACTGAGGGAACAAGGGATTGACATAAACAGGGGGACTGGTTACCTCTATCATTGGGACAGCAATGACTGACCTTATACTCATGAAGAACATAATACAAACACAAACTGCGGACTGATTCGGCTGATGCAACAAAAAACACCTGCCAACATAAAAAATTATTAAAATATTAATAAATAATAATATAATACTACCAAATTAAAACCAGAATAAAACTAATATTGCTTCAAAAATTGACATGATTGCTAACTTACTCTATTTGAAAAACAAACAGATACAATAACAAACTTGGGTATATAATTTTATAGCCACAAACAATAATAATTAATTAATACATATTAAACCCACAAGACATTCACTCTTGCTATCTAACGCTATCAATCTGGTTTTTTTAATATTATCTATTTAGAATGATTTCTTTGATATTATTATTATGATAATAGAGAAACTGAACCAGTCCTTTTTGAGAAAATGTACCTAAACAGCACAACAGGAGTTGACTTGTTATAGTAAATAAGAAATAAAACATCCTACAACTGGGTACAGAAATCAATCAATATGGAAAACAAAGATGAATGTTGTTGGTAGACCTTAATAACAATCCGGCTTATATCTACACTCCTGAATGACAATTTATAAAATAGGAAGATACTGGAATGCAACAACCATATGCTATGCCGAAAAAACAGCTGCAGACCACTGACCCTGTTATCGGCTGTGGGTAATCTATCTACAAAGATACAATAAACTATTTGATACCTATCAAAATTCAATACCTCAACTTCTGAATACAATTTCAGCTAGTAAAAACCGAGATGAATTAAAAATGCATTAAGTACAGATTTACAATGAATTTGTACATTTTAGACCCAAACAAAATAGAAAATTCAGTTTCATTCTGAACCTAAAACTGGTACTTAACCCCTCCTAGGGCAGTGAGAATTCCATTATAGGTACTTAATTGACAGAAAATTACAAAGCTCCCAAATATAACCCTATTACTTTATACTGCTAACCTGTACACTATTCAATTATTTTTCAACCTATCAAAATAGATAGGTATCTACTTATATGATTTTATTCTATAGGTACCCGCAGGATTCTTCCTATGACCAGATAGGTTAAAAATATGGGTTCATTATAAATACATTGTCTAATAACTTCTTTAATAGAATTGTCATACTTCAACTGTATCTTATAGCTCTGCTGTATTGACCTATAATAAATGTAATCAGTGAGTGACACTTAGGTAACGAAACAAGATTTCCTACCAACCCACCCTGATTATTTATTCGTCAAAATATCAAGACCGACATAATAAGCACCTTTAGACAGACACCAATTTACGTGTACAAATCGAAAATCGCCCGAAAATTAACCATGGAGATCTATCACCTTGAAACAAATGCCTTGAAATAACTATATTAAAACAAAAGTAAGAGTTTATTTACATAACATTACGCCCGCATTCCCAGAAGGGCCGGACAGAGATGGGTGATCTTATTCAAAGGCTATAAAACCAAAATGTCTAATTAAACATTTAATCATTCCAACCAAGTACTAGACTACACATTTAGCAGTACCTAGATAACAATGATAATCACAACACTAAAGTAAAATTGTCAAGGAAACAAAAGGGGGGGCGGCGCATTGTGAGGATAAAGTATTGATGGATTGTGATTAGAACATGAACAAGGCCAGGCATACCATACAATCAATGCAGGCACCATGAACAGAAGTACCTAAAAATTTCTTCGTTCTTAAGCACATTGTACAGTGAACATAACTAATTATACAACTTCCTGACTATTTGCTAACAGAACGTATGAAAATCATGTGGAAGTTAGGATCCCTTTGATCATAAGTACTGGAAGTAAACGGCTTCACTATAAATTAAGAAATATATTTTCTTTTTTTTGTTTTTAAATTCTATTAAGTAAATGGTGCTTACAAAACTTAAAACTGATCAAGTCAAAAGCTTCATCTATTCAGCCGAAAAACATCCACTGTTGGACATGGGCCTCCCCCAAAGGGGGGGTTTCCCATAATTGCCACGCTTGGCAGGCGGGTTGGCGAAAGTGTCAAAAGCTTATCCAGCGCCAAAGACTTCGCTTAAGAGGTAAGCTCGTTTGATTCCCAATTATATTATTTGACTGTGTGCCATTTTAAATAACGATAGAGTGGTTGTGTTCCGAATTTCCGAAGAGAAGCCGGTAGGAATCGTGTTATACGGTGCTTTCGCCACTGCAATCAGTCTTACCAAGGGGTATCGTGTTACCCAGTAACTGGGTTGTGGAGGTCAGATTGGCAGTCGCTCCATGTAAAATACTGGTATTCAGCTGCATCCGGCTACCGGTACAGGAAGCCGACCCCAACAGGCTAGGCAGATGATGGAGATGATGACGATGTGTATTCCCCTTCTGAAGATTCGCGCATGGACGTGGAGTTCTGGACTGGAAATATTATAGGCTGATTATGTATTTAACCAAGAAGAAAATATAATACGCTTTTACTTTTGAAATTATTTATTTATTTATTACATTTGGGAAAACAAACAGCAGTAGGTATATTATGCATAAACAGTGTTGTCTTAAAATTAAACTTATCTTATATACTACCCACAACATTTTCCACAGATTACTACATTATAATAATAAAAACAAGCTGTTAGCAAGCGTTAACTGTAGCAGGGCTAACTTAATAAAAAAGAAGTTAAAAGAGAAACAAAATTAAAAAGGTTAAACAATATTCTATAAAAGATGTAACAAACAAAAAAGGAAACAAAAAATAATTCAAACAAACAAATTGCTGATAAAACACTTAGCATTTTGAGAGAACCTGTTCTACCAATTGAGTTTTTCCAGGATGTATCTGTCCTGCAAATTTTCTCAGTATAAGAACAGCTTACATAACACCATTATTTCGAAATCTACCTAAAAAATAATGGACGCACAGCTAAGCCAATGAGCGGAAACCCTTTCCTTCACCACAGACCTTATCACATCGCCGTAACGTTTAAATTCCTCTGTCAAAAATCTGTATGTTTGTGTGTTATCGGTAATGTCGGGAACATATGCGGGGGCACGCGCTCCTACATCACCGTGTTATCAGTACGAGTCGGGCTTGAACCCGCTACCCTATCGGACGAACGCAGGCTGAAATGTCGATAACATCACGACGTATAGGATGCGAGTTGAATTAAAAAGATGGTTGTTTTTTAGATGCTTTGAACATTCTGCGTTATACTCTTGCAGTAGGTAAACTAAGTATTTATTCTGACTGCAATTTCGAGTACGGTCAGCATCAAAAGTTGATGATACATTTAGATTTTCAAAATCAATAATATAAATAATAATATATAATGTACAGTGATTTTGAAAATTTGAATGTGGTCATCGACTTTTGATGCTGACTGTACCTAAATTCCAAATGCTGCATTTTGTATCAAAAATCGGCCAACTGCGTGTCGGACCACGCACAATAAAGGATTCCGCAATTTATCCCAAAAACTAACTTAACATTGTCGATAACAACATGTTCCCCATACATTCCAATTGCAAATGTAAGTTTGTACTCACAATATTGAGTGATTTTCCATATTATTTTAAGATCTTACACTTTTTATAGGTTTTTCTGTAATCTATAAGTAAGTATAGTATGTATAACTTAACCTATGTATTTTTTTTTAATTTTAGGTTTAGCAGTTTCGTAGATAAGTGGTCAATTTTTATCAATTTTCTTTAATAACTTTAAGAGTACTTAAGTATTTTAAAATTATAAAAAGAAAATATTTGTAATCCCCATAATAAGTCCTTCATTTGAAATGTCACACGGTACCGAGTGACAAGAACACTTTTTTTTTAAATTTTCTAACTTGCCCCCAAAAGTAACCCCATATTCAAAATTTATTTATTTATGTCACACGTGCGTGTTTTGGTCACCGAAATTCGTGTGTACCAAATTTCAACTTAATCGGTCCTGTTGATTCGGAGCAAATCAGCTGTGACAGACGGACAGACAGACAGACATACACACGACTGATCCTTTAAGGCTCATATAGCTTAAACGTTCTGACTAACTGACCGACTCTTTGACTATTCAAAAGTGCCTATAATAGGTTTAATTGAAATAAATGTTTTGAGTTTGTGTTTGAAGGGTTTCCTTTGAGGTATGGAACTCTAATAAAACACGATGGAATGTGAAATCTCTGAAAACCTACTTATAAACCTTCATAACTGGACAATACACTACAATAATTAATAGTGAGTAGTTCACTGCATAACTTGTAACGCTTTAGTCTGCATTTATCGACTGACAAAATACCCACTTAGTTCATCTGTTTATTTGAACAAGAATTACCTCAATGAAGTATTTAGTAAAACTGCAAAAACCTTGCAGTAAAGATATAAATAAATATATTTAGATAGACAGACGAAGCTGTAAACTCGACGAAAAAAATGCAAGCACAATAGAACAACACAATGGCAGGAGAATGACGTGGCGCGAGGGTAAGTCATAGCTGTCACGCAACCAGCATAACAAAGTTGGCCTGTTTGTTTAATTTTTTCGCAGCGCGACACTATATATCTAAATATATAAATAATCATTGCCTTGCAGTTAGTTCCCTTGAGTGGTTGATACATCTAGGTGACAATCCCGTCTACATTACACAGCATTTTTCACCACACATTGCTCATCCCTCAGGCTAAAGGCATGATTACACGATACACACTTGTCATCACTATCCCTTAAACGAAAATCCATACAGGGATGAAAAAAATAAATCTGTCAAACTCAGAAGTGCTGATTCACGTTAATAAATTTGGGTGCAAGTGTCCCATTTGACGCGTTCAGGCAATAGAAATATTGGGGTGATCGGGATAAGCGTTGCTCCCGTGTTCCTTGGCGGGGGATCTTGAATGCTTGTATCAGCACTGATTTGTTTCACTGTGGTTAGATGGCGGTGGAACTGTGGGAATAGGTCTTTATGTGACGTCACGTTTTTATGGTTAGCTAAGTGTGACTCTTGTATCAGGCAGTATGATCTATAAGGGAACAGCTCGTGACATTGTTAAAATATTAACTACTTTGCAATGAGGGGCGTATATTTTAGTACCTAACTACTCTCATATACTGTTGTGAGCACCTTCTAAGTTATGGCAACATTAATGTTGGTAACTCTTAGGTCAGCTTAAGACGGAGATATATGCCAGTGACCTTGAGTGGTTAGCTTGCGTGTTCTGTACTGAGCTCACGCAACGCGTCGTACGTTCAGCCAGTAATAGGACTCGCCCATCAAGGAGCGCTGTCCCCAATTTGACGCATTATTAATTTATTATACACAAACCAAAAGGTATTTTAATAAAACGCGTATACTAAAAGATCAATAATTAAATTATCTTTAAATTCGTGAAGGTTTCAGAAAAATACGCTTCGTAGATTTTGCGCCATTCTCAGTTTTTTATCCGCGTTAGGCATACGTTTACCAATTAATTTCACTATGTAATATAAACATAATCTAAAATATTCACCTATTAAGCTATTGAGAAAATACTCTAATTTAACATATATTTAAGTTATCATCGCCTTAAAACCATCTTCTAATAATATCATGGCAAAATAATTAGTCAGCGAATGCCTAAACCTTCTAAGCTCACAATTGTAAGGCACATTAACTAACTGAAAACAGTTTTATAACCCCAACAAAAACTCCTTACCTACCACAGAACTTAATCTTCCATAAGAAAATTGTTTTCAAAGATATGGCGTATGATAAATGCCGGCATTAGTCCCGGGCTGCCAGATCCAGGCATGTTAATCTAAACCGTCGGCTGCACGCACCGAGAAAGATATATCACGGGAATGCTGAGAGCAATCGGGAATATTTCACATAATATTTTCCAGTTTTCTTCTAGTAGTTTTTAGGGTTTTTTCAAATTTAAAATGAAGGGTTCCGTAGTTGGAACCCTTCATTTTCATCATCTTTTTTTTTATCTTTGTTGTCTTTATAAATAAATTTTGATTTGATTTGATTTGCGAGGTCCGACACCCACTTAGCCGCTTTTTATAGAAGGTTTTTAATTGGAGGATGGCAAAGATTTGCTTAGTTCAGCACGGTGTCTTGAGAAGTAGTTTTAGATTGTTGTTATTTTCTACTTAGCTAAGATGGGCTTTAGCTAGGTACATGATTTCTACGTCCAAACATGGTTAAAACACACATAAGAGCTTTATTTTTAGGGTTCCATACCAAAATGGTAAAAAGGAACCCATAAGGTGAGACACACACCTGGATATCTCAAGAACTACTAATGCTATCAACTTGAAATGTAGAATAGTTTTAAATGACGTTTGCCCAACTATTTTGCAAACAAGAAAGAAATTTAAACAAATATACCTTTTTGCAAAAGGGACTGAAAGGTCTTAACAATTTGAAGTGGGACTACTAGGGTTTGCTGGGTATCATATGAAAGAGCGCTATTTGCACATTCTCAAACACTTTTTTTTTCGGCAGCATAGTTTTCGACTTTTGATGAAAAATGTAAAAAAAATACCGTCCCCCTTATCCCCAAAGTTTGCATAGATAAAAATCTGAAATTATTCTATGTGATAGAAGTATAACTAAAGATTACAGGAAAAATAAACGGATGTCTTTATATAGCATAGTTTTTCAGAAATCATCAACTCATATATACGTACGGAACCCTCGGTGCGCGAGTCCGACTCGCTCTAGACCGGTTTTTTTTTAAATTACTTTTCAATTATGAATTCAGAATATTTAATCAAAATCAATCTGCCTAACCTTTTACCAAATATGTTGTGGTCGGCTTCCAGTCTAACCAGATGTAGCTGAATACCAGTATTTTACATGGAGCTACTGTCTATCTGACCTCCACAACCATACCCCTTGGTAAGACTGGTTGTGAAACTTTTGGGCTTCTCACAACCCCTAACGACTGTCAAAGATCCACGAATGACAGCCGGGAGACCAATCGCTTAACGTGCTGTCCGAGGCACGGAGGAGTCTCGGTATGTAAAGATGGTCACCCATCCACGGCTAGCGTTGCTTAACCTGATGGATCGACCCGTGATGGTGTTATTACTTGACCACGAGCTCCTGAATGAAGTTGAAGTTCTGAAAAATCTGCATAATATTACTAACAGTAGACTGCTAAATAAAATGTACTTAATACCACGATCACTATAGTAACATACTCTGTTAAGAAGCAGATATATGCCAGTGACCTTGAGTGGTTAGCTTGCGTGTTCTGTACTAAGCTCACGTAACGCGTCGTACGTTCAGCCATTATTAGGACTCGCTCATCAAGGAGCACTGTCCCCAATTTGACGCATTATGAATTTATTATACACAAAACAAAGGGTATTTTAATAAAACGCGTCTAATAAAAGATCAATAATTAAATTATCTTTAAATTGGTGAAGGTTTCAAAAAAATACGCTTGGTAGATTTGACGCCATTCTCAGTTTTTTATCCGCGTTAGACATAACTTTACAAATTAATTGCACTATGTAATATAAACATAATCTAAAATATTTACATGACGACGTCAGCGACGGCGGAGCGATAGGGTCGTCACCATCTTGATTCAGTGGTAAAGGGTCCATTTCGTTGATGTCGTTGAATTATAACACCTCATTTACACCACAAGTGTAAATATAACCTCACTTTTAATCAGAAAAACTAGATAAATAATAACAAGTGATAATAATTTAACTAGGCAAACCAACAGTTTCGTTTTGGAGAAGTGACTTGGTCCGCGTCTCGATGCGAAGTGCCCGTTCGACAATCCCCACCTTGCAAAACGACTCTGTCCACGTGCCGCCATTAGAAAATAACGTCACGGCGTTTGCCCCTCTACTACATTAATCAATTGAGCAACTTTTATTAAAACAATATCGTTATCCACGACATACATATTATTAAGTTGTTGAGAAAATGCTCTAATTTATCATATATGTTTTTCAAATCATTAACACTACTCGTTTAGACGTGATCTTCAGTATAAAATCATTAAAAGTCGGTTATCATCCCCTTAAGATACTTTGATTTATCAAGTCCCAAAAATATGATCCACCATCTCCACTTTCCCCATAAAAATAATAATAGCCAGAATAATATGCAATATTTTCACCTGACTCTACCTATTTTTAAAAATTATCTCACATACATGGCATTGACATGTCTAATCACGTGGAAATAATGGCTGAGCGGGCACATCGTTCTTGTCCTTTAAAACTAGAATACCCTCACCTCCCACCCCTCTTCGAACCCGCACAATTTTTACCACGAGCTGGTATGACGATACGGATCGAAGGACCAACGTAAACTGGTCCTTCGACCCGGATCCTCCCTAGACCTTTTTTTTCGTAAAATTTCAAGCTTCTGAATAGAGAATAGTTTCCAGATGATTAACTTGCACCGTTAGGCACCGATTTGTTGCGAAAAAATACGTCATCTGTAAGGAGGCTGTGATAGCAGTCCGTATTTCTTGCATTTTATTATGATTCGGTTAGTGGGTTATAGATACTCTTCTTTGGGTTTGTTTACCACCTGATCGGAATTTAATAGAAATATAATATAATATATATACTTTATTGATACAGGCCCTTACAATATGCTTAAATCTAGCTAAAGTTCACAATAATTAAAGGCGCACAAAAGTTGAAACCCTGACTCCTAAATTAGGAATACCTGTGACTTAGGAGTCAGTGTTCTACTGCCACTTGGACACTATAAACCCTTATTATTAAGAGCTAGTAAGCTGATATTGTACAAAAATAATATATTATTAGGTTGTGATTTTAAGAGAATATATTTAAATATTAAATAAAAAAATTAAATCAAGATTAAAATTAAGAAGTAAAATGATTGTGTGGTTAATTTTGTATGTGTGACTGGGAATCGTGTGTTTGTGCTTGCGTTGCGTGAGTGTGTGTGTGATTGGGAAACGTGTGGATTTTGTACTGAGTGAATGTAGTATGAGAAGCCTAGGCTGTGTTTGAATTAGTACGAGCTTGGTGTCTTTTGTCGGTGAATATGAACCATAGTGACCCAATCATCAGGACCATTTAAATGACTCCAATAACTTTTTTAGATATTTATGTTTTATGTGTTACTGCATTGAATTCTTCCTGTAGCTATCGTATAAACTCAGCTAGAAGCAATTTGTTACATTCATCGATCAATAAACAAAACGAGACTTGTTATCCAACTTACGCCATATTTCACGAACTGGACCCCGAACATTAATCTCTGTTCCACGTTAAACGCCTATATAATTGAGGTCACATCAAAAACAAACATATTAATATTAACATTACCTGATGCCTCTCAAAATCTAGCAAACTTAATAAAACGCTTTCACTAACTCTTAACCCATTTGTATTAAAATTGAAAATTGCATGTGCTGTTAATCCAAATTCGAAACTCTGAAACTTGATCTGCACACTTACAAATACATACCGCCCAGCTCTTGTGTCACAGTAAATAGTGTCGATATTCGATTGTTTCAGTTATTACAAAAGTTTGTAAATGTTTGGGTCGCTCGGCCCTCATCAAACGTACTCTGGTACAGACAGAGGTAATGAAATAGCTAGCAAATGAGGCGTGCGTAGTTGCCAATAGCAACCATTCACATCACTCATTTGTGACGGTGAGCTCGAAGTAGGGATGTACCACCGTATTAGGTAACTGTGCTCAGTGCTGTGGGTAGACCGTACGTTGTAATTACTGGTCCCGAATAGAAGCTTTGGTACAACAAATCGATGGACCCTTTGAGCCTAAACGCTATTGGGGAGAACAAAGGTCTAAAAGCTAAGGTTCTAATACTAGGCTGACTGTTTGAAAGCTTTCGCTAGGTTATATTTGTCTAGGTTATTTTACCCTGAATGAAATCAGGGCTTAAACTGTTACCCCCCTGAAAGTAACTGATGACACATAATTTCACACTTCTGACAACACAATTCTGTCTTTATTTAAATCATTATCTTAAATGACAATAAAATGATATTTGTAGGCACCTATTTATACTGTCGATGAGATCTTATAATAATAACAATGATTAAAAAGGGACCAATAACCATAATTCAATCCACATTACAATAGGTTTTATAACTTCAAAATCGGTGCTAAGCTTAGTAACTCTTTGTCTTAGTAATCTTTACATAAAATTCTATCACATAGAATAATTTCAGATTTTTATCTATGCAAACTTCGGAGATAAGGGGGGGGAGGAACGGTTTTTTTTTTTACATTTTTCATCATAAGTCAAAAAATATACTGCCTAAAAAAAAATGTTTGAGAATGTGCAAACAGCGCTCTTTCACATGATACCCCACATGTCCTAGTAGCTACTTCAAATGTTTAAGACCCCCTTTCAGTCCCTTTTGCTAAAAAGGTATACTTTTTTAATTTTTTTCTTGTTTGCAAAATTGTTGGGCGAACGTCTTCTAAAACTATTCTAAATTTCAAGTTGATAGCATTAGTAGTTCTTGAGATATCCAGGTGTGACAGACAGACTTAGTCTCACCATAAGGGTTCCTTTTTACCATTTTGGTACGGAACCCTAAAAACAAGTCAGCGCTGCGAACAATACAGTGAAGCGCTGGAACTATACAGTGATGCTCTGCGAACAATACAGTAAAGCGTTCCGAACAATACAGTGAAGCCATGCCAAAACTACACCTCGCTCTGTGTATACACGATCACACGCACACATTTACAACCCATTACACCAAACTACACCTCATTAAGTGCACACATGTTTACAAAACCGACCTCACGTCACTGTTGACAGCGCTATGTATTCGTTTTTTATTTGGTCTGAGATCTTTGTATACAAGTTAAAACTCTTGTTTTACTGTGTCTTACAAGGAGTATCAAGTTTATTCGATCGCGTGGGCGTATATCGTTTTTTCATTGGCACCCAATTTCCCGCTTAATGCCATGAATATAAATTGAAAGTGTTGCCAACTATCCGCTGCCAGAGTTGCTAGACTACTAAACTTTTTCAGAGGTTGGAGCCTCGGAGTATTTGCATGGTCGCTAGAAAAATTCTACATTATAAGAAAAGTTGGAATTGGTTGCTGCAAAATTCAACCAGAACCACTCATAAACGCTAATATGATTTCCGTTTTAAACTGATTTAGTGTTTGTGCATTTGCGTAACCATCATCATCATTCTCCTGCACTTATCCCAATTTATTTGTGGTCGGCGCAACATGTCCCTTTTTAGGGTTCAGTACCCAAAGGGTAAAACGGGAACCCTTTACTAAGGCTCCGCCGTCTGTCTGTCTGTCTGTCCGTCTGTCACCAGGCTGTATCTCATGAACCGTGATAGCTAGACAGTTGAAATTTTCACAGATTATGTATTTCAGTTGCCGCTATAACAACAAATACTAAAAAATAGAATAAAATAAATATTTAAGGGGGCTCCCATACAAAAAACGTGATGTTTTTGCTCGTTTTTGCTCTATATTGATAACGGCAACAGGTAGACGCTTGAAATATTCACAGAATATGTAGATATATATTAACTTTAAAAACACTAATTAAATTAAAATAAAACAAATATTTAAGGGGGGCTCCCATACAACAAACGTGTTTTTTTGCCATTTATATAGATAATGGTACGGAACCCTTCGTGCGCGAGTCCGACTCGCATTTGGCCGGTTTTTTCCATACTTCTCTATTAGTCGTCATCTCGGTAGTCACTCCCTTACTCCCTTTCTAGCCATTCCGTAAGTATATCTAAGTTAAAAAAAAGAAAAGTCTGAGTGGAGAAAGACGGGAATAACAACCTAAAAAACTATTTTTAATTTATTTATTTAATACTTTAAGCACAAAAATGTACAGCGACGGACTTAAAGACTTAAGTATTGTAATCATTTACCTTTAACTAAAGGCTACACTTGCTAATTAGCAAGTGTAGCCATTTGAATTCAAATCCCCTGTTCCAAGGTTTTAATTTGATTTTACAAAGCAATATAACTCGTCATGCCATTTATCCTGTACCCAGGCAGAAGAATAAGATTCTTTGCATATATATCGCTAAAACCGAACACCCGATCCCATTTCACTGACAATAAAACCGATCCATACACGTCTCCAGTCTATCTCGCCCACAAAGAGGGGTTATTTTGAGAGATAACCAACATCAACTACGCCCATTAATATCAGCTTTTGTTTACCAACTATTTTTTATTATTTTTTAGGGTTCTGTATCCAAAAAACAACGAAGCTCTATTACTAGCCTGTAACCGTTCTGTCCTGACTGCCACAAGTTTGTATCTTTTTAATCGTAATATGTCAAATATTACGATTCAATCTATCATGGCATATAACAAGAAGGAAACAGTAATTACATTTTGTGACTTTTGTTTCGATTTCAATTAAATATTTAGCTGAATAATTAAGATAATAAAACCGAGCGAGCCTTAAAGTAGTCAGGTGTGTGTGCGTGCGTTGTTAACGACTTTACTTGTTTGAAACAGTTTTATTTAGTTTGTAGTTTTTTTACACCTAATTTGTACGCCTTGCAAGGCAAAACATAGTGATACAACGAAAAATTTTATACCATGTACAGACGCCAGCAAGTCAAGTTACCCGAAACTGTCAAATTTTCCCAATCAACCTTGAATCTTAAGCTGTAGCGATAAAGTGGAAAATCTATTAAAGAAATTTGACAGATTGTAGTAGCTTGATGTGCTGGCGTCTGTACCATATTACCTACGTTAAACAAATAAAATACTTTGACTTTATGATGTGTAACATCTAACATTTCACCTTGGTAATAAGTAACTAAGCAGTGACAGAAATTACCCCCCTCTACTTACAATCTATATATGTAGTACTTATTAATTCCACCAATCAATCTGCCCAGCCTTTTCCCAACTATGCTGGGGTCGGATACCAGTGAAACCGGATGCAGCTGAATACCAGTATTTTACATGGAGCGACTGCCTATCTGACCTCCACAACCCAGTAACTGGGTAATACGATACCCCTAGTTAAGACTGGTTGTCAAACTTTCGGGCTTCTGACGAAACGTAACGACTGTCAAAGATCCACATCTGACAGCCGGGACCAATGGCTTAACGTGCTTTCCGAGGTACGGAGGAGTCTCGGTGTGTAAAGATGGTCACCCATCCACGAAACAACCCTGGAAAGCGTAGCTTAACCTGATGTAACGACCGGTGCAGCTGTTATTACATAGCCACGACCTCCTCTACTTACTTATTCCATGAGTACACTAAATCCATGATATTATAATGTACGTACTAATTCCTTGCTATTAAAAAGTACTTACTTATTCTATGCTCAAGCTGTCACTTTTTTGTTATGCAGTTCCGTCCCTTTTTACGAAATCACTCCCAGAGGAAGCAAGAGGAAATATATTGTGACATAAAAAACTGACGTGTTAATCGACTTTTCTCGCTAACTGTAAATAGGTAACCTACGGAATCCTTATTTTGCCGGTCGGAATTGCACTTGGCATATTTTTTCCACTTTTAATAATTTATTTCGACATTTTTAACCTTTGACATGCAGTTTACCCGCTTTGCCCGGATGGATAGTAATGGAAATTTTATGGTGGTTTTTATGGCTTTTTGAGGGTTTCTTCGCGAAACTGTGTGTTTTGTTAAAAAAGCGTTTTGAATGAAAATGAGGGACGGACGGTGGGTGACGAAAATGCTTAGAGGGATATTTTTATGGTGTGGACAAAAAGGTGCGTTTAATGGTTTTATGTTTGTGAGATTTTATGGTAAATATATTCATACAGAAGTTTGAGAGGTAGTCAGTGTGTTACAAAGCCTACTGATGTTTTAAACAGATGAGTTAAAAATCCTTACGAAAATCGAAATAAACGAAAGTAGTATTTACCTTGTCTGCTAATGTGCACTTTTTGCACATGTTTTTTGTGGTTTTAACACATGGGGTGGTTCCTTTTGGCTCCGTTTGGTGCCGGACGTAAAGAATACCACCATAGGTAGGCGACTAAGGGATTTACTAGAGAATGGGCAGCAGCTTTCTCTATGCATTTTTAAAACCATACTACGATCACCAACCCGCCTGCCAAGCGTGGCGATTGTGGCAAATCCCCCCCCCTTTTTAGGGGGAGGCCTATGTCCAGCAGTGGACGTCTTTCGGCTGAAATGATGAATGATGACTTATCCTTTACTCCTTTAAAAATAAAATACATAAGTACTTACAAAAAATTGTAAAACACAAAATTGTACCTCTGATATATTTTGTGAAAGCCTCGCTGGAGAGAACACTTATATGGAAAAGAAAAATTATTGTTTATGTTTATAAATATAAGGAAAACTTACAAGATAATTTTAACCTATAGGTGAAAAAGTGTCATTATAAAAATCATGTTAATATTTTATACATAGCAGTTTGTGGGCAGAGGTAATAAATATGTCTTTAAAAATATTTCTCTGAATAAACACTTTTTCCATTTCATTACATACAGAATTGCAGATTTGCGTAGCAAGTGGCGTTCTATAGGTTCGTTTCTGCCTACCCCCATGGGAAGAAGGCATGGTTTATGTATGTATGTGTGTGTACATACAGAATTCTAGAAAAAGGCTACAATGAAACAGACTAATTTGAAATACCCCATTACGGAACCTAATAATCAAAAACAAAATCACTTTGAGGCACGTCGACCACAACTTCTGCTCGCGCAAGTTTTAGTTTCCAACCCCGCAAAAAATAATAATAAAATACATCCCGCATATTGGTCCTTCGAACTCGCGTAAACTTTCACACCAACTTCACAAAATACTTTAAAGAATCAGATAACTCCAACAAAATACTCAAACTCCTACATTAAAACTCAAAGAAATCTTAAGCTGTCACATTTAAAATCTACTTCAAACTTTAAATCTACAAGATTTACTACGCCATAAAGGCTTCTACACACCGGGGCGACTTGTCGCGAGACGCGACGCGACACAAAGGCACCGCTCGTCCCGCGACACGCGGGGCCTTTGTGCTGTGTCGCGTCGCGCGACAAGTCGCGCTGGTATGTAGAAGCCTTTACACTTGACTTCAAGAAGAATAGATAAATATCAGAGCTAATATTTTCTAACATAAATTTTCTAGGTTCGATATTGACGGTGCAATAAAAATATAAGACGTACACACTGTACGGAACCTGGGATGTAGGAGTTTACTAATGGATACTCGATTTATTGTCACTTAAAAAAATGGAAGGTGAATTAAATGTGTCTTAAGCGCTAGGGTTTGTAGGTACTTTACTTCAGCCCGTCAGAATCTCATGCTTATCATTCTGATGACGATATTTCCAAAATCTAACAAAGAAAAAGATTGGTCAATTAATTAAAAAATATAATTAACTAGCTGACCCGGCGAACTTCGTACCGCCTTATACCAACAACAGTGTCACCTACCGGGTCCAGGTGTGTTTTCAAAACCTTCCAGGAACCCATTGAAATATAAATACGAAATTTCAACCAAATCGGTCCAACGGTTTAGGAGGAGTCAGGTGACAAACACACGTACAGAAAAGGCAAAAGGCAAATTGTTTATTTCAAATAGGCACATATAACATCTAATAGAAGAATTATATATATTAAGATGATGCAATAAAAGAACCTAATCCGATTTAGGTACAATTTGACCCCTAATAAGATCAAATAGTAGGTAAGTTACGCAAAGAGTTTTCGCTTAACGCTTCGAATTAGTAAGTAAGTAAGAGAAATATCTGAAATATTTTCGTCGTTGCGAGTTTGAAACCCTTTTTTTTTTTTTTTTTTTTTTTTTTTGGTGGGAAATCATCAAATAACTTCTCCCGCTCTGGGCGGAGCGAGAGGGAGTGTCAGACTTTTACTGACTAAAACCCACCGTGTTCCTTCAGATGCCTGTGTGCCAGAGTCACGATATCCCTTTCGGACAGGCTCGTAACCCTGGCAGGCATTGGCCCTTTCGGACCCCGTCAATTGGTGCTGACGTCTCTTTGAGGCGCGCGTGGAACACAACGCGCCGTCGACCCGGGCCTGGTCCTTATCGGACGGCGAGCTACCCATCGCTCACCGTCCGCAAGCCCGCGCCTACGGTGGCCGGGAATCGGCCTGCGATTCCCGACGCCCAGGGCGTCTCCTGCGGCGACTTAGGGCGGAAGGGCGGGCACCCTGCCTCACCCTCATGCGCTCCGCCTCCTCCTTCGCGAGCATTACTGTTTCGCAGAAGGAGGTGACGGCCTCCCATGCACTCTCGCTCCGAACCATGGCCTGAACCAGGGCCGGACGCGAGAGATCGTCGCCGCCGATCGCCTCCGTGAGGACACGGCGGTGCTCCGCCCAAGCAGGGCAGACCTCCACCGTATGCTCCACCGTGTCCTCCGGGCGATCCACACAGTGGTGACACCCGGGCGTTTCCTCCCGCTTTATCCTGAACAGGAACCTCCCGAAACAACCGTGTCCGGTGAGGACCTGCGTCAGGCGGAAGGTGAGGACGCCGTGGCGCCTCTCTAGCCACTCCTCAAAGAGGGGACTTACCGCCGCAATTGTGGCGTGCCCAGCACTGGGTTGCGACAATCGCACTTTCCATGTCGCCATGAGATCCTGCCGGAGCTCCGTCCGCTGTGCCGCGATTTGTTGCGGCAGCGGAGTTTCACCCCGGCGTTTCGCCTCTTCGCGCCACACCCACATGTGCGCGAGGACTTTCGCCTCCAGATCCCATGGCGGCAGTCCGGCAAGGAGGCTCGCCGCCTCACGGGAGACCGTGCGGTAACCCCGTACCAGCCTGATGGCCATGACTTTGAAACCCTTGGTAGAGTCTCGAAACATACATTAAGATGGTTCTCTATAACAAATCACCTGGACGGTGATTTTCACCTGTGTACAGTAAATAGTGATCTTAGATGGATATCCACAGTGTGCGCAGTAATTTAGTTGTATTCTATTTCTTTAACAAATATCGTTCTTTTAACATACACATGTAAATAAACGCTCTGGCTAATTACTTTCAACAATAATCCATCTTTGAAATCCCACGAAACGTATAATTGAAAGATCCTGACTAGTTTTTAGCGTTAAAAGCATTATTAGAACGTGATATTCAGGGACCCTTTCCCTAAGTCAGAATGGGGTAATAAGAAAAATAAAGGTAGTGTCCATATTATTAAAAAAAAAACACAAATAACCTAAATATCATGTAGTGAAAAAGGAGTTTTACTCAACCTCTCTAAATACTTTTACAGGTAGGTGATAATTTCCCACCCAAAAAAATATACCTACTGATCAAAACTTTGCACCTATTTTCTTAAAACAAAAATATTTTGAAAACAGAATACACTAAACTTCTTCAAGAATAGTTTATCAACAAGTGAACGACCTTTCCCGTACATGTCAAAACAGCTGACTCTCAATAACTATTCTTTTGTCCCCACTATAGAACAAGCCCGCCTTTTCTGAGGCCAGGCCGTTGCCCGTCTGCCTCATATAATAGAGATGTACCTACAGTTTTGTATGGACTACCTAGGACCAACCGCTTTGTACCGACCCCCTTAGCATTCCAGCCAGTCTTTAGTCTAGACTCAATGAAGGTTTTATATTAGACTTTGATTAGAAGGCTCAAATTAGTTTCATGGGAGTTCATTGTTTGAGTTTATTAAGTGTGTTTATAATTTAGTCTGCGATGGAAGCAGGTCGGTCGACTAGTTAGCTAGCTATAATCCGTTTGAAATAAGATTAGATAATTTAAATAAATATTTTTTACAGTCCGTTCAATCGATTTTGACTTCTATTGGGTTGGTGGCATGACCAATGACAGCTGTAATAAACAGTTGGTATTGTAACCACGTTTTTGCTTTTAATGCCATCCTTATGCTTACGGAATAGAAGTCAAAATCGGTTGAACGGACTGTAAACAAGTTTATCTAAATTTCTAATCTTATTTCAAATGGAGTATAGTGTGTATTGATAAACTTAGGAGTCCATGTTTTCTCACCTCACCGCGCCACCTCACTCTCTATCTCGCTCGTCCTCTACTGCTTGCGGTCACGCGAGCAAGCGAGACAGGGCGGCGGAGAAGGCTCCAAGGCGCCGATAGACTTTGACCCCTGAGTTTGTTTCGCCATTTCTTCTCAGGGGTAGTCAGATAGGAAATGTCGGCTACATCTAGATTTTTTTTTTTTTTTTATATGACGTGTAAAAGTGATTTTAATATCCTATTTACAGAATAAACGATTTCATATCATTTCATTTCAGATTATTTTACATTAAAAAAAAAATCGTTTTACGGTGAAAATACTGATAATTAAAAATAAATAAAAAACATAGTATCTGCTTCAGATTTAATTTAGTTATTATGCAAAGTTTCATGATCGAATTTGAAGTATTTTGTGAATACTAGTTGTTTATTGTTCGGTTTGGAGGTAACTTTGTTATTTTTTCTGTCGAAAAAATTGTATGGACTCGTGTTTTCGTCAAACATAGTAGGTACTATCATTAATCCTCAACTTTACCATATCTTTATTTCAAAGTTAATGCTGCGGGGCGAGCACGGCCTACTGTGACATGACTTGAGTCACACATGTTGTCACAGTTTGAGTGATAAAACTGTTTTGTCATAAAATGCTAGTACAAATTGACATGACATAATTTATCATGTCTTGTCATAAACGTCTTGGACAGCCCGTGCTCGGCCCGCAGCAGTGTATTCGATATAACGGAGGATCCATGCTAAGCAATTTGAGTTATTGTAAACTCTTTTAACAGACTATATATAATACAAGCATAAAGTGACTTTAAGAGTGCAACTGCCAGAAGTGACAGTGTTGTTAAAACTCCTTTACCTAATAAACGTGTGCTGAAGCTACTTTAACACAGCATCAGAATACATCTGCTCCTGCAGCTTGAATAATACTGTAGTATCGAACGTAACGATCCAAATGAGCCTAAAAACAAATGAAAGTATTAAATTCGAATGAGGTCGTCTTAATCAGTTAGGAGTTATAAGTATTAGCAATTTATTAATTAAAATAAAATATTTATAAGTATTTTTTAAATTTTTATTTGAGATGGGTTAGCTCTTGACCTTAGTCTAGGGCAGAGATGACAGAGACAAAGTCGACGATGGAGTGAGCTTACTCAGAAGAAGCCTGTTCACTCTAACTTTGAAGAGATTAGGGTTGTATGCGTTCGGAAACACAGACGCAGGTAGAGAGTTCCACTCTTTTGCTTCAAACTGTACATGTCATTACATTATTTAGGTATCGAAATCGAGAACCACTAGTACCTCAAGTGTCACAAATGACATGCCCCGCTTCTGACAGTGGAAACTGTACCCACTTCACATCGCCCGCCGCTCTGTCGCTCACATTTGAAATGTCATGTTTAATTAAATGCTCATGAAAGGGGGAGAGATGCAGGTAGGACGAGATGTTTTTGCTAAACAAATATTATGTAAATATATGTGGTATTTCGATTTTAGATAAACTCTAAAAGCGAAGAGGAATTAATGAATGATTTCGTGTCGTAGTGAAGTTTTCAATGATGAATAATTAATGATAATTTGTTCGTCTATTCTGCAAGTTTCCATTAGAAAACATCATCAAATGGAGTTTCTAAATAGAATAGAATAGACTTTCTTTATTCGAGTAACCAAGACTCAACAAGATTTGTTAGTAAAACTTACGACTATGTTAGTAAGCAGAGGCACTAAACAAAAACAATACAAGAAATAATGATTGGTCAACGTTGCGACATTCCATGAGAGACGGCACAACAGTGACCCACGTAAACACAGTCCAGGCGACTCGCAACCATCCTTAAGACACTGTTGGAGCTGCCCCGCACCCTGCGCACCAGGAAAGCGCACCTTTTACGCATTGTTGCAAAAAAGCAATCTATCTGCAAACTGTAAATGCTTCATCAATTTCATCTTTCAAAACCCCTTGTATTTGGTGCACCTTTTTTGTGACTATTTTCATTCATCCTTTGAGCATTTTAGGTCTGCTTAAGGTCTGTCTACATCATGCTAACTTCCGCTTACATACGTCTTGTTATGCTGTAGATACCTAACATCTTGCTTTTTAGCCTTTATCAACCTCGTAGCCTTTCCTTTTCATAACCATTTCCCTGTATATCGAGAACAAATAGTACCCCATTATCAAGTGACACAGGATGATACTCTGTCGTCAACTTGACGAGAATGATCTCGAATAGAGTGTGACTATCACTGATTCCACTTGATATCTCGTACGCATGTTATACGATACGTTTGGTTAACAGCCTATCTACATAATATTATAGTGTAGGAACGGTTGTATTAGGCTAAATTGTATTATGAACATCTTTCACTGAATGCGTTGTGCTGTGGCTTTAACATAAAAAAATAAACCGGTCAAGTGCGTGTCAGACCGCGCACAATGAAGGGTTCCGTCATCATCATCATCATCATTATCATCATTTCAGCCGAAAGACGTCCACTGCTGGACATAGGCCTCCGACAAGCACCGCCACTTCTACCGGTTCTGTGCTTCCCGCATCCAGCGGACACCTGCGGCCTTCACAAGGTCATCGGTCCACCTTGTAGGAGGCCTTCCAACGCTACGTCTTCCAGAACCTTTCGGCATCAGTTCTACGAGCAATGTGCCTTGCCCACTGCCACTTAAGATTGGCAATTCTTCAGGCTATGTCGGTTACCTAGTTCCGTACTTAGGATGAATTTATCCTAAGAACAAACTTAACATTGTAGTTGAAAAACATGTTCTCCTATGCATTCCAACTGAAAATGTAAGTTGGTCGACTGTTACCCGTTAACTTGTAGGTAGGTACTTGCCTACTGAGCTGTGATAGTTTTCCCCTTCACTTAGTTATATAGAATAATATGCTATTGCCGTGAATTTTTTCACATAATTATACAAAAACAACCATTTGGCTGGCAGGGCCACTTGACAGGGCATTTGGCTGGCAGGGCCACACTTGACTCTAACACGAATTAGCACTTTAAAGCTTAATATTTCGCAAACGGATCCTTGAATCGAAAAATGGTTTTCACACACTCGCAATATTTTTGAACTACCTTTCCAACGATACTCCACACAAAGAGAGAGACAAGAAAAAAAAACATGACACAAAAACATCCCGACTTTACGTGTTTAAAAAAATAATATTTTACCACTTTGTCAGCGTGATTATATCCATGCCAAATTACAGCTTTCTAGTACTAAGAGTCTCTGAGCTAAGCCGTGGACAGACGGACATGGCGAAACTATAAAGGCTTCTACATACCGGGGCGATTTGTCGCGCGACGCGACAAGTCGCGCTGGTATGTAGAAGCCTTAAGCCCGCTTGTAGACGTCCGTTGTTTTCACCGGACGACGGACCGTTTTTTTTTGCCGGACTCACAGTGTTGTATGCAGGCTTATAATGAATGTGTATACATGCACCGGACGCCGGACGTGGCCGGGTGTCCAACTCATACAAATATGAAAAACACGGTCCGCGGTCCGATGGATAAAACGGGCGTCTACAAGCGGCCTTAGAGTTCCTTGTTGACCACGGAACCCTTAAAATAGAAACAAGTATTGTGAGTTGTGAAAGTTTTTCGGTAAACATACGAGGAAAAATGTATTATATACAAATCCTCTTGTCTAGCAAACATAATTAAAGTTTCTGTTTGTTTAATTTCACACCATTATAGTGAGGACATGGTGAGTCTGAGTTTATGTACGATTACATAAACTGAGCCTTGTATGTTGTTAATATCTTTCAGATAATTTGAATAACTATTTTTTTAGGGTTCCGTACCCAAAGGGTAAAACGGGAACCCTATTACTAAGGCTCCGCCGTCTGTCTGTCTGTCCGTCTGTCACCAGGCTGTATCTCATGAACAGTGATAGTTAGACAGTTAAAATTTTCACAGATGATTTATTTCTGTTACGGCTATAACAAAAAATACTAAAAAACAGAATAAAATAAATATTTAAGTGGGCTCCTATATAACAAACGTGATTTTTTTGCTCGTTTTTGGTCTATATTGATAATGGCAACAGTTAGATGCTTGAAATATTCACAGAATGTTTCCTTAATAAAAGCTGAATGCATTGGGTGGGTGTGTCTTATTTGCTACCGTGACGTCTGTGACGAACTTTAAATTTATAATTTATGCTAATCATTGTTCTCATGTAAGTGACTTTCGTGTCTTTTTTGAGAATAAATATCTTTAAACCTAAACCTATGTTAAGTTATATATTCACTTTAAAAATTATTAATTAAATTAAAATAAAACAAATATTTAAGGGGGGCTCCCATACAACAAACGTGATTGTTTTGCTATTTTTATAGATAATGGTACGGAACCCTTCGTGCGTGAGTCCGACTCGCACTTGGCCGGTTTTTTAATCATCGTATAACCACCTCTAAATGCTCTAAATACAAATCTTAAGGTAACTAACAAAACATTAATAAATGTTCAATGACATAAAAATACGTTTACGGTAAATCAAGATCATACTAAACTAAGTAATACATCTTACATTGTTACCTTTGAAAACGAAGTTTCCTACAAAACGATCTCACTACTCTGGCAACATAATGCCAGAGCAATGCCAGGGAAGTGGCAGAGTGCGCCTAGCTGGCAAGTGATGGATCGGCCAGTTTTGCTGGCAACTTAATGAGTGAGATCGCGGCTTTATCTGCTGGCTTGATGTTTGATGGATGCCTGCCCATCGGTAGTTAGGGGAGATAATGTTACGGGGAATATGGGCCGTCACGCCTTCGATCCATAGCAGGGTGGGCAGAGGTGTCATTTTGCAAATTCTTGGTTTTGTGACTGCTTTACAACCGATCGATGTTATATTAGCAGATTTTGACATTGACTCTCGATAACAATGTAAGTAATAAGCTACACTAAAATATACATAATTATGTAAGCTAAACGAAAAAAAAATCAGCTGTTCCCTACATTTATGTTCGCTTACTCGTCAAGTTGCGATTTTTTTTTGGGATTTCATGTTTGTTCCCATAGTAAAAGTTGTTCATAATGATGAGTACAATGACCCCTTAAGAGATTTCGTGTATGAATAGATACACCTTATATAGTGTAGCCCAACATAATTATACTGTTATGGCAATATTTCAAAGAGGTCAATAGGTGGCGCATGTTAAAAAATAAGCTGTGATTAAGTACGATTTTTGTTTTGAGTGTACATTAAGTCTAAATGCGACACGAAGATTGCATGGAGACCCGCTATTCTTCTGTTCTGGTTGAAATGAAGATACTTAAACATAACTGTGTCTGAATATAATGAAAATCGTATAAGGATAGCGGTGTTCTAATACTGGATAGTAAACCCAGGGAGACATTTTGTAGATTCCGAAAAGAAAACACAACAAAACTCGATTTAGACTGTCTTATCTTATCCCAATCTCAAGATTTTTGGAGCCCTCATTACCCCTAAGGGAGACATCACACTAGACTAAATAAAGCTCCAATATTTATTCAAAAGACTAACAAAAAGTGCGTCAACACATGTTCATAAACATACGAAGGGTACAGTCGAGCAAGTTGTTTGATATAGAGGCAAAAATATTTGCCTTTGCAGTATTCTTTGCCAGCCAAGCCACCGCGATTATTTTATATTTTGTTTTGAAGTTTTTTTTTTTTTTTTCTTTTTTTTGGGTGGGAAATCATCAAATAACTTCTGCCGCTCTGGGCGGAGCGAGAGGGAGTGTCAGACTTTTACTGACTAATACCCACCGTGTTCCTTCAAATGCCTGTGTACCAGAGCCACGATATCCCTTTCGGCCAGACTCGTAACCCTGGCAGGCATTTTGTTTTGAAGCTTGGCCTGTAGACTCATAGATGTTTCGATTTGTTGAATATTTTGTGTTTTGTCAAGTACCTGGTAGTTGTTGACAGGCCTAAACTGTCCCCCCATACCTATTAACACTGTAATTTGAAAACATTCTAAAAGAAAAATATTTTTGAAAGAGTAACTGTGTAGTTGCACAATAAATTATTTGAAATTGAATTTGAAGTTTCTTGCCGGCTCTTTCTTTTCCTTATGAAACTTCTTCTGACTATAAATGCCCATGACGGCTTATGTGCAATAAAATATTTTGATTTTATTTACGGCTATTATTCATTTTATGTTGTGTGTAATAAATTTTTAAGCTGAATTGCCTAAAACATTGTTTAAAAGTTACAAGCTAGCTGTCTGTATGCCAAATACCTTGTTCGACTGTACAGATAAATAAATAAATCATAATTTATATAACAATGCGGGGTCTCCCACGGTGATGACTATTTTCGTTGCGTGCTTTTCGTTCACAGCTGGTGAACTAATTGTGTTGGGTTCATTCATAAAGTTTTGTTCATTAGAAGTTGTGTGGTGCTTGTACAAAATGGGCCATTGTATGATATGTATGTCAGAGTCTCTTACTATAATTATAGACTATGAAAGTACGAGTAGTAGTTTCTGTTTTAAATTTAGTTGGCTGAATAATCGTGAGTTCTGACGGTGGATTTTATTAACCGACTTCCAAAAACGAGGAGGTTCTCAATTCAGCAGTATGTTTTTTTGTATTTTTTTTGTATGTTTGTTACGCGATTACTCCGTCAATTATGAACCGATTTTGAAAATTATTTTTTTGTTTGAAAGGGTATACTACCGAGGTGGTCCCATTGCCACCAAATCAGAATCTGATGAGGGGATCCAATGGAAATCGAGGGTAACCCTCAAATTTTATATGCAAACCTATAGCGATTTGGGTATTTTTTATAGTAACTCGTGCATTTTCTCACGGAAAGCACCATTTGGTGAAGTGGAACTGATGATGGAGACCACAGATGGCCACCGGATCAATATAATAATGAGTACCTATTTAACGGCTTGCGATTAAGCAATTTATGCTCGTCACTATGCATATGGTGAGTGGCAGTTCTCCTGGTTCTTCCCAGGAGAACTCCTCAACAATCAACGTTCCAGCATCGGGAAAAGCAATATTTCGTAAAAGGTGATGAGCAGTTAACATTAGGCTATTGTAACTTAGATAAATTCAAAACTGACCCACTAAAAAGTGAAAAATAAAACACTTTTTACAAAAAAATCATAACCGACTACCGAAAATAACACTACAAAGTGAAAAATAACTTTAATTACGGAAGTCGGTGGCAAAAAACTCAAATACAGATCCAAAGACACCGACTTCCGAACTTAAAGTTATTTTTCACTTTGTAGTGTTATTTTTGGTAGTCGGTTATGATTTTTTTGTAAAAAGTGTTTTTTTTTCTACCCATTTTTATTAGGTTTCATTCTGTAAGTAGATATTTTAGGACACTTACCGCTAGTTGCATGTACGAGTAAGTCCATTAAATTTAATTCCCGATTAAAAGGAATGCTGTCTTTCCCTAACAGAAAGCATCAGAAAGTAACAGCATTTCTTTTATTGGGGAATTAAATTTAATCAACTTCGTGCAACTGGCGGTTTAACAAGTCAATTTGGTCAACATTTTTAAACTAGATTGCGCTGGCATTTCTTATCCGACTGATCCCTGAGAAGAAAGGCCGAAACAATCAGAGGTCATGGTCTCCGTAGGCGCGGGCCTACGGACGGTGAGCGATGGGTAGCTCACCATCCGATAAGGACCAGGCCCGGGTCGACGGCGCGTCGTATTCCACGCGCGCCTCAAAGAGTTGTCAGCACCAACTGACGGGGTCCGATAGGGCCAATGCCTGCCAGGGTTGGGAGTTTGTCCGAAAGGGATATCGTGGCCCTGGCACACATGCAAATGAAGGAATACGGGTGGGTTTTAGACAGTACAGTAAAAGTCTGACACGCCCTCCCGCTCCGCCCAGAGCGGGAGAAGTTATTTGATAAATTTCCCACCCAAAAAAAAAAAAAAAAGAGGTCATGGTCTCTTTTAAATTCCAAACATTTTGTTGTTAAGATGAGTGAGTCAGGGCCATGTATGGAAGGGCCTTTAGAAGAGAGAGCTATTGTAAATTTAAAAAAAAAAATGTTTTTCTGTGTTCATTACCTGCAAACAAATAAAAAATAATGTTATTTTTTATTTGTTTGCAGGTAATGAACAAATGACGAACAATAACCTAGTTTGGTCTACGCCAACAATTAGCTACTGCTGTTCTAATGAGTAAGTCTTACTTGAATGATTACTTAGCATTGCAGTCAGTAAAGTACAACGATAAGCATACCTATACTCCATTTAAAATAAGATTAGAAATTTTAAATAAACTTTTTTACAGTCCGTTCAACCGATTTTGACTTCTATTCCGTAGGCATAAGGATGGCATTAAAAGCAAAAACGTGGTTACAATACCAACTGTTTATTACAGCTGCCATTCGTCATGCCACCAACGCAATAGAAGTCTAAATCGGTTGAACGGACTGTAACAAAGGTTTATTTAAATGTCTAATCTTATTTAAAATGGAGTATAGGTAGGTAAAATAAATTCTCCTAATCATTCTCTCATTATTATCACCACAAAAGACGAAGTACTTTTCTTAGAATAAGGGCTACGTCTTAAATAAAAACTTAAATAAACAACACATTCTTTCGTCTAGCACTTTGACATTTCCAATTCTATTGAGTTTAAAATTTTGTGGATCCAAGCAATATTTAATAGACTTCGGAGACCAGACTAAGTGCTTAGGTACTGAATTTTATTTAGTTTTGAACTGCGACTACGTTTTGTATTCTACAAAATTGTTAATGGATCTATTAGAGTTTGTAACAGTTGCCAAGTTTGCGAATTAGAGACAAATTTTTATATATAAAATAAACGCATTATATTTATTTGTCCTTTGCGCAATATCTTGCATTTCTAAAATATCTATTCACCTGTTATTCAAATAGGTAAGAGAACAAAGACTGCGTTAATAATTTACTGGCCATATTATTTCCTAAAATAAAATTGTTTATTCTGTAAATAGGATACCGGAATTACGTTTACATGTCATATTAAAAATTAAAAAATAAGCTAGTTGGAGTCGACATTTCCTATCTAACTACCCCTGAGAAAAAATGGCGAAACAAACTCAGGGGTCAAAGTCTCTTTTAAAGTCCAGACATAATCTTGGTCAGATCATGTGCGCACCATGTAGATCCGTGTCTGAAATGGTATTTTGAGGAAATAATCACACAAATTTGAGTGGACCTGTCCAATAAGTGCTAACATTTGTCAGTAATCGTGCAGCTCAACTCAACACTTAAGAAGCTCAACGACTCGACAATCAATACCAAAGAAAGGACATTTGGGTAGGCCACATAGAGTGCTTAAAATGTCAAAACATCATTAAAAATAACTGAGAAAGAATAAAAAAGGAATAAAGAAATAAATTACCCACATAGTAGGTCCTAGACAAAAAAATCCTAATTCCAATTACTGAGTAAGAAGAAGTCTCTCCTCGTCTGTTTCATAAGAGTCGAAGTCAAATTATTCAAATAGGCACATAAATGGCACTTTTGAACGTCAAAATTTACAAAGAAAATAGAATTGATTCTAGTCGCCCCTTCCAAAAGGTAGCTTCGTATGGAGAAGAATGGGCAAGAAACTCCACCGTTACTTTTTTTAAATGTATTGCAATATTTTGTATAGGTACATTAATTATATAATTTTATATGAGTAAGTCTAAAATCGCCAGTGGTGATCAATGCTCGAGCCTTCTGTTTATGAGAAGAAGCCCTGTAGTGGGAAAAGTATTATTATTTATTACAAGTTTTTTTTAAAGTAATAAGTACCTATTAAGTATTTCTTTTTTCTTTCTTTATTTTTATTATTAACTCCAATGCGATTTTTCTCGAAAAACCCAGCTCTTTGGTTACCAAAAAGGCGCATTAATAGAGAGAAAAAAAAAACAGCAAAAAAGCAAAATCAAAGACAAAAAGCTAGCATTTTTCCCAAAATGACGTCTGCGAGTAAAGACCCCAAAGTAGTTGTATCGCCACATTGTCTTGTTGAAATAAAACGCAGCCCGAAATAAAATTTTCAGGATTTATAGCAGCATATTTCACATTTATTATGTACCAGGTACCTAGTAGCATTTTATTTTTATTTTCGCATCGGTTCGAGCCCTTTTGCATCGTTATAAATTTTATTTTCTTATATAGGTATCTATATGGGACCTTCGTCTAGTCTGGAAAAATTGGTAGTTGTCTATGATAATAAAATGTATTCGTTTGCTCTTTTATATGTAGTGTTTATCGAACCCGTCCACCATTTGTGTGTGTCTGTATGTGACTGTGTGTGTTTGAGTGTGTGGAGATCCTAATCAAAATTGTAAAGAGCCCCGCAGACAGCCGCGGCGTGACTGCGCAATGCGACACTTGTAGGACCATTTATATGAAAACATCAAGGAAAGTATTGTGCCCACGACATCGCAACAGTCTGCACGAGCTTTAATGATTATTAAATCCGCATTGTACACTATGAGTCTATGACATCATTTTCTTCACACGGATTCTCTTCATCAAAAACTCATTACCGTTCCGTCACCCTTGATATAAATGATTATAAAAGCTAAGACGGTAAGGTCTTGTTAGTAAACAAATACCAACATTCCCATAATAAACAGCTGGTTACCATATCTCCCTCTCTTTCCCTCCCCCCATAGTTTCATCCTTATCAAAATACCTGAAATATGGGGCTATTAACTAAATTCAATATTTAACGTAACACTAAAAAGTGTTATCCTTTCGATTATTTAGTGCACCATTCTATTATGTTATCGCAAAACCGTAATAATTTACCCCTCTTAGGGACAACAAAGAGGCCAAATAAGTTTGGCCCTCTCTTTGGGAGTGAGCGAGAGTTCCCTTCGTCCTACGTCCGATTCAGTGTGGGGTCGGATCCCGGAGAGAAAGGACGCGTATTCGGTTGGTGTTGCTGGCAAAGCGCTGGATGGATCGCGAACAGAAATAACCGAATGATTTTAAGTGCGAAGTGACCTTGTAAGAACGTTAGTTTACAAACATTGATGTGTTTTGATCGATTATTTCTCCGCCGTCGAGTGGTCGGTCGTGTCTCCGTGCGTCACGTGTTTCCCTTATCAAGTCGCGTGTGTTTTTCAAACGAAAGGAACCGATAAGGAGTCAAAAATTATTTTATATCAATTTTTCAAGGTGATTCTTTGATTTCCGTTTTGTTTTCTTCTGTCATCAATCATCTATTTTATACAACATTTTATTTTGTTTTTGTTATTTATTTATTTTTTACCTCAATCATTAAGTTTTTGTCGTTGTAAATTATGTTTATTTTATTTATAACATTGTTAGCACCATCGACATTAATCAGCCACCCACATCACGCAATAAATAGTCCAACTTGAGCAGAAACGATAATTAATTTGATTATAAAGCAATAAATTAAAAGGTTTTATGGTGGTAATTAAAAACCGTAAGTAATTTCTAATGTAGTTACTAGCATCTGCAATTATTTAACGAGAAACTTATTTTTAACACTTGATGGTTAACAAAACATTTTTTAAGTAAACCAATTGAATAAACAATCTAATCATGTAAGTATTAAATATTGTTCTTAATAAAAAAATATAATATTGACGTGGCAGGGTTTACAGCTGTTACTTTTTATGGCATGCGATAAAGGCCTGAAAATAAATGAAACGCATTTGGAATAACTGATCAATTTATCTTATGTATCAGCTTTTTTTCTCATATGTAGCAGTAATTGGCAAAAACTCATTAATCTTAACGCTGCTAAGTAGCCCGCTTATTTCATTCACAAACTGAATCTGTATTTAGAACACATATCTCAGTCAAGTCAACAAATATCGCTCAAAATTCTCAAATATTTAGCAGAAATTCATTTACTCTAGCACTGCCAAGCATTCCATTTATGTAATACAATATTTGGTAGAAACTTATATCAATTTATCAAGTAACAGTGCTTATATATACAACAATTTCTAAAGTAAAACTAATATCACTCTAAAACTGAAAACATTAGGCAGGAACTCATTCATCTCACTGTCTTTTTTCATAGAGTGAAACTGTTTCTAAATAACTTTGAACAAAACCACTCGAAATATTCAGCAGTCTCAACAGTCATTAAACAGCTACCAAGCAACGACTAAATCGAATCTGTTCAGAATGCCTAAACAACACTAAATTTAAAACTAAAATCACTCACATATTAGAAACGTTTTAAACCAAACTCATTCATCTCACTGCCGAACATTCCACTTAATTATTACAATAAATAGAGTAGGTAAATCTGTTTCTAAATATCAAACAACGTCACTCAAAAATTAAAAATATTTGGCAGTTCTATTAGTTATCCAACACCACTGTCAAACAATCTACTAAAGGAATCTGTCTAAAATGCCTTAAAAATAGTAAACCGAAAATCACTCTAAAACTAAAACAGTTTTAGCCATAAATTAGTTTTTTCTAAAACGTTTCATATCACGCTGACGTAAAAATAAATTCATCAGTCCAAGTTCACAAAACGAATCTATATATTAGAACGGCTATCTGCAAGCCACTACCAAACAATCAACTAAACAAAAATATGCATAAAACAAAACTAAATTTAAAACTAAAATCACTCTAAAACTAAAAACGTTTTAGCCAAAACTCATTCATCTCCCTGCGTATCGTTCACAAAACTAATCTATATTAGAACGTTTATCTGTAGGCGAGGGCCCAACCCTTCGTTTGCCGTATTTAAAACTACGCTAACTCCTATATCGATCCGTGTATTGTGGTTTGCTATGCACTCGGCCACATGTCTGGTAATGACGATTTTGGGTTACACGAAATATTTATTAGGGATGAAGCATGAATAGATTTGAAAGTATTTGAGGAGAAAAAAAAGTTGCGAAAAATAACCCCAAAAAAAAGCAGTTTGTATTGCTTTTGTACAATAACAAACCCTGTGAAGAAGTTGAATTGAAGACGTACGTACTTATCTGTACATATCGACGAAAATCGAAGAAATACAATATGGATCAAATATTACCAGCTTAATTTAATAAGTAACCTGGGTATGTGGTGAAAATCCCTTAAAATAACTTAAGAATCTACAAAGCGAAAGAGACTCATGAAATTATCAATAACCATGATCCTTTCCACCAAAACCAGCCACATGCCAGAAACATGAAAACAAGAAATAAACAATAATATACACATTACCATACACATTTGGTAAATCTAAAACAAGCAAAGTTTATCGATTACCAAGCCGAATGCAGGTCGGTGCATGATGACTCACTGGTTTTACTGCCTACCCCACGATCCACGGCATAATGAGGGGAAACGCGGCCTATTTGGACATGTGCTCTAGATTGCTGATTATAATCTTTTCAATTTTACACTGTTTGGGGTGTAAATTGATGAATTTAAAGTTGCCCAGAATTGTAATTTTAAAATTAAAGTTTAAATAGGAATTAGAATAGCACTACATATAAAAATGATGAGAATTGTATGCTTATATTGATAGGTATCAAACTAACTCAAAACTAAACTAATAAGAAAAAATCAGAAAACAAATCCTGTTCGTTTTCAATTACTACTTGAAGTGTGGCAATTTGATAAATCATAAAAAAATACGTAAAACATAATTCATTGAAAAGAAAATCTGATAAAATAAACGCGAAAACCACATAACACAGTTAAATTGCGAGGTGAGAGTATGGCCATTGATACTTTGATTCATACTGGCTCGCCCACACACACGTGGGCTTGAATGAACGAGACCTGCCCTTTTTAGGGCGATGTCGTAAGCACGGATAAAGCATTGACACATCTTTACTCTGGTTCCACGATGTGGTAATTTTGATAGATTTATGAATGTTGATGTTGGTAGTAATGAGATATTTTTTGTGAGAATATTGGTACTGCTTATGTTGCTGGGGAAATATTTATTCGCTATTGGTGTGGTTGGTATGTATTTTATGATATGGTGAGATGGCTCAAATAAGAAATTCACCATTCTTCACAGTAAATTTCTTATTCTAAAATAAAATTGTTTGGGTGATTAGGGACATTAAATTTTTGATCAATATTTTATTATCTTTACCTACTGTCCAGTTCATTACTTTTACTATCTTACGTGTATCTCGTTTTGTTTAATTTTACCATTTTTGACTTTTAATTGTTTTCCGATTAAAAATATCAAAAACAAAATTTTCGTTTCAGCTCTACCGTGAACTGACTATACCAAAGTGGCTTTTACTAACAATTAATTATATAAACTGTGTTCAAAATATAATAAGACTATTGTGATAGTGATTGTCCAAGACATTTTGTGTCCTAAACTGTGCCAAATATTTCGTTAAAATTATACAACTAACTGACAATTTAGACTCTGTGTGTACGCGAATAAGGTTCAAGTTTAATTAGAGGTTGTTGGGGAGGACCGGCATTAATGGCTACGAATGGGCACCAACTTATCTAAATTGAACAAGACCAGAGTCTCCGGTGTCAATCATGTTAGTATATTTTGGCATTTTTAATTATAAATTGTTTGTATGCTTTTCGACGGTTTTGATTTGCTTTAGTCTTGTGTTTTAATTGCGCAGTGGTTTTATTATACTTTGGAATAATATGCGTCGGTAGGAAACATCTTGTTTTTAATGTTTAAGTTAACTGAAACGTTAAACGTTCTTCTATGTTTTATTTTTGTGACATAATATAGGTAATACCAATTTTAGAGCGTTCAAAATTAACGTGTTATGGTTTCGATGAAAAAGAGAAAAATAACCGTTTGTTAACGTACTCTGATTTCAGAACTAAATTAATAACGTCAAAATAAACGCAACAAAATAATTATGATATATCTACAGTATAATATCTCCAAAATATTTTTACGTACGACAATTATCATCAAAACAGCTATATCCCAATAATCCAGGCCGCGGTATAAATCCATTTTATTGCACACATTTCCGCCTCGATGATACATATACCATTAAAAAGAGAGTTATATGTGACGGCATAGCTTGTAAATCAGTGTTATTTGTCGAGGAAACATTTTTTTCGCCTCCCAAGATGACGTATGCTGAAGTTATTGTCGCAGTGTTTTGAATGCCCGTGAAAAGACGTAATTGGATGGAGTGAAAGTCGTCTTTAGAGCGTTTGCGCTAATTCAGATTAACTAAGATCGCCTATTCTTTATCCTATGTCTTCCCGTGGGGGTCGTAAAAGGCGACTATAGAACTTACTAGAGAATGGGCAGCAGCGTTCTTTATATATTATATTTAAGAAAAATCCTTTTAGATTCCATTATAGCTTTAGTTCTTATAATCACACATCTAGTTTGTCACATTGTCACACGTTTTTTCACGGGTGAAAAAACGTGTAAACGTGAATTTATTGTCTATTGACAATAAATTGTTTGCTAACTTTGCTTGGACCTTGCTGAAACTATTTTCACTGTTGTATTAATTTATGGATAACGACGCTGGTTGCGTGATTAGTGTGATTACTTACGTGTTTTATAAAATATCTGTACCTAAATATTAGGCATTATTGCGCTATTGTTTATTATCCTGAAGAAATAAAAAAAAAACACCATGCTGCGATCGCCAATCCAGGCCCTGCCAAGCGTGGCGATTATGGCAACCCCTCGTTCCTTTTGGGGTTGGCCTATGTCCAGCAGTGGACGTTTTTCATCTGAAATGATGATGATGATTAGGAAGATCACCCATTATGTATTATTTCTACATTTATAAATGTAATTCATATGATGTACATAATAAAGAGTATTCTATTCTATTCTTGGTGAATGAAGTCATTCAGATTGCATGGTAGACTGTAAGAATTAAATCACTTTTTAATCAACAACAAAATAATTATTGCATTTGCAAACGACTCTTCTTCACAAGAATTGTGTTCAATCTCCAAAATTACGCTTTTCTTCAAAAATATTGAGATAAATATGGGCAGTCATCATCTGCCTAGCCTTTTCCCAATTATGTTGGGTAGACTTCCAGCCGTAAAATGCAGCTAAATACCAGTATTTATTTAATAAATATGAACGGTATCTTCATCATCATTTCGTCCACTAATTCCGTAATTCGTCCACTGCTGGACATAGGCCTCCCTTAAAGGCCCCAGATTGCCATAATCGCCACGCTTGGCAGGCGGGTTGGCGATCGCAGTATGGTGTTAAATGCATAGAGAACGCTGCTGCCCATTCTCTAGTAAGTCCCTTAGTTGCCTTGAATGTGAACGATATAGCATCTTAATTAATTATTCAAAACCAAGTAAACAGTGAATGTTCTTCAACATCTTATTATGATGCTCCTTTAAAGTTGGAACTTTCAGAAGACAAACTGCCGTCGTCGCAATCATAATATTGTTGTCCGTGTCTTTTGCAGTGTTGAAAATATTTTCTTATCGTGCTTCAATATCTACTAGGAACAATCTCTATCCCCCTTATTACAAAACAAGATTTATATTTTGACATGGCTTAATCCATGGAGCCAGTTTTTGTAATAAGAACGTAACTGTGATTGAAATACCGTTCTATAAACAAAACTGAATACTTAGTTCTTTACTAAGTTGTCAGTGTTGTGTTTAGGAACTTTACGTTAGTCGGAATAAAGTTCGAAATTCAATAATGGCTCCATGTTTTAAACCTGGGTCTGAAGATAAACCTTGTTTTGTAATAAGGCGGTTTGAGTTTATTAAATATTTTAAATTTTTAACATAAAATATAATCACGCCTCTCTTCCCCGAAGGGTTAGGCAGAGATTTACCTATAGTACACCCACATTTCGCCAGTTATGTTTAAGTTCGATGTAACAGGGGGCAAGCCTGTTGCCATCAACCGGGCCTATTTTGTTGAGATAAATCAAAACGATTGAAAGGACATAATGTTTGTTCTCAAAATTGCTAACTCGCACGAGTGTATAAAATTATTTGATAAAAGACTCTTTTATATTGATGAAAAGCAGCTAACATCTGACTGTTTATGCTGTAAATCGCATACAAACCCTATGACTTACGATCCGTCAATATGTTCCAAGTGTGTACAAAAACAATTTATTTCGCAGACCTCTGCCCTATTGAACGAAATTGTTATAGCTATTGGTGAAGGCAGTTTTATCCGTTTTATTCGTCTCGCGGCCATTACTGAGCGCCATAACTCAGTTGTCTGGCAACATTATTATGTGCCACGCTAATCGTGTTGCCATACTTAATGGCAAAAATGGAGAAGACGCTTGGTATTAAAGTTATTTATTGTATGGATATGGGAATTATTTCTGTTAATGTTTATTTGTGAATAACGTTTGTAATAAACATTTTGTTAATTTTCTTTGTGCGGCCATTTTGCAAGTAATGTGTAAGTTCGCTTTATGACTCAACAAAGTTGCCAATATTTGTGAGGATTTCAAACTTAAGCTTATAGATAAACGTTTTTCTGTAGCAATTAAAATATTTTATATACATAGCTGCGCATTTTATAGATTTTATAAAACACCTGAACTGCGTGGCATTTAATGCTTATTATTTCAAAATTAAGTTTTTCTGAAATTATTTGTGCCCAAATGTGACACTATCAATAAGTAGTTGAAGTAAAAATTAGACAAAACCGCAAAATCTACGAAAAACACGCTTTTTACCAAAAGAAAAACGATTCCAAATCCCCTACTGACTCATTTCCCCATTCGACTCTAACAATATTACCAACATCTAACGAACAATCTATAACAATCATTCATCATCGGAGAAGCAATTTGTGAAATTGTTTGCGTCACCGGCATCAGATGTGATGTGATAATACATCACGATCATGATCGTGACGTCATCGCGCGTCAATCACGCGCGTGTCGGTGACGATTTTAAAGATAAGCGGATTAAAAAACGATTATAGTATCGTGGCGGCTATGAGCTTTTAAAAATATTGAAATTTGGAAAATATCCCTGTTGATATGGATGGTTAGGGTCCCGTACGTCTGAATGAAAAAATGGAATCCTTATATGATCACTCTTGTCATGATCATGTGTCTGGAAAAGTAATTTTTTTTGCAAGTATTATCGGCATGTGATTTTTTGGCAAACTTTTATTTTAATTAGCTAATTAAGCTTATTTAGATTATTTGTACTTGAAATCGGGTGCATTATGCATAGTACTCATGTGATCTGTGGAATCATACAGAAACCCCAATTGGGAATTTTCGTATTTATTCGTCGACACACAACACAACTGACAAATACAACATAACTGGCGAAATTTAGGTTTTCTCTATGTACACCTCGGCAGAAACCCTTCGGGGAATACATGTTATTATACATAATGTTCGTTGACAAACATAAAACTATTTTTGAACTACTAGGTCTACTCTTTGATATGCAATGGTCTCTGTGGTCCCATGAAACATGAAGCTCCAGGGGCTAGTGTGAATCTTTCGGTTCATTCGAGTTATAGATTCTGGTATTTTTTTATTTTTACTTTAACATAAAACGGCCAAAGGCCAATTACATTAGTTCAATCAAAATCAAAATCAATAATATTTTTATTTCACATAAGCCTACATGGGCACTTATGAAACGTCAGAAGCTAGGTGCACGGTTCCAATTGGTCGTTTCCTATGGAGAAGAGCCGACAAGAAACTCCACGGTTACTCTTTAAAAAAAAAAAAAAATTGGCTTTTACAATATTTTCAAAGTATGAGAGGACAGCGTAGGCCCGTCAAAAGTACCAGGTACTTAACAAAATAGAAAATGGTCTACAGATCTACAGTATATTAAGCCTACAACGTCCTCACATTAACAAAAAAAAACTATATAAAATATGATTAATATAATAAAAGTTAGAGCCTTGTTGAAATCAAAAAACATCGATTATGTCAAGGAAGTATGTAAAAAATAAATAACATAAACATCGCAACTTGGGAGCAGTTAATAGACATTTACATATTTTTGCCTATGCATAATGCTATTTTTGCATAATTTACATATTGACAAGTTAAAGACACAACACATTATATTAGTACAAAAACATAGACACAAACAAACAGAATACAGCTACTCGACAGTCATACGCTCATCTCACAATAAAAACTCTCATAATAAAACCACGCTTTGGTCCGTGCATTTCATTTATTCATACATACTACGACGCTGCCCTATTCACAGAATGTTGGAATCCTATATTTTAAACTTCATTGATATTGATATATTTGCATGATCGAAAAATAAATTTAAATCTAATAATATATATTCTATCTTTATTATATCTTACTATTAATACTCATTTATATCATAATTTAAGTAAATGAAACTGCTGATTCAGTTTTGTAGCTATAGCTAGCTTTATAGTAACTTATTTATTTATTTCAAAATATTCTTTCTTTCTTTCTTTTTTTTTAAAACGTTGCCCCACACTAGGAATTTCTCCTGTATCGTGGGTGCGTTTACAAACATTTAAACTCACATACACAAACAGCCAGACCCGGAACAACTACTTGTAGGTCATACAAATAATTGTTCCGTGCGGGAATCGAACCCGCGACATGCAGCGCAGCAGTCAATCGCTTAACCACTGCGCCAACCGTGCCGTCACATGTCGTCATTTGTTAATTGTGGTAATGCTCGTCTAGTGGCAACCACTGATCTTTAAATATGTCTTACCTGCGGATAATGCAGTGGACTGCAATATTCCTACTAAAAGTATTGTTAACTTTATGTATTGTATATGTTGTAGTTGTTTATTATCCTTTAATAAATAAAATAAAAAATACTACAGCAAATTAATAGACATTAGAAAATCACTTTTGTAACTAAAGCATCAGCTCAAGCACAAAACAGCTAAGTTTATTGCTACATCACAAATAGATCAAACGGGGTCAAAATCACAGTCCCAGCAACAAAAGAAAGATAAAACTCATAAATTCATAAAACAAAGTAAAACTTAAGAGATACAGTTACGAAGTTTATTTACTAACAACATAAACAAGATAAAAAGCATGGCGCCGGCCAGCCGACCAATCGGATTGAGTCGCGACGACTTCCGGTACGCTCGCGGGAAAATTCAATATCCGGACAGATATTCGATCAGTCGATTACATGGGTCTGTATTACCCCAGTCTCCCCGGACGAAGGCGGTTTATGTCCTTTAAAAAGTCCGGTTTTTTACCGGAGGAAGGGGTATGAGGTTTTGGCTGCTGTGGCCAAGGCTTATTTGCAGCTGTTAAAAATTACATAATTTTTACTTTTAGGGATCAAATCAATCTCCAATGCTTACATAATCAGCCTATAATGTTCCCACTGCTGGGACACTGGCCTCCCCTCTTCGAGAGATAGTGTGCTGCAATCTACCACGCGGGCCCAGTGCGAGTTGATAGATGTCACATGTCTTCGAATTTTTGGTTTTAGGACATGCCGGTTTCCTCATGATGTTTTCCTTCACCGTTTTGAGATCAGTGGTGATGAAATTATTTACACAAAGTAAAGCGCTTGCGTTTGTACCCACGACCTATAAACTCGTTATTCGGGGCCGTTGCCACTGGGCCACCACTGCTTTCCAATGCTTCTGTAGCGGCATCAACATCGCCACATGCGAACTACGCGTCACACTGACGTCACGAAAAATCCTGCATCGCGCAAGCAGAGTTTACCGCGCGACTAGCATATATACAACGTGCCGAAATCAACCGTCGGGCAGTTGCCCACCATACACAACACCCGTCTGGTCGGAGGATCTTCCCATTTTTATAGAGGATGAGTGAACTTTACACCCTGTATCTCTACACTTCTATAGAAGCGAATGTCAAATCTTATATTAAGACGCAGATATATGCCAGTGACCTTGAGTGGTTAGCTTGCGTGTTCTGTATTGAGCTCACGCAATGCGTCGTACATTCATCCAGTAATAGGATTTGCCCATCAAGGAGCGCGGTCCCCAATTTGACGCATTATTATTTTTTTTTACACAAAACAAAAGGTATTTTAATAAAACGCGTATACTAAAAGATCAATAATTCAATTATCTTTAAATTGGTGAAAGTTTAGATTCTGTGCCATTTTCAGTTTTTATCCGCATTAGACATAACTTTACAAATTAATTTCACTATGTAATATAAACATAATCTAAAAAATTCACATATCAAGATATTGAGAAAATGTTCTAAATTAACATATTTTTTTTTTCAAATCATTAACACTACTCGTTAAGACGTGATCTTCAGTATAAAACCATTAAAAGTCGGTTATCGTCGCCTTAACGTGAATCCGGCAACCAATCACACAAAAGTGATTATTCCTATGATAACTTTTTCAGGAGTAGATTTAACCCAACTGTTATACCTACATTTATTCAAAAAAACTTTTACTCTTTATTTAGGCCACTCGGTAGTCAATCAATCATTAGTGAATCCTTAATAAACTTCAACAAGTCCATGAAAGCTTCATTTAATTAAATCCACTTAAACATCTGACGTCAATCATTGACTTAGACAATTGAAAGTCAATTGCCATACTTATACTGACAAGGGTAATACTTACTTTAATAGGCGGTAACTATCTTACCAAATATAGCAGCCAGACAAGACTTTAACAGCGCACATCAATTTACATAATACTTATAGACTGCTAGCTATAGGTCTATCTGCCTACCCTTTTCCCAACTATCTTCGGGTTGGCTTCCAGTCTAACCGGTTGTAGCTGAATACCAGTATTTTACATGGAGTGACGAGGTCAATCGTCAAATCTGACTCGGCTGAACAGCGTTCGGGAAGCTACGCAATATCTTCTCGTCCCACATACCGCAGTGTCTCAAGACGAAAGTCTTTGACCAGTGCGTGTTGCCAGTAATTACCTATGGTACAGAAACGTGGTCGCTCACAATGGGCCTTATCAGAAGTCACCAAGGGGCAATGGAGAGGGCTATGCAAATTTCCCTACGTGATCGAATCAGAAATGAACGAGATCCGCAGGCGAACCAAGGTAACCGACATAGCCCGAAGCATTGCCAAGCTTAAGTGGCAGTGGGCAGGGCACATTGCTCGCAGAACTGATGGCCGATGGGGCCGAAAGGTTCTGGAGTGGCGACCGCGTACCGGAAGACGTAGCGTTGGAAGGCCTCCTATAAGGTGGACCGATGACCTTGTGAAGGCTGCAGGTATCCACTGGATGCGGGAAGCACAGAACCGGTCGAAGTGGAGGTGCTTGGGCCTATGTCCAGCAGTGGACGTCTTTCGGCTGAAATGGTGATGATGATGATGATGACATGGAGTGACTGCCTATCTGACCTCCACAACTCAGAAACGGATTAACACGATACCCCTTGGTAAGACTGGTTGTCAGACTTTCGGGCTTCTGACGACCTGTAACGACTGTTAAAGATCCACGAATAACAGCCAGTTTTTTAAATTCTGAGGTTAATTTCTGTCGCTGCTCAGCTGCCAATTCCCAAGGTGAGCTGTCAAATGTTACACATCATATGCGAATATAGGCTCGCTCGTTTTTTTTTATTATATAGTCTTAGAGGCATGATGAACAGGGTGTAAACTTCATCATTCTCTATAGAAAAGGGAGGATCCTCCGACCAGACGGGTGTTGTGTCTGGTGGGCAACTGCCCGACGGTTTATGTCGGGATGTTGTGTATATGCTAGTTGCGCGGTAAACTCTGCTTGCGCGATGCAGGATTTTGCGTGACGTCAGTGTGACGCGTTGTCCGCATGTGGCGATGTTGATGCCGCTACAGTCTTATATGGTTATATATGGTTCAAAGTTAGATAGTTTTGAAGATTTTTATTTCCGAAAACGATCTCAAACCTATTTTAAACACTAAACCACATGAAAAAGAACGTTCATACTAAAAAAATGTGAAACATCTGTTAACTAATGTACAGTGGAAAGCTGGAAGTTTCAGTAATTTATTTTGAACGTAACTTGATCACGTTGCGACGAGCGGCCATTACGTACCGCGTCCAGCTGTTTCATTAAAAAAGAAGATTTCTTACTTCATTCAGTTTGTGGGGAATTATTTGAATAATTTCTTATCTGTTACTATTTTAACATTTATTTTTACTGTAAATATCGTTTTTCCCAGTGTATTTGATTGAAATTGAACTACATACCCAGAGCAACATTTTCATACAAACGAGGCCATTTCAAAGCCTCTGTTCTCTGTCAGGTAACAATTCCGATGAGATCTGATTGCAGCTTTCCAGAATACGGATGGTGGAGATCTAGAGCGCCTAAGGCACCCACTGATCAAACCGATATTTCATACCGGAGTTGTCCATGAAACAAAAAACTTAAAAGATATTATCAAAATGTATAGAAATCCGAACACTCGGCATTCTACACACTCTCTGGTGTAAATGGCTTGCGCTCTAGACCTCCCCCATCCGTACTTTGGAAAGCTGCTATCAGATCTCATCCGAAACGTTACCTGACGGAGAACCGAGGCTTCGAAATGACCTCGTTTGTATGAAAATGTTGCTCTGGGTACTTAGTTGTGACGGTAAGTGTATTTCTGGTTTAAGAATGTCGATAAACTTTGACATTTTTTAACCAGAAATACAATTTCCGTCACAACTAAGTACCCAGAGCAACATTACTTGCAAAATTTTGCTCTTTTTGCCTGTTTTTCTTCTTCTTATCCATGATTCCATTTTATGTATATAATCAAGTTTTCTAACTGAACAGACAGCTGTGCTGCTGGGGATTTTGTTGCGCCACTTCTTATTCCCAGCTAAAGCACTAGGAAGTAGTGAAGGGTGGGAATATTTGGGGGACTGTCTTATGTAATTTTTGACGTTCGAAAAGTGCTGATTCTCAGACTAGTTTGAATGAACGACTTTGGATTTGATTTTGTACTTCGATTTTGATATCCGGAATAGAACCGGAGTTACCGAAATAGCCTGCAGAGTAAGCAAGCTGAAGTAGCAGTGGGCTGGCCATGTTTGTCGAAGGACCGAGGGCCGGTGGAGCAGATGAGTCCTGGAGTGGAGACCGCGTATCGGCCAGCGTAGATGGACTGACGACCTTAAAAAGGTGGCTGGGTCAGACTGGATGTGAAAGGCGGAGGGCAGGGTGTTGTGGCGCAGCCTGGGAGAGCCCTATGTCCAGCAGTGGACTGCTATAGGCTGAGTTGATGTATTTTTATTGAGTCCGACCAGAATGTTCGCCTCGCAAAGGTTTTCATAGTGTAAGTATTATTGAATAGAGAGCACGATAAGAGACCTTGAAGGCTAATTAATAACAGAGATAGTGTCAATTTTATTAAGGCTGATAATTATTTCATTTGTGCTGTGACTACCGTGGAACTTGTTCAACTGCCGTTCTAGTTTTTAGGGAGTTTACTTCTGCTATATATTTTTTTCAGTGGATGCTGTATCCACTACTCAGCCTGTATAAAGGAACGTTACGACATTATGTAAGTTTAGGTATCTTATTATTTTGTTTGCACCTTACACTGTTCCGACAATAATATCAGCAATCCTTCTCGTCGCGACATATTCCTCACTACTGAGGGTCGTGATTCCCCCGACGTGAACTTATCTTTTATCAGACAAAGTTTCGCCATGTGTAACCAACCCTATGTCAAAATCAGCAATACCAATTTATTATTACAATAGTGTCTGCTACAATATTAGCTGTAGGTAGTGTAAGGTATAGCTATTCTGTTAGATGTCTGCTTCAGTAATCACCAACACACGAATTCTGTCTAGTAACCAATAGCTATATTGTTGCCAACTCCGAAATACAACCAACTTACATGTGCATTGTAGTCAAACTGCCAAGTGCCAACCCTGCACACATGCACGTATCGTATGCCGCATCTAATTGGTAATTGAAAACGGCCGCGGCGAGATCAAAGCGTCGCGTGGCCAATAAAATGTCAGGGCGCATCGCTGACATCACTGACGGCTTAGGGTTGTCACTCGTGTCTTATTTCATTATCAGTAGTAAAGTAGTAAGTCTGTTGGACAGTAATTTACGGATGTTTTTAATCGAACCTCAAACAATTATCATTTTGTTTTCCAAAAAATGTATTATTGAAGGGGCTTGTGGCTAAGTAATATCAGCTGCAGGGGTCCATCGTTCAGGTTAAGCTACACTTGCCGCGGTTGGTCCGTGGATGGGTGACCGTCTGTACATACCAAGACCGCTTCGTCCGTGCCGCGGAAAGCATGTTAAGCCGTTGACAGTCGTTACGGGTCGTCAGAAGCCCGAAGCCCAGCCTTCGGGCTTCTGACGACCCGTAACGATCTACTGCGATCAACTGTGAGAAAAAGCCAGAAATTTAAGTAGAGGCTTATTTATTTTAAAATTGCTGTTTATCATTAGAAGCCCATAAAGTTTTTAGAGGTTCATTAATTTTAAAAAGTGTTCATCATTAGGTCAATAAGTTTTCAGAGGATCAGTTATATATTTCTCGTAATTTAGTTATTGGTATAAGTCTAAACCAGCTTAGTTTGTTATATATGTTATATATAGAAATAGCCCTTAGTTTTGGATGGGAAATTATCAAATAACTTCAGAAGTTATTTGATAATTGCGTGTCATCATCAATTGACAAGGGCGTGTCAGACTTTTACTGACTAAAACTCACCCGTGTTCCTTCCGTTGCCTGTGTGCCAGGGCCACGATATCCCTTTCGGACAAACTCGCAACCCTGGCAGAATAGCAATAACCCTGAAAATGAATTCTTTAAAAATAATCATGGCGATTTTTTTTTGTATACTTCTTGTACACTCATTATTTCAGCCGAATGACGTCCACTGCTGGACATAGGCCTCCTCCACAAGGGTTGCCATAATCGCCACGATTGGCAGGCGGGTTGGCGACCGCAGTATGGTGTTAAAATGCATGCTGCTGCCCATTCTCTAGTAAGTCCCTTAGTCGCCTTTTACAACACCCATGGGAAGAAATAGGACACTACTTAGTATAAAAGGCGGACAAGGTATTCACTGCTCTTCAACGACATCTACCGTCCTCCATTTTTTGCTTTATTTGCTTCCAAAATAACTAAATATAACTATGAACATGAAAAGCACACGAATTAAATAATCTTAAGCCCTACTCTATTATTTACATTACCCTCAAACAAAACAACTGACTTCGAACCATATATCAAGCACTACAAAGTTGAATTTCAATTGTAGTGCCAGTATTTGTAGACCAGCGACCACCGGCAGCCAATGCATCATGTATATATCGAATGAATTGCATTTGTACAAACAGAAAGGGTGCTTTTAGCTCGCCATTGCAAATATTGATTTATTGTGTTAGATTTATGTGCGCCGGCGACTGAATAATACGACGTGGTCGGATTTTATGCGTAAACGCACAATTATGCGTCTGTAATTTATGAATAGTTTTGCGCCCAGTTCAGGAATGGAACATTCTGTATAGTCGTACAAAAGTATGTAAAACACGCTGTATCGTGCGGTGGATTAAACCGATGGTTTTTAAATTGAGACTAGTGAGTGTAAATTATTTGGGGTCATTGCAATACACTGTCTCTTAAGACGCAGATATATGCCAGTGACCTTGAGTGGTTATCTTGCGTGTTCTGTACTGAGCTCACGCAACGCGTCGTACGTTCAGCCAGTAATAGGACTCTCCCATCAAGGAGCGCTGTCTCCAATTTGACGCATTATTAATGTATTATACACAAAACAAAAGGTATTTTAATAAAACGCGTATACTAAAAGATCAATAATTAAATTATCTTTAAATTGGTGAAGATTTCAGAAAAATACGCTTGGCAGATTTTGCGCCATTTTCAGTTTTTTATCCGCGTTAGACATAACTTTACAAATTAATTTCACTATGTAATATAAACATAATCTGAAATATTCACATATTAACTTATTGAGTTTTTTTTTTTTTCTAATCATTAACACTACTCGTTTAGACGTGATCTTCAGTATAAAATCATTAAAAGTCGGTTATCGTCCCCTTAAGATACAGGATACGCTAGTTTAACAGACAGAATGTACCTGTACCCATATTTACAGAATAAACGACTTATTTACAGAGTTTAATCTATTGTGTACAAATTCTGCAGCCTACTTAGCTGTGATAGTTTTCCTAATTTCGTTATATATACTATTGCCATGAATTTTTTCACATATCCAAAACCAACCATTTAGCTGGCGGGGGGGGGGGGGGACACTTGACTCTAACAAAAATAGCACTTTAAAGCTTAATATTACGCAAACGGATCCCTTAATTGAAAAATGGTTTTTGGCCAAACGCACAATATTTTTGAACGGCCTATCCAACGATACCCCACACCATGAAATAGACGAGAAAAAAAAATATCATCCCCATTACACGTGTAAGGGAAGTTAATTTACAATTTTTTCAGCATGATTAATATGTATACCCATGCCAAAATACAGCTTTCTAGGACTAAGCGTCTCTGAGCTAAGCTGGGGACAGACGGACGGACGGACAGACAGACAGACAGACAGATGGACATGGCGAAACTATAAGGGTTCCTTGTTTACTACGGTACCCTAAAAAAGGCAGTAATTTTATTTTCAAATTAAATTATTGTTTTGATTCAGTAACTTGCGTATTATAAGAAAAGTTATTAGATTATAAACCACTAGCTGCTGCCTGCGGCTTCGCCCGCGTGGCTTTTTCTAAACCTATAAACCTTTCTCTTGAATGGTATCTATTAAAAAAACCGCATCAAAATCCGTTGCGTAGTTTTAAAGATCTAAGCATACATAGGGACAGACAGGAAGCGGGAAGCGAGTTTGTGTTATACTATGTAGTAATTTCATGAAGAGAAGAAGCGATAATCAAATTTGTTGGTTTCAATGTCTTTTTCCCTGTCATTATGTTGATAGCCAGCAGTCACAAAGTTCCAACTTTTCGACTCAGCTTTAACATTTTCAGCTAAAAATAGCTACTCATACTCTATAATCAGACACCCACTCCTAAAAGCCGCAAAATCATCTCCAATATTCTCCAATAACATAACATCTTCATGCAATCAAATGTGACAAAAACTTACACCCCACACCATAAACGTTCAAATAATGCCTTTCGTCGAAAAATCGCTGTCTACGAAAAAAATCCAATAGATTTAACGCCATTTCTATGTCCAGTAAGGTGCACTTTTTTATTTAATTCTGCAAATCCACCCTTGTTTTTGTGGGGTGCCATCGTTTGAGGGACAAGTCACAGGCGGTCAGCGATTTAGGATTAATCATTCCCTCCCTCCTACAGAGGAGGCCTGTGTCCCATTGCATTGGGAACGTTATAGGCTGATTATGCATAAGCTACGATGCTTATGCATAATCATGCATTTGTCAGAATATGGTCATAAAATGAGTCAATGGTTATTTATTTATTTCATTAAGGAAAACAAACATGATTATGTTAAAAATAGACGTAAATAACTTAACAAATATACTACCCACTACATTTTCACATTTAACTTCTTAAATATTTACAAACTGATGGCAAACGTTAACTGTAGTCACGGCAAAATTAATTAAATGAATAAAATAAACTAAAAACAACAAACTAAACCTCTTATTTGTTATGCCCTATTTACAATGAACTAGGGTTGTTAATGTGTCTTATTAGTGAGAATCGTCATGTTTGTACAATATCTTGCATAATCTTAGCCCTTTTAACTTAAAACATTATTGCAAACGCTATGTAATTCTTATGTCAAAGATTGATATGGCCAAAAACCCATTCTTACGTTGCACTAAAGGTGTACGAACGCCATTATTGTAGCGTGTCTGGTTAACACTTTAGATTTAGAGTACCTACCATTGTAAATTAGCTATAATTCTATAATGGCCTACCTACTTTTGAAATATTATTAGGATTTATGATAATACGGCAATAGCTCTCCCAAAATGACTTAAAGTTGTCAAAAAATAATAGGCCCGTTTTGACATTTAACTTGAATCGATTTATCGTGAGTATCGAGTACGTAACAACAACGTTGACAACTATACCTACAGACTTAAACTTATCTTGCGAAATGTGGGTGTTACAATTTCACATAATATGCCTTACCCTTCGGAGAATTCAGACGTGATGTAATAATGGTGATAATAATTTATACTAATTAATGCCTCATAGTTTTTGTCCACTTTCGGACAACAGCTGTCATCTCCCCGCTGATTTCTTGCAACTCGGACCAACCACCTACCACTTGAGGGCACTAGAAATCAATACTCGACAACTGTCGGTTTTGAAGCGTTTAGTTGAGAATTATTCAATTAATTCCCTCGAGAACTAATTTGTTTTGATCCTCTGGAGTATTTGTCAAACTTCCAACTGTAATGGACACAATGTTTGGGAGAGAACCTGGGTTTGTGGCAGAATTATTGTTCGTAACTTTGTATAGCTTGGGCACAGTTGAACTGCCTGTTTCGTGTTGAAATTGTCAGGTACCTACTGTTGAAATTCAATTATTTAGGGTAAACTCTAAACTAGAGCAATATTTGAAATACTTCTGCTTCATAATTGAACAGAGACAAGGTATAGGCATATATTCGGGCCTACGCTGTCCTCTCATACCTAATATTAGGAACTGTAATTTGAAAATATTGTAAAAGCCAATTTTTTTTTTAAAGAATAACCGTGGAGTTTCTTGCCGGCTCTTCTCCATAAGAAACGACCAATTGGAACCGTGCACCTAGCTTCTGACGTTTCATAAGTGCCCATGTAGGCTTATGTGAAATAAAAATATTTTTTATTTGATTTGATTTGATTGTTATAATCAGTAAAATATCATACATTAAGGCGCAGATATATGATTTTAGTGACTGATAAATCTGTTATTACGCCTTCATTAAATGCAAGTAAATTATGCAAAAAATGTATGTTAAACTAGAACGCATACACATCAATTCTATATGTGTATTAATAAGTATCGTAGTAAAATACTACAAGAAATAAATTCAGGAAGTAATGTCTACACAAATCATAAAAAACGATATTACTTTCAAACTACTAAAGATTTTATCATGTTTTTTTTTTGTACGAACAGCCTATTTTATTATCTATGATTCTATCTGTGAATTTTTTCAAATATTCATATTTTCGTTACTAAAAATAAATATTCCCTATGAAACCAAACGGCGGCTCGGCGTGAGCGCGACGCGCATTTGTATGGCCAAGGCCAACGGTGTTTAAAAAAAAAAATTGTTGTTTTCCGACCCTTAAATATTTATACTGACAAATATTCAACCATATATTTAAAATGATTGCCTCGTGCTGAATTATGTCAATTCCCCACAGGATTACTCATTGTATCGTTAGGGACGACCATGTTCGGCATTGGACATTTGCAGTGTGGTTAGCAATACTGATATTAGTATTCATAATAGCAGGTTCGTTTATTTCGCCATGGATATGTAATTCAGTATCATCATAATCATCAAAGTGGTTACCCAGTTGGGTATTCGAATATTGTAGATATAATCTGGATATTAACCCATTCCATGCCAGCAACGCACTCGTGTGCGTTTTAGTGTTTTTTATTTGTGTGCCTACAACGCACCCGCTAAATCTAGCTGCACCCTAAAAACTTTGATACCTTACTTTACGATACCTATTTTAACCCATTCGATGCCATCTTGAATTAGAAAATTGTTGACAGGAGCCACCAGGAAAAAAAAAATAATGCAACGCACTATGAAAAACTATAAGTACTTTTGTAAAACATGCACAAAACGCATACGGGTGCGTTGTAGGCACACAAATAAAAAACACTTAAACGCACACGAGTGCGTTGCTGGCATGGAATGGGTTTGAATGATTTTATAAGTATCAACATCTATACATAATTATTATAAATGAAAGTCACTTTTCGTGTCTGTCTGTATGACCGCTTTTTTCTTCTAAACTACACAGCGTATTTTAACACGGTTTTCACCATCATTAGGATAATTTATTCTGGAAGGTTTATGTCATATACAATAAAATAAAAAAATATAATCATTTTAATTCGGACAACCAAAATATCCACAAAAATGTAACAGGTTCGCAGTTAAAATACTATGGTTAGGAACTTAAACTAAAGACGAATTAATGAGAAGGCAGAAGGCAGCCAACAACTAGACAAAACATTAATTAACATTAAAGGGGGCAACTACGACAGGAGTTTCTTGAATTGTTAAAACAATTCAAGAAACTCCTGTCGTAGTTGCCCCCTTTAAAGGGTTCTTAAATCCTTAAGGCGACGATAACCGACTTTTAATGATTTTATACTGAAGATCACGTCTAAACGAGTAGTGTTAATGATTTGAAAAAAATATATGTTAAATTAGAGTATTTTTTCAATAACTTAATATGTGAATATTTTAGATTATGTTTATATTACATAATGAAATGAATTTCTAAAGTTATGTATAACGCGGATAAAAAACTGAGAATGGCGCAAAATCTACCAAGCGTATTTTTCTGAAACCTTCACCAATTTAAAGATAATTTAATTATTGATCTTTTAGTATACGCGTTTTATTAAAATACCTTTTGTTTTGTGTATAATAAATTAATAATGCTTCAAATTGGGGACAGCGCTCCTTGATGGGCGAGACCTATTACTGGCTGAACGTACGACGCGTTGCGTGAGCTTAGTACAGAACACGCAAGCTAACCTCTCAAGGTCACTGGCATATATATGCCTCTTAAGTCGTGTTTTTACGGTTTTCCGTGTGAAGCAGGAGCGGGTCGGAATAGCATTTAATTTTATAGCATGGTTGCTATATTAGCCGTCCAACTATCCTATTTAAACCACCAAAACAGTTACACCGCACAATAAGCCCCAATTTAAAACTGCTTACAGTCTTCCTACTTTTTGTATAAAGCCTGAACTAGATAGTTTAAAAACCTCCTTTATAGACACTCAAGCGACGAACCAGAGGGGTACGCAAAAACTAAGTCCCTTAAGAAAAAAGTCGCTCAAGCGCTGGACGGCTTGTAAGCAAAACAAAGCAAAAAGCCTTTGCGAAGACTGCGGCAACTTGATTTTATAGCGGCTTTTGTAGAACTTTTGTTTTGAGAAAACAATTAAGTTTCAACTTGAGTAGGCAAAGTCAGGGGTCTCTGTAGTCCCATGAAACTCTGGGGCTAGTGTGAATCTTTCATTCGAGTTATCAAGTCTAGTCAGACCACGCTAGTGTCGGTGCATTTCATTCATTCAATTTAAGTGAAAAATAACCTTAAGTTCGGAAGTCGAAGTCTTTGGATCTATAATATTTAAGTTTTATGCCACCGACTTCCGAAATTAAGGTTATTTTTCACATTGTAGTGTTTTTTTTTTTTTGGAAATTGGTTGTTTTATTTTTGTTGTAAGAAGTTTTTTATTTTACACTTTTTAGTGGGTCAGTTTTCAATGTTAGATACAGTTACAATAGCCTAATGTCAACTACTCATCACCTTTTACAAAATATTGCTTTTCCCGATGTAGGGGCGTCAATAGTTGAGGAGTTCTCCTGGTAAGAACTAGGAGAACTGGAAATGATGATGACTTCACCATATGCATTGTGTAGAGCATAAATTGCTTTGCAACCATATTAAAGTGTCTAATCGAATCGCAATAGTCAAATACTTATTATTAAGTAGTTCCGGTGGCCATCTGTGGTCATCATCATCAGTTCCACTTCACCAAATGGTGCTTTCCGAGTGCAAATGCATGAGTTACGTTACGTTAGAAATCGATATAGGTGTGCCTATAAAATTTGAGGATTGCCCTCGATTTCCATGGGATGGGGTAGGCAGAAACTTCAGATCCCGACCAGCTACGATTCTTACATACTCCTTTTACTTCGTTTACGTTCATACATGGTCATACACGCACGCCGGCGCTGGCGAGTACCTCCGTACCTACTTATGTACCTGACATTTCTGAAGAAAATCACTAACCAATAAGGTCACTGTAAAGTCTTTGTTATGTAAAACAAGCATTTGACATGTCATAGTCAAATCATCATCATCATTTCAGCCGAAAGACGTCCACGGCTGGACATAGGCCTCTCCCAAAGCGGGGAGGGGGGTTTGCCATAATCGCCACGCTTGACAGGCGGGTTGGCGATCGCAGTATGCTGTTAAAATGCATAGAAAACGCTGCTGCCCATTCTCTAGTAAGTCCCTTAGTCGCCACAAGCTCACAAGCTCATTTTGATGTAAATCCTGAAAAAAAAACACATCCAAGGTGGATCTTTGATTTGATTTTTTTGTACAATACAAAGTCACAATACTTTCACAAAAATATTGAATAAATTTTCCAATACCTCTACATTTAAAGGTATCCAAGATCAAAAGACAACATTTCCCATTCATGTATTACAATAAAATGGACTATCCATCTTTCTGTCGGCACATTAGATATATCGGTGACAGTTTTATGTCTGTCCACTATGTAAATCGCTGGCCACCCCAGTGATGTGCTGGCGTGAAGATTTATATCGATACTGTTCGGCCACCGTGAGTAAGGATGGGACTGTTTAGATTTAGTTAGATTTTTCGATAGGGTTGTTTGTTAAAAAATCAAAATAACTTTCAAATTAAAACTAAAAATCCGTACGGATTCACATAAATCAAAACAACCCGTTTTGATTGTTGGTTGCATTTTTATGTGGATCCGTACGGATTTTTAGTTTTATTTTTAAAGTTATTTTGATTTTTTGCTAAAGTAACCGTCATGAGAAGCTATAAATACATAAAATTGCAAATTATACAACTATCAACTTTAAACTCAAGATTTCTAAGTTGATTTATGAATGAAGAAATTATCGCTAAACGTCATAAAATAATTTTAGTTGCAATGGAAACTGAACCATACGCAATTTCAGTTAAAGTTTTAAATCCCAAAGTATGAAATTTATCTCGTCTCATGGCGTTGACTTTAGGGGAGTTCATTGCACCATTTCTTCTTCCTAGCACAAACACTAGCAGGCCGCCACACGGACTAATCGAGCAGTTAGCCATTGATCAACGTATACGGACCGTTCTTTCTTGCAGTCATAGTCAACCTTGACCACCATGGACCGCACGACCGCCCGAAGCCGTTGCAACAGCTCGAGTGGTTTCGTGTATGTGTGCACGCAGAAGACTTTAGTTCACTATGTAGTCGCAGCTTGAAGCAGTCCATCCTGACTTTTTTTTTTTTTTTGTTCACGGGGTGCAAAATCCTCATGGATGTCCTCCGCCCTGGGGCGGGCGGAGGGGTCTGTCAGACTCTTACTGACTAAAAACCACCCCAGTGTTCCCCTCCCACACTTGCACCGGGGATCTTGGGATCTGTTATTCCTTCCGCAATCCCCGGCAGTCCATCCTGACTGCTTCAAGCCCATGTATGGCGGCCCTCAGTGTTTGTCAAGCAGCTGTCTTTCACCAGAATGACACCAACTTTGGGTGCTGTCTTTGCAACTTTTGGACTTCAAAAAGCGCTGACACCGATTGTTGTTTTTAGGGAGGGTTCCATACGTCAAAAAGAAAAAACGGAACCCATAAAGGGTCACTTCGTTGTCCGTCTGTCAGCCTGTCAAAACCCTTTTTCTTAGGAACGCGTGCAGTTGGTATGTTGAAATTAATAAAAAATACAAATCCGTAAAAGTCTATGGTCCCTGGAGACTAATAAAATCAGGTTTCTAAATCAACGCAATAAAAATATACGGCCATTTATGCCACATATTTTGATACTCGCAAATAAATCAAAACCTATTGGGTACTTCCCGTTGACCTAAAATCGTGAAATTTGGCAAGAATCGAGGTCTGTGAGACCTTGATTCTTGCCAAATTTCATGACAAAAGTAATGGAAAAAGTCCGAAAATCGTTAATTTGTAGTTTTATCACACAGCATTTTTTTTTTGTGATTACAATCTTACATTTGCTGTTGGAGAATTGACCGTGACGTATATCGATGTACCTATGGAAGAACATGTATTCCAACTACATTGTTAAGTTTGTTTTTGGGATAAATTCATACCAACTACGGAACCTTTCATTGTGCGTGGTCCGACACGCACTTGGCCCTTTTCTCACAAGCAAACGAGTCCATTAAGGCCAATGCCTGCCAGGGTTGCGAGTTTGTCCGAAAGGGATACCGTAGCCCTGGCACACAGGCAAATGAAGGAACACAGTCAGTAAAAGTCTGACCCGCCCTGGAAGCTCCGCCCAGAGCGGGAGAAGTAATTTCCCACCCAGAAAATATAAAATTAAAAAAAGTGTTGTCGTACTTAGATAACCGTTTAATGAGTTTTTATTATTTAATTATTCATTAATCAACGACTTTTTAAAGGTTACCTCACCTTGTCTGAGAATTACACTACTATTTTGATACTGTTCAAACTTATCTGATTTTTGAGCTACTTAGCCGCACAACAAAACAAAAAACACTTGATTATGACACCCAACATACTAATTCACACCAATCTTCCACAAAAAAAACAATTGAAAATGATCCGAAAGCCTTTTAAAACAAACATCTGATCCCTTTCCCATTTCCTGTCGGCAAAACGTTGAAAAAAATAAGAAAATCATCAATTAGTATCCAAACAGGGTATTGTCCCGAGTTTGTCTCTCTCGTTAAAAATACGCATCGGAGCGAGAGCGTCGCGCAAAGACCAACTCGCCTTGTTTAAGCCACTCACAAACTTCGGATTATGTAGCGTTAGCAAAATATATTTTTAAAAGTTTCGTGGAAGTTTGAAGGGTGTTTTATGTCCTATTTTTTGTATTAGTAAAATAACTATATTATTATAATACTTTAGATATATTTTGTGCTAGTATTTTTTTTTTTAGGATGGGTTTGCTCTTGACCTTAGTCTAGGGCAGAGGTGACAGAGACAAAGTCGACGACGGAGTGAGTTTACCCAGAAGAAGCCTGTTCACTCTAACTTTGAAGAGATTAGGGTTGTATGCGTTCGGAAACACAGACGCAGGCTTGCTGTGCGCATTATAAAAGACATTTGGAAACGTTATTGGTGGTTATTGTAGTTTTTTTTTATTAGATCTTCGCTGCCTAACCCTTCAGGGAAAACAGGAGCGATATTATGTCATGAATTTTACAAAAAAATAATAAAAAAAGCAGACACGAACTAATGTCGTCTGTCCTACCAACTAATCAAAATGTTCATCTTATCAACAATTAAGTAATTAAAATAAATAAAAAAACAAAACTACAGTCTAAGAAATGTTTAATAATATTTTTCTATTATTGACAAATAAAGTGTTCCTTAATTGACGATTAGTGCCCATTATAAAACTTACCCCACAAGTAAATAAACTGATTAAAAGCTCCAAATGCTCTACAAAAGGCTCAAAGCCACACTATGCTTATGACGAGGCTTATCGATTCCCATTGCATAAGTAATGTCAGTTTGAAACTCCGGCTACGAACGCCTCGGTGATCCAGTTCCGGCCATCGATTGTTTGACTTTGGCGGCTATTGATAAATTGCTTTTAAAGTTTTAAGATAGAAACAGAATGAGAATTTATTTGAACCAATGAACGATTGACGCTAGTGTTTTAGATCGTCATACACCAGCGGGGCAACTGCGTAACACACATAATATAATGGCAATCGATCGTAATGCCTTTCATTTTGACATACATTGCTTCATAGGTTTGATAAATTCGTCTGATGAATAATGTAAATAACGCAATGAATGTGGCAGATCTGTCAAAAAGAAAAGTTGATAACTTGGCAAATTCTACTATAGCACTACGAAAGGTGCTTCTTTCAACCCCGCGAAATTTAACAGCACTTTAGTTTTTTGAAAATAAATTTTCGGAGTTTTTGAAGTAAAACTTCTTTACACGCGCTTCACTTGGGGAGTAAGCTGGTAAATGCGTGACGAGAGCGTTACGAAAAGTGTGATCGGGCGAGGCGATCGGAATTTGTTTAAATTTAAACATGGAAAACACCGCGTCACCGCCGCGGGCCGTACCGCTTAATAGGTATTTTTTTTAAATTCACACTGGCTGTTAATACACTCACAAGACCGCAGCGTTTTTGAAGTAAAACTGCTTTTGCTAGCGTTACGCGAACGGTGATTTCTGTTTTACGTGTCGTTTTTATTGTGTGGTCTAAAGCACACTCGTTTTTTTTTAGATTTCTGCGGGCTACAATTGTAAAATCAGGCCAATATCTTCTGGATTAAAACGTCAAACTTAAATAAATAATTCTTGAACTGAGCAGTAGTGAGACTATACCTACTAATTAAATGAAAATTTAAAAAGGCTTCTTTTATCCCCATAATAAGATTAATAAATTGTTTGGCACTACGTCTTTACCTTTACTTTAGGGATTGATATACCCCTACCAAAAATAACCGCCAAATTAATAGAATTTCTAATTAGAATTAATTAGAATTTCTGTGTAACAAAATCCTCAAGCATATACATAAATACTCCTCTAACTACACAAAACCGTAATTAATTATCTCTTCCCATAACATTTAATAACAAAAACACGACTAGTGCATCACATTAATTCTGCAAACAAAATCTTTTTGCGATCCCTACTCCCTTGGGATTATAGCCCTCTGGACTGAGGATTCTTAGTAAATAGTGTAGCCCCCCACCCCGCTTCTTCTTACCGTAAAACCAATGGCATTCAGCTCCAAAGGATTTACTATAAGGGTAAGTTTGGTGAATGAATAAATGCCCAAGAGTAGAATTATATTTATTTTTTTGACAGCATAATGGAAAGCTTATTCCTTATGATTATTTTTGTGTTGTAAGTGGGGAATGTTTTCTTGTTTAGGGTTTGAAAAATGGTTACGGTATTTGCGCTATAGGCACCAACTTTGCACCACTTTGAATACAGGGTGTTAAAGAAATTGCGTGCCATAGCTTAGGGGTAGGTTCAGTACCGATAAAGGAACCAAGGAAAAAATAAAAAATAAAACTTTAACAAAAAAAATAATTAAACACAAAAAAATAAATAAAACTAAGTCACTTCGTAATTTAACGGGCTTAGGACCGTCAAATAAAATAATTTTAATTCTAAACGATTGCTATTCTAAGTTACTAGGTACTAAATTAGGTTGATATTGCAATTTTTTTTTTGTTTTAATTTCTTTTGTTTTTTTTTTCCTGGGTTTCCTTAATGATACTGAACCTACACCTAACACACGCAGTTACTTTAACATCCTGTATAGGTATGATATTATTTCAGTTGCTTAGGCTTTCACGATTAGCAGTTCCATATGATTAGAACACAAACTTTATTTTAAGTGTTATTAGGTTTTTCCATCAGGAATTTGTCAGTAGCAGCCCGGAGTTTGGATTAGTGCCCGGTTGGTGCAATTAGCTCGCTCCCTATTACATGACTCAAACTCAAACCCCCTTATTACAAAACAAGGTTTATCTTCAGACCCAGGTTTAAAACATGGAGTCATTATTGAATTTCGAACTTTATTCCGACTATGGTAAAGTTCCTAAACACAAAACTGACAACTTAGTACTGAACTAAGTTTTCAGTTTGGTAAAAAGAACGGTATTTCAATCACTGTTACGTTCTTATTTCAAAAACTGGCTCCATGGTTTAAGCCATGTCAAATATAAATCTTGTTTTGTAATAAGGCGGAAATAATTTATTTTAATTAAACCATTTACAGGCACTTTTGAATTGTCAAGAAGTCGGTCAGTTACAAATATGAAGCTAGTTGCCCATTCCAAATAGTAGGTTCCTATGGAGAAGAACGGGCAAGAAACTCCACGGACACTCTTCCATGGGACTTAAACTTAACTGTCGAATTGTGGGTGTATATACTATAGTCTGGAGGAACAGAGATATTACAAAAACCATCAAGATCCAACTTGTTCAAACACTGGTTTTCCCTATGTTCTTATACGCTGCTGAGACGTGGACGCTGCGTGACATCGAGAAGAAGAAGAAGATAGACGTTCTGGAAATGTGGTGCTGGAGAAGAATACTTAGGCCCGTATTTATAGAACGTTACTAAGGCCCGTATTTATAGAGCGTTACTAAGGCCCGTATTTATAGAACATTACTAAGGCCCGTATTTATAGAACGTTACTAAGGCCCGTATTTATAGAACGTTACTAAGGCCCGTATTTATAGAGCGTTACTAAGGCCCGTATTTATAGAACATTACTAAGGCCCGTATTTATAGAACGTTACTAAGGCCCGTATTTATAGAACATTACTAAGGCCCGTATTTATAGAACGTTACTAAGGCCCGTATTTATAGAACGTTACTAAGGCCCGTATTTATAGAGCGTTACTCAGTACTCAAGCATTACTTAAGACTAGATTCAAGCCATTGCAATGCCTTGAATCTAGTCTTAAGTAATGTAATTCACAATAATAATAATTATTATTACGTACGCGCCAATGAACAATTGAACATGCAGCAGCTAGTGACGTAACGAAATATGTATGTTCATCTCTTTCTAACAACAGTTATCGGTATAGGTCTTTCCTTTTCTTCACGCACTGTATGATTGTATGCAAGTATGTAGCTACAATCATGGCTTACGCTTTTTTTGAGTGCACTAATATTCGTGCATGACGCGTCTATTTATAATACGTCATTGCCTCTACCTAAACCTTCGGGGATTACAAGCGTGATGCTATGTGTGTGTGTGTGTACGAACTTTTAATAAATTTAACATCTTTTCAATGAGCTACTTCGACATTATGAAAGAAAACGCACAACATAAGTAGTCCTTATTTTCTCGAAGCATTTTCCATTACCTGCATAGCATAAATTCCTCTAATTAAAACAGAATTCCTGATGCTGAAAAACTATCTGAACTGCAAACGAAACAACTCCTGATAACACGTCCATGTTGCATAATCATAAAATGGAGTTTTTATTTCACCCATTGATAGTAGGAACTATACCAGGAACTGTGAATCAACACGCATAGGGAACAAGTAAGGGAGAAAATGGAGTTTTTCCACTGCTTTTATGAAATAAATTCAATAAGAATTTTTCGTTAAAAAAATATTTTTCAAATGCAATTTCGCGGTTCTTACTTTAGTTTAACTAAGTACATACTTAGGTACATAATTTAAGACTAGGTATTCATGTGTAAGCTCGCCCTCGTTAAGGCTTCTACATACCGGGGCGACTTGTCGCGCGACGCGACACGACACAAAGGCACCGCTGGTCCCGCGACACGCGGGGCCTTTGTGCCGTGTCGCGCTGGTATGTAGAAGCCTTTACATGGGACATAACATAACTGGCGAATCTTGCGTGGTACTATTAGATACACCCCTTTGGGGATTACAGGCGTAATGTTATGTTTAATAGAAAGAAAGAAATAAAGAAAATACATTTATTTAGCACAGACTAAGGCACACAATATAATATAAGCACAGCATGTAAAAATAAAAAAAAAACAAGTAAATAGTGTAAAGTGCGATGTAAGAAATTAGCGGGTAAGTGTGCCCCACGGCTGCGCCAAAAAGGCCCAGTTCAGCAAAAATGCCAGACAACTAGTGCCTGACGCTGGTTTTCAACTGGACCTGAAGTGTGAGGTGACGGATGTGAATCAATTTTATACTGCATACATAAATAAATAAATAAAATAAATTTGTGTCAGATAAAATAATGTTTATGCTATGAATGTATTTCCGTTTTGTGTGTATCCGTGTGGTGCCAGACAAAAAGAATAGCACCTCCCTATTTCTTCCCCTGGGTGTCGTAAAAGGCGACTAAGGGACTTACTAGAGAATGGTCAGCAGAGATACCTATGCATTTTAACACCATACTGCGATCGCCAACCCGCCTGCCAAGCGTGGCGATTATGGCAACCCCCTTGGGAAAGGCCTATGTCCAGCAGTGGACGTCTTTCGGCTGAGATGATGATGAATGTATTTCTAAACAGGTATTTTTGAAGGATGAGTCAATTGTCATTATGTTTTTGTTAGAAATTCTCAGTTACAAAACTGACTGCTATATTTACATTAGAAAAATACAAATTGTATCTACCAGCTTTTGCCCGCCGCTTCGCCCACGTGGAGGTCGAAAATTATCACACGGGAACTTACTACCAGGATAAAAAGTATCCTTTTGTCGTAACCCAGGTCATGGCCTACCCATGTGCCAAATACATCCAAATTCGTTCAGCCGTTTCAGCGTTAAAGCGTAACAAACACACTTTCATATATCTAACTAGCTGCACCCCGCGGTTTCACCCGCGTTAGTCTCGATCCCTTGGGAATATCGGGATAAAAAGTAGACTATATGTTAAGTCAGGGTGTCAGCTACCTCCATACAAAATTTTATCAAAATTGGTCCAGCCGTTTGAGCGTGAAGAAGTAACAAACACACACTCACAAACTTTCGCCTTTATAATATTATTAGTGTGACTTTAGTTAGGATTAGGTACTCTCTACAATCTTAAAAGCTAACAAGATCGCTGAAATTATAAATCAAAGGCCTTCTATTTTAAACATAATTCAATTTCATCAGTTTATCCAAAGTATGGCCTCTTTACCGAAGGTTGGTTGTAAAATCTAATTTAATATAACTATGGATAGGTTTCATTAGATCAAGCCTGGCTTCGGGAGGTATGCTGGCATAAATTAATCCAATTTGGTCTGACGAAGTTACAGAGTAGGTATTTACGAGTACTTACCTATTAGGTGTTAGTGTTGTGGATAATATCGATTATTATGTTGGTAGGTACTAGTTATACTCACGGATACCAAAGTGATTATCAGTTCGGCTAATAACAACATTAGTGAGCTGTTTCCTAATCAAAGTGGCCATTTACCTACATATATTATGTTAAACATGTCACTATAATTTATATTTATTAAAGCGACAGACATGGTGTAATGACATGTATGGTAAGGGATAATATTATAATCATCAATGATTGAGAATTAGATTAAGAAATTGATCAAAAATAAATCTTGTTAATAGGAAATCTCTTCGAGTCAATCACCATCATCGTTACAGCCGAAAGACGTCCACTGCTGGACATAGGCCTCTCCCAAGCACCGCCACTTCGACCGGTTCTGTGCTTCCCACATCCAGCGGATACTTGCAGCCTTCACAAGGTCATCGGTCCACCTTGTAGGAGGCCTTCGAACGCTACGTCTTCCAGTACGCGGTCCCCACTCCAGAACCTTTCGGCCCCATCGGCCATCAGTTCTGCGAGCAATGTGCCCTGCCCACTGCCACTTAAGCTTAGCAATTTTTCGGGCTATGTCAGTTACCTTGGTTCGCCTGCGGATCTCTTCATTTGTGATTCGAGTCAATAAACATGAAAGAATCCACTACGATAAAACATACATACATAAACTCACGCGTTCTTTCCATGGGGGTAGGCTAGTGCTACAATCCTTACATACTCCTTAATTTATTCTTACCTAAGATAAAACAGTATATTACAAATTGCTAAAAATAAACCTCTCCATTTGCACGTCACCAATCATTCTTTCCAGCCCTAAAATACATACCAAGTATAATTGAACTCTATACTTATAACAGTTCCATAACATCGATACTACAGACATGCAATCACAACAACACTACCCCCAACTAGTTAGCCGGTACAAATTCCGCGATAATTAGTCGCTGCTCGTTCAAATTAAGGGTCAAAGCGACCTGTTCGACGCTCATCCGTTTGCTCGAACAAACTACAAGGTTACATCAACGAAATTGTACTCCAAAACCCTTGGTTTTCTCATCAAATCAGGCAGGTATAACCCTTTATTTAGAGAAGTGTTTATATTCAGAGGTTAATTGGGTTTTGGGGGGTAACCCTGGTTATAATTTAATTCTAAAGTTCGTTTTTTAATCCCAGATAACAATTTGACAGGTGCAAATGTCAAACTCCGAATTGAAAAACCCGGCCAAGTGCGTGTCGGACCACGCACAATGAAGGGTTCCGTATTTGGGATCAATTTATCCCAAAAACAAACTTAACATTGTAGTTGAAAAACATGTTCTCCCATACATCGATATACGTCACGGTCAATGCTCCAACTGCATCTATCTGTTCTTATTTTCAATACCTACTGCTATAAAAGCCTACACCTACAAATGTACCTAACCTTACAAGCGTAAAGTGAGTTTTGCTTTGTAGTACGTCAGGGCCGAAATATTTATGCGTACGTACGCGCCTCGCGGCTGTCGGCCGGTGGCCGGTAGGTAGTTAGCGCGCGTAAGTACATGGAGGGATTTATTTGGTAATCTGTGCCTAAACGGTGATTCGTGCGATTCGTGATATTGTACAATTTATTAATTGATCGTTTAGGGTCCGCCTTACACACTTCACAGCCAGAACTACTGAACTACCTACCTCACAAACGTTGAACTAACTACGTCTTCAAAACTTCGTTCATAACCAATTCATGAGCCGGGCACAGAGCATACTCTGAGTTATAACGCACAATTGCACACCTCATTTGGTTTTGAACTGCATTGCATTGTGTGCGGTCGAGTTTGCTCCTAGCAGGATCGAACCTGCACTGAACGGCCTTTGAACGTTTGGCATTGATTAGAGGTTTAATCTTAGCGTTTGCTGTAACTAGTTGGTTTGGGATAATTAGTTTTTGGCTAAATATCTAGGTGCGTAAGGACATAACATGTGAGTAACAATATTGGAAACCCCATATCTGGGGCAGTCGGCTAAAAAGAACACTATATCACATTTGTGTCAAGTTCTACGATTACTGAGAAATCCGTGCAGTGACCGGATAGGTCCACTTAATCTGTGTGGTTCTTTCCTCAAAAGACCATTTCAGACACCAATATATGATCTGACCTTCACATGATCTGACCAAGATTATGTCTGGACTTTAAAAGAGACTGTGACCTCTGAGTTTCTTTCGGCCTTTCTTCTCAGAGTAGTCAGATAGGAAACGCCGACCTCATCTAGTTTTTAAAATTTGATTGACGTGCAAAAGTGTTTGCAGTACAAACCTACTTACAGAAATAAAATCATTTATCATTATATGGCAATCCTCCATGTAAACACACAACAAAATTTAAACTATCCTAATAGGAATTACATTAATATATTAACGATTGATTTTTGGGTTATAAAAATATTTATGGAAGAACAAAATATAGAATATTAATAGGTAGTTACGGCCCCCAGCATTCTGCGGAGTAACTGTGTAACTCACAAAAATTGCAATTCCTTTAATTTCGACAATTCGACAACATTCATAGTGTACTTACGTTGTCAAGCAGAAGAGATTTTCAAACATATGAGGCAATGGATAAGGAATGGAAAAAGAATTGCCGTTGACCTTGACTCTGCAAATGCACGTCGCGCTCATGCCACGATAAATGAATATTTCCTATGAAATCAAAAGGCGGCTTTCGATTTCTTATGGAATATTTATTTCTAGTAATGAAAATATGAATATTTAAAAAAAACACAGATATAATTATAGATAATAAAATGGTTTCTTTTTATTATTTAATTTATGTAATAAAATAGTCAGTCCATACAAAAAAAACATGAAAATATTTTAAGTAGTTTAAAAGTAATATCGTTATTTATGCTTTAAGTAGACAATTAGACATTAGATTAGACATTCCTCAATTTATTTCATTAAGTATTTTAATACAATACTTACTTAAATATTCGCATAATTATAGAATTAATGTGTAGTTGTGTACGCGTTCTATTTTAACATACAATTTTTGCATAACTCACTTGCATTGTATGGAGGCGTAATAACAGATTTAAAAGTCACTAAAATCATATACCTGCGCCTTAATCCTTCGGATTGTAAAATAAAGTTTTCTACGCAATGCGGGTGCAAGTTACTCCTTTTTGTAAGGTATTATTTTAATGCGCAAGGGAGGGGGGGTTCGTGATGTCTTTCCAGTGTCCAGTCAAAGCCAATTTATACCACTTTTCGCCATCCTAACTCAATTCCTTAACTTAAACCCCTACCATAAGATATTGGATTAAACTAAGCAGATTACGTACTAAGTGCAGACGGCATCACGATTCGGCATCACGATACGAAATTGTTTATTGAATTATTTATAACAATAATCGGAGCTTTACATGTTCATGTAACATAGGGTGAGGGGCTCGTGGCTAAAATAAATATAACAGCTACACGCGTCGATAGAAGGGTAAGCTACGCTTGCCGCAGTCGGTTCGTTGATGGGTGACCATCCATTAAATCAAAAGTCATTTATTCAAACTAGGCTGAGAATCAGCACTTTTCGAACGTCAAAATTTACATGAGACAGTCCCCCAAAAACGCCCACCCTTCACCACTTCCTAGTGCTTTAGCTGGGAAGAAGAAGTGGCGCAACAAACTCCCCAGCAGACATTACATATCGCGACCTATCCGTGTCTCGGAAAGGACGTTAAGCCGTTGGACCCGGCTATCTTACTATGACTAAGACTTAACTGTGCCCTGGCGGCTGAGAGTATGGTCATGCTCACTCAGATGACTTGCTGATGGTGGCGCGTGTTGTGAATGGTGCTGGTCCATGCGTCATGTTCGTGAACGGGCGCTGGCAGTTGGGACTGGTCATCTCTTAGGTGCCACCACGGCTTATTTTTAATTATTTTTGTTTTGAATTGTTTTTTTTTTTGTTTGTTTCTACATATTTTCTGTACTATGGACGCGTTTTTTTTGTTATATTGTCCTCACATTTAGTTATAAATTCAACAATAAAGATGTAACAATTTATTTGTAACATTATAATTTAAAAGAGTGTCGATGGAGTTTCTTGCCCGTTCTTCTCCATAAGTACCTACTACGCTTTGGAATGGGCAACTAGCTCCATATTTCTAACTGACCGACTCCTTGACAATAAATTCAAAAGTGCCTGTTTAATTGACATAAATGCTTTCCCCCTTATAACAAAACAAGGTTTATCTTCAGACCCAGGTTTAAAACATGGAGCCATTATTGAATTTCGAACTTTATTCCGACTATGGTAAAGTTCCTAAACACAAACTTGACAACTTAGAACCGAACTAAGTTTTCAGTTTTGTCTATAGAACGGTATTTCAATCACTGTTACGTTCTTATTACAAATCTGGCTCCATGGTTTAAGCCATGTCAAAATGTAAATCTTATTTTGTAATAAGGCGGATTGAGTTTGAGTTTATCATTTGTAAGTCTTTAACAGTCGGTACGGAGTCAGAAGCCCAAAAGTCTTACCAAGGGGTGTTACCCAGTAACTGGGCTGTGCAGGTCAGATGGGCAGAGTAGCTCCATGTAAAATGGAAGCCGACTCTAACATAGTTGGGAATAGGCTCGGAAGATTGATTGATTGAATAATCTGAGCTTTAAGTTTTTATGTAATATAGGGTGATGAGTCATTTTTGGGGTAGAAGGGATTATTAAGATAATTGGGAGTCCAACTTATTGATTTTGGCAGCTGCCAATTTTATTAGGCGTCCCTATTTTTAGGGCGTTATGATGTATGTTCTAAAGTTGAATAGGGATTTTTTATTTGGTGCACTAATGGTAATCCTGTATTTATTTTTATGTTCATCTGGGCTAAAGACCAGTGATCCAAACCAATGTTCCTGGATAATGTTAGGAGAAAAAAAGTTTTTTTTTTAAACAAATAATTTTTTTTTTCTTTTTTTTATATAAGCTTAAGTTTATTAGTTGTTGATAAAAAAGAACTAAAAAGTTAAAAATAATTTTATTCAGATTGGAAATAAGCCGTTTCTTAACTTTTAAATGATTATTAAACGCCTTCGTCATGTCAAAATCATTCCATATCATAATTATATATTTTCAAACGTTAAAACTTCAAAACACTTAGGTATTAAATCTTTGTGTAGGTACTTATCACCAATATAAAATGTAGGTACTCTGTGCTTATCACGGTCACAAGTTTTCAAACAAAAACGTGTTACACCCTTTTTTTCTCTCTTGCTGATAATATGTAACACGCTTTTATTTGTAAACTTGAAACTGTGTTATGTACACAAATCTTTAATTTACGGTATGAAGTTTCAAGGTTTGAAAATATGTAAATAATTATGACATTCTAACTGCCAAGTTTTTCACAAGTTCAGCTTTCACGTCATGCTTTTCTCCGTAATTATTTAGCAAGAAGAACCTAATTCACACCCTCCAAAAAATAAAACACAATTTAATAATCTCCCATTGTAACAAAATATGACACACGCCGAGGGTCAAACCTATAGAACAAAACTTAATTACCATCTATTGTAGCGTATCGTAAATCATACTCTCTCACGAACTAGCCGCTGATGACGTCATACCAAACAAGGCCCCCCGATTGGTGCAAATGGAGTCACGTGACCGGCGCGTGGCAACTCTTCTATGAAATTAGACGGGGAGCTAGCGTACTTTTATGTCATTCAACGTCATTACAGACGATTTGAAAAAGGAAAATTTACATATTTTTTTCATTTACACTGCACGCTGATTGGATAATCAAAGAGTTTTATGGTAATCGTTCCTTGTTGGATTAAACGGGTCATTTTGCGATTCGAAAAATGGCAGTTTAATTGTGTCCGGGAGCGCTAAATGGCGAATAATTTTGCTCGCGACAGTAGGTCCTTTTATTTCATTCACGCTTTTTTACAGTAGGTATGTAAGCGTAACACCCTACTTTTATTGGGTATAGCCAATTAGACATTAGTAACTTTTGCCCGTGGCATCGCCCGCGTGGATGTTAGAATATCCCACGGGAACATACTACCGGAATTAAAAGTATCCTATGTGTTAACCTAGGTAATAAACTATCTGTGTGCCAAATTTCATCCAAATCCGTTCAGCCGTTTTTGCGCCATCCAAATAAAAGTAAACGGACAAAAACTCTATAAACTATATTTTCGGCATAACTCGTTCCGTTCTCAAACCTTGTAGCAATCTGGGGGCACGGTAGTGCCCCCGCCAAGACAAGCCAAGCGAAGCGCAAGGGCACTACCTACCTTTTCTCGAAGTGTTTCTAGTTGGTTTCCGATGTACCAGATAGTTCATATTCTCAGGATATGTTTTCAATAATAGACTAATTAAACATACAAAGTCTCAATTGAATAACTCTAATACTTTAGATTTTATTGATATCTAAAATACACCGATTTCGTCACTGACACACTGATGATCATCAAAATGTTTGGCTACTTCCTGAAGTGCTAGAAAGCTGAAATTTGGTATGTAATCTAAGTTTAGTATATAACCAACAAAAAAAATCATAAACTTATAACTTTCGCCCCCCATCCCCTAAAATGGGGGGGTGGAAGTTTGTATGAGACTTCAAAAAGTTAGGGTACTTCCTGAAGTGCTAGAAAAGTAAAGTGCCTAAAAAATTACTTTTGACACGATTTTAAACAGTACAGTGTCTTGTTTGTAAGAACCCCTTTCCAGATGACAAGCAACAACATTTAAAACAGGAGCACACAACTGATCTACAATATCAAACAAATATTGATCTTCACTATTTATTTGTGTGCCCTGCTCACCCCCTGTAAAGTCCCCTTCGAAGGGTTTACTTAATACCTAACGCCTAAGCAAACTGTGATAGTACCGGGATGCTGTCAATAAGGGATGTTTGGTGACGAATTAAGGGATGCAAGGGTCTTAGAAAAAAAGAGAATATTTTTTTCTAAATGACAAGTTAGGGGACAATGTTTGGGGAAATTCGATGACTAAGTGTTTGGGTAAAAAAGGGAAAAACAAATGATTGTATACAATAGATGACGTAACTAACTAATTACACTAGGTAAGTAGGGTAGTTTAAATGTTTGTAAACGCACCCACGATACAGGAAAAAATCCTAGTGTGGGGCAACGTTTAAAAAAAAAAGTACTAAATTAAATTACTAAATATATAAATAAATGCCAAAAACAAAATGACACTTAGGCGTTGAAGTACTGGTCGGCATCGTTGTCATCCGGAAACGTGCCCAGAAGACTGCCAGCATTGCCACGTTGAATGGCAATGCTAATTCTTTGGCCAAAGAACGAGCCAGCCCTCAGGTCACATGAAGTCACGTCAAAAACAAATTAGTTCTAGACCAATTAAAAAGCTGAAGAAATAATTCTTACTTTCTAATCACTGATTTAATTATGGCTCTCTTTATATGACGAAATGGGCAAAATGGGCCATGAAACTTTTTGCATTCGCATCTACATTTGTAAACACCAAATACTGGACTTTACGAAAAATTATGTTTTCTGATAGATAAAATTAGATACATTTGCGACTCAAGTATTCCTTGGAGTCCTTTAGAACAGCTGTGCCGACTTAATACCTAATTCTAAATATATCGTGTAAAACATTTTAAAAGAGTAACGGTGGAGTTTCTTGCCCATTCTTCTCCATACGAAACTACCCTTTGGAAGTGGCGACTAGAATCAATTCTATTTATTTGTAAATATTCTCGTTCAAAAGTGCCTTTTATATGCCTATTTGAAATACATAATTTGACTTTGACTTTGATTAATTAAGCAAAAGGTATTCCATTTTTAAGAAGACCAAAGACGTATATTTCACTTATATACTTCATTTTCTATGCAATTTTAAGAAAGAAAACAAACAAATATAAATTCTACTCAAAAACAATATTACAATCATAATTCAACAATCTCAATCCAGATGACAGCTGGAACGCAAATAACAGAATTCACTTTATTAACTCAAGTTTTAATAATTTCATGAAACAATCCATCAACGTCGGATCCACTGAAGATGAGTCTGTTACATGAACAAGTTATATTTAACCGCCTCTTTGGGTTACCGACCTAATTTTAAACGTTTAAATTTTTTTTTCGGTTACAAGCAGTCTTTTGTTTATCTTTCATAAGAAAAACAAGAGGACTTCCTTATTATTCTTTTGTTTTTATTGTTCTTCCATTCATTAACTTGCTTGCTAATCATAAAGCCTGATTTACACGATGCGATTTAATTGCTCGTGGCATAAGCTAAAGCAACAATAAAAACTGCATTGTTGTCATTTTTTGCTACAATGCCACAGGCAAAAAAGCGGCAAGAAGTGTAATATAGGGCTTTAAAAACTAAAAGAATGGCAATTATTCGATCATTAATCTTCGCATAAGGATTGATGATCACAATGCTTGAATGCTTCTGCCCACAACTGTAATTTTGGTCTAATTTATAAACTAGTAGATATTTTATTATTACGACTAATAAGGAATGATAGGTCAATCAGACTATAATCGTCTATTTATTTACGGTATCCTGGTACATTTTCTAAAATAACTCTAAACTACCCAAACGAACTTTACGTTTTCAAATGATGCTTACGAGTATATTTTTTTTTTAAACAGTAACCGTGGAGTTTCTAGCCGGTTCTTATCCATAGGAAACAACCAATTGGAACCGTGCACCTAACTTCTGACGTTTCGTAAGTGCCCATGTAGGTTTATGTGAAATAAAATATTTTGTTATTTGATTTTAAATACCGATTGAACACATAATAACCTACCATTTATTTAACTTCAGTAAAAATAAAGAGCATCGTATACTAAAGCATATATGCAATCTCATCCGCATCGTTATTATCAACAGCAAACATCTGTTAGAATTTACTACGTTGTATGACAATTCCAAATAAAAAAGATACAATACTTACCTATGTTTTCGCTAATAATTTAATAATAATTTATTTCACCAAAAATAATACAACGGTTTACACAAACTTATAGGCTAGTAATAGGGAGGTTATATCAGTAATTACTGTTTTATACCACAGAGGAAATCATAAGCATCATAAAAATGTATAACTAGCATTACAGTAATGACATACAGTATAAGCACAACTCACCACGTATTTCCTCATTCTTGTAGGGAAGTGCATTGGCTGGTCGTAACGCTACATACACACTAGAAGCTTTCCTCCTAGCCACGTACATTCCTAGAACGTGGCTAGGAACGTAATGTGCCGTACCTGAATATAATGTGAGAGTTAGCTGTTATACTTTTGGAATTGAATTTGTCGTGAATTATATATACATTGAGAAGTGGTATTGCTTACTGTGTAACGGACTTTTACTGTGATAAAACTGCCGCGAACGGTTTCTGCCAATTTCTTTCCAGTAGTCATAGAAATAACTGTTTAAAATCTTTCTAAACTTACCATTTTAAGCAATATTTTGCTTTTCAAGACAGTTTATTGCAATCCATTGCTTGTTTCGTCAGTCGTCAGATTTCTATCAGTTGCCCTTTGCATTTGGTGCAGGCCGGACCCTCTCAATTGACTTAAAACTTTAAAGAGTTGCTATAATGCTATTTTTACATAATAAGTCATTTATTTTAAAAATAGGAGGAATGCTGCTAAGTCAGAAATGTGATGATTGCACTGTATTTCCATTTATATTTTAGATAGAAAACAGAATTAGTCCAACTTCATCCAAACCTAGGTAATTAAAATTTCTACAGTTTTTCCTTCTATCATTAACGATACACTTACGGGCCTCCTCCATATTTAAGCTCCAATGAAACTCCTCTTGTGAATCCTAATTAAAAGCCAATGCATCTTCCTATTTCGCAACAGTGTGCTCCGAACTTTAGCCACGTCGCAGTTGTAAAGTCCTGATTGATCAACGCCACAGCAATGAGCTTTAAATTACTGGTTTCCGTTCAAATGGAGACGTGTGATGCGTTTTGCTGCAGTTTCATTAGTATGCTTTATAGAGTGTGAACTGTTCATTACGAAATCAGATTGTAAAGAGATTTACGTGATCTGTATAGAGTACAGCTGTACATCTCGACAAATGTATGAAAAGGTATTAACTTGATAGCTTTCAAGATTTTTCCATTATACAGGGTGGATTTTTGAGACGGGGCAGTAAGGGTAGGTACCTTAATGGTTGGAGCTAAATGAAAACGGTTTTAGATAATTTTTTTTCAAAATCTGTGAATGCAGATTGAAATGTCTCAAAAAGTTAAGGACATTCTTCTGTGACCGTTTTGTTGTAATGACAACGGTAAAGGACCTGTCCTTACTGCCCCATCTCAAAAATCCAGCCTGTAAACATACTCGTATTTATGTTTTTTCGTCCTGGTATTGGAGAAACAGAAATGTGTAGTCTTAGGCTTGAAAGTAATTCTGCTAATCTGATAATGCTCTACATACGTAATCACTTTCCAAAACTTTAGCGCATCCTCAAGAAGATTTATCAAACCAACAAACTTATTAAACTCCATCACTTAACTTGTATCCACATTCTAAACACAATAAAACTTTTCCCTCCAATTAATCCCCAGAAACGTTACCATACGGTAACAAATTAAACATTTTGTTTGCTTATAACACTTACCAAAGTGTTACAATGTACAAACATTTTACCAAAGTTGGCTCAAGGGCGTGCCATGTCCCTACCGCTAACGCCACGGAGCTGTCCAAGTGACAGCTGTCAACTTGACAGTTGACAAGTTGACAGGTGTGGAATAGTGGTCTGTTTTAGACAGTTATTTGGTGGTAGGGGTGTTATAGTAGATATAGAAGTTTTCTTAGAAGTTTCAAAGATATCAAATGATACATAAAGTATGAGTTGTTCAATCTGCTGCATAGAATTTTAAATGAGGGAAGTTTATGTTGCTCTATTGTTAAGCGTAGGGTCCATGTTTATACCATAACATAAGTTTGAAACTAAACAAAACAATAGTAGATAAATTTTATGAGCTCACTAAAGTCCCATTTACACGGTACAAGTTTCTGGAACGTTCAAGAGCAATAATCCAATAATCACATGCCATAAAGCACGTTCAATTTTATCGCCATTCAAGAAGTGCATGCAAGTGTTTACACGAGTGTCATTTCCATATAATGGCATACGATAATTGAATGAAAGTTTTGCCGTTCAATAAAACTGCATGCGACTTACACCTAGGCAATTTGATTGCAATTTTGCAAGGCGATTATTGCATGCAAGTTTTGCCTCGACTTAATACAGAGTTGTACGTCCTTGTACAATTAATTCAAGTATTGCCCTTATTTGCGCTGCCAATAATCTCTGTGTTGAAATACATGACGTCATAAAGACAATAGTTGCTTTTTTTTCTTTTTATCGGATCAACATCAATATTTTTCATTACAAACTTTGGTATGATCCGAAAAACATTTGCACTAAAAATACACAATTTTGTCACATTCACCTTCCCATAATCGTCTCGACAACATTTCCAAAACGTCTTCAGCTATAAAAATATATGTTGAAACTCCGTTAGCCACTGAGCCGAGCGTTAACGGAAATAGACGAAAATAGCCGAAACGGTTTCCTTTTCCACACCTATTTTTTTATTTTGTCTTTCAAAAGACTTGTGTACTTTGCACGGATGGGTTGCCATACTAATTTGTGGTTTTCTTTGCTAATAGAGGAACATTTTTAAATATGTTTTAGGGTTTATTTTTGTCTGTAAATGAGACCGGAAAGTTATGGAGCGTGTCGGATGTTTAGCATCTAGTTTTGAGTGTGTGGAACGATTTTGTATCGTTTAGAAAATACTATTAATTTGTTGTTATTTTTCTTTGCGACAATCTTCCAGCTATCCGAGAGCTTTTAACTTACGGATTTTTCACTACCAGGTAGGATGATCTTCCAATCATCAACACAAATCTACTTCTTTACCTTAACGAAGACATGACGTGCAGCTTCCGACTATTTGTTTGTTTGTGATAGTACTTAGATCTGTTTTGTGTAACCTTCGAGTTTATTACATATTATGTTTTCGTACGCACGTTTTTTCTGTGACAATTAAAATTATTTTTCTTTCTTTCTTCTTATTGAGTACTATCTATAGTTTTTTCCCAAATGTTCTCATCATGAAGAGATAGCTTTTGAGCTAGCTAGAGTCATATAATTTTTAATCATTATCCACAAAAATACTTGTTTCAAGCTAGACCAACCGAATGAAAGGCATTTCATTCAACATCCATCTATAAAATTGGTGTCATTTGAAATTCTATTCACCTAATACCCAAATACAGTGTGGACTTAAATATAGACGTAGATACTTGCTTCTCCCTTTCCGATCTATTTTAATATCTCAAGAATTAGTATCGGGATAGGATTAGGTGCATTAACGACCACTTAATGTTAATGTTTCGATGTCTGTGGGTGTTCGTTTTTGTTTACGTTTGAAGATTTGAATCAATTGTACTGAGGGAACAATTTAATTTATCATGTTGAAAGTATTATGATCTTGGAAAGATATATGGATAAGCGATCACACTTTTTGAGGGTTATTTCTGTATTCAGTGTTTTCTAGAAACATTGGAAATTTACCTCTATTTGCAGCCTCATAAGTAGTTTTAACATCCAAAATTCTCTTGTCCTTCTACCATTTTATTTGGGATTGGTACAGCATGTTTTCTTCTTCTATACATCATACATCTCTTTCAGCCATCATCTCTAATGAGATAGCTGGCTCCCTCGGGATTTCTAGCCATAATTATCAACTTTCACAGGTACTTTTAACGTTATACTTTATGTAACGATCTCTCTAGTTTGGACGAGAATTGCTTAGATTTTGGTTTCATTTACTTACCTATTATGTAACTTCTATTTATATATCTGAGGCACTGGCCGCTTTGTTTCCGCTTGCCGTCCTTGAGTTTAAAAAAGAAGATGCGTCTAACTACCCTCTCGTCAGACATCCTCACAACGTGTCCAGACCCACATGACGACGTATTAGTCCTAGTATTAGCCTTTCACTAACTTTATCACTGTCCATCAACAATATCATCTTATCAACTCATCCTCCAGACTCTATAATTCCAAAGGACAGCCCAGACTTTCTCCTCAAAGACAAAATTCTACTCCGACCCAACATTCTTGGTACTTTTCTCTTTGATTTCGGATAAGTATCTTATCTATAAGCACAGATTTTTGTGGCCATTTACAAAGTTGGCTCGGTGTGCTGGGCCCAAATGAACTGGAGCTGCAAGATACGGCCAAGACTAATTTTCAATTAAAAGTTCATCAAAGTTTAAGTTGGTTTGGAGTTTGGTGGTGGTTCAAGGTAGGAAAACAATTGGAGTTGTTTTTGGACGATCGTAATGGACTTTAAGGATATTTTTAAATATGGTGCTCGTTTATCGAACATTGTGGACTGTGTCTGCAAAGTTAGAGAACATAAGAAGATATTATCTGCAAAGATATATTTATTTTTTTACGAATGAAACTAAATTGTGTTTTCCTGGATTTTGTGCAACACAACCCTTTATTTCTACACGTCAGTGGACCATGAGAATTTACTACCCTGACGGGAGTACATCTAAATGATCGCCAACCCGCTTGCCAAGCGTGGCGATTATGGCAAATCCCCTCCCTATTCGGGGGAGGCCTTTGTCCAGCAGTGGACGTCTTTCGGCTGAAATGAACCCTTTATTCTTCTTTTTCTCTCCTATCGACACGAACTCGTGGAAACAACTTATCCTGTGGTAAAAAAAATATACATATATTATATAAATAAGGCGGAGATTTCTAAAAATGGTCCAAAATGTGGTTGTTTAAAGTAGCGTATCTCTTAAACCGTTAATAATTTTTCCAAAACAAAACCAGTATGATATTTTCAAGTCTTTTGTGCATACGGTGATGGAAATCAAAACATAATTAAACATAATTTAATACATCAAAAAAATCTTCAAAGACAACTCTATTATTTTTAAAAGCAGTTTTATCCCTTCGTTAACGGTTATAATTATAATTAAAAGTATAACATAAAATTGCAAATGCCAAACTGCATCCACCTTATAATATTATACCTTCATAATGGTTTAACTTTTATTTATTAGTTTATATCTAATTTTATAAGATTTTATTTGCATATTTACGCCATACGTTATGTCATGTCGCGTATCTCTTTCTTTTGTATGCAATCTGACAGTGACAGCGGTTTACCTGTTGTCGGCGTCTTAAGCTGTAAGCAAGGTGATTTTATGACTGTCAGCCTAGGATACGACATACTCCAGTTACTCAGAATATTTTGCCATAATTCTGTATAGTCTAAGACAGTATGAATTTCATACATCTTGAACTTCCCAGCCCATAACTTGAACCACAATCAAGATAAGATCTTCGCTAAACTAAGTACAGGTAACTTTGAACCACGGTTAGTGGCAAACGGCTTATGTTTATATACTTCTTGCCATTAATCGTTAGACTTTGTTTAATACCTTGGTTATAGTTTTAATGAACTTTGTCTTCAAAGTCGTGTGCCGCATTTAATATTAATAATAACTTTAAGTCATGTTAAGTCGCTTATACTTGAAAATATTAGATATCCAAGTAATCTTGAATTTTTCTAGGCTACCCCCTTACTTACCTACTTTTAATAGTGAAATGGTAGATACTTATGCATGCAAAAAAAAACCCTTTGCTCTCGGAAATTCTATCTAGGACGATTGATATTCTCAGCTTATTTGAATTTTGAAATAATGAGTTCCAACTTATGTAGGTACGTTGTACAGTTAATTAACAATACTCAATATTTATCTTGAAACAGGCATCTTCAATGACGATAAGGCTGATTGTTAAAAAAAATCAAGAATCTTCCTCATTTAATAGTAGCCATGCCCAAATTCTAAGGTCACGTCATGAAATCACTCAACCGCTTTCATATTTGGTATTAACTTTGAACTCAACATCTGCGTAATAGCTCCAACTTCCCACCCAAAAATGTTCAACCGTTAAATTGACCGTTTCAAACAATACACTCCAATTTTCAATATCAAGCGCTATCTGTCGTTACGTGTCCGAGACCGATCCGATACGTCATGTCGTACCATGTGACGTCATAGCCGGACGGCCGGTCCAAATTGGATTTTTATCCGATCCTCCGACGTCGCTTCCGGTAACGTCGAAGCTGAGAATAAATTGTTTTTGTTCTGAAGATGTCTTTGTTTAAAGTTTTTCTTTGATAAAAAAGCTTTTATGGAGTGTTGGGTAGACTTAAAAGTGGTGTAGCTAGTTTTGTTGAGTTGCTCAAGATTCCTTGAAAGATTGATGTTCGACGACAAACCAGCAGAAACTCTGCTGTGTGATAAATCCCGAAACAGAAAACAGCGTCTGTGTCTCCTACCACCTATAAATCGTCAGCCTTTAAAACAAGTGTGAACAGGATCTTTTGGATTTCCGGCCACCGTAGGCGCGGACCTGCGGACGGTGAGCGATGGGTAGCTCACCGTCCGACAAGTACCAAGCCCGGGTTGACGGCGCGTTGTATTCCACACGCGCCGCAAAGAGTTGTCAGCACCAACTGACGGGGTCCGTTAGGGCCAATACCTGCCAGGGTTGCGAGTTTGTCCGAAAGGGATATCTTGGCCCTGGTACACAGGCAAATGAAGGAATACGTGGGTTTTAGTCAATAAAAGTCTGACACGCCCTCCCGCTCCGCCCAGAGCGGGAGAAGTTATTTGATAATTTCCCACCAAAAAAAAAAGAAAAAAAAAAGGCCTCTTCCATCGATTTCCATCAGGCATAATCGTGGTCAAGAGGTGGCTCATTCCGTAGTAGATGAAGAAATTGAGTAAAGACATAAGATTTAACTCATTAAAGCAGTGGTTAGAAGGGAAATACAGATGGACTGTTTTCCATCCACACATAACACCTGTTCGGATGTTCAAATACTTGTATTTACATTGAAATCGGTTAGAGGTTTGTTACTCAAGCACTTAAGCAAGGAAGATTTGGACATATCGGTCTAGCAAACACTGTTTTCCAGAGCAGAAAACAGTCATTAAATCACATAAGAATACTAGAAACAGTCGAAGAGAAAAGCTATCCGTCTTTTGTTTCTCAAAAACTCAAGTTCAGATCTTTGAAAACTCAACCTATTCCCACCTATAAATCATCTGCAATAGTTGCTCAAGTTCCGCATTGAATATTATAAAATTTTCTTCAGAGGAAATTGAAATTGTTTCAAGAGAAGGTACTGACGGGTTTTGCGAGGCTCTATGCGAGATAAATGAACTTCTTGCTAGTTTGATGTCAGTTTGACACTTAAGTTTCTTAGTTCTGGAGATAACTCGTGTGAGTTCGGAGTATTTTGGAACAACATTGACTGTGTGATATGGATAAGTTTGAGAAACATACCAAACAGGAGCTTAGCATAGAATTTGGATGACAATAATGGATACGTAGCAGTGGCGAAAGCACCATATAACACGATTCCTACCGGTTTCCCTTCGGAAGTTCGCATCAACAATTCTACCGCTATTGAAAAATGGCAAAGTCAATAGGGGTATTTAATTCACCATAACATTCAAACATCAAAAACGCCTATTTTATTAGCTTTGAATTGAAATAAGAAACAAAAAAGTTTTGTCTGCGTAGTGATACGTCTTTTTGGTTCTGCTACTTGACGATAGATGGTGTTAAATTCAGTAAAGAAAATACTTACTTTTAAGTAAGTTAATTAATTTTTACTTTACTGATAAGAAAGTAAGTTAAAATCGGCTTCGCTTCGGCTTCTCTAATACAAAAATTGACACCTCGCCGCTGAATACGTAGTTTATTTCCGTTTCTCAAACTTACTTTTTGTTGAGTGATGAGATCGAGTAGGAGACTAAGGTAATCTGTTCATCATCTGGCTACCCTTTTTCCCAAATATGCGGAGGTCGGCTTTCAGTCTAACCGGGATGCAGGTATTTTACATGGAGCGACTGCCTATCTGACCTCCACAACGCAGATACTAGGTACCCCTTGCTAAGACTGGTGGTCAGACTTTCGGGCTTCAGACAACCCGTAACAACTGTTAAAGACCTACAAATATCAGCCAGGACTGATGGCTTAACGTGCTTTCCGAGACACTGAAGGGTCTTGGTATGTAAAGATGGTCACCCATCCACGGACCAACCGCGGCAAGTGTTGCTTAACCTGATCGATCGACCCGTGCTTAGCCACGTAATCTGTAAAATATGAGTGATCCTGTAATCTACACGTACCTAATTAAGAACTACGCGCAATCGATCGTGAGCTGTCGCTTTTTGAACCTTCGACGTCTCCTACGTAGTCCTTAAATGGCTTTCTTTTATAAATACTTCAATAACCAGATTGCAATTATTTAATAAATAAACAATGCAATAACTTATTTTAATCAAAAATTAATTCTAGTGAATAATTAATAAATAATCGTGCAATCATTTGGGTTTAATATCCAATTACTTAGCATAGTTTAGACAAATACTGACAGCAACAGGAATAACTACTAAAACTTTAACCGCCTTATTACAAAACAAGATTTATATTTTGACATGGCTTCAACCATGGAGCTAGTTTTTGTAATAAGAACGTAACAGTGATTGAAATACCGTTCTTTATACAAAACTGAAAACTTAGTTTGGTACTAAGTTGTCAGGTTTGTGTTTAGGAACTTTACCATAGTCGGAATAAAGTTCGAAATTCAATAATGGCTCCATGTTTTAAACCTGGGTCTGAAGATAAACCTTGTTTTGTAATAAGGGGGTAAAGGTATAACATAAAAAAGACCTACTTACTCAAACGGGTACTACTTACAACTTAAACCAAAATATTTACTAAATAGGTGCATGAATAAATTCAATATTAGAAGAAGAAAAAAGTGGTCTTATAATAAAAATACAATTACTTGAATAAGTACCTTAATAATATAAACACAAGTAAGCTCTTCCTCCTCTCTCCTACTATGCTGTGCCCGACAGAGTCCATAATTGTGTCTTTAATTTTAAGCCTACCACCTGTTTTACTAACATTATGGAATGCAATAAAGAATTGTGAATTATGAATTGTGTCATCAACTGTTTGTATCTTTGATTATAATGAGGTATTTCCTTGTCCACAGCGTGAGGGTGCTGCCCGCAGCGATGCGGAGCGCGAGAGACGCGCGCGCGGCGACTGGGAGGCGCGGGCGCGCGTCGCCGAGGCTGACGCGGCCAGGCTCGCTGCCAAGCTCCATGCCGCCCAACGCGAGATTACCAGGTAAGCAGGAAGTTGTAAGAGAAGAAACTGCAGGGCCAAGTCATATGTACCACATCAGTTTTGTGAATTATATCAAAAAAATGTGACAGAAGTGGCAGCAGCAACGGCAGTTTAAAATAAGATGTAGATAGTAACAAAAATTTAAAAAAAGTATGCTTAGATGGTTTGGCCATGTTGAGAGGATGAGTGAAAGGCGACTAACAAAAGGTATTTATAAAGCAGAGGTGAGTGGATACGCAGGGGGGGACGCGCTAGGAGGACATATAGTGACCAAATTGGTGATGTTCTTCAGAAAGGTCAGGTGCGTAGTACTCGCAACCGGCGTGCGTGTATGACTAGATGTATGAACGTAGGCGAAGCAAAAGGAGTATGTAAGGAGCGTAGCAAGTGGCGAGTTCTGTAGTTTCTGCCTACCCCCATGGGAAGAAGGCGTGAGTTTATGCATGTGTGTGTGTAGAAGTCGCCTGTACTAGGCAACCATAATATAGGTAGTGGCAGATTGTAGAACATGTGACTAGCCACGAACATTTAGTTTTACCCAATTAGATGGAATAGGATCCACAGTCTGTAAGTAAGAATCACTGTATCTAGCTATAATGATTCAAGAAAGCCTGATCATGAGTGACGTCGTTGGACTACAAACATCCCTTAAGAGACGACAATACTACACAATGCTTTCTAGACACCATCAGTATTGATATCAAACTACTTCAAATCAGAGCCAAAATAACACGAATTATTGTAAACCAAACAAAAAATTACAAACCAAAACCACATTTGCAAGTGCAAAAAGCAGAGACGAAAAGCCGACAATAATTTGTTGAACAGCAAACAACCACTAACGAGATTGCGGACACACCATAGTTGATAATTAAACAGAATACCAATTAAAATATTGCCTTTTGCAAACAATTCGACGTATATATCTGAAATTCTGAATATTAGGTTCGTTAGTATCGAGACTCGGTGATAACTGGCAACCTTCGGGATTTTTGGCCAGGGATGGGCTCAGTAGATACGAGTAGTAATTTAAGTTTTAATTGGTACGTTCTTGTGTACAAAATTTTGAGCACTAATTTAGTTAAATGTAGGTCGGTTTAATCCAGGCTTTTTTTTTTCTAGGTGGGAAATTATCAAATAACTTCTCCCGCTCTGGGCGGAGCGGGAGGGCGTGTCAGACTTTTACTGTCTAAAACCCACCCGTGTTCCTTCATTTGCCTGAACCAGGGCCGGACGCGAGAGATCGCCGCCGCCGATCGCCTCCGTGAGGACACGGCGGTGCTCCACCCAAGCCGGGCAAACCTCCACCGTGTCCTCCGGGGGATCCACACAGTGGTGACACCCGAGCGTTTCCTCTCGCTTTATCCTGAACAGGAACCTCCCGAAACAACCGTGTCCGGTGAGGACCTGCGTCAGGCGGAAGGTCAGGACGCCGTGGCGCCTCTCTAGCCACTCCTCAAAAAGGGGAATTATCGCCACAATTGTAGTGTGCTCAGCACTGGGTTGCGACAATCGCATTCTCCATGCCGCCATCTCTGCCGCGAGCTCTGTTCGCTGAGCCGTGATTTCTCGCGGCAGCGGAGTTTCACCCCGGCGTTTCGCCTCCTCGCGCAACTCCCAGATGTGCGCGAAGACTTTTGCTTCCAGATCCCATGGCGGTAGTCCGGCAAGGAGGCTTGCCGCCTCGTTTAATCCACGCTTGTGAAATTGCATGAATGTTTCGACATTATGCCGAGAAGAAAAAAGGATTAGCCAGCCTAGCCAGAAAGAAGGATTTGGCAGGCCCAGGGTAGCGTTCTCTCTCCTCTTCTTTTTTCTATTTTCATAAACTTTGTTACCAGAGTAATCTCCTCTAGTTTTCATCTTTATGCAGATGACTTGCAGCTTTACCGACATTTTAATGTAGCTGACGCGGGTTCTGCAATTGCTGCAATGAATCATGACCTGGCTTGCATCAGCGTTTGGGCTAAGTCGTTTGGTTTGCAAATTAACCCAACTAAATCCCAAGCCATGATCATAGGTAGCAGATTCGTTCGCAATGTGGCTGCTGTTACATCTCTGATGCCTTTATATCTTTAGTCAATGCAAACAGCATTGACTATACCGAAACCGCCAAAGATCTGGGTGTCATTATTGACTCCAATCTTTCGTGGCGTAATCAGGTCAATGAGGTTAGTCGTAAGGTACATTTCTCCTTTCATTCGCTGAAGAGCCTTCAAAGTCTCCTGCCCTTGAAGACTAAAATTTCTTTGGCGCAAACACTTATTCAGCCGATTATAGATTATGCCGACGCCTGCTACCTGGATGCTACTGAGGAGCTACTGAACAAGCTTGAGCGCTTGCAAAACTTGTGCATTCGCTTTGTTTTTGGTCTTCGAAAGTATGACCATGTTTCTCACCTTCGCAAGGAACTCAAGTGGCTCCCAATCCGCTTTCGCAGGAACACTCGGATTTTATGTCTCCTCTTCAACATCCTACATAACCCGTCTTATCCTTCCTACCTGCGTGAGCGTTTTTCTTACGCTCGCCCTAGCGACGCTCCCTGCAGATCACACCTTAGATCCCTCCTTAAATCTCTTCCTCATAAAACTAGCTACTATTCTTATTCCTTCTCTGTCCATGCTGTAAGATTGTGGAACTCACTTCCGCCTAGCATTCGTGATTTAAAAACTGTTTCTTTATTCAAATATCGCTTAAAAGAGCACTACCTTTCCTCTCAACTGTGAGTATTTATACTTATATATATATATATATATATATATATTTGTTTATATATGCTTTATGTATTTATTTAAGTTTATGTAGGTTTTGCACGTGTGTACGTATACGTGTGTATTTTTTTTTATATTTAGTTATGGTATAGTTTAGGTATATTTAACATTTTAGTTTAAGACTTCGCATATTCATATTTTCTCTTCTTGTTCTCACACACTATTGTCTACATTTCTTTTTCATTTCTCCTTTCGCAGGTCTGCTGGAAGAAATTTCTTAAGAAATAAGCAGTACCTTTGTACAAAATATTTGTTATGTCATATCTCTTTGTATTTTTCTGTGTGTACATAAATAATAAAATAAATAAATAGATTATTACCTAATGCATAATTATCCGATCCATCTAGTTTATGCCCATATAATCGGTCTGTGTCATCGATTTTTATAAATAAACACTGCGTTTTAACACTACTTATGTAACTATACATCTTCCCCTTATTATCCATTAGGATAACACATTGATAAACGCGGAGAGTTTCAAGGAAAACGAGCAATTATTATAGTATTTTTAGGTACCTCAATTGCGACCCTGTACTTCGCCGTGTAAATTGATGAAGCCATACCAATTTGGCGTTAACGTTTCGATGCTACCTATATCGATAACAGATGTTATGGCACTGTTCGACTTAATGAGCCGTTTAAATCGAGAACTACAATCGATTTTATTGCCAAATTATATCGAGTCACATTTACGGTACTTACGCGTTATCTGTCTGTGTAACAATGGTATTTTGGGTAGATAATGTTACAATTGCCTAATTGAAATACGGATGATGGAGTTCTGAAAACGGTTAGTTGCAAAAACTGAGATATCAAATGTTCGCGATATTTAAATAAGTTTATTTCACGAAAATTGGCTTACTTATCCCCATTTACAAGTTCAGTAGGTTCGGAGAGGTACTAGGAACTGTCCCTAAGATAAGGTGAGTTGGATCCTTGACCGTCTCATTGCACAAGATAGCACACACTGCACCCTTAATCTGCGTTCATTTTCCGGACAGGCAAAAATCTCTCCGTAAATAAACACCGAATCATGCCTTTCATGCAAAAATTAAACAGTTGATCTCGATAAAACTCGCAAACAATTCGAAAATTCCAACGAAAAAATACATAATTCGCATTTTTGATAATTTAATATCGGAAATTAGAATCGGGAGAATCCGTCGAGCGATGCCTATCGTGCTCACTTCGGTAATTAACGAAGTTGAGTTCCAATTTCGAATTTACGGTACGGCACGGTAATCGGCCGGTGTCATTGGATGGCGATAAGCGTCCGTCCGATTGGCCGATCGCCCGTAACTTTTCGGGAATACGAACTTCGGGATTTACGGTCCAAAGTCCGTTATGGATTTGACCCAATTTGTTCGGGACTCGAATTGAAATTGGATTTTTTGGACCGTACCGTCCATCTATTTATTGGTTATGAGGTTCTTTGTTGACTAAAAGGTACTTTATTCGACGCTTACTTTGCGTCTTCCGTATTTCGGGATAAAGGAAGATAGTGTCGGTGTCAATTGTTTTATATTGTCGAAGACTTTCGGCTGGTCCTTTTCCTTATTTTCGTAATAGTATTGGTCCTTTGCAATTCAGCGTTCATATTACGTTAGAAAAATGAGCAACCCTTGCTTAAGACGGAGATATATGCCAGTGACCTTGAGTGGTTAGCTTGCGTGTTCTGTACTGAGCTCACGCAACGCGTCGTACGTTCAGCCAGTAATAGGACTCGCCCATCAAGGAGCGCTGTCCCCAATTTGACGCATTATTAATTTATTATACATAAACCAAAAGATATTTTAATAAAACGCGTATACTAAAAGATCAATAATTAAACTATCTTTAAATTGGTGAAGGTTTCAGAAAAATACGCTTGGTAGATTTTGCGGCCATTCTCAGTTTTTTATCCGCGTTAGACATAACTTTACAAATTAATTTATCTATGTAATATAAACATTATCTCAAATATTCACATATTAAATTATTGAGAAAATGCTCCAATTTACCATATTTTCTTTTCTCAAATCATTGACACTACTCGTTTAGATGTGATTTTCAGTATAAAATCATTAAAAGTTGGTTATCGTTGCCTTAAATGAAAAGTTTAGCCATTAGAATCAATTAAGTTTTATTGCGTCAAAAATATCCCTAAATTAATTCCAGGTATTAACCTCTAACTGACACTACGATACTAACAAAATACCTACAACATTTTCTATGCCCAGCTTACATACAGTAAGAAAATCCCCGAGAATTTTTCAATTTTCCTCTTCTGTCAACCATTGAACCGAACTCCAAATACATCCAATGTCAATCAAAAAACGTGAGAACAAACATCTGTTCCTCATATAAAGACCTCAGAGGGAAAACAAATTCGTTTGGTGATGTACAGACGCGGACAGAAGTAATAAAATAAAATTAATCGAAAATGTTATTTTTTTTCTAATGCTTTTTCGGAAGTTCAAAACCCAGAATTAACACATCCATGTGACTACTTTACAATAAAAGAAACATCTTAAGGAAATCCTGACAACAAATTTGCTACACGTGGAGATGCTTCTCAAATAGCTCCGCAGCCGAACATAATGTTAACAAAAAGCATATATTCGAAAAATGCTGACTTGATAAAAATGACAAGTACAATGTGGAGACGACTTTAAGACAATAATTTATACTTTGTATATTTAATGACGTTCCTAGGCTGCAAACAAAAATTTAATCAAATATATCCAATAGTTTAATCACTATAAAGCCAGTTGGTCGATTGGCAAACCCCATTGTCAGCCGTTCACTACCATTTAGTTTGTTTGAAAAACAAACAAATTCAATGAAGTTAACAGTTATCTGATGGTATTTCTAAGGCACTAGTATTTCCACTATATTTTTTATTGTCGTACTAGCCGCTCGTGGCCAGCGTCCCCCGGGTCCAGTCCAAATCCAGAGACTAACAAGGCAATTCATTTATATACAACATGCACCGGAATTAACGCACAACCTCTTAATTATATTATGAACAACTTTTTGATGACGATTTTTCTGATTTCAGGTTTGTTCCCATAGTAAAAGTTGTTCATAATGATGAGTACAATGACCCCATAAGAGGTTGTGCATTAATTTCGGGACATGTTGTAAATGATAAATGATTTTTATTTCTGTAAGTAGGTTTGTACAAACACTTTTACACGTCAATCATATTTTAAAAACTAGATGAGGTCGGCGTTTCCTATTTGACTACTCTGAGAAGAAAGGCCGAAACAAACTCAGAGGTCACAGTCTCTTTTAAAGTCCAGACATAATCTTGATCAGATCATGTAAAGGCCATGTAGATATATAGATTGTTGTCTTCACATTGTATAATAACAAACTCAGGTGCCAATTGCTTCTAGAATTCCGAATTTCAACTAACTTACACTTCGCCAATTCCGAAACTATGTTAATGTAAATACACTTGTGTTGGGAACTGTACTAAGGGCCATAAGAGGATTATTGCGGTCTAAAAAACACTGATACAGTCTGAATGTCTGTTTGTTTAGTCTGAGGTGCGTTTAATGTTATTGTGAGTGAAATAAGGACCAGAGAGGAAAGGCGAATACTCAGATTAATCTGAAGCGATCAAAATGTAATGTGCAATCGGAGGGGAGTTTGTTTTCGAAATTATTGTTCTGTCATGTGATGAAAATAGGTTATTCTTGCAGTAGGTAGTACTGTTTCGAAAATCTACCGTACTAGTTTTAATTTTTTTTTAACAGAATCTATTTGTATGCATTTTTAACCGATTTCCAAAAAAGAGGAATTTATTAGGGTTCTGTAACTCAAAAGGAAAATAGGAACGCTTATAGGATCACTCGTGTGTCTGTCTGTCCGACTGTCACAGCTGATTTGCTCCGAATCTACTGGACCAATTGAGTTGAAATTTGGTACTCATATGAACTTTTGTGACACAAACACGGACGTGATACGTAAATAAATGAATTATGAATATTGGGGTCAGTTTTGGCAAATTAGAAAATTAAAAAAAAAAAGTTTTGCTGTGCAGTACCGTGTGACATATCAAATAAAAGGGCTTGTTTTAAGGATTTCATATATATTTTTTTATAATTTTAAAATAAATACTTTTGAAATTATTTAAGAAAATAGATGAAAAATTACCCTTACCTCCGAAACTACTCAGACTAAAATATTGAAAAAAATACAGAAAATAGTGCCTTACTTATAGATTACAGGAAAACCTATAAGAAGTCTGTGTTTTTAAAATAACATGTTAAATCACTCAATATTGTGCGTTCAAACTTACATTTGCAGTTGGAATGTATGTATAGTTTGTTCTTGGGATAAATTCGTCCCAACTACGGAATCCTTTGTGCGTGGTCCGACACGCACTTAGCCGGTTTTTTATTATGTATACTAGATAACTCTATACTCCATGGACACTCTTTTAAATTATATTGTTACAAAAATATTAGTTGCATCTTTAGTTTTAAAACCTATACCATTTTTTTTTTTTTTTTAAAACGTTGCCCCACACTAGGAATTTCTCCTGTATCGTGGGTGCGTTTACAAACATTTAAACTCACATACACAAACAGCCAGACCCGGATCAACTACTTGTAGGTCATACAAATATTTGTTCCGTGCGGGAATCGAACCCGCAACACGCAGCGCAGCAGTCAATCGCTTAACCACTGCGCCAACCGTGCCGTCAAATATCGTATACCATTTCACACAGTAGGTAAATGCTGACTGTACCTACTGGACCATTTGGAACTGCCACGGATCGCTAAAGATATTGGTTTGAGACGGCTTTAGAATACGGACGTTCGGGTCTAGTCTATTTTGACGTTCAAAAGTGCCTTCCTTTTATGTGCCTATTTGAAATAAATAATTTGACTTTGACTTTGCTAGTTAAGTTAGATTAGGTTTTATTACTAAATGTGAGGAAGATCAAAAAAAACGTATCCATAGAACAGCAAATAAAAATCAATAGACTTACAGCAAAAACAAAAAAAAATAACATTATTAAAATAAGCCGTGGTACACACGGCTACACATCAAGCTGTACATTTCCAGTTTATGCTGATCTCGCATTGTATAGGATTTCCGTACAGTGAGAGGTCAGCGTATACTGGAAATGTATAGCTTGATGTGTAGCCGTGTGTACCAGTCCCACCTGACAGCGCCCGTTCACGAAAATAACGCATAGATCAGATTCAGCTCAACCATTTTGAAGGGAGCTCAATTCTCCAACACACTGATTCAGTAGATTATCAACCCAAAACAGTATTTAACAGCAACTGCAACTGGCAACTGTGTCGCCTGAAATCACTTGTAACAATTTTTCATCTGTACAAATAAATAAAACTGAAGTGTCTGTTTGTAACTGTCAAAATAGCTGCTTTTAAATGCATTTTAAAGTTTAGACGGTAGGTACTCGTACTTATAACAATTTTTTTTTAAATTTTTGTCTATCTGTCTGTTTGTTCCGGCTAATCTCCGAAACGGCTGGACACATTTTGACGGGCCTTCACTGGCAGATAGCTGATGTTATAAGCAGTAACTTAGGTTATTTTAGAAAAAGCCATAAGGGCGAAGGCGCGGGCAGAAGCTGATAAAAAATAATAAGGACCTCAGTAACCACCCTATAATATGATGTTGATGATTTCTGAAAAACGATGCTATTTAGAGACATCGTTTTATTGTTCCTGTAATCTGTTTATACACTTCTATCACATAGAATAATTTTAGATTTTTATCTATGCAAACTTCGGAGATAAGGGGGGGGGGGGCGGTACACGGTTTTTACATTTTTTATCAAAATTCGGAAACAGCCGCCTAAAAAATCTTTGAGAATGTGCAAACAGCGCTCTTTCATATGATACCCCATAGTAGCACTACCCCTAGTAGCCCCACTTCAAACTTTTAAGACCCCCCCTCTTTCAGTCCCTTTTGCATTTTTTTTTTTTAATTTCTTGTTTCCAAAATAAATTGGGCAAATGTCATCTAAAACTATTCAAACTTTCAAGTTGATAGCATTCTTGAGATATCCAGGTGTGACAGACAGACAGACTTAGTCTCACCATAAGGGTTCCTTTTTACCATGTTCGTACGGAACCCTAAAAATGAGTTGTGTCGGAAAACCTTCACTAAGTTGTGACACACGTCCATTTTGCACTAAGTCTGCCTTAAGAAAAGAAGAAAGAAAGAAAAATTGTTTATTCTGCACAAACAAAACGCACATTTCAACAAATCTACACAATTATAATACACACATACAAAGTAGCCAAAACCCTCGTATCCAATACACTAAAAAAAATTGACAATCATTTCCATTGGTTGCGATTGGTTGAAGTCAGGGCCAGGGACCAAAGGCCTTGAAATTGTTTTACAAGTACTGTGTACATGAGCCAAACTTACGACATATACTGAGTCTTATAAAGGTATCTTTCCACCAAATCTGCCTATCCAATAAATTCAAAATTCCTGGCACGTAGCGTGTGGAAGGCTCGTCGACCCTTGTCTCGAATTTGTATGAAAGTGATGCTCTTACATCAATTTATAAAACGCTGTTCAGTATGATAGTGCAGTGTGATATACTATGATACATCACATCTGACCCCTGTTTGGAGATTGTGTTGATGTTCAGAATTTGAGTAGGTTATAAAACATGTATGACTTTGGTATGGCATTTGAAAACGGATTATGAAACATCTTGGATATCAGTAAAGTCCACATCACAGAAAATCAAAATAGCGGTAGAAACGTTCTTCTTTACTTTGAATGTTATGGCGACGATAACCGACTTTTAATGATTTTATACTGAAGATCACGTCTAAACGAGTAGTGTTAATGATTTGAAAAAAATATATAATAAATTAGAGCATTTTCTCAATAACTGATTATGTGAATATTTTAGATTATGTTTATATTACTTAGCGAAATTAATTTGTAAAGTTATGTCTAAAGGCTTCTACATACCAGCGCGACTTGTCGCGCGACGCGACATGGCACAAAGGCCCCGCGTGTCGCGGGACGGGCGGTGCCTTTGTGTCGCGTCGCGTCGCGCGACAAGTCGCCCCGGTATGTAGAAGCCTTTACGCGGATAAAAAACTGAGAATGGCGCAAAATCTACCAAGCGTATTTTTCTGAAACTTTCACCAATTTAAAGATAATTTAATTATTGATTTTTTAGTATACGCGTTTTATTAAAATACCTTTTGTTTTGTGTATAATAAATTAATAATGCGTCAAATTGGGGACAGCACTCCTCGAAGGGTGAGTCCTATTACTGGCTGAACGTACGACGCGTTGCGTGAGCTCAGTTCAGAACACGCCAGCTAACCATTCAAGGTCACTGGCATATATCTGCGTCTTAAGTTAAGATCTCCTAAATTAAGCTAATGCTAACTCTACATAAGAACAAAAACAATGATTGCGAGTTAGATTACTTATGCATTGAACATCAATCGAGATCATACGCATCTTAATGTCAACAGGATATTATCGTGATCAATGGTCTGAGTGCAAATTAAGCAATGATGCAATGCTCTGACAAATCAAAACCGTCCAAAACTATATTTTTCTGTAGATAAGTAGACGCTACTGGTTATTCATTCAAAATAATTACTTGATAAGCATAATTAATAATAACTAAAACTACAAAAAAAAAACATCGGCTCTTCATGACCTGTTAACTAAACCTCATTATTACTCAGGTTTAAAGTATTATTATATGAGACGACCGCGCAATCTTCTGCTAACAAATGAAAAAAGAATTTCCAAAAACGGTCCACAATTGACGAAAATATCGACATTTTTTTTTTTTTTATTAATAAACCCTAATCTGTGTATATATTTTTTGTTTTTATTGATATTTTTCACAAAGCGCTGAATTAATTTCGATAAATTTATATGGGACTACCTCTGAAATATGACCTATCAAACAAAAAAAGAGTCATCAAAATCGATTCATAATAAATTGGCGAAGTAATCGCGTAACAAACATACAAAAAAAAAAACTCCTCCTTTTTTAACTCTGTTAATAAATAAAACAACACTACACCGATATCTCATATTTCACGGACAATATACCGATACGTATCAATTACAAAGAGTGTTTTCGGCACGTGCGCTTTTACGCACACACCGCACGTTGCGCCATCAATATTCATAATCGGTAATCTTATACCGATTCATCGGTACTCGTATTAAATCGACTTCACAAGTACTTAAATCTTCGTGTATGATTCTTTGTTAAAATAATCATGAAAGCATGGTACTTTGTGAGGTGGTCCTTCGATCCGAGAAAGGATAAGAGAAAAAGCATTAAAAGTGCCTACAAAAGTCTTGAGAATGGAATAGACAAAAATGTTAAATACTTAAAAATGGTTGCGTTTTTAGGGTTCCGTACCCAAAGGGTAATACGGGAACCCTATTACTAAGGCTCCGCCGTCTGTCTGTCTGTCTCACTGTCTGTCCGTCTGTCACCAGGCTGTATCTCATGAACCGTGATAGCTAGACAGTTGAAATTTTCACAGATGATGTATTTCTGTTGCCGCTACGAGTATAACAACAAATACTAAAAAATAGAATAAAATAAATATTTAAGGGGGCTCTCATACAACAAACGTGATTTTTTTGCTCGTTTTTGCTCTATATTGATAACGGCAACAGGTAGACGCTTGAAATATTCACAGAATATGTAGGTATATATTGACTTTAAAAATAAATAATTAAATTAAAATAAAACAAATATTTAAGGGGGGCTCCCATACAACAAACGTGTTTTTTTGCCATTTTTACAGATAATGGTACGGAACCCTTCGTGCGCGAGTCCGACTCAAACTTGGCCGGTTTTTTTACAATTACTCCTAGTTCGGGTGTTAGAAACAGGACCAAATAAATCATCATTGCATTTCATCGTATGCCTATTGTCAAGGTTATACAATACAGCTAATCGATTGAAAATAATCTTACGTTAAACAAAAAAAAACTTCTCAGTCAGGTCAGGTCTTAAGCCACGGGATTATGTTACTCATAATAAGTCATCAGAAATCCTGGACAATATCGGCAGGTATCGATTACAGATCGAGTTCTAGTCACGTGCTCCGTTCACAAACACCGCACGTCGTGCCATCAATATTCATAATCGCTAATCTTATATCGATTCATCGGTTTTCATATCGAGTAGAATTTGTAAGCGGACATTTGCAAGTCTATCCTATCCAGTGTACACTGTGGAAGATGAATTATGGCTAGGTTGGTAAATTGAGTTAATAGATTATCTTAATACCGACAAAGTTTGACTCTTAGCCACAAACCATACAACAGCGGGGAAACTACGTAATACACATTAAATGATTGATCGCAATGGGCTTCATTTCTTCATCATTTGTGCCGTGGACGTAAAGAATAGCCCCATCCTATTTCTTCCCGTGGCTGTCGTAAAAGGCGACTAAGGGACTTACTAGAGCATGGGCAGCAGCGTTCTCTACTCATATTAACACCATACTGCGATCGCCAACCCACCTGCCAAGCGTGGCGATTATGGCAAACCCCCGCTTTTGGGAGACCTATGTCCAGCATTGGACGTCTTTCGGCTGAAGTGATGGGCTTCATTTTGGCAGCTCACCCACGTCCATTGCGTTATGTACGTTGTTGAGCAGACGAAATTTTCAAACCTGTGAAGCAATAGATTAGCAATATCCTTCAAAACTCTCGGATTGTGATAATTAGAGTGCTGCTGGTCCTGCAAGGCATATTATGTCTGTTAATACCCTAAGACAAGAAAGTCTGTGGGTCACAAAAAGACGTTCAAAATGATGTCAAAAACTTGAAATTCTTAGATTTATAAGCCCATACCGCGATCAAAGCTAAATGTGATGAATGACCTAACCCACCATTAAGTACCTTTAAACATTGCTCTTTATCTATCGTTTAACAAATTCCAATACCCCAACAAACTGACATTCAACAACAAAACACAAATTAAACAAACTTCTTTCAACGCCTCTCTATTAACAGAATATCCATCACTTTTAATAACGCTATTAGTTCTCAAAACAACTGGTCCTCATATCTTTCAAACTATAATTGAATATAACCGTGAACTTCGTCTGGGCCGGTATGATCCACGTATATATCTATTTACGTAGTCCCCTTACATCGTAAAACTTATAAATAATAAACCCACGACCATCAAACTGGGGGTTGGATTCAAAAGAAAGAATTGGTTGGATCGTCCAAATTCTTTAGTTTAAGAATTTTGATACATTTCTTCTTAAGATCATCTAGTTTGAAGCATTTTCACTATCAATTGTTTAAATCATTTCACTGTAGAATCAAAAATTTCCTTTTTAGCCAGTCTCTTATTAGTTTTAACATCTGCTAATAGTTTCGTAGGTACTAGTTTCTCAAATATCTTTTTCATTTTTGAGATGCTGCTCATTTAAATCTTAGTCTTCCTCGTCTTTATTTTCTCATTCTAAATAGCAAGAGAGTAAGAATACTAAAGGTGTCTTTTAAAATTCATTACTTCAAAATTTGGCTTCCTTGACAACCCTAAAACTAAAGGAAAGCAGCTGCATAAGGGAGATACGAGTTTATGTGATACTATCACATAGATCATTAGACATGTGTTCGTTTGACGATCGTGATAGCCCAGCTTTGTCCCAACCTTATCTGGACCATAAAAATGTTATGTGTTCCTGGCTAAGCTTCAAGAAAAAAAACTATGATTTTATGGGTATATTAAGTGTCACGTCTCTTCGGGGCAATTTTATTGTGCGTACAACGGAAATACACGAGTTGACTGTAAAAGAATAATACTTCCTACCACAGGCAACAATACGTCTGTGTACTTTGAAAACTGGTCCTTATGACCAGAATTACAGATTGTCAATACTAACAGCAAGCCAACCGATATGAACTCTAAAAGTTCCTTCACTAATGATCAATTTCCGTTAATTGTAAACAGTGAGAATCGTATTGTCAATCAATCTCATATCCTACTTATGCGGTTTTTTAAACTGTTCTCTTTAGACATCTTCATTATTTTCGATATCCACTGCAAATTGGTGACTGAATCATTTTGCCTTCACTATTCTTCTTAGTTCTGCTTTCTTATAGGTAGGACAGTCGACCTTGCACACCCACTTTTGATAACAAATCCCAATAAATTGCACCGTCCCTAATGTTGAAATTATCTAACTGCCACATAGGCAAATAGACCTTGTCGTTTTACGACGTGACATTCCACCTTAGGATGATAAAGCAATTACAAGGTCCAGAAAAACAGCCCAAAAATTTAATGTAGTCTAAAAACCAAAACTTGATGTGTGGCCGAAATAGATATTTTTCGAAACCGTTTCCCTAAACCGGTAACTGACACTCGTCACACAATTAATTTCAAGTGAAAATCAATAAAATTCCAAGTGCTATACGATATTTCTATTAAAATATTGAAGCAGCTGTCGTGTCGTTTGACGGCTTGTGAGCGCTCGACTAAAAATAATAAGACACCCGAAACCCGTCTCCCTATGTACATACCCTGAAGGGAATGTAGCACCATAGATATTTTGATTTTGACTTATTTTCACTGGAGTGTCCTTTAAAATGTTTTTGAGTGACAGGTTGATGGGTGAGCATGAACTTTGGTGATCGATTTACCAGAGCTACAAATTTTGTTTAATAGTTTCAATAGTACCGAACAATACCAACAAATTATAATGTTACCAGTTCAATCGATGTGTGCTAAAGTCAAGAATGGTAGAGTTTACATTCAGTGGTTTAAAATTAGACAAAATATTCATCCTCAAAGACTGCAAGAAAAGTAATATACCCTAACCTGCTCAGTATAATCTTTCCAAAAAAGCCTCTCCCCTACTATATTTTTTCTTATATCCTTCGCCACTCGCCACATTCCTCTACTTTAATTTACGCCTACCGTACAAAATTAAGATGTCATTGCAACTCGATACCAGCACATAACGACACCCCCTCACCTCCTCCCTTCTCTAATTGTCTGTTTTATTTGTCATCTGACACTGAAAACTCAGAGCCCCTTGTTTTTTCACCCGAAGAACAAATTTAGGTGTAATTTTAGACTGAACACTTGGTGGACGTAGTAATTATTTTCATTCCGGGAATGTAAGGAACACTGAGTGTAGCTTGTCAAGTGCAGTCATGAAATTCTGTGTTTGTATATGGTAGGGGGCTGTTACGTAGAATCCTGGTGAGTTCCTAGGGAATGCAAAATGAAACGTAAGATTAGGTAAAGGATACGCGACAAATACTTTCTCATACTCGCAGAGCTCGATTAAAACTCAAATCAGAAGAATATCTGAATTAAGAACTAAAACACTTGTCTCGCAGAATAATAAACAAGAATAGTTTTTGAAATTATTATCATACTTCGAGAAAACAAAATAAAAGCAAGTCTGCTATAAAATAAATCTGTTAAATAGTGAGTCTTAATCTACAAAGCTACCGCGATGCATGCAAATACTCCAACTTACTTAAACCAACACACACAGGTAAATAACAACAACTCACAAGGGAAACATTACCATTAAGATAATAGAAGAGGATTTATAACAACACTGATAAAACACCACTCAAGTACGTGAGCCGCTCTCTCGCTTACTGAACATATTAATGATCAACATGTGTTCCGCACTGTACGATACGGATAATAGTTTGAATTAGTATTAGTAGAAGTAGATTATAGTGTATTTATAGCAGAATAGGAAGTTGGAATTGAGGTAGGAGAGAGGGATGATGTAGACGATGGTGCTTTGGGAAAATAAAAACATATAGTTAACGTGGCAACGTCGAAGGTAGTCCAAAACTTGAAAACAAATAGAGGTAGCAAAAACTCATCATTCATCATCATTTCAGCCGAAAGACGTCCACTGCTGGACATAGGCCTCCCCCAAAAGGGGGAGGTTTGCCATAATTACCACGCTTGGCAGGTGGGTTGGCAATCGCAGTATGGTGTTAAAATGCATAGATAACGCTGCTGCCCATTCTCTAGTAATTAGTCCCTTAGTCGACTTTTACGACACCCACGGGAAGAAATGGGTTAGTGTTATTCTTTACGTCCGGCACCACACGGACCATAAGGTCGATATAAAATATTGTGAAAAATGGATAACTTCATGAATAAGGTTCTAAAAAACAATAAAGTTCTTAAACCCCTTATAGCCAACTCTTTTACAGCACTTTATAATTGAAAATGATTGAAATGTCAGGTCTGTCCAAATAATCTGATTTCGATTCAGTCATTCCTTTTTCATAGCACCAACATAAAGTGTTATTAATTTAGTCCACCGTACCTCGTACTTATCTGAGTATTTTGGTCATAGGGAATTTGTTCCCATTTTATTTCCATTCACAGTTTACAATCGTCCAATCATGTTCGTCATTACTTATTAGTAATTTGTAACACATTGTACGAAACTTGTGTTGAGTTACCTATTTCTGTAATGAGTGAAGACGTGTTTGGTTATTTTTAGACTAGTCTTCGTAGCCGGTCCCTCCCATAAAATGTTTTTTATTATTTAGTTCAAAACCATTTTTTTTAGGGTTCCGTACCCAAAGGGTAGACCGGCAACCCTATTACTAATGCTCCGCCGTCTGTCTGTCTGTCTGTCCGTCTGTCACCAGGCTGTATCTCATGAACCGTGATAGCTAGACAGTTGAAATTTTCACAGATGATGAATTTCTGTTGCCGCTATAACAAAAAATAGAATAAAATAAATATTTAAGGGGGCTCCCATACAACAAACGTGATTTTTTTTGTTCGTTTTTGCTCTATATTGTTAACGGCAACAGGTAGACGCTTGAAATATTCACAGAATATGTAGATATATATTGACTTTGAAAATAAATAATTAAATTAAAATAAAACTAATATTTAAGGGGGGCTCCCATACAACAAACGTGTTTTTTGCCATTTTTATAGATAAAAACGGAACGCGGAACCCTTCGTGCGCGAGTCCGACTCGCACTTGGCCGTTTTTTTTAGATCCCCTTGTCAATATCTACTTAGCTTGTGATTAATGATATCATCATTATGAATCGCGAAGTTAGTCATATTATTAAAGAGATAAAAATCTACACCTATTAATATTTGCGATTCTCCACAAACCTAATAGGCAGCAATCTTACCGCTGGCCATAACATTTTGGACAGTAGCTGCATTTAAATTAGCAACATCCTCATCCCTTTATTATTTTATATAGTAATTCCGTTTTGGTCCTAAACGTTATCAATCAGTACATTACATTATCCTCCATACAACAGTCTATCTTAAAACAAAAACAATACAACATGGTACACGGTGCTCATACCGTCTCAATGTGAACCATGGACCGTGAACGCGAGGGGGTGAGTAGACATGTTGCATCGCGAACATCTGCAGCTCTTTTATTAACAACTGTTTATGATATCTGACTGCCAGGGGAGGTTTTATTTTTAATTTTCGTTTCTGTGGAAGTAGCTTTTAGAATTTGTATTCTCTGTATAATATATATATATTTTTAAACATAAGTTCCATTTTATCCCTTTAAGGGGCTAACAGATTCCACTTTACATCATAATCTAAACTTTTGACTATTGAGTGTCTGAGTCTACTGAGTTGTCTTTATCATGGTCAAATGAATAACGTATTTTCTCTTCTCTTATCTATTTCGAATCATTCCTTCTCTTGTTGCCTATCATTAAGTGTAACATAGAAACATTCTCCTTTTCTTTAAATCCCAAATTAACATGAAAAACTTTAAATTCAAAAATAACAATATCGTCTAAATAACCTATGCCCTGCAACGCGCACCACTTGTCAATGAAAATTAAACGGAACAGCCCTCATCTTTGTCACATCTCCTCTACCAATACACCATGCAACTAACAATTCAATCGACTCAAACTTCAACCTTGTGTCTTTGAAATACGATATTGATTGCTGTAGACTTTGGTTTCGGTACTGCAAAGATAACTTGGTACAAAACGCTCTGACATTACCGCTCCAGCTAAGGCACAAATCTAAACTCAACTTTATTGCATTTTGTGATAAAGTTTTAAATGTTATATCAAGTAGTGTCGGATGTTTAGCTGGTACAGGTCTTTCACTTCTGTTTGTAGGAACGTTCGCAATTAGCTCTGAGAGTGGAACGGTACGTTTTTAATAGATGACATGTTTTAGACGTGTTCCTTTTGTTTCTGTGTCTTGTCTGTGATGTCACAGGATATTTGCTCCTTTTGCGAAAAGTTAGGAAGGAATTACATAAAAGCTTTTTTTTAAGTATTTCATGTTTCTAATGCAATTTTTTACGATTCTTCATCTACCCGGAAAAGTTCCTTTTCATGCTCTTCGATCCCTATATGCTAAGTTGTTTTTTTTTTCTTTCACAAATGATAAAGATAGGTTTATCATATATGTATATCCTGTATTTTAAATAGAGTACTTCATTGCCATCAGAACCATAATTCCATAACCCTGCAAAACTCATAGTGAAAATCCAGATCTAATTTTTGTAACAGCACCTAATAATTTTACACCATTTGCAATTGACACTTTGACAGTGTTTAATAAGATGCTAATACATAATATTTTTCCTAAGGGTTGAAATATAGGTAATACCTCAGTCCTATAAACGCGGGGGTAAACACTATAAACTTCCCCTATTGAGGGGTGCAATGCATTTGCATACAATGTAATTTAAATTTAAACTGATTCGCGTTCTACATAAACAACGACCAATTTTATTTTATTATGGTTTTGCTTATTCTGGATTGAAATTGGTTTTAAAGTTTTGCATACCATTTTTCTTAAGCTTAGTACCGCTGTACCTATATATCGAAATCATTCAGCTTCTGATAGTTGACTCCAGAACTTGGATCTGAGATTAGTTCATTAGCTTGATGAACAAACGCGGTGATAACTGTATTCAGTCTTATAATCAATTAAATAGCAGTCAGCTGGGCTGGCTGGGCTCATGATCACTTTCTTCCATGATCATTTCACCTTTTATTATAGCTAAAAGTGAATTTCTAATGATTGCTACCTTACCTTGCCGCAAATAATCTTCGGCTATCTTGGCGCAGTGCTGTCGTACTGACTGCTATAAGTTTGGGTCGGGCTGGTCTGGGTCTAGCAGAGCATGTGAGATTTGTGTTTGTAAATACACGCCAGAAAATCCCAGCGTTGTAGTATTTAATGTTAATTTCTCCAACTTTCCACATTTCACAGCCTACCTCCAAAATCGAAAAGCCTACGACACTGTGAACCTCACCTCTTGCTATACGAAACAGACTGATATATCGCAGCTCACCCCTACTTCGTATTCCGTCCACGCGCCCTCCGCGACCTACCCTCCTATCGATCCCACGTTTTATACTTTTTGCGGGAATCCCTCTCGATGACCTTCGGCAAGTTCGTGGTTTTGTTTTGCTACAGGTATTTTTCTGGAAGGTACTATTTTCAGATTAGATGTAGCAAGGTTATTATATAGCAAGCTATATTTATACTGTGGTGGGAACCTTGGTGTAAGAAGGGAAGTGAAAGCTATGTAAAGTCACTCGTAGTTGTCATTGTTTTTAGAAATGTATTAATTAATTTATGGGTTTCATTAAGAGTTGATCTCGCTGCTTCTTCTGTTTTATTGGTGAATTTTGAGGTTTATTAAAAACCAAAATATTCGTACAACAATAATATTAAAAATGATATTCTTATTTTTAAATTGACTGATATTTGCTTTCATTAATGAAGTAGTAATACAAATGTAATCCATAAATAAAGCTGATAATGTACTCATGATAGACGACGATCCCCACACTATGACGAAGTCACGAAAAACCCCGTCATAATTTCCATGAAGTAACCACTGAAGTTAAAAGTCGTATCTCGAAGAAAAGTTGTAACGGATATGACGCGAGCATTCCTTATAAGTTTCCGATAAAAGTATGAATTTTTCGAAGTACGTACATTGTCAGTTCATAAAGTGAGGAGCTTCATGCCAGCCAGATGGTGCTCCTCAACGATATTGCTAACTTGTACTTTCGTTTCTACTTAGTTCCTATGTTCAATAACTTTGTTTTATTTCGGGGAACATTGGTCTTGTGGTTTCTGACCTTTTACCCATATTCTTATGTCTTCCTTGATCAATATTTATCACGCTGGCATAAATTGGGCCATACAAGTTATCGTTCAGGTTTTCTTTAGAAATGAACACACACTGTAACAACAATAAAAATATACTTATTGTATTCTATGCGATTATTTGCCCGAATGACCGAAACCTACTGATGACTTTTTAAAATATCTAGAAGGTGTAGATAGCTCGAATCTGCAACTTAGCAATATAGAATTTTCACTAAATTATAGTTTTGCTACCATATCCCAAAACAAAGGTTTAATGACCCAAATATATAATTTCTTCCTTACCACGCAAAAAACAGCAAAAAATCTCAAAAAACCAAGACAAAAAACTGTCATACTTGTGAGTAATAGCGGCTTGCATACCAAGCTCGCATGAACGCAGCGTCGTCTCGAGATTGCAGTGCTCATAACGAGCAACGTGACCTTTTGTGAGAGATATGCTGAGATTGTTGCTTAATAGCTCTCTATGTGTTTTGGTTTGTTAAGATTCCGTCATTTATGTGTGTTTTAGAAAAATATTATAACTGCTTTTAAGTTTAAAAATTGTGGACGTATGAAAATATCATCTATATAAAATACTATTAAAGTGAAATCTGATAATAACCAGTATTCATATCGACTGCGACAAATGAGAATAAAAGTCATATAAGATAACCCAATTTTAAACCGTATTATTTATTATGCACACAATTTTAGTCACAAAGAAAAAGTAAGATCTTCCCAAAGTTTTTATTCTTGCTCAGAAAGATCTCTCACCTAAAATTTTCTCTTATTTGTACTCAAGAAACCAACAGATTGTTATAATCTCTTCGTTTTAAATTGAAAGGTACACTACTGACGCGTAATATGGCAGGAGATAGGAACCACTAGATCTAATACCTTCGCCCGACAGCTTTAGAAAGAGGGATTGTATTGCTTCTAAAGGAAGTGTGGGAGAAATGGAAGAAATTGCTTTCGGGGATTTAAGGTAACACCTATTTTGACATGAATGTAACAAAACCAGTATAACTTCCATACCTACTCGTAATGCTCAGCATTGTAACACACAATAATACTATACTTATAGACTTACACAAAGCATTAATTAAGTATTTGAAATTTTATAAAAGAAAACCTATCCCTGTCGATAAAATCGATTCTTAGATAACTCGAAAAGCTTAGAATAACTTAACCCACTAAACCCAGTAATAACTAGAGAAAAAACAAAACCACTGCTTAACATAATTCAAGCTATATTCATCCGCTATTTTCCTACAAGACCTTTCACAAACAAAAACATTTTTCCAAACATTACCTGAAAAAAAAGTCGGAAGTTCTGCGATAATCTCACGAATGCTCGTCGTTTTTCTTATCTGCGAGGAATGAGTGAATGATAATGAGCGGTGAATGAGAGTGAAGGAAGGAATGAAGGCGAGAGAGGTAAGAATAATATTGTGACGGGTCGCATGCCTTCCAAGACGTGACGTACCTACTGGTGGATTGTTGTATGGGAGACTGAATTATTTTTGTAAGTATATATTTTGATGTGATGAACGAAGTTTTAACAGTAAAATATGTTTAACAATTTTCACCTAGTATATTATAGTAATAACTTGAGCCCTAAGTAATGATTTCCATTAAAATTATTACCATCGTTCAACGTGGTTTATGTGTGCAACATAACGGTGCGAACCATGATTTATATCAAATCTAAGACCATAAAACGAAACTAATAAACCTGCTGCGTCAGCTATTATAACAAGAAGTCATAACACAAATACCAAACATTTTTGTGTATACACCAATAACAACATCAGTATAAATAAGGATTAGCAATCATTTTTACTGCCTTCCTTATAAATAAACATAGACCTCTATGCATAAAATAGAGACACACAACAGAATGCACCCTCAAGAAATCAGGGTGCATTCCACCCTAGCCTTTTTCCAAAGATATATGATTTTAATAATCGCCAAGATTACGGTAAGGAGGGACCGGAGACCTTCGGAGTGTCCCTTTGAGTGCTGTCTGTCTTGAGAAATTGTCCCCGTAGCTATTTCATTTGTGAGGGCCACTTGATATATGCCAACTCTTACGTTGTATTCAAAGAAGAGTAGAGGATTTTTTTTCGTGTCAAGGAATTTCTTTTATTTGATTTTTGGATTTAAGATGTCTGTTGTAGTTTCAGGAATTTGATGGTGAATTTTCGGCTTCAGTACTTTTTTGTTTAATTTTGGTGTAGGGAGGAAAGGCTGTTTCTCTACCAAAGTCAGACACACGTGTTACTTACGTGAACGTCTTAATTTAAATTCAAAATCTCAAAGTAAACGTGCACATAAGCGCAAAATCTTAGCTCCCGTCAAAATTTTACACAAGAACAAATCAAAAACAGCTGTTTATGAAACTGGTTGCTCAAGTAGTAATTAAAGTGTGCGTTAATCTCACGTCATGCGAAAGTCTTTCGAAGTCGGCGAAACGTAGCGAGGAATGAGCGAGGCGGCAGTTTGGAGAAAATGTCACGATTGCGAATTGAAATTTTGAGAATATGACCCGTGCAATGTTGAAAACTGTGGAATTGAAAGTAAGTGGGAACTGAACTGGAAATAGTTGAAACTTTTGGAATATGTCCGACAATTCCTAAAATTATTTTGTTGGCAATAGAGGATGATTCTGAACATATTCTTGATAATACCATTATCAGGAGTAGTTTCATGAACGAAAGCAAGACTTTCCTTACAAGAAGATATGGCATGATTTTTGATGAGAATAGTTGAGATTCTATTGCCTTTGGCTCATTCCACTTGCTAAATCATAAATCGCCAGCTAAGCGCGAGCTAAACGCAAAATGACAGCCCGCGAAGAAGCCTCAAATTCAAGATAGCGACACAATATGGCGGCGACCGCGGGAGTGACAAGCCATTATTGAGACTGCAACGGGTGCAGTGGTTTCTTAATAAACGGCGCCGGAGGAAGTTATTAGTCGTCATACGTGTGAGCAAGGTTTAATTTTAGATGACAGGTGTTGATTGTTAATATAAATTTTGGAGAGATTATTAATTTGGGAGATTACGTTTGTTTTTGGAGGATAATTTGAGAGAATTCGGCCATGTTTATGATCACTGATATCGAGCTCCTATAATCAACTCAATAACCGAAATTAAAATCTAAGAAAGTTACACGTACACACACATGCATAAACTCACGCCTTCTGCCCATGGGGGTAGGCAGAAACTATAGAACGCCACCTGCTAGGCTCCTAACATACTCTTTTTGCTATTTCTAAGAAATTTCTTGTTGTAAATTCAGATAAGCAAAAGGAATTATGTAAGAATCGTTACACGTGGCGTTCCTAAGTTACTGAATACGCCCTAGGGGAAAACGGCATAATTTTATGTATGAAAGAAAATTCCGTGAAGAAAATGAAAACAAGACATAAAAGTAACAACAATACTTTCATAATCTGCAATAGTAAAATAAATTAACTTTATACGCAAGTAATACGATACTATTAATTAATCAAGAGCACAATAATGCAAGAAGACAACACACAAACGTACAAAGATTCAATAGCACTCACTTTTGTCGTAGATCATATTGAAAACACGCTTCATTTAGTATTCTTTCTGAACCTTTCTTTTGTCTTTGTCCTGGATAATAAGCAGGGACAGCACCAGTTTAATTGAATTAAATATTGTCTGGCTGGCAACTTTGCGTTCGCAACGAAGTTCCTTTTATTTGTCAGACAAGACTATTACAGAGCAAATAATTATATTAGTAACAGTAGACTACAAAGTTAAACATGATAATTTTAAAAATTTATGGCAGCGACGTTATTTGACTACTTATTTTATGTTTTTTTTTTTCATGCCAATCCAATAAACCAAGCCGAAGTTTTGTCTTTGAGATGCTAAAGCATAGTTTGTAAGTATTGTTTTGTTGTGTAGTAGACTTTAATAAAATGTTATACAAACAGTTGCATTTCTTCTGCGTTGTCACAGTGTCCAAATAACATATAAGCCTAAAAATATTTCAATGCAGTGATGCCGAGACAATACAATGTGCCGATACAATGGCCAGTAATCATAAAAATTATGATAAGATAAAATAATTCGTAAATTGAATAATATTTTCAAACAAACGAAATAATAAAGCTCTCTCTTTCCTTTAATTCGCCTAATATTCGCACGTTATACGTTTTAATTTCATTGATCCAATGTTATGATCCGTGACCCCGGCAAATGATCTCTGCGCTACAGTCAAGTACAGGTTGCTCCAAGATTCTATTTTAGAAAATTAAAAATAAATCAATCAATAATAACGTTTAATGAAATTAAAATCTTAAAAAACCTGAAGTCTAAAGCCAAAACCTTCTTAAAAAGAAAACGCAAAACCGTATAGGTACGTGTGGTAAATTAATGTCGCCATTAAAGGCCAGATAATCACCGTTGACCTTGGACATACAAATGTGCGTCGCGTTCACTCCGCGCCGCCCTTCGGTTTTATAGAGAATATTTATTTTTAGTAACGAAAATGTGAATATTTGAAAAAAATCACAGATAGAATCATACATAATAAAATAATCTGTTCATAATGAAAAAAAAAAACATTAAAATATCTTAAGCAGTTTGTAAGTAATATCGTTTTTTAAGCTTTGGGTAGACTGCACTACTTCCTGAATTTATTTCATAAAGTATTTTACTACAATACTTAAATATTCACATAAAGAATTGATGTGTATTGCGTTCTAGTTTAACATACATTTTTTGCATAACTTACTTGCATTACGAGGGCGTAATAATAGATTTAAAAATTACTAAAATCATATACCTGCGCCTTAAAGCGGCACGCTTTATATTGGGATCCTGACAGTGAAGAAATTTGAACTGTAATATTCTTCTCGGGTGGTACAAGGCAGGAAAAGCACTGGCCCTAACGTAAAGCAGAACCAAACCACCTACCTAATATTTTCAGCCCCAACACATGTTCTTTCCACCTCCAACCTACAGCACTTATCATTTATTTCGTGTTCCACCGCCACAGCCAGATATCCGAACACAACCTTCCAAACATTTATGTATATTATAAATTATGGTGTGGTCTGGGCGTGTGCTACTCGTAGAACAAAGCAGGGGTCTTATGAAATTAGTGAGACTATGAACAACAGACGGGGATATAAATTAGTTTACCGGAGAGACCAAGGATCGTGATAATTCGGTGTAAACTAGACCGGATTGATGGTCTGGTGGTAGTTGGCGTAAATTTTATTAAGGGAATTAAAATTAACGAATCTTTCGGTGTTTATTTTTAGGACTTATTTGCATATTCCGGGTTTTTGTTTTTATAGTAACTTTTAAGGCGATCAACCGATTTATTTTTGCATGAGTATCTTTTTTAATTGGAATTTTGAGGGACACTAATTTTGTACTAATTCTTAATGTAATTTAATATTGATAGTTTTGTAATATTTTTTAATTAATGAATAATTTGTAATCTGGTGTAAATTATTATGGGTGTATTCCAAAAATTAAAATGATTTGATTTGATTAATAATACTAGGATATAAAACAATTTACACTTTGGCACAATAATTATACTCAGCTACCATCTACCATCTAGCGCTGTTGGTTTCTGGTAAAAATATCTGATAAAAAGATAATCAGCATTACAGTACTTTAGTTTTTCTCCGACAGACTAGTTGCAAAAAAAGTACAAAAGATAAACCAAATGGTTTTAGAATCATTTATTAAAATTATCACCGTGAGAACATTCAAAGCAAATGAACTCCTTTTTCAACACACAGTGTTTCAAAAACCGATAAATCTAGAAAAAAATATGGTTTCCCATTAATTGATCCCTCCACTCCCAATAAACAAGTGAACCACTAACTATATTAGTTAACTCTGCCCTCCAGTGCCTCGGGTCGTTCCAACTAAAAACTGCATAGGGGTGAACACAATTTGTCATCAGCACAACTTTCAACAATTGACGCAAATGATTCCATTGCGTGAGTTTTACGTTTTCATTGGATTTCTGTGTTCTTAAGTTAATTGAGCGTTGGAACTTTTCTACTTTTGTTATGAATAGGAATTAACTGCTTCAGGTTGATATTTTTCCTTTTAACGTTATTATTTTAACGAGCAAGTTTTAGTATCTTAAATAAACTCTCATGCTAGCATCCTCTCATAATAGACTAATTGCACATCTTACTCACACTCACACACACACTCACAAACACTCTCGCCCTCACTTCCACTCTACATCATTACATACAAACTTTTGAGTGAATTTTTCTTTTGTAATTGTAAATTTTACTATAAGACTTCCTTAAAGCTGTGTGTCTGGAACAAATTAATGTCTTCCATGTAAGTTGTATGGGGCGTTGATAGCTGCGCCACAGTATTTTACTTTTGCAGCTATATTCGTGTCTTTTGTTAATTTATACCTAAATTGTTCCTAATAAATAAATTCTAATTCTATTTACTTTTAAATTCGCTGAAACGTTGCATGGTCAAGCTTTTATTTTTATTATGGAAACTTCGATTTTTTATATCACCTTTCGAAGGCTCCATTATACACACTGAAAGGTTTTAATATTTTTCTAATAAGACCTTTGAAAACCGTTACCACAAAACATTATATCAACAACAAAGGCATTAAATACTTGGAACGGATGATACCCTAAAAGACACCATCTGAAATACAATAAAATTAGGAAATATTCCGAATGAAATCGACGGCAAATACTAGGGGACCAAGTGACGTGAGGGTTCAAACGGAACTACGCCCTCTACCGGTTTGTTTTAATGCAATTGTCATGCAAATTCCAGAATTAATCGCACCCGCTTAGAATTTTAGAAGTTTTATGACCTTTATTACCATTGGCATAAGTATTATTTTATTAAAATTCAAATTCCCTTTTGTTTGAAAATGATAATTGTTAAAATGCAGGGAAAATCTTGTGAGGTCGTGCTTCCGATGTGGAAACCGGAATTGTATGGTAGAATTGTATGATTGTACTAGATAAGTTTATGGAATTTTGCATAAGTAATGCGATATTTTAATAATGACGTCTTGTAAACTATTAATAAGTCATACTTTCATTTCAGAAAACATGCATTCATCTTATAAGTGGCTACACAATGTCATTAAGTAATTTGTAACACATTTCTTTCCGAAATCATTCTTTAAAAATACAACAATTAAATACCAATCAATACACATCCTCAATTATACACAACACACAAGTCAATAACATCCCATCTAATATTATGCCCGAGCACATGAAAAGGGAATCAAAGCAAACAATACATCACGATTGGCAAATATGAAAATTCATAATAAAAGGGCACAATCGCTCAGAGTGACATCTACAAAAGAGTTTAAAAAAAATTGATCCAATTACACGTTCTATTTTTGAATTTTATTTTTTCAAATTCTGGGACGTGTGGCCCCCTAGGCGTTTGATTAACAGCCAAATTTATCATGGTCCCCACTTTAAATTAAAAAAGTAATAAGGATAATTCGCGTATATTACTGTACCTGCTGGTTCAAGTACCTACCTTTTAGTATTCATCATTTGTTTTTATTAGGTACGTACTTTTATGTTTTATGTGTGTGGAAGAGATTTTTCGGCGGAATTCGCTTGTTATGCTTCGCAAATTCTCGCTTGTACACACGGCTACACATCAAGCATTTTCAGTATAAGCTGGTCTCGCATTGTATATGATTTCTGTACAGTGCGAGATCAGCGTAAACTGGAATTGTATAGCTTTATGTGTAGCCGTGTGTACGTACCTAAATGAATCAAAAAAGTTACGAGAATTTAATGTTTCAACGTAATTAAATGTTTTAGAGGTGAAAATTAACAGCAGATATTTTGTACGTTATCTTCAAACACCTTTTGGCAATCAATAAAAAAATATTTCAAACTTAACACAACTTAGATATACTTAGTAGCATATTCCGAATGATCTTACTACAAAAATGATCCACGCATAGCAAAATCCGGACCCAAGCCTCATTAAAATATTAATATTCATACAGTAAACCATAAAAATATTCAAATACGGACTTCCCATATCGAATAGGGTGACCATACCGCGTCAGGTGTACGGAACGTCCCTAGCTACTGTTTATTACCGTCATATTTCAGCCCCTGAAAAAGACGGAACCCTAGTTGATTTGCATCTGACAACGACTTGGCGTAATAACCAAAGGAACCCTAATTTTGGGGGAATTATAGGTATTGCGTAGATGCTGCGTTTTAGATTTTTATGGGAAGATTTAGAGGTGGTTGTAGGATGTTTTTTGCTATGTATAATGACGAAAATAAGAGCGCGTATGATCTTTAGGTCACTTAAAGCTTGAAAAATAATAAGTCTCAAATGGGTGAAATAAATAAAAATAAAATGAAAATTGTTTAATTCAGGTATAGTGTATATACCCATAGTAAAATTACAAAAATAAAAAAATTACAATCCATTAAAAATTAAAATTAAATTACATGCATCACAATTAAAAATTAAATGAAACACACACACACACACACATGAAATGGGTAACATAAACAGTAAAATCTGAAACGTCATCGTGGTTAGCTTAATGTGACGGGATTCTGATTCCCACACGAAATAAATATTTTTTTAGCCAAAAATGGTTGCTTCCCGGTTGTGTCTGTGTATGCAAATATGTGAGATTTGTTTGCATACACACTTATAATACGGAAAAGAAAAATAACGACGAGGAAAACTCCTTGAAAAAACCAAAATAATTGAACCTTCATTCCAGATGTGGTAACTTAGTTTAGTTGGTAACTTATAATTATGAACGTTTTCGAGTAAGTACAATAAGCTAGTCGAAGACCCTTTTCACTCTGTTTAAAAAAATACCCCACCACAAAAAAGTACCTAATTACCTACCCAAGAACAAAAAGAAACCTCAACGTCCGTTCAAAACCGGACTACTTAAGAACCAAAGGACCGAGATCCCCCACAGTACTTCCTCTAGAACAATTTGCGATCATTGAGGAGCGAGGACCACCCGCCGACATCAATTGGTCACTTTACCGCTGCACCAAGTCGCATTACCACTTCCTGTCACAATTATATCGATAAAATGAGGAAGTGAGGGAATTGTGGGAAGTAGGAAGTACCTACTTAGAAATGAGGTTGATTTCTGATAATGTGTGTTGTGAAGTTTATTGTGTCAGATGACTTTTTATCAGTTGTTTTTGGTAATAACTGTAAAAAGCGTAGTCAGTTGAAGACGTCAAATGAAATTAATCTTAATGATATATTAGGATAAAAGTTTATATTGTGTCTCGTTCAGAGTCCTTGAGCTGCTCCATAAATTTTCAAGTATTTTAGAAAAAGAAAGGATTTTTAAGTAAGATTCTGGAGCTTCTATTTTCGGCATAGGTACTTACATTATAAAATATTCAAATTACGGCGCTGTGGTAGTGAAACGCGCGTGCAAGAGCAATGTTCTTTTTTTGAAATTCATAAAGATACCACGAATTGAGTAGTGAGAATGTGGCAAGCAAAGGAGTTGCATAATGCAATTTGGTACAACATTATAACACTCGTTTGGATGATATAATGGTTACTATGACACTGGTTGTTTTAATGTTGGCATTAAGCTAACTGTTTCAGAAACTATTATAGAGGATTTATAGCATAGGTGTAGATAAAAAACAATATACTTATCACTAGTTTAACATACTAGTGATTTTTTTTTGGGTGGGAAATTATCAAATAACTTCTCCCGCTCTGGGCGGAGCGGGAGGGCGTGTCATACTTTTACTGACTAAACCCATCCGTGTTCTTTCCGTTGTCAATATTCCACAACAATAATGACACCTACAGCTCTTGAAAGCAGTTTAGATGTGCTAATCGCGTTCAAATTAATTGCTGAAAGCCCTTAGAAGAGGCATACTACCTAGCTTTGACCTGTAAATTGCAATATTCTGGATTAAGGAGCATACCATGCCAACTAGGTAGCTTGTTAATTTTACACATGTCCTCAAAGCTAGTTTTACCAAACCTTCGATCCAAAATTGAATGGCTCGCGAAATTCATCGGGTTTCCATCCGATAGCCTTTGATACCCAGACAGCCGTCGGCGGATCAACACTGCATCACATAATGCTCTCCTTACAACTGAAAATGCACTTTATTACGTGGACTTAAAACTGGATATTACTGCAGACGAATGTTTGGTAACACAAAGCTTTGTATTTGCTGAAGATGTAAGTGAGTTTGGACTTTATTGAGTTGGTATAAGAGTGTCGGAGGTATATAGATTTGTTTGAAATGGAAGGTGGTCACAGCATTCGATATAACGCCTCGAAATTAAGCGAGAATTGAAAATATTTATTTCACATGTTACTGTGTTTTAACCCTTTGAGTGGCCAGTATTATTTATTCGAATTTAAAATACTTTAAGTAATGAGGCTGGTCTGTTGATTTTAAATAACGTATTTATTTTATCATGTTTTTCTTGTTTGACAAATAAAAATTAAACCTTCTTTTCTTTTTTTCAGGTAAATACTTCGAGATATTGGCGTGGTGATGGAAATATCTACCTTTTGGGTGGCAAGTTCGATACCTGTGCGTAAACAAACATTTGTTTGACCAATCTGTTTGTTCCGTCTGACCGTGTAGGTAAGTTTGTACGTGTGATTTGAGTGTGTAATGACACTCACGACACAGGATATCTCAAAACGGAAAATGAATGTGAGTGCACTTTTAGTTACGCAGAATATCAGATTATTTATTTGAACGAAAGTAGAAGACATTTTCATCATTCATAAACTAATGCTGTTTTCACAAATTTTAATAATAATTGAACAAGTATTCTGAGATTTTCCTAGAATATCATCAACGTAAAAGCATTCTATAGAAGTTACCTCCAAGGACAGTCCGGTGTTCAAGTGAAAATCTACCCCTAACACAAAGATGTTTCTCAAATAACCTTTATACAAAGAAACCGTTGACAGCGGAGAGCTAAAAAAATAAACTTTCAGAACCTAACCCTTAGGAACTACGTAAGAAACCCGCCTAAAAAGTTTTCAGCGACAAACTGTGCCCCCCCCATCAAGTCTAGACTTCAGGTGTCCATCGAAAAAAGTCCCTGTCCGGAACGGACCCCTATTAAAAACATTTTCCCCATTTCAACCCTAATTCTTTTTACTTTTCTAAATTCTAGCAGACGGTTATTTTGCTATAACCTGTTTATAGCTCTTTCAATATTGTTCGATGTAAATTAGGGGAAGTTTCCGAAAAAGTTTTCAACTGTTTTGTGTGCTTTTCAATTATTTTTTGTTTATTGATTAGGGGGAGAATCTTGAATAAGTGGTCTGCTTTTTAAGATGCTTATAAAGCAGGCTTCAGTCATGCAGAATAAATAAACAATAAAATCAATCTGGCATAATTTCGCTCCTTTCATTAATTTTATTAGTTACATTCTTGAAGAAGCTAACTCTAACAAAATCCCTGTTGTCTCGATATGAGTCTGACTGTGATCTACTGACTAAAAATTCACTGACAGATAATGTACACACGGCTACACATCATGCTATACATTTCCAGTATAAGCTGATCTCGCATTGTACAAGATTTCCGTACAATGTGAGGTCAGCTGATACTGGAAATGTATTGCTTGATGTGTAGCCGTCTGTACAGGCGAAACCGCTGGGTTTAGAAGCATTTATTTTTGCAAATTATTGGGAGTTCCTTTTAGCAGGTGATCACTAAGGAAAGATTTTTGACAATTCATCTCCTCATCATCTGCCCAGCCTTTTCCCAATTATGTTGCAACATTTATATCTGTAACTTTTATGGTGTACATAATAAAGAGTATTCTATTCTATGTTGGGGTCGGCTAACTGGATGCACCTAAATACCAGTATTTCACATGGAGCGACTGCCTATACCTCCACAACCCAGTTATTGGGAAACACGATACCCCTTGGTAAGACTGGTTGTCAGACTTTCGGGCTTCTGACGGCCCGTAACAACTGTCAAAGATCTTAAAATGACAGCCGGGACCAATGGCTTAACGTGCTTTCCGAGACACGGGGGGATCTCGGTATGTAAAGATGGTTACCCATCCAGGGACTGACCTCGGCAAGCTATCGACCCGTGTGGTTGTTATTATTCATCCCTTAAAGGAGTTAAATGCAAGTTTGTTTGATAAGCTAGAAACTAAAAATTAAATATGAAATTCCAGAAACAAATTCAAAAAACCAGTTGTGTGCTATTTACCCGACTGCGTGACGCAAACGAGGGTAATGTGTTTATCAGCCTATGTATGTATGTATGTTTGTTCCTTTGTGGTACTCTAGAGACCAAACGCGTGAGCCGATTTTGATGATTCTTACGTCAATCGATTTGTCTTAAACTTGTGAATGTCATTTAGATTCTGAAATAATAACATAGGTACTTATCTTGCATTCATTTATACGTATAATATCTAAATTATTCCATAGTACATAGTACACATCAGTAGAGTACCAAAATTCGGACAAATTCAAGATGGCCACCAATCGCGAAGGGGTAAGGGGCATTTAAGGGTATTTAGAACCCAAAGTTTTTGAAGTAAATATATAGGTACGGCTTGCTTTGCATTCCAAAAGCCTAAACATTATTGTTTAGTTAATTGTTTCGTTGGCCGTACGATTCAATTTACGCTTTATTAATTTTAAGCGGTTTCTAGAAACGTTCACAGTTGCGCAAAAAGTTTTTGAATTGCAATGTGGTTGTGTGTGGTTTAACTGGAATTGTGTAACGGAAGTTTAACGTGTTAACATGTTAATTGAATGTTCAAGTTATGTTTGATTATTTTTTGTGATTTATATGCATAATCAGTTCAATTAAATAAGAGCAGGATAGAGACCTATATTAAAAGCCCTGTAATCGCGTGGTAGATTACCTACAAGAGAGACATGTTGAGAGCATCCAGGATCAGTGTCTGTTAAATGTAGCTCTTAAACACTTATTTATAAGCGTTGGTTAAAGTTAAGTAATGATTAACTTCTGCTTAACAATGTTTTTTTTAGGTTTAAACGTCTCTTAACTTAAAGCAACGTTTAAAAATAGCTTAGGTATTATTGTACACAGTATGAAAACGCCATACATGCAAAAAAAATATTTCCATAAAAAAAAAAGTTTATTTTTATTAAGATATTCCCAAAAAATATTAAATTGATACGCTCTGTATGCGCACTTGTATTTTATATATATTTTTTTTTAATGTTATTTTTTTTTACATACCTTGGCGATAAACTGTTGCAGGTTAAAGGCAACACTTTTCGTTAATTAACATACTGTTTATCTACCTTTTCTGTTCCATAAACATCAATAACTAATTCAGCCACGCCGTTAAACTCCAAAGTACAGCACAAAATCCGTATGATTTATTCAAGTTTACACACGAATTGTAATAAATAGTCGTCCGTTGCAGCCTGCAACTTGTTATCATTTGCACCCTTCCATTGTTTGCATAAGTCACTAAACGCACCCCTGCTAATGAAAACCTGGGGAAAATTCGGGAAAACTCGCAATAATAGAGGGGACGAGCAGGGAAGTATAGGCTGACACGTTTTGTTGTAAATTATAACAGTGTGTTACTTTAAAAAAAACTTTACAGTAGATATGTTTTTGAAAGTAATGTGGCAAATCGATTTCGTGACATACTGCTATTTACATCATTCAATCACTATTGAATATAATATAATGACTCAAAGATGCACCCATTTCTCAATCACCTTGATTTCATCATAACAACAATATTTTTTAAACTACGTACGGTATTAGTAGATAACTTTAATATCATTGAACCTCAAAAGCTCAAACGAAGAAACTTTTCTTCTCAGGGGTAGTCATATAGGAAATGTCGACTACATCTAGCTTATTTAAAAAAAAAAAAATGACGTGTAAAAGTGATTCTAATATCCTATTTACAGAATAAACGATTTCATTTCACTGAAATTCGATTTTTGACGTGAATAGGTACGTCTTTAAATTTGCTTCCAGAGGCAGCTTCAATAATCCGTACAAAAAAAACCTTACCCGTTATGCACGCAAAAAACAGCCACACTCCGATTTGTTTTTTATTGCTGAGGCCACTCTGAGACGTATTTTCTATATGAATGAATGAATGAAATGCACTGACCCCAGCGTGGTTAAAGCAGACTCGACTGCTCGAATGAACCTAAAGATTCACACTATAGTTGTGAAAAAGTAAAAGGCCCGTTTTGACATTTAACTTGAATCGATTTATCGTGAGTATCGAGTACAGCGTCGTATGGTTACTTCACTAGTTACGTGGCGCTGGTCGATCGCGACGCAACGTCGAAGAAATGTCAAAACGGGCCTATTATTTTTTTGACAACTTTAGCCCCTGGAGCCTCATCTTTCATGGGACTACAGAGACCATTGCATATCAAAGAGTAGACCTAGTAGTACAAAAATAGTTTTATGTTTGTCGACGAACTTATGTACAAATAACATGTATTCCCCAAAGGGTTAGGCTGAGGTGTCCCTGCCAGCCACTCTGAGCCGTATTTTCTGTAAATAACTGTTACTGACGCCTTTCTTTTCATAGCCAATAGCGGTTAAAAAAGTTACTTGGAGTTTTTCAACACCAACAATATTTTTAAACTATCTATACAATGGTCTCTGTGGTCTCATGAAACATGAGGCTTCAGGGGCTAGTGTGAATCTCTGGGTTCATTCGAGCAATCGAGTCTGGTACAACCACGCTAGGGTCGCTGCATTTCATTCATTCATTCATTCATATCGACAACCGCCTGTATACAGCACACAGATAAATTCAAAAGGGCAGTGCACACTGAAATTGGGCGAAACTCAAACTTATGTAGATCCACGACAGATGTCGCTGCTCCCCTCGATTATAGTATGCAGATTAAGTGGGAATACCCCTCTATGCTCACCGTAACGTAGTTTTGAACCCACCTGTTTTTCAAAAATGGATTTTCAGAATTGTTTTGCATTTTACAATTCGATTGGTTACAGTAGTAGCGAAGGGACTTTGGTTTGCATAATTTTCGTTGTGTGGTTTTACCATACTTTCTGTTTTATAAGCACTTGTCTATCTGTCTATGATATGACTGGTTTATTGATAAAAATATAAATATACAAGGTGTAACATAAATAACGCACAACCTCTTAAGGGGTCATTGTACTCATCATTATGAACAACTTTTACTACGGGACCAAACCTAAAATCGTGAACAAAAATCTGCGGTTCCGTAAATGTATGTGCTCATAACTCGTCAATGTAGGAAACAGCTGATTTATTTTTGCGTGGGTTTGATCCCTCACAGGTGTTTTACTTGGTTTTAATAATTTCGTCATCACTGCTCTCAAAACGGTAAAGGAAATCGACATGTCCTAGAACTAAAAATTCGAAGACATGTGACATCCACCAACCCGCACTGGGCCCGCGTGGTAGATTACGGCCCATTCCCTCTCAAAGAGAGGAGGCCTGTGTCCCAGCAGTGGGAACATTATAGGCTGATGATTATGATGTTTATTGGAAGTATGATATAAAGAACGTAATTGATTATCACTTCCTGCGATAACTAAGCAATTTTTTAAGGTCATTACGTATGTCGACTATTGTTGATGTTTGTTTCAAGTGAATTATCTGTTGGGTTTTGAGAACCGATGAAAGACACAGTTATAATTTCAATGATTTCATTATTGAGTTTATTTGGCAGGAGAGGTAAGACTGCGCTATCGCTTAGTCCAGACGGAACACTGGCGTCTAAACTATAATAAGTTAAGCACAATGTAAATATGTATAAAGAGAAAGACTCTCAAATTACTTAAGTGGGCTGGATATATTATTATTTTGTTGTATTCCAACATTATCAACCCCAGAAAAACATCGTATTTTCTCATTTTATTATAATCGATGAACTTCGTTAACTTCGTTACTTTTGTTTGTATGTCTTTGTGTATCTTTTGCATCTACATGGTAAAATATGGCTGATCTCGTAATAATTTTTGTTAACCTTTATATCCATATTTGAAAAACAACTTTATTTTTATCTTCTTTGTTTAAACTATGTAAGTAAACTTTTAAATTAGTCTTAGAGTAAACCTTTATTTATTAAAAGTGCTCTTTAACGTTTTATTTCTATAAAATCGTTACAAAGATATGGCTAAAAAAAGACCCCACAATTTTCACTGTCCCCACTAGATACCCTCTATTTATTTTCTCTAAAACCTGGTGTACATTATTAAGTCCCGTATGAAGCCATCAAAACCAAGTTTATAATCTCCTGGGCTATGAATAACTTAGACATGTTCTGACATCTTGTGTAGGGCTACCTTCTAATGAAAATTACGTTCTTATAAATAAACTCTTCTAATATAAGTCAGAAGGGATTCAAATTATAACAACACTATTATCTATAAATGGGTAATTTTTTGCAACAAATAAAATAGGTTTATAACTTTGTTATTATTGGTAATAATATAACAATGCAAAAACTCTAGTACACTACAGACCCTGAAATTTACCAACAAAATGTACGGTCTAGGTAACTGCCCTTTTCATATTTTCTTAAAACTTGTAAGTGAATACGATGCGAACAGATTCTACAGGGTGTTACAGTAACTGCGTGCCATAGCTTAGGTGTAGGTTCAGTATCGATAAAGGAACCCGGGAAAAAAAAAAGACAAAAATAAAAAACACAAAAAAAATATTGCAAGATCAACCTAATTTAGTACTTACTAACATAAAATAGCAATCGTTTAGAATTAAAATTATTTTATTTGGCAATCCTAAGCCCGTTAAAGTACGAAGCGACTTACTTTTTTTATGTTTAAGTAATTAATTTTCGTTTATTTTTTTTTCCGGGTTTCTTTATCTATACTGAACCTACCCCTATGCCACGCAATTTATTTAACACCCTTTATACATTTTATTACGAAATTAAACAAATTACTCTGTGAAAGAGCTTCAACACATGAACATGTCTAAAATATCGAGCAAACAGCTGATGTCAATTATAACCTCCACCTTAAGCCCATGTTTTACCACCTCCTTAAAGACTTCCACACACATTGTTTATCTCAAAATATCTCCTAAAATCTTGCTTTTATTTATCTTGCAACCCTACAGGTAAGTTCGCTCATCATTTATTTACGCGTGCGTAAAATTCTCCCCCTAATTTGGGTAATTATTTGAGTAGGGAATCTGCTATTCAAATATTGAAAGTGTAGGTACATCCCTTTGAAGTTCCTCTCAGGTTTCGGGCAAAATAATGAGTTATGAACTGTATAGGTTTTCGGCTTGACATTGTATGGTTTTTGTGTGTGTTTTTCCCCTTCTGGCCTACCTACCCCTTATTAGTAATAGGAGCTTAACTGAGAAGAGATATTGACAGAGCTGTTATATTTTAACGATGATAATTAAGCAGATTTTTAAAAAGCGATTGCATTATATTGTCTTAAAATCTGATTCAGAATCCTTAGGTCCTTTGAAAGAAAAAAAGAAAAAGAAAGAAAGAAAATTTGTTTATTCTGCACAAACAAAACGCACATTACAATAAAATAAGATGAAATAACATAAATTGCACACAAGCAAAGTAGCCAAAAGCCTCATAATCAAACAATAAAAAGTTTGACAATCTTGTCCATTGCCAGATGTCAGGGCCAGGTACCAAAGACAATTTAAATTGCGTAATTATTACTTTGCAAAAATATCTTCAAAATCGGTTTCGAATTTATCAAAATCAACTTGTTAGGACAAAGAAAGTTACAATATCAGATCTTTAAAGTGTTTTTTTTAAATAATATCAAGATGCTCAAGCTAGCCTAAGAATTTGCCATACAAATAACACTGGACACAAAATCTCTGTTACCCGCCAAACCTGTAGGAATGTATTACTATTCCCTATCCGATTTAACAATTTCCAAAAGGTACACAGTCCCAAAAAACTAATAAACGCTCATCTTTATTTGATGTTAACCCTGTGCTCGAATGGTAAAGCGAATGGTAAAATTTCCATTTCACTAGAATACCTGTTACTTCAAACAGTCGATGTATAACGTTTTAAGTCCAAAATAAACACCTTCAACCCTTTAATACGAACGGGGTACAAACGACCCCATTTCACGCTCCTATAATTGGTGACGGTTTTCAAAGAAGGAAAATTTGTTTAAAAGAAAATTTTGTGTCCACTGCGTTTATTGAAAATAAACAAGAGTGTTTTGCTTTTGATTATTATTTTTACTTTGTTTGTTACTATAAAATTCAATTACAGCGTGTTTATTTAAAACTTAATTTATTTTATAAAAACAATTGTGTAAATCTGAATAGTCAACACTATTTAAAAAATAACAGATACATCGTTGTTAAAATATTCTCATAAAATATCCAATACTCTTTTGATAGATGAAAAAGCAAATTGATAGTGTTAAGCGCAAAATTCGCATACGCAAAATTGCATTTGCATGTATGATGAATGTAAATCGGGATTCAATATTGTTTTTGGAACGAAGTGCCTCTGCACACTTTACGAATGAGATTTAGACCGAATAAAATGTAACATTTTAATCGTCACGACACTGGTACGCTTTTGCTGTCGCTGAAAACTAGCGCTGGGGCGCTGGGTCTCGCATAGAGTAGCAGTATTCAAAATCAAAAGTCTGTTATTCAAACTAGGCTATTAATAATATTTTTTCACTACTCTTTCTCAAAAAGTCCGTCATTTTAGCGTACCAGAGCGGGGCTAAAATATATCATCCTCTAGGGGAAAAAGTGTTGCTAAAAACCTATTATAACTCGGTTTCTATTTACTCCCTCGCTAAAGCTCGTGAGTAACACTACCTCGTATACTATAATGATTCATTTTAGCCCCTTGTATAACAATCTACTATTTATTCATTATAATTTTAACGTTCGAAAAGTGCTGATTCTCATCAAATAAAAATTACAAAAAAATTAATAAAAAAATGTTAAAATTACATAAGACACGTCCCCCAGAAACGTCCGCTCTTCACCACTTCCTAGTGCTTTAGCTGGGAAGAAGTGGCACAACAAACTTCCTGCAGCAGCACAGTTGAGCATTATGCTGAGCGATGGCCGTTATGCGTGGATGTGACGCATATCTCCCCCCAACTTGTTCTTTCCTGTTTTTGTTTTTTTTCTCTGTTTACCGCAAATGAAAGTATTTTCTTTCTTATTTTCTTTTCTCTCATTCGTCAAGTGTGTAAAAGTAAAAAGAACATCGTTCCAACTGGGTGTCCCACGACACCTCTCGACTGTTTTTTTCTCTTTCTAAACTTATTTTTATCCGACTGCCAAGGAAGGGTTATGTTTTTTACCCGACTGCCAAGGAAGGGTTATATTTTGCGCGCGTATCTTGTATGTATATTTGTTTGTAATTTTTTTAATTACTTCGTATCTTCCAAACGGCTGGATGGATTTCGACAGTTAAGGTATCGTTATATTCGTCATAAAACCTCAAGTTTTTAGTGCATTACTTTAAATTGTCTTTTTTGCAGTCGGGTTTTTGATAATGTTTTTAATTACTTATTTATTTTGATTGAACTCAACTTTTTGTTGAGGACGTCAAAGCCGATAAACTCAAATATTAATACTTCCTTATCTTACTATTTGTGTGAGGATGCGTGTATCTATTCGAGACCCAACCCTATTGAAACCATACAACACAATTTATGTCGATTACACTCAAAATCGATTAACACCATCCCGTATAATCTTAACCTGCTCTACCTGAACAAACTCAGTCTATCAGTCCCGAGTGAGGTGTATTGTGTTCTTTGTATGTTGGGGTCTATGGTACCCCATTAGCATTTAAGGGTTATGGCCTTTTGTAGGCCTTAACTTAATCGGTTTGTGGCAGCGCGCAGAATGAATTTGAAGTCACGTGCCATCGATACATTTTACGCTGTAGTCTTTGGTTAGCGTAAATTGTTAGCGTAAGCGGGGGAGGGGTTAGCTTAAAAAGGAAGGTGTTCCAAATTTGTAATCAGCTTTAACAATGTAAAAAAAATTGCCTTTAAAACGAGTCATCGTTTATGATTAATGTGAATAAAATGCTTAATGCTGACAATTTCTTGTAACATCAATGACGACTAGTAATTAAAATATCTACCAAGCGTAACTAGAGAAAAATTATAAGCAAATTAATAAGTTAAAATAACATAAACATAAATCGTCTGTGTAGTGCCGGACGTAAAGAATAGCACCATCCCATTTCTTCCCGAGGATTTCGTAAAAGGCGACTAAGGGAATACTAGACTAGGGGGTTCTAGAGAATGGGCAGCAGCGTGCTCTATGCATTTTAACACCATACTGCGACAGCTAACCTGCCTGCCAAGCGTGGCGATTATGGCAAAACCCCCTTTGGGGGAGGCCTATGTCCAGCAGTGGACGTCATTCGGCTGAAATGATGATGATGATTGAGTGACGTTCTGTAATACGAGCCTAAAAGTCTCTGTGAAATCGAAATAAAGCCTGAAGCTGAGAACAATGTCAAAACCACTTTACAAAAGTCACAAGAAAATACCGGAAAGTCTGCACATATTATCTCCAACATATTTAAAAAAATCTCTGCATTTACAATCACGCCGCTGCATTCAATACGACACACCATACCTCCATCTTTTTATTGCTTCACAACATTCTGGAACAATAGACGTAAACACTGTATTAAACTCCAAGCGAAGGTTATAAGACGGCGACCGGTACACCATTGTTCTGTCCATCTTTAGTTGGCAAGTCGAGAGTGCTACGATGTCTTCATATTACACCTTACAGGTTATGGCGTTTTAGAGTTTCTATTAAGGCGGCGATAACCGACTTTTAATGATTTTATACTGAAGATCACGTCTAAACGAGTAGTATTAATGATTTAAAAAAAATATATGTTATATTAGAGCATTTTCTCAATAATTGAATATGTGAGTATTTTAGATTATGTTTATATTACATAGTGAAATTAATGTGTAAATTTCTGTCTAACGTGGATAAAAAACTGAGAATGGCACAAAATCTATCAAGCGTATTTTTCTGAAACCTTCACCAATTTAAAGATAATTTAATTATTGATCTTTTAGTATACGCGTTTTATTAAAATACCTTTTGTTTTGTGTATAATAAATTAATAATGCGTCAAATTGGGGACAGCGCTCCTTGCTGGGCGTGTCCTATTACTGGCTGAACGTACGACGCGTTGCGTGAGCTCTGTACAGAACACGCTAGCTAACCACTCAAGGTCACTGGCATATATCTCCGTCTTAAGAAGTTTTAAAGTGTGAATGTGCCAATTATAATTAAGTACTTGAATAAGAATATAATAATGTCCTAACTTAACTAAAACTATTGCAGCAAACGAAAATATGGCGTCGAACAATTCATCCGCATCGCTGTCGACTGATAATGTAGCCAAGAGACTGTCGGCATTGGCAATCTTATCCGTGGCCTTGTAAAAAGCCAGCCAGACACAATTTTTTTTGATATGAAAAAAACAAATTATTAGTATGGGACCTACACAATGATGTATTAAATAGGAAGATCGGCCACTCTCTAACATCACGTAAATATAAAATGGACCCGATGTCGTGCCTCATGTGCTCGACAACCGAAATAGATAGACATATTACGCGAGCTGTAGCGGGAACGAGATCGCAATAATTGTCACCGTTACGTACCCATAACATCTCGCAAACAAACTACGATTCAGGTATTCCCCGCAAACCGGGAGTAATGTAGGTCGATTGTGTCCTTTCCCCTAATTTATGCGGTCCACATCGAGAAGCGCGTACCATATCTTCCTATTTAATACATCAATGGACCTACATTAAATAAAAAAAAAACAATAAGTACGCAATTTTAAAAAGAAGTGATGGGAAAATGTCACTCCTCGATTAACGAGAAATTTAAGATAGTTATAATATTTTTATGCAATTTAACGACATACCAACTTATGTTTGAATGCCTAATTTAAGGTAAAAAATGGTACAAGGATCACAATCGTTTTTAGGGTTTCGTACTTCAAAAGGAAAAGGTCACGGTTCAGGTCAAGGTCACACAGCACAAGTAAAGGAAAAAATCCGAAAATTGTTCATTTGTAGTTTTATCACATAATAAAAATTGCGTGTATCTCGCAAATAAATCAAAACCTATAGGATACTTCTCGGTGACCTAAAATCATGAAATTTGGTAAAAAGCACGGTCTCATAGCACAAGTAAAGGAAAAAGTCTGAAAATCGTTAATTTGTAATTTTATCACAATAACATAACAAAAAAATATGCGATTACAAATTTAAATTTGCAGTGGGAAAATGAACCGTGGCGTATATAAATGTATGGGAGAACATGTTTTTCAACCACAATGTTAAGTTTGTTTTTGGGATTAATTCATCCCATTTACGAAAACCGGCCAAGTACGTGTCAGACTACGCACAATTAAGGAATTGTGCGTAGTCTGACACGGACTTGGCCGGTTTTATTTAATACCATAATATATGTCATATACCTATAATCCATGCAAATAAATAAACTATACTTTACTGAATTCTACCATCGTAAATATTTCTTGCTTACACATCGTGTGTTTTTCAGCGGCGGATTTGTATTTCAGACGGATCTGGTCGATACGGATTTGACAAAAATAGGAAAAACCTGGGATGATGATTACACTGGGTACGGTCGTGACGATTTGGAAAATGTAAAATAAATTGTTGCGTACATATTGCATTCCGGTAACGATGATGGTGAACTATTTGTATGCAATACCGATCATTTAGTTTTACATGCATAGGCAGTAAGTTTAGCTATTTTATGGCGCCGAAATTCCGATAAAACTGTATTATTTTTCTGCTTTATGCTATTTTAAAACCTCTTACTTATTGTTCTAAAGGTGGGTTTAGACCAAATGAACATACCATAACCAAAAAAAAAACTTTTGTTGATATTCTTGACGTTTTATTTATTTAATTAACAGTTTATGTACACACATATAAACAGACAAGAAGAAAGGAACAGAAAAATACGTACAAATGTGGTGCTTATTTTAAATGAAATCTCTTCCAGCATACCTGCGATAGTAATGTACACAAAGAGATGTAGACAACGTGTGTAAGAGAAGAAGAGGAAACAAAAAACATAAAATAAAAAATAAATACTATTCAAAAATCATCATTCATTCATTTTAGAATGGAGATTATCAAAAAAAATGCTCTATTTCTGTTTACAAAAAAAAAAAATGATTAATTTGTGCTTTCGCTTGTTTGGTCTAACCTGGCCTTAGCTAAACAATAATGTGCTAAGCCGAACACAAAAAACAAAAACTATAACATTCAGAGACATTGCAAATTCCATTCCATAACTTAACTTTAAACTGGGTGATCTCTACGTAGGTGTGTTCTACACCTACTTAAAGATAGATAGTCCAGTTTTTAAAATTCTAACTTTTTTCCGTCTATGGTAAAGTTCCTAATACAAAACTGACAACTTAGTACCGAACTAAGTTTTCAGTTTTGTATAAAGAACGGTATTTCAATCACAGTTACGTTCTTATTACAAAAACTGGCTCCATGGTTTAAGCCATGTCAAAATATAAATCTTGTTTTATAATAAGTCGATTAAAGTGTATGCAACAAGCAAAGAAGTTTAAAACTGGATGATATCTACCTACTTGTACATACTTTCCAAACATCTATCATAGACCTCCCCTATTGTTTATAGCAAATTAAAACAACGCAACTTCCCCAGAAGCAGGTGTCAACTGCTCATGAAACCCTCCATCACTGGACCCTCACCATAAATAGAGCATCAGGTGTAACTCGGCACACAACGATGTGTTCTTATTTTTTTACTCAGTGATTTTATGGAACAGTTCTGTTGGGAACACGAGTTATTGCTGTATGAGGTAAGGTTATGGGTTTAGCTATAGGTGTTCTTGTATGTGGGATAGAGGGTAAGCAGATGTGGCTGTGCTCTTAGGCTTACTGTGGGCAAAAATGTTACTGTAAAAATAAATAGGTACATTGAAAAGTGAAATTGCATCTTGGTTTTTTTATTCAACTACCAAACATATTAAGTTATTCAGAATTAAAATAATATGTACATAAATAACAACTTGTATCTAATTATTTGTACTTGTATCTAAAACTATTCACAAACTAAAATAATTATAAGTTACTTATTGACGCAGATATATGCTTGTGACCTTGAGTGGTTAGCTTGCTTTTTCTATACTGAGCTTACGCAACGCGTCGTACGTTCAGCTAGTAATAGGACACGCCCATCAAAGAGCGCTGTCCCCAATTTGACGTATTATTAATTTATTATACACAAAACAAAAGATATTTTAATAAAACGCGTATGCTTTAAGATCAATAATTAAATTATCTTTAAATTGGTGAAGGTTTCAGAAAAATACGCTTGGTAGATTTTGCGCCATTCTCAGTTATCCGCGTTAGACATAACTTTACAAATTAATTTCACTATGTAATATAAACATAATCTAAAATATTCACGTATTAAATTATTGAGAAAATGCTCTTATCTATACATATATATAAAAGAAGAAACTGACTGACTGACATATCAACGCACAGCCCAAACCGCTAGGTCTAGAGATTCCAAATTTGGCACGTAGATTCCTTGTGAGGTCTAAGGGTGCACTAAGAAAGGATTTTTCAAAATTCACCCTCTAAAGGGGTGAAACGGGGGATTGAAGTTTATATGAAAGTCCGTCAGTTTTGAAGTTAGGATCTTCAAATTTTGGATTTAGGCTGATGATTGAAAAATAATTTACACGTGTCTCAGCGTTTTTGATAATTCCACTCCCGAAGGGTTAAAACGGATGATGAAGTTGTTTATGAGAAGTCACTAAATTTATTATCTAGGCTTATGGTTGGAAGCTAACGTAACGGTGTTGTTAGAATTTCAACCCATAAGGAATGAAAAGGGGGATTTAATTTAATTTTTAATTAAAGTTCTTTATTTGTAGTGTTCCGTACCTCAAAAGGAAAAAACGGAACCCTAATAGGATCACTTCGTTGTCCGTCTGTCTGTCTGTCTGTCAGTCTGTCAAGTCCCTTTTTCCAAAGAAGAAACTGACTGACTGACTGACATATTAACGCTCAGCCCAAACCGCTGGGTCTAGATTCCAAATTTGGCACGTAGATTTCTTGTGAGGTCTAGGGGTGCACTAAGAAAGGATTTTTCAAAATTCACCCTCTAAAGGGGTGAAACGGGGGATTGAAATTTCTATGAAAGTCCGTCAGTTTTAAAGTTAGGACCTTAAATTTTTGGGTTTAGGCTGACGATTGAAAATTAATTTCCACGTGTCTCAGCGTTTTCGATAATTCTACCCCTGATGAGTCAAAAAGGGGGATGAAGTTGTTTTTGGAAAGTCCTTAAAAATCACAAAATTAAGTATCTATTATGGTTGGAAACTAACGCAACGATCTTGTTAGAATTTCAACCCATAAACGCCCGGTCCCACTTAGACGGACCGTCTGTTTTTTTTTTCACTAAGACAGTCCGTCTAAATGTGAAAATTGTCATATAAATTGTACTGCCACTGGCATATCCGTCTCTTTAGACGGACCGAGAAAACAGACGGTCTGTCTATGTGGGAACGGGCCCTTAGGGGTAAAGCGGAGGATGAAATTTTGTTTGTAATAAAGTTCTTTATTTTTTTAGTTAAAATCACCAATATTTCGGCTTATGGTTGGAAACTATAGGCATCCGCTAAGAAAGGATTTTTTGAAATTCAACTTTTAAGGAGGTGACCCTGGATTTTGTTTGTATGAAAAATGTTATTCCTTGAGTTAATAAATCTGAAACTTGGTACGAATACTAACCTAAGTAAATGATAAAGTTTAAGGGGGATATGGGGATGTCAAAGTTTGTATGGAAGAATTTTAACGCGTGGTCTGATTAAATCGAATCTCGGTGTTTTACGATACAATACCTAACACAGAATATAAAGCCTTACATGTTTTTGGGTTTATTCAAATGTAACCCTTACGGGGCAAAAGGTGGTAATTAAGTTTTAGGGAAAGACTCAAAACGAAGAGCGGTGGCCGCAACATGCATCCGCCACATGCGTCTGCAATTTACCGGCGAACGTCGAAGAGCGGTGGTCGCCAAATAGCGGTGGCCGCCACACAAGGGTGGCCTTCAAAATATAGCGGAGGCCGCCACATAGGGTTGGCTGTCACATAGTGTTGGCATCCAAATAGAGGTGGCCGCTACATAGCGGTGACAGCCACATAGCAGTGGCCGCTACATAGCGGTGGCCGTTACATAGCAGTGGCCGCTACATAGCGGTGGCCGTTACGCGTAGCAGCGGCCGCTACATAGCAGCGGCCGCTACATAGTGGCGGCCGTTACATAGCGGTGGCCGTTACATAGCGGTGGCCGCTACATAGCGGTGGCCGCTACATAGCGGCGGCCGCTATATAGCGGTGGCCGCTACATAGCGGTGGCCGTTACGTAGCGATGGCCGCTACATAGCGGGGGCCGTTACATAGCGGCGGCCGCTACATAGCGGGGGCCGTTACATAGCGGCGGCCGCTACAAAGCGGGGGCCGTTACATAGCGGTGGCCGTTACATAGTGGCAGCCGCTACATAGCGGGGGCCGTTACATAGCAGCGGCCGCTACATAGCGGCGGCCGTTACATAGCGGTGGCCGTTACATAGCGGTGGCCGTTACGTAGCGGTGGCCGCTACATAGCGGTGGCCGTTACATAGCGGTGGCCGCTACATAGCGGCGGCCGCTACATAGCGGACGCCGTTACATAGCGGCGGCCGCTACATAGCGGGGGCCGCTACATAGCGGGGGCCGCTACATAGCGGGCGCCGTTACATAGCGGCGGCTGTTACATAGCGGTGGCCGCTACATAGCGGCGGCCGCTACATAGCGGGGGCCGTTACATAGCGGCGGCCGCTACATAGCGGGGGCCGTTACATAGCGGCGGCCGCTACATAGCGGGGGCCGTTACATAGCGGTGGCCGTTACATAGCGGCGGCCGTTACATAGCGGCGGCCGTTACATAGCGGTGGCCGCTATATAGCGGTGCCGTGACATAGCGGTGGCCGTTACATAGCGGTGGCCGCTACATAGCGGTGGCCGTTACATAGCGGGGGCCGTTACATAGCGGCGGCCGTTACATAGCGGTGGCCGCTACATAGCGGTGGCCGTTACATAGCGGTGGCCGCTACATAGCGGTAACAGCCACATGACAGTGGCCGCTATATAGTGGTGGCCGCCAAATAGCGAGTGGTGGCCACCACATAGCGTCCGAAATTTGGCGGTGGGCACCAAATAACGGTGGGCGCCACAAAGCCGGTGGCCACCAAATAGCGGTGGCCGCCACATTGCGGCGGCTGCCAAATAGCGATGGGTGCCACGTAGTGGCCACCACATAGTGGTGGCCGCCAAATGGCGGTTGCCGCCAAATAGCGGTGGGTGCCACATTGCGGTGGCCGCCACATAACGGTGGGCGCAAAATAGCGGTGGGCGCCACAAAGTGGTGGCCCCCAAATAGCGGTCGGCGCCACAAAGTGGTGGCCGCCAAATAGCGGTGGGCGCCACATACCGGTGGACGCCACATAATGGTGGACACCACACGTTTTTAGGGAAGGATTTTACTACGCCTTTTGATAAACTTAAACATAATCCCCCTTATTACAAAACAAGGTTTATCTTCAGACTCAGGTTTAAAACATGGAGCCATTATTGAGTTTTGAACTTTATTCCGACTATGGTAAAGGTCCTAAACACAAAACTGACAACTTAGTACCGAACTAAGTTTTCAGTTTTGTATAAAGAACGGTACGTATTTCAATCACTGTTACGTTCTTATTACAAAAACTGGCTCCATGGTTTAAGCCATGTCAAAATATAAATCTTGTTTTGTAATAAGGCGGCTAATCACAAAACACATGACTAAAGATTTTTTCAAAAAACCTCTTTCAGGCGAAATACAGTTTATATCAAAATTATGTTTACTTTGATCAATAAACTTGATAATTTACCCGGATATTCTTAATAAATGAAACGACCGTAATATACATTTTTGAAAACAAACTTTTAAAGGGGCGGGGGGGGCGTTGAATTTTGCGGGGGAAAGATTTTAACGTGTCGTTAAATTAACTCTGTACTTATTTATTTAAGATCGGAAATAAAGGAGAAATTATATCAGGGTTTTAAAAAATCTTCCTCTAAAAGGGGGAGTCAATTTTAGAGGGGATTTTATGTTTCAGATTGGCGCCAAAACGACAGAATGGATTTAGATGATTATTGGCGCACATATAGTTTATAATCTGGATTAACACATAGGGTACTAGGTTTTCATCACGGTAGTACGTTCCCGTGATAATTTTTCCGACATTAACGCGGGCGAAGCCGCGGGCAAAAGCTAGTTTAACATAATTATATTTTTTCAAATCATTAACACTACTCGTTATGACGTGATGTTCAGTATAAAACCATTAAAAGTCGGTTATCGTCGCCTTAAACATAAAGATCGGTTGCACAAAAAATCCAAGGATCTAATAACGTTCCATCGTAGTTGCATCTCTTAATATTGTTTTTTTTTTTTCATATCCACCAATTTTACATAATTATCATAATATCTTTCATTGGGTTTTTGTTCGCTAACCTTCAAGTTACGTACTACCTACTATTAAAATTTGTATAATAATTTTCACCCAATATCACTTTCTTCAATTCGGTTTGACACAATATCAATTATTCTTTACTTCATGGCTGATACTAAGACTTAATTTTTTTGAAATAATAGGCCATTTTCCATTTTCAAAAATTACTTCCTATTCAAAAATCCTAACGCGTTAACGGCCAGTTTTGTTCTCTCTACTCTTTTGGCGCCATAAACTATTCTCATGGCTGGATACTAATGTCTTGTGCTTTGTACCTACAAAATTAAAGAAAGCACTCAAAATTACTTCCACTACAAACGAAATTAATTGAATGGCCGCATGCATCGACTGCTATTAGGCTTCTGTACCCCAAGTGTAAGTTTGCAAGAGAGTAAACGTAACTATTTCGTTTGGTTAAAATTTGACCGATAGATCATAATGCTTAGAGTATATGAGTGAGAATAAAAATCTTAACGCAAACGCGCTAGTTACGTTTAATCACTTGCAACTTACACTCAGGCTGCTGATGTCTCGCTTTCTGTGAGAGTGACTTTGTGAAAGGGACGGAAGTGTGTGTGTGTGTGTGTGTGACGACTTGGTATGGAAGTAAGTATCCGAATAGCATAAGTAAGTACTTTTTAATAGCATGGAATTAGTACCTACTATATAGATTGTAAGTAGAGGGGATCGAATTTCGACCAGTGGGCGACCACTAGTACATACGTACATCAACTCACGCCTTCTTCCCATGGGGGTAGTCAGAAACTATAAAACGCCACCTGCTCCGCTTCTTACATACTCCTTTTGCTTCGGCTACGTTCATACATCTGGACATACACGCACGCCGCCAGTTGCAAGTACTACGCACCTGACCTTTTTGAAGAACATCACCAATTTGGTCACTCTATGTTCTCCTAGGGTCCACTCACCTCTGCTATGTAAATACCTTTTGTTATTCGCCTTTCACTCATCCTCTCAACATGACCAAACCATCTAAGCATACTCTTTTCAATATTTGTCACTACTTCTACTTTTAAATTGCATCGTTATGCGATTGTGATCAACCAGTCGATACCCAAAAAGGCTCGACTCGCTGTTCACAATGGTGTGCTGGTGCCTACGCTTAAGTATGGAATTGATTGTTGGCTGTGGCAAAAGAAGCATGGAAGTAGAATAAACGCTGTGGAAATGCGTTCCTTGGGAAGCATGTGTGGCGTGACAATGAATGATAGGCTGAAAAATGATTTGATAAGGCAACCACTAGTAATGAATTCGAATAAATATTTCAGTATTTAGTTTTTTTTTTAATATTGAGGTTAATTTCTGTGGCTGCTCAGTTGCATATTACCAAGGTGAGATGTCAGATGTTACACATTATATGCGACTAATTTCCAAATATCTTTTCCTACTCAAAACCGTAACGTCTCGTGTCGCGTTACCAGTCAGTTTTGTTTACTCTATTCTCGGCGATATAAAGTCTAAGTCGGGCGTGTTAATGGCCGCGGTGAAGACCGGAGGGTTCCGCGATTTATGGATGCTTCTAGCGGATGGTATGAGGGATGAGAGAGTGGATGTGTGGGCGGTGAATAGGATGAACTCTTTGGTTGTTTTGATTCTGGATGGTGAAGAGTGGAAAGTAGAAAGCGAAGCGTGACAAAATGGAGTAAAGGATTGCGATAAATCATCGTCAATCCTGTTATACCAATTTCATAGATAAAAGATTTTTTTCGTCAAGAACTATAGACGAACAGCTCACCCCGAAAACCATTTCTGATTAGTGCAATGAACCATTAAAGCATTGCTCACGTCGTAAACTGTAATAATTAAATAAATAAATCTTTCTTTATTCATGAATATGAGACAACCATACAACGTAACTTAATAATAACACAAGATAGCCAAAAATCGTTTGAAGTTATTTTAACAATACAACTTAGGCAGGTGAACAGTTGGAGAATGTAAAATGGTGGAATAAAATAATGGATTGGTTGTCTTTGGACTGATTCGCCTTATCCCCTCGTACTAGTATAAAACTGTATCACGAGCGGATGTTCAAAGCTTTTTTAGGGATTGATACGAAAAAGTTTCCATCCTGTACGAAAGAACATGGGCAATGTTCATTTTCATTTTTCTGCAGATGTTCAATAGCATCATAATTTTTTAGTCAAAGCTAGTATTCAGTGGTGTTATCAGAAATCACAAGATGATGTCGTGCACGACATCATCTTGTGATTTCTTCAACACCTCCAACCAAAACTAATGTCAACTCGTAACCAATCACGAATATCCCTCTATCTCTTCTCCCTTGTACCACAACCCAAGTACAGCACTAGGGATCCTTTGGCGGCAGTATAAAACGCACCTGTTATACAGTGGGCGAGTGTGATTGCTTCGTATAATTGAATTACGCAGTGAAAGATATACGATTTCATTATGCTAGGTGGCGCTTTATAGCTAACTACAGAACCCACACCAATTTATTTTGAATATATTGAATTGGAGATTTTTTATGAGGTTTTTATTTTTATATGGCAAAGTAAAGTGCAACGTATAAATGGAAAGAATCGTGCTTACCTAATAATATTTTTGTTTGTAGGTATTTATTTTAATATACATTGGTCCAAATATTAACTACGATACAAACTTATAGGTATGCATTCTGTTAATGCAATGCATATTAATGGTTTATTAAACAGTAAAATTAAAAACTTATCAACTCAGTCCGACGCCGGGAGGGGACGCCCTAGAAGGACATATTATACCGCATTATTACAAAACAAGATTTATATTTTGACATGGCTTAAACCATGGAGCCAGTTTTTGTAATAAGAACGTAACAGTGATTGAAATACCGTTCTTTATACAAAACTGAAAACTTAGTTCGTTACTAAGTTGTCAGTTTTGTGTTTAGGAACTTTACCATAGTCGGAATAAAGTTTGAAATTCAATAACGGCTCCATGTTTTAAACCTGGGTCTGAAGATAAACCTTGTTTTGTAATAAGGGGGTTAGTGACCAAATTGGTGATGTTGTTCAAAAAGGTCAGGTGCGTGGTACTTGCAACCGGCGTGCGTGTATGACTAGATGTATGAACGTAGGCGAAGCAAAAGGAGTGTGTAAGGAGCGTAGCAAGTGGCGTTCTATAGTTTCTGCCTACCCCCATGGGAAGAGGGCGTGAGTTTTTGTATGTATGTATCAACTCAGTCTATCACAGTTCACTTCTGGACATAAGCCTCCCCCAGATTGCGCCACAACACCCTGTCCTCCTCCACCGCCTTCCGCATCCTGTCTGTCCCAGCCACCTTCTTAAGGTCGTCGGTCCATCTAGCTGGGGGGAGTCCCACACTACGCTTGCTGATACGCGGTCTACACGCCAGGGCTCGTATGCTCCCCCGGCCATCGGTCCTTCATTAAACATGGCCAGCCCACTGCCACTTCAGCTTACTTGCTTGAAATACTTATTAACTCACTTATAAACAAACGATTTTAAAATAAATACGTTAAAACAATTACTTAACAATAGACGGGACATAGCGAACAAAATCGTAATCCGATACATTTGTCCTAGTGGGCAAAAGTCGCTCAGTCTAGTGTGGTACGCCTGCATGTCAAGTCGCAATTCGCATTCGTGACCACCAAAAAAAAACTATTTTGGAAGTATAATGTCTAATTGTGCAATATGGTATTAAAAGTGTAACGTGTCAAACTTAGCTTTTGTTGAATTTTGCTATATTACGCTAGATGGCGTCACAGAGACATGGGATCACAATTTTTCTATGACATTACTTCTGATGGCCTATCTGTAGTATCTATCTTAAATCTCTTTGCGTTAAAATAACACTGTGAGAAATCACAAAAGCACTGTTGCAAATGCCGTTACAATCAAGCAATTTAGGTATAACAAACACTAAGTAGACAACCCCCAACTTCAAGCCAATCATCGTCATATGCAGGTCAATAACCCTGCAACAACAATAATATCTTCACTAACAATACAATACATAATAAACAAGCTGATCAGTCAGCAAATACAGCTAATGTAGTCAGAATTCTAATCAAATGCAAACAGATACTAACTACCATAACCTCATCGAATCATCCTCTGTTTGGTAAGAGACAATAGGTATGGTACATACCATAGATATAAGAAAGAAGGTACATACATATTTAATGGCATCGACCAGAGGGTTAGGAGCTCCGAAAATTCGCTTTTACATAATACACGAGAGTTTCCTATTTAAGATCGAGTATGTATACTCGTTCTTACGCTCTCTCGCTAGAGAACGATGGATAGATGACAGTAATAAAATTGTTGGAGAAGACTGGACAAAGAAAGCGAAGACAAGGACAACCTGGAAAATATTGAAGGAGGCCTATATCCGACAGGGGCCTTAACAAAAAAAAAAATTAAATGAAATATCTAATGTTAATTTGTATGTATGTTAAGGCAATAAAAGGGCTTTATTATTATTATTATACTCGTTCTTAAATAGGAAACTCTTTTAAACGGCCGATATCACCCGATTATAAGTGGGTAAATAACCTAAATTTACCGTCTTATAATCCTAACAAAAAAGTGTAAAATAAAAAAGTAGAATAAAAAATTCGAAAAACCCGACTGCGTAAAAAGTTAACTTTAAAAAAGATGGAAACAAGATGTAGTCGGAGGCATCTTCTTTAATTTTATTTTTGTTTTTTAAAGACCTATTGCCTCCGACTGCTTGAGATTGTGTATAGTATTTTAAATATTAGAAATCTTGTTTTAATCTACTTTAAAGTTAACTTTTAACGCAGTCGGGTTGTTTTTTTCTTTTTTTTTTACCTAAGGGTTGCCACTTTTGAGGCTGTCATTTTCAAAAGCTGTTGCATATCACTTACCTACCTATCACAAATTCGCTAATGGCCTGTTTATATAGATTTGGCGATTAAATTTGAATTTATTTCTTGAATAATTTATTTATGTATTCTTAAACATAAATTATGTTCAGAGATAATAGAAACAATGAACTTTAATTCTTTTCTACAAAATATATTGAAAAATACACTAGGTACTATATCAAGAAACTTGGTATCAACTTATGTAATAAATATAAAAAATAGCTAGGTACCTTGAAAAAAATTACTTTATGTACTTACTTTTGTGTAGAAGTGTCCTATTTACCGTCTACCAAATAATTTTGACAATAACATTCAAGGGGTCTCATAAAGATGGTGGTGCAGATTTGAACAAATGTTTGCCGTACGCATTAGGAACATGTCGCTCATTAATATTTAACCCTTCGTGTGCCGGGAAGAAAATTAGCGCCGATGTTAACAAGCAGGTTTAATTTTTAATTTGAATCTACCTTGTTCATTTTCTTTGGGGAGGCTAACACAAAATCCACATTCGTGCTTCAATCAACCAAATAAACTTTGTTCTTTCTTTCTTTCTAACTCTCAGTTTTCATTCTGTACTGATGAAAATTATTTTATTATTTGAAAAAAAAAATGAACAAATTCCTTAGAAAGGCGTCATGAATTACAATAGAGTTATTTCTGCCACCAAGCAGCGTAGCTTGGTATATCTAGAAGATAATTGTGATTTTCTTGTGGGTTCAAGATTGAAAGCGGAACAATCGAAAATTCATACGTAGGTACATACATTTCGGTCAAACTTTTAATACCTTATTCTTGAACACATAAAACGAAAACTATTATAATCTTCTTCAGAATTGTAAGCTTAAAACCGCACAGTTTTTTACGACTTGACAAAACATCGAGATTTCCTTATTATATGTAAGTTAAATATTAATTAATTATACACATATACCAAACCTTCCGGAACAAATTCTCTAAATGATTGTAAAAACCGTATCAAAATCCGTTTCGTAGTTTTGAAGAAAAACGCGGTCAAACAGACGGACACGAAAAGCGACTTTAATTTATAATATGTTTAGAAGGTAAACAGCAAACGTGTTGCTTCGCTCTCAAGTCATATCACACGCCATAACAGGCGCACTTTGCAAATTGCCTGCAACGGTAAGACGTACGAAACTTAGCCTGAAATTTAGTGTTGTTTATACTTGATACAGGATTCTGTTAAAAATGTAATGCATACCTTTCCATTCTTATGTAAATTAGAGAACTGTTTGCTATTGTATGTATTGGATCTGGCGAGGCTGAGCTGTAGGTTCAGAACGATCTACTATAACAAGTGCTGTACTTTACAATTTTGCAAGACGTTTAAGCACAGAGCAAAGACGGGTTAATAAAACTATTCTATTTTTAACAGGACGACTTTGAGCCCGGATAGAAATAAATAGGTTGTTAAAATAAATGGATATTAAAATAAATTATTAAAATAGTTTCCAGTTTGTATCATCATAACTAATATTCCAGTCTCCAACGAATAGTTTCCACTACTTTCCACTGAAAATCCAACAACGTCGCGACTCCACAGTGCGCCTAACAAGCGTACTCTGCAAATTGGCCCCAACCCTGCAACTGCGACGCGCCATCGTTAAGCGAATTTAGCGCTAATTGTGTTTGACAGACCATGCAGTGTGAGTGCATTGTCGTGTGCGACGTTTTGTCCGTGTTGAGCAACTTTTGTGATTCAGTTACAACGTCAGATGTAAAAGAGAAAAATGTCGGCCGCTCGTCTAATTTTTTTGTTTCTATAAAAATGCGATGTTAAAGGGATTAGCTTTGTTCGTGTAATTGTTGGTGGAAGCGCTCAGCGTTATGTGGGAATAATGGATAAGGATATTATGGAAATATTATTATTTCAAATGTTTTGAAAACCTTCATCGTATTTATTGCGAATGAAATTGATGTTATACGATTAATAGGAATAGTCTAGAGAAAATGTATAAATGCATCAACTGTTTCAATTGGTAGATGACAATAGCAATACAATAAGGAAGTAGGTTTGGAAAGAAAAATAATGGCTTATTTTTCCACACATTTCCCGACAAACTTCCCAAAATCCGATTACAACACAAACATTGACCGTAACACAACACCTTAAAACACAAAAAAAAAAAAACACAAAGCCACAATAAAAAAACAATAATATCGGCTATTTTCCCTCACTTTCTGTTAACCCCCCTGTAACCGTATACCACTTGGTATTCTGGTCGCAGCGATCAAGTGCCGTGATTCCACCGAGTAAATAACACTTCTGTGCCGGTTTAAGGCTGCTCCTATTGTTTGCAGTGTTCGTACACTAAGATGAACTGAGCCGGAAAATTGATTGTTTGGCCAGATTATTGCGCCTTAAACCAGTTTTATTTGGTTTTAAGTATTCGTTCAGTGTTAAGCTAATTTTAGGGTTTATTGGTTGGTCGTAAGCTTTTGGTGTTACGGTTTAGTGGAATCATTTTCATGCTGGTATATAGCACCATTTTTTACGATAAATATGTGTAGCATGCGTAGATCATACAAACGTAATACCAAAATAATTTGTAATTCAAACATGACTTTAGGTAGTGTGTATTTATTTCGATTGGATTACATAATATTTATGTTCCCAGACATATATTTTGAAAGGACAACAGGACAATGATATAAAGACGAGATATGAGGAATTTAAAATTTCTATAGAAAATTTATTTTTCTCATAACTCTTGTTAAATCTGTATCCATTCAAAATATATATTTGTGAACCTAGATATTCTGTATTCCAATCGGAATAAAGACACACTACCTTAAGAATATGTTAGATTTACAAACTATTTTGGTATTACGTTTGTATGAACTACGCATTCATCGCCGGCCTCTTAAGGAGTGTTTTATTGTGATACTGCGAAAGGTTCCTTTAGGTGTTTTAATTAAGAAAATATACCATGTACTGCAATCGCATTCCGATAAAGTTTTATTGCTCTGCATCTATTAAGATTTTATTACGGAACTAATACACTCTACTAATTTGAATTAGCTGTTAGATAAATAAACCTCCTCTACTACTTTCGGATAATTAAACAACTAATAAAGCTGAATATTCTCGCAGGTCCCAGGAGACACAAAATTTCGCAATCATTATTTGCACCAGACATCTTGTAATTCTACATTTCCACCTTTCACTCTAACCCTTTTAATCTTGTAGCTAAGCTGTCTGTCTATCCGACCGGCTGTCTCGGGGCGCTCACGATCTCAGACCTAGGATTACCTTAGTTACCATTACTGACTACCATCCCTTCGGGCTTTAATAGAAGTCAGGCGAACTAGCGGTCTGGTAAATATTGACATTGTTATGTGTGGCTTGTTATGGCCAAGGGAGGGTTAAACTTTAAAGGCTAGTAGTAGCTTTAGGGAGCTGAATTTTGGATATTGTTACCGAAGCAATTTTGAACTGTACATTGTACGAGAAGTAAATAGCAACTATAAATCATAATCTTAATGTTTGATTAGACAAGAAACCTACAGAACTAGGCAAATATAAACCAACAACAGTAGTAAATATTTTTGGGCAGGTAGTAGGTCTGTCTGATATTCCGGTATTGGTCTCGATTTAAAGCTGCAAGAGAGATCTGGACTAATCTGTACTCAACTTCAGTTACATAACTAATCATAGTTCTAGAAAGCAGTCCAAAATGTCCAATATTGTTGTATCCCACTGACTCAGAACTCATCAATATTTGGATCCTTTAAGAGCACCTGGCAAGTACCGCAAACAGCAAACATTTTCACAATTTTTGGGCAAGACAAAGGTGAAATGTCACGCGACATTCGAGTCACGTTGCCGCAAGAGATTACGCGGTGAGCTCGGTTGGAGCGATCACGCACGGCCGGCCGCCATTTTAATTTGCAACTGTCGAAAACTTGTGCCGTCGACATAGACCGTCACGCCGCGTGTAAAGGGTTAACGAGAATTTTCTTTTTTGATATTGTTTGGAAATTTCCATGTAGCGTATTTTTTTTTGTTGGTGCCTAACTTTGGGAAAATTAATTGAAAATGTGATTTTGATTATTAATAGCACAAGAGGGTTAAATCAAATTGACACATAAAATATCGCAATTAAAAAATTTGCATTATGAGATGATGAGATGCAATGCAATGCAGATGAGAATCTAAATAAAAATTACATTCAAGTAATTTTAATAAAAAGTAAGTAGTCACATTTCAGTTTTTTTCCATGGGCAGAGAGGGCGTGAGTTTCCGTATGTGTAGTTCACATTTGAATTAAAAATTGTTATTCTTTGATTAACAATATTTCACCCGATAACATCTATAACAAGAAGCGCTTGTATCAGAATGCAACTACCTGTTCACTAATCACCATTATAATCAAAATCACCAAAAACATCGTGTTACCAGGACATTAGTCCCACCTAATTTAGATGGTAGATATTGCGAGTGAAAAGTTAATGGTTTTTGGAAACCCCTAGAACCCATAACTGTCAGGGACTGATATACTATGTTAATTATCATGTTTATTAGAACACCATACCATTTAAATCTCATTCTGATTTTCCTTAGTTAAAAATTTTCTTAGTTATGTCGACGTTATTACAAGCTAGAGTTGTTTGAAAAAGGTCAAACATTTTCCTTTGATAGTGAAACCTTTTAATAACAAATTAAACCTTTTAATTTTACCAAATGTTAATGATCTAAGATAACTGTTCAAAATTCGACCCTTCTACTTATAATCTGTATAGTACTTAATAATTCCATGAGTAGTACTTTCTTATTCCATGCCCAAGCTGTCACTTCTGTCAATTTTCTATCTTCAAGTCATGAGGCCCTGGTACTATGTGTGTGTGTGTCAAACGCATGGTAGTGTGTCTAATGTTTTTTTTTATTAATTTAATTTATTTCTAATGCATATTATATAAAAATATTACCTTTCTGCACTCCTCCTCCATAATTATAAACTTTAACTGTGCCAAATTTCATATTCCTCCGTCCGCGAATTTACGTTAAAAGGACTACAACATTTTCTGGCTAAGAACTTAACACTGCGTCTTTTCCCATCGTTAAGCTAAAAAAAGGCCCAAAAAGTATGTTTTTAGATAATAGACTATTAGAGACTACAGCATCCAGTGTATAGTGTCAAAATTATTATCCAAGATGGACCGCAGGCCGCAAACTGCACCTGTAGGTTCAAGCGACACTACTGGTTTCTATTCTATGAAAATTATTCAGCCGGTCGCATTGTCGCCTGCGGTTGCAGTCTGCAGCTCATCTCGGAATTTTACCTTAATAGTACATTACTGCCTTGGTCTGTAATGACTGCGTTGCTGGCAGTGCTGATGATGGCCGAAAGCGCAGCTCCAGGCCAACATAGCGCGGTCAGCAAGAGCTGCAATGACGAACAAGCTTGAAGGCCGACAGCGCAGCAAAGCTAAGCTGGAGGCCATCATAGCGTGGCCAGCAACGCGGTCATTGCGGACTTGTATAGTGCTTTACTCAAACAATGCGAGTAATTTCAATAAAATCAGCTTAGTATAGTAAGAATTTATAATAAAATATTTTTGCACCTGACTATTGTTGAAATAAAACTCGACAATACTGGATTTTCAAAGGAAATTGCTGGTGGTTAAAACTTACCATCAATGAAATTCCATACAACTTTGCTGGCGCTTATTCAAGTAGCGCGGAAAGGTCGAGTTTACTCAAAGAAGGTTGTCAAAACAATCAGCACATTACAAACATTTTTTAGTAAATGATATTTTCGCCCTGTTAAAAGGATGCAATTTTAAAAATATCTCGAAAGCAACCTATTTATGGGTCGAAAACTAAATGTGAACAAGTAAAGTAATTACAAAAAAAAAACATACAGGCGAATATAATAACCTCCTCCTTTTTGGAAAAGTTGATTAACCGAACCAGCCATAGTTCTTAATTTAAGCCATTAAGCCCCTCCTCCCACGGTCGCGTGACAATATCAATAACCCTGTCCAAATAATAGGTGCGTTGAAAATCTATGAGACGATACATCATCGTTACTGTGTACTATTATTATTTATAATGGAGTGAGAATTTGTTGAAAAATAACCACTTCTAATCTATTGTTAATTGAGTCACTCAGTTTGTAAATAAAATAAAATAAAAATCTCTGTTTCAGACATGAACAGTCCATAGGTTGTTTAGTGATGGATTAGTAACAGAAAGTACTAATAAATACTTACTTAAAGACGAGTAATGTTAAAAGAATTAGAAAAAAAAACCCTTTGTGTTGAATAGGTATGTTAAAACACTGAGAAAGACCATCGCAAATATCACATTAACTATGTCCTTTAATTTTGAAGTCTCGATTTCATTGTAATTGAGTAATTTTGTTTTTATGAAGTTACAAACTTCATAAAAACAAAATTACTCAATTTGTCTTTAACGTCAAAGTTCTCTCATCATCTTAGTTTCATAGACATTTTGCTTCATTCTTACACAATTTCTCAATATTCTTTTAGAGCACTTCCTTTTCTTGTTCAAATTATCTTCAGAATAAAATCTGTTCATCCTCCAATCTCCAACACTCCTTTTCATCAAATTCAATTAGTGCTAGACCGCCCGTCCTTTTTAATTTTCTTTATAAATTGAGAAATTCTGGCTCCACGTCTAACTTAATGAAACCCATCATGCTCTATCGTAATGATAATGGTAGTTGTTTAGCCGTTAGGTGTCGCCACCGTAGCCCTCACATTACACCGTCTAGACAACGCTTATTGAAAAATTGTTTACCGTTCATGTGCGACCTTTATGGTAGGGTGAGTGGTATCATTTGTGCTTTGATTAAGACGTGACGTGTGTTTGAGTTAGTCATTTTAATAATGACAGTGTATTTGTCCACACGCCTAACTTATGCAATATAATTGATACTGTGGTGAGAAAATAAATAAATAATTATTATATATTATTATATAAAACCGACCAAGTGCGTGTCAGACCACGCACAAAGAAGAGTTCCGTAGTTGGGATGAATTAATCCCAAAAATAAACTTAATTTTGATACCTCCACGCGTTCCTAAGAAAAAGGGTCTTGACAGACTGATAGACAGACAGACAGACGGACAGACAGACAGACGGACGAGGTTATCCTATAAAAAATCGAAAATCATGCAAATTCATAGCATTTATTTCAATTAATCAAATTACAGGCATTTTTGAACTGTCAAGGGGTCGGTCAGTCATAAAGATGAAGCTAGTGGCCCATTCCAAAGCGTATCAGGTTCCTATGGAGAACAGGCAAGAAGCACCTGCTGCTCCTCCATGCTGATTATAAATTAAACTTAGTAATATTCTATACATACTCGTATTTGTTACAGAATAAGTACAGGGAAACTTTCAGATTATCTGATGTTGAGCGATAAAAAGCTTTGATAAAATAATTATATGCCCTGCTAATAATAGCTCTCTGATTAGTTCAGGGTTTATGATCAGGGGGCCTAAAATGGTCGCTTTGGCAGAATCATATTATGATCTGCGTAGAATTCATACATCCCGCAATTCATCTGTTTGACAGTTGTTATTTGACATTAGACTTCAATAAAGCAATTCCTAATTTGTGGACCATTTTACGAAACTCCATACAAAACTGTCAAACAGATGAATTGCGGGATATGAATTGTACGAAGATCATATTATAATTCTGCCAAAGCGTCTATTTTAGGCCCTCTGTTTATCAAAACAAATAATTAAATAACTACTTAATTATAAAATGCTCGATAACTTCTCAAAGCTCCAAAATGGTGTTTCTAATAAAATAAAACGACTCCATTTTAAAACTAGATATTTCTCTTTCTGTAACTTCACAAACAAACGACCCTCTTCAGAGGGAGTTACTCAATAAAATCCTCTTCATTTAATACTATTTAACGATGGCAGTTATTTTTGTAGAGCCATGTCATCCATTCGTGAGACAAAAGAACTTGGAGCAGGAGTCATTTGTTTTTAACATTTGAATGCTTTGTTTTATTATTTGTCTAATTTTTGTGGTACTTACGGGAAAATAATTGAGTTGATGTGAGTGGCTATAAAAATATCTAACGCGCTAAGAAGAAACTTTGCTAGTCTCTTTCAAGAAGTATCTGGAAAAGGTTTCTGCTGTTGGATCGAACCTGTCTGCATCCACCTTTTTATCAGTGGCAACAGGTTGCTTCTTAGACTCGGTATCTGAATATTGGAGTTGGCTAATCAGTCCGACATGATCTCTGTATTTGCGGTGATACTATTCTGGCGAAAATAATTATCATCTTCAGCCATTAGCTGTCCACTGCTGCACATAGCCAGTCAGCCACTCTCATCCATTGTGACATAATGTTATGACTGTTAAGACTACCCCTAGTCGCCGCAGGAGACGCCCCGGGCGTCGGGAGTCGCAAGCCGATTTCCGGCCACCGTAGGCGCGGGCCTGCGGACGGTGAGCGGTGGGTAGCTCACCGTCCGATAAGGACCAGGCCCGGGTCGACGGTGCGTTGTATTCCACGCGCGCCTCAAAGAGTTGTCAGCACCAACTGACGGGGACGCTAGGGCCAATGCCTGCCAGGGTTACGAGTTTGTCCGAAAGGGATATCGTGGCCCTGGCACACAGGCAATAGAAGGAATACGGGTGGGTTTGAGGTAGTTAAAAGTCTGACACAACACGTTCCACTCCGCCCAGTGCGGGAGAAGTTATTGGATAATTTCTTTTCTCACGACTACAATAGAAAATAACTTAGTGCAAAAATATCCAATTACCAATCCAACATCATTGGTATTGCATTCATAAACAGACACCCACTAAAAACACTAGTTCATTTGGATTAAAACGACACATAAATTAGATAGCTAACAGAAAATTACGCATGCAAATTGCTCTGACGTTAAACTAGGACTTTCCGTCACAAATAGTTTTCCCAGAACACTGGAATCCAGTTAACGATGAAGGGAACAAAACTGTGACCATCCCTTTCACTCTCCTTAACTTAGTCAGCTACAGTTATAGCTGTCGCGTTCCCACTTCATAATTTGGTGCAGAGATCGAGGTCAGTTTTGCGTAATAGATAGAGTTGACGAGGTAATCCGAGGCTTAGTTAAATAGTGAGGAATATCCGTCTAAATAACAGTGGCTTTGCTTACATTGGGAGAGTTCAAAATAAAACACTATTGATTTTAGGAATACATTTGGTTGAGTGGAGAGTTTATTTGGTTCAAATATTGTTATGCTTCAGTTTAAATATTGAGTGTTTTAATGGGCCAGCTATGTAAGTTCCAGCTTTTAACAAGTTATTTATTGTTAGTGTATAATAAACCGCTTTGCCAATGAAATAATTAATTAATGTTCTTATTTAAACATTCGTGGTTCCGTGTGGTTGACGTAATGAATAGCACCATCCTATTTCTTCCCGTGGGTGTCGTAAACGGCGACTAAGGGACTCACTAGAGAATGGGCAGCAGCGTTCTGTATGCATTTCAACACCATACTGCGATCGCCAACCCGCCTGCCAAGCATGGCGATTATGGCAACCCCCCCCCCTTTCTATGTCCCGCAGTGGACGTCTTTCGGCTGAAATGATGAAACTTTCAAAAGCGTCATCATCCATCGCTTGCTTAGCGTCTTCTTAGGTACGGAGATATATACATAGGGCTATTATTATCGGTAACCCCAGTGAGGGATATCATAAAAAATGGCGGTTTATTTTCTCAATGCATTTCTCCAAAAAAATCACTTGGCACTTCCAAAAATTACGGCTTCGATATCCTATTCCAATCTTCTATTAGAAAAAGAAAAACAAATGCCGAACTTAGACCCTTCTCCGATTTTATGCCGGCATATTTATGACCAACTTAACAGATTAAATATTTTACGGGCACTTTTAAGTGGCTTCGCAGTCATTCGATATGCGTTAAGCCAATAGCTACTGTTTGTTTGAATGTAGAACAGAAAGAAACAGAAAATATAGTTCGTACAATGAGAACAACCGCGAGAACACGCAAAAAGCACGAGAAATCTGGAATGTAAAGGTTGTAGAATGTTTGCTGTTTTATGAATAGCTTCTCTATCAGTTTACCTACAGCATAATCAATGCGTTCCGTTTGGTGCCGGACGTAAAGAATAGCACCAGCAGTCGCCTTGTATGACACCCACGGGAAGAAATGGGATTCTTCCCGTGGGTGTCGTACAAGGCGATTAAGGGACTTACTAGAATGGCAGCAGCGTTCTCTATGCATTTTGAAAACCATTTTGCGAACGCCAACGCGCCTGCCACGCGTGGCGATTATGAAAAATCCCCCCTTTTTGGGGGAGGCCTATGTCCAACAGTGGACGTCTTACGGCTGAAATGATGATGATGATGTTAATCAATACACATAAGAATTACCACGTTATTACCTTAAAATATGTACCACGAAAAATTAACTCACAAAATTAACACCCTTCCGCAGTTATGACCTATACAAAGAATCTTGAGAAGAAAGACAAAATGATTAGCGTTGACTGTCATCTTTTGTACAACAGCATCTCAAACCGCTGTCCACTCTATTGCGATTATCTATGAAACTAAGGGTTCGACCGGTTCCATTCTTGGATGACAAAAGACAGAGCTAACAATAAAACACGCCTTGCTACAAATATTGTAAACGTCAAAGCTAAATTGCCAGGATCAGTTACCGAACGTAGTAGGTACCGTAGCTACTAGTTATTTGTTCTCAAGATTTCTGTGTCATGTAAAAAGTTAACCTTCTGAAATCCCCCACTTTTGAGGCTCTAAACGTCAAAATGAAATATGTCCGTAGTGGCTATTGTATGAAATGTAACACTTTTTTCCCTTCACTCTGTAGCTCATAAATCATCTTTGAGGTTTTAGATTTTGTTTTGAGTAGTTTGATTCCTTCGGGATTTTGTTTGTTTGTGGAATCTGATCTGGAATGTGGCTTTTAACTTAACTTTGGGTTTAGTTTATTATTTATTTACTCTCTTTTCTACTTTAATAATTATTTCAAACGTATGCATATAGAGATCTGAGTCTGGCAGTCTGTTTCTTGTAATTTGTATTACATTTAAATTGTAAAACATAAACTGACATAGGTATTTCCTAGCATTTGCCTGTTGCTAGTCATTAGTCTTAAAAATCAACAAATTTTTTTCATAATTAAGTGGGTCTAATTAAAAAGGGTCCAGTTCTCGGCATTTAGTTTTCGAGATATACGCATTTTTGTAAAGTAGGGTGAAAAAATTGCATTTCTCGATTTTAATTGATTATTAATTAATGCTCAATTATCTACAAGTTCATAATTATATTTTTTCTCAAATCAAGCTTTTTCAGAGTTTCAACTTCAATGTCTGATAAAACAAAATGTGACAGTTTTTGAATATTTTTTAAATTCTTAATATCAACATTCAACATTAAGTTATAACGTAGTACATTATAACTCAATGAATATTAATTGACTATTCTAGATACCGAATCTAGTCTTAACTCAATACCCCACTACTGGACCCTATTTGCTTGGACGCCCACATATTTTCAGCACTTATGTGTTGAAACAGCATCCAACATAAAATATCGACTGTATATTTTAATCCTCCAATCACGCCCTCATTGATGTATCACATAAAAGCCAAATATCTATTACTCAAAAAGGATATTCACACGTCAATCAGCTCCCTTTTCAAAATCAAGTGTCAAAGCGAACTAACAAAACTGGATATAAGTGGATATAGGCAGCGAAATCCGGTTTAAACCGGACTGGGCGCGAACATTCGTTGATGCTACGCTCAAACTGAGTTTGACTAAATGCCTCACAATTCAGGTGTCGAAAGCTATACCAATTAGCGCTTTCTGTCCAATTCACATGTCAAAAGAATCAGCTTTTTAAATTAGCTTTGTCCTAATGAAGTTTGAAAAAGGGAAAATTAACGTAACAGTGTAATTGACGGTAATTGGTTGATTTGTCAGCTTGAACCTTTGACTTATCAGTTCAACGGTTGGTTCTAAGGTTATTAGCACTAGGAGGTCTAAGGGGTACTACTTTTTGCCTTGTGGAGCGTTAAATAATAAACAGGATACAGAAATGTTGGACCGGTGGAATGTGTTTTATGGTTTGTCCAAAAAACACATTCCATGTCCTATATATTTCTTGCTTCTGTGTATTCCTTGCTTAAAAGGTGATCTCCAATAACATGTATCTATAAGTCCTTTGTAATTGAAATAAACATTTTTTTTTTTTATGTCAACATATAATACATAAAATTCTCTTCAACTAAATTAAAGTCCTTTTGTTGGATAATTATAATCTACTTCGTGATTATTCCATTATTTCCTTTTTCATCATATTTTTTTACCCAAAATGCTAGTTGCTTTATGGTTAAATAAAAATTAAGGGTATCATGTATTTATATTTCAACTCAGCCCAATGTTAACTACAACTCATTTAATAGTATTTGCTTATGTTATTTACATAAAGCAAATCATGAACACAGAGATTAAAGCTAAGAATCTCAATTGAAACAGTGTTAAACACTAAACATTTATTGGTTTCCAATCAACCAAACAAATAAAACGTACCACAAACGTTTGTTTACCATCGTTTACATAGCCCATAAAAACTATAACCAATGATTTTGATTTTATGCCCCGTCACACACTAGCTTTTCATAAATTCGAATTGTAACGCGAGAATGGCGTGTTTTATTTGTTATATTGTCTGCTTATACTCGTAAAGTTGATGCGTTATAGCATAGTAACCTTCCACTGTTTATCATTGATAATGCACTAAGAATTCCCCTTTATATTCATAAGATTCTTATCTCAAATGCTTAGTATAGGGAAGTTTATGAATGGGTCTCAAGCCGTCTAATTCAACTGTACTTAATATTTCCTTTATTTGTTTCAGGTATGTCATCAAAACTGGCGCTCATAAAATCACCACAAATCAAAATCATAGAACAGGTTTTTATAAAAGAGTTTTTCTATAACGACCATGACAAAGAAATGGGATTACACCGGTGCCCCATTTTATACTGCTCCACTTTTCAAACATCCCAAAGATTCCAAATAAAAAACGAACGGCTAAACCCCTCTATCCATAACGGTCACTGCACACATAAGCAAACGGGCGAAATAACCAACAAATCTCAATCCTAGGGAAGAGGCGAAATGTCAAATGCCATTCGACGGGCACCGCAAGATTAATGCGCCATTACAGGCGGAGCGAAATAAATATATGATATAAATCCGCTACCCCAGCCGAGTGTATTCGAGTCTGACTACCGCAATAATGTGGTGGAATATGAAATCAGAATTTGCTCCAACTTTTACGAAGGATTTTCGGAATAACTTTAGATATTAAACTGGCATTCCTGATGTGGATGGTTTAAAAAAAACCAGCCAAGTGCGTGTCGGACCACGCACAATGAAGGGTTCCGTAGTTGGGACTAATTAATCCCAAGAACAAACTTAACATTGTACCTAGTTGTAAAACATGATCCCCATACATTTCAACTGCAAATGTAAATTTTTACGCACAATATTTACCATGTTATTTTAAGATAACAGAATTCTTATAGGTTTTCCTGTAATCTACTATCTCACTAGTTTCGGAGATAAGGGGGGAATGGAAATTTTTCATCTATTTTCTTAAATAATTTCAAAGGTATGTACATTAAAATTATAAAAAAAAATATATGAAATTCTTTAAACAAGCCCTTTCATTTGATATGACACACAGTACAGTCAACAAAACTTTTTTTTTTAATTTTCTAATTTGCCGCCCAAAAGTGACCTCCATATTCAAAATTAATTGATTTACGAAACACGTCCGTGTTTGGGTTACAGAAGTTCATGTGTGTACCAAATTTCAACTTAATCGGCTTAGTAGATTCGGAGCCAATCAGCTGTGAAAGACGGACAGACAGACAGACACACGAGTAATCCTATAAGGGTTCCTTTTTTCCTTTATAGGTACGGAACCCTACAAATGAATATAAAGATTTAGGAACTTCAGTGTAAGTAATGTTGTAATAATGTCTGACAATCACTCTTACCAAAGGGTATATCGTGTTACCCAGTAACTAGTTTGTGAAGATCAGAAAGCCAGTCGCTCCATGTAAAATACTGGGTTAGACTAGAAGCTGACCCCAACATATTTGGGAAAAGGCTAGACATCGATGATGCAATGCAACTAAAACCATGGTCGGTAAAATAAACAATTGATATAATCATTCATGTTTTCTCCAAACCCTTGAGAATCGCTTTGTCTTTGACGACAATTTATTTAACAAATGTTTTGCAGAAAATAGAGAATCTAGAGCCCAAGATGGCCATCCAGTGAACAAGCAATCCCTCCAGACAGATGACAAAACCTTGCCGACAGAAACTAATAGAATCCTGTCTTGGCTATTGCAACTTTAAAGTAAAATGGCAGACAAGAAAACCCGAAATACTTCTCTTGCTGCAGCCATAAAGATTATGAGAGGGGAAATACTAAGGGAAAATAGTTATACTTGTAACATCAATGGCAGTCGCACGGTTTTCTATCAGACTACAATCATAATATCATCATCAAAGTTACATACGGAATTGAAGTATACATAACAATGTCATCAGGATAAACAGGAGATCTATATTAAATAAGCTTATAGCACACATAATCTTATTGTATCTAGATTAAGCGCTATATTTAATGTAAAAAAGTATGAAAAGTTTGATGAAATAAACAGTTTTATTTTTTTGATCATTTTAAAAATCTAATCTACGAACACTACAATACATTTATAGCTAAAAATAGGGATCTGATCAGTTTTTGAATTACATACATACGTATTCAGCTTATAATTTTCCCACTGCTGGGACACAGGCCTCCTCATTCTGTGAGAGAGAGTGGGCCGTATTCGACCACGCGGGCTCAGTGAGGGGTTGGTAGATGCCACAAGTCTTCGAATTATTAGTTCTAGGACATGCTGGTTTCCTCATGATGTTTTCCTTAACCGTTTTGAGAGCAGTGCTGGTGAAATAATTTACACAAAGTAAAGCGGCTGTCTGGCTTCGACGACCTAACTACTCTTAAGTCGAGGCCGTCAAATTACGTCTTTAGATAACGTAATATTAATCGTGAAAACCCTTAAAATAAATTAAATAATCTTATAAAAAGAAGTCCACAAAGTCATAACTCGGAATATAAAGAATTTGCATACTTAGCTGGAAACTCAAAAGCTGTGAATCTCTTCATTAAAGCAAGAGCGAGCAAAGCGGACTGCAAGAGATCCATTTCACAGACTCAGAAGTTTATTTACACTTTTTCTTTAACACCGACATTAAAGTTGATGTTAGCCTGTGAAAGTGTTCTTAAATATGAAAGGGTTGAGGATAATACGAATTTATCTTACTGAAATTGTAAAATTTGAGTAACGTTAATTGAAAATGGTTCTCCTTGAATTTATAGTTTTGGATTCAGAACAAAGCTTTGATCAAATTCATGCGCTAATATTCATTAATGGAAGATTGAAACCCTGAATTAAATATAACGCTTTTGGTTAACAAGTTTTTTTTCGTTTTAACCTCAATATTGTTTAAATAAAATAAAACATTGATTTATTTAGACGATAAATTTATTTTCTATTAAAAATAATTTCGTGTTTTTATAATAACAAACTGTAAACATTTTAAATTCAGACCCTTTTATACGTTCCAAGTTCCCAAGGAGCAATTCTTAATAAACAATAACCCTTCAACCAAACCGGCAAAATCAAAACCCAGTCATTCGCATCCTTAATCCCTTGCAATAAAACCAAATACAGCTTTGGGAGCAGCATCACTAACTTTGTACGAACAGCTACCAAAGCATGGAGTCATTGTATGGTGAAAATTTAAATCAGTTTAGCCGAGTTTCGGATTATGACAGTGTGAAGCCCCAGGCCGTCGCTACGGCGCCATCTCCATGCAAATTGGGCCTCGGATATGTAGGCCGCATTTCCAGGCCGGATATTCCGGGTGGATTTAAAAATTGTTTTTTGCTGCCTTAGCATAATTCGCAATTTGTTAGCTTTATCACTATTCGTATTTGGATCCGTTGTTTTGTTTGTTTATTTGATTTGATAGTCCTTTGTGAGACACTTTTCTGGTTTTTTCAGAATTAAGGTCTGTTTTTCGTAAAATATGATATGTTCCAACATTTATAGGCACGTCTGATAACCAGTGTTACCAATGCGTATCGTGTCACCCAGTAACTGGGTTGTGAAGATCAGATAGCCAGTCGCTCCATGATAAATACTGGTTTTCATCCGGTTGTATCCGGCTAGACTGGAAGCCGGTCCCCTAACATTGTTGGGAAAGGGCTAGGCCGCTAGGCAGATGATGTTGATGACGCACGGCCGCTTTTTGAACGCTCGTGTATTAAAACACCGTAGGATTGGCTTTGCGTACAAATGTAAATATTTATTTTAATTTATTACATTTGGAAAAAAAACAGTAGTATATTACGAAAAAACTGTGTTGTCTTAAAATTAAAAACAAGCTATCAGCAAGAAAAAAAAAAAAAAAAACCGTTAACTGTAGCAGGGCTAACTTAAAGACGTTAAAAGAGAAAAAAATAAAAAAGGTTAAACAATCCTAACTAATATTATAAATGCGAAAGTAAGTTTGTTTGTTTGTTTGTTACCTTTTCACGCCTAAACCACTGAACCGATCATCCTGAAATTTTGCATATACGTTGTAAGGTGTACAGACACAGACATAGGGTACCTTTCATCCCGAAAAGAAGTACTGTTCTCGAGGAAAACAACAATAATGTTTCAATGATAATAGATGGCGCCACGTGTATTTCGAATCATTATTGCATTATATTATGGGACAAGCAGAGTACAACCCGAAATGATTGTCAGATTCTAAATTAACGCGAGCGAAGCCGCGAGCAAAAGCTAGTATTCTATATAAGATGTAACAAACAAAAAAAATCAAACAAACAAATTCAAAAAGATTCATGCGTGATATATCATGCAGGTCCCTAGCCTATGAATAATGATACCTGACATTGTGTAAAACCTATGGAGCGTACTAACGATCATTTAGAATTTTAATTATATCATTTTTAAATGTAATGTATTGTTTCATCAGAGTGAATAAGAACGCGCTCTAAAAAACCACCCGTGTGTATGAAGCCTTAAACCTACATCATTTATATCAAAGTCTCAACAAGCTCAGACCGTTCGTAAAAAAGTCGTATTAGCAAAAACATTTCCACATTTTATTCCACTGCAAATATTTTCATAGCACTATTAAAGTATGAATCTTTTCTTTACTGTCACTAGCATAACTAACAAACAGTCCTAAAAGCTGAATAAACATCGTTGTCTGGCCGCCGTATCCCCCTATTTATTTATAATGTTCCGTGCCTTTTGAACTGAAATATACCTAAATCTTGCTGTCACAACCAGAGATGGCGAATTATATTAAAATTTCCTTCTGTTTCTGTGTGTTTTAGATATTGATTGAGCTTTGGTCGATCAAGCCTGTCGGTTTGTTGAATTGATTTCTGAACACGAAATTGAAACAGTGTTTGCTTTTAGATTAGTTATGAATGGAAGCGGAAATTATTTGAATGAGTTTTCTTTGGGCCTCATGGGAGAAGTGATTGACCGCCTTTACCATTCTATTTTGGTAGACGTAATTTTCCAGCTAAGCAAAAACAAATAAATCCATCGTAAGGAAATGTCTTATTGATAAATGATAAATGATTTTATTTCTGTAACTTGTAGGTTTATACGTAAACACTTTTACACGCCAATCATATTTTTAAAACTACATGAGGTCGGCGTTTCCTATCTGACTACTCTGAGAAGTAAGGTCGAAACAAAGTCAGAGGTCAGTCTCTTTTAAAGTCCAGACATAATCTTTGTCAGATCATGAGAAGGCCATGTGTCTGAAATGGTCTTTTGAGGAAAGAGCCACACAGATTGAGTGGTTCTGTCCTGTCAATGCACATATTTGTCAGTAATAGAGCAGCTCAACTCAGAACAAAAGGAGCTCAAGTATTCGACAAACAGTACCTACCAAAGAAAGGACATTTGGCGTGGGCGCATAAATTACTCAAACTACCAGACCAAGATTAAAAAATAACCGAGAGAAAATAAAAAAAACAATGACCCACGTAGTCTTCTCATTCACAATAATTAAAACAATATAATACTTTACAAAGTAATATTATCGCACCTCCGCTCAAATAGTGTCACAACCTTCGGTCACAACGCAAAAAAATTGAATTCTCTTATAATGTTCCATTCGTTTCAGAAAACTTCAAAATCTTATCTCAAATAGTGTCATACTGACTTTTTTGACTTGCGACACTATTTGAGTGGAGGTGCGATATATTCTTATTATAGTACCTATATATTCCCAAATTATTGGACGAACAGCAAATCAAATCCCATCTCTTACTACAATTGGCCTACGTACTTGGCAAATTCATCCGAAAACATAGTTGGCCCAAAAACTAAATCGATTAGGCCTACAATACAAAAAGTTTCCAACATTGATGTTTTCTCATAAATCAAATGTAATTTCGAGAAAATCTACCCACTAAACTAGTTTCCACGGACTATTACGGCGGTAAATGTAGGAATAGTGTATAACAAGGAACATTTACGAAGTATGTGTGTATGTATTTACGTAGTACAGGAAACAAGCAAGTGTGATTGGGAAAGTTTTTTATGTGAGTATCCTGGTGTTGCGGGTACTGCTGTTCAGCTATGATTTATTTTATTGTAGTGTAAATTGCTTTTAGATGGCAACTTTGTTGTTGATTGTCTGATCTTAGATCTATTGCTCCGTGTATGTTGCTAATGAGTTCGTCTACTTCAAAATATACCTATATTCTATGCATAGAAATACTTTAATTAGAATTCCAATGTGAAAGTTGTTCCTCCTTTTCTAATAATAACATAACATCACGACTGTTTTCCTAGAATGGGTAGGCAGAGGTGTATATACATGTAGTACACCCACATTTCGCCAGTTATGTTTAATTCCCATGTAATAGGGGGCGAGCCTATTGCGAGCCTATTGCTAGAGCAGTGGTGGCCCAGTGGTAAACGGCCCCGACTTATGAGTTGTAGGTCGTGGGTTGGAACCGAACAAGGGATTTACTTTGTGTAAATTATTTCATTACCAATGGTCTGAAAACGTTGAAGGAAACCGGCATGTCTGAGAACTAAAAAATTCGAACACATGTGACATGTACCAACCCGCACTGGGCCCGCATGACTCCCTTTCAAAGAGTGGAGGCCTATGTCCCAGCAGTGGGAACATTGTAGGCTGATTGTGCTATTGCTATCCACTGGGCACAAATCTAGATCCTGGGCTGGTACAAATCTAGATACCGGGCTGGTACAAATCTAGATCCCGAGCTGGTACAAACATGATCCCGGGCTGGTACAAATCTAGATACCGGGCTGGTACAAATCTATATTCCGGGCTGGTACAAATCTAGATCCCGGGCTGGTACAAATCTAGATCACGGGCTGGTACAAATCTAGATCCCGGGCTGGTACAAATCTAGATTCCGGGCTGGTACAAATCTAGATCCCGGGCTAGTACAAATCTAGATTCCGGGCTGGTACAAATCTAGACTCCGAGCTGGTACTGAGAAATTCCTGATGAAGATACCCAATAACACCGTGCCCGACGTGGGAATCAAATCTAGGACCTCATGCTCAACAGTAGCGCTTGCAACGACCAGACCAACGTGGCTTTTCTAATAATATGAACATAAATTAATAATTGCTAACCAATTCAACAATGATGACCAATGGCACTGAAACGTGGTCGCTCACAATGAGCCTTATCAGAAGGCTAAAAGTCACCCAAAGGGCAATGGAGAGGGCTATGCTTGGAGTTTCCCTACCTGACCGAATCAAAAATGAAGAAATCCGCAGGCGAACCAAGGTAACCGACATAGCTCGAAGAATTGCCAAACTTAAGTGGCAGTGGGCATGGCACATTGCTCGCAGAACTGATGGCTGATGGGGCGAAAGGTTCTGGAGTGGCGACCGAAGACGTAGCGTTGGAAGGCCTTCTACAAGGTGGACCGATGACCTTGTGAAAGCCGCAGATATCCGCGGGAAGCACAGAACCGGTCGAACTGGAGGTGCTTGGGGGAGGCCTATGTCCAGCAGTGGACGTGTTTCGGCTGAAATGATGAAACAATTCAACGATATTTCTAAATTTTAACGGTGACTAATCTTTGATCATTACTTTATAGATGGAAATACAATTCTCAATCTCTAATTAGCAAATTGCCCTTAACATTAAAATTTTACATTACAAAAAGCTCGTCTTTCAGGTTTCAAGAGCCTTTCGCAAATTGTTCAAAGAATTATTTGTAACCTCATTACCGATTTCCTTGAAATTATCAAAGCTGTTATAATTGGCTCGTTTTAATGTGAAACGGAATATAATAATGTATAATAATTTATTTGAAATTGCTGCTTTATTTGTTTTGACCCGGCCTGACCTGGCCCGGTAATGTTTCCTTTCCTTGAATAACTGTGCTATCGAATGTACAAATTCTAGCCATTTTTATTTTCTTGTGACATGTGAGATTTCATAAGGCCAGCAGCCTTTATTTGCGTAACATCCTACTATTTTATTGCAGTAAGTTTCATTTTGACCTCGTACATCATTTTGACAATTCAATAATATTCATCGTGTTATTTACGTTGTGAGCATTAGGCAGTGAGAGCAGCTGATTAGAAATTTCCTTCAAAATCTGAAATATTGCGATTGAAATTGTGTTATGCAATTAGGGTGCTGGTCTACAATCCCATTAATACTACCCAATAAAGGCTTCAAACAACTCTATAATTGTGGATCATCATCATCATTTCAGCCGAAAGACGTCCACTGTTGGACATAGGCCTCCCCCAACATTTGGGGGGTGTTGCCATAATCGCCATGCTTCGCAGTATGGTGTTAAAAAGCATAGAAAACGCTGCTGCCCTTTCTCTAGTAAGTCCCTTAATCGCCTTTTACAACACCCACGGGAAGAAATGGGGTGGTGCTATTCTTTACTTTACGAAAACACAAAATATGTCGGCCTAAGATTGAATAATACTCTACATTTGACTACAATATGTACAAAAATATTTTCGAAGCGGCTCTAATCAAATATTAAAGTTTTTGAAAGAAAACTGCAAATATAGTAAGGTACCACAAACGTGTGTTGTTTATAACATACATAACATCACGCGTTTAATCCCCGAAGGGTTATGCAGAGTTGTACCTTTAAGTACACTCGCATTTCGCCGATTATGTTTAAGTCCCATGTAATAAGGGGCAAGATTATTGTCATTAACCGGGCATAAATCCAAAATCCGGGCTGCTACTGCTAAGATATTATTTTTTCCTGAAAATGGACCTGATAATATCAAAGTTTAGACTCTTTCACAAAATTACCTTTACCCAACATTAGTAACTATACAGGTTGTTAAAGTAACTGCGTGCCATAGCTTAAGGGTAGGTTCAGTATCGATAAAGGAACTCAGGAATCCCTTTCTTGTTGCTATTCCACCAATTCGCACTAAGCGTTTCCAAATGTCTTTTATAATGCGCACAGCAAAAGAGTGGAACTCTGTGCCTGCGTCTATGTTTCCGAACGCATTCAACCCTAATCTCTTCAAAGTTAGAGTGAACAGGCTTCTTCTGGGTAAGCTCACTCCATCGTCGACTTTGTCTCTGTGACTTCTGCCCTAGACTAAGGTCAAGAGCAAACCCATCCTAAATTAAAAAAAAAGGAAAAAAAAATGCAAGATCAACCTAATTTAGTACTTACTAACTTAAAATAGCAATCGTTTAGAATTAAAGTACTAAGAGATGAGTGTTTATGTTTTTTTTATTATTTTTTTATATTTCCTGGGTTCCTTTATCGATACTGAACCTACCCCTAAGCTATGGCACGCAGTTAGTTTAACACCCTGTATATTCAAATTCAAGCAAACTTTATAGCTTTGAAAAAGAAATAACGACACTCGTTACAGTCGCACAATGTCACACAGATCGAGTTCCATTCAAACAAGAAGTCTGTACTAAAACTTCGTGCTGTCTTGTGCTTATACCTCTCGTAGTCTTTGTGCTTGAACTCCTTGTACTTGGACTAGCAAACTAAAAGCTAACACCAATGTCTGGGACCACCTTTTTGTGATGTCTGCTAGAAAAGTTGCTCTGTTTAGTGTGAGTTATTTTTGCTGGTTATGTTTGTTTTGATGTTGTTTTAGATTGTATAGTTTTGTAAGAATGCAGATATTTTACTTTAACGATAAGTTCCAAATAGAGCAACACTTTCAGAGCCAGTTAAAATGGTAACGACATCCTAAATTCAACATAAAATTTAATCAACTAACTAAGCTCGAGGCTCAAATACACTGGAACGATTTATCAATACATGAGACCAAAGCTAATTTTGTAAACTTTATCATAACCCTGAATGTAGGCAGTGTAGCTAAAACTATAACGGCTCGTTGATACACTAAGCCTATAAACTCAACCGATAATTAGGGAAAGAAAAACATAGCCACACTAAACACTCAAAATACACATAACCATTAAGTTGTCAATTAAAATATATCAAACGTGAAAGCCAAACAAAATCCTCATTGATTATATCCATCATTAATTAGCGTGTGTTCGCACCAATGGTTACAGCAACCAACATCAACCCCTTGTTTGCTTTCCACGTTGGTTACCTTCCTAATTGCGATGTAGTCTTGGCTATGTTTAAGTTTGGTGGGCTATTTACTTACATAATGAATTAGGGTAAATATGAGACATGTTACTAAGATGGTAACTGTGCAATTAAGATTATAAAAGAGGTTGATAAAATATTTTAGGAAATCACAGAGATTTGAACCAATGAGATCAGATAGAAAAAGGAAAATAAGTAGACATATTAAAATAAGCATTGGAAATGCACATGAACTTCATGACTAGGAGAACTAGGAAAGACGATGCAACAGGCTATGAATTGTCTGGCGAAAATTTGAAGAGGCAACCTCATGAAATACCACTTTATTTTTAATTTTCAACATTAATTCCGAAACTGACAGAAAGGATCTAACCAATCTAATAATTAAACATTTAAATCAATAACCACCACAACAAACTATCAATGGAATCACAATACAATGGTATCACCATGACACAAAAGCCGGCCATTGGAGCCAAAGCATCTGCCAACCACAGAAGCTGGCTGTACATAATAACTAACAGTATTATATCGTATAAACACAGAACAATATTCAGTATAAATTGTATATGTACTCATGATTGTTGTGGCCACCAGTAATTGCACTATGGGTGTTGCTAATGGCCGTGCGCCTAGATGCAGCCTCCATGTATGGGGTGTCAATCAAATTCAAAGATGGAACGATCGTCTTTTGTTTTCTCTTGTCTTGTTTCCTTGGTCTATTATACTCGAAACATGTCTATTAACATTGTGAATTCGAAGCTAAGCCTAAAAGTTGCAAACAGCAGTTCGAAACGTATCAAGGTGTAAACGCCATTATAAACCATAAACCATTTATTTTCAGGTTACAAAGACCCATAGATGAATACCTTAACCTAATTATACATCTATCTATCTATTATCTTTTGATTGTCAAAAAATTTTTGTGTATTGGATACAAGGGTTTTGGCTACTTTGTATGTGTGTATTATAATTGTGTAGATTTGTTGAAATGTGCGTTTTGTTTGTGCAGAATAAACAATTTTTCTTTCTTTTTCTTTTTTTTTTTTACTATTAAGACTTGCGTTAGTAAATAAAACTTAAAGCTATGTTAGTATCGCTTAGATGCACTAAGTCTTTGTGCGTTCTTGAGGCACTTGACCGCGAAAGCGGCGGAATACCACATCCTGAGGCCAAAAGCTCACGGTAAAAAGACCTAATATATAAAAGCAACAGATTTTCTTATGAAACCCACGAAAAGTGCGAAAATAATTTTAACGAAATTTTAACATGTGAAAAATTTATTTGAATTCCAACATTTGCAACATCCAAATACATGTATTTACGAAAGTCCCTGGACTTATTTCGTTCACAATTGCCAGTGGTTCACATAAAGAGATCTCATTCCACGATCGGGCTCGTCATTTCTAAAAGATACCCAAATAGGGTATTTTGTGAGGTTGCCTCGTCCCTGAACATCAAAAGAACCCCGCTACTTATTATTAAATTCAAGTGAAATAGTTTACTACTGTCAATTCTTGAGTTTATTTTGGCGTTTTTAAATATAAATAGAATTTCGTGCTTGATAAATTTTGTGTATTTAAACATGTACATCAAGACGAAAAGCAGTTCCCTGTGGAGGTTTATCGACTTTGAGTATGTTTCCTAATTTATAGCATCCTGTGTCGTCTTAGATTTCCTAGATGAAGTACACACGGCTACACATCAAGCTATACATTTCCAGTATACGCTGACCTCTCATTGTACGAAAATCCTATACATTGCGAGATCAGCTTATACTGGAAATGTATAGCTTGATGTGTAGCCGTGTGTACCATTCAAACTTTTTAGTTAATGAAACATACATACATCAATCTGCCCGCCTTTTACCAACTATGCTGTGGTCGGCTTCCAGTCTAACGGGGTGTAGCTGAATACCAGCATTTTACATGGAGCGACTTCCTATCTGACCTCCACAACCCAGTTACTGGGTAATACGACGCCCCTTGGTAAGACTGGTTGTCAGACTTTCGGGCTTCTGACTACCCGTAACGACTGTCAAAGATCCACGAATGACAGACGGGACCAACGACTTAACGTGCTTTCCGAGGCACGGAGGAGTCTCAGTATATAAAAATGGTAACCTATCCATGGACCAACCCCGGTATTGTTCGTCGCATCGTTGAGAACTGAAATGTATATAGTAATCATACGAGTATCGTCGTTGTATCGTATCTGTAACTTTTATGGTGTACATAATAAAGAATATTCTATTCTATTCTATTCTATCAGAAAACTAAGTTACTTAAAAACAAAAAAAAAATACAAAAAAAATACTTTTTGAGCCATCATACAACGTGCCGCTTAAATGGCGACATTAACACACGGGTAGCCCTACTGGCCAGTAATCATAAAAATATAATAAGAAAAAATACATCGTATCATACATTGAAAAATTTTCAAACAAACTATACAATAAAGCTCCCTCTTTCCTTCAATTCACCTTCTCTCTTCACATGATCTGACCAAGATTATGTCTGGACTTTAAAAGAGACTGCGACCTCTAAATTTGTTTCGGCGTTTCTTCTCAGACAGATAGGAAACGCCGACCTCATCTAGTTTTTAAAATATGATTGACGTGTAAAAGTGTTTGTACGAACTTACTAACAGAAATAAAAAAAAACATTTATCAATAATTTTCTACCGATCGAACCTGTTGAATCTGTTTCTCCTAAATATCATCCTGCATTACCTTTTTACAATACATAGATTATATTATTTTTTCCACTCTTCGAAAATGCCGCATAATATGTAATTACAACGCAAACTGAAACTCATGTTCATACGTTGCGTATACTGGAAGCTTAAAGTCTTAAAGCCTATCAGTAAACATTGCGTACTTTGTATATTTTGGGCGCGTACATTACCTACGCATATCGACTTCATTCATTAGCTGTGTGGGACAAGTCACTAGCTGATGCTATGGATACTTGAGCCTGCGATATTTTCCAATGGAAGACAAGACAAGCAACGAGCTTAGTAGATATGTGATTTTAGTCTTCTGCATAGTATTAGCAATTAATTAAACGACCCCAAACAAGCTATAATTATACTTAAACCTACAACCGAGTAGGTATCCAAGACAACAGGCTGCCCGAAGATACCTGGAACTATAGGTGCAGGACGTCAGCACCGCTTGGAATGGGAAGCCTACACACACACCGGGATAAAACCCTGGATATGCATTACACCCTCCCTACACATACACCGCGTCCAGTGATCACGCCCGTCCGGCACATCTGTCAATGGCAATTATAGTTGGATTAAAAATAACTATTGCGTTATTTGTTCTCCTTTTGAATGAACTTTCAATAAAAAAAAAAAATTAAAGAAAGTACCTTTGTATACAATACCAATACATTTCACAATAGATACATTGGATTTTGGGGAAAGGCTGCACAAATAGTGCAAAACCTGCCTCCTAAACTAGGGGAACCGTGTCACCTAGGAGTCAGTGTTCTACTGTAACTTGGTGTACAAAAAAAAACTGTATATTTATATATTTCTATTTAATATCAATATATTTCTAAGACAGGGAAGATACGAAAGACCTATCATGAGAGACTTGATTGATCACGCTAGGAATAAACCCAGTCAAAAGAAAATGCATGAAATCTTGGACGTAACCAAACGCATCAAAACTCACAGGATGTGCTATCTTGCACACGTTCACAGGCGCCGCAAACCTCATCTGTTACATGCAGCAATGCAGTACAAGGCCAAATCAAGGAAATTCGGCCGCCCTATTTATATCTGGAATGATAACTTAAAACAGGACATCACATACTTCAACAAGGACGTAAGTTTTTGGATGGACGCGGCTGAAGACCGAAATAAGATAAAGAAAGCTCCCAGCAAGATCTACAAGAACTCTGAAAAGGATATTGAGACCTCAGACGAAGACCTTGGAATCAGCAACGTGTAATACAGCATAGCAGTGACACAGACAAGAACCGAGAGAACCTGAGCCAACCTGGCGGCGAAGCTTCTAAAAGATGCCCCTCCCATAGATAAATATCACCCGTCTCTCCACTATTCCAAAGCTTGCTCAAGGATGCATATCCGGTAGACTCTAATAATCTTTCCATATCCCAAGGCCACGTCTTCCCTACCATTATCGCGCCCCCCGGTCTACTCTCTGATATACAATGGTCTCTGTAGTCTCATGAAACATGAAGCTTCAATGGCTAGTGTGAATCTCTGGGTTCATTCAAGCGATCGAGTCTGGTACAACCACGCTGGGGTCGGTGCATTTCATTAATTCATTCAATATATATTTCTACTTGCAACAGCTACTAAAGCCTCGGTTACGGTTGTCCGCCAATTTCCAGTGTTTACACCACACACCTAATATCTACATTCAGTAACTAAACTAGGTCGCGAAGTTCACTTGCTCTCTTATCGTCATCGTTATACGTGACAACGCAATCTACATACATAATATAAGCACATAAGTAAATATGTGCAGTATTCCAAATCCACTTATCCCCTAAATATTTTTCATGAAGAGCACATGTCCGTCAAGGGACTATATAAAAGAACATAGCTTTTCTACATTGCCAATAGAAAATCATTTTATTGCATTAGGGTACTCCAATTTGTTGTAACACGAAGGAAACCTGACCGTTTCATGTCAATTAGGAGCCGTGGTTTCACGCAAAGGGATTCCAGTCTGACTACCAAAATTCTCTAGGAAGTTGAATTCACGAACCAATGTTCCTTTGATTATATATAAATGTCTAGATAGAGTGTCGCGCTGGAAAAGAACTAAAACAAACAGACCAACTTTGATAAGCTGGTGTGCGTGACTATCTTGCAGTCGCGCCCCATCATTGTGCTGTCATTGTGTTATTCTAGTGTGCATTTTGCGGCCAACAGTTGGACGCAATTGTTTTCGACGATTTCACTCTTTATCTAGATACCTTTGTATAAACCCTACTTATTAGGCACTTATTTATTTGGGTAAATATTAAACTATCTCAGTTCCTCGGGACCCATATGCCATATTTCTATATGATAAACCGAGATATCGTCAAAATTATTATTATTACTTGTCTTTACTTTACCTTAATTTCTCTCCTCCCTCTTTAACTAAAGCCAACTCAGGACTTTCAAAACCTTCATATTTTCCAAGCTACTAAAGGTTAATTTAATAAGGGTTCAAAATTATAACTAATTATCCCAGATTAAGGATGGAAGTTGAGTCCCAGTGCAGCCCCAAACAAACAAGGTTAAGCTGACTTTCAAAGCATTATCACGGATTTTGCAGGTATTTGCAAAAATTTGCCTCCATTGCAGGCGGTACGTGACTCCGCATCTGAGTCGAAAATTTTCGCTGAGTGCACATTTTCGATGATTATTCTGTTCGACCAAACCCTTTTGAGGCAAGGTTTTTAAATATTTAACTGTAATTAGGAAGGGATTGACTTGTTACTTTTGTTTGGCGTTAATAGGGTGTTTGAATGACATGTTTATTTCAAGGGTCTTTTATTATTTAAGGCCGTACCAAGTTTTATGTTCGACTTCGATGTTATTTTGACTATCAACCCATCTTCGTATAACGTGTCATGATGTACATAGATGTCAGCGCTTTTATTTTATCCTTGTAAATATTCTATGTTTAATTTTAAATATTTTTTTTTCATTCTCTTACCTTTCAGTATGACTATTGCTTTTACGAGCTTTCCTTTTTCATTTCAAATGACCGGCACAACAAACACCACACCGCTTGGAATTCCTACTTCAATATTATCATATCAAGTGTTTCCAAGTGCCCTTAACATCACAATAGCCATTCCCTTTGTTAGCATTCGTGTTATTGCATTAATGTCCAATTCCTATGGCAAGCACTCTGGACTTAAATAATATGTATTTATATGGCGAAGAGTCAACAGGTTCTTTTATTACGTTTATAATTGTATTGTTATTGAAATATTAAAAGACAGCTAGATTCAATTACCTGCTGCTTTTTAACCGATTTCAAAAAAGTAGGAGATTCTATGTTCGTCTGCATATAGGTATTTTCTGAATATTGTTTTATGTATAGTTATCGATATTTTCGTCCATTGGGGACCGTTTTTTTTTTAATTGGTAGGGAACTTGCGCTGTGGTCCCATATAAATTTTATTAATTTTGCTTTGGGTAGTTTTTGTGTTAGCTTCAATAATACGTATTTCTCTAACTTATTCTATGTGGATGATATTATAATAACAATACATTTTATTCACAAAACATAAACTTTGACAATAACACAGTTACTGTACTTACACACTTTGTGTAAGTACAGTAAGTGTATGTTAGTGTGTATTTGGTAGTTGGTGATGTATGTATTTATATATGTTGTGTATGTGTGAAGGGCGTCGTGGCGTGTAATGATTGTTGTGTGCATATGTGAAAAGTTTTGAGTGTTAGTGTGTGCGTGGAGATGAGAGGGTAGCAAATATTCGAATTTGTATCAAGTAGGTAAAAAGTTTTTTTCATAAAGCGATCTGTAGAAATCTTGGCATAATTTATCGTACATTTTTCACGGTACCCTCCATTCTTCTACTTAATTTTATCCACTTTGTTACCTTATGCTTCTTTAGTAGTCAGACCAATAGCTTCTATGACATCTAGGTATAACTACATATAAGTACAATATCCTTTGTTCAAGGCGGCACCTCTATCCGCCTTATTACAAAACGAGATTTATATTTTGACATGGCTTAAACCATGCAGCCAGTTTTTGTAATAAGAACGTAACGGTGATTGAAATACCGTTCTTTATACAAAACCGAAAACTTAGTTCGTTACTAAGTTGTCAGTTTTGTGTTTAGGAACTTTACCATAGTCGGAATAAAGTTCGAAATTCAATAATGGCTCCATGTTTTAAACCTGGGTCTGAAGATAAACCTTGTTTTGTAATAAGGGGGTTTATGTTTTCCTTTGTTTACGATAGCATTTTACAGTTTTACTATAAAAATGTTTATCTAGTTTTCATAGAATTGATTAAACTAATCAAATTGCTGCAGCAGCAATTACACTTCCAACAAATTTTAATATCACTACCATAGGTGGTTAAATTTCAACTGGTACTAATGCATTTAGTTTTGACTTCGATTATTGATCGAAGAGTTTTGAAATTGTTATAAGTACTTGCATCTGAACGACAGATGGTAGTACAACCAGCCAGTGTCTTTGGCAAACACCTGGCTGACAGCGTTAGCAGTGCAAAAGGAATTATTGTCACTGTAGACTACTTCTATGTCCTTTGAGATCTTGGTACTGAAAATATAATTGGGTTCTACATTTATATTGATTTTTTTGTCTTTATTTTGGTCAAGGCTTTAGTCGTTGATAATCACTCGAAGTTACAGAAAAAGGTTGGCTATAATGCGATGGAAATACGCTTGAAAAGTGTTTGTTTGACTTATTGAAATGATTGAGTAGATTTTACTTTTATTAGTTTTGATGACATTTTGTACTTGTAGTTGTTGTTCCATCTTTTTGTTTAATATATTATTATCATATTTCCTATAATTAGCTCCACATAAAGATATAATACATTATATTTTATTTTAATATAACAAAACTGATTTACATCCGTTTCACTCAGCATTAAAGGTCCAGTTGAAAACCAGCGTCAGGTGATAGATGTCTGGCATTATGTTGTTTTTATATTGTGTGTACTTATAACATGTGCCAAATAAACTTAAACGCTCATAAACACCAAGAATATTTCACTAAAAGAGAAGACATACTTGACAATCAAGATACACACTCCGATACAAAACACGACTAAACTTACCAACATTCAACGAGCCTTCTGGTAATGTCAATAAAAATATATAATAAGTTACTCGAATCAATAAGAAAAGAAAATCATTATAATATAAAACTCCATCTATTAACGATTTAAAAAATTCAAAAAGCTATTAATAAGTAAATTTTATTACAGAGTAAACGAATATATAAATGATAAATATCTAAAACTTATATAAAATACACAAAACAGGTTTTTTTGTATATGTTAGAATAAACAATAAGTCATCATCTCTTCCTACGATCTTTCTTTTGCTGTGCCCGACAGGGTCCGTGATTGTTATAAAGCCAATGTTTACCACCTAAGCATAAACGTTGTGGAATACAATAAAGTATTAAATATTGAACATTGAACATAATTTCTTTGTGTGTGACAGTCTGAGTCAAAAACTTAATAGCGTGCCATATCAACAGGCGCATATTGTTAAAAGGTTAGGTCAAACACATAAGAAATCATCAAAATAGGCAAAAACGCCATGATATGTTGTTTGACAGTTTATCGATCGTTCTATTTACCATTAACTTATACAAGAACATCAACTATCATCATTGTCTCCACAACAGTGGCTTTACGTAAAAAATGTCGTCCCATAAGAAATTTTTACCATCCAATAACCATAAACAGAATTTTTTCGCCCGTCTGCCGGTAAGCACCCTGGTGGGAAAGAGATAGGAGATAAGTTGTATGGGGGTGAAAGAGAGGGGAGTATAGAATTTTCGCTTCGGCTCTCAACACTCGTTGCTGGTTATTTATGATGACCTTCGTCGCTGAGTTTAAATACTGGAGCATTTAGAGCATTCTGCTTGCATAATGTTTTTAGGAACGACTTTATTTTGTTTTCGAAATGTTTTTCTCGACATTTAATTGAATTCAAGCGAGCCTTTGTATTGTCATTTGTTGAGGTAGTTAAATTTTATTAAAAGTTGTATGCTCTAAGTCTAGGGAATCTTTACACCTTTTATGTTCATTGATAAAGTCAAAGTCAAATTGTTTATTTCAAATAGGCCCATATAAGGCACTTTTGAACGTCAATATTTACAAAAAATAGAATTGATTCTAGTTGCCCCTTCCATAATAACAATCAATTCATATGAAGACAGTGATTAATTTGATAAAATGTACAAAACGTTATGAGATCCTAATTGACCGATTGCTATGTCCTTATTAGTGATTGAAGGATATAGTGAAGTGGCTAAGCAGCGAGGTGCTGCCTGCTAATAAAGCCAAACAGCAGTGCTGACTATATAATCTCCCATGTGCTCTGATTGTAGAAAAATCGTATCAATTGTATCGCGCCCCCCGGTCTACTCTTTGATATACAATGGTCTCTGTAGTCTCATGAAACATGAGGCTTCAGGGGCTAGTGTGAATCTCTAGGTTCATTCGAGTAATCGAGTCTGGTACAACCACGCTGGGATCGGTGCATTTCATTCATTCATTCATATGACTTTTCATTATACCGATGTGATCTTCAATTTAAAAGGACGTTACACTTCATCAGAATACACAAACAAAACTAATACAAAACTCCACGTCCCTTTATGAAACTGTATGACTTCAATAAATATTCTAAAACAATCTACAACACGACTTACTATACAAAATTAATTTACGACGGAAACTTTAAAATTCGCTACAACTTACATTCTACGAGTAAAAGTGTCGAGTCGTAATTCTGTCGAGACATCTTGAACGTTCGGCCAGACGTCGGGAAGTACCCTTGTCACTAAATATAGCACTTTTTATATAAAATTGCTGCACTTTTTGACACTTCTTGTTATTTTAAAGTTGTGGAGGTTAATAGTTTTTACTAAGACTTTTACTTTTATGAGTTTTAAAACCTGTGTAGCAATTTTTCGAGTCACCAAACTTTTATTTATTTGCAGCTTGATTTGAAGATGTCTCTGAATGTTACCCATTATACTTAGGTTCATACATAAGCCACCTAAAAATATAAACAGTGTATATTTAGTAGGTTTTCTAAAGCTGGCTTTGGTTGATCTTTAATTTTTTTAATGACCACAACATAACTCTTTTCTGACCCAACGCTTCAACGAGATAAGTAACCTAAAATTAACCTTTAAATTAAAATCATGACATCACTAACACACAATTTATAACTACCCTCAACATGCACAAATCTGTTTCGCACTCACCCCATTATTTTGGTGTGGACAGTAATTTGACAGCCGGTGTCGGGCGCAAAACAATAGGTTTTCTGCATACGTCACGGGCAGCCGCCATGTTGGGGCTTGTGCGCTTCTATCATAATATTTGCTTGCCCATGCATATTTTGGAACTGATTGTGTTATTGACGGCTTATAGGATTTTGGGTGAGTAAAGAATTGGGTGATAGTGTTGTAATAATTTTCATTTATGTCGGTGTGTAGAAATTTATTAAAATTAACTGGTTTTATGGAAATGTTTTTGTTAAGAATTAAGTAGCGCATCAATATATTATATCCCTATAAAAAAATATAATAAAAGTTTTGCACATTACACATACAAATTTTAAAAACAACATCACGCCTGTAATCGTCGAAGGTTAGGCAGAGTTGAAATGCCACATTTCGTTATGTTTAATTCCGATGTAATAGGGGGCAAGCCTACTGCCGTCAACCTGGCACAAATCCAGACTTCGGGCTTATACTGAGAAATTCCTGAGAGAAAAACACAATACCACTTTTCCCGACCTGGGAATCGAACCCAGGACCTCAGGTTCATCAGAAGCGCTTTCTAAGATGTACCACCATAAAGGTGTCAAATACCTAAGTATCCTTGTCCCAAAGCGACTTTTACACAAAACCATTCACCTACTCTATTGTTTTTTTAAATAACAAAGCATCATTTGAAAGCTGAAATTTCTGAAACAATGTGCGAGCGATGAACCCGGGGCCGAAAGCCGAATGCCGAACGCCGAATTTACGAGCAAGCTTATCGTTTGGCCCTTCCCTAATTCGATGATTCGCAATTTTACTGTCTTCGCCTTCGGTGTCCATGTGTAGTAACATTGGATTTATATTAAGAAATGGAAAACGGTATATTGAAGGTGCAGTTCAGGATTCAGGGGGTTTTGTGGTACAACTGTACAAAAGTTTTTTTGATAGAAAAATCAAGGTATACGAGCTTTTGATGTTTTTTTTCAAGGCAGGGATATGAACCAAGTTATGGGATCAGACTCATCTTCTAATGTTAAATACGATTTTGGCTATTAGTGTGGGCTAAGGCCAAGAGAACCGTAGAGAACCGTAGGCGCGGGCCTGCGGACGGTGAGCGATGGGTAGCTCACCGTCCGATAAGGACCAGGCCCGGGTCGACGGCGCGTCGTATTCCACGCGCGCCTCAAAGAGTTGTCAGCACCAACCGACGGGGTCCGATAGGGCCAATGCCTGCCACGGTTGCGAGTTTGTCCGAAAGGGATATCGTGGCTCTGGCACACAGGCAAATGAAGGAATACGGGTGGGTTTTAGTCAGTAAAAGTCTGACACGCCCTCCCGCTCAGCGCAGAGCGGGAGAAGTTATTTGATAATTTCCCACCCAAAAAAAAAAGAAAAGAGAACGGGACTCCGTCGACTACTTATTAATGCTTGGAAACAAATTTAGGGTCGTCACGTGGTCTTCCCCACCCTTTTAATACTCTAATACTAATATCCTACCAATCCCGGTGGAAACTTTGGCGATTTTTTTCTTGGCACCTATGGTTTGCGCACTTTAAGGTTTTAAAAATACACTAAGAAGGGTACTTATATTCAACACAAGAAAAAAATTGCTCCTATAAAAAACATCGGTAACCTTAACGTTGATAATGTTAATTCGACATTAAAGCTTCCTCTAAAATATTTTTCTTTTAACTACGTAGCAATGTTATCATTGATCACTACAGAACCGATCACAAGGCAAGTATTTTTTGCTTAGAACCAAAACAGTGGAGAAATGTTGTATGAAATCTCACTGTTGGACTGTTTTTCAGTGCAACAATGAGATTTCATATTTCTGCACTGTTTTTATTTTTTATTTAGATATAAATTTACCACAGAGGTTTAATGTCTCCCATTAAGTTTAATATGAAATGTATGCATTCGATCAAAAAGATACTGGCTGAAAATAAATATCGAATGAATAAAACAAACTTGGTGAAAAACTTTGTTTTCATTAACTTGAGTTTTATTTTGAATAGGTATATTTTATCACGGTAGGTAGATTGGTACTTGCAAGAAAAGTAGATTACGCACCTTGCTAAAGTGAGTAATTAATGCACTCGTGCCAATTTAGTGACTCGCATGCGCTCGGGCACCAACATAACACTCGTGCATTAAGAACTCACTTTGGGCTCGGTGCAACAATCTACTATTCTTGCACACATGAAGAGCATGGAGGACTTTATTAGAATAACATATGTACCTATTACCCATGGCTGTAATGAAAATAAATGATTTGGTTTGTAAATAAACTGGAAATCAACCTTTCATTCGAACTTTACATGAACCCTACACGGCTTAGACTGCTCATGTAGTTATTTACTTTCGCTCCCAAAAACAAACATCCCAACTGCATACTAGCCGCAACACAGAAAAGCGCAGACATTTTCACACCTGAATAAAATCACTATCTGCCCTTCAACAAATTCGCTCTCAAATCCTTGAATACCCTCAAAGTCGCCGCAAATTGGCAAAACATATCGGCGGCTTTGCCAGACGGACTGGCGGTCTGGCAAAAGAAATCGATTGAAGTATTGGTGCCATACAATCTGGCTGAACTGTTGAAGACTGCAGCTTGGAGCAACAGTTCCGAACGGCTGAGTCCCTATAGTTGGTGGAGGGGCTAAGCAGAACGCGAATTGGAAATGGATAAGAGAATGCGAGCTCTTCTCTTATTCTTTTTTCCATTTCCAATTTGAAGGGGAATAAGAGAGGTTTAAGACGAATTTTAATAGTTTGTATAATGTTTTATGTATTAATTAGAGTCCCTGGTTTCCACCAGGGAATCTAAATAATATCATGTCCATAAGCTCTAGGCAGGAACATTGTTTGAACTACAAAGGCTTTTGTTATACTTATTTTTATAGATATCACATTATTGGTAGTAGAAATTAACAATACTTACTGCCAATCGACTAATAAACGAGTGTGATAAATGGGTGTCCTCTTCAATATCAAATTTAAGGTAAAAGTTTAATGAAAAAAGAAAAAAAAATCCTTGGCACGTATGATTTAAAAAACTTGACTTTTGAGACCTTGATACTGACTTTTTTTCGAAGTTTCTTTTAGCTCACAAATCCTGTTTAACCCACCCACAGACGAAGTAACTTAATGAAAGCTTGTAAACACATATGATCAATCAATCAACTCAGCCTATCGCAGTCCACTGCTGGACATAGGCCTCTCCCAGGCTGCGCCACAACACCCTGTCCTCCGCCTTCCGAATCCAGTCTGACCCAGCCATCTTCTTAAGGTCGTCGGAAACACATATGATGGCTCTCTGTATTAAAAAGGGGTATAAAATTCGAAAGTCGCATAACGCTTTTTCCTTACGTGACAATTTCTACCCGTCAACTCCTACCGTAAGCCACGTTAAAGAACTTGGTTCCAAAACACAAAATAAATAACCTAAAACTTGATTTGTCCCACTTAAAAAGAAAATACCTACGTATAAATTACGATGTTTAACACCTCCAACCAATAAAACCGCTTATAAACCCCCGCTCACCTAATAGCCACAACACCAAAGCTACAGCGGTCGCGGCTTCAGATAAAGGCTTTCAGTGTTTTACAGAGGCGCGCGGCGAGCGCAGTGAGCGGTTAGAGCAGACGTCTGATACAAATGTCTCGATAAATACTTTATTTATTTCATGTCTGTGTTTTAATGTAGTGGCAATGTTTGGTATTGGTATTGGAAACGTGTGTAGTCTGGGTGCAGTGATTACAGAACAATTTTTATGATTGCTGTTGAATTTCTCTAGATACAAATGGTTATTTTGGTTCTAGAAAGAAGAAAGAATGAAAAGAAAATACGTTTATTTGCGGTAAACATAACGCAAAAAAAAACACAAACACTAAGAACAAGTGAGTTCTACCGTGCTTTTATAGACAAACCCCTTTATTTGTAACCGTTGCTTAAAATTAAGTAATCATTAGCGACTGTTTCATAATACATTTTTGGTGTTTAATCGTCTCTTAACTTCAAGAAACATTTATATTAATAAACCTCATATTAGTCATTCGTATTTAAAAAAAGCATTCGCACCTCCGCTCAAATAGTGTCGTAAGTCAAAAAATCTGTCATAAGTATGACACTATTTGAGATAAGGTTTTGAAGTATTCTGAAACGAATGGAACATTAGGTATATGAGAATTCAAATTTTTTGAGTTGTGACACTATTTGAGCGGAGGTGCGAATTATATTCAAAGCTTCCTGAACGGTTAATCTATTTATGTAATGTCTTGTGAGCTGTTCTGATTCGTTGACAACAATCAATCATGTCAGATTTTAACATGTCATCTGATTCAATTGGTCGTTCTTGAGATTTGGCAATTCAATTTCAATTGAATATGACAACTCTAACAAGGCGACAAACGGCCCTATACTGGTTCAGTTATGCTTTAATACCACTAGACCATCTTTTAATTTAACCAACCTAAACTATTTTCCAAAAACAGTCTACGTTGTTGAAACTTTCAAATATAATTCAGGGAAATTAATTGTTTTTCAAATTGAGTACCAGCTTAAATTTACCGTATATAATAATATGTTCAAATCACAAACAGTCATTCTTTGACAAATTCAAATTTTATTATTATTATTTTCTATTACAAATTCAAATAGGCTCAAAAAAGGCACTTCTTTCAAACCGTAAAAATATACAAAAAAATTGAATTGATTCTAGTTGCCCCTTCCAAAAGGTAGTTTCGTATGGAGAAGAATGGGCAAAAAACTACACCGTAACTCTTTTAAAATGTTTTATAATATTTTGTATAAGTATATTAGTTATACAATTAAAATCAAATAGCAACCAGTTTGATTTTGTCTAGACTCTAGATTGTCCTATGGAGCTGGACCAGCATGTTTCCAAGCATTCTTATCTTGAATATAATCCTCTAATGTGTAATAATATGCTTGTTTACAAAGAGTACTTTTAATGTGTTTTAAATTATCTTTCATTTAATTGCAATATATCAAAAGGTTTTTTGTTGGGGACACTTGTATGAAATGGCTATAACACGGCAAATTGACGTAACGCGTCAATTTGATAAACAGTTTCTGTGACAGTACATCCCTATTCAACCCATCCAGCTAAAACTCAATTGACATGACAGCTAATGAAACTGACAACCAATGGGGTAGTGGCAGAAATATCGAGGATTCATCACGAATCATGATCACTGAATAATTTATAGAGATAAATTAATTAACGCATGCACACTGCCATAACAATACGAGGGGCTGTGATTGGTAATTAATAGCGCATTTATATTAAACAGATGATTGCCAGTAACATGGGGTCAAAACATTATACATTAAGCTTTTAATACAGCATTGATGTGTTCGAAAATAAATTTTAATAAACATGTCCGGTATATTTCGAAATACTCGTATAGCTTTTCGATGTCAATACTATTCTCCAACCCATTATACAACATTAGTTTTTGCTTACCCTAAACCCGAAAAGGAATCATTGTACTCATCATTTTGAACCAACCTTTAAATCGTGAAAAAAAAATCAGCTGTTCCATACATTTGTGTTCACATAAATCGACAAAATGTGTGGAACAACAGATTTTTTTTTCGCGATTTCAAGGTTGGTCCCATTGAAAAAAAAAATCAAAATGATGAGTACAATGACCCCTTTTTCGGGTTTAAGGTAAAAACTAATGTTGTATATGACTAGGATGGCTCACAAGACCAAGTATTTGGAACCATGCGACTTTTAATTGATATCTCAAAGCTTCAAATCATTTAGAATAATGAAACGGTCTGAAAAGTAAATAGCGGGGCTAATTTCCCTTGGTGCATAGAACAAATTAACACCTGAAGTTATAGTTATCGTTAAAGCACGTACTCGTATAAGTACCTGCTAATAAGAATATTTTGTCAATACTACTAACATAGTTTGTAAGAGCTGTTACTAACGCTATGGGTCAATAATTTTGTTTTTTTTAATGTTTCCATTATTAAAACTGAAAAAATATGCGCTAAGGTAGCCCGCGAAATATATAAATGAAATGAAATGAAAGAATTGGCCTCAAATGTCATGATTTCATGAAATTCAAAAGGATTATATGAAGTTAGAGAGTTGTATTGATGATCTTTGTGATAATAATACTATAAAAAAAAATATATACGGCCGCGAATCATATTTAAATCAACATAATATACAACCTAATGCTGACCTGCAAATTTCATAAAACGTAAGAAAATTTGAATTTCGTGGGCTACCCTGATGCTTTTGCCTTACATAACACATAATCAGCCTATAATGTTCCCACTGCTGGGACACAGGCCTCCTCTCTGTGAGAAGGAGTGGGCTGTAATCCACCACGCAGGCCCAATACGGGTTGGTAGATGTCACATGTCTTCAAATTTTTAGTTCTAGGACCTGCCGGTTTCCTCACGATGTTTTCCTTCACCGTTTTGGGAGCAGTGATGATGAAATGATTTACACATAGTAAAGCACCTGTCTGGGTTCAAATCCACGACCAACTATTCGTAAGTCGAGCCTGTTACCACTGGGCCACCACAGCTTTTGCCTTAATCAGGCACAACTTCATCCAAAATAAGCACACAAATTCCCAAAATAATATCGTCCAGGAATAACGAAAATTCGTGAATTCTAACGCAAATGTATTGTGCTTCAAAAATGGAGGATAACATGAATACGTTTCAGCCCGAGATGGAATGAAAAGGGAAACGTTGACGAATCGCGTGAACATTGTTATATCTTGATGAAATTGTTCAGTGAACAATGATTTAGATTACTTAGCATTCTGAGATATTTGACTGGAGGTAATAAAGCATTGGGATGTATAAGAATAATCGATGAAATTGTAAACATTATGTTTTTTGATGTACACACGGCTACACATCAAGCTATACATTTTCAGTATAAACTAATCTCGCAATGTATAAGATTTCCGTACAATGAGAGGTCAGCTGATACTGAAAATTTATAGCTTGATGTGTAGCCGTGTGTACCTATAATATTATAAAGACGAAAGTTTGTGTGTGTGTGTGTGTGTTTGTTACTTCTTCAAGCTCAAACGGCTGGACCAATTTTGATAACATTTTGTATGGAGGTAGCTGACACCCTGGATTAAGACATAGGCTACTTTTTATCTCGATATTCCTACGGGATCGAGACTTACGCGGGTGAAACCGCGGGGCGCAGCTTGTTATTCCAATAAATGTTTCAGTATTTGGCTTTTTAGGGTTCCGTAGTAAACAAGGAACCCTTATAGTTTCGCTATGCCCGTCTGTCTGTCTGTCTGTCTGTCCGTCCGTCCGTCCGTCTGTCCCCAGCTTAGCTCAGAGACGTTAAGTCCTAGAAAGCTGTAATTTGGCATGGGTGTACATATTAATCACGCCAAAAAAGTCGTAAAATAAAACCATGGTAAACTTTTTTTTTTGGGTACCTCCCTTGCACGTAAAACGGGGATGATATTATTTTTTCTCGTCTAATACATGGCGTGGGGTATCGTTGGATAGGCCGTTCAAAAATATTGTGGGTCTGTGAAAAACACTTTTCAATTCTGAGATCCGTTTGCGTAATATTAAGCTATAAAATGCTATTTTTTGTTAGAGTCAAGTGTCCCCCCCCCTGCCAGCTAAATGGTTGGTTTCGGATATGTGAAAAAATTCATAGCAGTAGTATATTATAACGAAATTAAAAGGAAAACTATCACAGCTAAGTAGGGTTTACAAGTTAACGAGTAATCATCGACCAACTTAAATTTGCAGTTGAAGAATTGACCGTAACGTATATAGATGTATGGGAGAGCATGTTTTTCAACTACAATGTTAAGTTTGTTTTCGGGATGAATTCATTCTAACTACGGAACCCTTCATTGTGCGTGGTCCGACACGTACTTGGCCGGTTTTTAAGTTTTGAGGTTAATTTCTGTCGCAGCTCAGTTGATTATTACCAAGGTGAGATGTTAGATGTTACACATCTTATGCGACTACTGTAAGGTATTGATGAAATGAAGGTTCATGCAGACTGGCTGATATCGCGCGGGCGCTACAGGCAGTACGACGCGCATCGCGACTCTATCCAGTATGTTTTCATTGAAATTGTCGCGGCGGGCTGTCGCGTCGCACCTGTCTGCAGAGCTTTAATTTAGTCTTCGCTTTTTCTTTGTACCGATAACCAAAGTTTTGTGAAGTTGCATTCGGTTTTTATCAGATGTCAATCATAAGTTTGTATTCGTATCAGAAACTTCCATCCAATAGTTTCCTAGATTTCTTTTATCCGCTCAATTACTGTAATATTCGTAAAAAAATGGATTTGCTTTTATCCTTAGTCAGGATACAGTCAAGATTATTTGAGATCCAAAGATATATTTAGCATACAATTGTCAATTTCGTAGACAGACTTTAATATAGATCCCTCGAAAATAGCTAGAAGTCAACGTAGACGAATTACCGACACAATGCCAGTAGCTCCTGGAATTGAGTTGGTAATAACAACATGTACTTACAAGTACTTGTGCACAGTATGTCACCAACACCTACAATATGCTTGCAGATAAATATTGACTGTCACATTAGGACTTACTGCGTTGGAGTTCGTCGAGCAGATTTGTTAGTGCTTAGTTACAATTTGTTAACGTTATCAGAATCTCTTTTAGCATTAGGGCGCTATCATCATACATAATATAAATCTTTTAAATCAAATCAAATCAAAATATTGCGTAAAACATGGTATAAAATGGTGTTAAATACAAATTTATATGGCACAAACATGTTTAGCTAGGATAAAAACATAGCATGCAAAATTATAAAGTTAGGTGAAAAAGTTATCAACCATCAGCATTTTTGAAACATTACATTTTTTTATCTAAAAACTCCTTTAAACTATAAAAACTACATTCAAATAACCATTTATAAAACTTAATTTTAAATAATCTTGTAGATAGTGTTTTTAAATGTGTTGGTATTTTGTTATAAATGCGCACACACATTGCTAGGCAGTATTGTATAAGTACTAGTCTGCTAGTCTAGGTAAATCACCAACACTAGTTTATGAGAATCTCGTCTGTTCCTAGGATTAACATCATAAGAATGGAATTTAAGGCTTAAACGATGAAAATCAGTATAATTTTACATATTTCTGTGTTTGTATTATTGCAAAATAATACCTGTATTTGTACTGTCTGCTTACTCTAGCAGTGAACTGATTTAGCATTTAATTTATTTATATTATCACCGATTTACAATTATAAATCAATAAGTATAGCTATCATATTGACAACACGATTAAGACATGTTCATCTTCAAATTATTTATGCACATGTCCAAGTGTTCACAGCAAATTATTCAACTCCACGGTCTCTTGTTTATTCAGTCCGTGATCCAACAAACCTGTGTGTCCCAACACTAGCAGACGTGCGAAATGTAGGCTCGTCTCCGCAAACATTAGTCACACAGCGCAACGTGTGCACAACACTACTCGACCGCAGACTGTTGTAATTGTTGTAGCTACAACACTAGCGGATTAATAGCTAAGGTTTGAATCAATATGTCTGGAGAACAGGTGATGGTAGATCTTTGAGAAGGTAATATAGACGTTATTTTTAAGAAATTTTGTCTGATATATTCTGCTACATTTAATCTTTTAGCGAATAAGCGTTGTACAAATTATAAGGTTCTCAAAGTTCAGAGTTGATGTAATTGGAGAAAATTGGCTGTAAAACTTCTGTAAATGGTTAACTTCATTATTTGGATACACTTTTTACTGCTACTACATTTTAGAAATTATTTTAGTTAGTTTTGTAGAATTTACATTTACAAAGCATCAGGCATATTAAACTTAATTAAACAATCTTGACGTGGACAATGAACATTCTATCTACAAAGTCGAATTTACATCATATTTTTAGGCTTCCGTACCAAAATGGTAAAAAGGAACCCTTATGGTGAGACTAAGTCTGTCTGTCTGTCACACCTGGATATCTCAAGAACTACTAATGCTATCAACTTGAAATTTAGAACAGTTTTAGATGACGATTGCCCAACTATTTCGCAAATACGAAAGAAATAAAAAAAAAATATTTTTGTTGCAAAAGGGTCTTAAAAATTTGAAGTGGGGCTACTAAGGCATGTGGGGTATCATATTAAAGAGCGCTGTTTGCACATTCTCAAACATTTTTAGGCAACATAGATACCGACTATGATGAAAAATGTAAAAAAGAATACCGTTCCCGCCCCTTTATCTCCGAAGTTTGCATAGATAAAAATCTGAAATTATTTTATGTAATAGAAGTTTATGTAAAGATTACAGGAAAAATAAAACGATGTCTCTAAATAGCACAGTTTTTCAGAAATCATCAACATCATATATACGTACGGAACCCGCGGTGCGCGAGTCTGACTCGCTCTTGACTGGGTTTTTACAACAGCACACGACAGATTTGTCATTGAGAACAGAATCAAAAATATACAACTCCTTATTCTCTTACATGTCTTATTTTAAAGCGCGAACACATCCATTCCCTAAAATCCCAACACACAAATCAGTCTTATCAATCCTCATTTCTCCAAAACTCGAACCTTTCACCTTCGGAATCCTGGAAAATCTAATAAAACCGAAAGATACGGGAGATAGGTCCGAAATTACGAGGTCACTCGGGTCCGAGATCCGTAAATCTGTCGTCGGGTCCGTTTAGGGTCCTATCGTACGATAAGAACTCCGTGCCGCAGATGTAGACCTGCCTTTTGTCCGTGTTTATACGTTTATGGCCGTAAGCGTGATTATGGGTGGGAAAGATAAAAAAGATGAATGAAATTACCTAACATGAGAGAGGATTTAAATGAATAACATGTAATGGGACCAGTAGAAGATGAAATTAAAGCAACGAATCCAACTGAAGCAGTAGGGTACAAAGCGAAAGATTTTTATTAAATCAATGACTATATTAGAGACAAACAAAATATTGATTTTCTTCACGTACTTGTAAATAGACAGGGATAAATCTCGACTCCTCCCTGTTCCAATCAGGTTGGTTTGGTGAGAGCACCAAGATAAATTCTCGCCAAGCAATAAGAACACTTAAACACGATCGCAATAAAATCTAGTAACAAATTGTTATACTGCTCGTCTTAAAGTTTTTATTTGCTTTCAAATGAAACCCTTTCCTACACTGGTTACGTTTGGAGTGCCGCCAACCGCGTAATGAAAAGCCGAGATCAATACAAGTTCACGGCCAAGTCTTAAGCCAAGTTTAAGACTTAATATTCATCCGGTTTAGTGAAAACGCGATAAACTAAACTAGAACAAGAAGCAAATGTAGTTTGTGACGGGCACGCTGAATGAATATTCCGCATTGTTCGCATGAGAAGTCTATTTTGTTCATTGATTAGTTATTTTCTGGTACTTCTATGAGAGAAGCGTAATTGATTGAATTGGCAAGAGACATTACAGTTATTGTACTATCTACTTTAAGTTTCGAACTGTCTGTTACGTTATTGATAGTGAAAATATACAACGTACCGCTAGAATGGCGACATTAATTTAACAAACGGGTGAGGGCTAGTGACCAGTAATCATAAAAAATATAATATGATAAACTAATTCTTACATTGAAAAAAATAATTTTTCAAACAAACTATATAATAAAGCTCTCTCTTTCCTTCAACTCGCCTACTCTTTGCACGTTATTCTTTTTAATTTCATTGATGCGCTGTTATGATCCGATCCCTGGCAAATGACGTCTACGCTTCAGTTCTTTAAAAGCACAGGTTGCTCCAAACTGCTATTTTAGAAAATTGTTAATAAATCCACCATAAGTAATAACTTTTTTTCATAAATAGAATACGCGGTACCGTATAGGTGTATTAAATTATTGTCGCCATTAAAGAGGCACGCTGTATATTGAACAAAAAAAACCGGCCAAGTGCGAGTAGGACTCTCGCACGAAGGGTTCCGTACCATTATCTATAAAAATGGCAAAAAAATCATGTTTGTTGTATGGGAGCCCCCTTAAATATTTGTTTTATTTTAATTTAATTATTTATTTTTAAAGTGAATATATAATTAAATATTCTGTGAATATTTCAAGCGTCTATCTGTTACCGTTATCAATATAGAGCAAAATTGAGCAAAAAAATCATGTATGTTGTATGGGAGCCCCCTTAAATATTTACTTTATTCTGCTTTTTAGTATTTTTTGTTATAGCGGCAACAGAAATACATCATCTGTGAAAATTTCAACCGTCTAACTATCACGGTTCATGAGATACAGCCTGGTGACAGACGAACAGACAGACAGATAGACGGCGGAGGCTTAGTAATAGGGTTTCCGTTTTACCCTTTGGGTACGGAACCCTAACAAAAGACAGTCGCGTACCTTTTTTATTTACATGTAATTTTATGTTGCATGTTTGTGTTAGTGACATTTTAGATCTACAGTGGTCAATAAGTAAATGATAGAATTTATTCATGAATACCAACACAAAAGTTGATTTTCGGATTTCAATAAATGATAGAAATAATAATTGACTTTTTGCAAGAGTATCGTTACAGTCGAAATCAAATGTTGCGTTACTCTACAGGGTTATTTTTAAAACGTCAATAACCTCTTAAGGGGTCATTGTACTCATCATTATGAACAACTTTTACTATGGGACCAAAACTGAAATCGCGAAAAAAAACCAGCTGTTTCCTACATTTATGTTCGAATAATTCGTTAAAATGTAGGGAACAGCTGATTTTTTTTTTCGTGATTTCAGCTTTGGTCCCATAGTAAAAGTTGTTCATAATGATGAGTACAATGACCCCTTAAGAGGTTATTGACGTTTTAAAAATAACCCTGTATATTAGCAACCAGGGTGTTGTAGGTTCTTTACTCGAATATTGAACCTTGAATATTGAAAATATTCACTCCACTCGTCAAATGACACAGAAATATTTATCAATAAATTGTCTAGATACAAATTCTTTCCTCTGACGTCACTAGTCTCGAGGCAGACGTCGCAATTTCCTATCAGACCCCGTTCAGCACAGTCGGGATTGCTTCCTTATCTCGAATCAATTTCTAAATTATATCCACGTCCTTTTCCTAATTTTTTTTTTTAAATAGCTATCTAGACCACTGCTGCTTCGCTGCTGAAGCTTTTATAGATATGAGCAACGGCGCCATCTAGTTTAAAAACATAAAGTGTCTTAATAGTTCTACTTACAGAAATAAAAATTATTTCATTTCAGAATTTACAGCACATGTTTAAAAAACCGGTCAAGAGCGAGTCGGACTCGCACACCGAGGCCGGGTTCCGTACGTACCTGTATATGATGTTGATGATTTCTGAAAAACTGTGCTATTTAGAGACATCGTTTTATTTTTCCTGTAATTTTTTCATAAACTTCTTCTTCTTAAAGAATAATTTCAGATTTTTATCAATGCAAACTTTGGAGATAAGGGGAAAGATATTTTTTTACGTTTTTCATCAAGAGCGGAAACTATGCTGCAATAAAAAAAAAAAATTGTGAAACAGCGCTCTTTCATATTATACCCCACATGCCCTTAAGACCCCCTTTCAGTCTCTTGCAAAAAAGGTATATTTTTTAATTTTTTTTCTTGTTTGCAAAATAGTTGGGCAAACGTCATCTAAAACTATTCTAAATTTCAAGTTGATAGCATTAGTAGTTCTAGAGATATCCAGGTGTGACAGACAGACAGACAGACTTAGTCTCAACATAAGGGTTCCTTTATACCATTTTGGTACGGAACCCTAAAAAGTCAACTTCAGAGAGCATCTCTGTCACTTAACTGTCTCGCTCTAAACCTCTTAATGCCAAGGTACTGTAACTATACTGCTGGTATAATATTCCAATTCTGAATTATCTTATCATCTGTTACATAAACCATTAATATTACAATATTAATTCCAAATTGAATACCGATATCTACTCTCTAGCATGAATGAGCCATATCAAAATAGTAATTAGACTATGTTAATATTATTACTTCGCCATTAGAACTTGGATTGAGAGGAGTTACTGCAGTAATAGAACCTACTGAATTTACAATTAAGTTTCAGTTTTTATCATCACAACTTATTTCAGCAGTCCATAAACACTGAATCAATTTGAAAAAAAACTGCTGAGATTATTTTAATCAAATGTTATTTAAAACAAACAAGAATTGATGTAAAATACAGTATGTAACAAAAACCCTGTTGTTCCTTTTCGGGACGTATACATTAACAAACAAGCACAACATTGGTGGAATTATAATTTAAAAAAAATTGAGAATTGGCTAGTCGAGAATCAAAGAAGTAAAGAGGTAAGAAATCAGTTAAACATTACAATTATTCATAATTAAATATTTATTTTAATTATTCTTGTTGAACAGTTTTTATAAATGACTTGCTTTATTACGTATGTATACCGATTCTTAAAACTTAGGTAGAAGAAACAACAGAGTTTTTGTTACATATTGTATAACACCAAAACACATATAACCACCAAAATAATATAGTAAATATAAACCCATACCATCACCATTTGAATTAAATATTCAAAGAAAATTACGAACCGTAGAAAATTTCCCATTTACCCACTTTCCCAGCGAATTGTTTTACTATGTATACCGTCGGGCAATAAAAAAGTATACGCTATAAGTGCTCCAGCTTTGTCGTTTATAGCGCAACTTTTTATTGACGTCGTTTAAGACGTAATATAAAGTTGGTTGGCTCGTAAATCAGGCTTTTCTACCAACTGATGGATGGAAAGCAATGGGACCTAGAAGTTACCTTGAGGGACCACATAACTGTTATTTAGGCCGTGAACTAGGCAGCCTGGCTGAGCAGCCAGGCTGCGGCAACCAAAATATTTGAGCAGCCAGTTAAAACAGCCAATTGACGGCCAGTTGTGACCCAATCGTCGAGCGATATGGACGTGGAAGAACTTATAATTTTTTATCTGCCTCGTAAAAACCCAAAGGAAAGAAAAAGACATTGGATTCATCTTCTTTTTCTAGAAAGGCACTCAAAGGCTTATTTCATACATATTTTAAGGATACAGAACACAAAGTACGTCTGGTTGCTACGACTAGTGCGCGGAGAACGGAGACTGACGGCAGCCACATACATTCGCCAGTCGCCTACACTCGCTCTGGCTGCGCGCAGCCAATTGCATAATCAGCCTATAATGTTCCCACTGCTGGGACACAGGCCTCCTCTCTTCGAGAGGGGCTGGGTTGTAATTTACTACGCGGGCCCAGTGCGGGTTGGTAGATGTCACATGTCTTTGAATTGTTGGTTCTAGGATATGCCGGTTTCCTCACGATGTTTTCCTTCACCGTTTTGAGAGCAGTGGTGATTAAATTATTTAGACAAAGTAAAGCGCCTGCCTGGGTTCGAACCCACGACCTATGACTCGTAAGTCGGGGCCGTTACCACTGGGCCACCACTGCTTTGCAAGCCAATTGGCTGCCGTGCAATCGGGCGCGTTCTACTGGCTACCGCAGCCTCTACGTGGTTGCTTAGTGCGCGGTGCTGCGGCAGCCAGTCGAACTTAGGACGGTGTATGGCGTCCTAAGTTCGACTGGCTGCCTAGTGCGCGGGGGGCCTTAGGAATAACCTAGGTCATATAAGGTTATGGTTGCCTTGAACTTGTTACATTGTTCCCTTAAGTTGCGGTTTCCTAATAGCGCTCTTTTGGCCGCCACATAATGGCCGACGTGACAGCTGTCATGAAAATGGCAGCACAGTTTGACTTAACGGTATCAAAAAACGCTCTGTAGGAAAACACACCAACTTACTTTCATAAATAACGTTGCATTGATGTCATTCGCCGGTAATTGCGGACGCTATATGGCGGCCGAAATGGTAGCTTTAGCAACAAAATACATTGGAAAAAGCGATAGAAAAAAATATAATTACAAGAATCAAATCGACTTGATGATGTGATAATGTCGCTCAAACGCTTCACTAAAATTTCGTACCCAAAAAAATATTCCCAAATCAAACTTAACAAAACGACCACGTATCTCTGCTGTACATTTTTACTACAACGTCCATGAACACGGAACACTGCACTCTGCATGCATGGGATAGCCTGATGTGGTCCCACTGCATCCATTGTTTACGTCACATCTCTCTAACAAAACAAAAAAGGATCGCAAGTCTGCTGCAAAAACTCTTACATTCATAGCATCAGACCATCTGTTTGGTCGGCCATCACGTACGTCGCGCGTGCTTCCCCTCTTCCACCAGGAAATGAATTAATTCGACCACTGAACTGATTTACACGATGCTGAGATTTCAAGGTTTGCTTTTATTTGATTTTCCTTTTTGTGGTAATGTAGCTGGAGTGGGGTTTTTTATTGTTTTGTTTTGTTAGGCACGTTAGAAGTGCGTGCTTTATTGGATTTATTTGTGAGCGAGAATTGTCGTGAAGTGCTTCGTAAACAATATTATGTCTCGTGTCGAAAATGTCTCTCATGTATTTTATTTATTGATACTAAATGTGACATTTTTGTCGAAAATCAGTTTTGCAGATATTTGAAAAGCGATTTTGAATACCTACGAGTATTCTTATAGCAAAAACTTCCATGTGAATATCTTATTATTTCGATAAAGCACGAATTTTTTTTTTTAAATCTCGCGTGTCTGCCTACATTTAATTTTATTGTAAATCAAAATGTCCTGTGGCTGACGTACACATGAAAGTTTTAAGTGTAAGTTTCATTTAAAAAATTGAAAATAAAATTTCTAATGTGATCATGATTACCCAATTTCGACGAGCACTACAATTTTGAGCCTATTTTGTGCTTGGAAACTTTTTCATTATTATCGGAAAATTGCTTGAAAACACAAGGAGATTTTTTTATAACGACGATTGTAATATAGACTTCCTAAATACAAGTTTCAGAAATAAACCCAGTGGAAGTATGAGAAGGAGGCCTTTGCCTAGGATCAGGTTTATAATAATTGACCGAGTGAGCGAAGCGTGTCTACTTCAAGTCTGGCAAAATGCTTTCCTCTGTCAGTTTGTTGGTACTTCCTCTAAAAGGGGCAAAAAGGGGGCTACTGGATATCTCCGCCTTATGAGATCCAATTTCCATAGTTCTTTTTTTAATTTGAAAGGTAGTAACTTTATGTTGGTCTAATAGAAATTTGGTGAAGATTTGATAAGGCTTCGGTGAAGATCTTCGGCGTGATGAGCAGAATAGCTCCCCAAACTGTTACAGCCAAATTAAATCGATTTTAAACTTTCCAAAGAAACAGAGATTTCCAGTTATCTGTTTTTAAATAAGACATTTCGAAAATGTTCTTAACTAACTTTTTAGAACTTTGTATCCTGCTTATGCGTATGAAGTTTCATTAAAATCGGTTCGGTCATTTCGAAAAACAAGGGCTTGAAAGTTTGTATGAAATGCCGTAAGGTGTAAACGCTCATAAACACCATCATTATCTTCATATACCATTTAAATTTCTTCTTTTTCTATAAGGATCTTTACTTCTAATAATTATTATGGTCGAAGGTGTATTTTGAATTTTGAATAACCTTCCAGTGCATATAAAAGCAGCTGTATCACAAAACCCCCTTTTAAAAATAAAATACTTAAGTACCTCTTTCATATATTTTGTGAAAGTCTCGCTGCAGAGGATACTTAAAAGGAAAAAAATCAATTGTTCTTATGTTTAGAAATAACAATGCAAGTTATTTTTAACCTGTACTTATGTGAAAAAGGGTAATTATAAAAACCAAATTATATACTTTACTTACAATACAAAAAAGGAGCTACGTCTGCAGCAGAAGTAAATATTATGTCTTTAAATTAATATTCTGAATAAAAAACAAAAGCAAAAGCAAAATAATGGAACTCTCTACCTGCGTCTGTGTTTCCGAACGCATACAACCCTAATCTCTTCAAAGTTAGAGTAAACAGGCATCTTCTGGGTAAGCTCACTGCATCGTCGACTTTGTCTCTGTCACCTCTGCCCTAGACTAAGGTCAAGAGCAAACCCATCCTAAATAAAAAAAATAAAAAAAAAACACTTTTCCATTTCAAATCATTTTTTTTTCTGTATCACCCATTTCCACTACTACTATTCAAACTTTCCCAATACTCAAATTTTTACATGCCACATTTGTACCTATCTACAACACAGATTTAACACCTAACCCACTTGGCACTTGATGTAACTAGCTCGGGATAGCAAAAAGCGGATTGCCACTTAAGGTGCTAATTAACTCGTGCAGTTCAAAGTGCCGTCAAGCGTCGAGTGTGTCTGGCCTTCAGGGTCCTCACGGAGATTTGTTACGCTGAACTGGCTATGGATACTCGGTTCTGACCTCAGGAAAGTAATTATAGTTTGGGATTTTAAATTAGTTGTGATATTTTGAAGGAACTATGAAACTATATCCGTCTTATTACAAAACAAGATTTATATTTTGACATGGCTTAAACCATGGAGCCAGTTTTTGTAATAAGAACGTAACTGTGATTGAAATACCGTTCTTTATACAAAACTGAAAACTTAGTTCGGTACTAAGTTGTGAGTTTTATATTAGGAACTTTACTATAGACGGAATAAAGTTCGTAATTCAATAATGGCTCCATGGCTTAAACTTGGGTCTGAAGACAAACCTTGTTTTGTAATAAGACGGTATGGGTCGTTTTCCAGTCTAACTGGGTGCATCTGAATACTCTATGATTTTTTCAATACACTTCCTCGAAAACTGGTTCATATCGCACTACGATTAGGTTCACAATGCAATGTATTTCACACGCGTGCGATTTTTTATTTTCCAACACGTGTGCGGGAATAAAAAATGCCACTGATAACTTATACCTATACTTAGTCCAAATTGGTTCAATGCCTCTATTTACACCGTCTCGCGCCAGAGACGGTCCTCTCTATTCAGAGGTGATTTTTTTTTAGATCTCGGCAAAGATGCGTCTTTACGGCGTTAATATTTTTGAAATACTTAAATATCATCAGTCATAGAATCTTTGTGATTATCCCACAATATCTCTGCTTGGGCTGGGAAAAATGTAGTTTAAATAATGTTTATAAATAGAATACCATGATAATTACAATAAACAAACGTTTATGAACAAATTAACATTTATTTGTGTTCTAAACTCAAAAATATTGCAATTTTCTATTTTTCGTATTAGGGTGCTTATCAGCTTTATACCTTTGCTTCTCCTTCTACCTGGCGAAAGCAAAGCGCCAAAAAAAAGAAGAAAATTAAATCATAGTTACCTAATAATTCATGACAAAAATATTTTTCGTTATTTTATTTTATTTCTCCAAATGTGTATTGAAAAACATCGTTTGATACACGTGGACATTTGTTATTGCAGTTCTCGAGGTGTTAATTCCACCTGGAATGCAATAACAAACATTCTCCACTTGTATCAAAATGTACTATTTCTTGATATTCTGAAACTGGTCTTAGCAATTGCCTACTCGTCCTATTTTCTTCGTTTTGTGCTGTCTTTTACTGGAGTGTTGCTTCTATAATCTGGAAAGTTATCATTCATAATTTCAGCCAAGAGACGTCCACTGCTGGACATAGCCCAGTCCCAAATGGTTTGCCATAATCGCCACGCTTGGAAGGCGGGTTGGTTTGGAAAGTACCCCAACGTAATTCAAAAACCTTTGCTGGCCACTTATTCGTTTGAATGACAGATTTTATTTCAGTTAAGTGGTTTGCATCTGAGATTAGTCTGCTTTGGCTCATAAGGCCTAAGGAACTTTGGCCTTAAGAGCCAAAGCAGTCTAGTCTAATCTTTTGCGATTGTGAGTATATTATATTATAGATAAGATAAGATATGATACATTTATTTGTTCAAAAATAATATGTAACATGATACATTATGCACATATAGATGGAGACATAGTTTCAACCGGACCAACATGTTTTGCCTCATTAGGCGTACAGAATGTTAAAATTTTAATAATTAAGTTGGTAATAAATTAATTATTAATGGCAGTTTCATTTATAAAATTAAAGTTGGTGCAAAATATAGTTAGTCAATAATTCAATTTACAATCAGAGTCAGTAAGAAAAGTTGTAGTCAATATTAATTACAAGCAAAATAAATGTCAATATAATATACTAAAATTAAATCAACAATTAAATTCTAAACGTATCATTCAAAAAATCAACAATGTTATAATAGCACTTATCAGTATCGTGTCTTATAATCTCTCTTCATTGTATTTTTCATCATCAACTTCCCTATTTACATTATTTACAGTTAAAATAACCAAAGAACACAGCACCCAACATTTCACAAAATAGCTGTCAAATTAAATCAACTCTATCAGCTCTACTCCCGTCCTGTGCACTAGACGTAGAGCTCGTCGCGTCGGTTTCAATTACAAACTCCATGCAGTAGTTATTTCGTAATTATCATGGAGAGCGGGCTCTATGTAAAGCTTAATTTGACTCGGCTACAAGAGGCACATGTACGCTGCTTGCTCTATTGTTAAACGTAATCATATTCTATTTAATACTATTAGTATTGCTTTAGGTCAAGGATTGAAAACCGGTACGAATTTGGGTTCCGATTCTTCATTTCGGTTCTTAAAAAGGTTCTTCTTTTCGGTATGGTTCCGGTTCAGGTTCCGGTTTGGTTTTGGTTCCAAAGTACCGGTTTCAAATAATGGTTCCAATATACCGGTTATAAGGTTGTTATGACGTTAAATGTGTGTTATTAAATTGCTTTTAAAATAAGAATTCCTTTTGGAGATATCCTACCCCACTACAATTTTATTTTAAAAGAGAGTGAGATTAAACTTTATGGCCATCGTGTGGTGAGACATAAGAAATAACTATTTTGTTATCCAAAACAAAGTTTTTTTTTTTTAAAGAAAATAATCAAATGTTACAGAAGTACCTTATGAACTTGGTAGGACATGCCTAAAAAACAATATACTGTCAATGAAATACAAATTTGCCCACAGAGCTATCGTCCTGCGTTGAGCGGCATCGTATGAACTCGTTCAGACCCACTTTGAAGAAGAACCGGTAAAATAATGGTTCATAAAGGTTCCAATTTAGGTTCCTGTTCCGGTTCGGATTCCAGTAACGGAACCACTAAATACCGGTATTTATCGGTATTTTAGGAACCATTTCAATTCCTGCTTTAGGTAGTCTGGTTAGACAGGCAACGGAAGGAACACGGGTGGGTTTTAGTCAGTAAAAGTCTGACACGCCCTCCCGCTCACCCCAGAACGGGAGAAGTTATTTGATAATTTCCCACCAAAAAAAAAAAAAAGGTATTCTGGTTTAGGTTTTATTATGTAGTTAATGAGTCAATCTGCCCACCCTTTTCCAAGCTATGCTGCGGTCAGCTTCCAGTCTAACCGGGTGCAGCAAAATACCAGTATTTGACATGGAGTGACTTCCTATCTGACCTCCACAACCCAGTTACTGGGTAATACGATACCCCTTGGTAAGACTGGTTGTCAGACTTTCATGCTTCTGACGACCCGTAGTCAAAGATCCACGAATGAAAGCTGGGACCAACGGCTTAACTTGCTTTCCGAAGTACGGAAGAGTCTTGGTATGTAAAGATGGTCACCCATCTACGGAACAACCGCGGCAAGCGTAGCTTAACGCGATCGATCGACCCGTACGGCTGGTATTACTTAGCCACGAGCTCCCCTTAGCCACGAGCCCCCTTTAGCCACGAGCACCCCTTAGCCACGAGCTCCCCTTAGCCACGAGCTCCTACCATGTATTTGTATAGCAACATTATGGTTTTCAGCGACATTTATATTAGTTTCTTTCATCATTTCAGCCGAAGGACGTCCATTGCTGGACATAGGCCTCCCCGAAAAGAAAGGGGGGGTTGCCATAATCGCCACGCAGGCGGGTTGACGATCGCAGTATGGTGTTAAAATGCATAGAGAACGCTGCTGCTCATTCTCTAGTAAGTCCCTTAGTCGCCTTTTACGACACTCACGGGAAGAAATAGGATGGTGCTATTCTTTGCGTCCGGCACCACACGGAGTTTAGTTTCTTTATTAAAATCTAAATCTTTAATAATCAATAAAGTAGACATTTACCTTTTAACAATCGTCAAACTTAATAATTTCGTAATTTAACTATTCCTTCACAGTATTCTACAAGAAATCCCGATATAGGTACTCTTCTCAAATAATCACCCACTCAACACACACAATACATGCAAAAACCTCATCCAAAATGAAAAGCTATTGTAACATCCATTATAAAATCCACGCAGTAATTAATATAGGCAAGCAACATTACACAACATGACTAATTAATATACTCCACTCCGATTCAAACCCAAATTCCACCAAAATCGGCTCAAATAAACCTTAACCATCATTCAGACATAATGCTAATGCTACTTATTTATTGACGGTAATCCATTATGCCACAACCATAACCAAAGACCTCTATAACCTTCCATATTACTAGCACTTACAGGTATAGCTAAACTGGTTAGATAAAATTCGCCAACCATTTCTCCAAGATATTTTGAATCCTTAGATTTGCATCAAAAAAAGGGTCTTGATTAACTGGCTACTGCTTGAGTTTCAAATAAGGTTCGTTCAAATGGGCATGTCTTCGATACAGCCAATATAAGTTGGCCTTCCATCCCTCCCTTACTGAGTTAATTTAGTTAACGCTTCATAGAGATTGTTCAGCGTAAATGGGTCTAGTTACAATGGTTCGTCTCAAGTTGGGTGTGCCGTGACCGCAGCTTTGCTGAACGTCTTAGCGTTGTCTTCTAGTGTAACAATATTAGCTTATGTATCGTGTGTGATACATTCTTCTTACATAATTTACGACCTTGCGTCTATATTTACTATGGGTTCCTTTTACGCTATCAATCTTACTATGACGTCTTGGCTCATGTCCAACTCCCTAAAACGCTGCTGAAAACGGTGGCCTTGTAACTAAAGAGGACGTATTTGTTACTTCTGTGGTAAACAACATTGTTCGATGTTTCTAATCGTAACAATCAGTTTTTATTGTTATTACTGTGCCGACGCGGTCCCACTGCTGAACAAAGACATCTCCCAAATTCTTCCATGTATTCCTTTCCTAGGTTACTTCGAGCTAGCCCTTGCGGTATCCTTCCAGGTCATCTCGCCACCCCTACCATAGCTACTTATTATTTAAGCCTATCTTGTGTCATGTGTGCAGGGCACACGTCTCCCTTCCTTTTATTCGTCTTAATCTCACAGATCAATCCTATCTCTGAGCATCTTGCTCCAAAGCCAAGTAATAACTATGGACAGGTCAATTCATCCCAAAAAATAGTACCAAAATTCTTTAACGACCCTGCTAGTTTCCTCACCATCACAATAGACGAGGGTATCTCCAAAACACTCGATCGAAAGTACTCCCCGCCCTTTCCATGTCCATTGCCCCTAGAATTACGTACATTTAATGTTGTGGATGATCTGCGTGAGGCATTACGAGCGTCTTGAACTTAAGAGGACTACTTACGGACTGTGGTCATTAAAACGGTTGGTGGATTACGATTTCCGATGTTTTTCGGGTGGATTACGTCTTTGTTTGTAAAATCTTTGATGTTTGGCTTCTTATGGTCAGTGAGTTGCCTTGGAAAGTAGGATTTTAAAAGATCAATGGGAAACTTAAAATGAAGAAGACGCAGTGCTGCATCAACCCCTAAGTACTTGGGACAAGGATGAATGAGAAACTTTAAAAAAGCAACCTCATATGACATAAAAGTTAGATTCCATGAAATATAAAATATCAAATCCATTTATTAACAACGTGCCCTAAACGCACGTTTCGAATACTTTTAAATTCCAACTATTAACTTGCAGTATTTGCCATTGTACTAACATTCACAAAAAAGACCCATTTAAATCATTTCACTCATCCATATATCGGAAACTCTATGAACAATGCCAACTATCCTAAATGAACTGAAATCACGCGCCAAAAAGCAGAAACGAAAGAATTTAATTTAACATACAAGAATCCGATGAATCATCATGCACTCCAGTTCACATTATGTACGATTCCATTCCAGACGAATACACTGGCGAGCATAAAATTAACCTCATTCACAAGGAAATAGAATTAAAAAAATATATAAATGAAGCACTTTATCGTGAAGCGAGGCGACTCAAATTGGGTTTTTTACTCTTCCCTCATTTCAGAAATACATGTGTTGGTCGGAAACAATGCTGTAATCTAGTTGGACAAATTAAATCTTTGCCTGTGAAGTGAACAGTGCCTTACATTCAACTTTAAACCCTGATGCTTTTGCCTTAAGGTTGATTTTGAAGTATCAGAATTTCATGTGAGTTCCCGGTGACGGTGTCTTTTAAAAATAGATGCTCGTGAATTTATCTGTAAAGCTGGCCTTTTCATTCACGTTCACGCTCGGGTAGACAAATGTCACTTCCACGCCGATGCGGGTGTAAAAGTTAATACGTATTTTCATTTAGGGAATCAGGGCCAGCTTAAACGTTTTTACATAACTTTCAGTAAGTAGATATTTATTACATTTTGTAATCATATAATTTCCTTCTATACTTTGAAATGACACTTTGTTTTTTTTTTTTTTAATCTTTATTATGGGGATTTGTCACAATACTGACTGTGTCGCTCCTTATTAGGCAAATTTTGAATTTTAAATTATTTTCTAAGATTATAATATATTTTGTACAGAAAAAATTAACTACTATAAGAGCTGAATTTAGCATTACCATTGAAAGAACCGTAAAGCGAAAAAAGAATATCAGTTTAACAACCGTTCTTACGAGAATGAAGAATTACGAAATGAGCTTTATTATTCTGTAACATTTTCAGAAAATATATTTCGACGTAATTTTTCCAATAATACCTCAAATAGGCTCATTATTGATGATTGTCCGTATTACGTCATCTCATAAAAGATTTCCCTTCGTTACAATACTTATTACGGTAAATTGATAGCTTTATGCATACGTTGGTCGATGTAATGGGCCGTACAATCGATATTACATAAATCAGTAGGTTTAACATTCTTGTGATGAATCTAGGATTTTTTGTTATACATAATTTTTTTGTTCCATGAAAAGTTTGTTGTTTGAGTTGTAAGACGATAATTATTCATTGGTAGAATATTAAAGTCTATATCATTTGAAATATACAAGCTAAAACTAAAATATATATACTACTAGCTGCGCCCCACGGTTTCACCCGCGTAAGTATCGATCCCGTGGGAAAGCCGCCCTTAACACTTAGGGGGTATAAAAAATAGATAGTACCGAGTCTCAGACCTACTGACATGCATATAAAATTTCATAAAAATCGGTCATGCCGTTTCGGAGGAGTAGGTACCTATGGTAACTAACATTGTGACACGAGAATTTTATATATAAGAAGATGTACAAGTATAAAAATTAAAAAAACCGGCCAAGTGCATGCCGAACCACGCACAATGACGGGTTCCGTAATTGGGATGAATTGATCCCAAAAACAAACATTGTAGTTGAAAATCATGTTCTGCCATACATCGATATACGTCAAGGTCAATTCTCCAACTGCAAATGTAAGTTGGTCGACTATTTTAAAGCCTACTAGCGTTAACTTGTAAAGCCTACTTAGCTGTGATAGTTTTCCTTTTAATTTCGTTATATTAACTACTGCCATGATTTTTTTCAAATAACCAAAAACAACCCTTTAGCTGGCAAAAGGGTTGTTTTATTGTATTTTATTTTATTTTTTATTATTATTATTTTTTTTTTTTTTTTTTTTTTCTTTGCACACTTGACTCTAACAAAAATTTGCACTTTGAAGCTTAATATTACGCAAACGGATCACTAAATCGAAAAATGGTATTGACAAACCCTCAATATTTTTGAATGACCCATTAAACGATATCCCACACCATGGGACAGACGTGAAAAAAAATATCACCCCCACTTCACGTGTAAGGGAGGTACCCTAATAATACCCCTTATTTTACTACTTTGTCGGAGTTACTAATATGTATACCCGTGCCAAATTACAGCTTTAAAGTACTTAGACTCTCTGAGCAAAGCCGGGGACAGACACACGGACATGGCGAAACTATAAGGGTTCCTTGTTTGTGACTTGGGTGGAAGTCCTCATTCGGCATCAAAAAATTTGTCCGCATCGCTGTCAATGGGAAGTGCCTAATAAAATAATTAATAAGTGAGTGAGTGAGTAGTGACCTTTTCGGAATCCTTGACATTGGAGCTACTCACAAGTGTCTCAATGAAACGGTCTTGCAAACCAAAAATCACTTGGCATCACTTATTCCTACTCGCTTCTTACAATGCATTTACTTTTCCATTACAATAATCTAAAAAAAACACAAAAGAGAGACAAAGAAAATTTTAATAAGACAACCCATCACAGCGGATACAAAATATTTTACTCAACTTATTTCCTTCATTCTTGAAGCCATTGTCTTCTATAACGCTTTGCAGAATTTCATTCAGTGCAAAAAATATTTCAAACACAACTTCAATTGTCTACTCTGTGCTTTAAGACATAGAGTTGATTGTTAAATGATGGAATTTTGATCTTAAAATCGTTGTTTTTTGCGCAGTTCGGAATACATCTTAAACATGAATATCTTGTACATTTTCTTTTGCAGTCATTTGGAGTTCTTTTCTCTTTATTGTCTTAGAAATGTTTTTGTTGTATGAACATCATTTTCTTCGATGTTTAGCCTAATGATGTGTTTTGTGAGTCTTTTGAAACACAGAGGTTTGGTCCTTGATTACGGAATGCATAATTATAATTATTATTTTTGGTTATTTCATAAAAAAATATTGTAAGTTGAATGGTATCGTCGATACCCCTGATTAATCATGTGATTAATAAAACACATAAAAATTTTTTTTTACCTATTTTCAGTCCGTCATTAGTTTATCCATTTCCATATTAAGCACTAACTAAATTACCACACATTCTAAAAGTATGTTTTAGAAAAATGTGTAAAAACAAAACGCACATAAATCCTTCACAACATTTCCACATAATATCAAATACACTTCAAAACAAAAAAAATATCTCAATACCCTCAAATTCTAACCCCCCGCCTGCAGCGCCGTAAGATATCGCGAAAAAACTGACGACTTCGCGAAAAACACCGGCATGGGAGTCGAAACGCCATAAAGGGCCATGAAGCGTCATATCTGAGAAGTTTGACATGTTACAATATTATGGGTATTAGATAACTGTGATATTGTTACATTCCGCCCTCAGGCACTTTCTTGTTTTCCTTTGCTTGAGAATTTTTTAATATTTTTTGCATTGCTTCTGGAAATGTTATGGGTATCATTATAAGATTTACAATACATTTAGGAGTTTTTTATGGCATATTTTTGCTTTGTTTGTACTTTTAATTGCATAACTTTCGAATTTAAGGATTCTGAAGTTTTCTGGTTTAAGAATAAAATTGTAACTTTTTTATGGCATTTTTCACAGTCGTAGCCATTGTCTCTTTACAGTATTTTAACACCAAGCGGAAGTTAAATTAGCAGGTTTTGTATTGTTATTTGTGTGATTTAGGAACACCCATATCCGATTAATTAACAAAATTGAGGTAGAAAGAAAAATAGGTTTATTGACAAAAAATTGAAAAAAAGAAATAAGTTTATTATAGTTGTAGGTAAACAAAGGAGAACTTATTATCAGTTTTTTTTTTCTTAAGTTTTTCATTATACAATATTAGTTTTAGTATTTGCGAAACCTGTCTAGTATTTTTATGTAAAGAATCTATGTACAAAACTTCAAAATTGTATCATGAAAAATCACAAAGTTTTAAGGTTGTTGTTATGTTACCGGGTTGTCCGTACAAAAACATGCTAACGGCGGCGGCGCGGCGCCCCCGCGCCTACAGGGTCGTCTTGCGCTCATTGATAATAATTTGGCAGTAGGTACCTAACCGTACGGTGATTGTATTGTAGGTAATTAAATGGTGATAACATTTTCCATCACACTTAAATATTTTTGGGACAAAATATAATATAACATGGTGTACGTTATTGAAATCCATTCAGCTCCTTATTCTGACCAAACTACTCGTATATTCAGGTTTTGCATAATTATACTAAAAATAATGTTGTATAAGTATTTACGTATATATAAATAGTTTGGGTGTGTGGGTGTGACATATTAAAAAATATTTCATCAAATCTAATAATCTAATTCCTTTGTTTCAGGTATGTTCCATGATCATTTAACTGCAGCCTAACAACGATTCGTAAGTCCTTGTATCGGTACTAATCTCCCGTTTCCAATACATTGCGTGTTTACCAGTGCAGCATTTTACGATTATTGCAGCATAAACGGCAATATCCACCACACCGTCGGTTTGCCATGGTTTCCCATTGATAATGGTGGTTTAGGACTGTCAAATCTTTCATTTTTAGAGTAGCCTACCCTTACCTCTTTTAATTAGTTTTACATAATTTTGCCCATAAGTCAACAGAAAAATAATGTGAAATTAATTTGTGATAAGTACAAGGTGATTTGGACATCTGCAACAGTCATTTAAAATAGCTTCTCCGTCCATGTAATGACATTCCAAGGGGTTTGGTCACGAATTAACTTATTAAAATAAACAATAACGAATTGATGGTAAAATAGCCTATCTGCTCGTAATCAGAGATGCGATAAAATTAGTGGCAAAGAACCGAGATGCTAAGTGTCAATTTCACCGAACTGAACGCGATCAGCGCATTTATTGTGCGTAATATGTACGTATATTGTGTACATAACACAGAGTTACTTTTTTATGTTTTGTTTTCTTATTTATTATAAATTCTTTTTATTATTATCCTAGTGGGATTTATATGAGTCCGTAGGTGAGTCCGTGGCATCACAGCGGGCCCTATCAGAATACCAGCGCTGCGGTTTTTTTTTTTGTAATATCGTTGCAGTATGCTGAGATAGAAGCCTTTTTGGCATCGCACAATTTTGTATATTTTTAGGTTTAAATGCTACTTTTTATATTTCTTTTGCGTGTCCCAAATAAAATAATTTCGTTCCTTCTTTCATTTAAACTGCAATCAAGAGCTGTTATTGTTGTTCCACAACAATGATGACACCTGACACCTCTTGAACGCGGATTAGATGTGCTGATCGCGTTCACTTTCATTTGTGAAATCCGCCCTAAGACCAACACAAAAGGTGAATTTAAACTGGCCTTAGCACAACTTTCTAAACAATTTCAATGCTTCCATCCCTATACCATCGTTTGGTTATCACAATTCCGCGTGGTTGACGCTGAGGTCTCCCGAGCTCCCCCGAACACCGACGATGTCTTTATTGGACGATTTTTGTTTATGCGGTATAAAACCCAGCCTTTTATTGTCATCGCTGAATTATTACTTTCTGATAACGATGTTTATGGTAAATCTTAAGCAGGAGGGATATTTATTATTAAAACATTAAAAAAGAACTGGGTCAATGTTGTGTTAAGTAAAACCTTAAAACATACACAAAAAAAAAATTATTAATAAAAGTACCTTCTGAATTCCCGCTAAAACATACATGCGACAGACGCCAATGTGAATGGGAAATATAAAAAACCGGACAAGTGCGAGTCGGACTCACGCACGAAGGGTTCTGTACCATTATCTATACATGTCATGGCAAAAAAATCACGTTTGTTGTATTGGAGCTCCCCTTAAATATTTGTTTTATTTTAATTTAATGATTTATTTTTAACTTGAATATACATTATGTAACAAAAACCCTGTTGTTCCTTTTAGGGCCGTATACATTTACCTACAAGCACAACATTGGTGGAATTATAATTAAAAATAATAAGTATTGGCTAGTCGAGAAGCCAAAATCAAAGAGGTTAGAAATCTGATAAACATTACAAATATTAATAATTAAAAATTTATTTTAATTATTTTTGTTGAATAGTTTTTATAAATGACTTGCTATAATACGTATGTATACCGATTCTTAAAACGTAGCTAGAAGGAACAACAGGGTTTTTGTTACATATTGTATAACTAAATATTCTGTGAACATTTACAAGCGTCTACCTATTATAGAGCAAAAACGAGCAAAAAAATCAAGATTGTTGTATGGGAGCCAAATAATTAATATTAAATTTAAAAAAAAAAAAACAATTTTTTAGTATTTGTTGTTAAGTATAGCGGCAACAGAAATACATCATCTGTGAAAATTTCAACTCTCTAGCTATCACGGTTCATGAGATACAGCCTGGTGACAGACGGACAGACAGATAGACTAGACTGACAGACGGCGGAGCCTTAGTAATAGGGTTCCCGTTTTACCCGTTGGGTTCGGAACCCTAAAAACGAAAATACCTACACAAAGGATTGGATACTTATCAATGTATTTTTTTTCCTGTTTTAAGGAATAGAGTAACTTAGCCTTAGTCCAAAGTATAATTAAAACTTATTCCCTTATAACCCTAAACTGACTAGTGCAGAACCAACATTACAAGACAATTCATCCACAGTGGCAAAAACTAAGCAGGTCTAAAGCACCCCCGCACTTAACCGTTGCCGTTATACGGCGAAGACAGTGCTCCCCACAAGTCCCCACTTGCTATCTTTGTGAACAAGTCCAGTTTGGCCCATTAACCCTCTGCCTGCAGATAATGGCCCGATTGTCCCGGTTCGCTTCATACTAAATATATGGTGGGGCATGGCTCCAAGGTTTTTGTAGGCATTTTGTTACTTTAAGGTTCAGGGGGTCTTATTTTAGAAATTGGATAAGAAACAATTAAAATTTTCTTTTCTTAAGACTAAATCTCTTGCTCAATACACATTAAATAAATAAATAAAATAAGCCTTTATTGCTGGTTATACAATGTTTCTAAAATTATTTTCCTATATTAAGTGGCCGGCGTAGCATGCGTAGTTGATGCAAACGTAATACCGAAATCATTTGTAAATCAAACATATTCTTAAGGTAGTGTGTATTTATTTCGATTGGATTACAGAATATCTATGTACCCAAATATATATTTTGAAAGGACAATGATATAAAGACGAGATATGAAGAATTTAATTTTTTTATAGAAAACTTATTTTTCTCATAACTCTTGTTTAAATCAGTGTCCATTCAAAATATATACCTATTTAGGAACCTAGATATTCTGTATTCCAATTGGAATAAAGACACACTACCTTAGGAATATGTTTGATTTACCAATTATTTTGGTATTACGTTTGTATGAACTACGCATCCATCGCCGGCCTCTTAATCCTACAAAAAATGTCTCCTTTGTCAAAGGCTCCTCTAAAGATTTCCATCTCTCTCTATTTCTCACCCTCTGAATCCACTCTGGACCAGCTACTCTTTCGACGTCAATACACATTAATCCCAGTCAAATAGCACTTTTCAATAAATAATCGATACTTCACAAATTTTGCTGGTGAAAACTAACTCATAGGTTTAAGTTTGCGTGTAATACAGTTTCAAGCACCAAACACATACAAATCACAGCATTTATCAAATTCAACACACACACCATCACCCCTATTCCCTCCACATGTACACACATACACACACACGCTGCCAACACACCTCTAATTTACTACCAACACAACGAAAACACATGCTCACCTCACGTGATGACTGGCTGAAAAGCAGGAATCAGCTCGATCCATTACCCCGATGAGAGAAAGTATTTTATAGCACAAACTTGCGCATTGCGACGCTCCTAATTACGTCTAAGTGTGGGTGAAAAATAGTGGCGGTCGTTAGTCGGCTTTATTAATAGGTATCTGGTTTCATTTGTCTTTTGGTTTTTTACTTTTTATTCTTCGGATGTGGCGGTTTTGGTTATGTAAGTTTGATTAGGTAATGTGTGTAAAATGGTTTTTTAAACAGTCTTTTAAAATAATACGTTTAAAATAAAACCACATCAAAAACCACACAATCACATGTTCTAAAGACCAAACTTTAAATTTTATTCCAAATATGTGAAAATTCCAAACACCTTAAAGTCTTCGCTACTGATATACGCTGCTTATGAATCTCTCATAATATCCTATGATAAGTTAATAACTAACTACGCTGCTTTGGTCACACGCACTATTTCCGGTCATACCAATTCTGCCAACCCTCACGCGCCATTCGTTTCCGGAAGACAATGGCCAGCCAACCCGTTCCGATCGCAGATTTCCCGTCACTTCCGTTCCATCGGGCTCGAAATTCGAATCTGAATTTCGAAAATATATTTTTGAATTCGAAATGTCCAGTCCATTTTTATAGCCGTCATTCATTTTAGGATTATTTATTCTGTGCCATCATGTGTCATCAAAGGATGTATGTAGACTTTTGTTCGTCGAGATGTTCAATTATTAATCTGTAGTACAGAATTTCATGAAAATTTCAGCCAAAAACAAAAAGGTTTGGCATACCGTAAACATTTTAAAACCACGCCTAAACGCGCAGAACACTTATTCGAATGTTCGTTTTAAAAAACTGAAGTTTGAACCGATAAAGTTTTTTTCATCGCATCGCCGCAATCGGAACCGCTACGAAATGGAATTGCAGGAAATATTGACGATAGAATGACACTCGATGCACTCAAAGGTAAAGTTTCGACTGTAAAAAGCCATTTTCTTACTCGTGAAACGCTTTTGAAGTAAAATATTTTCGACATTTGAATCTATTGGAATGTATATTTTTTAGTCTCGATGGTTTCGTTTGTGATGTCAAACACTTTTGCGAATAAATGTAAATAAGTTTTTGGCTTGACGCATTCGGCTACAACAAGAGCAGTGGTGGCCCAGTGGTAACGGCCTCGATTTACGAGTTCTAGGTCGTAGATTCGAACCTAGATAGGCGTTTTATTTCGTGTAATTTATTTCATTACCAGTGATCTCAAAACGGTGAAGGAAAACATCGTGAGCAACCCGGCACAGAACCAAAAATTCTAAAACATATCAAAATATTTTATCTCACGTAAACCTACATGCGCACTTTTGAAACGTCAGAAGCTAGGTGCACGGTTCCAATTGGTCGTTGCCTATGCAGAAGAACCAGCAAGAAACTCCACGGTTACTCTTTCAAAAATAATGGGCTTTTACAATGATTTCAAGTTAGTGTTAATAGGTATGGGAGGACAGTGTAGGCGCGCCAACCCGCCTGCCAAGCGTGGAGATTATGCCCCCCCCCCCCCAATGGAGGAGGAATATGCCCAGCAGTGGACATCTTTCGGCTAAAATGAGAATGATGATTCATTTGACTATTAATTCCAATGCTGACAAAGTATGGTAGTTTCTATGGTTTGTAGCCAAAGTCAGAAATTAAATTTTATACAAATCTGCGACATAAAACTTAGTTGGTTCGTATTTTATTCGGTAACCTAACTGTCCTTCAACAACCCTTTATCTTTATTTCGAGAAATACTCAGCTGGATTATTTTTCCACCAACAGTTAAACTGGGTCACTGAATCGCTGAAACGTTAACAAAAAAATAAAACAACACAACAGAAATCTGTAAAAGTTAAAGAAAAATAAACTGGAGTACTCCTCTTTCGGAATATTTACACTGTTTTCAATAAAACACTGGCACAGTGCACGAGTCGGCAATGAAACCCAATTTCATAGAAATTATGACGAACTTTTAACATAACAATAAAAATGTCTGCGTTATCGTGCATAGTACAGTTCAAGCCAAGTTCTCTCTAAATTTTTAAACCAAGTTCGAAGTTCGGAATGTTGTAACAATTAGCATTTTTTACATTCATTCGCTTTGGGTATTTGGAAAATGAGTTGCCAATTTCCGTTGTGATAAAAATATTTTGTTTACCGTTCCGAAATCAGGTTCGCATTTAATACGAGTAGGTACTCTGAAAGAAATTAGCCCTTAAAAATTTCGTTGCTTTTGAAAATGTACAATGTTTCTTCATATTTTGATTTATTAAATTATTACACAGTTTTTTAGGGTTCCGTACTAAAATGGTAAAAAGGAACCCTTATGGTGAGACTAAGTCTGTCTGTCTGTCTGTCACACCTGGATATCTCAAGAACTACTAATGCTATCAACTTGGAATTTAGAATAGTTTTAGATGACATTTGCCCAACTATTTTTGACTATTTTTGATGGCACGGTTGGCGCAGTTAGATAAGCGATTGACTGCTGCGCTGCGTGTCGCGGGTTCGATTCCCGCACGGAACAAATATTTGTATGACCTACAAGTAGTTGTTTGGGGTCTGGCTGTTTTTGTATGTGAATTTAAATGTTTGTAAACGCACCCACAATACAGGAGAAATTCCTAGTGTGGGGCAACGTTTAAAAAAAATAAATAAAATAACAAGAAACAAATTAAAAAATATATACCTTTTTTGCAAAAGGTACTGAAACCGTCTTAACAATTTGAAGTGGGGCTACTAGGGCATGTGGGTATCATATGAAAGAATGCTGTTTGCACATTCTCAAACATTTATTTTTTAGGCAGCATAGTTTCCGACATTTGATGAAAAATTAAAAAAAAAATACCCCCCCCCCCCCCCCCTTATCTCCGAAGTTTGCATAGATAAAAATCTGAAATTATTCTATGTGATAGAAGTTTATGTAAAGATTACAGGAAAAATAAAACCATGTCTCTAAATAGCACAGTTTTTCAGAAATCATCAACATCATATATACGTACGGAACCCTCGGTGCGCGAGTCCGACCCGCTCTTGACCGGCTTTGTTTTTTACTTTTCTGTTAGCCAGTCAATATTACGTAACTTCCTCGGTACAATTTGACTCCTGAAACCGAAAGAAAAGGACCATACATCTTAATACGCCCCTCCCTTTCCCTCCATTTCACTATCTCAGAACTTTGCCGCGTCAATTTATGTGCATATCAAATCGCTGTTACGAACTTGGCTGTGCGCCTAACTTGAAGAATCCAATTGATTTTTATCCATTCATGGTTTTTTCAAATTCATTTGAATTTTCTCGGGAATTTTAAATGATGCAGTTAACCCAATTACGCGTTTGACCGAGTAATTGCGTATGCTTGTGAGTAATTAAATACCTGTGGGATGTTATAATGTGCTAGTGGCTAAATTTTTTTTTTTGTATATACTAACAATAGCTTTATAAGGTTTTTTTTTGTGTTACTAACATAAATGGTCTACGGAATACGTCTGAAATAAATATCTTAATAATAAAATAATAGAGAGCGGTACTTCTGGTTCCGTGTGGTGCCGAACGTAAAGAATAGCGCCGCCCTATTTCTTCCCGTGGGTGTCGTTAAACGCGACTAAGGGACTTACTAGAGAATGGGCAGCAGCGTTCTCTATGCATTTTAACACCATACTACGATCTCCAACCCGCCTGCCAAGCGTGGTGATTATAGCAAACCCCCCTCGTTTGAAATGATGATGAGGATGACTTCTGGACACGGCTCGCATTGTTAGGAGGTTCCTCTCTCTGGAGCCCTGACCGCCGGTAGCTTAGACCCTCTTCCCGATACCGGTGGGCTAAGTACTAATTTTTATATTTTTAAATGTTTTTATATATTTTTTGTATACTCTAATATTTAAAAATAATACTAAAAATAAAAATCTTAATTGATACAAAAACCTTTGACATTGCTTAAGACTAGGATACATAACTTGGTTAACTAAGGTCATACGGATAAGGTAAACCCTGACTCCTAAACTAGGTGATCCTGTGACTTAGGAGTCAGTGTTTTGCTGTCACTGTGATACAAAAACCTTTTATGTTGTGTTCTAAAATTACAAAAAATAGTCATTGTCATTGAAGGTTACAACTTAAAGTATGTATATTAAAATTAACAACGTACTAAGGGTGGAAACGACTTTTAATGTGTATATGTGTGTGTATGTTAGAGTGAGGGTGTGTATGTTGAATATAATTTATATGTACTTAATGAAATAATGGAAATAATAATAATAACAGCGGGTCGATCGAAGGTTAAGCTATGCTTGCCGCGGTCGGTACGTGGATGGATGACCATCCACTATATTACATTAAGACCCGTTGGTCCCAGCTGTCATTCGTAGATCTTTGACAGTTATTACGGGTAGTCAGATGCCCGAAAGTCTGACAACCAGTCTTACCAAGTATCGTATTACCCAGTAACTGGATTGTGGAGATCAGAAAGGCAGTCGCTCCATGTACAATACTGGTATTCATCTGCCTCCGGTTAGACTGGAAGCTGACCCCAACTTTGTTTGGAAAAGGCTGGGCAGATGGGATGTTACAATGTGGTCATAATAATATTACTGTGTCTTAATTTTCTCTATATCTTTTGGATAAACATAAAATATTTGTAAGTAAAGCATATTAAGTATGGCTTTGCGAAACTCCAAAAGAAAAATTCTTAAGCTTTCTTTTTCTTTGGCTAAAGTTCTGTTTGTAAGTTTCAACGAAGCAAGAAAGAAAAAATATTTCTAGAACTATTGCTCAGTTCTTCAGATTCTTTAGAATTCTAGCTTTTATATTTAATAACTTTAATACTTAAATACTTTCATAATTTTCTACCAGATATATATTTTGTAAATAGAATACTCCAATGTTGAAATTTTACATAGGGTGGCACAATAGGCGGACTTATCGCTAAAAAGCTATCGTTTACAGGCAACCTTTGGATGGTTCAAACGGATAAGGAGAGACAATACTACAGGTAGTCAGTGGTGTACCATTTACATAATTACAATAAATATACACTTATCTATATACAACATGTCCCAGAATTAACCCACAACCTCTTAAGGGGTCATTGTACTCATCATTATGAATAACTTTTACTATGGAACCAAACCTGAAATCGCGAAAAATGATCAGCTGTTCCCTACATTTATGTTCTCGTAACTCGTCAAAATGTAGCTGATTTTTTTTCGCAATTTCTGGTTTGGTCCCATAGTAAAAGTTGTTCATAATGATGAGTAAAATGACCCGTTATTGGTTGTGCGTTAATTCTGGGACATGTTGTATATACAACATACAAAAATAAACATGAAACAAGAGCAAGGAACTGTATTATGTAATCTTGTATGAACAGCTTAAAAATTCTTTCTAAAATACACTATAACGATACAAACTTTTTAAAACACGATAAAACGAGACAAAACGTAATAGAGACAAAACTAACGCCAGACAAACTGTAAACATTTGCTACTGAGACCCCGGGAGCCGAGAGCCGAGCGCCGAGAGCCGGGAGCCGAAAGACGAGAACCAGCTTTAAATGCTTCGACACAAAACTGTGGAGACTGAACTTATTTTCAGTAGCGCATGCCAATGGTGCCGCCCGATGGCCTCCGGGTTTTGCAGGGTGACCATGTGAATGCTAAATACAGGATTCCAAGGGATATGTACACCAACAAAGTGGTTATCGCTTTAAATTTTACAGTAGTATGAACCTACAAAAACAGCGTATTCTTAGATTTTTACTGTATTTTACCCATTTTTTATTTTAAATAAATTTTATTATTATTATTTTTATTTATTAATGAATATTGAATAGGCTTCCTGTTACATGTGTCTATAACGTGAATATTGAATAAATTATAAATATATTTTAGGCACGTCAATGGCTAAATATTGAAATAATTGCAACCAATAAGATAGATTAGGTATAGAACACAACAGAACGGGTTCTTAGAACGAACAACGAATAAATTTGCAACCAATAAGATAGATTAGGTATAGAACACAACAGAACGGGTTCTTAGAACGAACAACGAATAAAATTGCAACCAATAAGATAGATTAGGTATAGAACACAACAGAACGGGTTCTTAGGACGAACAACGAATAAAATGTAACAAGGAGGAGATATCTAGATATCTCCACATATTTAGCTGATCCTGACTGTACTTTAAGTATCAAAATGTAAATTGTGGAAACAGGAAATATATTTAACATCATACGAAAATGTGCCCCGTACGCAGATTTGCTCTCTTTGATCTTAAATCGTCTAATCTGAAAGTCAACTCCAGTCCTGAAAAGTTAATAGGACAGTCTCAACTCCTTCACACAGCGTGGTATCCCCTTCAGAGGCAGATTCCCTACATTACTGCGGACTAAGATCTCGGATTGAGCAACAATTTAAGTTGGATTCCGCCCCCGATGCCGAAGGCTCGGCCTTCACGACTCGGGGAACATTTACTATTTGGATAAGACATGCATTCATAAAACTACCTCTTTCCATGTTGGTATTGGAGTTTAAGGAACATGACAGTTTGTAACTGGCCAACGTTTTTAGCTAAGCTGCTAAGCTAAACACTGATAGCCAGGCTCTTTAAAATGTCGTCAGGAAAGTTTTGAATGTGAATGTGGACAGCTAGACGAGGAGGGGAAAACTAAAGAAACGATGGATGGCAGCGGCGAGATGTCAATTTTTGTATGAGAGAAGCCGCAGCAAAGCCGGTTTAAACTTACTTATCAATAAAGTAAAAATTAATTAATTTACTTAAAAGTAAGTCTTTCCTTTACTGAACTTAACACCATCTATCGTTAAGTAGCAGCACCAAAAAGACGCATCACTACACAGACAAAACTTTCTTGTTTGTTATTTCAATTCAAAGCTAATAAAATAGGCGTTTTTGCTGTTTGAATGTTATGGTGAATTAAATACCCGTAGTGTAACTATATTTTTTGGCAATAGTAGACATTGACTGTGCCATTTTTCAATAGCGGTAGAATTGTTGATGCGAACTTCCGAAGGGAAGCCGGTAGGGATCGTGTTATATGGTGCTTTCGCCACTGATGGATGGACTGTGTGGATAATGATATGGCTAGAAAAGGGATGATTACCGAGATGACGCCTAATAGAGAATTATGGAAGAAAGGGACATGTTGCGGCAACCCCAAATAAATTGGGATAAGGAGATTGACGATGATGGTGCTAGCTAAGCTCTTTGAAATATGACATTCAATTAGTACCTAAGTTTCCCTAAATGGCAGGCTAACCGTCTACTACGCCTGGACAGGAACGGCCTGCGCCTGGTGACGGGGAACATCACAGGACACTGTTCACTAAACAAACACTTCCACACAATAGGCATAACGGACAGTCCTCTGTGCAGGGCATGCATGGAGGCTGAAGAAACTGTTGCGCATTTGCTGTTTGAATGCACAGGCGTCACCCAAATCAGAACAGAAGCCCTCGGGTCACCCAGATCCTTCACTAATATACTAAACAGACCAGGAGACCTAATCACCTTCTGGAGGGAATAGCCAAGGACGGCCGCCATAGCCCACGCACAATGGTCCACATGAAGGACTAACTGTGAAAACTAAATCCTCTAACATAGTACCTATGTTTATAAATGCGCCTAAATTATGACAAATCATTTGTAGATAACATTAAAGGCCCTACCTAACGAACGATTATCAGCCACCCCCTTGAATAAAAATGTTGAGGAAGCATGATCAGGCAGTGTAGCCCACTTCCTACTGAGCTAAATTATTTTCCTAGATATTTTGTGATTTTAAACTAGTGCCAGGGTAAATATCCTAATCAAAATGTTAAAATAATGCACATCCACACTGTACCACAATCTAGTATCGCGACGAGTTCATCCGCTTCGCTAAAGGCGTCACGATCGTATGGCTGGTACGTCGACTAAACGGAACGACTCACTACTTATTAGTTTGTTACTTAACTCGGATTATAGTCGCTGCGATTTGTCGCAATTCTTATTTTCTTTTGTTTGTTGTTTAAATGAATATTGAAGAAAACATTGACTGCTTCGTATTTTGAATGCTGTATGTACATTTATGTGAAATATTGTGGGATTACAAAAGTCATTTAAAACGCCGATATATGATTTTAATGACTTTTAAATCTGTTATTACGCCTTCATATAATGCAAGTAAGTTATGCAAAAAATATATGTTAAACTAAAACGCATATCCATCAATTCTATATGTGAGTATTTAAGTATTGTAGTAAAATACTTTATGTAATAAATTCAGGAAGTAATGTCTACCCAAAGCATAAAAAACGATATTACTTTCAAACTACTTAAGGTATTTTCATGATTTTTTTTCTATAATTAAACTGTTTAATTGTATATAATTATATTTGTGTTTTTTCAAATATTCATATTTTCGTTACTCAAAATAAATATTCCCTATGAAAGTTAATGGTGGCGCGGCGTGAGCGTAATAATTTTCTTTGACCTTGGCATTTGTATGGCCAAGGTCAAAGAAAATTATCTGATCCTTAAGTGTGTAGCATATAGGGCATGTTCTCTTGGTTCTGTCGCGTTTTGCTTGAAAAGGTCAAAGAACCACACAATCGTCATAGTTTTGTAATGGTAAGCTATAACTAAGACAAAATAAACCTTAACTGAAGTTAATGTTCGTCGAAGAAATTAGACTAAAACCAAGTTTTCAAAGTAAATAAATCCCAGACGCAAAACAGCTAATTTCCAACTTTTCCTTTCTAATTTAATCAGCAAATAGATCTGTCAGCAATAAATCTTGGAAGCCATTGTAACACAAACTAGGAGACATAACTCATTTGTGCTGACAAACATCCTGAAACTGGGTGCTGACCTGGAAAAATGTCAGGGTAGTAAATATGGTGTGTTTTGCGACTTTTACGGCATCAGATTGTGCCCATTTTTGGTAGTCGACTATAATTATCAGCACCCCTAATTGCATAACACACTATCAATAACAATCTCTGAATTATTTTGACAAAAATTGCTAATCCATTGCTTCATATGTTCGAAAAATTTGTCTGCTCAACACCGTAAATAACGCAATGAATGTTGTTGAATTGTTAAAATTAAACCCATTGCTCAATGACGTATTATAAACAGACGCGTCATACACGAACATTAGTGCACTCAAAAACAGCGTAAGCCATGATTGTAGCCACATACTTGCATACAATCATACAGCGCGTGAAGAAAAGGAAAGACCGTTACCGATATCTGTTGTTAGAAAGAGATGAACATACATATTTAGTTACGTCACTAACTGCTGCATGTTCATTGGCGCGTACGTAATAATAATTATTATTATTGTAAATGACAGGCAATTGCCTGGCGTTTACTTTGCCATTAGTGAGCGCAGGTAACGCATCTAAAGGTAATACATTATTGCCATTGCTACTTTATGTTACACAATTACCCCGTTAGTTAGTGGGAAAGAGAGATGATGAACGTTAGAACATAAATATAGTAGATATCCCGAAAGGACTTGGGGACTAGATTCAGGAACTATGAACAAATTATTCGAAACAAAATCGAAAGATCATCATGATTTCAGCCGAAAGACGTCCACTGCTGGACATAGACCTCCCCTAAAGGAGGGGCTTAAAAATAAAGAAAAAACATAATTATATAGAATGGTATTTATAAGATATTTATGTTATATTTTAATATTTTTTAATATTATTATTTTCTCTCAATCAAAGCACCCGCCATCTGATCTCTTCACCACCATTGGTTGACTGGTAGAGAATGCCTAAGGCATTAAGGGGCCGGCGTTGCATGCGTAGTTCATACAAACGTAATACCAAAATAATTTTTAAATCAAACATATTCTTAAGTCTTTTAATTCCTCATATCTCATCTTTAGATATTCTGTAATCCAATCGAAATAAATACCCACTACCTTAAGAATACGTTTGATTTACAAATTATTTTGGTATTACGTTTGTATGAACTACGCATCCATCGCCAGCCTCTTAAGTCCGCCTTTGTACCTGATATGTGAGAGATGTTTAAACAAAGAAATTCAGTAATTTCGTTCATAATATTTTATTAATTACTATAATTTACGGGCAATGAAAATCTGTATAACCTTTTCAAAATCGGCCAACATATATGTGACGAATGGTTAATGTACGCCGCTTCAGTTTTCGTCAAAACATGCTAAGAGTATCTCTTATCCGGAATAACAAAAGAATTTCCTACTAATTGACATAATAAATTTCCTATTTAATAAACAAACAAGCTGAAACAATTAGCCCAATCATTTATTAATTTATACAAATTCCTCCCAGTTGGTTAATATATTTTATTTAAGTGTCCCCCTGAACTAGTTATTCACTTGTTTTTATTTCACGAAATAGCGCCAGTCGTGATGTTTGTTCGCTAGATAGAGCAGTAATGTTAATTATTGTGTCGGGATTATACTTGTTTGACACGAATGTCCCGAAGGATATGTCACCATTTTGAATAGTAACACTTTTAATATGTATATGATTTTAATTGAGGTCATCGTGTGCCGACTGTTTATATTATTTTTATGTAAAACAGCTGATCAAGTGATCAGCTTTGTCTGAGTTTTGCAAGAACTGAATAGGAAAAGCTTAGGTAGGTACTTAATAAAGTAATAATTCTTCTTAATTCTGTGGTTACAAGTTATAATAGTCTGGCATCTTTAACGCCACTTAAATAAAGGAAGTATCTTCAGTAAACATGTTTTAAATATTCTCTCTCCATTAACTATTTATCTATTCACAAATAAACCTAAAAAAATCAGCCAGCCCTTACTATCTGACCTACATAGGGCAAGGCGCAATGACCTTTAATTCCCGAGTTTTCGAGCAAGCATTATTTTAAGGCCCAGCCCAAATTCCCACGTCCCCAACACGCGACATTACGTCATGACACCATAAAAATAAAGTCCAAAATACATTGCGTGTCCAGAAAATTTAATTTACGAATTTATCTAACGGAATCATACAAGTAAAAAGTTCATAGAGTTACCAAGTAAATTAGTTTTTGACGTTCACGTGTCGTTTGGATATATTTTATGGCAACATTGTCGTAAACTGTTGATGAACGAATTGCAATGTTTGTTTTGACGTTTTTTTTTTTTAATTAGGGTATGTGTTGCCATCAATTAGGTCAATGCATGTAGTATTTTATGACAGTAATTTAGTTAATTATACAGATGTTATTTTCTTTCCTTGTCTTGGCCAAGTTTCTTTGTGTTGTCGAACGGAATGGGAAGAAAGGAAAAGTCGTGTTAGTGTTAATTGCTTTTCCCTTTTCTTGTACCCAATCGGCGTAAATCTGTCTTTGTATGAAAGGGCCATTAGTATTTCTGGGGAAAACAAAAGCTTTGCTAAAAATAAATTAACAAAAAGTTTTTTGACACCGCTTTCCCGGATTTCCGTAAATAAACCATAAACTAGGTCGGTACTAAAAGTAAATAATCAATTCTGACCTTAATAACCAGAATCACAACTGTAACGGTTGGATCAGGTTCTGGTTCGTGCTCAAACCTTGATTATATTTATTAGACTTTGCAGACTGAAATATTTAAAGTATAAAAAGCTAAGTTAATCGGAATCTTGGTATTATACTTCGTTAATCAAGCAAACAATAAAAACCATTTATGCAAAAAAAAACAACAATAAGTGTTTGCCCGACAAAAAAATCGTTCTAAGATAAAATAGTTTTGCGTTTAGTCGCATCTAATGAGATCGAGTAGAATTAGACGTCGTCAGCGCGTCACATAAATTGTCGCCATTGCGCTGTATCCCGGAATGGGGTGGCCAGGGCTGCTCGAAATATGGAAGGGAATTTATAATACTTATTGTTTTTTTTTTTGTGTTTAAGTGGTTAGTTACTATCATAATATATTTGACTATCTTTGGCTACAGCCAGTTTACCCAATTTCTGAACGTAGGCAATAAAAAGTAATTACCTAGAAATCACAAATATTTCAATATAGCTAGGTATTCTTTATAACAAGCAAATAATTATTTGTACCTATTGAAATATCAATATGTACAAATATTTGAAAACATACCCAAACTACTGCTTAGTTGCTTAAGGCTAAACCTTATTATACTACAACAAAAAAGGCTATTGGTACAGTTTTTAACACATCATACAACTTAAAAAAACAACCCTTTCAAAAACACCGTCTTGCCAAAATCTTCATCATTAAAATACTTCTTAAAGGAATAATCCCCAAGTCGGCACAACCCTACAAAGGGACAAAGACAAAGGGTCCAGTAAAAAGTCGTTTGGGAAGTCGCAACGAGCTATAAGGGACTTTCGATGCTTTAGCCGACTTTTTTTGATTGCAAGCGTCTCGGCTTGTGAAGGGAAATCGCTTTCAATTCGGAGATGCAGTTAGCTATTTATTTATGGGTATTTTTACATAGATAAATGTAAGTAGGTATAGGTTACTGTATGATCTCGATTTCTAAAAAAACCGGTCAAGTGCGTGTCGGACCACGCACAATGAAGAGTTCCGTAGTGGGGATTAATTATCCTACGAACAAACATAACATTGCAGTTGAAAACCATGTTCCCTCACACATGCTGCAAATCTAAGTATGTACGCACAATATTGAGAGGTTGACCATGTTATTTTAAGACCATAGACTTCATATAGGGTTTCCTGTAATCTATAAATAAAGAACTATTTTCTGTATTTTTTTTTCAAAATTTTAGGCTCAGTAGTTTCGGAGATAAGGGGGGGGGTGGTCAATTTTCATCTATTTTCGTTAGTAATTTTAAAAGTATTTATTTTAAAATTATAAAAAAAATTAAATCCAAGCCCTTTCATTTGATGTGTCGCACGGTACAGTTTGAAAAACTTTTTTTTTAGTTTTCTGATTTGCCCCCCAAAAGTGACCCCCATATTCAAAATTCATTTATTTACGTTAAACCTCCGTGTTCGAGTCACAGAAGTCTTTAAGTGTACCAAATTTCAACTTAATCGATCCAGTAGGTTCGGAGCAATTCGGCTGTGACAGACGGACAGACAGACAGACAGCTAGCCAGCCAACCAGCCAGACAGACAGACACACGAGTGATCCTATAAGGGTTCCGTTTTTTCTTTTGAGGTACGGAACCCTAAAAAATCGAAAAATCTAAGATAATATGCTTAGATGGTTTGGTCATGTAAAGCAGATTGAATGACAGGCGACTAACAAAAGGTATTTTAAGGTAGATGTGAGTGGATACGCCGGGACCCCTCCCGGCGTATCCACACCTACGCCTTAGAAGTACAATAGTGACCTTATTGGTGATGTACTTCAGAAAGGTCAGGTGTAACTAACAGCCGGCGTGCATGAATGACATGTTTGCACGTTCACGAAGCAATAAATATGTAAGAACCGTAGCAGGTTACGTTCTGTAGTTTTTAAGTTTCAACAAGGCGTCATCATCATAATCATCATTATTCCAGCCCAAAAACGCCCACTGTTGGACATAGGCCTCCTACAAACGGAGGGGTTGGCCATAATCGCCACGCTCGCGCTTGGCAGACGGGTTGGTGATCGCAGTATGGTGTTAAAATGCATGAACGCTGCTGCCCATTCAAAATCAAAATCAAAAATATTTTTATTTCAGATAAGCCTACATGGGCACTTATGAAACGTCAGAAGCTAGGTGCACGGTTCCAATTAGTCATTTCCTAAGGAAAAGAGCCGGCAAGAAACTCCACGGTCACTCTTTAAAAAAAATAAAATTAGCTTTTACAATGTTTTCAAATTAATAGGTATGAGAGGACAGCGTAGGCCCGTCAAAAGTACCAGGTACTTAACAAAATAGAAAGTGGTCTACAGATCTACAGTCTAATAAGCCTACAACGTCCTCACATTGACAAAAAAAAACAATATAAAATATGATTAAAATAATAAAAGTTAGAACCTTGTTGAAATTTAAATTGTAGGTATAATAATGTCAAATAAGAAAAACATTATGTCAGTGAAATTTGTAAAAAAAGATAAAATTAAATTAAAAAATAACTTCGTACTTTGGGAGCAGTTAATAGACATTCACATAGGTTTGCCTAGTTTGCGTAGTTTTGCATAGTTTTTTGTTTTGTTTTGTAGATTCTCTAGTAAGTCGCCTGTTACGACACCCATGGGAAGAAATAGGGGAGTGCTATTCGTTACATCCGACACCACACGGAACAAGGCGTCAGTATATGTAAAATCTTAAACTGATTGTACTATTTACATACCTGCATGCCACCATACCACCATACCATCATATCTGTATACCTACATTATTAGCAAATAAATGATTTCTGATTTCTGATTTCAAATCTGTTTCTCTGTCTCGTGGTAATATTTTGTTAAGGCTCCTTTAAATTTTATTACTTATACCTCACTTTTGATGAATGAATCATGAAAATCAGACATATCCAATCTGAATAAACACACGAGACCCAAATATCTGAAAAGCACCTAAATCATTTCCTTTCAAAAACATCACAGCCAGCAAAATCTTCTCTAAAAGCACCAATTCACGCCGCACCACAAACCTACATCTATCTAAAACTCTCGAACAACACGACAGACGAGAAAACAAAGATGTTTGTAAACAATACAGAAAATTGGGCTTCCATTAACATTCCAAGCCAGTCAGGTACAGCTTGAAACAAAAAACATTTCTGTTGATGAATATTCAAAGGAATGGAAATGATTTATCATGTTAAACAAACCAATGGTTTTGTGTGCCATCGTTTTGTTGTGCTCATGATGTATTTGAATAAATTATGTTTGTGCCATTCCGATTTGTATGGAATTCGGTGATTGAAAATTAAATATAAACTTGAATTTCAATTTAAAGCACCAATTCATTGGTGTTTTCGTAATTTGTTAGGTAATATTAATACAGTTAAGTTGATAAACTCAAAACATGAAGTCATTCAAATAGAATCAATTCTATTTTTTTTTTTGGAATTCTTGACGTTCAAAAGTGCCTATTATGTGCCTAATTAAAATAAATAATTTGACTTTGAATTAATAACACTCAAATAGTTACAAAAGAGTGTTATTTATACATTCTTATACTCACAAGTATAGTATTAAACCATTTCAGTTTTGAGTACTTTTACTGTTATTAATTACCCCTAAATGATAAATACTGAATTTTAACCACCTCACGCAATAATAATAAACCCTTGCCTGTCTTCGTCTTTCTCTGTAACAAGGAGAGTTCAAAGGCAACTCTGGAACAGTCCTACACAATTCGCCAATAAAACAAATACACTAGAAATCCAGTACACTAGATCCAGTAGCTCATAAAGCGAGTGATACATCCCCTCATCCTGGGTTATATTTAAATCAGTCGTCAGTAAGCCGCGTCCAAATCCTGGCGCGACCTATATCTGGGAGCCGCCTAATGCCGCCCGGGAAACTTCCGCGAGCGAGGTGGGACTGAGAGCGGAGAAGAATGAATGCCCGAGTGCGCGTCTCCTTTTTAAGGAAATTTCTCGCCGACTGATCGACACTTCACGTGACCACAGGGCTGGCTCGTTCTTCGGCCAAATAATTAGCATTGCCATTCAACGTGGCAATGCTGCCAGTCTTCTGGGCACGTTTCCGGATGACAGCGATGCGGACGAGTACTTCGACGCTTAAGTGTCTTTTATATTTTTCATGTTGTAATATTTTTGTTTTCTCGTTGTTAGTATCTTCTGAGAAGAATTGGTATAAGGTTATGCTATACTGACTCTGCAAGTCAGTACTTGCGGCAAGAAGAGTAGTGGGCTAGTTGTTGTTAGAGGGACGTCGCATTGTTGAGCCAGTCAGAGTTACCTAATCTATGTAAATTGTAATTAAATTACAGCTTCTAACAGGACATTGGACATCTTGCTTTAAGGCGACGATAACCAACTTTTAATGATTTTATACTGAAGATCACATCTAAACGAGTAGGCGCTACCCGCCAATCGCTATCAGAAGCACCTCAAAACCCGACAACGTTACGTAATACTCTACCCGACTGTAAAAAAAAATAATAACACTTTGCATAAGCATTTTTTCGTCGCTCTGCTTCAAATGGAGCCGTTTTACATTCAAATGTACTAAAGTAGACCAACAATTGTGCGAAAAATAGGTTAAGTGGGTACATGCATTGTGTGAGAATCTTTTCAGTGCATTGCGAGATTATTTCCGCGGTGTGTGTATGGGGTATAATAATTTTCACTGTGCTTTCAGCACGTGGGAAATTTTGATGATGTGGGAAATTCAGACTTTATAGTAGGATTTTTACTTATGATTTCCAAACTAATTGGTTTTTATTTTATTTATTAGGGAAAACAATAACACATTACATTTTTTAGGAAGAAATAGAACAACATACGGCCAAATGTAAGTGCTGAAGTGGTAGTGGGCTAGCCATGTTTGTCGAAGGACCGATGGCCGGTGGAGGCCGTGGAGCAGATGAGTTCTGGAGTGGAGACCGCGTATCGGCAAGCGTAGTGTGGGACGCCCCCCAGCTACATAGACCGACGACCTTAAAAAAGTGGCTGGGACAGACTGGATGCGGAAGGCGGAGGACAGGGTGTTGTAGCACAGCCCGGGAGAGGCCTATGTCCAGCAGTGGACTGCTATAGGCTGAGTTGATTGACGGCCAAATGTGTAACCAACAACATTTTCCACGGAATACACATTAAAAAAAAATATTACAAACTATGCTATAAAACTAAAACCTACAAACTACAACAATTCAAGTTAAGAAATTGTTTGCTATATGGTAAAATAAAAATAAATTTATGAAACAAAGAAAAACTCATCATGCCATGCAAATCTTAATTAAAATTACTGAGTGTTTTGAGTACAACATTTTTTAATCTACCAGCAGAAAGAGCGAACATATCGATATGGTTGAATTGCTTGTTGTAATTATTAGTTAGGTGAAGCAGAGCTCCCCGCATACCTGACTTACTGCGACAAGAGGTAACAGCTAACAGCGGCCGCGTCGACATACTGTCGTTCTAGGAACTAGGAACAGTACTTTTTTGTCAGATACTTTGAAAATACGTGTAGTAGTCGGTCATGGCCAGAGATCTTACGTAGTGAAACTTCAACTAACAAAAAGTTCAATTATAACAACTAAGTTTAAATTTATATTCACAAACAGCACACCTAAATAACAAATTGATCAATAGTTGCGGGCTTTGCAGATTCGACCACATCATTAAAAGTTATAGTAGATGCAGACATTATATTTATGCAGTTGAATACAGTGAGCATTTAGTGCAATATACTGAAAAATACATGACATTGTACATAAATAAATAAATAAACATTTTATTTCTATTCCACAAAGGTGCCTTAAAAATATGAATAACATAAATATAAAAACCCAGTCACAAAGATAACCATTTCATAATTTTTTATTAAGACATACACGTTGTTTAAACCTTCGAAAATATTATATTTAGCACCACTGTGCACTGCATCATAAATCAGTAAATGCATTTAGCGCTAAACATCATTCCATTTCGGTCAATCGTTTGAACATGACAGAGACAAAAAATGATCGTTTATACAGCATTATTTTTAGTATATGCGAAATCCGAAACACGTGTCTAGTATTTTTATGTAAAGAATCTATGTACAAAATTAAAAAACTGTATCATGAAAAATCACAAAGTTATAAGGTTGTTATGTTACCGGGTTGTCCGTACAAAAAATGCTAACGGCGCCCCCGCGCCTCCAGGATCGTCTTGTGCTCATTGATAATAATTTGGCAGTAGGTACCTAACCGTACGGCGATTGTATTGTAAGTAATTAAATGGTGATAACATTTTCAATCACACTTAAATATTTTTGGGACAAAATATAACTTGGTGTAAAAATTATTGAAATCGATTCAGTTCCTTATTCTGGACAAACTATATTCAGGTTTCGCATATACTAAAAATAATGTTATCTAAGTTTAGCGTTATATGTATTTACAAATTTTTGGTGCAAGAGGGCCTTAACCCTTCGTATGGCCAAAAGTACATCCTCGCGAGACAAAATGGTTTTTTAATTGTTTCAGTAATCACGGCTACGAATGGTTAATTTATGATTTCTTATAAAATGTATTCGAGACTAGTTCAATTACGTTAATTTTCAATTTCCACTCAAAATCCACCCAAAATTCACCAGTATCTCAAACACAAATCCCTGTACGAACACAGTGGAACATGGCGCATATAAACAAAGATTCACTTTCACTAGATGAGCAATATCATGAATAAACATAGCAGGCGATGGCGGAAGGTCGCTGGCGCCGCGCTCTGATTTACTGCTGCGTTCCGTTGGCTTTTAGAGCTTAGAACGGAAGGCACAAGCGGTCGCGGGAGCGGGGAGCGAGTAGAGTGGTAATTATTGCGTAGTTAGACATGTACCTTAACTTCACAATTTATAGCAGAGGTCTGACATTTCAAAAGAGAGGAAAATGTTGCTATTACACTATTAATACGGTACCGGGTTTTCGCGTGTTTAAGGACCATTTCACGCTTATCATGTGATGATAGGAGAGCAGTAGTGGCCCAGTGGTAACGCCCTCGACATACGAGTTGTAGGTCATAGGTTCGAACCCAGACAGGTAATTTCTTTAATAATTTCATCACCACTGCTTTCAAAATGGTGAAAGAAAACATCGTGAGGAAACCGGCATGTCCTAGAACCAAAAATTCGAAGATATGTGACATCTACCAACCCGCACTGGGCTTACAGTAGATTTCGGCCCACTCCCTATCAAAGAGAGGAGGCTTGTGTCCCAGCAGTGGGAACATTATAGGCTGATTATGTTATGTATGTCATGATAAATAATAAGAATTATGGATTTCAGAAGTTATTCTTCCACAACTTGCATTAGGATTTTTCTTTATTCAGATTGTGTAGAGATTAACTACTATAATATGTCACGCCCCTCCACAATTCAAAACTTGTGAACGTATTTACAAAGCGCCACCAAGACTCACAACACATGTGTGTGTGTGCGTAATGAGTTATGAGACGGCCGTCAAACAAAAACAAATCACGGATTTGTTGCTCGACTAGTGGCGTCATTAATCGCTCATTATTATTAGAATGGCGCTGCACTGACGTACTCTGTGAAAACGACACGTGCGTTGTCTAGCGCGATCGGCAAGTTATGATTAGTTGACCAACAGATCTGAAGGCCAATTCTCGTAATTTAAAACGTTCAAAATCTAGTCGCAATCTCATCTTGGCGACTAACAAACGTCAAAAAATTGTCAAAATGTAGGGAAATAAGAGGTATTTTTGACAGATTGAGACTGAGATCAGACTGTGAACGTTCTTAAAATTAGTAGAATTGCCCCTCTGGTAATAAGTGAGATATTACGAGTACTGATTGCACAAAAACTATGAATAAATTCGACGAATACGAAGACGAATACTTTAAACTACATACAAACTCTTTCGTAAGGATGTGACTACAGACATTGAAACAGTAATTTGGAGGGGCGAGCCATGTTATCGTAGTTAATCTCTATCAGTATTACTTCTTCATCTGTCATCAGACTGTTAACGTCTGCTAAGCAACATACGGCCGCAAATGACAATGGCTTCTGTGAACGGTCAAACGCTTTAACTGATATCACCAAGCTTGGCTGGAATCTTAGATATAAGATTTCTATAATCGGAATTGATTGATGAATGAATGCAGTATGTTGGAAAGATCTACAAACAGTGCACAGTATTTATCTATCACTGTTACCCATACAAAAAAGAGAGGGCTTCGACCAGACGGGTGTTATGTCTGGTGGGTAACTGCCCGACGGTTGATGTCCCGACATCAACCGTCGGGCAGTACTGATAGAGATAAACTACGATAAAATGGCTTATATACAATATTAGTTTTAGTATATGCGACACCTGAAACACGTGTCTAGTATTTTTATGTAAAGAAACTATGTACAAAATTTTAAAACTGTATCTTGAAAAATCACAAAGTTATAAGGTTGTTATTTTACCGGGTTGTCCGTACAAAAAATGCTAACGGCGCCCCCGCGCCTCCAGTGTCGTCTTGTGCTCATTGATAATAATTTGGCAGTAAGTACCTAACCGTACGGCGATTGTATTGTAAGTAATTAAATCGTGATAACATTTTCCATCACACTTAAATATTTTTGGGACAAAATATAACATGGTGTAAAAATTATTGAAATCGATTCAGTTCCTTATTCTGAACAAACTATATTCAGGTTTTTCATATACTAAAAATAATGTTGTATATGCCAGTCGCGCGGTAAACTTTGCTTGCGCGATGCAGGATTTGTGTGACGTCAGGTCATTGATGCGTAGTTCACATGTAGCGTTGTGTCACCGCTTCATCTTATAACTTACACATCGTAAATCTCTGTACATAAAACTGAGCTGGTATGAGTAGACACAATTCGTTCTGTACTCATTGTACAAACGGCAATGTTAGGATGCTCACACACGACTACCTACTACTATGCACGGGTACCTATGTTGGACGCTACGTACATCAGTACTTTTGTCGACTTCCTTATTGTTGGGCGAACTTGAATACACATTTATTTTATTTCGCGATTTATGTACGGAATATAAAGCATTGTTTGTAAGTTTGTTTTTGCTTGAATGTGGAGATCATTTTAGATTAAGACTAGCGACACGCTCCGGCTTCGCACGGTTTTTAGGACTTGACAAAATATCTAAATTTCTTCATGTATTATACACATAAACCTTCACAATAAATTTGCAATTTTTTTTTGAAAACTGCATCAAAATCCGCGTAGATTAGAATAACAATGCGGACATAGATAGACACAAAAATCGACTTAATATTACAATATGTATAGAAGATCAATAAGAATCTACACTTTCCATACTATTTTGGAATGAGTTTTCGTATATTATTAACTTAAAAAAGAATGTCAAAGTCAAATTGTTTATTTCAAATAGGCACATTTAAGGCACTTTAGAACGTCAATATTTACAAAAAAAATTAATTGATTCTCGTCGCCCCTTCCAAAAGGTAGTTTCGTATGGAGCAGAATGGGCAAGAAACTCCACCGTTACTCTAATGATCGTGTGCATGTCATGTGTTCCATACATATTTTTATTTATGTGATGAACCATTAAGAAAAGAAAGAAAGAAAACAAAATGAAAATAAGAACCTACTGTACGTGGCCAAAAGGCTACGAACGGCCGCTACGAACAATCACACAGAACAAACTAGAATTTTTAATCACTAATAGGGTGGCACCTATGTTATACGATACTGATCCCAAAACAGAAAAACAGCTGTTGATATTATATTCCCATGAAAATACAACAAAAATGGAATACGTTCAACCTCCACCGCCCACAAAATTCATTAAAAAATAAAACTCAAAACTTTAACTTATCTACATTATTCAGTAACTCTCGTTGCTGTCTGCGCATTCGAACCGCCGTCTAATTGAATCACACCGTCTTATAAAATATTCATGCGATATGATAATCTGTCTAGCCTAGCCCCTGCCATAGAATAAGAAAATTGTATACAGAAGCGAAACTCATGGATTTTCCTATGTGCATGCTTTCATACTGCCGAAATAATCACCTACGCGTACTTACGACCTCGCTACGACTATGCTACGACCCTGCTACGAACCAACTAAGACTGTGCGGCAGCTGCTACGATCCAGCTACGAATCTGCTACGACCCAGCTGCGACTCCGCTACAAACCAACTAAGACTGATACGACTTCTACGGACTCTGCTTTGACCTCGCTACGTCTCAGTTACGACCATGAAAAGATCCTGCTACAGTCTTGCTACGCCCCCGCTACGGCCTTCCTATGACACTTCGTCACACACTACGTCTCAACTATAACTGCCTTTTACCCTGCTACGAATCTACTACGACCATTCTACGTCCCTGCTACGACCCAGCTGAGGCCCCGCTACAAATCTACTACGACCAATCGATGAGTCTGCTACGAACCAAGCTAAAGCCAAAGCACGAAGACACAACCTGCTCAGTTTAGCATATCTTATGCCCTAAACCTGTAGCCAATAATAAAACGTCCCGGCAGTCCCACTTCTATAGATTCTTAATCTATGCCCCTGCCCACCAGATTATGGTTGACGGATTCATAGTTTAGGCAAATGGTGAAGTTTAGTGTATATGAGCAATAATACATACGGAAGGGTGAGGGATGAATGCTTTGCATATTGGGGAAACCAATTGATTTGAATTTAGGCGCTGATAATTTGATTTGGGAGTCGCCGGTTTGTTAAAGTTTACGCGTTGACTGATTAGTTTATTGAGGAAGGAGACGTTTTGAAACATTGGTGTTTTATTATTGTAAACAAAATAAGACTCAGTTTTAAAGATTTCGAATACAGCATCACGCCTGTAATTCCCGAAGGGTTAGTCAGAGATGAAGCTATAGTAAGCACACCTACATTTCGCCAGTAATGTTTAAGTCAACCAACCAACCAACAACTAAGAGCCAACAATTAAGAGTGTAATGGTCAATATATATATATATAATTTTTTATTTTTTTTAACGTTGCCCCACACTACGAATTTCTCCTGTATTGTGGGTGCGTTTACAAACATTTAAATTCACATACACAAACAGCCAGACCCGGAACAACTACTTGTAGGTCATACAAATATTTGTTCCGTGCGGGAATCGAACCCGCGACACGCAGCGCAGCAGTCAATTGCTTAACTAACTGCGCCAACCGTGCCGTCAAATATGATATTATATTAAACAGATATGTTATACACTCACAAAACAACCGAAAAAAGTGTTCCGCGCAGCAGCGGCAGCACACATACCCACTTTTCATTCATTTTACATTTCACTATAACTAAATAAATGATGGCTTGATCAAAACAACAAGAAAAACCCGGTGAAGAGCGAGTCGGACTCGCGTACCGAGGGTTCCGTACGAATATATGATGTTGATGATTTCTGAAAAACTGTGCTATTTAGAGACCTCGTTTTATTTTTCTTTACTTGGGCTTCTATCATATAGAATAATTTCAGATGTTTTATTGTGATTGATGTTTAAATTTATCGATGTTTGTAGTTTATGTTATGCAACAATGCGATTGATTTTTTGCCTTTAAAATATCTGCTCAATCTCAATACAGCATACCTTCAAACTTCTTGATTAAAGATAAATAGATAACCTCGTTTGTAAAGAAACACCTTTTCATTACGAACATTTCTGTATTAACCTCTTGAACACATACAAACTTGGTACACAGCAATATTTAACGAACTATTTAATTAACTACTCAATATAATAACAAGTATAGGCTTTAGACATCTTGAAGACAACCTTTAGGTTCCGAGCTCCATGAGAATTAACCTCGCAACAACGCGACACTCCAAACGTCATGTTTTCATTCCGTTCCGTTAAACAAATAACTGTCAAAATGAGATACTTTTAAACTTCATGACTACACTGATACAAAATCATTTTAGGCAAATCACATACTTCCACACATTAAATATTTAGTATTTAAAATCCATTACAATATCTTATTAATATTTGAAAATCATGACACGTTGGTCTTACGGGATGAAATAACGTTAGATAAAGAATTTACCAAAACCCCTTATTTTCCCTGGCGGTGTAAAGTTTATTGTAAGTATTATGGAAAACAATGATACAGTCATTATCTAACGAACACCTGCGACTTTTATTTATCCCATTATCTTTTATCACATTTTTATCCGTAATTGTCTTTGACTCATTGTCAGTATAACAGGGACATACATTTATATAAGTTACATAAATATATGTAGAAGTAAATATCATCGACATTTCGATGAATCGATAAATTAAAACATTCAATCCCTAAGAAAAAGTGACGTCAGGGCGACAACATAACGGGGTTTATATAAAACAATCAACAATATAAATCAGGTACTTGATATAAACCTGACATTCTCATTTGAAGATGTCATACATCAAACAATATTACATATCAAACAAAGGGGCATCAAAAACAATTCCTGTTTTTGATGCCCCTTTGTCTGCCTGCCAGGCACAGTGACCAGTGCCTGAGTCACTGTCAAATATTTCTTCCCCCGCATTTTTTCACAATAGACAAATATGAGCCTAAGTACCCTCTTAAAAAGTTAAAAAAGAACCCCAGGCAAAAACAAAACACATTCAGCCTATAGAAAAAAGTACGTAACACCGCACTGACGCTTCGAAATTCGTTATCCTTCAATTCCTTGTTCATAAAACGTAATCTTGTTAAAAAAAACTTATTTCATAAAGTCAGAGGGAAACTGGGGTAGAAATTAAAAGAAAAGCTGAAATTTCAGCGGAGAGAGAACAAAAAATATATTTAATGTTCTTTGTAGTAATGGAGAGCACGGTTGTAACTGCTTTGTAGGTTTAACAATTATTTGGCGCAGCTTAGATGGGAAGTTTCCGGTTTCATCGTTAAAAACTTTTTTTTATTTCCCTCCTGTATTCACGATTTTTTTCTTTGTGTAGTCTTATAGGTTTTATGTGAGGAACAATTGATACTCTTCCGTTTATCGCTTTAATTCGTACGAAGTTGATTGTTTCGTGAGAATCTCAAGTGGTTTGTTGGTTGTTTTCATTATCAGAATTGGGTCAACTGAAATAGAGTTATCGTGGCCAAATGTGTTGGATATTTACTCGAAAATAAGGTTGGTTTACTGGATTATATTCTACCTGGAAATTGGTGTTTTCATTTAAATTGATCAGTGAAACATAAATTGCTGCGAATTGAAATACAGTTCACAAATAATGAGCATTATTATGTAATATTATGTAGTAGCTCGTATAAGCTTCTGTGATAAATACACGCTTGTGTACCAATTACAATTTCAGACTACCATCACACAGAAAGTCAAGATTATAATTATGTCAAAATCACTTCCCATTTGCTTCCCATACATTTCAGTACAAACAATGTATCGAAACGCCGTCACATCATAAACAAATAATTACAGCACTACCCCCCATAGCGAAACAAAATTTAATAACACCGGGACGCAACAAAATAATCGAATTTCAAGAACTTGTTTCAGAAAATTAAAAAAAATCGCTCCCGAGTCCTTCCGACTCAGCCCGACGACGCGGCGACGGCCGAACGTCAACTCAATTTTTATCTTAATCTGTATTATGGAGAAAGTGAGTGTGCTAGCTTTAATAAAATTTTCGCCGACCATATAAAAGAGACGCGAAATTACTTTGAGATGTATCTACTTGAGGAATGGGGAAGAATATGTTTGGGAGAATTTTTAAATTTTAATTTTGTGTTCGCTGTTTGATGTTTGGCTGCGCGTTATTAAATTAATATGATCCCTGTATCTTACTTAAATATGGTGTAATTATTTTGGAAAAACGTTATTGACGACGGCATGCGTTCTCTTTGGCAATAGTATTGTCGAATCGACTTTTGTTTCTTTCATTTTACGTGCTGGCTTTAACTGTTTACGTTCTTTTTAATTTCATTTACGCTTAATCGTGAGTATCCATCCATACATACATACATTAACTCACGCTTTCATGCCATGGCGGTAGGCAGAAACAAAAGACCGCCACATGCTGTGATAGTTGCATACTCGTTTTGCTTCGTTTCGGTCATACACGCACGCCGGTTGCGAGTACTACGCGCCTGACCTTTCTGAAGAACATCACCAATAGTTGTGTCCTTTTACGGCGTCCCTTTCCGGCGTTTCCACTCACCTCTGCCTTGTATATACCTTTTGATAGTCACCTTTCATTCATCCTTCTAACATGACCAAACCATCTAAGTATACTATTTTAATTTTTGTCACTACATCTTCTTTTAAACCGTACAGTTGCCATATCATTCCTCACCCAATCATGAGTAGGTATCTAATCCCCTTTTAAATCTTATCCCAGTAATAACATCGCCAAATCAAATACAAAATAAGATACACTTATTGAAACAGGATTGATGGATAACTGCATCCAAGAGGATGGTAAAGCAAATATAAATTAAAACGATTTCAATAATTAATTGGTCCTAAGCAAACGTTGCTTCAAACGTTTCCAAAGGGTTACATTTGCACTTAAACTTGGATGTCGGACTGTTGGTGGACTCTCGTTGATGACAGCGCGTTGGATACTAAACGAATTTGCTATCTGGTATTGGTGTATGTTAGTCCTTTTAATTCCGTCGAAAGTAGGTAGTCATAACAATATAATATAATTTTTTTTTGGGGATTGATTTTTAGCTAAGTGACTTCAGCCACTAACAGTGGTACCTTTTGGTAATAAATAGCACTGTAATGGTTTTTTAATAAACCAAAAATAATTATCTTCCCAAACTTAACGCCTACTTATTTATTAAGAAGTGCACAAGTAAACAACACACACAACACGATATTACAATAAAAAAACGCATATATGTTTCAAAAGAAAATTGACACAAAAAAAATTTCTTTCATTTACATTTGATGCCTACTGGTTATAAGTCATGCTTCCGATTTTTTCATATTTGGACATTTATACACTCGCCGTAAAGGTATTATCATAATCCACGTATTTTATACTATACCTAACTAAAAAAAAACACACCTTTACTAACAAACTCGCAACAGTATCAAACGCGCCAACGTTACCCGGACTCACACATGCCTCGTAGGTGTTTTTCCTCGCTCGGACGCTTCCCAGTTTGCTTTGAGAGGTCTCGCAGGATATTGCTAGCCCCCAGCCATGCAGAGATGGATTCTAGTCTAGCAAAAATGAGGACTGAAGATAATATCCAGTGTTATTTCTGACCGTGGTGAGGGGGAAACTATTGCTGGGGTGGGTCTTAAAAAGGATGGTGAGAAGGTGTAATGTATTTGTGAATTACTAGTTGTACAATTCAACACGTTTCTTCTTACTCATTCTTCATTTCTGTATTCTCAAATTTACATTTAAGGCGACGATAACTGACTTTTAATAATTTTATACTGAAGATCACGTCTAAAAGAGTAGTGTTAATGATTTGAAAAAAATATATGTTAAATAAGATAATTTTCTCAATAACTTAATATGTGAATATTTTAGATTATGTTTCTATTACATAGTGAAATTAATTTGTAAAGTTATGTCTAACTCAGATAAAAAACTCAGAATGGCGCAAAGTCTACCAAGCGTATTTGTCTGAAACGTTCACCAATTTAAAGTTAATTTAATTATTGATATTTTAGTATACGCGTTTTTTTAAAATACTTTTTGTTTTGTGTATAATAAATTGATAATGCGTCAAATTCGGGACAGCGGCGCTCCTTGATGAGCGAGTCCTATTACTGGCTGAACGTACGACGCGTTGCGTGAGCTCAGTACAGAACACGCAAGCTAACCACTCAAGGTCACTGGCATATATATGCGTCTTAAGCTGCAGTCTTAAACATTTTTGAAATGTCTTATTTAAAAACAGATAACTGAAAATCGGTCTAAATTGGCTGTAACACTATTTTTCGAAAATGTTCTTAACTAACTTTTAAGACTATTGTATCCTGATTATGCGTATGAAGTCTGATTAAAATCGGTTTAGTAATTTCGATAAACAAGGGCTTGAAAGTTTGTATGAAATACCGTAAGTCGTAGACACTCTTAACAAGAATTCAAAAAACGAATCCGGAACGAGCGTTTAACATCCGATTCACAGCCAATAGCCAATCAAAACGCATGGATCGTACACCTACAGCAATAAAACCGAGTTCCATACAAATAAAAGACGTCCAGCATGGTCTGTATCAAAGAGTCCTGTGCACACAACTTGGGAGCCATTTAATTGGGTACCAATGTCTATTTGGACGTTCGTAACTTCGTCCGGATTATTATCGTTGTTTGCGACCCCTGCAAGGTTCCGGTTTAGATTTGCTCCTGTAAAAGGTCGAAGGGTAATATTTGTGTGTTTGAAGTGAGAGTACCTATTGGTTGAAGGATGGGTGGGTTTGTAAGTACGTTATGGATTTGAGTAAGTAGTGTGTACAGGGTTTCTTGTAACAGAACTTGAGAGACATTATGACTGTATCATTCTTTTTTTGGGTGGGAAATTATCAAATAACTTCTCCCGGTCTGGGCGGAGCGGGACGGCGTGTCAGACTTTTACTCTTTTTAGACTTTTACTTACCCACCGTGTTCCTTCAAATGCCTGTGTGCCAGGGCCACGATATCCCTTTCGGACAGGCACGTAACCCTGGCAGATGATTGTATCACTCTGGGTTATGTTTTTTTTTTATGGGTTATGTTTTAAGTGACTCGATCCTTGTGGACAACCACGCTAACTAGTTATTAAAATATTTGCATTGCATAGTTTCGTATAGTGCTGAATGTAAAGAATAGCACCATCCTATTTCTTCCCATGGGTGTCGTAAAAGACGACTAAGGGACTTACTAGAGAATGGGCAGCAGCGTTCTCTATGCATTTTATCACCATACTGCGATCGCCAACCTGCCTCCCAAGCGTGGCGATTATGGCAACCGTCCCCCCTCTTAGGGGAGGCCTTTGTCCAGCAGTGGACGTCTTTCGACTGAAAGTAACAAAAAAAAATATTTTAGAGGTATGAGGAACAGGGTGTAAAGTTCACTCATCTTCTTTATAAAAGGGTGGATCCTCCAACCAGATGAGTGTTGTGTCTGGTGAGCAACTGCCATGTTTGATGTCGGCACGTTGTATATATGCTACTTGCGCGGTAAACTCTGCTTGCGCGATGCAGGATTTTGCATGACGTCAGTGTGACGTGTAGTTCGCATGTGGCGATGTTGATGCCGCTCCAATATAATACACTTCTTTGTCACACTTAACATACGGTTAACCCCTTCAATACCACACGGAACAGATTTAAAAAAGAGATTATCCAAATCATTCGTCAAACCCCGGAAACTCAGCTAACTTAGCAGTGCCAGTTTTAGTTAGACTTACACAGACATACACACATCATCACACACATTTACAGCACCTACACCACACAGTTACACGCGCACCCACAGTTACACGCGCACACACAGTTTAAATATTAATAATTACCTATGTCACCACTCTTTGTATTTCTTATTTTTTTTGAGTACTTTGTAATTGGCGTAATGTTTGAACAATCTAAATGTTATATTTACTGTCAGCTGTGAAGCTACCTTTTATTAAATAAATAAATAAATACGAAAAGTGCTGTTCATACACTTTTTGCTTATTTCCTTCAAGATTGACAGCTCTATCGATTTATACGACTTAACGGCCCAACAAGACAATGTGGTTAACATTACATAACAGAGAAACATCACTGAAGATCATATAACAACAAACCACATAAAAATATCTCACCCAATCCTCGTGGAATCTCTGCAGAGAATCCGGGGAAGGCAAAAACACACACACACACACATACATAAATGTATATATTCGCTCGTAAAAACATACTTACTTCGCCTTCCAAACGTTTTCCGAATACTTCTTAAGCAATATTGTTAGTTTTATACGCTGTAGTTTTGACAGTTGGACAGAACGCACTCAATTTTTATAAATATAGGTCACATATGATCATCTCTTTGGCCGATAATGTGTTGGCTTTATGAACCACTAATGCTGTGATATTCTTTCTGTATGTGGAATAACATATAAAAAATGTTAACATTTAAATAAAAATTATATAATATAATTAGTAGCTTTTGTCTCCGGCTTCAACCGCGTTGTGTTCGGAAATTATCCGACGTAAACGAAGTACCGGGATAAACCGTAACCTATATGTTACTCCAGGATATGAACTATCTGTGTGCCAAATTTCATCCAAATCCTATTAGTAGCATAATATTAATGATTAAAATATTATCGTGAATTCATGCAAGCCTAGTACTTTTTGTTAGGTTACTGATCAGAAAGTCTTTCCCACTTGCTAAACAAAAATTGTGATAGCTCGGGTAATTTATTATAGCCTATCATTTCAGCCGAAAGAGGTTCACAGAGGTGCAGGACATAGGCCTCCCCCAAAAAGGAGGGGATTTGCCATAATCGCCACGTTTGACAGGCGGGTTGGCAAGCGCAGTATGGATTTAAAATGAGAACGCTGCTGCCCATTCTCTAGTAATTCCCTTAGTCGCCTTTTACGACACCCACGGGAAGAAATGGGATGGTGCTATTCTTAATAGAAAACCAAACTAAAAAATTGGAAAATAAATAATTTTATTGTAAAAAAGCGTGGGCATTTTTTAAACTATTATTACGTTTATTAAATATGGTGTTACAATTAAACATCAAAATGTCAACATCAACAACATCTATAGGGAAAAGGCGCAAAGACACTACCACTTTTAGGAAAACAAAAAATCGCTAATCCTGATTATACTCGTAAGGATAAGGGGTCTAACTGTTCAAAATATTGAATTGTCATCGGTCCTTGATATGTATGCCAAATTGCGAGTTAATCCGACGTTTTGAAGGGGGTCAAAATCATGTTCAAAATTTCCGTTACATACTAACATACCTACGTATGAAGCTAATAAAAGCGTATTCAAATAAAAACCCTTCACCGAACAAGGAACATATTATTATAAAAAGCCAAAAAAAAACAAATAAATATCAACAAGAGCGCCATACATTAGTATCTCCGTAAGTAGTTTATCCAACAAACATTATTCTTCCCCGCTTAACGTATTTACGTTATTTATACGGAACCCAGATATACACAGATATGTGGCGGACCCGTTATTTTGCTAACACTGCTCTACTTATGAAAGTTTTCGTTGTTCATGCTTATGTAAAAGTTGGCTCGGCTCACGAGGTAGGCTGTAACCTAGATAGGCTGTATTTCAAAACTGATTCCTGGCACACTAGGTTCAGATTTGCCCCAATTTGGCAATAAGACACAACAATATGGAACTCGACATAAAGAACTTGATGTTTTTTAAGACACAGTCTTCCTAGAAATTTATTTATGGCTCGTAAAGACTCGCGATATCGCAGACGCGACACGTGATGACATAGAAATTGTGCTAAGTGTCGCGTCGCGCTCGCAATATCGCCCCAGTCTGCACGAGCCTTTACTCAAATAATTGCATGACAGACACTGGAAGTCGTTTCATGCTTATTGGAAAACACAGATTTGACAAATTTCGTCAAACTTCAGAAGTCCGCCAGAAATTATTTAAGCACGTAATTCGATTATGAACTTCGAATTTCACTTTTAATCAATTGGAGGATACTTTTGACATAAAAGTGTTACTAATTATTCTACATAACACAACATCACGCCTGTATTCCGGGACGAAGGGTTAGGCAGAGGTGCAACTATAGTAGGTCCACACACATTTCGCCAGTTTTGTTAAAGTCCCATGTAATAAGGGGCGAGCCTATTACCACCAACCGCGCACAAATCCATACTCCGGACTGCTATTAAGAAATCCCAGATGGAGTAACCCAATAAAACTTTGCTCAACCCGTGAATCGAACCCAGGACTTCATGCTCAGCTGTAGCGTTTGTGACTAGTAGACCAACGAGGCAGTAACTAATTATTCTTATTAACCATAAAACTTCCTCTTAAAAAACCAGACGTATTCAAGACAACCCCTACACCCCTAAACCGTATACAACTAATAAGAAAATAAAACCCAATTCCATAAAATTCAGTACAAATTAGCTTTTGAAATGTCCAAAAGGAAAGCGAAAGGTTCTCGGCCGTTTTGTGAAAACCCCCCTTCACCCCCACTGGACCCCAAACACAAATATGAGTATAATTACCCCTCTAATGTGATATTACGCTTAGGGGAGCATCCTTGGCAAGGGATGCTATTTGAAATCAGGATGCATGAAATTAAATTGCCTGCTTTTAAGATAGCTAAGAAATTTCTGGATGATATTTTTGTGTGTAAGACCTAGGGGTGTATTGTAGGGTTGAATACAGGAATGGTTATTGCTGTTTGTGTTTATAATCTTGCTCTCAGTGGCTTCTTCAGAGTGTATTGTGCAGTGTTCTCGGCCACCAAATCCTATTGGCATTTTCTTTTTCTACACTTAAAAGTTGGTGACGTTTGAAATCAACACTGTTAGTCTTGGTCGTGAAAAGACGATTCTCGAGTATTATTAAGAAAGGTTCTAAAATTGGTTTTTATTGGTTTAATAACCAATTTTTCACGATCAAGTCGAGTCATTAAAATAAGATGCCTGATATTGTCTGGATGCTATCTTCTTATGGATTGTCATGAAACATTCAAGCAATCGACACACCTCCACGTGTGTCATCACGCATCCACCACATTGAATGTTTTGCGTTTTAAAATTATTGACTACCTACAGAAATTATGTATTGAAAATACATAGAAATCATGCCTGTATTCTGGAACTTAAACATAACTGACTAAATGTGGGCACATTTAGTCAGTTATGTTTAAGTACCTTGTAATAGGGGCGAGCCTTTTGTCATCAACCGGGCACAAATCCAGACTCCCTACCCATCCCGCCTCCTTACCCATCCCTCCCATCCCTCCTTCGTTAACTAAAATCAAAAAGATATACACTTAAAATATCTAGTATACCACATAGAACTGCTCTTCTGGGCAAAAGTTGTTTAGGAATGCCATCTAAAATTTACAATAAAATACCTGTGGACATTTTAAACACCAAGGAACTCCCACTATTCAAATATAAATTACTTAATTAGGGAGATACCCAACAACATTTTTTTGAAGCTTTTAGTTTACGATTTTGTCGGCGTGATTACTCGTATGTACCCATGCCAAATTACAGCTTTCTAGTACTAACAGTCTCTGTGCTAAGCCAGGGGGAGAGACAGACAGACGGGCATGGCGAATCTATAAGGAGGAACCCTTATAGTTTCGCCATGTCCGTCTGACTGTTGACTACGGAACCCTAAAGAGTTTGAAGACGTCACAAGTGTCATTAATTTAAGTAATTTTTAGGGTTCCATACGCAAAGGGTAAAACGGGAACCCTATTACTAAGGCTCCGCGATCCGTCCGTCAGTCTGTCTGTCGGTCTGTCCGTCTGTCACCAGGCTGTATCTCAAGAACTGTGATAGTTAAAAAACAGAATAAAATAAATATTTAAGGGGGCTCCCATACGAGTACAACAAACGTGATTTTTTTGCCGTTTTTATATATAATTGTACGGAACCCTTCGTGCGCGAGTCCGACTCGCACTTGGCCGGTTACTACACGATCCAAAATTTTCTTATTAATTAGAACCTACTACAATCTGTCACCATACACATAATTCTTATATTGTAACATTTGCTTTATACGTGATACCTATGAAATGTTTTATACGTGATACCTATGAAATGTTTTATACGTGATACCTATGAAATGTTTTATACCTACTGCATGTTGATATACTTTATCAAGGCTTCTACATACTGGCGCGACACGCGACGCGACACAAAGACCCCGCGTGTCGCGCGACGAGCGGTGCCTTTGTGTCGCGTTGCGAGTCGCGCTGGTCTGTAGAAGCCTTTGTTGTCAGCCTACTAGGCAGGTCATAATGGATCTGTAATTTACCGAACATCTGTCTGTATAACCTATGCCCACAATAAAAAGATTTGAGTTACTGAGAAATTCCCGATAGAAAACCCAAAAACACTTAGCCCGACCCAGGAATCGAACCTCACGCTCAGCAGTACCGCTTGCAATCACTAGACCAACGAGGCAGTTATTTAAACAAGCATTCAAAATATGCCTTATTAAAAAATCCTCACTGAATAATGACAGTCACGTGCCTCGATTTAGGCGCACATTTGTCACGCGAGCGCGCAGGGGTTATAATTGTGACAGACAATGAGGAGAAGGGTTGATAATTATATTCTAAACGTCACTCTATTAATTTGAGAGTACGCTTTTTTATGTTGCGGTTTGGTTAATAAACTGAGTTTAGTGTTTAACTAATTGTGATAATGACATCGTCCATCTCTTGAGCACAAAAATGTTCTACGATCACTCGATCACCTTTTGGGGGTATGGAATTATAACATAGTTAAGTATCTATTTTTCATTTCGTTTTTTTGCGAAGGTAACATATGTGTTCAAGTTCAGCATTGAACATAGTCTACTGCCGTGTTTGATTATAATAGAAAAGAGCCAGAAGAGGTCTACAGACTAGAAAAACACGGTCGGCGGCAGCGATCTCTCGCGTCCCGCCCTGGTTCAGGCCATAGTTCGGAGCGAGAGTGCATGGGAGGCCGTCACCTCCTTCTGCGAAGCAGTAATGCTCGCGAAGGAGGAGGCGGAACGCGTGAGGGTGAGGCAGGGGTCGCGCCCACACGCCCTTAGCCGCCACAGGAGACGCCCCGGGTGTCGGGAGTCGCAAGATGATTTCCGGCCACCGTAGGCGCGGGCCTGTGGACGGTGAGCGATGGGTAGCTCGCCGTCCGATAAGGACCAGGCCCGGGTCGACGGCGCGTTGTGTTTGACGCGCGCCTCAAACAGATGTCAGCACCAACTGACGGGGTCCGTTAGGGCCAATGCCTGCCAGGGTTGCGAGTTTGTCCGAAAGGGATATCGTGGCCCTGGCACACAGGCAACGGAAGGAACACGGGTAGGTTTTAGTCAATAAAAGTCTGACACGCCCTCCCGCTCCGCCCAGAGCGGGAGAAGTTATTTGATAATTTCCAATCAAAAAAAAAAAAGACTAGTAAAACACAACCTAAAACCACTTGGTTAAAGTTCATTATTTGACATTATGTACCTAAAGGTTTAATTTGAACTATGCATTTGTGGTTTTTGTGCATAGGATATTATTTTAATTCAGATTTATTACAGTCGTAATGGCAATCATGTCATTCCGCCTTATTACAAAACAAGATTTATATTTTGACATGTCTTAAACCATGGAGCCAGTTTTTGTAATAAGAACGTAACTGTGATTGAAATACCGTTCTTTATACAAAACTGAAAACTTAATTCGGTACTACGTTGTCAGTTTTGAGTTTAGGGACTTTACCATAGTCGGAATAAAGATCGAAATTCAATAATGGCTCCATATTTTAAACCTGGGTCTGAAGATAAACCTTGTTTTGTAATAATTAATTAGAGATTAATTAAAAGAAATAATAATTGGGTTTAAATAGGTTTTTATTTTTATTATATTTTTACATAGATTCTTTTATATGTACTTTGTGAATATGAGAACGATGTAGGCTTTTAATGTAGATGTGTAGACCATTTTCTATTTTGTTAAGTACCTGATGGTACTTGTTGACAGGCCTACACTGCAGCGGCGAGGTGTCAATTTTTGTATGAGAGAAGCCGAAGCGAAGCCAACTTTAACTTACTTACTTATCAATAAAGAAACAATATATAAATTTATTAAAAAAGAAGTCTTTTCTTTACTGAATTTACCACCATCTATCGTCAAGTAGCAGAACCAAAAAGACGCATCACTACACATTAAACAAACTTTATTTTTAGTTAGCTAATAAAAATAGGCATTTTTGTTGTTTGGATGTTATAGTGAGTTGAATACCCGTAGTGTAACTATATTTTTTGGCAAAAGTAGACTATTGACTGTGCCATTTTTCAATAGCGGTAGAGTTGTTGATGAGAACCTCCGAAGGGAAGCCGGCAGGAATCGTGTTATATGGTGCTTTCGCCACTGCTACACTGTCCTCCCATACCTATTAACACAAATTCTAATAAAAACACAATTAAGAGTAACCGTGGAGTTTCTTGCCGGCTCTACTCCACAGGAAACGACCAATTGGAACCGTGCACCTAGCTTCTGACGTTTCATAAGTGCCCATGTAAGTTGATTTTGAAAGAACAGATGTTTCAAGCGTTTATGATAGGTTATAGGTTAGGGATACACACAATGTTATTGGCAACCAAACAATCTATTAAAATACTTCTAAAACCTGAGCACCCATTATCAACATCCCATTTAATACTTCCAAACTTAATCGAAGTCCCTCTGAATATTTTAATATTAAAACACTTTATAAAATTCGGCAGAAGACAAACTCCGTAGCTTCTGACATAGTTTCCTAAGTCCCTGAACATTCTTACAGCGGAGTTTAGCAAACAAATCATGAATATTGAAGTGGGTCTAAATAAGCTGCTAATCTCCCAAGAGAGATTCTGCAAGCGGTTTAAGTTATAAACTTGTTTTATAATGTAAATAGGGCATTTGAAATATGGATTAGAAATGATAACAACTAAAGTTGTCAAAAAATAATAGGCCCGTTTTGATATTTAACTTGAATCGATTTATCTTTTGATATATTTATTTACTTCACTAGTTAAGGCTCGTACAGACTTGTGCGATATCGCGGGCACGACGCGACACTAGTAGCACAATTTCTTTGTCGGTGCCTGTCGCGCCCGCGATATCGCACCAGTCTGTACGAGCCTTTACGTCGCGATTGACCATCGCGACGTAACTAGTGAAGTAACCATACAACTCGGTACTCGATACCCACGATAAATCGATTCAAGTTAAATGTCAAAACGGGCCTATTATTTTTTGATAAGTATAGTTTTTGATTTGAGTAATCGTAAATTTTATTGTTAAATATTTCTTCAGATTTTTAACATAACATAATATTACGCCTATAATCCCCAAGGGGTTAGGCAGAGGTGCACCTATAGTACACCCACATTTCACCTAAGGGCGTGTACTATTGCCATCAATCGGGCATAAATCAGACTCCGGGGTGCTACTGAGAAATTTCAGATGGAAAAATCAAAATAACACTTAAATGGTTTACTCAGGCTTACATAACGGATCTATCAGCATATATAATTGTTATCTACTTGCTTCATATTTTCTGATAAACCAATTCACTGAATTAATTGATGATAGCACGTCTTCAAAATTCAACTACAAAATAACAAAAAATAACGATTTTATTCAGCCTGTGCTCCCTTAAGACTCAGATATATGCCAGTAACCTTGAGTGGTTAGCTTGCGTGTTCTGTACTGAGCTCACGCAACACGTCGTACGTTCAGCCAGTAATAGAACTCGCCCATCAAGGAGCGCTGTCCCCAATTTGACGCATTATTAATTTATTATACACAAAACAAAAGGTATTTTAATATAACGCGTAAACTAAAAAATCAATAATTAAATTATCTTTAAATTGGTGAAGGTTTCAGAAAAATACGCTTAGTAGATTTTGCGCCATTCTCAGTTTTTATCCACGTTAGACATAACTTTGCAAATTAATTTCACTATGTAATATAAACATAATCTAAAATATCCACGTATTAAGTTATTGAGAAAATGCTCTAATTTAACATATTTTTTTTTTCAAATTATTAACAGTACTCGTTTAGACGTTATCTTCAGTATAAAATCATTAAAAGTCCGGTTATCGTAGCCTTAAAAGATAGTCGCTAAAAACGATAAATTGCACCACAAGCAAACAAATCAAAAACTTCTTTAAATATACAACATAATTTTAATATTTAGGCAAAACGGTTTATACGTCGTCAAATGGCTTAATGGCTAAATAAACCGAATTTTAATAGGAAACTTTGTGAACTAATTATTTACCCATGGGCCACCCGCTTTAAAGGGAAGATGGTAAACACAGGAGACGTGAAACTGCTTCTTTTTTATAATTTAATAAGGATGCTTTCCAATACTTTAGTAGCATTAAATGGAGGAAATTGTTCGCTAAAGAGGGCTTCAAGATTCTTATTTAATTTGCAAAATTAGACGTTGCTTTTCGGATTTTTGTGAATGATTTTATTTTTATAGGGTCTCGTATTAAGGGACTCATTTCTTTATTTAAATATGAAAAATTGTAAAGTAATTGTAAGGGTACAACGCAAAAAGATCTTTATTGAAAAAATCGTTGAGATTAAAAGTTCGCGACATAACTGTCTTATGTCTTCGGAGTACAGTCAGGGAGATTATCTAATAAAATTGTTTATCAAACTGACACACTATGTCAGTTTGCCGTGCTATTGCCATTTTATACAAATTTCAAAGAATGACTGTTGAGATTTGAATATAAGGACAAGTTGATAGTCAATTTGACAAACGATTTATTTCTCTAACCTTACATATAAAATACAAGTACCCATTTATCAGCACTTAGTTTTGTTAATTTAATGTGCCAATCATGATCAACATTGCATTGGTCGACCAAGTAACATTTAGGAGCGTGTCTAATATATGTACCTACCTAAGTCACCGTAAGATTGTGAGTACCGTTAGTTTATAATATACATATCTAGCGAGATTATAAACTTTCGAACAATTGTGAACCCATTGTGAACTATTACAACGCTTTCATTTTCGGTAGTTTATAATCTATATAAGTCAAAGCGTCAAATTGTTATCGAACCTGCAGTTATCGATAGTGTTCATAATCTGTTCGATTTTATCACCCGTAGAATTGTAAACCGTCCCTGATTAGTAGGTCGTGGTGGTAGCCGAATTGGTCGCAGCAACTAAGCCAGGGCACACCGACCAAATGGATTAGGTTAGGTTAGATCTGCAAACAACCGCGCGCGAGCCGAGCGAGCGTAGCAAGCGGTGCAGTGGCTGGCGAGCGATTCTTCCAAGTCAGTAGCAGTTAGTATTATGGATATTTAGTATTAGCGCAAGGTGCGTTCGTCGCATGCAAGTTTACAGTTCACAATTTGTCGGTTTGCCATGAATGGATACGTTAAATTGTAAAAATGGTTTGTTGCAGTACACAATTTTCGATTTTTATAATTTCGCTAGATAGATTATAAACTAACGATGTTCATAACCATACGGTGACATATAATATGCATAGTATGACATATGTAAGAGTAAAGGTGGAGTTTCTTGCCCATTCTTCTCCATACGAAACTTATACCTTTTGGAAGGGGCTTCTAGAATCAATTCTATTTTTTTGTAATACTGACGTTCAAAAGAAACAATTTTACTTTGACTTTTATGCCTTACTCGTTGGCCAATCGATTACTGTGCTCTTTAGAATTAATCTAAAAGAAAAATAAAATGAGTACATTATTTTCCTCATAATTATTAACACTGAAATTCACAGCTTCACTTTATTCAAACAAAAATATAAAGCTACACAACACCGAACATTGTTTAACTTTGTTCATAACATTTAATTAATACACCTTTCACGCGATAATAAAACGTCAACGTAGCAAAAATGCCTTTCAATAACGCCAGCCGATGTAACACGTAAATTTGACCGGGCTACGTGACCTCCCCTGACCCTCCTTCATTCATACTAAACTAGGGATTGAAGAGAGATTGTTTGAAACTCACAGGTCTACGTAAACTGGTCAACACCTGAACAGTTATTATAATTTTGATTGGCTCCCGTTTGATTCCGCGCAAATGTTGGATAATTCTCTATTGGAAGTTCGGCAGGAGACCGTGGACAGACAGGAAATTAAATTTCTTGATAGCAGCTCAAATTGAAAGTTGTGAAGAGTATGTCAATTGAATTTGTAAAGTAAGATTATAGAATCTGGATGCTAATATGGTTTTCTTTGTTTGTTACAGGTAATTTATTAGCAATGCAGTTTGCAGACAGAAAATGTGAGGTAAAGAACGTCAAGATATAATTTATTCATTTACTTAATTCGAACACAAATGATTCATATTGTTGTTAGTAACACTTAAAAAACTATGTTAGTAACATTTCTCCTTAAAACAAAAATAAAACTAATTCAAATACCTATAACTATGTCCGTTCCGTGCTGCACCAGACCTGCAGCTGTGCTTACGGGTCCAGTGCCCCAGGAACGGGCCAATCAGGCTTATTAACAATTACCTTCAAAATGCTGTTGGTGCTCCCCCGAATCCTTCGCATCAGGGATGTTGTTCTTTTTCGCATAATAGCTTGAAAGCTACCTGTATGTGCTTCAGCAGACATGCCCGATGCGCTACAGAACCGCGGGAGCCCCAACAGCACCATAATGGCGTTAATCAAGAGATACTGGTGCATTGGTCGGTCAGTACACTTTTGGCCCGAAAAAGATAGCTGTTTTTTCAAAAACGTAAAGGCATAAAATCACTTATCAAATCAAATGTTACTTACTTTATTCACTGCCTGATGTAAAAACAGAACTCTGTTGATTAAAATATACAATATTAGTTTTAGTATACGCGACACCCGAAACACGTGTTTTTTTATTTTTATGTAAAGAATCTATGTACAAAATTTCAAAACTGTATCATGAAAAATCACAAAGTTATAAGGTTGTTATGTTACCGGGTTTTCCGTACAAAAACATGCTAACGGCGCCGGCGCCCCCGCGCCTACAGGGTCGTCTTGCGCTCATTGATAATAATTTGGTAGTAGGTACCTAACCGTACAACGATTGTATTGTAAGTAATTAAATGGTGATAACATTTTCCATCACACAAATATTTTTGGGACAAAATATAACATGGTGTAACTTTTTTTTTTTAAACGTTCCCCCACACTAGGAATTTCTTCTGTATCGTGGGGTTTACAAACATTTAAACTCACATACACAAACAGCCAGACCCGGAACAACCACTTGTAGGTCATACAAATATTTGTTCCGTGCGGGAATCGAACCCGCGACACGCAGCGCAGCAGTCAATCGCTTAACCACTGCGCCAACCGTGCCGTCAAATCGTTCGTGTCGTCAATTAGTTAAGGAATTGAAATCGATTCAGTTCCTTAACTATATTCAGGTTTCGCATATTACCTATATACTAAAAATAATGTTATATATCATCAATTAAAATTTTAATGATTACCTAACCTATAGCTAAAGTTTTAGCTAGGTTAATAGTAAAAAAAAAAAAAACAAAAGTCATTTATTCAAACTAGGCTGAGAATCAGCACTTTTCGAACGTCAAAAATTACATGACACAGTCCCCCAAAAACGCCCACCCTTCACCACTTCCTAGAGCTTTAGCTGGGAAGAAGAAGTGGCGCAACAAACTCCCCAGCAGCACAGCTGTCTGTTCGCTTAAAAAACTTGAAGCTATACAATACAATATAAAATAATTTGCATTACGCAACACAAAAGTTAAATTAAATTATTTGCCTTATGTTAGCTAGCACACACCATTATACAAAAATATATATATATAATAATCGTCGAAAACTAGTAGTACATTGTACGGTTCACACATTGTTCCATAGTCCCATGAACCCCATACATAATTCTCGTTCCCTTCAAGAAGTACTAGGCGCTCATAAACTGATAGCAGGCAAGATCCTTCACAATTTGGGCGCACGATTTATCGGCCGGTGTAGCGCCGTGATTAAATATGGCCGGCCTTGTAGGGTGGATGTGATGAGCTCGTGTTTATTAACACGTAAAGTAACGCTGTTCTTTGCATGTAAAATGGTAATCTTACAAAATCTACATGCATAGGAAAACAGGGAAATTTTTCTGCATCATGTTTTTTTTATGCCGTGGTTTTTATTCAGTTTTGTCTTGACTTGGTACACGGAAAAAACGTAACGGCTATTTACAACCGAGCGACTTGGTTCGGAGGGAGGAGACTGCAAAGTTTGTTGCTAGAATTGAACAAGTGAACTTGGTTAAAGTAAGTTACTTGTTTGGTATTAAAAAAGCTGTATAGGACGTTTTAAATAAGTCTTGGTTATTTGTAGCCGTATAATTTTTAGCCAAGCCATATCGGTACTTTGGTAAAGCTTGATTTCCGTGTAGCTTATAACTTCCGGGCTCCATGCTAACCAGAAAATATTAAGATGCTTTCTTAATTAATGGACCACTCACCTATATAACTATAGTTACATATTACTATGGACTCTACAACATTCTCCCACTCACAAAAATCCTAAATTTTAATCAAGAAATTTCATCAAGAACTTTGTCCCCATTTCGAGCTAAAATTTACCCTTACCTTAAGCAAACCCTTCTTGAAGGCGAATAGGCTGTAAGAAATTATCTTTGCCTCACTACAGCGGTACAACTAGAAGTGTTGTCATTAAAACCCTTAAAACCGGAGGGCAACTTCGGCTAACTTTGGGTAACTTCGGGTAACTTCGGAAGTTCCGAAGTATAAAACCCTTTGTCCACCGTTTCGTTAGAACCAAATGAAATCCTTAAGTTTCTTTGTTGGAATTTATTAACAGTAAAAATGTTAATCTATGTCGTTTTGTCTTATGTTTTTGTTTTGTTTTTCCGGTTTTTTTTCTGTTTGTTTGGTGACAATGTTATCGAGAATGTATTGTAGAAGTTGGATTTTAAAAAGTTTTTTTTTAGCGTAGCGGAAGATTGACAAACTGAAAGTTTGATTGACAGATAGCTTAACTTCTTTATAGCTGTTACATTATTTTTCATTGAAGAAATGACTTTTCTAAGGGCATGGAAAAACTGTTAAAAAATATAATTATATATTCTTCGGCTATAGATATCTGGCGTTGGAAAAATCTGCCCTGAATTACGTTTCTACTGATTTATTTCCGGATTCAAAACTAAATCTGCGTGTCCAATCCAGAAATTTAAGTTGAATGGGAATAATTCTGAAGCAAAGGGTTGTACAAAAATCACAAAATTTAATTTAATTTCTCTATTCATCAATAAAAAAAAATGTAATCACGCCGATCAAATTAAAAACTCCTCTACTTTCCTAATCCAACCGGAAAAACGACAAAACCGATTAATATTTAACGTAATAACTCATGGTACATCCACCCCTTTTCGCCATTAAATCTTTTTTTTTTTTCTTAACCCGTCAGTCGCAAATCTTGGGTTCCTTCAAGGAGAAATTAAAAGTCGGGGCCGTGAGCACCCTAAAGCTCTGCCTACCTCTTTGTGTTGTTAATCAGATGAAATATTTAATTACTTGTTCCTGATGCTGCAGCTGTCAGTTTAGACAACCCTTTTAGGGAGTTTAAATTAGGAGATGAAGCGAGAGCGGGGTGGTACCTACCTGATGGATTCAGAAGATGAAAGATGTAGGACACAGATTGAATTTTATTAATACTTGCAATACCGTTTGTCGTAGATCCATAGTTGTAATTCTGAATTGAAGACTGAAAGTGACTAAACGAAAAAGAGCTGCACGAGCAGCTTTTTAATTATTAAAAAAAAATAACAATACCTACGTCTTTCGTACATATCGATTATGGAAATCAAAATACAGAAGCCCCGCATTGTTATTTTTTTAAAGCACCAAATTCACGTTTTTGTATCGTGCCAGCTGTGATAAAAATTCAATAACTATATACATACATAAACTCACGCCTTCTCTCCGCTCTTCTCTTCTCTTCTTCTGCCATGCCATGGGGGTAGACAGAAATTATAGAACGTCACCTGCTACGCTCCTAAAATACTCCTTTTGCTTCGTTTACGTTCATGAATACATCTGGTCATACCTACACATACACCATACCGGTTGCGAGTACTACGTACCTGATCTAATAACTACAATACCTATATAAAAAGGCATTTTAAAATTTTCAAAGATACAAAACAAAAAAAAAGAGAAGAAAAAAAAAGAAGAAAAAGTTAAAAAAAAAAAAAAAAGCCATTTTTATTTAACTTGCACATAGAAATCTTATCAAAACCGTCTGCTCCTATATTTTGGACCACACCATAACTCATCTAGCTGAACTAAATATTTCATTCCATACACAACAACCGTCCTTCATTATTAAAGGTACTTTTTTACCAAATTTCCACGTTCCAAGATTAAGGGTAGGTAGGACTCCAGGGCTCAATTAATTCCCGATTTTTTCAATTCAATTGAATTCTGAATCAATTGGCAGCGGTTAGGGGACTAGCGTTAATTTGAATAATCCAATGATTGCAGTGATGCGGTTTAGTTAATTAGCTCGGTGAAGATGTTTCTAATTTGTGTAATTGATTTTGTGTGTTAACTGTTAATGTGTCTGATGTTTCTTGTGGTTTTGAAGTTAATGATATCAGGTAACTTTTTATGAGTAGGTACGTGGGTAGGTGAGTGTAGGTTTAAATTGTAGAAATTGGCGTTTTGGCATTATTTTTAAAACAACGCTTGACTTTGGTTTGAATAAAATGTTGAGTACTTAATTTTTTTTTTATAAAATGTTGCCCTACACTTCTCCTGTATCGTGGGTGCGTTTACAAACATTTAAACTCACATACACAAACAGCCAGACCCGGAACAACTGCTTGTAGGTCATACAAATATTTGTTCCGCACAATATGTAACACACTATTGTGAATCACTTTCAAAATTCTCGTTTTCAAAGCTTTGTTGCGTCGACTGAATAAAAAGATCTAATTACGAAAAGTTCAACGTCAAAATCAAAACATAATAATCATAATTTCCATTCTCTCAAAGTTATGGAGATTCGCTAATCACATTACTACACGTAATACATCAGAACACAGTCTCGTCTTGAACAAATCTCTCTACTTCTCGACGTAATCCGCCTAACTACGTAAACGAATTACCTTCTGGAGAGATGCCATCAATCTCTGATAATGCAGGACCCGTCTTTGGGTAGTTCTGAAGACGTTCGATGCTAGTGGGTATAAGCTACTGGAAACATTGTTGTTTTCTGAGATTGGATTACATAATAAAGTAAATGTTTATGATTGGGAGACTGTTAGCCTTTTCCTTAAAACTGGGTAAGTTCCTGTTAGCTCATCTTGCAGGTAAATTCATACAAATTAAATTCATTCTTGTGTCAAATGAAAACTATAGGTACTGTATTATAGTAAACACTATCACCTTTATTTATAAACATTGCTTAAAGCTAAGAGACGTTTAAACGGAAAAAATATGGTTGAACAGTCGGTAATCATTACTTAACTTTAAGTAACATTTATAAATAATAAATAAACTCCAAAATAACAACATTATTTTAAAGCTACCAAAAGTTTGAAAGAGCGTCTTTGCTAAGCTTTTACAACGTTTCGCATAAGAAGCTAAACTTAGGTATTTATTAAGATATTATTTTTGAACGAGCTGCGCCCCGCGGTTTCACCCGCGTTAATTTCGATCCCGTGGGAATATAGGGATGAAAAGTAACCTATATGTTAATCCAGGGTGTCAGCTACCTCGATACAAAATTTTATCAAAATTGGTCCAGCCGTTTTTACGTGAAAGAGTAACAAACATCCATCCATCCATAATTACAAACTTTCGCGTTTATTAGATTATTATAATTATAATAAGTAGGAAGTAGGATATAGATTTAATTTTATAAAAAATCTTTTCACAACAGTCCCATCCGCCACAAATTCATGTCTACCCTAACTTTGACGCGAAAGTCGTAACGTTGTCGGAGAAGAACCGTCGGCTTGATGTATAACATTAATTAGAATACTCTCGGAGAGGACATTCTTCCCCGTTCTCCTCAGCTTATCTCTAATAAAATTGAATGGAAAATTTACTCTGTGAACGTTTTATAAGGAAGAATTGTGCAGTATTCCTGACAGGGCAGGTATTGTAGAAAGCTGACAAGACAAAAAGTGGACTCATTTATTCAACACGTGTACTTATCAATAATAGTTAACTGAAATAGACAAAAATAATAATAATAAGTATAGTATTTAGTAAAAATATTAGCAAAATATTTAGCCTCGATCAACATCTCTCGAGGCTCTCGTTAGGTGGTTGGATCAAGGGCGTGATTCAGAAGGCAGTACTCCTCAATACGGCTCGCATCGTGAGAAGGTTCCTATCTCTGGAGCCCTAACCACCGGTAGCTTGGACCCTGCTCCCGCTACCAGCGGACAACAATTTTTTTTATTTTTAAATGTTTTTATATACTTTTTATATTTTAATATTTAAAAATATAATTTATATGTTTAACATTAAATAAAGGAAATAATAATAAACCATTTATTTTCAGGTTACAAAGACCCACAACAGATCCAGATTAACCATAATGATTACTCGTAAAATCTACACAATTACGTCCTTTGGGTTTTCTCATAAACCTCATAAATTCATATTTATCACATTTATACAGACGCGTAATTTATGCCAGTTAAGAGTTTGAGTTTATCTCTGTAAGCCCCCAAAAGTAATGGTCAAGGTGATAAACCTTAGGGACATAAATCTTTTGACCAAGTACCCACTGGTTTATGAAGTGGTAGAAAGAGATGTTGGTATGGTGGAATAGTGCTGTCTTTCTCTTGCTTGAAATGCAAAGTGGCTTGATAACTCAATTAAATGTTTGAGTATTTTATTCAGGATATGATTGTGAATGTATGTCGCTTTTGATGGTCGAGATTTTAAAGTTATAAAGAATATGGACGGACTTTACGAGTTGAGTTCGTAAAAGTAGGTCATAATCGTTTTTTTGATAAATTCGTAATTTTCTTGAGTAAATTCTGCTCTTTATTTTGGGATTAAATCTACTTTTACTATTACTTTTCTCACTGAATGACTGAGTATTTTTGATTGACGTTTAACATCTCGGTATGTCGACTGTTTGTATATGATGAAAAAACTTTACGGCCAGACAAAGTGACATTAGATTGACATAAGCTACCGAATAGCTGATGTCAATCTTTTTTAAAAGTCGTTGTAGAAATTAGAAAAAAAGAAACAAAGCGTCCTAGACCAATGTCTAGGTCCTTTGTAGTTTCTTACGGCTCCTATATCTTGCTTGAGCCATAAGGCCTGAAACTGCGTTAAGCGGGCACCCGCGCGGTTTCATATAAAAGTGCTCCGTCGCGGGGACCCGCGCGGACGGCCGTCACGGGGTGGCGCGCCCCGCACCCACGCAACGGGGCCCGCCTCCGTGCGGCGGAATCCGTTGCGGGGGCACGCGCGGTGCCCGCCAACGGACCGGTAACATGATTCATGTAAAACAGGCATTCTGAGAACACATTTTTATCGTAGGTGATTATGTACTTAGATTGAGAGTTCAATATGGAAAAATCGGCTAAGTGCGAGTCGTACTCGCGCACGAGGGGTTCCGTACCATTATCTATAAAAATGGCAAAAAAATCACCTTTGTTGTATGGGAGCCCCCTTAATTATATGTTTTATTTTAATTTGTTATTTTTTTTTAAAGTGAATATTATACTAAATATTCTGTGAATATTTCAAGCGTCTACCTGTTGCCGTTTTCAATATTATAAAGATGTATGGGAGCCCCCTTAAATATTTATTTTATTCTATTTTTTTGTATTTTTTGCTATAGCGGCAACAGAAATACATCATGTGTGAAAATTTCAACTATCTAACTATCACGGTTCATGAGATACAGCCTGGTGACAGGCGGACAGACAGACAGACAGACTGAAGGTAAATTGAACTAGCACCACTGCGTAAATAAAATAATCCGGTCTCCGCGACGGGGACCGTCGCGTTCCCACGGAGCCCACCCGCGTGTCCACGCGCGTAGACACGCGACGGTTGCCCGTCGCGGGCGCCCGCTTAACGCAGTTTCAGGCCTAACACATTCAAATATGTAAGAGCTGAGGGCTCAGGGATCTCAAATGATAACGATCAGACATCTTGTAAACACTTTTTATCACTTTACAACCAACAATGAGTCATAAACTTAATTTTAAAACGAGATGCACACAGTTCAAAATACAATACTTCGCGCTCTGCGACTAGAGCGAGCCTATTTAAACGTTTAGACAACTATCAACGTCACAGAGTAACGATTTCCGGTGACATTTGTTTTTACAATCCAATTTACATTTAATTTAGTAAAAATAATGTAATTGCGCACAATATTTGATTTGCAATTAATAACACTTTAAATACTTTAAATTATAAATTTAGTTAAGTAACAATAATTTTATTTGAAAGGAACTAACAGTAACAGTGATTCAATTTCCTTTCTAGAGTTTTAAAATAATACTTAAATAAAAACAAACCTTAATTACTTAATTTGATACGATTTTATAATGTAATGCAAAATCACTTATTTATTTACTGCACTGATTCGTGTTTACGTTACGTCATCAGCCGCAATGATGTTTGTTTTTGTCTGTGGTACTGGTTTTATTTGCCAGCGCTATCATATATACCCCTTCGAATTCAATATAATAATGCGTTCCGGGTATTGATGGGGCTGTTCCGCTTCTGTAGCGCATCGGGGATGTTTGCTGAAGCTGGTGTCGATTGCTTCTACGCTACGATGCGAAAAAGATGCGCCTCCCTGGTGCGCCGGGTGCAGGCCAGCCCCAACATTATACTGCAGTGTGTCGCGAGCAGACTGGACTGCTTGTGTGTGAATCGCTGCTGCAAGCTTTCCACATCGGTGTTGAGCTTGTAGCAGGGATTCTCATAACTATGGGGCAGGTGTTTGGTTAAATGTGTAGGTTTAGTTTACTAACATAGATAATAATAAATATTGTTACTAACACATTTGAGTCTTGTTACTTGTTTATTAAATATAAATATAAAAAATATATATCCCCACAAATCATTGCAATTACTTTCAAAATCACTCAAATTAACCCCTAGAACCGAATCTCAATACTTTACAAATATTCAGTTCGCGTGTCGATCGACATATCTGCGACACGAAGCTTCGTCCGAATGTTTATGAGTTAATCGCAACTTTGAAGTTTGACGAAATGCTCGTATTTATAGCTTTGGGCACGACACGGGTGCGTGGTTTTATGGGGATGGTTGGGTAGCTATTGGTATGAAATTAGTTGGGAGGAAATGTCTGTTATTGTGAAATAATAAGAATAATCATTGTCGGCTGGGATTTTCCCACAATAAGGACTTTTTTCCTATATAAAAAGAAAGAAAGAAAATTGATGAAAGAAAAAAAAACTCTTGCGAAAATTTTAGTGATCAAATTACTCTGCTCGAGATTTTCAGTGATTTATCGATGTTAGACATTTCCCAACTATGTTGGGGGCAGCTTCCAGAATACCAGTATTTTAAATCAAATCAAATCAAATCATTTATTTGCTTGAATATGGTATACATAGGTACATGAGGCGATAGATACAAACAAGTTCTTTAAACCATATCCTACCTAAACAGGTGTGCAAATATCTACTATAATACAAATATTTCTTACATTATTCATTAATTTACAAATATTCAATTATTTATGAAATTTATTAATTATATAATTTTATTTTTATTACTTAAATTAAAAAAAATATTACATTTATTATTTAAATAATCAGTAACTTTGTAATAGGCTTTATTGATCAGGGAATTAATGAAGAGGACTAATTAATTAAGACTCAAATGTGTTAGTAACAATATTTATTAATCAATTTTTTTATGTGTTTAATTTATTTTTAAATGATGTCAAATTCTTTGCTCCTTTTATATTAATAGGTAATTTATTATAATATATTCTAGGGCCCATACAAAATGCACTCTTGTCAAACATAGCTGTTCTATGGCGTATTGCACAAAGCGTACTGGCAAGCCGTTTCATATTTTTTTATATTATTTCTAATGTCTAATGCTAGTTCTTATTAAAAGAAATGATGGGAATGTCAATATTTTTAAATTTATAAAATGTGGTTTACAAGTATCTTTTTATCATCTGACCTCCACAACCCAGTAACTGGGTAATACGATACCCCTTGGTAAGACTGGTTGTCAGACTTTCGGGCTTCTGCCGACCCGTAACGACTGTCAAAGATGGACGAATGACAGCCGGGATCAACGGCTTCACGTGCTTTACGAGGCACGGCGAAGTCTCGGTATGTAAAGATGGTCACCCATCCACGGACCAACCGTGGCAAGCGTAGCTTAACCTAATGGATCGACCCTTGTAGCTGTTATTACTTATTCACGAGCTTTTTCGATGTTAATACTCTGTAATAGCATGTAGTGTATCATCATCATCACATCACACTATCACACTAATGACACTATCACACTAATCACACTATCACACTAATCACACTATCACACTAATCACACTATCACGAGTATGTGTGTGTGTGTGTGTGTGTATGTTTGTTACTTCCTCACGCTGAAACGGCTCGACCAATTTTGATAAAATGTTGTATGGAGGTCGCTGACACCCTGGGTTAAGACATAGGCTACTTTCTATCCCGATATTCCCACGAGATCGAGACTTACGCGGGTGAAACCGCGGGGCGTAGCTAGTTCTGCTAATAAAAGGCTATAATAAAATAACTAATATTATAAATGCGAAAGTAAGTTTGTTTGTTACCTTTTCACGCCTAAACCACTGAACCGATCATCCTGAAATTTTCCATATACGTAGTCAGGTGTACAGAAATTGACATAGGGTACCTTTCATCTCAAAAAACGGTACTGTCGGTCTGTGTGGTGGCTTTTAGCGATAAGACCGCCCATTGTGTCACCCTATATAAAATTTAAACATTTATATCTGTAACTTTTATGGTGTACATAATAAAGAGTATTCTATTCTATTCTATTCCCCGAGGAAAACAACAATAACGTTCTTATGATAATAGATGGCGCCACGTGTCTTTCGAATCATGAGTGAATTGCGAAAGTGAGTTTGTTTGTTACGTTTTCACGCTAAAACGGCTGCACGGATTTGAATGAAATTTGGCACACGGGTAGACTGGGTTTGTCTCTGGGAATACTTTCTTTCCCGGTATTACGTTCCCGTGGCATAATTTCCGACCTCCACGCGGGCGAAGCCGCTGGCAAAAGCTAATAATAAAATAAACTATCAACTACTGACTATACTATAACCAATTTTAACATAGAAACAGTAAACCCATAACGTTTTTCGTAAAATACCTTCACAACACTTCCACATACAGTAAATCCGGAAGGTCTACGTAACATACGACCCACATAGCCGAGTAGAGCTGCACGATTACTGACAAATGCGTGCACTGACTGGTCAGGTCCACTCAACCTGTGTGGTTCTTTCCTCAAAAGACCATTTCAGACACCAATCTACATGGTCTTCACATGATCTGACCAAGATTATGTCTGGACTTTAAAAGAGACTATGACCTCTGAGTTTGTTTCGGCCTTTCTTCTCAGAGTAGTCAGATAGGAAACGCCGACCTCATCTAGTTTTTAAAATATGATTGACGTGTAAAAGTGTTTGTACAAACCTACTTACAGAAATAAAATCATTTATCATTTATCATAATACCGCCCTAAAAGATGATACCACAACACATACACTAAATAAATGCCTTAATTCTCATAAAATTCAATGCGACACCCAACGTTGCGTTTCGTTTTACGAGCCCGTCGATCGTACAAAAATAGTTGATGTCGTGCCTGCTGCCAAATGAAAGTGACATAAAAACGGAACGCATAATAACATCCAGCGTAAGTCACTGGATTGACTCATAAAGCTTTTACATAACTATCTGGGTGGGGAAGCAGTAGCAGCGATTTGTTACTGAATGGTATCTGAAAGTAGTGAAATATTGTAATTTTCTGACGGATATTTAAAAAATACTGCCTTCATTGAACATTTATGAGTATCTTTTCAACAATATAGTTTTTCACCTAAATATTTAAATATTTTGTTTATTATACCAAGTAGTTCTACGGAATGCCAAACATCCAAAATATACCTACTGACACATTATACATTTTTTTTTTTTTATATTATCCTACTTTTAAAAATGTGGAGGGAAGATTTTAAAATAATTATAACTTAACGAGTAATGTTGACTAGGTCTTATAATTAACCACTCGAATGGGATGAATTGTATTTATAAAAGGTGTTCTATATTTCAATACATATTTTGAAGAAAAACATAATCCGCCTTATTACAAAACAAGATTTATATTTTGACATGGCTTAAACCATGGAGCCAGTTTTTGAAATAAGAACGTAACAGTGATTGAAATACCGTTCTTTTTACAAAACTGAAAACTTAGTTCGGTACTAAGTTGTCAGTTTTGTGTTTAGGAACTTTACCATAGCCAGAATAAAGTTCGAAATTCAATAATGGCGCCATGTTTTAATCCTGGGTCTCAAGATAAACCTTGTTTTGTAATAAGGGGGTATATGTTTATATTTATTAAATCACAAACCACTACTACTGCGACCCTACCACGTCACGAACGCGTGAAGTCGTCAGAGATTTATAACCACATAAAGCATAAAGGGAAATACGCTGAATAATCAACTGGAACGTTTGCCAGCAGCAGATCGATAAGCAAATGTTTACTGTGTACATTTATATTTATTTATTTGTACAGTCAGCCTAAAAAAGATGTAGATTTACAACGACAAAAATTCATTTAAGACGCAAATATATGCCAGTGACCTTGAGTGGTTAGCTTGCGTGTGTACTGAGACCTAAATATACCGGAAGAAATGAAAGTGAATAAATAAATACACCTCTGCCTACCCATTAGGTTAATAAGGGCGTGATATTATGTTATGTTTATAATCTACCAAGCAAACCAAAAATGTGTAAAAGCAAAAGGAAACGTGTTTCAGTTCATTTCTGTCTGAAAAGCATGATGAATTTGAACTTTATTTATTACAATTTTCCTCTCAAAAAATGTTCTCGATTATTTTTTATTATATTGCCTTCGATGTGTTACTTCAAAAAGCAATATCCCTGTACAAATGAAATTCTTTGTATTTGTTAACGGAGATATGCGCAACAATTTATTTTGTTACGTAATTACTCTTATATCGCATGTGATATTCAGCCCAGTAGAATAGCAGATAAAATGAAAAAAAATGTTCAGAATAGTTCATTTTGATACAAGTGGAGAATGTTTGTTATTGCATTCGAGGCGGAATTAACATTCGAGCCGTAGGCGATGTTGTTTTTGAGCCGAGAACTGCAATAACAAATGTCCACGTGTATCAAACGACGTTTTTCAATACACTTTTGAAGAAATAAAATAATATAACGGAAAATTATTTTGTCACAAATTATTAGGAAACAATTATTTAATTTTAATTTTTTCTGCGCTTTGCTTTCGCCAGGTTGAAGGAGAAGCAAAGGTATAAAGCCGATAAAAAGCCTAATATGAAAAATAGAAAATTCAAATATTTTTGAGTTTAGAACACAAATAAATGTTAATTTGTTCATAAAAGTTTGTTTATTGTAATAATCATGGTATTCTATTTATTTATAAACATTATTTAAATTTTCCAAAAATATTAACGCCGTAAAGACGCACCATTGCCGAGATTTAAAAAAAAAACACCTCCGAATGGAGAGGACCGTCTCTGGCGCGCGGCGCTGTGAATAGAGGCATTGAACCAATTTGGACTAAGTATAGGTATAAGTTATCTGTGGCAATTTGTATTCCCGCACACGTGTTAGAAAATAAAAAATCGCACGCGCGTGAAATACATTGCATTGTGAACCTAATCGTAGTGCGATATGAACCAGTTTTCGAGAAAGTGTATTGAAAAATATATTTTTCATCATAAAGAGAAGCAAACTTAGGTATCGAAAAAAAAGAGGTTCTGATTAACAATTTAAGTGACAATTAAACAATAAACACCGACAATACCATAAAAATAACAGTGGTCAAACAGAATTGTATTTCAATTGATTTGTTGAGAGAATACAATTAAAGAGAAAGTTTTGATACCACCGATTATTTATTTACCAAATCCGAAGGTCAACTAACGGTATTCTATAAATAAGGCTGGTAGTATTATATAAATTTCGATTGAACGTATCAAGACGTTTCGCGTCAAAATAATAAATGGACGTCGAAATAAATGTCTATACAGACGGGGGTTTCAGACAATTTTCTATGTATGACATAACTTGGATGTATGAAGTGAGGGATACGGCAACTGTACGTTGTCTGTTTTTTTGTACTGGTGTTGAAATTAGGACTTTCTCTATTGTGATCTTAATCAACACTTAAGACGCTGGCAACAGCTAAAGCTCGGTCACTCTCAGACTGCATACAAAAGAAAGAGATGTGCGATGATACAGCGCTTGTAAATAATATTGCAAAATATGAAGTAATTATTTATTTACTCAAAAATGAATTGAGTAATCGAAAATAAAACGCAATCAAGTTCTGCATTCAAATAAGACGTTCTTGTACGTTATCTAATATTTAATACAGATATTTTGGATTGGAATTCAAAGTAAAAGGTTCGTTTACCGTTAATTTGTTTCCAGATTTTATTTTTTACGTATTTTGGTAACAACCAAGCTCTGCGAAATATGTTCAAGAATAACATATTTTTTCCGCTGTCGTTAACACTTGCAACGATAAAAAAAAAATCGGTCGTAAAGCGATCGCTATCTATGTTGAGACTGCAGTCCCTGAGCGGGGCAATTGCGACACACAAAACACTTACACTCATTGGGTTTCATTTTGATAGTTTAACATCATTCATTGCGTTACTGATGTTGTTGTTCAGACACATTTTTGGAAGTTAAGAAGCAATGGATTAGCAATATCCTTCAAAATCATTCAGATTGTTGATAGTGTGTTACGTAATTAAGGTGCTGATCTGCATTTTGCTTTCTTATCAAAATGTTTTGAGCAAAAAATTAATACGAATTCTGTTTTATTTTGTACGCTGGTAGAAAGTGCCGATCCGAACACTTGAAACTAAAATTACTATTAATGAACATTTCAATTCAAAAACCTATGTAACAAACTCAAACTCAAAGCATATAAGTCAATTATAATAGTCCATGATGAGTCTAAACGATGTTCAGTTTGTATTAGCTGACCGTGTACTATTTATTTATTTAATAAAAGGTAGCTTCCCAGCTGACAGTAAATATAACATTTAGATTGTTCAAACATTACGCCAATTACGAAGTACACAAAAAAATAAGAAATACAAAGAGTGGTGACATAGGTAATTAAACTGGATATTTAAACTGTGTGTGCGCGTGTAACTGTGTGGTGTAGGTGCTGTAAATGTGTGCTGTGTATGTGTGTAATTTATTTATTAATTTATGTTACAGGTATTTTGTGCCAACCAATTTTTTTTCTCGTTTTTTTTTATTTTTAGTGTTTCTCAGTGGAATATGTAAAAGGCCTTCAATTTCATATTGTATGTCAAAGTCAAAGTCAAATTATTTATTTCAAATAGGCACATAAATGGCACTTTTGAACGTCAAAATTTACAAATAAAACAGAATTGATTCTAGTCGCCGCTTCCAAAAGGTAGCTTTGTATGGAGAAGAGTGGGCAAGAAACTCCACCGTTACTCTTTTAAAATGTTTTACAATATTTTGTATAAGTACATCAATTATTTAATTATATTTGAAGACGATGCACCTAGAATAAAATTACTATACCACAATAGGTAAAAAGAAGTAATAATGAAGCAATGACATATAAATTAATTATATGATAGATACATGGTGCTCACATATTTACAAACATTGTAAAATAAAAAAAATTAAAACCTTTTCCTAAAAAAAATAATATCAGTGTGTGAGTTACGGTAACCACAGAATGTATGAGAACACTGTATAACTTAGCTGTAAGTTTCCCGAATTGAACAAAATAAAATAAATTAAACATGCACTTCTTAATTGTCAAGGTATCGATCAGTCGGTTAGATGAAGCTGGTTGCTGATTCCAAAGCGAAGTCAGTGTCTATTGAGCAGAACGATCAAGAAACTCCATGGACACTCCTAACTAAACAATCTTTACCGCATCCAAATCTCGTCCCACATTCTTAACCCTCCAAAATGATCGGTGGCAGTGATATATTATCAGCTACCTGAGGGGACTGAATACTGACAGATGCTGAAACACCTTAATGACGAGCCGCGAACGAAATGATCGCCAAATTGATCTCATCGGGGTATTGAGGATGAAGATAAAAATGTTTTGGAAGAAAATATGACGTGTTTGTGGGTGTGGGGAAGTGTGAGAAATTGAAAAATGTATTTAGCGGTTAGTGTTTGTGTAACGTTCTTTGATTGATTTAGCGGTTAGTGTTTGTGTAACGTTCTTTGATTGATTTCATAGATATAGTAAATTCATCATCATTTCAGCCGAAAGACGTCCACTGCTGGACATAGGCCTTCCCCAAGCACCGCCACTTCGACCGGTTCTGTGCCCCCCGCATCCAGCGGATACCTGCGGCCTTCACAAGGTCATCGGTCCACCGTAGGAGGCCTTCCAACGCTACGTCTTCCGGTACGCGGTCGCCACTCCAGAACCTTTCGGCCCCATCGGCCATCAGTTCTGCGAGCAATGTGCCCTGCCCACTGCCACTTAAGCTTGGCAATTCTTCGGGCTATGTCGGTTACCTTGGTTCGCCTGCGGATCTCTTCATTTCTGATTCGATCACGTAGGGAAACTCCAAGCATAGCCCTCCATAGTCCAGGTATAGTAAATTGGGGAACAATTATTGATATTTTTGTATAAACTATGCAGTATTATTTAATGCCTACAAGTGAAAAATTAATGGCTTTAATACACATGTAGCAGAATTTTAGAATAAACTAAAATTATTTACATTATTTCTTCAATTGTTTCTTAGCATCCTGAATTCCTGGGTAGCTCACCGTTCGATAAGGACCAGGCCCGGGTCGACGGCGCGTCGTATTCCACGCGCGCCTCAAAGACTTATCAGCACCAACTGACGGGGTCCGATAGGGCCAATGCCTGCCAGGGTTGCGAGAATGTCTGAAAGGGATATCGTGGCCCTGGCACGCAGGAAAATAAGGAACACGGGTGGGTTTTAGTCAATAAAAGTCTGACACACCCTCCCGCTCCGCCCAGACCGGGAGAAGTTATTTGATAATTTCCCACCCAAAAAAAAAAAGCATCCTGAATCCCTGCCTTTAAGTTGTATTTTTTTTTTTTAATGACATCGTTCTGGTGGTTTGTTTAGGATTTAACTTATCCATACCTGCTAACTTATCCTTACTCCTGTAAAATATGGACACTGCCATCTGTGCAGCTCGCCTCACAGGGTACGACTCTGCAATCCTTTGCACAAGGTGTTCATTGTTGGCAAGGCATCTTAGTAAAGCTCTGAGAGGCATCGTGTTGAGAGTTATGTCACTTGAATGATGTTTCGAACGAGAATACTGAGACTGCCCGATGTATGACTTGTAAGTTCACTTTTTAAAGAGTCTAAATCAGTATTTTTAAGTACCTATGTAACCTATCAAGTTACATCTTGGTATATCTGAAGGTACTGATGAGTCTGAGGTAAATGATGACGCTAAATAAATGTAAATACGAGGCGTCTACTGGGTGCAATAAAAATACGGCTAGTTATGATATTAATTAATAAATCCATAAATATCGAATTGGAAATACTAATGACAATTTTGTCAAAATACGAGAAAAATGTCTACCTGCGAAACAACGTCATCATTTCTAGAAATTAATATTAATCAGTATCCTGACAAATGTCATGCACAGTGGTCATGGTTCACTGAGTGCTACGCAACTGACCCAGTCAACCGTAGCGGTGGCCTTGCTACGACGTAGCAAGCGCTACGAGTTTCGTAGACAGCTACGAAGCTACGGCGTAGGCATATTCGGTGCGTGGAAATATCAATTTTGATTTATGCGTGTGTAGTCAAGCTTGATAGTGGAAATTAGCACAAAGGCCCTATCTGCTACCTGAAGGGCAAATTAAGTACTGTAGGTATTTAGAAATTTCCTTTAAAATAGAAGATTAATTGACAACAAACTTCTAAACAGGTTTATAAATGCCAATGGCTAATAGAATTTAGAAAAACAATTTCGATCTCTCAATAAAACGAAGTGCTGATAAATTATAAACGACTAGTGTCTTTAATTAAATCTCAGGATATATGATATATCCTTAATGATTTTTACGAATTTGTGCAATCAGGAAAGTTTTTCATCGGATTCCATTTATATCAATTCAAAAATCTCCATCCATTCGTCCATACACCAAGCAACATCTCATCTACCACTTAGCTCCTAAAGCCAAAGATTTCTTACTACCACTCGATGTCAGAACAATGACCCTCAGGGCCGCACTTCTGACAAAGGCGGTCTGACCTCAATCTATTGTTGTCAATGGCCGATAAAAATGCCTTTGTGGGTTTGAAGAGCGGATATAACGGTCTTGTGTTTCTTTTTTTAGAGGATTTCGTAATTAGGTGATTTGGTTTTGTAAAATAGAGATATTCTGAAAGATATTGTTTACTGAAAATTATACATACCATAAATTATGTAATGGTCATTTCGATGGGGTTTCTTGCCCGTTCTTCTCCATAGGAACGCATTTCCACAGCATTTATTCTACATGCATCGTTCTCACATGTATAATTTCAACATGAATGATGTAACCAATATTTTGTAACTATATGTTAATTTAAAAGAGTGTCCGTGGAGATTCTTGCCCGTTCTTCTCCATAGGAACCTACAAAGCTTTGGAATGGGCAACTAGCTTCAGATTACTAACTAACCGACTCCTTGATAATTCAAAAGTGCCTGTAAATGGTTTTATTGAAATAAATACTTTGAGTTTGAGTTTGACGTAATGTAATATGTATGTGGGTCCATAGTAATGTGGGTGTACTAAAGACACACCTCTGCCCAACCCTTCGGGGAAACAAGGCGTGATGTTGTGTTGTTATACAAACCATTCTTTAACCATTTTTTTGTTGAATTGAAAAAAAACCATCCTTGTTTTCATCACACTAATATTATAAAGGCGAAAGTTTGTGAGTCTGTGTGTGTATGTTTGTTACTTCTTCACGCTCAAACGGCTGGACCAATTTTGATAAAAATTTGTATGAAGGTAGCTCACACCCTAGATTAAGACATAGGCTACTTTTTATCCCGATATTCCCACGCGATCGAGACTTACGCGGGTAAAACCGCGGGGCGCAGATAGTATGAAAATATATCAGTAAAAGCCAGATTTAAGTTAACAGATCAGTGCGGATCCAATTTAATTAAATAATGAATATAAAAAATGTAACTTTTGCCTTAGTTTAACCCAAACTAAGACAAAAGCCATGTAATGCAAAAATCGATTACAATGTAAAATGTAAGTATTTTCAAAACTAAAAAAACTCAAAGCATTTATGTTAAATAAAACAATTACAGGCATTTTTGAATTGTCAAGGGGTCGGTCAGTCAGAGAGATGAAGCTAGTTGCCCATTACAAAGCGTAGTAGGTTCCTATGGAGAAGAACGGGTATGAAACTCCACGGACACTCTTTTAAATTAACACATGGCTACAAAATATTGGTTACATCATTCATGTTGAAATTATACATGTGAGAACGATGCATTTAGAATAAATGCTGTGGAAATGCGTTCCTTGCGAAGCATGTCTGGCATGATAGGCTGAAAAATGAGGTGATAAGGCAATGGTGCAGTTTAAAAGAAGCTGTAGTGACAAAGATTGAAAAGAGTATGCTTAGATGGTTTGGTCATGTGGAGAGGATGAGTGAAAGGCGACTAACAAAAAGTATTTATAAAGCAGAGGTGAGTGGAAACGCCGGGAGGGGACGCGCTAGGAGGACATATAGTGACCAAATTGGTGATGTTCTTCAGAAAGGTCAGGTGCGTAGTACTCGCAACCGGCGTGCGTGTATGACCAGATGTATGAACGAAAGTAGCAAGTGGCGTTCTATAGTTTCTGCCTAACCCCATGGGAAGAAGGCGTGAGTGTATGTAGAACGATGCAAAACGTCAAAAGCGTCCGTAAATAAAAAAATAAAAATTACTTACACTGCTTTTTTGCCTACCATGCAAGAAGTTATCCATAGTAGCACGTATTCTTTTTAAAACAACGCCTTACAAAATCCTTGCAACATAGATAATTTCGATAATCAGATATAAGTACAGTTATACCTGTTGTAGGCAACTCAAACTGTTCAAACTGAAACTCAAAACATTTATTTCAAGTAAACATTACAGGCACTTTTGAATTGTCAAAGAGTCGGTCAGTTAGTCAGAAAGTTGAACCTATTATTTGCCCATTCCAAAACGTAGATCTCTATGGAGAAGAACAGGCAAGAAACTCCAAGGACACTCTTTTAAATCAAGAAATTAAAAAATCTTGGGTACATTATTCTTGTTGCTTCTCTATGTGAGAAAAATAAATTACTTATTAAAAAAAAAAAACAAAATCTAAGATTAAAAGATTACAAATAAGCCCTGGCAGTTAAGAGAAACTCTGACGGCGCGCGGCGCCCGTTCACGAACATGACGTGTAAATCAGCACCATCCAGCTCAACCATTCTGTACTCCCCACACGCATTTTCCCAACATTATTCCACGCCGACGCTGCAACCTATGAAACTGATAGACAGCTGATGATTAATGAGAACAGACGAGACAAGGGAGGCGAGGGGGGAGGGAAGGGGGTTGCAATCTCCATAAACGACGTCTAATGGCTGCCCGTCTAAGACTGACGGTAATCCAATCCAGGTTGAATCGATGGATGGAAGATGGAGCTAGGTAACTGTGAGCTGTTGTTCTGATTATAGTAAAATTTGTGTTGGTCGGATGTTGGGAAGATAATATAAATACATTGAAGATGGCTTAAGGGGACGATAACAGACTTTTAATGATTTTACACTGAAGATCAGGTCTAAACGATTAGTGTTAGTGATTTGAAAAAAATATATGATAAATTAGAGCATTTTGTCAATAACTTAATATGTTAATATTTTAGATTATATTTATAGTGAAATTAATTTGTAAAGTTATGTCTAACGCGGATAAAAAACTGAAAATGGCGCAAAATATACCAAGCGTATTTTTCTGAAACCTTCATCAATTTAAATATAATTTAATTATTGATCTTTTAGTATACGCGTTTTATTAAAATACCTCTTGTTTTGTGTGTAATAAATTAATAATGCGTCAAATTGAGGACAGCGCTCCTTGATGGGTGAGTCCTATTACTGGCTGAACGTACGACGCGTTGCGTGAGCTCAGTACAGAACACGCAAGCTAACCACTCAAGGTCACTGGCATATATCTGCGTCTTAATAGTGTTAGTTAGATGTAATTGGCAAAAGCCAAATAACCAGTTATTATAATTGTTTGGGTCGTGCCAATAATGCTGAATTATTTGTCAAAAATACTGAACGAAATGTTTGCATAACTGTAACAACATTTTGGCTTGCAAACTAGTTGTTATCTGTTACATAACCCTGTTTTGCTATTAAAAAAACAGTTTTGTAAAATGTAAGCAAAGTTTATTTCCTTATAACTAAAGTTGAGTTATTTTTGAAGTAACTTAATTAGTTCGGCTAATTATTTCTTTCAGTGAAGTCTTGTTTGGGTTACAGCTAACAGAATTAACATTTTGTTTCCTATTAATAACTTCCAATGAGTATTAGTAGAACTAACGATTCGAACTTATTAGTTGTCAAATAAAAAAAGCCTTATTGTTCCTTGCGACTCTTCCATGCGTTAACGGCCAATGCTAACGCTGTTCATGTGGCTTGATTTGATAGAAACTGATATAGATTTATGTGGAAACATCGATACGAAGAAGAAGAACAACAAACTAGTAACGCGAATCATCTTCATGAATTTTGCCAATCATTGGTTAGTTAAAAAGAGATAAAAATATTCAACAAAGGTCACTAAACCCCTTCAATGCACATTCTCTTTTACCATTAAAATATAAATCCTAGATCCACCTTATATCACCATAACAGTTCCACGAAAGTTTTTCCAAGTCAATTTCCATATGAAAAGTGGTTATTCAAGATGGCACCGCTAATCTCTGGCGCCATTCAGTCGACGTCACATCCGAATGTCGCGATGGCTCGTTTCCGCTCCCACGACTTCCGGTTTGCGACAACCTTGAAAGAAAAAAGTGATAAAACGACACTAAAATGATTTAGAAGTGATTGTACAATAGTGTCATAAAGTGAGATGTGACAATGTACTGTTGATTGAAAAAGAAATGAGTCCATTTAATGACACACAAGTGTTATTTGGGAAGCAGTGGTGGCCCAGTGGTAACGGCTCCGACTTACGAGTCGTAGGTCGTGGGTTCGAACCCAGGCAGGCGCTTTACTTTGTGTAAATTATTTCATCACCACTGCTCTCAAAACGGTGAAGGAAAACATCGTGAGGAAACCGGCATGTCCTAGAACCAAAAATTCGAAGACATGTGACATCTACCAACCCGCACTGGGCCCGCGTGGTAGATTACAGCCCAGTCCCTCTCGAAGAGAGGAGGCCTGTGTCCCAGCAGTGGGAACATTATAGGCTGATTATGATGATGATTATGAAGTGTTATTTTGGTCGCTTTTTGCGATGGGCTGCTATTGTACTGTAATAATGGGGGAAAAAAAAATTAAATTAACTAACATGCAAAAAAAAACGCTGTAACACCTTCAATAATTGATAACAAAGGCTAGAAACTACTTAACACTTAATCTAAACTGGGCCATACTAAAATAACCCTTTACGCAATTGACATTTTTCCAAATTAAGATAAATTCTCCCCTTAATAATTTCACAAAATAGTCCCTCGCTGTAAAACATGATACACAATCACACCTTGCTTCCAAAGAACAATGAGACAAACTCCGAAATCCTGAACGTTACATTAAACTCAAGAACGTGTCTCTTGAACTTTGAACGTAACAGTGATGAATGTGGAGGAATTCTTCTCACTAATTCACATTTAGTTAAACGTTTGAGGGGAATGCGTTTTGTTTCAACTCCATACAAAATGATTCTCAAATTAAAGTTGGTAAGACATTCATAAGGATTCACTTTAAATTATGGATTTTTCGGGTAACCAAAATTACACTCAATTACATACAAAATTTATTAACAACAGCGCGGAACAAATATTTGTATGACCTACAAGTAGTTGTTCAGGGTCTGGCTGTTGGTGTATGTGAGTTTAAATGTTTGTAAACGCACCCACGATACAGGAGAATCTCCTAGTGTGACGTTTTAAAAAAAAAAAAAAAAACAAGAAAAACAAAAGCATTTATGTACAGACGAACTACCAACTGCTACATACTACCTACCTACAACATTCTGACAAGAAAAAATATTGAAGAAAATATCTCTCAACTCTAGAAATCCAAATGAGATTTCAAAAACATTCCGTTGTATGAAAAACACAAAACATCTAACCTTAAACGCTCAACATTACACAAAGCACTCATTACTAAAGCAATCTTTCGCAAACTTTCTTCAAAATGGCGGCTGCTTTAATTCCCGCGCTTTATAAGAGCACTGATACACGGCGCACGCGCTGTCGTGCGTAATAATATCAGTCACGAAAATATGACGCAATCGAGGCCTTTTAAAGGTCGAATGTGAGTAATTAAGGTGAAATGCAAGGTAGCGAAAATAAATTAGATTTAAGCCGCGTTGGGGATAAAATTTCGTGACAGAGAGGATTAAGGGTGTTAGATGTTAGGTGTTTTGTAATTTCTTGATTTGACTTACTTATGAAGTATGTACGCTGAAGTTTTATTATAATTCTACACACAAAATTAATAATAATTAATTTGGTTATATTTTAGTGAAACCGTGGCTATTATGAGGTCCAGTGTAAATGCGTTTTTAAAGAGTGGAAATTTTATTAAACTCAATATATTATACTTTTACTTAGATCTTAATTTACTATAAACGTGATATCCAAATACTTCATCCTTTTTGGAGTACCTGAGGAAGGAAAGAAAAACCCAAATTATAACAAAAAAATTAATTGGTAAGTGCACCTAAAACTTATATTTCCTTTAAATCTTCCAACAGTGTGTCGCCTCTCTTAATCGGTACAATAAAACAAATTACCGTAGAACCGTACGTGCTCCGTTTAATAAGTTGACGGCAACTCTAATCTCATTGCTACGGTAATGTGTGACAAAAACGAACGGTGCAACTTGAACCGTCAGTTACTTTTATTGAAACGATCAAACTGAACGTTTTGTACCTGAGATGGTAGAGTTTAATAAGAAGTGTCGTTCCTGCGTCTTATTGAATTTTTGATGGACAATAAAAATGGTGATATGAGAACACGTGGGATTTATTAGTAGCTGGTCTTGTTACGATTAAACACGAAAGGGTGTGTAGCAATAAGCATTAAGATTGCCTGAAAAATTCCAAAGAGGATTCGTTTTTAATGGCCTTTTCAACGAATTAAACTTACACTTTAACACTACACACACTATTTAGCTTACTTGGGTGTACTATGGGTACACCCCTGCCTAACCCTTCAGAGAATACAGCCGTGATGTTATGTGTGTGTGTGTGTGTGTAAACTTACAAATACATACGTAAAAGTAACAAGTAAATGTAGAAGTGCCGGTAAAACAAAACACAACTTGGACACAAGTAAGAAAAAAAACCGGCCAAGTGCGTGTCGGACCACGCACAATGATGGGTTCCGTAGTTAGGATGTTTTTATCCTAAGAACAAACTTAATATTGTAGTTGAAAAACATGATCCCCATACATTCCAACTGCAAATGTAAGTTTGTACGCACAATATTGAGTGATTTACCATGTTATTTTAAGACCATAGACTTCTTATAGGTTTACCTGTAATCTATGAGTAAAGAACTATTTTTTGTATTTTTATCAAAATTTTAGGCTCAGTAGTTTCGAAGTTATGGGGGGAATAGTCATTTTTCATCTATTTTCTTAAATAATTTCAAAAGTATGTATTTTAAATTTATAAAAAAAATGTGTTTAAAATTCTAAAAATAAGCCTTTTCATTTGATATGTCACACGGTACAGTCAGTCAAACTTTTTTTTTTAATTTTCTAATTTGCCCCCCAAAAGTGACCTCCATATTCAAAATTAATTTATTTACGCAACACGTCCGTGTTTGGGTCACAGAAGTTCATATGTGTACCAAATTTCAACTTAATCGGTCCAGTAGATTCGGAGCAAATCAGCTGTGACAGACGGACAGACAGACAGACACACGAGTGATCCTATAAGGGTTTCTTTTTTTCCTTTTGAGGTACGGAACCCAAAAATGCGTTTTCATGCAAAAAAAATACAAAATATTTGTTTCATCAAACATCCAGATTGTCTATGGCTACCACGATTACTCTAAATTACTAAAACAACTACAGATATCTAAATATTCTCTGGCTCACTAACCCAAAATCCATACTATTTTCCAATTGGAACAGTTTCACGGCTACAATTGAATGGTAGTACATAAATCAGGCTGACCTCTTAACTGACCGATAAGTCAATCCGCTATGGAAATGTTGGTGCTGAGTGGAAGCCCGTGTTCGGTACTCCAGGGTAAGTTATGGTACTGTATCGTAGGGGGCAAAGGGGGGAGAAGCTGGATATAGTGGACTTGGAGTTTTAGTGGAAAGTGGAAGTAGTTGTGGGATAGTAAAGATAACAAAAGGTATACATAGATCAGATTTATTATTTGAAAAATATGTTTAAGTTAATTAAAATATACATTATGAAGTGGTGACACAATTTAAGGATAGTTTGTTACTACTTAGGTAATTCTGTCGGAAGGGAAGGTATTCTGTTAGTGTGGTAACTATTCATCATCATCATCATCATTTCAGCCGAATAACGTCCACTGCTGGACATAGGCCTCCCCCAAAAGAGGGGGGGGGGGGTTCCATAATCGCCACGCTTGGCAGGCGGGTTGGAGATCGCAGCATGGTGTTAAAATGCTTATAGAACGCTGCTGCCCATTCTCTAGTAAGTGCCTTAGTCGCCTTTTACGACACCCACGGGAAGAAATGGAATGTCGCTATTCTTTGCTATTATTAACTATTACCTAAATAAAATGCTAAAAAACAGTTTATGGAAGCATTTTGTGTCAATTTTGATGATGTGTAATTACATGTCAGTGTTAATTCAACACATCTTCACAAAGAAAACTCCTAAACAAAACCTACCCTTACAACACCAAACTTATGACACTAATACCCATCGCAATGTCATAAATTTGCCACAAATTCATAGTCCGGCTATTTATGTTCATGGGCTATTACTGCGGCTATTAGGCTACTAATCGCCGGTGATTCCCGTGATCCGAAGTGGCCGGTGACTATAGATTATGCGACAGATGTGCCAAACAGGTGGGGACTTATGGGATATCATTTAATGGCTATTGGATCTTGCTTGATTTGTTAGGGCATAATCGGGAGGGTTTTGTGGTGAGTCAAAAATTCCTTCATGACCGGGAAACGCCCAGGCGTCATAACAATAAAAGTAAATTAGAGCATTTTCTCAATAACTTAATATACGAATATTTTAAATGTTTATATTACATAGTGAAATAATTTGTAAAGTTATGTCTAACGCGGGTAAAAAACTGAGATAGGCGCAAAATCTACCAACCGTATTTTTCTGAAACCTTCACCAATTTAAAGACAATTTAATTATTGATCTTTTAATATACTCGTTTTATTAAAATACCTTTTTTTTTGTGTATAATAAATTAATAATGCGTCACATTGGGGACAGCGCTCCTTGATGGGCGAGTCATATTACTGGCTGAACGTACGACGCGTTGCGTGAGCTCAGTACAGAACACGCTGCCAGTGACCTTGAGTGGTTAACTCAAGGTCACTGGCATATATCTGCGTCTTAAGTGCTGTTTGATTGTCCAAAATGCTGTCATATTTATTTATTTAATGCACAATGTACACAACCATAGCTGGCACGCTAGGCTTAAACTAGTGAGTACATGACCCTGTTAGGGCGCAGCTAGCTAACCTAAAACTAGTAATGAATATCACGTAGATTAGGAGCTTTTACATTTAAAATAATATATTAATTAAACTTATATCTATCATAGTGTGTAATTTGCTGATTCCAAGAACAGAAAGAGATCAAAAAATATTTGAGTTTGTAACATAAAATATATGGATCCCTTGGTCTGAAATAAATAAATTAAATTTGAAAAAGGTCTCGTTTACACCATTAATCCAATATTTATCTATGAGAGATCACCAAGTAGAGATAACACCGACAATTCGATTATTTTTTTGTACATTATACAACATTATTTTTAGTATATGCGAAACCTGAATACAGTTTGTTCAGAATAAGGAACTGAATCGATTTCAATAATTTTTAAACCATGTTATATTTTGTACCAAAAATATTTAAGTGTGATGGAAAATGTTATCACCATTTAATTACTTACTATATAATTGCCGTACGGTTAGGTACCTACTGCCAAATTATTATCAATGGGCGCAAGACGACCCTGGAGGCGCGGGGGCGCCGTTAGTATGTTTTTGTACGGTCAACCCAGTAACATAACAACCATATAACTTTGTGATTTTTCATGATACAGTTTTGAAATTTTGTACATAGATTCTTTACTTTTTTATAACATTCTACTTAGAAACTTTTAAGGTTAAGCATAATTATAACATACTTTCAAATACCAAGTTAATCTTTCTTTGAAACGTAATACTTTCAAAATTATGAATAGTATTCCAATAACATTTCATATACATATAGAAGTAAATTGAATCCATTGTCGAAATTAAATTGATTTCAGTATCTGAAACCAGTTTACGTAGACCCCTCGAGCTGAAGAAATCGCATTGTATTTGAACAAATCAATGAGCTGTTACAGATCTTATGAGAATGGTGTTTACGCTTCATTGGGTCGCTTTGTAGCCAACGATAGCTTATAAAGAGGCTGAAGGAAAAGGTTATGGATCCTTCTACATTAATATTTAGTTATTAAAAATGTAAGAAATTTGGATATCATTTTCAGCAGCCCTTACAAACCCACCATTTGGCCAAGCATTTAACATAAGGAGTTGCTTACAATTAATTAAGCTTAAACATCTATGTGTATGTAAGTCTTCTCGTCGCCAATCCCGCAGTGTTTGAAGACTAAGTCGAAGTCGTAAGAAGTTTTCAACCAGTGCGTCCTGCCCGTTATGACATACGGTGCCGAAACGTGGACACTGACATTCGGGCTGATCCAAAAATTCAAGGCCACTCAGCGTGCTATGGAGCAGGCTATGCTCGGAGTTTCATTGAAGGATAAGATAAGAAATGAAGTTATTCGGAAGAGAACCGGAGTTACCGACATAGCATGTAGATTAAGCAAGCTGAAGTGGCAGTGGGCTGGCCATGTTTGTCGAAGGACCAATGGCCGGTGGAGCAGACGAGTCCTAGAGTGGAGACCGCGTATCGGCAAGCGTAGTGTGGACCAACGACCTTAAAAAGGTGGCTGGGACAGACTGGATGCGGAAGGCGGAAAACAGGGTGTTGTGGCGCAGCCTGGGAGAGGCCTATGTCCAGCAGTGGCCTGCTATATCTTGAGCTGATTGATTGAATGAATAATCTATGAACAGTTTTATGGAAAGAATTACTGGTTGCAACGTTTGTAACGGAATTATGACATGGATCCTTTATTTTATTCATATACCTATGCATTAGAAACACACATTGTATACGAGCCGTGCGGATGGTATTCTAAGCGGCAAAAATAACGAACTTCCATACAAACAGTCCAAAAACTTGATCAGGCTTTTAAAACTTGGGCGCCAGCAAGTAGGATGTATTAAATTTTATACATATTCCAATAATAATATGTGTTACACCAACACAAACAGCTATCCCAGCTATCTCATGTTGCCAAGCCACAACATAGCCAAGATTTACGACACGTGCCTACAACTTACAACATATTCACATATTGTGTACAAAAACTCATTTACAGGTGTTGTTAAAAGAGGCACATGTGCGGCTCATAAAACGCTTATCGCTTACATCAATATCCGAGCCGAGTCAGCGCAAGTCTAAGGGCTGAGGCTGCGGTTTTAGGCACAGGCGATAACGATTTTAGATGTGTAACATATTTTAGATGTGTAACATATTTTAGATGTGTAACATATTTCCTGTTGGTTTCTGTGGGAGTGATTTCCTGGAAGAGGATGGAAGTGTGTAACAGAAAGTGACAGCTTGAGCATGGAATAAGTTAGTACTTTTTAATAGCATGGAATTAGTGTACTCATGGAATCACACTATACAGGATTATTTTTAAAACGTCAATAACCTCTTAAGGGGGTCATTGTACTCATCATTAGTAACAACTTTTACTATGGGACCAAACCTGAAACCGCGAAAAAAAAATCAGCTGTTCCACACATTTTAACGAATTATTCGAACATAAATGTAGGGAACAGCTGGTTTTTTTTTCGAGATTTCTGTTTGTTTCTGTGAATTCGTGATTTTTGTTCAGGAACCCTTATGTTTCAGAAATGAACCAGCTTTTAATTTTTTTTCCTAGATAATAAGTAGCGGTCACTGTGACACAACCCGGTAAACTCTCCAGCTCGGTGCGACTAAAAGCGTGCTCCACACTACGAAATGGGCTTACACCGGGCGGCATTGTGTTCATACATTGTTCCGTCGATGCGGGCCCTAATAGCGACCGTGTTACACGGCCGCCGGTTTTAAACGCCTATTCAGCTTTGTTACTAAAGAAGTGTTTAACTGTCGAAATTGTGAAGGAATTAAAGCTTTATTTAATTGGTACCTACTTGGGTGTTTTTTTGCTAGGCTAGGAACTGAAAGTAGAGGCCAGTCACATACTTGATTTGATAATCTAAGGAAACGTTTATACAAATTCTATATTTTAATTTTTTACCGTAAAACGCTTGAAATTTATTTTATTAAATCGTTATATTATCATTAACAAACACAATGACAGACTTTCATTATTAAAATAATATAGCTTACCTAAATCATAAAGACACATATTTGTGGGTACCTAGTAAGGTACCTCTACATAATGATATGCGATGTGTTAGGTATGCAGAATTATGATAAGTGAAAAACTTGCTATATTTTGCGTGAAAATTGAGTAGATACGAGTTCAATTCAATTCATTCGTCTTAATTTCTATAACTAAATAAGTATAAAAAAATCATGCATGCTTTCTATATTAAAATCATTACAATTATCCAAATTATATAAAAATCTGAATAATAATAAAAATAAATGTCATAAGTCAATTCATAAAATTCAATAAAAATTTCATTTCAAATCAATAACATTATGTTACTTTCGACTTTTGTATTAATTTATAATTCACCAATAGAAGTATGGATGACTTGTTAAGATTTACTCCAGTCAATATATCTTTTTAACGAGCTTTCTAAGTTTCCAAGAAAGTCTTTATTCATCCGTCTGATGGATGAATAAAGACTATAATAGCAAGTTCAGGCAGGTTCAAGCCACAATAAATCTAACATCGAACCTACTTTAAATTCAATTCTTCGCACGAGTAGCGAATTTATACAGGTCTTAGCAACGCACTTTATCTAATCTCAATTTTGCTGTAAATTATCGGCAATCTTAAAATATGGGAATAAATTACCTATCCCCCAGCTGGGTTGGCCGACAAACTTAAAAAGGTGGCTGGGACTGACTGGAAGCGGAAGGCGGAGAACAGGATGGTGTGGCGCAGCCTGGGAGAGGCTTAGGTCCAGCAGTGGGCTGCGATAGGCTGAGTTGATTGATTGATTGTTTAGAGGTATGAGGAACAGGGTGTAAAGTTTACTCATACTCTATAGAACAACTGCCCGTCTGGTCGGAGGATCCTCCCTTTTCTATAGAGCATGAGTGAACTTTACACCCTGTTCTCATACCTCTAAACTGGTGACCCCAACGTGATGTCGAAATGTTGTATATGCTGAGTCGCGAGATGCTAGTTGCGCGGTAAACTCTGCTTGCGCGATCTTGCGTGACGTCAGTGTGACGCGTAGTTCTCTTGTGGCGATGTTGATGCCGCTACAGACTTAAACATAATGGCGAAATGTGGGTGTACTATAGTTACACCTCTGCCCAACCCTTGGGGGGAACAAGGCGTGTATTTATCACATAAATTCCTTAGAAATTTCTTAGGAAATAAGCAGTACCTTTGTACTAAATTTTTGTTATGTCATATCTTTTTGTATTTTTCTGTGTGTACATAAATAATTAAATAAATAATGTAATATTATCTACGCTGCGTATGAAATACGTCCACATTAACACAGTTCCAGTGAACTGCTAACGATTCAGGTAAATGCTAAGCCTTGACCCCGTGGTATTTTCCTGGCATTATGTTTGTTCGACCTACAAACTTTACTGCTGAAGTATATCACCATCATTGTATTTCTCGAAGGGGTAGGTAGTATTGGCATTTGCTGAAACGTTAACAGTAACGTTTTCAGTCAAAAGTTGTACTAATTTCGATAGTACATACAATAAAAATAGTCTTAAAAAGCGTCTGACGATACATGGACAGGGCGTAGTATAATTTGTTTCACGAGCACAATTTTTCAAAGACTACAGAGTTAACTTTCTAAAAAATAAGTAAGTATGCCAAGTTTCAGCTCAATCGGATGCTAGGAAGTGGTTGAAAATGGATTACAAACAGAGTAACCAAACACATACAAACGAATCAAGTTAATAAAAAGTTTGTAAAAAATAATTTTCTTAGAGAAAACTTAATAATATTTTACCAAAACTGAAATCGAACCCACACACGGCTACCTCCAGACCCAAGTAACAGTTTCATGGCAGTATTTGGGACTTCAAAATGGCCGTATATCAACACGGAATAGATAGTCTTCAGTTATTCATGACGAGGGAGAAGGGTTGTAAGAATATTGTATTTTTAATCCGGTTTTAAGACGTTTAGTTTTTGTCTAATGGGAAATTAAAAGGGCCGGAATCCCTTGATGTAAATATTTTACTAACGTAAACCTATTGCTAGCTTCCTATTTATTTAGCAGGACAAAATATTTAGTCTAATGCACAGACTGTTTCAGTAACTAATCATGTTGCTCTTAATTTGATCTATTTGTCATGTGATTTGCAGCAGAAGTGGACTTTTATTCTGGGAAGTACACCCTACGAATTCAAGATATAAAAGTAGACATTTGACATAAGGTGACACAATGGGTGGTTTTATCGCTAAAAGTGATACCACGTAGGACTGCTGTTCTTGGCAAAAGCTTTTTTGGAATGGCAACTAAAATTCACAAAGATATTTAAACACCTGCATTTAAACATAAATAACGCAAATTGACTAAGCTTCTTTAATAATTAATTAGGCTTCAGATAGTTTTGTGTTAAAATGTAATATACAGTTTAATGCGTGTTACATGTTATAATAGTTATAGTAAACTTTAAACTTAATAGGCAGGAGATATCGGAACTATAATATTTATGTTAATATCTATATTTTGACGCTGAGTCAACTTTTAAAACAGAAAAATTCTGGAAGTAAATTGAAAAACTATTCACGCAGTTAATTTATTTATTTGACCTACATAACGCAAATTATGTCAGCTGTAACAAAAGCACTAATAAGGGAAAATACACTAGACCTACCAGCCGTGCGTAATCGCAAGAAAAGGTCTTCATAATCCCTAGACCTCTCGTTATCGCAACCCAGCTCTAATTGGGTGTCGTAGAAAGAAATATTGCTACCGACCATTATGTATTGAGCAGAGAAATACTGCTGACTACCTTATGTGGGCATTGAGGGGTTGTGCTGAAAATGTGGGCATTTGTAGGGTTTCTTGCAAGCGTCTATGTATGGGGTAAGCAATTATGAGGAACTACGAAAATAAATATTAAGAGAATCCAAAATCGCGCGAACCTATTTGGTCTTATTTTTTTATTTACCTTGATATTTGTAGAATCTGGAATCTGATACCCCAATAATAAACTTGTATCAATTATGTGACACAGAATTCCGAAAAAACGAATTAAAATTAATATAATGAATACCTAGAAATAACAGTGTTTACAAATGTGTTATTGAAATAATGATTAAAAATGTAATTTAATGAAAATTGAAAATAATTAATCGAATATACTCTTAGAATGTAATTAGTATTTAAATATGAATTGGTATTTTAATTTGCATGGAAATGTTATGGAACTGTGTATAATGTATTTTGGGAAATAAAGGCTTTATTATTATTATTATGTGTAGAATCTCAAATAGTATTATTAGAAATATCAGTGTTTACAAATGTGTTATTGAAATAATGATTAAAAAATGTAATTTAATGAATTTAATGAAAATTGTAAATAATTAGTCGAATATACTCTTAGAATGTAATTAGTCTTGTTACGAGCTTGGGGTTCGTGACAATAAAAACTGCCGATTTAATAACTAAACAAATAGACACTGTAATTAAGAACACCAATTTAAACACACTACTACTTTAAACACAATCACTTAATGTCACTCTCAAATATCGTTCAGTTGTTCTCGCTTGTCTCGTTTTCAAAAGTAAACTAACTCCGTCGCTTTTTTTTTTTTTTTTTTATGTGTGGCATCTCGTAGCAGACCTAGAGAGGTCGTTGCTACTTAACCGGATATTCCTGTGGCTGCCCTAAGGTTTTTAATCTTAAAGCCTCCAGCCAGGGCGCAAATTATATATATTAGAACTAAACGACAGCGCACTAAGGGCACCCCCTGTGGGGTACGGACCTCGGCTCAGGGCGTCGTTGGGGGATCACAAAATTAGTAACAATTTGGGGACGGGCTGGATCAACATTTTGATCATGATTATTATCAGGGGATATTATATTTATTGCTACGGCGCTCTCAGCCTCTAACCGGGCGGCTGGCGCATCGACATTCAAGGGACGGGGGGGAGGACTTTTATTACCATTTACTCGGGAAGTTCGCGTGGTACCTCGGCGGCGAGGACGGAAGGTCGGTTTGTGTATTTTGTGCACTGTACTCGTGGCCCTATTGCTTTCCTGAAGGAGAGTGATGGGGTCATCCGGATCTAAAAGAGTGTGCCTCGGTCGGCGAGTCTGACTAATGGCAGAAGGCCTGTAACTAGCGGCCTGCACAACCAAGGGGTTGCGATGACGTTCCGCGGATTCGAAAAAGCGCTTTGCAAGGCGCTTCATAAACTGTTTGATGGGAACTCCGTCGCGGCCCATACCGGCCTTATATAGGGCCTCGGATAGTTCCCGAAACATCTAGAACATTCGAGTACATACCGGCCCCGACTGACCGGGTGTAGATAGTTCTAGAATCGAACTTTCTCGAAGCATCTTGACTCTATTAGTTTCGCTACCTGATACTAGATGGCGCTAATAGTAGGGTTTTTAGTTGTGCGCGCAACAGTATTTAATATGAATTACTTAGTATTTTAATTTGCATGGAAATGTTATGGAACTATGTATAATGTATTTTGGGAAATAAAGGCTTTATTATTATTATTATGTGTAGAATCTCAAATAGTATTATAATAGATCGCATATTTTCAATGATAGCAATCTATCAAAACAAATAACAAAAAATACAAATTCATTACATGAAAGATCAATCTGCCTTTTCCCAACTATGTATGATGGGGTCAGCTTCCAGTCTAACCGGATGCAGCAATACCAGTATTTTGCATGGAGCGAATGCTTATCTGACCTCCACAACCCAGTAACTGGGTAACACGATACCCCTTGGTAAGACTGGTTGTCAGAATTTGGGCTTCTGACGACCCGTAACGACTGTCAAAGATCCACGAATGACAGCCGGGTCTAACGGCTTAACGTGCTATCTGAGGTACGGAGGATTATCGATATGTAAAAATGGTCACCCATCAACGGACCAGCCCCGGCAAGCGTAGCTTAACCTGATGGATCGATCCGTGTGGCTGTTATTATTTAGCCATGAGCTCCTCTACTCTTTCATTACATGAAATAATTCTAGTATTTAAGCACCTAAGCATTATTACGCATCGTTTTTCATTAACAATTCTTGCTACTTACTTGAACATTTTTAACCAAAAGTTTCCTCAACGTAACATTTAACAAACTCCCCCAAAAGACTGGGTGTCGCTGTCAAAAAAAATATTACTGTCGATACACATCAGCCCCAACACAGGTGCGTCAGCTACTTGCGTTTGCGTTTTATTAAAAATTTACATCCATCGCTCGCACTAAGGCACATCGTCGGTAAAACTCCTACCTACCGTTACATAACAGAAAGGTACAGAAGGTCGAGTCCGTAATACGTCGTAAAACGAGCGAAAACGCATGCATACATGCGCTGCGTTCGCAATTTATTTACCAAACATAACTTAAGAACCTTGAAAAATAACATTAATTCCTTACATGTAAAGTTTAGTTTGCGTTACAAATTCAAAATAATTTTGGACTTGTTCAATAGTACTAGTCATTCTAAAATCAATTTAATTTACACTTGCGTAAAGCAGGTATTGAAGAGCAGTGGTGGCCCAGTGGTAACAGCCCCCGCCTTACCAGTTGTAGGTCGTGGCTTCGAACACATACAGGCGCTTTACTTTTTGTAAAAAAAAAATAATCATCACTGCTCTCAAAACGGCGAAGGAAACCATCGTGAAGAAACCGGCATGTACTAAAATCCATCGAAGATATGTGATATCTACCAACCCGCACTGGGCCCGCGTGGTAGATTACAGCCCACTCCCTCTCGAAGAGTCGTTGGAATGCCATAATAAATAAAGAGAGGCGCCTGTGTCCCAGAAGTAGGAAAATTATATCAACAACAATTGGAAACAAGTATTTGAATAGAATATACCTAAACATGCTTCACGTACTGCGAGTGCAAACGTACTTGACACGTCTATTCTGAAAGAATCTCACCGTGAAATCTTAGGTGAAGAGAGATTAAAGTGAGCCGTCATTCCACCTGATGCTACGAATCGCTAGGGATTGACACTATTGACAGCTCACTTCAAGCTCACTTCACCTAGGATTTCACGGTGAGATGTTTTACAGAATAGCACTACAGCATAGCTATTCACAACCATTCGATACGCTTCCGTGCGAATCGGACGTCAATCAATGGTATCAAAAAAGTTTTCTAAACGCTGTTCACAAATCGAAAACCCGAAAATTTTGTGAGTTTAAATCAAATAGACGACCGCTATTCTTTCGGCAACTGTTTGCTGTCTGGAGTTTGGCAAATCAGGTTATTGAAATGTGTCATTTTCGATACGATAGCCTGTCGAATAATTGTGAATAGCTATGCTGGTCGTGTTTTGAGATCGCCGTACGTGCGTCTATGTGTGCGTGCGCCAGTTTTCGCTGATTGTATGAAGGCGACCTTCTGTAGTATTCTGTGCTACTGGTATACTGAGGCGTAAATTATGCGAACAACGAGTCGTTACTCAAAGTGAATTTTGAGACTTAAAAATGAGGTTGAATATTTAAGAAGTATCTTGATGATGATGATGAACTTCGTCGGTTGGCTTTTCGTGTTAATAAGCTGATGTAGTATCTCGTCACTTTACGTAAATTACGGATTAGCTTGCGTCTACTCACGTAATCTCATGCTGATGAGTGTGCTTCGCATTTTTTGATTAAATCTTTTTAAATCTGAAGCGTGAGTTTTTTTTTAATGATGTGATGATGTCCATTCGGTAGGATATAATTCCACTTATTGGTGTTTTTCTTCAGAAAGGTCAGGTGCGTAGTACTCGCAACCAGCGTGCGTGTATGACCAGATGTATGAACTTTAACGAAGCAAAAGGAGTATGTAAGGATCGTAGCAGGTGGCGATCTGTAGTTTCTACCTACCCCCATAGGAAGAAGACGTGAGTTTATATATGTATGGACGTGCATTCGGTTCCATTCTCTTTTCAAATTTGGAAAAACTCTCAAAATAAGATTTATATTTTGACATGGCTTATCATGGAGCCAGTTTTTGTAATAAGAACGTAACTGTGATTGTAATACCGTGCTTTATATAAAACTGTAAACTTAGTTCGGTACTAAGTTGTCAGTTCTGTATTAAGAACTTTACCATAGCCGGAATATAGTTCGAAATTCAATAATGACTCCATAGTTTAAACCTGGTTCTGAAGATAAACCTTGTTTTGTAATAAGATTGAATGGGCCTTATTACAAAACAATTTATTACGAACTTATTTTCAAACCCAAGTTTGGAGCATGGAGCCATTTCAATTTCGAACTTTATTCCGACTATGGTAAAGTTCCTAAACACAAAACTGACAACTTAGTACCGAACTAAGTTTTCAGTTTTGTATAAAGAACGGTATTTCAATCACAGTTACGTTCTTATTACAAAAACTGGCTCCATGGTTTAAGCCATGTCAAAATATAAATCTTGTTTTGTAATATGGCGGTTCAGGTTTCACAAAAAAATACTATCGCTATAACACGAATCTTTGCCAGGCATAAGAGTCAATGCGATTCCGCTTCAACGCTCGGCAACACATCGCAACATCCTTCCCCGCTTCATTTCTCTGGTCTCCTTGTATACGTTGAGCGTGCGTTGCGTCGTTGCACGTCGTCACAACGTACCGTGTGTCATTTGTATGTAGGATGACGCAGCGTCACCGCTGAGGCGTCTCAACGCAGCGGCAACGCATCGTGTGGGAAAGCTCTAAAACGAATAGCCCATATGAAACAGGTATGCTAACAGCAGAAGTAGATAGGTAATTGATCGAACGTTTCACAACAAAGTTGGAATCCGGTTACTACTTGTACTTACCTTGTGGGATCTCCAATATGTTTCATTGTTTTATGCTAAAGGGAGTGAGATAAACTTGGCTGAAGTGTATTATTTATATCGTAAAAATGTTTTTCGTTAACTCTAGATATGAGCTGAATTTTGATTAGCAACTTGATGTGAGTAGCTGTTAAACTGTGTGGCAAGAGCACTAAAACCTCTTTCTTCGGATGTTTACTGAAATAAATACGAACTTGAAGATCTTTGTTACAAACTTCTGTATAAATTCAGACGCTTCTTAGGAAGGTCTATTGTATCCTTCGCACAACAGAAGGTCCTTTAGGTTTCAGAGTACAAGAATTATGAAGTCGAAAGTTTTGCTATAAAGGATACATTTCAAGTCTTAAAAACCTATTTAGAAAGATAATTCCACTGCAAAACTTCAGACGGCCACAATTTGTGCATCCCGTTCCAGACATGCAGATTTTGCTGCCCTAATTTTAAAATCATTCCTCATACATACATATGCTCCTTCTTTTTTCCATACATTTTTTCATCTCTCCCACACACCAATGATTCGAATATCATGCAAATGCCACAGACTAACTGATATACAATGAGTAATTACTTCGGCATTAGCAGTGTACCCAGTACACTGTGGCACGTTGGCGACAATGCGAGGAGCGTGGCTTGAATGTAATCCTCACGTTTAGGCAAATACATCGATATGGGGGAGTGGTGGGACATTACATGAAAGATGAGCGATTAATCTGATAAATAATTCGCAACTCCGCTCAAATAGTGTCGTAAGTCAAAAAAATCACTCATAAGTATGACACTATTTGAGATAAGCTTTTGAAGATTTCTGAAACGAATTTTCAAATTTTTTGAGTTGTGACACTATTTGAGCGGAGGTGCGATATTATAAATTAAAGTCGCTTTTCGTATCTATCTGTGACTGCTTAGTTCTTCAGCTTCACAGCGGATTTTGATGTGGTTTTCACTATTTATAATTTATTCCGGAAGATATATCAAATTCAAATTGATATCATTTATTTTTTCTTCACAAACAAAGCTTAAAAATTCGAAGTCACGTGAATGTGTGAACCTATTTATTTGCACTGTTTACTTGTGTAAACAAAACAAAGGGTTTTCGTTTTCGGAACAACTTAATAACTTCCTGACCAAATTAAACCATACAGCTCTGAATAAAACTTCAAATGCTACACCAAAGCCCACGATACATGGCAATAAGAATATATAATAAGCGGCCTCAAAAGATTAAAAATGAAACCAGCCTTGCTCCATTTAACAATAAATTAAAAACCTACCTTTTAAAAAATTGTTACTATTCAATTGAAGAATTTTTACATCAAAAATAAGTCTTAACCATTACACACATATTCTCGTACACAGACATTACACACACTTACACCACTACCTACATGACTTCCTATTTTAAATAAATTATTATGGCGATCTAATTATAAATGAAAAAAAAAGTTGATATAAAATGTATTTATATTATTATTGAATTATAAAAAAGTGTATAGATTATTATTTGAATGGGTAAAATTGAATAAGTAAATAAGTAATAATAAAAAGTGTATTATAAGTAGAAACTATAAGTAAGTAGTTTAATAAGTAGATTTGAATAAGTGAATTATTGAAATTATTTATGTAAAATCGTGACAATAGCATAAGTAGTTATTTTAATTTTATAATGTTGATTTAATAACCCTCAAATTTGCGATGCCTGGAAAAGGCCGCTAAGTTGTACGCTTAGTTTTCAAATAAATCTTTGACTTTGACTTTGTTTTTTTAGTTTTAGGTGATTTTAATATGAGTGGAATCACGTGGGCTTCATCTAATAACCTTTTCTTGGTCCTAGAGAGCCCCGCCACTAGTGATGAATGTTTATTCGCACTACTGATGAATGTTTATTTATACTGTAATATAACGATTATTGTTGAAGATCTCGGAAATAATCATGCCGACTGGGAGCTTTACTGGCGTGCGCCGCGGAAACCAATGGAGTTACATGAAAACAATGTCTTACGGAATTATTCCTCTTAAAAAGTTGATCTATTAAACTGTAGCAACGCTATATGTCTATCTGCATTTTTCATTTCTCTCTGCACCTAATTCTGAAGTCCACGCAGTCTAGTCGCGGGTAGAAGCTAGTGATATGTAAAATGCGACTGATTTGAAAATTTTGTATTATCTTTTCCATGTACCAACACATATTGTAGCTGTTTATTGTCCCTGAATAAAATAAAATAAAACTTGATTGTTCCAAATGCACACTAATTAGTACTAAATTTATTCCTTCCACAAAAAAGGAAATAGTATTTAGTTGATTCGAGGAGAATACATTCTCCTCGAATCAACTAAATACTATTTCCTTAAATTCTTAACGTCCAATAACTTGTTTCAGTCGCATTTTTGTGGAAGGAATAAATTTAGTACTAATTAGTGTGCATTTGGAACAATCAAGTTTTATTTTATTTTATTCAGGGACAATAAACAGCTACAATATGTGTTGGTACATGGAAAAGATAATACAAAATTGTACAATATTGCAGCCCACTACATTGTCCGCATATTAACAACGAAAATATGACATTGAGTGCCACTAGATAGGCAATAAATAATTACATCACAAATAATTAATAACATCATGCAAAATGAAATTCAAATTGATTGCTTGGCAACATAGTAATAATTAACACAAAAAAAAAAAAACAAATCTAGACTAGCTTACATTCCTAAAAAGCAGCTAAAGCTTAAGTTGTGCAGCATTACTAAAGAACTATTTGCTATTTTCCTTTGCATATAATTTACAACTTGGTAATTGAATGCATTTGTGTTAGGGTAAATCTTTTTCTAATTTTCCTTTTTGAAAGAAAGAAAAACAAAAAACATTTATTTAGCACAGACTAAAAGGCACACAATCCAATAAACGCAATCGCAACAAAACAACAACAACGCAATGTAAATTTTCTTTGGTCCCTGGCCCTGACATCAACCAATCGCAACCAATGGAAATGATTGTCAAAATGTTTAATGTATTGGATACGAGGGTTTTGGCTACTTTGTATGTCTGTATTTTAATTATGTTTATATTTGTTGAAATGTGCGTTTTGTTTGTGCAGAATAAACAATTTTTCTTTCTTTTCTCTTTCAATATACAACAGATAAAAAAATACAATGATTAGTTTGATTAGTTTTCCGTAGTATTTTCATTTAGATTCCGATTGATTTATGTCGAACTTTCATTTATCTGTCAGGGAACATTACAAACTGATACTCTAAAAACGTTACTACCATATAACGCTAAATGTCCCTGCCTTGCACCACATCACGGTACACCGACACAGGTTTTAATAGATAAGATTTACGAGCTCTCATCTGGTCAAGGGTTGAATGCGACGTAATTTGTCGCGCGGGGGAGGCCAGGGGGCGCAGCCGCCATGTTTGGCTAGCTTGGTAAAAAATGGTAATTGTTTACCGTGGTTTTTTAAGTTTTTTTTTTGATTTTCGTAGTAAAAAGATCGCTTAGGGTTCAACAGCAGTGATTTCGTCGGAGTGCTTTTTGTATTGTTTTGATAGTTCTTTTTTCTATTCATACACATTTTTACAAATATGTACCTACCAAAACTTTTTTTTTTTTTAATCTTTATTTATTAATGGAGGTTTGTTCATATTTGAAGATGTCACCCCCGTAAGAATAAACATGAAAATATACACATCACAACACTAAAATTAACTACATACAAATCATAGAGTTAACTTAAGGAGATCTATTCTTAATACCTATATGTGTAAGCCTATATAGCAACTTGGCTTTCTCCGAAAGAGGAAAAGACAAAATGCTATTACACCATCCAACATTGAAAGGGGACACTGCTTTTTGAATAACTAAGTATCTAAATGCTTCGTTGCGAACACACGCCATCAAGATGTGATATACGTCCTCTATAACATCACATTCGGCACAATTCGAAGAGTTGACTTTTCCCATCAGGAATCCAAACTTATTTAATGGAATGTGTCCTGAGCGAAGTCTAAAACTTGTCACAATATGGGAAGGTATGACACCTTCCCATATTGCATTTTTCAAACCAAGGGACTCGAGGCAAAGCTGGTTGCAAAGTTCTGTACCAAATTCCCTTGGTAAGTGATCTTTTGTCAAAATATTCAGACCACAATTTGGTGTTTTTACCTACAAAACTATCATCCCCAAGCAATTTCCCGAAAATACCTCCACGAAAACAAATTCCTTTTCTACCCGCAAAACATGTGGGTATTAATCAAAAATAGGTACACACCCCGGTCGATACTGCGTGACTGGCCGCAGTAAAACAATGCCCGCGTAAAAAAAACACCGTCGAAAAAAAAAACAAAACATTAAATTACACTGTAATAAGGCTCGGTATAAGGTAATCGACCCCCGAACCGACCAACTAGATACGCCACGTGGGAAATACGCAAAAAAGGTTCAATTGCTGCCCCAAAAATTAATTTTTGGATGATTAATTTTGTTTAAGTTTGACTTGAGCGTTCGGATTTTTTAACTTTTTTTGTGTAGATAATAATTTGATGAATTTACCCAAATAAATAAATCTACATACAACTTTGTTATACAAAATCAGACGGAAATGTTACGTTGTTGCTTGCTTATGGACCGGTCACCTGTGAAAAAAACTGGTAAACACATTTCATTGGATGGAGCACCTGAGTCATTACATTCAATATGTTTGATACAGCAAAATTTAATTCAAAAAATTACTAGTTCATTGTTACTTGTATTTTTAGAAAGGTAAATAAATAATCAATTTATGAAAGACATATTCAGCATTCAGTATACTAATATTTCCGCAATAAATGAGTCCATAGCTTCCGGAATTTAGTGCATTTAATCAAACCAAACGCAAAGATATTAAAAATCAAACACAACTTTATGGAAATTTAAAATTCTAATCAAAGAATCCTATGTTGCCAGTTTGAAAAAAAAGGAATAATTTCTTACAGCAGTTGGAGAGAACTCATTCTATTCAGAGTTATTGAAAAAGTTCCATTATTCAGTATCTGTGGAAAGGATTCCGTTGCCAGCTTTATAATAAAAAGATTCGTTATGGAACGAGTTAATAATGGAGTGGCAACCAAGCGCGGATTGTCCCAATTCTTTAGTTGCAAGGAATAAAGGATTCATGTGGTTTTCATCGGATGATGTTACAAAAAGTATTCTTAATAGGCAAATCCTATTAGATCATACTTTTTGCTTAACCTACGGGAAAACTATGGAAGAAAAGTTTTGAAACAATAATCCACATACTGGGCCCAACCAGTGTAAGTAACATAGATGTATATACCGCCGAAATTAAAAGCAGAAGAAAACATAATCCTATATCATTCGAACAATATAGGTAATGCTGCTGCTATGCATTTATTCAATTTCGGTATAAACTATTATCAAAATCTGATTGGACGAAAAGTCGTAAACAAGAACCCCACCAACCAACCAAACACCCAAGAAAATAACTATACGATTTAATAAGTAAGTAGTATTTGTATTCAAATTATATATTCCCATAACTATATCGAATATGATAGACCACCCAGTAGCCATTATTAACGAATTCAAACTAGCTCGAGATGGCACACGCACGTATTCACGGCTTCGCTGTCCTCCGGCACAGATAATATAATACTACGTAACCTCCGGTGAATGAATGATTGGCGATCGTGTGGGCTCGTGTACGGAACTAGCCGAAATTCCCTTTGATACGTGCCCGAAAAACCGACAACTCACCGATCGCTGCCATCATATAGCGAGCGTATATGATGATGGGCGACTACAGATGAGAAAGCGCTCCTTCCACACAATCTGGCTCGCGTGTCTATGATCGCCGATTGAGAAGAGGCACCATTAAGTGGGTGATAGACGTACGAACTTAAATATGCGGTTTTTAAGTTCGCAAACTTACTCGGCTCGACGTTGGTGACACACGCGTGAAGCTTGCTCACACTGTATCGCGATGTCGTCGACAGAGGAAGCTTTGTGTTATTTAGGAATTATATCATAATTATCACATTTTAAAAACCAATAAAAGAAGACGAAGTCGGTGAGTGTAGGTGAAGCACTCGCTTACAAAAAAAAAAAAAACAAATCACTAATTTTTTAAAGCAAAATAACCAAAAATTACATAAAATGTTAAATACCTCAACTCACAAGCGGTGCACCCACAGAATATCTTATAAACAAAATGGCGCGCTCGCGACTTGCGGATATGACAGACTTACGAGCCAAGGTGGGCTACAAGCATAATTTATTTAAAACATGTTGGATCGCCAACGAACTTACTCGGTGGTTTGAAAGTACGCGTACTTAGGGTGAAACACGAGCGAAAAAGGTCGCCGAGCCACAAGTACGCGTACTTGCTCGCACGTCTATCACCCACTTTATGTTCAATTTTTAATCCTAGACACTAATTTGACAGGTGCAAATGTCAAACTCCAAATTGAAAAAACGAACAGCAATCATTTGAAATGTCAAATTAGTCTCTGTGATTCAAAAACGAACTTTAGTTACTTATAGCGCCATATTATGTTATTAACTTTCAAATCTCTGTCTCTAGCTCTGAAAGAATGCTTAATTTGTCGTTCAAATTAAATTAATTAACCAAATAGGCCAGACAATACCATCTCTATTTGTGGAGCAATTTGACCGGTTCTCTCCAGTTACTAAACGTAATATTTAGTGTTACCCCGTAATACCCTTTACGTCCCATAATACTGTAATCTTGGCCCTCAACGGTGTATTAATAATTAAAAGAGGGTGAAATAATCATTTCGAGGGGTTTTTGTTTCAGGCATTATCTCCTAAGAAGGCTCTCAAGGCCTTTTGTGATGTAAAACCTCAATACAGCTTCGGCAGAATTAAGTATTAAAATTGCAACTCAACGTTGATTAATTTCTGAGATTATAACAGTGGCATTGTGGCTTCGTGATGAGCGTTTCCATAATTCAGGTTGTTTATGTTCATTTAAAATGGGGTTTAGGAAATCCGATTAAGGTTCTTGTTTACTTCTGAAATGATATACAAAAATAAAAGAGTTATGGTTCTGGCATCTCTGACATAAAAAGGAGATTGGACAATCATGTTTTCCAATGAGGATAAAAACAGTGCACTACACAACGAGTAAGAATTTGGCAGCTAGCTGTCACTATCCATATTTTTTTTTGTAATTAAGCCAATGGTGTACCTTTAGATGCGTTACCTGCGCTCAATAATAGCAAAGTAAATGCCAGGCGATTGCCTGATATTTACAATAATAATAATTATTATTACGTACGCGCCAATGAACATGCAGCAGCTAGTGACGTGACGAGCTTTCAGTTTTTAACCCCCATTAGATCACAACTAAGTTGCGAAAGCAGGGTATAAAACTAACCAAAAATTATTGAATAACGCCGCCATGTCTACATGACATAACATGACCACGCCTGTATTCCTCGAAGGGTTAGGCAGGGAAGTAAATAATAGTACATCCACATTTTGCCAGTTAAGTCCAATATAATAGGGAGTGAGCCATCAACCGGGGACATATCCAGACTCGGAGGCTACTACCGAGATTTTCTAGATGGAAAAACCCAATAACTCTTTGGCCGACTCGGGAATTGAACCCAGGACATACGCTCAGCAGTACCTAGCGCTTGCAACCACTACACCAACGAGGTAGTCAAAAGGGGCGACGCAGGAAAACTCATGCACCGCGTCTTATTATTTAAAATAGCAACACAAAAAAGAAACAAGTCCCATAATATATTTCTTCACTTATCCGTCATTTGACGTTGATGCGCTCCCGCAAACGGACGTCTCCCGCTAATGAAGTCCCGACATGCGTCAAGTGCACTTCTTACATCTCTTTCTTACTTTGAAGGAATGTCTTTTGCCCCTCTGTCGCGCAATATGCAAATCTTCAGCTCGCCAGTTTGATCCATCTGCATAATGAAGTGTTTTGTAAGATCGTTTGTCTTCTGTTGTTTTTGATGTGTTCTTTCTTCGGTATCATTTTCTTGATGAAACAAAGATTGCTTTGACAGTTCGTGAAAACAAAATAAAATTTCTAATGCAATAAGTAAAAAGCAGTTATTTTGACATTACTCTTCAATTTTATTTATTTGTATAGATAGTTCGTGTGACCTTTTGTATCAAAATGTTGTCCTTTTTTTTGCATATTATTGAAGTAAAATTTCTTTACGCACGCTTGACTTGGGGAATAAGCTGGTGAATGCGTGACGAGAGTGTTACGGAAAGTGTGATCAGGCGAGGCGAACGGAAGTTGTTTAAATTTTAAACATGGAACACACCGCGTCACCGCCGTGGGCCACCCCGCTTATTTTTTTAAATTCACACTGGCTGTTTATACACTCACAAGACCGCAGCATTTTTGAAGTAAAACTTATTTTGCTAGCGTTACGCGAACTGTGATTTCTGTTTTACTTCAGTCGTGTGGTCTAGAAAGCACTCGTTTTTTTCTATTGTTTATACTTGTGACATGTGCCGAATTAAAAATCTTTTATTTTTTATTCTTTCGTATAAATGTCTTATATTTAAGGATCAATTATGATATAACTAATTACCGTTTTCCTCATTGTTGCAGGATGGAGGAGACAGTGCGATCGCTGCTGCAATACAAGAGCCGCGTGGAAACTCTGAAGCAGGAGAAGGCGTCCTTATCATCAGCACTAGAGGTAGGAATCCCTCTTTATCTTCTTTTACATAAAGATTATCGCAGTCATGTATTGTAAGCTGGTATTCAGTTTTCGACAGCCACGATTCGGTTTTTGTACAATCGCAAATGTTACGCACCTGTACCTGCGTAGGTACTTCAAATCATCATTATCAGCATTTCAGCCGAAAGACGTCCACTGCTGGACATAGGCCTCCCCCAAAAAGGGGGCGATTTGCCGTAATCGCCACGCTTGGCAGGCGGGTTGGCGATCGCAGTATGGTTTTAAAAATGCATAGAGAACGCTGCTGCCCATTCTCTAGTAACTCCCTTAGTCGCCTTTTACGACACCCACGGGAAGAAATGGGATAGTGCTATTCTTTACGTCCGGCACCACACGGCCAGCATTTATAATATTAGTATGAATATATTATGTAAAACATACTGAAGTCCATATACCTATTTAATTAGTGTCCTATTGAATTTAGGAACAATCAGTCGTTGATAGAGAGGACCAAGTGTGCCAATGTAATAAATGTTCCAATATACACCAAAATCGATTCTTCGACCACAGCATTATGTGGCTAGACATCCAAACTTTACGGCTCCTATCGAGACGGTGTACCCACGTATATGAAACCATAAAATACGAATACAAACTTATCTTCATACTGCAAATTCCTGAGCAAATATCCTCTAAACTGTGGAATTAAAAATTCATGAAAGACCCCCGGATCTCCCATGTCCAGAGCAAAGTGGACCTTGCCTCCGCTGCACTGATATTAAAAAAGTTTTTTAGAAAGGTCATGTTAGAGTGGTTTTCTAATATAGACTTTTAAGAGGAATCAAATACAAATATTCAAAATATTTCATTATGGCTGGCTGCATTGTTCTCTCCCCCATTTTTCGATGAAAAGTTAGGGGAGAACGAGTAAGATGGACTCACAATGGACCCTACCAGCCGTAATGTTTGTTTCAGATCAGATTTCAACCGTAACCGTGTTTTTGTTTTGTTTATAAAAATACACATCCTACTAATATTATAAATGTGAAAAACATAACATAACATCACGCCTGTAATCCCCGAAGGGTTAGGCAGAGATGTACATATAATACACCCACATTTCGCAAGTTATGTTTAAGTCCCATGTAATAGGGGCGAGCCTATTGCTCACACAAATCCAGACTACGGGCTGCTGCTGAGAAATTCCTAATGGAAAACCCCAATAACACTTTGCCCGACCTAGGAATCGAACCCAGAACCTCATGCTCAGCTGTAGCGCTTGCGACCACTAGACCAACGTGGCAGCCAAAACAAAACGGCAAAACGGTAAAACTGAAAAAGAAACACAAAAATGACAAAAACGGCTATCACGCAAAAACGGCTGAATGCCGAATGGTTTTGCGTGATTGAGTAACAAACATAAAATTGTTACTCTCACGCAAAAATGCCTGAACGGATTTGGATGAAATTTGGCACACAGATAGTTTGTAACTCGGATTATCACTTACGATACTTTTTTGCGCCAACCCGCCTGCCAAGCGTGGCGATTATGCCAAATCCCCTCTTTGGGGAGGCCTATGTCCAGCAGTGGACGTCTTTTGGCTAAAATGATGATGATGATGATGATACTTTTTTGAAGTCCACGCAGACGAAGTCATGGGCAGAAGCTAGTAAATGTTCAATGAACACAAAGCAGCTGTGTAAAACACTCGACATTTTAAATAACTGTATCACGAAAGGCTCAATAAGGTTTTAAATCTTCATCGCAAATATTCATAAGGAACTCCTAAACCAAAACAACAATCGTTGATGACTTTTCTGCTAATAAGCAAAAACCATTTCAATGAGTTGCTTTTCTTAACTCTCACATATTTACTTCATTAACTTTACAGCTTTAAAACATTTTCACCTGAATTTTTCTGCTTAAAAATCCATTCAGTATCGTATTTATAAAAGAGTATAAAAAAACTTGGTATATTCCTGTTTCGTTACACCGTTGGTCATTGTGCGCTCCCCTTCTACGTCACAGCTATCCATTTTGAATGGCGGATGAGAATTTTGATTTTTCCATTTCCCGTCACTTTTTGAATGATATTCGTGCATTTCGTACCTGCTCACCATTGTGTAACAACCCCCATGCTTTAATATCGTCTTTTAACGTTTCATGGTACGGTCAGACACTGAAATGGGAGGAAATTTTTATATTTGCTGAAAATATGTGCGGAATCGCGTTTCATTTTATTTTCAGACACGTGTTCGATTGAATGAACAGAAAGGAATTTCCATATTTTGCTGTCTGTGAGATTCATTCGTTCATTCACATACGAGTAGTCTTTAACAGCGTCTAGTAATTTAAGAACCCAGTACTTAAGTAGCGTACATTGACGAATTCCCAACAGCTTACTTCGTCTCGTCTCCCGCTTTTAAAGTAAGAATAACAATAATTTATTTGTTCAAAAACATACAGACATTTAAATATTAAGGTGATACACTATAATACACTTTATTCTATGATCAGATATTGAACATCTGTGTCCGAACTAGATACAAAATATCTGTATTTCAGACATCAGCGCTTTGCCCCTGTTGTAGGCGACACTTAGTAATTAAACTTGGTTTGACCGCTTTATACATCTCATTATCATCATCATTTCAGACGAAAGACGTCCACTGCTGGACATAGACCTCCCCCAAAAGGGTAGCCATAACCGCCACGCTTGGCAGGCAGGTTGGCGATCGCAGTATGGTGTTAAAATGCATAAACGCAGCTGCCCATTCTCTAGTCGCCTTTTACGACACCCATGGGAAGAAATAGGATGGTGCTATTCTTTACGTCCAGCACCACACGGAGCACACATCTATATTACATTAAATCATAGAGATATAATAAAATAATCCTAACTGTTTATTGTAAATTGTTTGTTACACTTTCACGCTAAAACGGCTGAACGGATTCAAATGAAATTTGGCACATGGGTAGACCATGTTCTGTATTAGGACATGGGGTACTTTTCATCCTTGATTGCAGACGAAGTCGCGGGCAACAGCTAGTATTAAAATAAAAGGAAAAATGTAGGAGTAATCCTCTTACATAATATCCATTCCCACCCACATTGCACCGAAGTGCCACTTATCAAGAAACCCACTTGCACCACTAATTACGCAAAAACGTCTCATCCCCTCACAAACACGTTCCGTCCATAATCCCTCAAAGAACGTCCAGTTATGACCGACGCAAACCAGCCATAACCGGTTTGAGCCGCCTCGCCCCGCGGGGATCAAAGAATAATGATGAAAGTAAAGGGGACTCTTAAAGTGACAGGGATCTAGATGTATTGGTTTTTGTCGTTAATTAATTCGTCTATCTGGAGCGGTTATAATCCAAAAATGATCGCGTGTCCCCCTCTGGTCGATAAATGCTCTTTAATGTCGCTAAACGGCCGTCCTAACTGGGGACAAGCCTTGTTTGTTGTGGTTGTTTTCTTGCTAAACGCTTTTTGGTTTCCCAAATGGTATAATTTCGAGTGAAAGTACCTATAATGTACCTACTGAATACTAAAATAGAAATTCTAATTCTTATTATAATTTATGCGAGGCTACAATTAGAGAGCTGGAGTTCTAATACAGTCCAATTGTTTCCAGTTGGTAAATTGGTATTTCAGGACTGATCCAAACAGTCTAAACTAGAATAGTTTTGGGACCTAAGCACACTTTCGGAATGGTATCACTTCTAAGCCAATTAAGTAAAACACTATTCTAGTTTTAGTATCAAGTCCCAGGTTCGAAACCTAAACACATAAATGGGGAACAGAAACACAACTCACATCAAAACAATACCTCCTCCCTCTTCATTCGGAAAACTAAATTCTTATTGAAATAAACTAAATGATACTGTCTGAGAAAACCAAGAAACAAATGAATGCGATTAGTTTCAATACTTAATTTGCTTTTCACAATATTATTTTTTTTTTTAGGTTTTGCCAATCATTTTCCATTTTTATTTTTTCAGAAAAAAAACACATTTTACGGTTCACAAAACAATTTGCAAAGTAAAAATGGAACAATCCAGAAATAAGGGTATCGTTGGTGTCTGTACTAATGAAAAAAACCATTGTATCACAAACACCAGCGGCAGCGCCTTTCAAACTAGGTTACATTAAAAACAAAAAAAAATCGAACGTGCTACGTGATGAACTTGAAAACATATATAAAATAAACGGTAGAAGTAAAGTCAAAATAATAAAAAAAAACAATACATTATTATGGACCCAGTACCACAGCAAAATAGTGTAGGAGGGTTTGAATAACTTAGCTTAATTATCAGTTTTCTGAACTAAGTAAATCTAATATTACTATGTATGGGTTTCAAGAGCGCTGTCCTAATTTTTGAGACACGCTACATAATTATACAAGTAGTTGCAGCAGAATATTTACTTAATCTATGTTATTGCACATAGGCGTGATCCGAAATAAAACAACAAAGATATACCACCGAAGGTTTGATAGTGCTCCGCGAAGATTAAAGAGCTCACCCTCGTAATAACTGCTAAATGACGGACTGACAGACCCCTGATAGTTTAATATACTTTAAGTATCACATCCACACAGTCTTATGTCTACATGTGGCGTAGTGTTGGAACTTGTTCTTGCGAAAATGTAGCAGAAGATATGAGGAGTTCAGTTTCAAAACCCGCCAAAACGATATTTGAACAAAAACATTCTTTCGCTTGATTATGAAGCGCCATCATTCATTATTTCTCCTTGGTTTAAGAATTAATATCAAATCCCGCTAAAATCCTAACAAATCAGCTTACAAAAGTAACAGTTTGTTGCAAACACCGCTAAAAGAGTCCCGATGCGTTTCAAATTCAAAAGGTTTTTTACGTTTTACCGTTTTTTATTGAAAAGTGTTTTGGCTGGTTTTTAAACTGAACTCCTCTATGTATTGTATACCTTACAACTTTTTAATATTTCGCCTAAAGTTTAGGTTACTCAAATCATCATCTTAAAAGGGGCCGGATGCGTAGTTCATACAAACGTAATACCAAAATAATGTTTAAATCAAACATATTCTTAAGGTAGTGTGTATTTATTTCGATTGGATTGTTCCCAAATATATATTTTGAAAGAGGAATTTAAAATTTCTATAGAAAATTATTTTTCTCATAACTCTTGTTTAAATCAGTGTCCATTCAAAAGGAAACCCCTTATAGGATCACTTCGTTTTCCGTCTCTTTGTCTGTCTCTCAGTCTGTCAAGATCCTTTTTCTCAGGAACGCATGGAGGTATAAGTTGAAATTAACATCAAATCTAATCAAGTCTACGGTCCCTTCAGCTCTAAAAATCAAGCTTCTAAGTGAACGCAATAAAAAAATACAGTGATTTAAGCGACATATTTTGATACTCGCAAATAAATCAAAACCTATAGGGTACTTCCCGTTGACTTAGAATCATGAAAATTGGCAAGAAGCAAGGTCATACTGCACAAATAAAGGAAAAAGTGCGAAATTTGTTCAATTTTTTTTGCGATTGCAAACTTACATTTGCAGTTGGAAAATTGATCGTGGCGTATATCGATGTATGGGAAAACATGTTTTTCAACTACTATGTTAAGTTTGTTTTTGGGATAAATTCATCCCAACTACGGAACCCTTCAAAAATAAACTTTATTTTTAAATCAAAATCGAAACCTATTTATAAACCACTATAAATAGTTTCTGATTTAGATTTAAAACCACCATGCTGCTTACTAAAACGTCAACTAAAGCCCACTCAGGCATCAAAAAGGCACTTATAAAAAAGCATCTAATAGCTCTAAATATGACACAGGGTTGCCCTGTAGGGCGGACATGACGACAATAGAAAAATACAGTGAACAGTAATAAAGGTTGTAGAGTGATCACACACACGACTGTGTGTTTATGCTTTAATGTTAAACACACTGAAAAATTATGCGCGGCGCAAGAAATAAGAGGGTGGCGACAAAGAAAGTGTTTGCTTTAACAAAAATCTTGTTTAATGTGATGACGCATCTTGACTCCATACGAGCCTAACAAGATCTTGACTTCTGAAACTAGGAGAAGTTTGTTAAATTATCATAGTTCCGTCTACTAAGTAATGAATTAGTTTAATTATGGGTAGTTGTTTAATTTAACTCAAATGTTGGCCAGTTTAAGAATGATATAATGCTAACAAGTTGCTCGTTACCATCAACTTAAATTATTATTTGATATACAAAAGTGAAGAAGTAAAATCAAACATAGCCTCAAACTCAAACTCAAAGCATTTATTTCAATTAAACCATTTACAGGCACTTTTGAATTGTCAAGAAGTCGGTCAGTTACAAATGCATGTATGATGTAACAAAGACCGGTGATTATTCTGTAGGTACATGTCACATTGTCGATATAAATAAAATTAATTTGTTCTGGCAAATATGCTATCTTGTTTATAGTAAATAAATAAATAATGATTCCAAACATTTGCATATTTTTGCAGAGTCCCCACAGAGGCTTTGCCCCCACCACTTTCAGTATACCACTAGCCTAATCGCTACCTCTCAAAACTAACACCGCGACACCCACACACATATATACAAAGAAATCCCCCGCTGGAAGGACATTAAAAAGGCGGATAGCGGGAAATCGGCTATGCACAATAGCTGGGGTTTCCCGCTTTAAAAGGCCACCCCCTCTAAACAATAATTCAGCTACACCCCAGCGAAGTGCAAGGGCGCAGTTACTGAGGGCACTCGGATAGGGTTGCGGTTCAAAAATCGATAGTTTAAGCTGCCTAATAAATGAGTTGAGGCTTCATGGCTTTCCATGTAGATGTTTTCGTGGATATAGTTATGAAAATCCATACTTATACACTATCGGAATCCTAAATCCCACCCTGCACTTTTTGTATAGAAGTCTATAACTTTTTAAATGGTTGTGAATTCAAATTCGGAACAGTGACGAGACCAAAATGATAACCAATAAGTCGGCATCAAAACTGCATAAAACTTTTTATCCAACTACGGCGAAGCAAAAAGGATATGTATGTATGTATGTTCATATGTTCCCTCATATCTTCTAAACTCCTTATCATAATTTGACAACTGAGGTATCTTTGGAAGCGTCTTGATAGTCCGCTGCTGACGGCTATGTGACACATACACGTAATAGGCTGATTCTGCTATTAAGGCGACGATAACCGACTTTTAATCATTTTATACTGAAGATCACGTCTAAACGAGTAGTGTTAATGATTTGAAAAAAATATATGTTAAATTAGAGCATTTTCTCAATAATTTAATATGTGAACATTTTAGATTTTGTTTATATTGCATAGTGAAATTAATTTGTAAAGTTATGTCTAACGCGGATAAAAACTGTGAATGGCGCAAAGTCTACCAAGCGTATTTTTCTGAAACCTTAACATATTTAAAGATAATTTAATTATTGATCTTTTAGTATACGCGTTTTATTAAAATATCTTTTGTTTTGTGTATAATAAATTAATAATGTGTAAAATTGGGGACAGCGCTCCTTGATGGGCGAGTCCTATTACTGGCTAAACGTACGACGCGTTGCGTGAGCTCAGTACAGAACACGCAAGCTAACCACTCAAGGTCACTGGCATATATCTCTGTCTTAATATTAAACTAACATAAAGACATCTACATTATATCAAGTCGTAAAAGCCGTGAGAAGCAGAAGAAGGTCATTACTAAATTACTTAACATGATAATACGACTTTTAGTAACAGCCATTGATCTACATAAATAGCCATTAATCAAAGATAATAAAGTCCCACACATTAATAGAAAATAAATAACAACTAGTTGAACAGCAAGGCAACAATTACCTAGAGAAAGTTACCTATTCCTCGTGACTGTTCCACACTGTCTTGTGATTGGTGGATATTGCTATTACCGGCACGATTGCCGTTAATATAAGGTAATTAAGCTTTAACCTTACTTTCTACTAAGAAAAAGTATGGCATTTACTTACTCGTACATGGTATGTATCTTGTTGCCATTATCTGAGACCTGTTTTTAAATAGCAGTGCAATTTAAATTGTATACTTCTATACTAATGTTAATAGGGCGGGGCTTGTGGCTTATTAAAAACAGCCACACGGGTCGATAGATCAGGATAAGCTACGTTTGCCGCGGTTGGTCCGTGGTTGGGCATATTTACATGCCAAGACCCCTTCGTGCCTCGGAAAGCACGTTGAGCCGTTTGAAATCAAAATCAAAAGTCATTTATTCAAACTAGGCTGAGAATCAGCACTTTTCGAACGTCAAAAATTACATAAGACAGTCCCCCAAAAACGCCCACCCTTCACCACTTCCTAGTGCTTTAGCTGGGAAGAAGAAGTGGCGCAACAAACTTCGCAGTAGCACAGCTGTCTGTTCACATTTAAAACTTAATTTTCAATTTATACAAAAAAATGTAAAATAATTTGCCAGTGACAGTGTTACGGGTCGTCAGAAGCATGAAAGTCTGACAACCAGTTACCAAGGGGTATTGTAATACCCAGTAACTGGGTTCTGGAGGTCAGATAGGCAGTCGCTCCATGTAAAATATTGGTATTCAGTTGCATCCAACAGACTGGAAGCCGAGCCCAACCAAGTTGGGAAAATGCTAGGCAGATGAGACTTCGTATATTCATATTTTTCTCTTCTCGTTCTCCTGAAATAAGCAGTACCTTTGTACTAAAATTATAATTATGTCGTATCTCTCTGTATTTTACTATAACACATAAATAATACAATAAATAAATGATGATACTAATTACTAGCGGGTAATCTTCGGGGATTCTTCTTCCCATTTCTTCCCGTGGGTGTCGTAAAAGGCGACTAAGGGGCTTACTAGGGAATGGGCAGCAGCGTTCTCTATTGCAGTTTAACACCATACTGCGATCGCCAACCCGCCTGCCAAGCGTGGCGATTATGGCAAACCCCCTTGGGGGAGGCCTATGTCCAGCAGTGGACGTCTTTCGGCTGAAATTATTATGAATGATGATGAATCTTCGGAACTACAAATCGGACCGGGCACCGTCAGTAGGGACTGGACATCTCTTTTTTTTTTTTTTTTTTTTCCTTCTGGCTTCGCACGGTTTGGGCATTTAGCCAATGTCAAGTTTTAGTTCTTGTATAATATTGATGAAATGAATTATAAATGCATGATGATGATATCCCCGCCCACTCCCCTTGAGTTTCAGTAAAGATGTGGCACTTTACTGAGACCTCACGCGGACTTCTTGAGAGAACTTGAAGCGAAGTTGCACTGTTTTGTTTCATTTGCCTACACTAATGCACGTTCACAAACACTTAATGGTTAATAATCCACCATTATTACACATTAATATTCGGCTAAACACAAATTTTGGAAAATTAAACAAACTGCTGAACATGACGCTTCACTTTCCCGCCAAAAAGTCCGGTCATCTCTTGCTGCCAAGACTTATTATAATTTTTCAATTGTTTTTTTTTATTTTATCTTTTTATTACCTGCACGCCTTTTTAGTTTGTTCTCACATGCATAATTTCTACATGAATGATATTTTGTAACAATACTCGTATTATTTAAAAGCATTTCCGTGGAATTTATTGCCCGTTCTTCTCCATAGTAACCTACTCCACCACCACCACCACCACCACCACCACCACCACCACCACCACCAACCACCACCACCGCCATTTCTCTGACTGACCGACGACGCCTTGATAATTCAAAAGTGCCTGTAATTGGTTTATTTGAATTAAATGCTTTGAGTTTGAATTCGATTCCGAAAAATATCATTCACAAATGGGAAGCTACAGTAATGCCGAATTTCGTAGGATATATTTTATGTTAAAACAAGAAACACGCGGACGACACGATTTGAAGTCGCGGGCAAAAGCTATAATAGTACAAGATAATTCCCAAGCCTTTCAAAGATGCGGGCTTAAAGCCAGTCTATCAGTCTTTTAATTTGTAATATATTAAGGAACCTAGAATGAATTGTCTAAAATCATATAATGTACCCAAGATTTTGTAATATCTTGATTTAAAAAAGTGTCCTTGGAGTTTCTTGCCCGTTCTTCTCCATAGAGATCTACGTTTTGGAATGGCCGACTAGCTTTAACTTTCTAACTAACTGACCGACTCTTTGACAATTCAAATGTGCCTGTAATTGATTTAATGGAGATAAATTCTTTCCGTCTTATTACAGAACAAGATTCATATTTTGACAATGCTTAAACCAAGGAGCCAGTTTTTGTAATAAGAACGTAACTGTGATTGAAATACCGTTCTTTATACAAAACTGAATACTTGTTTGGTGCTAAGTTGTCAGTTTTGTATTAGAAACTTTACCGTAGATGGAATAAAGTTCAAAATTCAATAATGGCTCCATGGTTTAAACCTGGGTCTGAAGATAAACCTTGTTTTGTAATAATACGGTTTGAGTTTAAATATACCCGTAAACATAGACCTGATGAAATTGTTAATTCCTTGTCTGAAAAGAGGGGGAGCTATAGCTATGCTGGTGAAATGGCTAGAGATTTGAATGGTATATGGAGGAATTCATAATAATACGGAATAGGCTTTAGAAAAACCCAATGGATACTCCTTTTTACCTGATAAAATCTTGTAAATCGTGACTCAAACACAACCACAGATCCAAAATAACTACCCTTTAATACGTACCATAAAACATTGTATAAATTACACCATTTTAAAAATATAGTGCCTATCTGTATATCTGTGAACATAATTTTAAAATGGCTGCACCCCTACGCATCAGTCAGGGGTCTAGGGTGCACGCTGCCCCCCGGCGCCGCCCGCGCCACGAATTTACACTCACATACTAATTGTGTTTATCTGTTACCTGGTTATGTTGTTTGTAAACGGACGTTTTTGGGATTAGTGCGTAAATGTAGGGTTTAGGTATTAAATAAAGTGCGGTTATTTAGAATGTTATACTAAGAATTTATAATTATGTTGACGGGCAGAGAGAGTAATTCGATTCTGCTCTACGTCTCGTGGTTTCGATTTTATACGAAAAGAACAAAGCAGATCATTATTTCAAATTTTGGGTTAAATTACAAAAATCGCATAGTTTCGCAGTAAAAAATTATGACTGGGATAAAAAAAATATTACTATAATTAGATATTACTATTATTTTAATTAAAACATACTGAAAATTGTATTTTTCAAATTCGTATATCACAGTGCAACGAATAACCCTACAGATTTAGTGCAACAGTGAAAAGTGAAGAGTATAATTATTTTCCTCTAGCGGAATACATAACTTTTTGAAGTAAAATTTCTGTAGGCGCGTTGAGCCTTTTTTTGGTAGGGGGGTTCACGTCACCGACACGCCCGCGCCGACATGCTGTAGCAGCAGTAAGTGAAGTTAAATTGACCACGTGAAAAGTTTAATTTGTGTATAAATCAAATCATTTATTTGCATAACACAGGTTCAGATGATGTTACAAAAGGTTCTTATGGTACTCCGTATTATAACCATGCGAGGTGTGCAAATTTAATATATAGGAACATTATGACATAATTATTCTTAATCAGTTTTCTTATTAAATTACATTGTCATTGAAAATATACAATACATAGTCAATTTCGTTACACATTAAATTAAATCTGAACTAATAAATTATAACAGTAATGTCAAGCAAATCAATAATGTCATAGTACATATACTGTGCATTGTTTGAATTGTGTTTTAGATAATCATTATTTTGTTGAAGTGATAAGTTTTCACTTTTGTTGGCAGTCCCCATGATTGCTTATGATTTTTTTTTACCCCAACAAAATTTGTTGGGGTAAAATAAAAAAAACATAGGCAATCAAACTTAACAATCAAACAATACATTTAATGTATGATGGACGGTGAGTGATGTCCATTGTAGGGTCGAAATATAGTTCGTTTAGGTCTGACTATTTATATGACTTATTTTTTCTTCATTCGTAACGACGCACTATAGTTCATGGCATTGAAAAATATCCCAGGGTCCGTGGGCAATATCGTACTTTTGTGGTTCGAAGGAAGCAGCTGACTTTTTGCAGTTAAAACATTGAAGGGGTTGATACCTTTGACTGCACAAAGTCAACTGCTGTTCCGAGAATAACCCATGACAATATTTACTATAACTAAAGCAACAAAAAACCCTGAATTTCCCTTACAAATGTAATTTTATATCTCGTCCGTGACTACTAAAATGTTGTCTTAATGACACAGTTTGTTAGAAACGGCGCCATGTCGCCGGCGACTGGCGAATTAACTTATATAAAGAGAAAAAGAGGAAAATATCTGAAGATAAACAAAGTACACAAGTAGGTTGGGTTCATGCTCCATTTCCGAGATGACCCAGTAAATATGTGCATCTGTCAGGTATTTAGATAAAATGCTGTAGTTTTTTAGAGCTTTCGTTTGACGTAGGTATGTTAGTTCTTGTCGCTTGTTATCAGCTGTTCCCTACATTCACGCTGGTAGCACACCTATCACATCACACATCTTATTCGAGTAGCGGAACATGACGCGAGCCAGTTAAATAGCAGCGCAACATGACGCGAGCCAGTTAAATAGTAGCGGAACATGACGCGAGCCAGTTGAATTGAACTACTGCGGTTTTGCTGCTATGGTTTCAAAGCGGTGTGCTTTCAGCGTTATATTCTCATAACTCGTCAATTTAGAAAACAGTTGATTTATGTTTCGTGATTTCAGGTTTGGTCCCATAGTAAAAGTTGCTCATAATGACGAGAACAATGACCCTTAAGAGGTTGTGCGCTATTTGTATTACATCATGTTATCATAAATTTAGATATTAGTATCCACCAAAACCTCATAATAATTATCCTCTAATTAGAAACCCGCTCCGTTTGGTGCCGGACGTAAAGAATAGCTCCATCCCATTTCTTCCCGTGGGTGTCGGAAAAGGCGACTAAGGGACTAGAGAATGGGCAGCAGCGTTCTCTATGAATTTTTAAAACCATACTGCGATCGCCAACCCGCCTGCCAAGCGTGGCGATTATAGAAAATCCCCCCGTATTTGGGGGAGGCCTATATCCAGTAGTGGACGTCTTTCGGCTGAAATTATGAATTAGAAATCCATCGTTCCATAAACCCAGTAACCGCGGATACCTCAATCCGTAATATCAGCTAAAACTTACCACTAATTAGGCGCACCTAAACCAAAATACCAAAATAATGAACGTCCACTAAGGATCTGTAATATTCACTGAACGTTAAACCGCTGCATTTTAAACTGCAAGCTGGCAAGTTATTCATTACTGTTTCCGGGTAGGCAGAGGTTGAGGTATCTTTATAATTACGTTAGCGTAGGTACCTCCGGGCCCGCCATAGTTGTGCGCTAACTAAACCAATTAGTACGTGTCCGTTGGTGTGTACGTCACGATATTTTTGGAATGGTCATTGTTTAGCTAATCTGCTCCTTAAGGCGACGATAACCGAGTTTTGATGATTTTATACATTAAGATTTAAGATCACGTCTAAACGATTAGTGTTAATGATTTGAAAAAATATATGTTAAATTAGAGCATTTTCTCAATAACTTAATGTGTGAATATTTTAGATTATGTTTATATTACATAGTGAAATTAATTTGTAAAGTTATGTCTAACGCGGATAAAAAACTGAGAATTGCGCAAAATCTACCAAGCGTATTTTTCTGAAACCTTTACCAATTTAAAGATAATTTAATTATTGATCTTTTAGTATACGCGTTTTATTAAAATACCTTTTGGTTTGTGTATAATAAATTAATAATGCATCAAATTGGGGACAGCGCTCCTTGATAAGCGAGTCCTATTACTGGCTGAACGTACGACGCGTGGCGTGAGCTCAGCACAGAACACGCAAGCTAACCACTCAAGGTCACTGGCACATATCTCCGTCTTAAATCACACCTCATGACTGTTTAACGAGGGTGGGCGCTGATACCTATAATTACAAGATATTAAGTTATCTTACCATGTGGTGCCGGACGTAAAGAATAGCACCATCCTATTTCTTCCCGTAGGTGTCGTAAAAGGCGACTAAGGGACTTTCTAGAGAATGGGTAGCAGCGTTCTCTATACATTTTAACATCATACTTTTTTTTTTGGGTGGGAAATTATCAAATAACTTCTCCCGCTCTGTGCGGAGCGGGAGGGGTGTCAGACTTTTACTGACTAAAACCCACCCGTGTTCCTTCAAATGCCTGTGTGCCAAGGCCACGATATCCCTTTCGGACAGACTCGTAACCCTGGCAGGATTTTAACATCATACTGCGATCGCCAATCCGCCTGCTAAGCATGGCAAACACCCCCTTTGGGGGAGGCCTATGTCCAGCAAATATGATTCGTGACTGAATGACTTTTTCACGAAATCATGACATTGGGGAACAAATCTAACTCAGAGAGATGTATTCATGATTCTAATGATTATAATTCTGTAAATACATATCTGTTATAGTCGCGAATCATATTTTGATCAAGATAAAACTTGACAATGACCTGTAAATTGCAAAAAATGTAAGAAAAATTGAATTTCGCGGGCTACAGCTGCACTATAAATACCAAACATTGGAAGTTTCAGTGAACTTAATCTAGGCTACGGTTATTTTAAAACAGCCTTTCCCAAAGTGGGTGATAACGCCCCCTTGTGCCGCTGCAGGCCTAAATGGGGGCGGTAAGAGACCCAGAAAAAAAATGAGGGCGTTGTGGGTAATTTCATCCAGGAGGACTCTTAGACACCGACTGAGCTCTCGACTCTCGACTACGGCTTGTAAACATCTACTAATACTAATTAAGAGATTTCTCAAACTAACTCGGTTCGATATTTCTTTCCGCGTAGTTCATATATCTGTGCTGTTTTTAAATAAAAATCATGTCAATCGGTCGCTCCATCTCGAAAATGAAAGTAGTCATCATTCATCCTTCACATTAGTTTTTATATTAGAATCGATTACGTTTGTTTTATTTTGAATAAAAGATAGTCTGTCTGAATACTATAAAGTTGCGTTTCAATAATCATTCTCATTGGCAGGTGTAGCCCGTAAGAGTTAACTTGAGACCAGGAGCGCCGTTGTGTATTACCTACTGCGCTCAGGTCTCATGTTAACTCTTGCGGGTTATAGTAAGTCTCGTTTAGAATGAATGTTTAATCTCCGCTAATATATTATTATAATTCATTTAATTTGAAGTTATAGTGGTTTTTAAGTAGGTGAAAAAATGGGGGCGCTAAAAATAATGTATTCTCAAAGTGGGCAGTAGACAAAATAAGTTTGGGAACCCCTGTTTTAAAAGGTTTCTGAGGACCTATTAAAATAACCGTACGACAATGAAAACCCGACCAAGGTAGCTATTACAGGCACAGGATACCGAACTAACTCTGCGCATATTCTGCGATAAGATAATCCGACTAAATTGGAAACTGGCGCCATCTATTAACCAACCGATAGGATGTTATGAATTATTGATAGAATAATAAATGGTTGGCACACCAGTGACGGGGATAAGTTAGTCTATTTGGTCAAAACAAGTCAGTTTACGGATTTGAAATTATGGATGTATGTAAACAATATAATACCGGGTTTCCTTGTTCTACCACAGAAAGGCTAAAATACATCGACAGATCCCACATCACTCAACAAAAAAAGAAAATGGAAGGGGTAAAAATATCAGACACCCCGTCACTTTTTTGCATGTTACATCCGTCATTTTGCTTTTGTTCGTATAAAATGTAACCAATGCTTCCCGGACCATATTATCGAATCGATTGACACCTTATTCATCAAAATCGGATGAGTAGTTGCTACGGTGGTTAGTACAAACTTACATACATACATACATAGACTGCTCTAGGTCTAAACAGATCCCTTCTTTTTGGCTTCGCCTTAGTCGGGTAAAAAGGCATCCGAAAAAGGTTATCAGTTATTTACCTACAAGGTTATTTATGCATATATGTAGGTAAAGGCTAAGTTAAGCTTACTAACTACTTACTTACATCAAAATATCTCGTATTATGGTTGTCAAACTCTTGGTTTCTGAACCCCTGATTTAGAAGCCTTTTTCAAATTTTGATAACGTTGATCCCAGCAGTAGTCATAGGTACTTTTATTTCCTTCATTCCAGCAGTATATTACAAACTATTCTATACCCGATTAGTGAAAGCAACTGCAACAGTAACTTGTGCCCCCAACATTAGTGACGCGTGACCGAACAAACCTAATGATGTCTACACTGCAGGCCATGATTAATGACCGCCCGCTTTAATTCTAGTTATTGCCGTAAATGTAATCACTTCGCTGAAAGCCCCTGTCGTTCCATACGAAACAATGACTATTTTCGGCATCAACGCGATTCTGATTTCTAACCATCAATCTTATGATTCGCTAGTTTCACAAAACTATGATGTTACGTAATTGTTAATTAGTGGTTTTACTTGTCATGGTGGTATGGAAATAATTGGATAATTTAATTAGCTGAATTAATTAATGTGTTTATAGCTAGTCGCTCGTGTGTATTATGTTGTGATCAACGTGCAGAAAAACAAAAACGCTTTCTAATTATTATTTTGTGCTTCACATTCGAACTTTGAAAGGAGTGAATTAAAAAAAATAAAGAAAATAATAATAATAATATTACTTGCACAGGCATAACCAAGTAGCCAGGATTATTCACCAGCAACTTGCTTTGAAATGTAAACTTGTGGATTCTGAGGTACCGTATTACAAGTATGTGCCCGACAGCCGCCCCAGTTCTCTAAAAAGACCATGTCACGTTGTACTGGGATCGGTCTATCATCACTGACAGGACTATTGTCGCCAATAAGCCTGATATAGTGGTGATAGATCGATTAGCGCGCCGCGCAATGATTATCGATGTTACCATTCCACATGACGAGAACCTCGTGAAAGCTGAGAAAGAGAAACAAATTAAATATCTCGAGTTAGCACACGAGGTTGTTGACATGTGGAATATGAGCTCGGCTATCATTGTGCCGATTGTCGTATCGACCAATGGCCTGATGGCCGAGAGCCTCGATCAACATCTCTCGAGCAAGGGCCTGATTCAGAAGGCAGTACTCCTCGATACGGCTCGCATCGTGAGGAGGTTCCTATCTCTGGAGCCCTGCTCCCGCTACCGGCGGACAACTATTTTTTATATTTTTAAATGTGTTTATATACTTTTTTATATTCTAATATTTAAAAATATAATTTATAAGTAAATCATTAAATAAAGGAAATAATAATAAAATAAATAATTCAAGCCTAGCCTTTTCCCAACTAAGTTGGGGTCGGATTCCAGTTTAACCGGATCCAGGTGAATACCATTAGTTTACATGGAGCGACTGCTTATCTGACGTCACATCCCAGTTACTGGATACCACGATATCCCTTGGTTAGACTAGGCCATATGAATAATTAGTATGAATAAAACCACTTGAAGTAAAGTATTATTTTAGGTTACCTTATCCACTTACATAATACAAAGGAGATATTACAGGCAACACAAAGAAAACGACACTTGACGAATCGTGGCTGCTATGCAAAGGGTTGTGATTTATACTCAAACTTATGCTGTTATTACTAAACATAAAACTAAGGAAGGCGTAATAGCCAGCCGGTGATTGATATCATAAATCAGTTTTATAAATGGTCAGTTTTCTTGAACTGACGTGTAGTTTTTTTATTTTTAGATTCGATCTGAAAAAATACCTGACCCTTGAAAGTAATTAGTGGATTCTAGCTTTTTATTCCTAAAACGGAACCCTTATAGGATCACTCGTGTGTCTGTCTGTCGGTCTATCTGTCGGTCTGTCTGTTTGTCCGTCTATCACAGCCGATTTTCTCCGAATCTACTGAACCGATTAAGTTGAAATTTGGTACACATATGAATTTATGGGACCCATTCACGAACGCGTAACGTTTAATATATGAATTTTGAATAAGGGGTTCATATTATATGGTTAAAAAAAAACTTTCGCATACTGTCCCGTGTGTCATATCCAATTAAAGGACTTCTTACGAGGATTTCAAATATACAATCAAATATATCAAATTTACCATTTATCTCCGAAACTACAGGCCTAAAGTTTTGAAAAAAATACAGAGAATAGTTATAGATTACAGGACAACCTATTATTACACATACACAATCGTCTTTTTCACAGGCACATGTTTAAATGGCATCAACTCAAATAAAAGCCAATTAATAAACGGAGTCCTGTAACACTCCACGATTCGATGGGAAAGCAATCAAACAGGCTCTTCACTTTAATTACCTGATCTCGTGAAACATCTGCGGTTTCATTCGAAATTCAAAATATAAATTAAATTCACTAAATTAAGTGCGCAGACGGCAAAATGGCGGCGTTGGTTGGTAAATAATTAAATCATGAAATAAACGCATATTTGATTTGCCCGTCAATCACGCGGAATTTAAATTAAATCGTTTGAGTTGATATTATCGTATTCAAACGCTGCGGTTTCATTGTCTGTCTGTAGCTTTTTTTTTAAAGACATAATTAATTATATCAGCTGTTTCTGTTAGTGAAACACTAATTCCATTGATAAGGAACCTCTTTGGCCGAAATAAAACCTTTCTGCATTTTCAATCAAAAACAAATTTTTTTATCATTTGACAGTTGGACAGTTGTGCTTTAAAGTGGCCTCCATTGTGTGTTACAATCAAAATTAATTAGGTACTAAATATTGCTATATTGCCCAAAATGTGGTGACTATTCCATAAAAGCAGCATAAAAAGAGTTGAAGTTCAATTAAGTACCTATTTTATATTTTTGAAGGTATCCAATTAATTCATTTTAAATTTCGCATACTCGCATGTAAGTAAAACTCTATTTTCATTCGATTTTCATGCAAGTCATAAAACGGCAGAATGTCTAGACTTTTCCCACCTAAAACTGTGCAGTCATAATTATAAGCATGTCCAAATTGAAAGGCCTCGCATTCAAACCTAACCCTTTCATTGCTTATCAACCGCGTGTTGTTGCAGACACACAGACAAACAGATTCGTTGTCTCGCCCTCACTTGATGACTAATGGAAACCTCACACCGAACACCGGATTAATACTACTTTAATAATACACTTTATTGCTGGGGCATTACGATTCAAAGTCCTTTAAGTTGTGCAGACTTCGAGAATGGCAAATATCAGTAGAGCCGTGACTCGGAATAGAAATGCCCCTGACTGATGTCGTGTTTGAAGGCCAAGGGGACGGAGTGGGTCAATTTACACTGGTTTCGTTTGTTGTGAGAACTCCGGCTTAATTAAGAGTGTGAACGATGGTCCCTTTTCGGGGGTATTTTTTTAGTGAAGCAGTATGACGACAGGAGTGGCCCTGACGTTTTGATGAGTGAAACTGAAAAAATATTGCTGTGGGCGATAGAAAAGCTTGTTTTAGGGTTCCGTACCTCAAGAAGAAAAAACGGAACCCTTATAAGATCACTTCGTTGTCCGTCTGTCTGTTTGTCTGTCAAGACCATTTTTCTCAGGAACGCGTGTAGGTATCAAATTTAAATTAATATCAAATACGTAAGTCTATGGTCCCTTGGAGCTCTAAAAAAATCAAGCTTCTAAGTCAACACTATAAAAAATACGGCGATTTAAGGCTTCTACATACCGGGGCGACTTGTCGCGCGACGCGACACGACACAAAGGCACCGCTCGTCCCGCGACACGCGGGGCCTTTGTGCCGTGTCGCGTCGCGCGACAAGTCGCCCCGGTATGTAGAAGCCTTTAAGCGACATTATTGCGACATATTTCGATACTCGCAAATAAATCAAAACCTACAGGGTACTTCCCGTTGACCTAGAATCATGAAATTTGGCAAGAAGCAAGGTCCTACAGCACAATTATAGGAAAAAGTCCTTAAATTGTAATTTTGTAGTTTTATCACACAAAAAAAATGTTTTTTGCGATTACAAACTTATATTTGCAGTTGGAGAATTGACTGTGACGTATATCGATGTATGGGAGAACATGTTTTTCAAGTACAATGTTAAGTTTGTTTTTTGGATAAATTCATCATAACTACAGAACCCTTCATTGTGCGTGGTCTGGCTGGTTTTTCTCTTTTTCGGCCGTCAAGTTGTTATTACGCCTTATTTGTTAAGGGACAAACAACACGAAAACAAAATTTGAATAAACAAACTGACACAAAACAAATTAGAAATTACATTAGTACAAAAACAATTTTGTTTACTTCAAAAAAAGCCACCAATTGGGCGTCAATTCCCTCGCTTTTTTGCCCAACGTTGCCTTGACCGTCAGTGCTTGTTGCAGGCGTCTGCGGCGCACTATCAGAGCCAACTGTCCAGCGTAGGCTCTGAGAACGATCGGCTGCGCAGTCAACTGTCCACGTTATCAGCGGCGCAGGGCGCGGGCGACCAGGAGCGACGGCTTGACGATGTGGCGCAGCAGGTCGTGCGAGCTCTTCTGTCGCAGAAGGTGAGGATTTTAAGCAGTAATTTTGCAACTGCAACAATAGGTCTGTCCTTCTCACTCTTTCGGCACTGGCATAGACAGATATACGGTCAAGAAAGAGCAAGCACCTTACGTCGTTGTTCTTGCAAAAGGTTTTTGTAGCACTGTCACGGTCATTGTTACTTTCTTTCTTTGCACGAGCACTTTTTTTTGGGTGGGAAATTATCAAATAACTTCTCCCGCTCTGGGCGGAGCGGGAGGGCGTGTCAAACTTTTATTGATTAAAACCCACCGTGTTCCTTCAAATGCCTGTGTGCCAGGGCCACGATATCCCTTTCGGACAGGGTCGTAACCCTGGCAGGCATTGGCCCTTTCGGACCCCGTCAATTGGTGCTGACATCTCTTTGAGGCGCGCGTGGAACACAACGCGCCGTTGACCTGGGCCTGGTCCTTATCGGACGGCGAGCTACCCATCGCTCACCGTCCGCAAGCCCGCGCCTACGGTGGCCGGGAATCGGCCTGTGATTCCCGACGCCCGGGGCGTCTCCTGCGGCTACTAATGGCGTGAGGGCGCGAACCCTGCCCATATAATGTACCTAGACGTTTCTGATCCGACATTGTATTAAATTTCGTACATATCCTTATTCTGTAGAATCTATACAAATCTTTCAAGATATCGCCGTTGATATTTACAGGCCGTGCAATTTGTAAAAGCACTCGTTGATACCGGAAGTCGACGAGTCCTTTAAAAGATTAAAACAAAGAAACACAGTCGGCAATGTTAATCCACAAAAAAGGGAATGTCTACCGTAATCCCTCATGGCGTTAAGATGCATCCCGGAAATTGTTTTCTCATAATTATAGTCGCCCTTGTATCCGCGTCCGTGGATTATGTGGTGCCTACATTCGCACATAAATCGTACGAAATGGGACACTTCGGCCTTAGCTGGCACCGTAATAATTTCAGAAGGCCTGGCCCACTATAATCTGGGCATAATCTGTTCGATAATGCGACCGTTTGTGTTTAAATCCAGTTTGTGAATGTCCGCCATGTTGCTGTAGTTTTGGCGCCAACTTTCCTGACAAAGATGGCGCCGGTTGCAAGCGACGACCGCTTTTGATTGTTTTTCAAAGTTTGATGCTTCTGTTTTCACGTAACGCTGGAAAATGTTAATGACAAACTTTAGTCGTTAAATATTCATTCAGCGTGAAGTATTTTACTTTCGTTACCTAACATTTTTGATATGACTCTTCGTAAATATTGCTAGCTGTTAAAACCTAAGTGAAATGCTAAAATATCCATAAAACTTTGAAGAACAAATGGAGGAGAAATGAATTCTCTAATAAAATAATTTACTTCTACAATCAACCTTACTAAACTTGAAAGATTAAAGTCATAAAATAATTCCTAAATTGTTTTATCACTGAAAATGGTCAAGTTGGAGCTATAAACTTAATTTACGAGGAAACTTCGCTCACTTAATCTTCATCAGAATTCTAAATCTATTAGCTGCTCAGCCGTGTAAATTCTGAGATGACATTAGGGATATTATCAGGCAATTAACGTCATGTGGTGATTAGAAATGATGAATGCTTGTCTTCTTTGAGTTTATTGATAATATATGTAGGTAGGTGTATAGACAGACTCCTTCTGAAGTAATTAGAGGCTTCACTCTTCACATGATGAAAGACGACAGGGAAGATTATTAGTTTACGTAGGGGTAATTTTGAGTGAGTCGGTACTTGGAAAGAGATGATGACGGAATTACAATATTTCCAAAATAACGCAAATGTTTGTGTGTACATGCTGATAAAATTAATAACGTTGCTGATTAAATTCGTATATTATAGAAATGGTCGACGAATCACTTTGTATTTCAAAAATATCACAACACATAGGTGTTAATTAAAATGGAAACAAGATTTATAATTTAACTATAAAATCACAATCGACGAAATCTAATAACATGCCAAAACAAAAAATCAATTCCACTCCTTAAAATAATTAAATCAACTCTAATTAATACAGTAGCCTCCCAAATACATCTCAACATCTTATCGTCAAAGAAACTTATCTTCGTCCCCCTCGACATGACATTACTTACCGTTACATTTAAATCCTTTCTGACTAAATGAAAATCACTTAAAATTTATAACTCTACTTCATTAATATTATTTACGCTTTATTAAATTTATTAAAACTGTTGCAGAAGTTTATGAAAATGTTTAATTAAACTTGGTTTGTGCATTATGGTTCGCGAGGTACGCTGAATTTATAAGGTGGGAGGCACTGTAGCATTACACGTTGCAAAAATGCTGCAGTATGACAATTTCGTTGACGTTTGATCACCTTAGGACAGTGCATTCTTTTTAACATATACATTAGACTGAAAATCATATATATCAAATCATCACATACTACTGATTTAAAAAAAAGTTAATAAAAAAAACAAAAAGCCCGACTGCATAACATGAACTGAAAAGATGGAAACAAGATGAAAAGAAAACGAGTATCCTTTAAGTACCAAAAATAAATAAATGCAGTCGGAGGCATCTAAGATGTTACGAACGCCTTAAAATTTGCCTGCGATTGTATTTATTTATTTTTAAATGTAATATACCCTATGACACTCGCCCAATTAAGACGAATCTAACGACATATCATTCATCAAAATGGGTTCAGCCGTTTAGTAGTTACGAGGGAACATAGGGACAGATATACATACAAACATACAAGTCAAACACAACCCTCCTTTTTTGGCTTCGCCGCAGTCAGATAAAATAACAATCATGCTGTTATTTCGTAAGATAACTTGTCTACCAATGGAAAAGCATTGAATAGTTTACACGTGGTTTTTACAAGCATCAATTGAGATGCAGTTGAGAGACTAAGCCCCGTATTTAGAGCGTTACTCAGTACTCAAGCATTACTTAAGACTAGTTTCCACCAATCCAATGGCTTGAATCTAGTCTTAAGTAATGCTTGAGTACTGAGTGACGCTCTATAAATACGGGCCTAAGAGTTTCCCTTTTCGGGCAATTGTTTTTAAAACACAATCGTTACGGGTCGTCAGAGGCCCGACAGTCTGACAACCAGTCTTACCAAGGGGTATCGTATTACCCAGTAACTGAGTTGTGGAGGTCAGGTAGGCAGTCGCACCATTTAAAGGTGGCATCCGGTTAGAGGCTAGGTAGATTGGTTGTTTTTAGAAATAGCCCTGTTTCTATTAGGAACATGATATACCCAAAGGTTCCCTTAACTAAGCTGCCAGCAAAACTTCCTATTAGCTGCTCAAAGTTACAAACTAAATCTATCCTCTAAGTTATGAGCGCTCTAAACCCGTTAATTCTTCCTCAGCAAGGTCCGAGAGTGTCCCGAAACATCCTTATTTCGTACCCGAGTATTCGAGATCCCCTATAATTACCCCACTCGAATTTAATTTAGCTAATGAAGTATAATTAAAATGTGCGCGTTTATTTCGAAGACGTTTTGACGAGATCCTGTGAGGGGGGAGATTCGGTAAAGTTTTGTACGTTGATGTTGGGGAAGACGCGTAATAGATGTTTTTGGATTTCTAAAGTATTTTTGGTAAAGATGGGCGAGATTGGAAGGTCTGATTTAGGTTTGTAAAGCAACTCCATTAAACATTCTGGTTATTTCGTATTATATTAGTATCAGTGAGTAGGTACCTATTTAAATACGTAATTCTAAACAACTGCATTTATAATTTTTCATAAAGAGTTTTCAAAGATTGATTCAACTGAAACGATGAGATTCACAGTTTGTCGGCACGGTTGGCGCAGTGGTTAAGCGAATGACTGCTGCGCTGCGAGTCGCGGGTTCGATTCCCGCACGGAACAAATATTTGTATGACCTACAAGTAGTTGTTCCGGGTCTGGCTGTTTGTGTATGTGAGTTTAAATGTTTGTAAGCGCACCCACGATACAGGAGAAATTCCTAGTGTGGAGCAAAGTTAAAAAAAAAAAGAAAGTGATCCTATTAATCAATCCAAAAGTTTCGAGTGCACACACCCTATCCGCTCCGTACAGTGTGACTTCGTTCTTAGTTTCTGACCACATTTAATAACAACATATCGTTTTCTTTCCTCCAGAGCGTACGCGAAGAATTGGGATGCGCGCGCGCCCGTATCCGCGAGCTGGAGGCACAGAACCGCGCGTTGAGCGCTCTGCTGGTGCGGCAGCTGCGACCTCAGCCGCGGCCATCACCGGCCACGCCTCATACGCCTCATACGCCCCTTACGCCTCATACACCAAGGGACTTACAAGGTAAGGACGATCAGGAGGTCCATATTTCGTTGAGCGCTCTGATGATGCAGCAGCTGCGGCCTCAGCCGCGGCTCTCACCGGCCACACCGCATACGCCGATTTAGCGCAAGGTAAAGTTTTATAAAAATCCTACAACCTGTGAACTACAACGCCACATATATGCGAACTACGAAAGACCTGACCTCACACAAGTCCTGCATCGCGCAAGCAAAGTTATCCACTCGACTAGCATATATTTTTGGTTCTACAGCTGGATTCGTGTTCGTACCCTCAGGTATGACCTACTACGCGGAATTCGCCTTAAAGCAAGGAGTCGATTGATTAATGCGACAAAGCAAACAGCTAGAAAACGAAAGAAATGTGTATAAGATTGCAAGCTAACATAGAATGATACTAAAAATAAAATATTTAATTATAAGCGCGGACTAGAAATAGTCTCCCACTGCACGTCGAGACTGTGAAAAGAAGGCTTGCACTCTGTATGATGCTGTGCTATATATACTCACAGCATAGCGCTGATTTCAGGTCACCTAAAGTTACGAGCTTTCTTGTATTCAGCATTACACCAGTTTATGTAAATATAGACATTCATAGTCTTCAACATCCTTATACTTGTTTAAGACGAGACATGTCATCATTTTCGAGTCTATAAATGCATATATTTCCAAAATTCCAGTGCACTTGGTAGACGTCGGTTCCTGCGGGTCTCTGGTGTCGTTCAGAGACTCCCCACCTCCAGCGCCGCCCGTGCCTCACCCACACCCTCTCAGCCACGACGACAAGCGGCGCCATCAGATACTGGCTGACATCTGGACCGAATTAAAGGTACAGTGACCAAACTAAGTTTTATCTCAAGTAAGAAGAAGTAAGTGCAACAAGAGTGCAGCGCAAGTTGTAACAAGAATACAGAAATGAGTAGCCAAAGTAAGCAGTTCATCCGAGGCAAAAGTTTTTAGTTTCAACCGCCTTAACGGAAATCATTATCATTTCAGCATGATGACGTCTACTGCTGCACAATATGGTTTCCCCAAATTTAATCCAAACTGAAATGTTGCTATAATATTATTATAACAAAATGTTGCATCAATAGTAAGTTTTTAATTCTTTGATGTTATCATTCTCTCTAACAAATGTATCGTTAATAGCTTAAAAAAAAATCAAGTATAAAGTAAAGTAAAATAATTTAGATTTTATTTAATTAAGCCTTTAAGATGGATGCTCTTGTCATTCGCTTCTTTCAATTCGTAGGATTTTCTTCTAAATTATGTAAAAAAAAAAAAAAATGGTTTTAAACATGCGTTCGTTTTCATACACCGATATCATTTCGTGGACAATAGTGTGGTTTATACGTTTATTCGACTGTACTAAAACGACTTTTTGTAAATGCTGTAATGTATAACTGTTTTTTGTCCCAAATAAATAAAATAAAATTACAATCGGGGAAAAATGTAATTCTAACTGTAATGTAGACAACAAACCCATATCAAAACATTCCTCTCATCTTCCAGGGTCTGGAGGTGACTCCTGCGAACCTGGCCCGCGCGCTGTCCGCGGTGGACCCGACGCTGTGGGCGCCGCCGGCCCGGCCGCACACGCTCAGCCTCAGCATGCCGCAGCCCACCACCGACCCTGTCAGAGGTAATTAACCTAACACCAATGGAATTACAGTTTTTAATAAATGGTAATTTCATTGGTCAAACTTAATATCTCACTTTCGGTTGCTGAAAGTGAGATATGCAGTTTGACCAAATTCTTGGTCTTTGACCTAATGTCATATCTCTCGTGTTAGCTGTTATAAATATGATTACTTGACCAAAGTCACAACAACCAATTTTATCGCTCTCATGAGATTTCACAGATTAAATTACAAACGCTGACTCCAACTTCACTGTTAATATCATCTTCTGAATTCGATTGTAGGCATCTATATATCATCATAATTAGCGATTGACCGCCGCACATCAATGATTGTAGAAACCAAAAGCTAATCTTCGATCAATCGAGCTATTCCATCCAATTTATATCTGCCTATTTAGATTTATTTGAGCTCTAACGCGTAATTCTATAATTCCAGGGGCAAGTGGAGAAAAAGTAACAGAAGAAGAAAGTGGCGAGGTCGGAGAAGCAGGCGCCGAATCCCCTGAGAGTGGCGCCAAGGACGAAGGCTACTCCACCATGTCTAGCGACGTGCAAGCCGACGCCTCCAGACAGAGTGACCACGCGGCCGATAGAGCCCTGCCAGACCTCAACGAGGCATCAGATGAAACAGACAACCAAACCATCGTCTCCATAAACCCTAGAGAATCTCGAAGACACGCAAGACTCCTAGCAACGGATGCAGACTACATCTACTTCCCAATAGGAGTGGCATTCGCTGGCGTCAGAGGCAGCTACCCTCCCTCACGACCAGTGCTGCCTTTCCAGCATGTAGTGCGCAGCTTCTCAGATTCTCATCTGTGTTTAAAGCTTATCGCTGGAACAACTTGCCCCACCAGCTGTCTAGACACCCCTACGCCTAGCTCTGGTGTTTTAGTACTAGATCTGAAACCTGCCCCCGAAAGGCCGCTGAGGAGAGCGGCTATCGCATCTACAACAAGCTCTGAAAGGGTATCGTGGGGTAGCACACTAGATGATCGAGCTGATGGCTCTCAATACGATGCTGATTACGTCCAACATTGGCTAGAACTAGATGATGCAAGATCAGCGTTACAACAAAGACATAGGGATCTAGCCGATTTAGAATACGATAGAGCTGAACTGGAAGACTGGAGCTTATCACTATCCTGCGAAGATCTCGGGGACAGGCAGTCTCCCTTTGCCGAAATAACAACGCCTGGCCAAATATCCTTGTCAACGTTACCCAGCATCAGGGAAGATGATGCGTTAGAATTAGAAGAAGATGTCGGTGATTGTCTTTGGAATGATTGTGGATTTGCAACGATAGAAATAGATGAATGCAGAATACAAGATGATCCTGATACGTCGGAAAAAAGGTGGGACTGCAATGGCACACATTCACCCGGTGGTTCGTGGTCGAGTGCATCTGACGCGCCTGATAAAAGATCTAGTACAGCACTGAGTGAAGACGGTGACTGTGCAAATGTCGGCCTAGATTTCACAAGAGATTTCTATCGTCTCGTTAAATATGAAAGCACAAAGAGCTTAGCATCAAATTCGTCCAGAGGTATTCCTGCGCAGGATACGAGCAGTCATTTACGAATCCACGATGTTCAAGCAATGGCTTTGCAGGACAGAGAGGTGGCGTTGCAGAACGTCCTGCATTTTATTGCTGAGCAGCAGAAATATTGTAGGGATAGGGAAGAGTCCGATTCTGTGTCGTCGCGGCCCCTATCGGAGATAAGGGAGTTACCTCCTCCGTATGCCACGGCGGATTTCGACGATGATTCGGTTGGTCCTCGTAGTGAAGTGTCAGAAGACAGACAGAGACCTGACTCCTTCGGCAGCTTTTCTGAAAACGATTCTTGTGAAGTCCTCCACGGCGACCGGCCTAGGGTTGCCTTCTGTGATACTGTATCCGAGCCACGGTCCACGCCGAGATTCATCGAACGCGAAGACCCTTACACTGAATCTGAAGATTTCTTCGACGAATTTTCCAGAGTTGAAAACGCAGAGAACGAAATAGATGAGAGGCATCTCATAAAAGTGCAGAGAAAGAATGAAATTAATAAAAGCATTGATGTGATTGAAACCCTCGAAGTTGAAGAGCAGTCTTTTGCTCCTGTGAAGGAAGAAAAGCCGAGTGATATCGAATCTAGTCGAAGTTTAGAGCACAATTCAGCACTGAAAGAGAATACTGTGAATATAATGTTGAACAAGCAATCACCGCTTGAAAGGGAAGTAGAACCTTGTCTAACGAAATCGTCTAGCTTTCCGTACACCAGCAACGGCGAGATATCCTTAGTCGAAGAGGTTTTAAGCGCTTGTCGAAGAAGCACAGGGGCTTTAGTTCCTGTCCCTGAAGAGGAAGAAGGCTCGTCCCCAGAGACTGGTTCCCCACAAATGACTGAATCCAATACAACTAGCACGTCTACGGCTGAAACTGTGATAGTAAGTAATAAGAGCGATGCAATTAAAGATGGGAAACTGAGGGAGAGAAGCCGGATTCCAACGCTAATGGGAGGGAAGAGGCCACCATCTTCGCCGAGCAGGAACAGGTCGAAGATTCCCGTGGTGGATAGGAATAAGCCCGGGACTGCGCAAGCGTCGGTCCCGGAACCGATCATTGTGAAGCAAGAACATACGTTGAGTTTTCATGAGGCTGCAACTTCGAAAGATGTTATTGAGGAACTCAATAGGTGAGTGTTCGTTTGTGTAGGTAATCCTCATTATAATACTTTAGAGATCTTCGAAAATGAACACGTAAGCAGGGCCTGGATATGCTAGTTAAATTATTGGCTTTGATGACGCTATAATATTTTTGTTTTGACGATATTAATTTTATCAAAACAAAGATACGAACGACCCATTAAAACGTTGCCAAACTGATTACGATAAGTATTTGCAAATCACTATCGAACGTATGTAAGTAAGTGACTTTTATATCCTTGAATTAAGATTTAAATTGCAATACTTTTGTGATATCCAAGACCTATTACGCTCTTTTCGTATATCGCAAAAGATAAGTAATATCTAATATTGTGCATAATTAAGATAGATATTTGACAAATATGAAAATTAATACTAGAAAATTAAAAAAAAAAATTACTCAGTTTTAAAAGAAGAATCATTTTCGTGTTAACATTTATTATTCACTAGTTATTTTCGTGGTATGTGTCCAAATCGTACTTTTTTATATACTTACCTTCATTTAGGTCAATACCAGCTGTTTTATTTTTATCAGTTCTTGTGTTATCAATTTATCATAGTTTTATCTTCTTGAAAATTAATAATAACTTGTTGGCTTTTGTTTCAGAATGATTCGTCAAAGCGAGGGCGCTACGGGCGCGGCGGAGGGGAAGACTGAGGAGCGGGGGGACAAGTCGCACACACACAAGGACAGTGCGTTGTGGGCGCCCACCGGCTGGGTGCATGTGGAGAAGGATATCGATTTTAGTGATCCCAAGGTAACTAATATTGTTGATTTTGTTGGAGAAGGAGGTAGGACAGTAGGGGAAGATTAAACGTGGTTATAACAAGAGAATGAATGTGTGTGATAAATTAGATATCATCATAGATAGAAAATGAGTTGGTAAGTACTTAAGTATGTTTTTCATTGGTTTCTTTTGTTTGTTGTATTTTTTTTTGTGTAAACCGATGTTTGAGACAAGAACAAATTTTTTTTGTTTTATTTTTTTTCCCCTTGTCCTAAGGTTCATCAATAGAATGAACCCTAATCTTATTACAATCTAGCCTTTTAAATAGACTAATAAGTAATTAAATTATAACCTAAACTACTAAATTGTCTTTACTAAGAATGTGTCCAATAGCACTTTTCTTATTGTCTCTATTAAGGCGAATACACTTCATTCTTGTGTTTGTTTGGCACTTTTGTACTTTACACTATTCACTAACACTAAACACTAACTCGAACGGTTTTGTTCTTTTTAGTCTTCTTACTATATTTGTGTGATCGAGAAGCTGGATTGCTTCGACGTTCACATGCTGATGAAGCCTCTTTTCGTGAGCTTCTGCAAATTTCTGAATCACTTTATCGATGAACTCAACTTTTAGATCCCGATGGAGGTCATCATTTCGTATGTACCAAGGTGCATTTACAATTTCCCTTAGCACTTTGTTCTGGAATCGTTGTATAGTTAATATATTGGTCTGTTTGGTGCAGCCCCACAGCTGGATACCATAAGTCCAAACTGGCATCAGGACTTGTCTGTATAGCAATAATTTGTTTTGCACGGACAGCATGGAGTTTCTTCCAAGCAGCCAATACATTCTTTTGAATCGGTGGTCGAGTTCATCTTTTTTCTTCTTAACGTGGGCTTTCCAGCGTAACTTTGCGTCAAGGGTCATCCCGAGATACTTAGCTGTATTCTCGTATGGTACTAGTTTATTGTTAATGTAAACTGGAGAATACTGATGTTTTTTGTTGGAAAAGTCTATGTGAACAGATTTGGATTCATTTAGTTTAATCTTCCATTTTTTGGTCCAGTTATAAACTTGATTTACAGCCATTTGGACCTTTTCCACTGCTTCTTCGTGGCTGTTACCCACAGCCATTACGGCTGTATCATCAGCAAAGGTCCCAATCGTGTTTTGCTCTAATTCAGGAATATCGCAAGTGTATAGTAGGTACAGGATCGGACCTAATACACTTCCTTGCGGTATGCCAGCATTAATTTGTTTCAGTTCTGAGTAGGCGTCTTCTTGTCTTATTCTAAAGGCTCTGTTCAGAATGTAGGATTCTAATATATCTGCAAACTGCTTTGGTAACAGACTTTTCAATTTATTTATAAGGCCTTCATGCCATACTTTGTCAAACGCTTGTGCCACGTCTAAGAATACAGTAGCACATACTTTCTTGTCTTCAAGGGCGTTTTCTATTACATTTGTGATCCTATGCACTTGATCGATGGTAGAGTGTTTTTCTCGAAAACCAAATTGGTGCTCTGGTATGATGTTTTTATTATCTATTATTGGATTAAGCTGTTTGAGTAACAGCTTTTCAAACAGCTTGGACATGATTGGTAGTAAGGAAATGGGCCTATATGATGATGTTTCGTGAGCCGGTTTTCCTGGCTTGGCTATCATTATTACTTCAGCCACCTTCCATACGTCTGGTACAAATTTTAGCCTTAGTGCAGCATTGATAAGGGTTGTTAACTTAACCAGACCTTTTCTTGGTAGGTTATGTAGTATTTCTCCTGTTATTAAATCGTAACCTGGTGATTTTCGTGTACTTATATTACGTTTTATTTCTCGTGCAACTTCTCTCGGTGTTACTAGTTTTATAGTTACTTCATTTTCAGATGTCACCATATTAGCCAAAGTGTGATCTTCAATGAGTTCCTCGTCGGTTGGTTGAAATATATTTTCTAGATGCTCTCCAAACCTCTTAGCTTTTTGCTCATTAGTAATGGGCCAATGCCCGTTTTCACACTTAATAGGTGGGACTTGGGTAACCGGCCTTTTTAGGTACTTAGTAGCTTTCCATAAGGAATAGTCTGTCTTTTGGTTGTTACTTAGATTCTGGATATAGGTGTTGGTTGCTTCGTCTTTAAAGTTCTGGATAAGTCTTCTTATTTTTTTCAGGTTATTGAGTTTTCGTTTATCATCAGGGCACCTAGATTGATGCCATGTTTTTCTCTGACTTCTTTTTTCCATAATGAGCTGCTTGATTCTGAAGGGGTATGTATTTCCCTTCGTCCTCTTGTTGAAGTCAGGTGTATTTTCCCACGCTGCTTGCTGGATGTGCATTATGAAATTCTCTACTTCAATGTTTAGGTTTTCGGGTGTTTTTAATGGGACTTTAAGGTCTATTTGATCATTCAATCTGATCTTGAAGCCCTCCCATTCTGTACACTTATTGACAAGAGTGGGACTATTGTCTTTAAACAAAATGGTCTCACTAGATTCTAAATAAATTGCAGAGTGATCAGAGTTCATGTCATAGCTTTGTTCCAATTTTATATAACCGGTTGCTATATCCTTGGTTACGAAAAAATCTATTAAGTCCGGGATTTTATTTGGATCTGTTGGCCAATAGGTGGGCTTTCCAGTTGACATGACATCACATTTCAGCTCTTTTATGGCACTAAGTAGTTCTTTGCCTTTCGTAGTTGTTAGTCTGGAGCCCCAATACGTATTTTTAGCATTGAAGTCACCTCCTAAGATGAATCTACTTCCAAGGCGGGTTAGAAAGCTCATAAAGTGGTCTTTTTTTATCGTATACCGTGGTGGACAGTAGATGGCAGATACTGTAACAGGATATTTTTTGGTTTGTAGACAAATAGCGACTGCTTGGATCTCTTTCTCTTCGTATTTAAACTCTTCATAGTGCTGAAGGTTTTCTTTTACAATAATTGCACTACCGCCTCTTGCAGAATTGTCTGGGTGTAGTGCATGGTATACTTTGTACCCTTTAAACTTAATGTGAGATTGCTTTGTGAAGTGAGTTTCTGATATCAGGCACACATAAATTTTTTCTATGTCTAATATTACTTGCAACTCATTCTGATGTTTTTGTAACCCATTTGAGTTCCACGCCATAAGTTTCACTGTAGTATTCATTTTTTTGGCTTAGAAGTAGCAGCTTTGTTGCTATTTTCAATTTTTTTCAATCTCTCGTCAAATGATGACATGAACTTTAAGATTTCATTTAACTTTTTGTCACTGTCCATATCAGCCAAAGGCGTCTTCGCTATGCCGCTTGTAGCTACTTTGGCATAAGAGACGTTTTTAGCTGTAGTTTTTATTGTGCTTTGACTTCCTTTATACTGGCTGGTGATTTCAACTCTTCCAGTAGGTGTGTTTTGTTGAGGGGTTGTATTATTGCCTTTCGATTTATTGTTTCGAATCTGCTGTATTTCTTTAGCTACGATACATCCCCTGTAGTTCGCCGGATGTGGAGCTCCACAATGGACACACTTTGGCTTTTCTTCTTTTGATTTTCTGCAATCCTTAGTGAGATGTTTACCTGTGCACTTTACACACCTCGGTTCTTTGGAGCAGTACTTTTGAGTATGGCCGTACGCCTGGCATCTTTTACACTGAGGTACTAGTTTTGTGGATTTCAGCGGTTGTATTTCCACATTACATCCCAACACAGTTTTTATGCTATATATTTTGCTAGTTTCTTCATCATTTGAAAATGCTAGCATGAACATATTGAGTGGCTCTTTGGTTTTCCAACTCAATTTGTTGACTGCTTCTAGTATTTTGTAGCCTTTGCCACGCAAGTCTTCAACTATTCTCTCCGGAATACATGAGAAATGCAATTTTATTGCCATTACTCTAATTGGTCTCTCTTGCTTGTTCTCATAGGAGTGCCAAAGGCAGTTGTTGAGTGAGAGAGCCTTTGTTATTGCCCTGTACGAATCTTCGTTTTTGGCATTTACTTTAACTGTATCACCGTTCATCATTTTGATACTAAACGCGTCAGCTGATTGACTCTCAGATAAAAAATCATAAAATTTCTGGTAGTTCTGAATACCATCTACTACAATAGGTGGTGGCAAAGGAGTTTTAATTGTTTTTTCCTTACCTTTATTCTCTTCATTTCCGTGTTCATTCAGATTGGGTTGGGCGGGAGAGGTGTTCAATCTTCTTTTCTTCCTGCTTTTTTGCCGTATCCATCCTGTTTCTCGAGCTAGTTCTTCTTCGTCCGTGGCATATTCAACACGCGGAGGAGAAGTCTCAGTGGCGGTTGTAGTAGCTGATTTCGGTGGGTTTTCCGCTTGAAGTTTCAGCTGTTGCTGTAGGTTTTTTATTTGACTTTTTAAGTCATTTAGGTTTTTTTGCAGCTCTTCACGCTGTTTTTGTTCTTCACAAAGGTGCTTGTACAACAGATGTTCAATTTCTGTTTTTAAGTTTACGCTAATAATGTTCGGTGATGGCTTTTCCGAACCCATTATAGAAGTTAGCGAGTATTAACTTCGCCTTAACAATAATATTCGCTGACAGCCGTCAGCATTACGCAATAACTAGGTCATTGCGGTGCAGCCGACTCGACGGCGTTGTTTTGATGCGTAGGCACTTTTACACTGTGGTACGGGCGCGATCGCATATAACACAACTACTCTCATCAAAAATTGAACGTAAATGACTCAGATGGAAGGAGGAAATTAGTTTTACGCCGTATGGCAATTTTTACTTTATAATTCTGAGTAGATTTTTCCAGTCTGGAATAACCTTTTGTTTTATATTTTGTTAATGTCATATATATATTTTTTTAAACGTTGCCCCTCATCAGGAATTTCTCCTGTACTGTGGGTGCGTTTACAAACATTTAAACACAGCCAGACCCGGAACAACTACTTGTAGGTCATAAAAATATTTGTTCCGTGCGGGAATCGAGCCCGCGACACGCCTGCGCCAACCGTGCCGTCAATATATATTGATGAACTTTAAGGGAACAAGCCCCGTTTTCAAACACAAATCTGAAAGCCAAAAATTGGTACTGTATCTACTTATTCTCTCGATTCTATATTCAAAACTGGCCAAGTACACAGTCGCTGAAAACCAGCGCTGCCGCTGGGACTCTTATCCCGCAGCATTATGCTAAGCGATTGCCGTTTGGCGTGAAAGTGATGCATATTTTCCCCCAACTTGTTCTTTGGCGGTGTTATACCCCGTGTCTCGTTAAGCACGTGCGCACGTTAAGCCGTTGGCCCGATCTCTCTCCTGTCAAAAAATCGATCTGGAGGACTATTATTATTATTATTAAAGACTTTATCAACCTGTTCCAGGCCCGAGCCAACTTACTAGACGTGATGCTAGCGTCGAGCGACTCGTCGCCGTCGTCGTGCGGCTCCTCGCCCGCGGAGCCGCCGCCGCCGTACTCGCGGCTACATCGACTGCACCGGTCTAGGAGGCAGAAGACAGGTGAATATGGGAACTGTTTGTAATACAAGTTGTCAAGGTAACGTACATGGTCAAATTAAATAAAATTTGCGAAACTTAAAAAGTCAGACCATTAAAAGGTAGGTACTGATGAACGTCAAAAATTACTAGAAAAAAAGAAGACTTCATTCTAGTTGCCCCTTCTGAAAAGTAGTTTTGTATGGAGAAGAAACTACAAAATAACTCTCTAAAAAAATGGTCTTGCAATGTGAAGACGATGTGCCTAGAATGCAATTAAGCAGCAGTATTTGCAAATTAAGCACTAACAGATCAGCTCACATACGAGAAAGGTATGTGAGCTGATATTTACAAATTGAACAGACCTGTCTTGTTTTAACGTCAGATAAGTCCCATCACGAAAAGTTTCGCTAGTTAATTTTAATTTGACCCTGTAGAGATAGAACTGGGATGGACTTTTGCAATGTCAATATCTTGCAAATCAGATATAAATGTAAAGCTGTTGCTATGTCGAATTACGTGTTTAATTATTACCAAATAATGAAGTCAGTTTATAGAATTGACAGCCAAAATTCAGTCCCAGAAAGACAAATGGCTGATTCATAAAACGATCCCTATTTTGAAATTGTTTTCTGGCCTAAGGTCATCTATGAAGCGAGTGGACAATTTTGTAACTCAACTGCTGCCCTCAAAAAACCTTCACGCAATCCCGCGATCGGCCATTTTGTCTTCAACTATATTGTTACTTATTGTCTCTGGTACAAATTGACCAATTTGGATTTATAAGTTTTCTATATTTTTATGTTTTTTAAAGCTTGATTTACACAGTGTGATTTAATTGCCTGTGGCATACCATATTTGTAATTTTATTGTATACCACAGAGCATTGTGTAAATGTGGCTTAACTTTGTCGAGAGAGTCCAAACAAGATTGTCTCAATGTGTACAGGAGACATAACGCAGGTTTAGGCAGGCCTTATACAGGCTGAATTTATATCTGAATTCATAACCTGAACTAATAATTAATTTGAATTTCGGTACTATGAAAGAAAGAAGAAAGAACGAAAGAAAATATGGGTAATACATAAAATAACGCGATACTTACTGCGCTTTTGGCGCTACTGGTTATGAATTCAGATAATCATCTGTATCAGGCCAGCCGATGCTTCCGATATCTTCGTATTCTGAATCGAATCGTTGAATAAAACGATTATTGTAGGCGCAATTTGGCACTTATTTCAAATTGACAAAAAGAAGTGTCAAGCTGGCGCTAGCGTTGTGCTAGTGTAGCATTCGATTTTTATGTCGAAAATGTCGGAAGCAGCTGACGATATTTTTAAAAATTTTGAATAAATCTTTTCTATAGTCTTAATTCTGTTCTCTATTCAAATACTTTATTATTATTTCACAAAATCAAGCATTAACTCTTCCATTTCTGAATTTAATGCAGTTACATTTTCCATTTGTTTTTAATTTTGCTTTTTTGTCAAACGTTAAAGGTTGATGTTATGGTCATATTATTTGCATTTTAAACATTTTTTTTTTTAAAGTGGGTGCTTAGACCCCACAAAAATCAAATAGATTATTGCACATGAATTTCTGAAATCTCAATGTCTACATTTAACGTTTTTCTTAAGTCCGCACAGATCTTGACTGCATGATTTAGAATATTATTTTCATTATTTACAGTTTTTCTTTGAGTTTTTTAAAAAGAATTATTCATTTCCTTAATAGTAAAAATCAACATAATAGTAGTAAATTTGAACGTGCATGTCAGCTCACTAAATATAATAAAGCACTAAAATACCTATTTAAAACATTTTAAAGTTTAGCTCAAATTGTATTAAGTGAACTGCCTTGCAGGACAAGTCTCGAGGACAAACCACCAAAGATCTGTGCTGACGTATATGTGTCATGTCATTTCATGTTGTCTGTCGTCACGACCAGCCACGTCACTCGTTTCCGCTCTCACTCACACGCACCATCTCACTCTCTCGCCTCATTCCGAGTAGAACGTCATCAGCAGGCAATGCCACGCTCATTACTCTATCAATCTATCAAACAAGGGGTTAATTTTATATTTGGTGGAGTCAAAGAAAATCAGTAAAGATTTAAAGGGATGTATCGATGTAAAAAATATCGACGTTTCTACAATCTTATCCTGAAGTTACACATTAAACTCGGCGTATAAATTATTTGATAACTTAAATAAAAAAAAGCTAAAGAATATTAAGGTTTTGAAATATTTTGTGTGTCCGACAAAAGTCGAGTCCAAAGTTGGCAAATGTTTTTATTGTGTTTTGTAACGTAAAATTTGAGGCTGCTGTTTTCCGCTCGCCTTTTGTCTGCTCTCTATCTACCCTTTGTGGGGAGAGTACTTCAGGATATGACTTAAGTGTGAGCGTGGTTTGGCTTGCGCCGCGTGTGTGTGCGAGCGGTGCTGGACGACGGGGCGCGTGGCTCACGCGTGTTGTCTCGTCCAGAGGGCGCTCGCTTGTAGAGTAGGCTCGTGCTGACGCTCGTGTTGGTGCAGCGGCCGCGATGCGCGTGCGCGGGCCGGGCGGACTGCGCGGCCGGTTCCGGCGACCCTCCATCCTCGGCCGCGAGGGGTTCTTCGTTCGCTACGGCGAGCCGGAGCGCGCCGCCGTCGCCACCTTCGACTTCCTCGACGACTTCTCCGGAGGATCCTCCCCGGAGGCACCCAAAGACTGTACCTAAATTTTTAGCAATAAAACGCGTCCCAGATCGTTATATTTTTCTATGTCGTTGTGATAGACCGCGGCGATGTGCCGACGGTGTGACGTCACCGTCCGACGGGTGTCGGCCGATTATGTTTTAGTGCAGCGTCGACGACGACTGCGCGATCCGCCGGCTGCAGCTTTTTAGATACTTCTGCTTCGAAAACTAGATCTCGTAGGTGTCGTAGTACTCACTTTGGATTAGTAGGTCTATGACGAGGCACCTAGTCTTTTAAAAGAAATAAATTCTTCCTAGATATTCGTTAGTAGGTGTGGGAAGACTAACGCATTAACGGCACGGATGCGATGATAATTGTATAATTGAAAATTGTTTAGTTTATACGCGACTGACTCGTTCAGCAATAATGTTATAGTTACTGATGTATCACGCGAGCCATCGGAGCTATTGAGTGATTTGCGCTTAGCAAAAGAAGGCTCCCGGTGAGCGAAGACAGCTTCAAAAACAATACCATATTAATTTGGATCGATTACTTCCTGCGTTAACTTGCTTACGCTTCGTACCAACGACCGACAACTTAGGTAAGAAGACGAAATAATTAATTGACTAAGTGATTGAAAGCTGCGGCCTCGAAGTAATGTGATATTTTTGTATATACTGTAAGTCCCACTTATTTTCATATACATTTAAATGGATTCCTTTCTAACTGAACGAAGCGTTAACGTTGGAACTAGGGTGGAGTTCTGTGTAGCAGAATCTGTGCACTTGTCACGTAAACTCGATCGCGCGAATCGTTCACCGCTACCCTATCTTTTGCACGAATGTGTTGAGTAACGAATCAGAATGGGACGGATGAACAAATCGCGCGATCGCAGCGTAATATTCATAATAATAGGTACTTATGTAAATATCGATTACAATTTACTTATCGAACTAGAAACTACTTATCGGTTAAAGAATAGTCATCTATAACAATCGAATAACCATTTATAAAGATCCATTAAAATCGAAGGGTACTAAAGTATGTTAAGTGTATGTATATAATTATTATGACGTCATCGATATGCTATTTATTTTGTATCATTTGCGTATTGTCGATCTTTTCTGTGTATACTTCGGTACATATCATGAATTTGTATTATTTATTAAGGCAACGATACACTATAATTTTAATGTTTGATAAAAGTAACAAATGATGACGGTGATTTGAAAACTGATTGAAAAACTATATTTTCTATCGATATCGATAATTCTATGGATATTGTTTCGTACAACCCTATGTCCAAATCAAACTCAAACCCCCTTATTACAAAACAAGGTTTATCTTCAGACCCAGGTTTAAAACATGGAGCCATTATTGAATTTCGAACTTTATTCCGACTATGGTAAAGTTCCTAAACACAGAACTGACAACTTAGTACCGAACTAAGTTTTGAGTTTTGTATAAAGAACGGTATTTCAATCACAGTTACGTTCTTATTACAAAAACTAGCGCCATGGTTTAAGCCATGTCAAAATATAAATCTTGTTTTGTAATAAAGAGGAAAATGACGAAAACTGACTATAAAATAGGCTACAAAGTTTATAAATTGGTACCAATAACTACCAATAAAGAAAAATTAAAAAATTGGTGAATTGCATGAATATCTTGAAAATTACCAACCGTTTGTTATTTTTACCACGACAATAGCCTCTCGTTAATGCTATTTGTAAAATTATCCTCTTTGGACACGGTTATAAACCTTGGCAGAAATGTACACATTAATTATATTGTTATTTTAATGGCTGAACCAAAGCGATTTTACACAAAACAATTTTTCGCCGCCACTTGTTACGCTGCAACACTGTTCTTTATTTTTTTAATTGGCAATTATTTCATACCCAGCTTTTTTTTAATGGTGAAGAATGAAGACAATAAAGGAAGATTTATACCTATTATTAATTAATGTAAACGAAGCGACGACTCGATCGATATTATCTAAAATATTAACTTATTTAGTGTAAGCTACTAATGGCTACGATGTAATGCCTAATTTGAAATTTAAAAGACGTCCCCTAACTGGTTTTGGATACACACACTGATGTATGAAGTTTTGCTAAAAGACATGTAAACAAACGATTATCTAAAGTTTTAATACTAATGTTTATATTCAAATTCCTCTTATATTATTAAAGTAACGAATTTATACAATTAAACAATGTGTACCTATTATGTAAACGTGATGCAGTGTTTGTATCCAAACAAGAAGTGTAAAATCCTTATTCTAGTAAGTTACTACAAGTAAAACTCTTGGATCTTATCAGGATAATCTAAATTACAACCGTAGTTGTATTTAAAGTTGTTCAAAAATCAAAGCGAATATTTTTTTCAAACGACCAATCTGTTTACCCTATCATACATTAGTGTCATTATCATAATATTTAAAAAGACACATTTGCCATGGGAAATAAAGATGTCCATGTGTTTAATCGTAGGATCCAAATGGTACTGTGATTGGTAGCTACCACTGAATTTTGGAGCACAATTGGAAATTTAAAAGATTAATAATAAAATGTGGTAATTGCTCGGTATTGGGTGCATTTGTCGGTACATTTTAACCTAAGAGATAGGAAAACTTGACATAGGTAGGTACTTTGAACAGTACAAAATGTGTAGAGTAACAGTATAATTTAATTATCTACTATTACAGATGGGTTCAATAAACGATTCCGTTCCCAAATTATATTTTTTGTTTTAATTGATACTCCCTATACCCCCTTCCTTACTTTTTCTTAATCCTTACCTCGTCTTCAATGCTGCGGGTTGTTTCATTATTGTGTAAATTACCATTTAGTTAAGTATATAAATATCTATGAGGTGAAGAACTTGTCAAACTCGACATGTAGCGCGCAACACACCACAGAGCATTATCATCATTATCATTTCAGCCGTAAAGACGTCCACAGCTGGACATAGGCCTCCCCCAAGCAGCGCCACTTCGAACGGTTCTATGCTTCCCGCATTCAGCGGATATAACTGCGGCCTTCACAAAATCATGTCCAAGAGCATGCATGCACTATTAATTTTATTGCGTTAATATTCAAAAAACGAACTCTTGTAACACAGGCATCACCTAGCTCAGGAGTCAGGGCATCAATTGTAACTGTCACACATTTTTTAAGTAAAAAAAAGAACGTAAGTATCTCATTTTGAATTCCGTGGGCTACACATTGAAGGAACTCAAAAAGGTGATTCCAAGTTGTAATGAAAGTTGAGGCTCTAATCACGCCAGGTGTATGTTCTCAACACACGCACTAACGCAACACACAAAGTTCACAAAAATCCCTCAATTTTTTTAACAAATGTGAAGGTCACTATCAAAGTCAATTAACGGTTATAGCGACGCAAATACAGTAATCAAAAATCTTTTGGCAGACAAAGTAAAGATATTTAAATACATACCTGCAATCCTTTAACGCAAACAAAAAAATAAAATATTTTAGAAAAACTATTTTTTTTTTACTTTTTCAACCGAAATGAAAAGTAGAGTGTTTAACAAGTTACACGGATGAAAGTCACCAATCCTCCCTTTTCGACCCTTGTATAAAAATCTACTTCTGCTTTGCTCGCAATTGTGCTTGTTCGAAAACGAATTCGTTCAGCAATATTTTTTTTTTATTAGGAACAAACAGAGATAAATAGATAAACATGGGTATTGAGGTAAGACACCAAAGTATAGAAATAAAGATGTATACAATAAATGCTTCGTGATTAGATTGTGGATCGTTTGGTCGTGGATTCGTGGGTAGATTTTTGTGAGGTACCATAAAATATTTATCGAGATAGAGTCTATCAAGCGAGTCGAGTCCACAACCATTTTACTGATTTCTTATAATGGCAATACTATTATCTGTCAAACAGATTGTCACAATTTCTGTTCTAACCTCGAAGCATTCCGGTTTTTGTTGAATTTTTTAATGTTATAATGCCAAAACCTATTAAAAGTAGTGTCAGGAGCCTGCTGTTTACAATGATTAATAAATGTAATCATGTAAAGATTGAATCTGATGACGTGTTAACAGAAAAACGACGACTTTTGGATGAAATTGTTTCAACAACAGGTAGGTTGGCTACAAAATGTTGATACTTTTAGCACAATTGTCTAATTTTGTTTATTTTACTATGATGTGATCACGATTTCGGTTTTGGTTTAGATTCAGACGTCGTATACATGACATTGAATCTCAATGGGGCACCTATAAGTGAAAAGTATTATAAGAGATTGTTGTCATCTTTTTTCAGCCACCTTGGATGATGAATTAATAAAAAGCACAATTGATAATTTAGTTAAGAAAGTCATAGCCATAGATGAGAATAAAAAAATGAAATCTGAAACAGACTATTTGACAAAAATTGCTGCTATGACAGGTTAGTACAGATTTATTTGTTTACATTGTTTGCATTTTCTACAAATATTATCATAAAATTTGTGCGTTTGATACTGAACTGACATATTGAACTTTCAGATTTAAGTGTGAAAACACTGCGAAGAATTAAAAAAGAAGGTGCTATTAACCAAGGCGAGTGGAACACACCGGGGAAAAAACGTCCACGACAGCCAACTGTAGCCAATCTGGATAATTTTGACTTATCAGCCATACGCAATAAAATTAATGAATTTTACTGTGTGAAAAAGCAAGTTCCAACTCTACGAAGTTTGCTTGCAGACTTAAGAGAGTCAATTGGATTTACTGGATGTCATGAAACATTGAGACAATTATTACTCAAAAATGGATTTGAATTCAAAAAAAATAAAAATGAGAGATCTCTTCTTATTGAAAAGTATGAACTAGCTGCATGGCGACATAGGTATCTCAGAGCTATTGATGAAAAGCGGAAACAAGGAAAATTAATAGTTTATCTTGATGAGACCTATGTCCACCAAAATTATAAAGTTAAAAAATCATGGCAAGGGCCATCAACAAGCGGTGTAATTGACAAAATATCGTCAGGCAAAAGACATATTGTTGTTCATGCTGGATCCGAAAAAGGTTTTGTTCCCAATGCATTATTGGTATTCAGTACTAAATCAAAAATGACAGATTATCATGATGATATGAACAGAAATAATTTTATGAAATGGTTACGTGAAAAATTAATACCCAATTTAAGTCAGCCCAGTGTCATTGTTATGGACAACGCTAGCTACCATGTAACACAAATAAATAAGCCACCATCTATGAATGATTTATTCAGAAATGGCTAACTGAAAATGGAATTCATTATGAAGAATTCTTTACAAAGGCTGAGCTTATGTGCCTTGTGAATGAACATAAAACAACTCCAATGTATGAAGCTGAAGAATTTTTGAAACAACATGGCCATGAGGTTTTGAAACTTCCGCCATATCATTGTGACCTGAACGCAATTGAACTCATATGGAGTTTGGCTAAAAGAAAAATAGCCAGCAAAAACTTAGGGATTCCAGGTAAAGAAATGGAGAACCTTATAAAAGAATGCTTTAATAGTGTCACAGCCAATGATTGGAAAAAATGCACAGATCACACTATTAGTGTCGAAAATAAGTATAAAGTAAGAGACAGGATATCCGAAACCGAGTTGGAACCCTTCATCATTTCTGTGCGTAATGATTCTACTGACAGTGATTTCTCATTTGAAGGCATTGAATTTCTTGATTCTGATTTTAGTTCTGATGAATAAATACGTACATTGAAATGCTTTTTTTTTAATTTATCCCAAGTAATTTTTTTATCAAAATTCAAGTATCAACAAGTTTTCAGCGTGCTATATCAGTGTTGACACCTGAAAGATTTTTGAATTTGCCGCCTTTTTCATGGGACTAGACTCGCTTGACAGACTCTACCCAGTAACTGGGTTGTGGATAGGCAGTCGCTCCATGTAAAATCAGCATCCGGTCAGACTGGAAATCAAATCAAATATATTTTTATTTCACTTATGCCTACATGGGCACTTATGAAACGTCAGAAGCTAGGTGCACGGTTCCAATTGGTCGTTTCCTATGGAGAAGAGCCGGCAAGAAACTCCACGGTTACTCTTTTAAAAAAAGTTTTCAAATTACAGTGTTATTAGGTATGAGAGGACAGCGTAGGCCCGGCAAAAGTACCAGGTACTTAACAATATAGAAAATGGTCTACAGATCTACAGTCTATTACTATTATTATTTTCATTTATTACTTAAACATACATATTGATTATATTTTTAAATATTTTTTATAAAAAACATTAAAAAAGAAAAACATTTAAAAATACAAAAAACAGTAGTCCATCGGCATCAGGAACAAGGTCCAAGCTGCCGGTGGTTAGGGCTCTAGAGAGAGGAACCTCCTCACTATGCGTGCCGTGTCGAGGAGTACTGCTTTCTGAATCAAGCCCTTGACCCAGCCGCGTAATGAGAGCCTCCTGTCTATTATTATTATTATTATTTAGCCAATTTGTAGGTATAATATGTCAAATAAGAAAAACATTATTTTGTTAAAAAAAGATATTAAATAAAAAAAAAAGAAAGTAATTTGGGAGCAGTTAATAGACATTTACATAGTTTTGCCGTTAATGACGCCCAGGGACGGAAGCCGGCCCCAACATAGCTAGGCAGATGATGATTTCAAAATCTGCAATACAAATCAATATCCAGCAAGGTTGCATTCTAACATTTCTTACTAACCGGCTACCCGCATACGAGCCTATTTCAGCCACAAGACCATTAGCTAAACATTGATAAAAGGTGATAAGAAAGTACCTACCTACATATTGGAGGTTTGTGTAACAATTAGCTTGAACTGACGCTGATTGCAGTGATGTGGGTTTTACGTTACCTTTAAATAATGACCGGTTCAATAATTATAGTTTTTTTTTTTCTCATAATTGCTGTGTGACGTCAATTAAAACTGACGTCAGTTTTTTTATGAAAGGCTACGTAGTTCATATTTTGGTAGGGAGGTCAACCTACCTAATTAGGATTAATGGTTTGGTTTACTATATCATCAAGTCATCACTGACTGACGTCGCGTTTATATTGAGAAGCCTTTCGGTTTTTAATTTGGAAAAGCTCATAAACAAATACATCATCACGACCGCAATGCCCAAAGGGGCAGGCAGAAGTGCATAGCACATCCACTCTTCGCCAAAAATAATATGCATCTACGAGTTCCTATTACAGATTAGGGCGGTATATACCAGTACCAACTCTTTGGTTAATTATGGCATCAAACCTCACGCTTAGCTAGGGGCCCAAAATGGACGCTTTGGCAGAATCATAATAATATGATCTGCGTACAATTCATACATCCCGCAATTCATCTGTTTGACAGCTGCTATTAGACTTCAATATAGCAATTCATAATTTGTGGACCATTTTACGAAACTCCATACAAAACTGTCAAACAGATGAATTGCGGGATGTATGAATTGTACGCAGATCATATTATGATTCTGCCAAAGCGTCCATTTTGTGCCCCATTTTTGTTTGCTACACACATCATTTGTGCAAAAACACTAGCCGCCTTATTACAAAACAAGATTTATATTTAGACATGTCTTAAACCATGGAGCCAGTTTTTGTAATAAGAACGTAACTGTGATTGAAATACCGTTCTTTATACAAAACTGAAAACTTAATTCGGTACTACGTTGTCAGTTTTGTGTTTAGGAACTTTACCATAGTCGGAATAAAGATCGAAATTCAATAATGGCTCCATATTTTAAACCTGGGTCTGAAGATAAACCTTGTTTTGTAATAAGGGGGTAGATAGACTTAGGTCTTAGACAGACCTATCAATGTATAAATTACATAATTATATTAAATTTAAGTTGTTTAATGCTCACCTCACCATATCTGCAGTACGTGGGTTTTAAGTATTACGGCACCTAGGTACTTATAAAACACCCAGTGTCGGCAGCCTCATTAATAGGCAACTAAAATAGATAATCTCGATAGAACTATGAACTATGCTCGACTCTCGGTCAAGTCTAGAGATCAACTACGTAATTATAGTCATTTCTGTTTACAATCTAAATAAATCTTCATACTTCTTAGTATTTAATTGGAGGCTCCCTATTTTTATGTTAATTTGCATGTATATTCTGAAACAATCACATATAGGTACTTACTATCAAAACTTTAGTATAATTACGTATGATTTATTGGATCGTTTTATTTCCATGTACAAGACAGTTTACGTAATTGTTACATTTTCGCTCAATACATTTTTTTATCGAAAATAATGTCTTTTTTAATGATAATTATAAAAACAAGCAAGGTTTTATGTCTAAAATAAATATTCACAGCAAGAAAATATAGTTTATTATCCAGCCTCAAGATATTTTTTCTCTAGGCCAATTATTACTTTAGTTATAAACGAAATATGAATTGAGACTTACGCTATTTAGGGCGGATTTCATCAATAAAACTGAACGCGATCAGCACATTTAAACGGGCGTTCAAGATCTGTAAGTGTCATAGTTGTTGTGGAATATTGACACTGATAGGTCTTGAACGCAGTTTAGTTGTGCTGATCGTGTTCAGTATTATTGGTGAAATTGGCACTTTAGTTACGTGCTCGAACACGTTGAAAGAACGCACGCGATATTCAACTTTATTACTGACGTGGTAGCGCTTAGCACATAACGGAGTGGCATGGAGCATGGGGCGGAGCTTGCGTGGAAATTTGATTTAGACTGCCTGGTCTTAATCTTATTATTCTTGAACTTAACTTGAATCAACCACTCAGATCTTAAACCGGAACATTATTTTTGTTGGAATGTGGTAACATTGTGTAATCCATCAATATCATGACGTTGACATTGGCAGCTGCACTGCGGTGTGTCATGCATTGACATATAAACCTATGGACTTGCCGTACCTACAAAATTAGCGTGACTACCTACAAAAATCGAGCACTTAACTTAAAATGGCCGCCTATCGTAGGGTAACCTTTTGACAGCACGTCGCAGATTTTTGTACCACAAAACTTGGCACTAAACATGGCGACCGGTCACGCATAGACAGATTTTGACGTCACACAGAAGTGTTGCCAAATTTAGTCCTTGACAAACATATAGATATCTCTTTTTTCATATGTAGCTCTTGATGAGTTAGAAAGAAACAAAACGCTTTTTGACATGACTGTGTCGATATGATAGATATTTGTATAACTATTCTTCTATTCTTCTTTTCTATTCTATTATTCCTACCTCAACTCAATGGTGTCATGTTAGTTCTTTGACACTGACGTTTCTCCTTTCTTCTCGTTTTGACTCCCGGCATGAATAGCCTAAATATGTAATTATACTAGCATTTAATTACTATAGAATTACTACTATTTATCTTGAGAATAAATAGGAATAATTGTATGTACACACGGCTACACATCAAGCTAGACATTTCCAGTATAAGCTGATCTGTAAACTGGATTTGTATAGCTTGATGTGTAGCCGTGTGTACCATGTGCTCTTCGTTTCATTTCGGTTGACTCCGAGTAACTTACCACCTGTTACCACGTGCTTCCTGCATCCACTTACTAACCTTTGTGGATTAACAATACACTCGCTATTCAGACCTCTCAACAATTTTTACGAAATTGATGACAACACCATTTTGAAGATTCCCCCTCCTCCATATTGCTCTTACTTCTCGTAGCTCATTATCATCATCAGCCATACATCTGCCTGCCTAACCGGAGGCAGCTGAATACCAGTATTTTACATGGAGAGACTGTCTATCTGACCTCCACAACCCAGTTACTGGGTAATACAATACCCCTTGGTAATGCTGGTTGTCAGACTTTCGAGCTTCTGACGACCCGTAACGACTGTCAAATATCCACGAATGACAGCCAGGACCAACGGCTTAACGTGCTTTTCAAGGCATGGAGGGATGGGTAGGTATGCGTATTTACTTAATATATTAAACAACATCATTATATAACACCATAACATATCAGAACATGACGGTTTAGGGACTAACCACAGTTATTCAGCTCTTGTCCATAGAAAACAACGATTTTGTATGGAGAGCGTTCCGCTTCGAACGGATGTGTACCCATCTCCATACAAAATGGTTATTTTACTAAGAGAATGTAAGAGCGAGCGAAGTGAGCTCGAAAATTTAAGCATCCTGACACGTAAAGATTTACTGTGTGATTTTACACAATCTATATCTATAAAAATCAATGCCACTTTTCGTTGTAATTTTATAACTCAAGAACGGGCTCACCTATCAAAAAAAAAGGTTTAGGGTTTGTTCGGACTATTTAGTAGATGGTTTATGTGAAGTTTTTTTTTTTTTTTTAGGTAGATAAGGTAGGTAGGTAGGTAGGGTAGGCTTTTACCCATAGAAAGCCACGTTATTTGTGAGTGTCATAGAGTAAAAATGCTTACCGCCCAACGGAGTGGGCACGGGTCAGCTAGTGAATGTATATTTTCGCATCGAGTCAGTCACGGCTCGGCTGCCTCTTGTAGTCGGTCGTCGTTCTATCTAGCTGAGGGAGGTCCCATGCTACGTTTAACGATGCTCGCTTGATTGATGTTTAGCTTCCAAAAAAACCGTCTAAGTGCGTGTCAGACCACGCAAAATGAAGGGTTCCGTAGTTGGGATGAATTTATCTCAAAAACAAACTTAACATTGTAGTTCAAAAACATGTTCCTCCATACATGCTAACTGCACATGTAAGTTTGTACCCACATTATTGTATGATTTACCATGTTATTTTAAGATCATTGACTTTTTATAGGTTTTCCTGTAATCTATAAGTATAGAAATATTCTCTGTATTTTTCAAAATTGTAGGTTCGACATCAGTTGGTCTGAAAGGCTGAATGGTCAATTTTCATCTATTTTCTTGAAGAAATTTAAAACTTATTATTAAAAAATTATAAAAAACCATATTTGAAATCCAAATCAACTAACAACTTCTTTCATTTGATACGTAGGTAACACAGTACAGCTTGCAAACTTAGGTCAAAATTCCCCCAAAAGTGAATTTATTTACGTTCGTGTTTGGGTCACGGAAATTCATAAATGTGTACTAAATTTTAGCGTCATCGGTCTAGTGGATTTGGAGCAAATCGGCTGTGAAAGTGTGCTAACCCGGGGACAGACCGACAGACGGACATCGCGAAACTATAAGGGTTCCTTGTTGACTACAGAACCCTAAAAAGTGTATGTCGCTAGCTACCTACTTCTATTGGTGTAGTATGTGTGGGTAGGTCATAGCATCATACGTCATTTCCATCAACGGGGTAAACAAACAACCAATTAGGGCACTTGTCGACAACCACGTACACTCCATGACGCATTTAATAACAGAATTTCTGATAAGGTTTATAATACGCAATATTATGTAGCTTTAGTGACTCCCCGGATTAGTCAGCTCATGGAGAATGTGACTGCCGGCACGCAGACGGGGTGACGGCGTAGTATCCTTGTTCAGATAATGATAGTGTTGTTTGACCACTCAACGCCGGTAACACAGGTGTTTAGTGTTACCGGCCGGCTTGGGGGGGGGGGCGACCGGGACAGCCTCCCGGAGCGCCGCCGGCGACTGGATGGCGCCGGGCCATACCAGCGCTGCTTAACCACTTCTATCTCTATTGATCTAAAGAAAAACTAAATTCAGCGTATTATCTTTTAAGAACCTTATCTCGTGGAGTGAGTATTCAGCATTTAACTAACACGACTTCAATTGTAATTTTGTTGCTCGTCTTGTCGTATCCTCGTATTCCTCACTAACATAGGTAGGATCACAGGGTAAAATATGTTATTATTAATAATAATAAATACCTACCTATTTTTACTACTACCTAGGTTTGTAGTTTTCTATACATACGGGCGCGACTTAGTCGCGCGCGGTTTCGTTAGTTCGACACCGCTAGAACAGTTTCCTTGAATTTTTCATAGAAATTTTTCTACCGGTACGGTGCAGCGGCATCGTGCGATAAGTCGTGCCAGTATGTAGATAGATGTGATGTGTGTGTGTATGTAGTGTGATGTCTTTATTCAATACCTAATTAATATGTTCGTCTTGCCGAGTCCAATCCACATCGAAGGGTCGCTTCTCGAAGATGAGACGGAGTACGTCTACCTAGGGCAGCTTTTCCAGATTGGTAGGCACAACTTTGAGAAAGAAGCCGACAGAAGGATCCGGTTGGGTTGGACAGCGTTTGGAAATCTTCGTCAAGTCTTCTCGTCGCCAATCTCGCAGTGTTTGAAGACTACCAGTTTGTCCTGCCCGTTATGACATACGGTGCTGAAACGTGGACACTGACAGTCGGGCTGGTCCACAACTTCAAGGTCACTCAGCGTGCTATGGAGCGGGCTATGCTCGGAGTTTCTTTGAAGGATAACATCAGAAATGAAGTTATCCGGAAGAGAACCGGAGTTACCGACATAGCCTGCAGAGTAAGCAAGCTGAAGTGGCAGGTGGGCTGGCCATGTTTGTCGAAGGACCGATGACTTTTACTTAGCAGTATTTAACCTGTACTTACACCTATTCTGTGTAAGAAAATGTTTGTACGCCTTACAGGGCAGCACATAGTGACACAATATTTCAAACTCACGCGCACTTTTGTACTTTTTTTGTTGTCAACCCTATCGTTCAGTTTTGTTAATGTCCGTGACTACCGTCGCCCCCAACCAACGCCAATCGCTTCCATATTTGGCAAATAATTAGTGCCCAATTGGTGCTAATTAGTGCTCGAACAACAGAATTGGTGCCTTAGTAGTTTTCGAGATAATCGACTTTGAAGGTGGTCCTGCAGTAGTCACGCTCCCTTCAGCAGGACCACCATGAGCGCCGAAAAAGGGGGCATGCTACAGCAATTCTAAGTATACAAATAATTAGTGCTCTTAAATGTGATTCATTTCGTAACAAAAAAAGAACTGAAACATTTGTATATACTGAGAAATCAACGATGATAACTTTCGCGCGCTCGTTCAGCAGGACCACGACTTTGAGTGTTGATTCCAAGTTTCAGGAGCTAGCCGCTTTCCTCAAACCTACATAGAAAATTAATGCTCGGCGAGATAAAATTGATACCCAAAATTCAAAATTACTACTCCAGCAGTTTACGAGATATACCATACCATTGGTGGGGTGGCGGTAGTCACGGTGTTAAATTTTCATTTGAAGATTTCTCTATTAAAAACTCTGTGATTTCTTCCCAAATTTATACAAAAATGAGTGCTCCTAAAGAAGTTATAGTGACCAAGTGTTGTATTTTAAGAGAAATTAGCTTTCGTTACTTTTCCATACTAAATGTCCGCATATAACCCGACCAAATGAAGTTGTCAATGGTATTGAGCTGTTTATGAGATGTACACTCGTGCACATAAATTGATGGATGTCGGAATAGTAATAACAACAGTTAAATATCTATAATTTTTATACAAACTGTGTACCTTTACTCAAATTGAAATAAGATTTTAAATTTAAAAAAAAAGCATTTTTTACAGTCCGTTCAGCCGATGTTGACTTCTATTGCTTTGGTAGCATGACAACTGGCAGCTGTAATAAACAGTTGGTATTGTAACCACGTTTTTGCTTTTAATGCCATCCTTATGCCTACGGAATAGAAGTCAAAATTGGTTGAACGGACTGTAAAAAAAAATATTTAAGTTTCTAATCTTATATCAAATGGAGTAAGGTAAGTACATATTAAGAAAACAAATAACGTGTAATGTGATACCTTTGTTAATGACGTGGGTAGGTAGATACTCCAATAATGATTTTTCTGTATTGTAAGTACCTACCTTTTGTCAGCGACAGCGATAGCGATTTCTTATTTATCTCTTTCCTACTAATTTACCGTTGCTGCAAGCAGTACCTAAGTATTAAAAACCAAATTTATTGCATTAAAAAAATCTGTAATTTTGAAGTAGTTTTAATAATGATTAATTTAATGGTATATAATTTAATAATGATTAATGTAATACTATATAATTTAATAATGATTAATTTAATGGTATATAATTTAATAATAAATAACTTACTACCAATAGATAATAATTTGATGTAAATGAAATGATGTTTGTTTGTTTTTTGTAGATGTGTTTTGTGTAATGTTTACTTACTCGAGTTTATGTTTTCGTATTCACGTGTTTCTGTGACAAATAAAATTATTTTTCTTTCTTTCTAAATATTTGCATAAATAATGGCAAAATATGGCTGATCTTTGTACAGTACTAACACCTATTGATGTATCATCTACCCATATTTGCGAAAATAAAGTTATTCTTCTTATTCTTAAAACTAATTTTCATTCTATACATAATTGTTGTAACTATGCATGAATATCCAAGCTTTTTCTTCTTCTGTTCTATCGAACCTATTTGTTAGATATATAACATATTTCTAGTTTTGTTTATGGTTCTACCTAGTTACCTACTAGTCGGCCTATCTTAATAGTCTAATCGAGTTGATTGATTTGTGTTAATAAATTTAAGTGCACATTTTATATTGTTGATTTTTAAGTACCTACTTAAAATTCTACTGATTTTACAAACTGTGATCTATAATGTGAAACTTCTATCTATCTATCTATCAATGAAACTTATTCGATTTATAAATGTATTTTCCGTTAAAAATACACCTACTAATTCATAAATCTTAACCTAGCTTTAATAAATAATAAAGTAGGTATTGAATTGGTAACTAAAAATACACCCAAGGTCCATACACAAATTTCCACTGACATACATATGTCAGTGGAAATTTGATAAAATCAACTTCAGGTACTGAAAAATATATAACTATTAATTTTATACTAACGTTATTAGCAACATATTATTAATGCAATAAATTAGGTTTTTAATACTTAGGTACCTACTGCTTGCAGCAACGTTAAATTAGTAGGAAAGAAATAAATAAGAAATACCTATCGCTCTTCTATCCATATAACAACACAAAAGGTAGGTACTTACAATACAGAAAAATAATTATTCGAGTACCTACCTACCCATGTCATTAACAAAGGTATCTCAGGGCATGGATAACGTGGTTCGGAGTGAGAGTGCATGGGAGGCCGTCACCTCCTTCTGCGAAGCAGTAATGCTTGCGAAGGAGGAGGCGGAACGCGTGAGGGAGAGGCAAGGTTCGCGCCCTCGCGCTCTTAGTCGGCGCAGGAGACACCTCGGGCGTCGGGAGTCGCAAGCCGATTTTCGGCCACCGTAGGCGCGGGCTTGCGGACGGTGAGCGATGGGTAGCTCACCGTCCGATAAGGACCAGGCCCGGATCGACGGCGCGTTGTATTCCACGCGCACCTTAAAGAGTTGTCAGCAGCAACTGACGGGGTCCGTTAGGGCCAATGCCTGCAGGTGGGTTTTAGTCAGTAAAAGTCTGACACCCATAGCGGGAGAAGTTATTTGATAAATTCCCACCCAAAAAAAAAAAAGGGTAACGATAGGTTATTTTTTTTTTAATAAATATGTACCCAAGTACACAGTTTGTATAAAAATTATAGATATTCTATTCTATTCTATTTTTGAATATGGCAAGCAAAGCCGATGTCGACTATTCTGCCAATGTCTAAAGTGAATTGGAAAAGCAAGTGTGCATTGTTGTAGTAAAAAAAAATCAAAAATTTTGATACAACTGTTGAACTTAATGTAGATCTTGTGGGTTTAGTACTGGACTGAAACAAACAAATTATAGATATTGAACTGTTGTTATTACTTTTCCGACATCCATCAATTTATGTGCACGAGTGTACCATCTCATAAACAGCTCAATACCATTGACAACTTAATTTAGTCGGGTTATATGCGGACATTTAGTATGGAAAAGTAATGAAAGCTAATTTCTCTTAAAATACAACACTTGGGAATCTGAATTTTTGGTCACTATAACTTCTTTAGGAGCACTAATTTTTGTATAAATTTGGGAAGAAATCACAGAGTTTTTAATAGAGAAATCTTCAAATGAAAATTTAACACCGTGACTACCGCCACCCCACCAATGGTATGGTATATCTCGTAAACTGCTGGAGTAGTAATTTTAAATTTTGGGTATCAATTTTATCTCGCAGAGCACTAATTTTCTATGTAGGTTTGAGGAAAGCGACTAGCTCCTGAAACTTGGAATCAACACTCAAAGTCGTGGTCCTGCTGAACGAGCGCGCGAAAGTTATCATCGTTGATTTCTCGGTATTTACAAATGTTTCAGTTCTTTTTTTGTTACGAAATGAATCACATTTAAGAGCACTAATTATTTGTATACTTAGAATTGCTGTAGCATGCCCCCTTTTTCGGCGCTCATGGTGGTCCTGCTGAAGGGAGCGCGACTACCGCAGGACCACCTTCAAAGTCGATTATCTCGAAAACTACTAAGGTACCAATTCTGTTGTTCGAGCACTAATTAGCACCAATTGAGCACTAATTATTTACCAAATATGGAAGCGATTGGCGTTGTGGTCCTGCGGTAGTCACGGACATGTTTTGTTAGACATTTTTCCAAACTAAGAAAAAAAAATACAACCTACAGATGCGGATTTTTTCAAAAATCACGAAGTTTGCAACAAAGAACGTTTGAAATTATAACAAGTTTTTTCTATTCCCCGGTACTTCGGATTTCTATTTAAACCGTTTTAGGGTAATCCAAGGTAAGGGAAGCCCTCGGTTTTTATTTTTTGATAATCACTACATTATATACATATAGGTAACAGTCACTTCCCGCTTCCTGTCTGTCCCTATGTATGCTTAGATCTTTAAAACTACGCAACGGATTTTGATGCGGTTTTTTTAATAGATAGAGTGATTCAAGAGGAAGGTTTATATGTTTAGAAAAAGCCACGCGGGCAAAGCAGCGGGCAGCAGCTAGTACTTAATATAAAACGAAGTCGCCGCGTCGCCGTCGCCGTCGCTTTGATATGTATAACATTAAATAAAGGAAATAATAATAGTTTATTGTCACAAAGAAACATACATTAGTATACACTGATTAACAAGATGCTAACTACGCTGCAGAAGTCTGTATACAGATATTGTGTATAGTGGCTATACCAAACTGTCAAATTTCTCCATCCAATCCATTGACCTATAAACCTATGGACTTGCCATACCTACAAAATTAGCGTGACTACCTAAAAAAAACGAGTGCTTAAAATGGCTGCCTTTTATAGCGTTGTTACTGCGAGTGCGAGAGAGAAAGCAAGCAACCGTTTGACAGCACATTGCAGAGTTTTGTACCACAAAACTTGGCACTAAACATGGCGACCGGTCACGCATACACAGATTTTGACGTCACACAAGTCTTGCCGACTTCTTGGCGGGAAAGTGAAGCGTCATGTTCAGCAGTTTGTTTAATTTTCTAAAATTTGTGTTTAGCCGAATATTAATGTGTAATAATGGTGGATTATTAACCATTAAGTGTTTGTGAACGTGCATTAGTGTAGGCAAATGAAACAAAACAGTGCAACTTCGCTTCAAGTTCTCTCAAGAAGTCCGCGTGAGGTCTCAGTAAAGTGCCACCACATCCTTACTGAAACTCAAGGGGAGTGGGAGGGGATATCATCATCATGCATTTCTAATTCATTTCATCAATACTATACAAGAACTAAAACGTGACATTGGCTAAATGCACAAACCGTGCGAAGACAGAAGGAAGGAAAAAAAAAAGTCTTGCCAAATTCAGTCCTTGTCAAACATTTAGATAGCTCTTTTTTCATATGTAGCTCTGATGAGTTAGAAAGAAGCAAAACGCTTTTTGACATGACTGTGTCGATATGATAAGACATTTGTATAACTATTCTTCCTCTATTAGAATATCCATTGCATAGTATTCCTACCTCAATGATCCAATCATTAGATTTTTACAGTTTGTGGTAACTTGATGTGCTGGCCACTGTACCTACAATATAATTGACACTTTCTAGAAAACTGATTGCCCTTAGGAGGCTAGGTACTACTGAACATCTTTCAAATCTATTATTAGTCTGCTATTATGTCCGTTTCGGGCCGGACGTAAATAATAGCACCATCCCATTTCTTCCCGCGGGTGTCGTAAACGGCGACTAAGGAACTTACTAGAGAATGGGCAGAAGCGTTCTTTATGCATTTTAACACCATACTGCGATCGCCAACCCGCCTGCCAAGCGTGGCGATTATGGCAAACCCCCCCTTTAGGGGACGCCTATGTCCAGCAGTGGACGTCTTTCGGCTGAAATGATGATTATGATAATTATCCATGGGTATTTACAAAGGTGCATTAGCTTCTAAGGAAAATGATTTCTACTAATCTAAGTGGTGTTTATTTACCTTATTGCTGAAAATAAACTTTAATTAGTAAAGTTATTTTAATTATTTTGGAAAGGAAAACTGCAGTAGGTACCTACCTAAAGTTCGTTTTTTAATCGCAGATAGTGATTTGGTAAACTCCAAATTGAAAAAATAAACAACAAAGATTGGTAATGTCAAATTACTCGATAACTGGAATAAAAAACGATCTTTACCTAATATACTTAGGTTAGCTTTACAATGTCACATTGGTCTGTGTGGTGCCGGACGTAAAGAATAGCACCACCCTTCTTCCCGTGGGTGTCGTAAAAAGCGACTAAGGGACTTACTAGAGAATGGGCAGCAGCGTTCTCTATGCATTTCAACACCATACTGCGATCGCCAACCCGCCTGATAAGCGTGGCGATTATGGCAAACCCCCTCTTTGAAGGAGGCCTATGTCCAGCAGTGGACGACCGGCTGAAATGAATGAATTAATTAATTGGTCGGTCATCAATTAATCATCCCTGGGATAATTTTAAGTGGACCATTGCCGTAGCCATTAAAGTCTTTATTATCTTGGTCAAAAACTCGTTAATTCTCTCTTATCTCAATACTGACGAGATTTTATTTTTCATGAGAATCCAATAGGTACATAATTAGAATTACTAAGCTTACTTTTTTTTTTTAAACGTTGCCCCACATTAGGAATTTCTCCTGTATTGTGGGCCCGTTTACAAACTTTTAAACTCACATACACAAACAGCCAGACCCGGAACAACTACTTGTAGGTCATACACACATTTGTTCCGTGCGGGAATCGAACCCGCGACACGCAGCGCAGCAGTCAATCGCTTAACCACTGCGCCAACCGTGCCGTGCAACTTGCTGGATATACTCGCAGTTGCTTCAGTTGTTGTTGTTTGTTGTAACGTCATGGTAGGAGGAAGAAGACCGTAAAATTTTGGACCCATGACGTATCAAATTAACCGTCATACATTTCCTCGGGAACAAAAAAAAGGCAGGCAGCATGCGGTAAGTACCTACCTAAATACCGTGGTAGGTACCTTGGGTCGTTTTATTTTCAAAATTCAAGGTTATGTTTAGTTCGGTATTTATGAATTTTAAGATTCCAGCTGTCATAGACTTTTCAAGAAATCAAATACTGAATTAGATATTAAAATCACAACTTACAATAACTGAAAAACGGTACATAAGCTGTAAAGTATATTAATGACTGAGTAAAAATTATAAACGTATCTATTAACTTTTAATAAAATTCTGCAACATCATGCCGGTCCCTTTGCGCACGTCAGAAATACTGGGCCATCGAAGAGAGACCTGAAAATCCAATTCGATTTAAATTCAAATTGACAATAACTCTCTCAAGCATTCATAAAATCGTGTTAGTGCGAAAATCTGCGAAACACACAGTAGCCGTTATTTTTTTAAATTGTTAACACAGAAATCATTTTGAGAACATCTAAGCCACCTTTTGTGCTCCATTTTTTTTAGGATCAGGAAAATGGATTAAAGGATTCATAGAAAAGAATAAAATTCAAAAATAAGTCATTACATTTAATTAAAAATAACATAAAAATGAATTTGTCATGATATATTTGAATCTAAAATCACAGACATTACAGAATCAGTTTACACTATTTCCTATTTTTTTAAACAATACGATCGTAAATCGTCCGGTCGGCCAGATTTTACTGTATCGATAAGAATTAATTAAACGTAACAATGGTACATGGAATGCAAATGACTTTGAAGTCAATTTTCAGAGGCAATTTAGATAAATTAATTAAATAGGTAAAAAGATTATACAGTATTATTTCTTCGTTGTTTTAGTGTACATAAGTCGTCACATACGACTTAATATTTAATTGCTATATTTGCTTTGCATAAAATACAAAACACTAGTTTTTTTTAAGTATGATTGCATAAAAACGGAAATAAAAAAAAAAAAATATCAAAAATATGACCAAACAGATCTTTTCTATAATTAAAATGAATACGAGTATAACGAACAGTTGGCAACAATTTTATTTAATGAACGAAAACAAAAAACTGCTGTAAATATTAACTGAGTATATGAGATGCCTATAACAAAAAATATTATAGACATAAATAAATAAAACAAAAATTAAATAAATTGCTTAATCTTTACAGCTCTTGTAAGCAGTGGACAAATTGATTCAATATCGGATTGGACACACATTATTTCGAATAATTCGAATAAAACAATCCAAGCGTGTCCACTGTGACTCTGTGAGCCATTGTTACAGAAGCGATCACAAATAATTGCGAAAGGAACTAAATTATTGAAGTGTTGCCAGAACAGATATAAGTAATTATTATTCATATTATTATAGCTAATATTAATAATACTTAATATTGTACCAATCCGTTTGTGACCAAATTGACCTAAAAAAGTTAGGTACTTATAAAAAAAACAATAATTTATACTATGAGGACTGCTTTTGAATAAACATAGGCATTGCACACATGAAAACATGATAAACATTTGCTTCTCAGAACATCAATTTAGTTAAAATTATAGAGTTTATATAATTTACATAGTAATTTTGTACACAAATCATCAATATTTCAGTAGATAATGGCAAAATTATCATCGTCCGTCATCTAAATGTTTCAGAGTATGAAAAGTCATGAAAAAAACTATCATTAAAATCTCTATGGTATGTGAATGTTGATCAACTGTTGTATTTTACTGATAACGCACAATTACAATGGGTTTTGGTTAATTTAGTTTTTTGGGTAGCGGCCAATTACTGTTGGGACTGTATCAAACTTACTTTAACCTTGAATATAAAAAACTCGTAATTACCGACCCTGATAATTGTAAAATACAGATTATCTAATACAGTGATCCATAGACAACCAACCGATCGGTATTTTTTTAATGTCTATCGTCAATGAAACCTCTTTATAATCGAACTGAAGAAAATGTAGTAACTGAAAATCTTAGAATGTGCAGTAAAATTTGAAGTGCCGAGAATTTATATAAAACAATAAAAACTATCGTTCGTTTCAAAAGTGATGTTTAAAATGGAGAGTAGTATTGCACGTTCGTTTCAAAGTATGAAATGGTCAAATTCTATTCTAATTCGACAGAAAGATGGCAGCTTTAAGTATTAAAACATTCACTCGTCTTATAAATTCATGAAATAATTCTAAAGGCTAAACCATTTATGACATGTTTTTGTGTTAAATTTACAAGCTAGGCAAGGACCTTATTGGCTAGATAGGAAATTACGATAACAACTTGATTTTTGATAAGTAGAATAAATTATGCGTTTTGTGGACCAAAACTTCATTTTTGAGACAGAGTTAAGAGAACATTATTTTTTTATTCTTAATAGACCTTCTAGTATTTGACGATTACTTTAAGAAAAAGGAGCGTATCATTTCGTAACAGTAACCTTAATTTAATTAACGAATACTATTATTAAACTGAACAGTCCCGATAAAAACCACAGCACAACAGAAATGTCAATAGAAAAGAATACTTTCCAAATGCCTATTGTTTTTTTTTTCAGTTTTGCATTATTTACTTATCATTAACCTTATTCTATACACAGACAAAACAGAGGGCAAAGCTGAACATTTAAAGGTCGTAGACAAAGAAAAAAAAAATAGTAATCCCCGCTAATTTTCTCATTTTAAATATGGAAGACCTTCTTCTACTTCTTCTTGTACCAGAGATTTAAAAATAGATCGTTCGTATTGTTCATTCAATAGCTAAAGTTGTGATAGGAAACATGAAGGCTTATTAATTCTTTCCATTATTGAAACAACTAATCTTTTTTTGAATTTTCGGTCCATTCTCTTGCTTTTAAATTCGTAAAATACAGTCTGTGTAATTGACTAGGTAATATAATAATAGTGGAGGCTAAGCCGTAATTTAGGGGCAAATTACCACTATAATTACTAAGTAAAAATAGCCGCGAGCACAGCAAATATTAAAGTAATGGTTTGTCACAAAATGTAGTTTAATTATCGATAAGAATCGATACCTATCAATGTTTAGCTTTACCCTGATACAAATTAAGCTCAACACTTCACTGGATTTTCAATAAATATTTAAGTCTTGTGATGAATTTTAAAATAAATTGGCGTTAAAAGGAAGCCGTGTCAAGTTGAAGATGATAATTCGCATTCTTGGGAGTCACAAAGAATAAAGTTGTAAAAGTCTAATCATTTTAAAGACCTATGAGTTGATTTTGATAATTTCTAAGAAAGAGTATTAATGTACGAATTCTTAATCAGAACAGACCTTAATAAAGGGCTGTTAAGGTAAACTCCTTCGAAGTGGAAAAAACATCGTCCACAGGTAAAGTAAAAACTAAAAAGCAGTCACACTCCTATTACAGTCAGGATAGACTATTCTTCTACATCGTTAGTTCGTTACGCTTTACTTAAAACCTCCGTGCTCCTTAGCACGACCAATTTCTTCTTCCACAATAAGTTAAAGAGTCTCTAATATTAAACAGAGCAACTTGTTCAAGGAACATTAAGTAGTACTTCTAATTCCTATTAACGCCAATAAGATTATTCTAGAATATTTCTGATCTTCTCACTTCATGTCCCGGCTGCTTCCAAAAAGGGGTTGCTTCTGGCCTCCTTCTTTATGCGAGCTGTGTAAAATATTTATTTTATTATTATTTGTCAAAAAAAAGTAAAATTATTCGTGCAATGACAAAAAACGTGCTTGTTTGAAATTGGAACCATGCTAGGCGGCCATGTGTTAAAGTTATGAAATGCAAGATGGCGCCCGTATATTAATTTTAGTGACTTACTAAATTACTTCTACTGGGTAATTAAATTGTTTTTGAATGAGACGTAATGACTCAATTCCAGGCTTTCTCCAATCCTCCTTAGATTTTAAATGTATAACTTAAATTACACTTATTTTAAAACTACATACAGCCTCAAGGCTAAGTTCAGAAAACAAGCACAATAAGGTTTCCATAAAAGTTATGGAATCCGTACTTGTAATCCTGTACACAGCACTGCAGTTATCTGAACTTAGGCTTATCTAAAATCAAACACTACCATACTACGATTGACTTTCACTGACATGCAATTTCCCGGGAAAACTTCCCACGGGATACCCAGCTATCCACCAATATAATTATCTATGGTAGGAATCTACATACAAAAACAATAGTATACTGACCAAGATTATTTGAAGATTTTATGAATAAATAAAATGTCAAAGAAGTCATCCCTTCAGATAATTTTTGTGTCACTATAATATTCTTTTAATCAAACCAAGGCCACATTGACTTAACCCGATACTTCTCATCGAGTTGGTCATAAAATAGATTTGAACAAACATAATATTTACATTTCTAGACGAACATGCACAATTAATAAACGTATCTACACACATTCCATAAGTTTGAAAATACACGTGGTCATTTAGCACATTAATAATAATGGTACAAGATACAAGCTGCAATCCACTGGCATTGACAGATACAATGACTTCGGCAGACAAAGCAAATATTTGTCAATATGAACACCTGAGCGTTTCCCACGATACTCCACTAACAAAGATATTATTTGGTACATTAAGTAACTACTGACTACAATGATGTGTAATACGTTGCAAAAACCGGATGGTTCGTAATAGACGGGAAATTGTAAGCTACTAAAAGTAACGGGACTGACCATGTTCTATTAACCCTTCGTATGCGGAACGTGGACCCACGCGCGACACGATGGCTTTTTAATTGTTTCTGTAATAATTACCGAATGTAAGTCGAATACGACCGGTTACTGAAAAAAAAATTATTTGAATGTTTTCGACACAACGTAAAACTTACTCATTCACGATTTTACTACAGAACTCTTTTACATAGAAACGATAAACTATTAGAAAGAAAAAAAATGGAAAAGAAGAAATAAAAATGGTTAAAGTAAACATTGTTCTTACTTTAACACAAATTGTGTCAACAGAGAGCACAATAAATATGATACAGTCTATTGAACAATGTAATCAATAATCACTTATCAGTTTATTGTACATCGAATGGGAATAGTCGTATTCAATGAACGAGAAACCTATTACATACAATCCAGTTGAATCCAGTCAACCATTACACTGTTCTACAAACTGTGGGAACGAAAGATACTGGCGAAAAAGTACATTAAGGCCCACCGTGGCCTGTCCCACCGTGTACCGTCGCGTTCACGAGGAAGCGACTAGCTAGTCGCTTACATCGAATACCTATTTGCGATTTTTTCGCTTAAGACTGAGATATATGCCAGTGACCTTGAGTGGTTAGCTTGCGTGTTCTTTACTGAGCTCACGCAACGCGTCGTACGTTCAGCCAGTAATAGGACTCGCCCATCAAGGAGCTCTGTCCCCCATTTGACGCATTATTAATTTATTATACACAAAACAAAACGTATTTTAATAAAACACGTATACTAAAAGATCAATAATTAACTTATCTTTAAATTGGTGAAGGTTTCAGAAAAATACGCTTGGTAGATTTTGCGCCATTCACAGTTTTTTATCCGCGTTAGACATAACTTTACAAATTAATTTCACTATGCAATATAAACATAATCTAAAATATTCACATATCAAGTTATTGAGAAAATGCTCTAATTTAACATATATTTTTTTCAAATCATTAAGACTACTCGTTTAGCCGTGATCTTCAGTATAAAATCATTAAAAGTCGGTTATCGTCGCCTTAAACGCGGGTAGTCAAGTCCGGTCGCGAAGCAGAAAGTGATCGTTGACTGTTCAGTCACACCACGACGGCGAGTACGCGTTTTCGCAGCGACATCATCATCTGCCCAGCCTTTTCCCAAGCCTAGCTTTTTACATGGTTCGGCTCGGCTCCGGGTCAGCTTCCAGTCTAACCGGATGCAGCTCAATACCAGTATTTTACATGGAGCGACTGCCTATCTGACCTCTACAACCCAGTTACTGGGTAATACGATACCCCTTGGTAGTCAGACTTTCGGTCTTTTGATGACCCGTAACGACTATAAAAGATAAACGAATGACAGCCGGGATCAACGGCTTGACGTGCTTTCTGAGACACAGAAGGGTCTCGGTATGAAAGTCACCCATCCAGGGACCAACCGCGGCAAGCGTAGCTTAACCCGTGCGGCTGTTATTACTACCGCCACAAGCCCCTGCTCTAGCGACATGAGCTATCAAAAAAATTACTCGCTCAGCGATAAATAACACTCGCTGAGAGACTGACGCTTGGTAAACACGCATCCATCAACTCAGCCTATAGCAGTCCACTGCTGGACATAGGCCTCTCCCAGGCTGCGCCACAACACCCTGTCCTCCGCCTTCCGCATCCAGTCTGTCCCAGCCACCTTTTTAAGGTCGTCGGTCCATCTAGCTGGGGGGTCCATCTAGCGTAAATACGCATACCAGCGAGTAATCGATCGTTGCGCACTCGTTGATCACCAACTCGTTTGTTTGAGTTGGCAGCTCTACTCGCTTCTCGTTGATCGTCATCGGTGGGACAGTTGCCTGAAGCTAAGCGCACATTACAGCCGCATTAGGGCTGAGCGCATCGCATTTCAATACAAAAATGCGCGGTGCCCCGCCTGTAGCATGCCATGGTGCATATAAAATATACCAACGTGATGTATGAGGATTTCTGCAATGCGGTGCGGCTCGTCCAAATTCAGGTTTAAACGGTAACATGGGATAAAACTCCCAAGGGAAACAATTTTCAATATTTTCTCGAATTATTCCGTTCTTGTGCGACTACTACAGACGAGGACCCTTGAGAAACCTTTTTAATGGCGGATCCTTGAAATATCAAAGAGAAAAGTCATGGACCCCTTGAAAATAAAATTACTGTATTTAATACTTAGTCATCAAAGGTGCTGTATCAAAGAGATGTCAGCACGAACTGACGAGGTCCGTTAAAGCCAATGCCTGCCAGGGTTGCGAGTTTGTCCGAAAGGGATATCGTGTGGGGTTGCGGGGTGGGTTTTAGCCAGTAAAAGTCTGACACGCCCTCCCGCTCCGGCCAGAGCGGGAGAAGTTATTTGATATTTCCCACCCAAAAAAATAAGACACGTCTTTTTTTTATGGATTTTTGGATGCTTTAGGCAATTAAAGTAGTTCTTATGCTGCGGTCACACGGCCCGCTTTCTCACAGGCCAGATCGCGCCAGGCCAGGCCGACAGGCCGTAGGAACCGTCGATCCGATGAGGCCTGTGGTGGCAATGTTCGGCATTGGCCGCGACAGGCCTCGACAGGCCGTGAAACTGCGGCTTTAGAATGCATTTTTAATAATGACTTAATGACCGACAAAATCAACTTCCCCATATCTGTTGTCAGCTTATTAATTTGATATCATCGAAAGTAATACCTAACTCGCCGTGATAATATCAGCCCTTATCATTTTTATTGGGAATTCCGTTATTGATCCATGAGATATGAACTGCGGTGGAATCATGAATAATGTTTGCAGCTGACATCATTATTTGGATACTACTATATCAATACTCGCAATTGGCTTAGCGGATTTATCATTAGTTTATGATGAAACAAATGGCTTTCAAATCACGGGTTTTTAGTACAAGATGCAACAACAAACAATCTTTAGTGGAAATTGCCAGAACCACTGCGCTTAGCAAGTTAACTGCAAATGTAAAATTAAATGCATCCATCAACTACACTGTATTCAGGAAAGCAGTCTATACTACGAGTACCTACTTAAAAATAATTATCACTTTGTGTTTAAAATCTCTAACAAAGGAAATATTTTAAAAGAAGGTAGTTGTCACCTTACTTACGTTCAATCTTGCCTGCCCTGAACAAAGTTAAAAAGTTTTGATTACTTTAACAAAAGAAGGCATAACTCTCGTATTTACGCCACTTATTTAACGATAAGGCATTGTTTGTGTCCCCCCCGAAATTCGACCTTTAAGGGGTGAAAAGGGGGAGGGGGGGGGTCCTAAATTATAGGGTTCCGTCCGTCCATGTCTGTCAGCGGGCTGTATCTCATAAATCGGAATAGGCAGACAGTTGAAATTTTCACAGATTGTGTATTTCTATTGCCACTATAACAAATAATAAAAATAAAACAAAGTAAAAAAATAAAGAGGTCTCCCGATACACACATGAAACGGGTTTTGTTGGCGTTTTTTGCTAAATATTGTACGGTGGTACGGAACCCTTTCTGTGCGAGTCCGACACGCACTTCGCCGGTTTTTTAGCTATGTACAGACGGCTACATATCAAGCTATACATTTCCAGTATATGCTGGTCTCGCATTGTATATGATTTCCGTACAGTGCGTGATCAGCGTAAACTGGATTTGTATAGCTTGATGTGTAGCCGTGTGTACCTACTACTAATTGAAATGCAATTTAACTTCTATATATCACTTTTTTGCCATAAAAAAGCAGTCCCAACTTGTTTATTTGTATTTATCTATTTAAATGTAACCCTGTAAATGTTCTGTATCCTTTGGCGAGGACACAATCGACACGTTTCGCTACTTTGGACGTGTTTGAACAAACTTTCACAATATAAACACCACATAGCAAACCCACCTATGCAATTTATCGATATATCTGGCTTCCGCCCATTCGGCATGCAATTAGACCCTTATCATTAGGTACACGTAAACCCATATGTTTTGCTGATAAGTGTAGGTACATACCAGCTGATTGCTGAAGTTTAAAATGTTAAAATTGTGCTTTGTTTACTTTAAATATATATACAACTACTTCGAGAGCTGGACAACATATGAGGAAAACGAATCAAGAAGGTACGATACATAAAATATCTTGAAACAGCAAAATTATCAATGCGAAACCCAACAACTATGGAATTAATTAACTCTGTATTTCTATTTAGAGTTATTAATTAAGGCGACGATAACCGACTTTTAATGATTTTATACTGAAGGTCACGTCTAAACGAGTAGTAATGATTTGAAAAAAATATATGTTAAATTAGAGCATTTTTTCAATAATTTAATATGTGAATATTTTAATTTTACATTATGTTTATATTACATAGTGAAATTAATTTGTAAAGTTTTGTCTAACGCGGATAAAAAACTGAGAATGGCGCAAAATCTACAAAGCGTATTTTTCTGAAACCTTCACCAATTTAAAGATAGTTTAATTATTGATCTTTTAGTATACGCGTTTTATTAAAATACCTTTTGTTTTGTGTATAATAAATTAATAATGCGTCAAATTGGGGACAGCGCTCCTTGATGGGCGAGTCCTATTACTGGCTGAACGTACGACACGTTGCGTGAGCTCAGTACAGAACACGCAAGTTAACCACTCAAGGCCACTGGCATATTATGTATATCTGAGTCAGCAACTTTATGACCGTTCAAAATGTTTAACAACATAAGGATTAAGTGAAGACTTAAATATTTTGGTCTCCAGACGAAGATATAAATATCGACAAAACTCGATATAAATATCGACGAAGATATAAATATCGACTTTTTATTTTTTACTTTTTAGCTGTGGTACTAACCCCACACGAATTCGAATACCACTACCTATGTAAAAAACCGTGGCAGGAAGTTATTATAACATCATCCACATAGACTAAGTGGGAGAAATATGTATTATTGATGGTAACTCAAAAACTGCCCAAGCTAAGATAATAATATTTATATGGGAGCATCTAGGAAGTATGCCCTTTCAAACGAAAAAAGATGTTCCAAATTGGTCCAACCGTCTTCGAGTAATCGGGGAAAATAACAAAAAAAATAAAAAGATTTCGACGAACTGAGAACTTACTCCTCCTTTTTTTGAAGTTGGTTAAAAATAATATAACAGTAGATTGTAAAAATTTTACTTTGTAGGATTCAAATAACAAAAGTGCATTCAAATGCGCTTGAAATTAGTTGAAATACTCCGCAATGAGGAAAATTATGAGCTCGCGTTTATACTTATGCTAATTACAGACATGTTATCGGGACATCCAGCCATAACAACTTCCAAGTGTAGGTATAATAACAAACACCCAGACATTTACAAATTAACAGTCACTTAATATACTGTATTTTATCAAATCTGTTCGGTCAGAGATTTATTACCACATGATATCATGGTTCATAGATTTATCTAAACCTCTTTGAAAATAAAATTAAAGAAGAATGACATCCTTTTTGGCTCGGAAATCCCATAAGAGCACACCCTGGGGAATCTAACAGACTATCTAGATTGTTATCGAAGTAACCTTGAACTGTCTCTGCCACTGCTGCTGACCGACATATAATTATTTGCATCGCCAAATCGTATGAGGATAAAAGTAATGTATATATTTTTCCGGCGAACATTAGCCAACCAAAGTCATAATCAAAACAAAACAGAGTCTCGGTCAAATATGACTCATTTGTAAGCTAAGCTGTTGATAAATAAGAATAATATATTGCCCTGAGTTAACTGTCTCCCAAATCTTGAAATGACTTGGAAAAAGTAGGTCCCTCATACCTAAATCTGCAAAGATTGAATTTCTTATAGACTTATGGGGACCAATAATAATTGTAGAGGTCTTAAACAAACAATGTCGACGACGACGACCAACGACCTGAGCGGACCTTAACCTAACCAAGAATAACGAAATTGGCTTTGCCATCTACTGGGCGAAGCAATTAATTTAGAAGTACCCCATAGATATGGGTACCAAAGCAGAGGCAGGCAGACTGTTCAATCATCGAACGCAATAGGAAATGTAAATTTGTCTTACATGAGCCAACAAACACCGATTCATCACATCAAACACAAAAACCCCTGGCAATCAGACAATTTATCAGTACATATTTACTATCTCTGTATTTTAATACCGCAAGATGTTATGCTAAAATTACAAAAGGCCACGTCAGTAGTATGAAACAGACACACAAATCGGTGTCACCGGCCGCCCAGCGGGAATCACAATTACACGGTTACACCACATTTTTGTAGATGACGAAGACGCATTTACCTCCTACTCTCGACCTACGTGACTGGAACGACGTGGTCCATCTGTTGTTTGCCAATTATGTTGTCTATGAATTCCTTATTTGATTTTTTTATTTTTTTTTAACATGCGACTTTTAACACGGTCAACAATCGGATGCAAACTAACTTGTTACACTCGATTACTTAGGGAATATCTTAGGGATTATTAGCATGTAATTGTAAATTACAAGCTTCTAAAAGCCGGCTTATTTTTGATGGCCTCCCAGCGGAAAAGAGTTATTTTCTGACTTCATGAGCACTGAAAAATAGGAAAACCCAGCGCGCTATTGAATGTTAGACAGTTCGACAGCCTATAATGTCAAGAAATACAAAAAAAAATTGAATTGATTCTAGTTGCCCGTTCCAAAAGGTAGTTTCGTATTTCTTTTAAAAATATGTAAAGGAATAGGTGTTACTTTTGTTTTAAAAACCATTGTTGACTCCGATGATCTTTAGCGTAGGCGTGGGTATAGAACTACATCATACGAATAAATAGGCTGCTGGGCTGTGAAAAAATCTTTTTTGACATAGGACCTCTTTCAGGCCCGAATAAGCGGGCCAGAATACAAATTATTATACAAACCATCTTTTTGGGGAAAATTCTTGTTCTTTAATTAGATTTTCCAAATTATACAGGGTTATTTTTAAAACGTCAATAACCTCTCAAGGGGTCATTGTACTCATCATTATGAACTAAACACTAATTATTTAAACGTTCATTGGTGTTACGTGTAAGTTAGTTATATGAGTACGATAACCCCTAAAAGTCAAAATGTACAATATTAAACGATCGCCGTAAAATAATTGCGATAGCGGATAGATATTGACTGCTTAACGGCCGAACCCAATAACTTATATATCACCAGTTTCGGCCTACTGGATATATAAAAATATATCTATTGATGGTTTTAACGTCCCAATAATCTAGGAATCATACCGGCCCACGCTATCTGCTATCTACTGATGGGAGGGTGTATTGCCTAAAACAGATATCTCTTTGTATGAAAATGCCAAAAGTATGCGTCCCAATAAACGATTTGTTTGACAGGACAGTAGGTACTACAGATGGCAGATTTGGCTATTCCCCGAATTGCAGGGATAAACGTAAAGTAGCCAAGCTAAAATGAACTCTTTGGTACTTGCAATAATGATCATAGATGTTTTTTTTATTTAAAGTAATAAAAAAAAATTGAAATTCAAATATCCCGAAAACGGTGCGCCCTAGACAAAAAATAACAGAAATTTAACCCCCCCCCCCCTTACTGACACCCCCCGTGCAAGCACAACTCCAACATGAATCTAAGTTAAAAAAAAAATTACATTATTGCGCTAAGGTAGCCCGCGAAATTCAAATTTTATTACGTTTTTTGCAATTTGCAGGTCAGTAACAGGTTGTATTTTGATTCGCGGCCATAACAAATATGGCTCTACAGAATTATATCTTAATTAATCCAGTAACTTATTTAGAAGTAAGAAACAAAGAAGTTTTAATATAACCCTAATTACACATGTTGTTTTTTAAAGTGATGATGATTGTAATGGAACGCACGGGAGGGCGAATTAGATAAACCTACTTATTGTTTTCGTTAGATAGATAGCCTTTATCAATGATTGTGAGACGCCATCCGAGCATAGATATAATTATACTGTCTATCATCAATAGCGATCTGTCTTTTTAACTGAAAATAAGTTATTGGGTTCGGCCGTAAGTGAACGAAGTCGTTTAATAAAAATCTCTACGCATACATCATCGAATACAAATGATCTTTGTGGGAATTTCAAACACAATTGACTGAATTTCATCTTATTGTTCTATGAAAAGATACACAAACCATTAGATTGAAATTCAGTCAACTGATCGTTAACTTTGAAACAGGCAGTCTCTGTCCTCTGTTACTTGCGATAAAAACGTATAGGACCTGTAATAGAAATGTAACGAATAGGCAGTGCTGATTAGCTTTAGCTAATACAATAGAAATGTCAATAATTATGAAAGCCGTATATTTTATTAGGTGCTAAGGGCCGTTCATTAATTACGTGAGGCGGTTTTGGCGAATTTTCAATCCGGTGGGATTTTGACTTGGTTTTTTAATCTCACGTTATATTTTTCAGATTGCGTATTTTTGTGTAAATACGTTATTGTGTGCTTGATTGGGTTGGATTGTTTACATTAAACATAATTCGCTTAAATTATATTTTATAATCATTTAAAAATACGTGATATTTGCTGAAACCCTCTCGCCCACGTGAGATTTGGTGAGATACGACTCGAAAACAACAAAAATTTGGAAGCCAAATAAAGTCTTACTAGACTCGAAAAACCATTTTAATAATTTTGTTTAGTATTCTTATGGAAAAATATTCGTTAATCTATTTGGTATAAGTAATTAATTCAACACGCTTGTGGAGTTGTTTTAATTGTGCACTGGAAACAGCTGTTGCTACCAGCCAGACGGAAAATTTAAAAAAGTAATAAAATTAACGAATACGATTCCTTTAATTTTATTTATATGGAAATTGGAATATAAATAAAATGAAATTCTGTTCGTTGGTGAGCCCATCACTTGAGAACGGCTGGACACTATTTAGTCTGTGGGGCTATTTTTTTGTTTTAAAATGTTCGTACTTAAGGTAAAAGCGTCAGGGTAGCCCGCGAATTTCAAATTTTCATAGGGTTTTGCAATTAGCAGGTCAGTGCCAGGTTGTATGTTGATTAAAATATGAAAAAGAAAATTTGAATTTCGCGGGCTACTTTAGCGCTTCCACGTAGTCAGAATTAGGTATATAAGGAAAGAAACATTTTTGAGTTTCCCAAATTTGGGAAAAACTGAACATCCTTTTTTCTATGGGATTTTGTTATGAATTATTTAAATTTGGACAACGTCTGTCAGGTCAGCTAGTAAATAAAGAGAAATCGCGTTCGTTATTCTATTAGATAGTTCCAGATATGGTAGATGATACTAATAAACTTATAACATACATTGCACAATCTCTTTTTTACGTCACATCGAGATAAAGGAGAATGTATAGGCCACACTACATTTCAAGACATTTACAACACACTCAACTTTGAACTCTAACGTTACGAGCCCAAAGTAAATTATTGTTTGTTGTTGTTTTTATGAAAGTTATTGTGCTTTGCTACCGTTTTGCTGACTTACGTGACTTTACCAGGTTTTATATTGCCATTTTTAGATTACTCAGTAATGTCTTCCGCCAGTATGACTTAATAAGTAAAGTAATAATAATTATTGAGGTGCATTGACACCTTTGAATTAATAATTATACACCGACCGATGAGATGCGTTGACAACTGTCAGCGGAGTACACAGAAAATGTGTTTTACGAATAACTTTATCCCTCTTATTACAAAACAAGGTTTATCTTCAGACCCAGGTTTAAAACATGGAGCCATTATTGAATTTCGAACTTTATTCCGACTATGGTAAAGTTCCTAAACTCAAAACTGACAACTTGGTACCGAACTAAGTTTCCAGTTTTGTATAAAGAACGGTATTTCCTCAGATTATAGAAAAGAAACAGATAGACCGCGCGGAACACCGAGAGTGCGGCCTACAAAGCAAATACAAGTTCAAAAGCGAATACACTCTCGATTCAGTACAGCACGAAGCGTCGCGTCGTTAGTACGTCACGGGCTCTAACAGATAATTTCAGAATAATGCCGTCTTGTATTTTTAAACATTGTAAAAACTGTTCCCAAAAACAAAAGAAATAAGATGGAGTATCTTTCATAAGTAAAATATTGGTTATTTGTCTATTTGGATTTATTTCACGTGTTTATTGTTAGTGACATTTTGAAACACAAAACCTTAACAAAAATCATTCGGTGTTGCTAGTTTATATTGAAACATTTACCTCTAAGTTAGGAAATAAGTATAGGATACAGGAGTATCGATTTACAAAAATAGTTATGTCGATAATAGTGTTTTATTTATCGCCTTTTCTGGTTATTACGTTGATAAATAAATAAGTATGTATGTGTCTTCGTAAGTGTAACTAGTTAATGGATTTTATAATACTTATTACATCAGTCGATTTGCTATATCATGGGTTATATGACGTCACCATAAAGTAAATATAGCTACCACAAAAACAATAAAATGTTGGTGTCTCAAAATAAAAATATATCGCAAATGTATCGTTTATATGGGTATTGTTAATCTGACGTATACTGTTAATAAAAACAACAGATTTAAGAAAAAAAATACTTTTTTTTTTCATGTAACGAAATATTATGGCTAATTTTTTCATTCTCCTGGCAACCGTACACACACATAGAGGCACCTGTTCTTATAGTGCTGTCACGTGGCTGTAACGCACACATGTCTACAAACGGGCCTCACTTTATTGTTCCGCGCGGTCTATCTGCTTCTTTCTATAATCTGAGGGTATTTCAATCCGCGCGGTCTATCTGCTTCTTTCTATAATCTGAGGGTATTTCAATTGTTCCGCGCGGTCTATCTGCTTCTTTCTATAATCTGAGGGTATTTCAATCCCGGAGGACACGGTGGAGCATACGGTGGAGGTCTGCCCTGCTTGGGCGGAGCACCGCCGTGTCCTCACGGAGGCGATCGGCGGCGACGATCTCTCGCGTCCGGCCCTGGTTCAGGCCATGGTTCGGAGCGAGAGTGCATGGGAGGCCGTCACCTCCTTCTGCGAAACAGTAATGCTCGCGAAGGAGGAGGCGGAGCGCATGAGGGTGAGGCAGGGTGCCCGCCCTTCCGCCCTAAGTCGCCGCAGGAGACGCCCTGGGCGTCGGGAATCGCAGGCCGATTCCCGGCCACCGTAGGCGCGGGCTTGCGGACGGTGAGCGATGGGTAGCTCGCCGTCCGATAAGGACCAGGCCCGGGTCGACGGCGCGTTGTGTTCCACGCGCGCCTCAAAGAGACGTCAGCACCAATTGACGGGGTCCGAAAGGGCCAATGCCTGCCAGGGTTACGAGCCTGTCCGAAAGGGATATCGTGGCTCTGGCACACACAGGCATCTGAAGGAACACGGTGGGTTTTAGTCAGTAAAAGTCTGACACTCCCTCTCGCTCCGCCCAGAGCGGGAGAAGTTATTTGATGATTTCCCACCAAAAAAAAAAAAAAAAAAAAAGGGTATTTCAATCACTGTTACGTTCATATTACAATATCTGGCTGCATGGTTTAAGCCATGTCAAAATATAAATCTTGTTTTTTATTATTACGCGGTATTAGTTCCTAATCGCGTTAATTGCATTGCACGCCTAATTTGTTTTTATTTACATTGTGACAGATGTTCTTTTATTTAATTATGGAGGTACATGATCTACTTTGTCTTTAATCAGCAAAAATATTATTTTACTAATTTTTAAGCAGATAAATGTTAATATGTAGTTAAGTAGGTATGACCTAAGTTACATCTCTATTTTTAGTACCTATTGTAAGAAATATATCATATCGTTATAAATGTGGGTGTCCAAACAAAACAGTCTCGGCATTTAGTTTCCTAGTTAGACGCAGTTTTGTAAAGTTGAGTGAAAAAATTGCATTTCGCGATTTTAATTGGATATTAATTAATGCTCAATTATCTACAAGTTCATACAGTTTTTCTCAAATCAAGCTTTTTCAGTTTCAACTTCAAAAATGTACCAGTATTGAATATTTTTTTATCCCTTCTCTAAATTTTATTGACTATTCTAGATACAGAATCTAGTCTTAACTCAATACCCCACTGCCGGACCCTTTTTGCTTGGACCCCACATAATATGATGTATTAAGTTTTCAAGAGAGGAAATCGATACGTACTTCCTATTCCATTGCATATTGCACTTAAGTAATTACTTTTGATATTCACACTTAAGTTGGTCAATTCACATCATTATGTTCACTATCTAATTAATTCTAACTGAACAGATAGCTGTGCTGCTGGGGAGTTTGTTGCGCCACTTCTCCTTCCCAGCTAATGCACTAGGAAATGGTGAAGGGCGAGCATTTTGGGAAACTGTCACATGTAATTCGGACGTTCAAGAATTGCTGATTCTCAGCCTGGTGGCAGCCATAAATGACTTTTGATTATAAATTACATTTTAATTCCTGTTATCTAGTTAACAAATTTTACTTCCACAATAAGTAAAATTCAATCTCTAACTCCTAGTATAATGACTAGACACAAATACAATGTTTGTATTTAATCACAAATTATTTTTCAAATAACCATAAAACTACAGAATAACCCACACCATGGACACAAAAAAAAGCACAGAAAATCATGCACACACACACTCACACTAACCAAAACCAGAAACATCTACTTACAACAATATTTAGGAGAACTAGAAGCATTAAAATAGATTAGATAATTAATATAGGACATGCAAATAATAATTAATTATTTGTATTTTATCCATAAATGCATTTATCTACAGAATCAAGAATATCAAGAAATAATCTTGGGTTTTACTTGAATTAATTTAGTTTAAACTGTATGTATGTTTTTTGTAATAAATATGTAGCTGATTGCTAATATTGTAGATTTTTATCTCTTATCAGTTACTGTTAGTAAACGCATTTATATCTAGAAATTTCCTACATAACATGGAGTAATGAAATAAATAAACATCCTTAAAATTCCAATTGGATGTTATTGAAAATGTCAAGCGCTTAAGGCATAAAAATGTTTGGTAGGATATTTATACAATACATATAATTGTGGTCAATCCATCACCTAAATATAAACAGAATAGAATTTAAATCTTACCTGAGCATAACCCTGAACTGTTCCAACTGCCGTATACTCTCCGAGAGTCTAGAGAAGGCATTAAATAGTGCCACAACCTCTGTCCTCTGTAGCCTTTCATGTGACTTGTGTCTGACGGGCAGCTTACCCTGATTCGGGTCACTCTCAGGACTGTTCCACTTGCTAGAGAACAATATTTTTAATGCGGTTCCCAAGCCTTGCGTCTGTAGCTTCCCCCACAACTTGCATTTGTCACATCCAACGCAATCCATTATCCTTGAAATATTACGGAAGTGCTCTCGGAACTCTACCTTCAGTGCTGCCGCCTGACTACCTCCGTTGAACATCGAGGACTCATTGAAATGGTCCGGGAAGGAGTAGATCACACTCAGCATGTTATGTATTGCCTGCCGTGTTTCTTCATCCTCAGTAGGGTTACCAGTAAAATACTCTTCTTTCTCCAAATAAGGTCCAGCTTTAGCTAAAGCTCTCATTTCCAATAAATAAACGAAGTATAGGTTTTTCAACCAATTGGGCCCTTCACCAAAAGTCTGAGATGGGTCAAAACGACGTTGGAACTCTTCTAGATTTGGTCCCCACTCACCGTCAGTTGTAAACCCGGCTGCTTTCTCAAATAATAAATATTTTGAACACAGGTGTACATTTATACTGGTGTGTAATCCTGATACTGCTCTGTAGAATACTCTCTTTTCCAAGCACATGTTGCCTAGATCAGAAGTCATCACAAATGGGAAAGATCCATAAGGATTGGGTTTGGGTCTAAAGCAATTTTCTTGGTATATGCTTTTCCATATTCTGTTAGCTGAAGGTCCTTTATATCCAGTAAATCTTTCTGGGTTCAGTAATAGGTCCACATAATCAGCATCAACATCCTTGTCATCATAGCCACAGAAGTTCTCTAGGGCATCATCATGAGCTTTCCATTTAGCTATCTCGTGTTGACTGGCAGCACTGATCGTCAGGTTCAGGTAGCCCAGGTCATGGTCATGATCTGAATCAGTGTCACAGTGCTCCTGCGCCTCTTTCATGTACTTGGCCGCCGGAGTCTCGTCTATATGATCGTTCTCGTAGCCATTTTCAACACCAGGCACACTCTCCTTAGAACAAGTCTTAATATGACAGTACCTCATCGCACATTTGCTGTCGTCCGCCCAGAACGGACATTCCTTCTTCAAATTCACTTTGTAGAACCGAAAGTAGTCCTTCCTTATTAAACTTTGGAGGCGCGGATAAACCTTCACGTTATTGAAGTAATCGATGGTGTCAACATTGCACGAACAGTCGCCCAGAGACCCGTGGAGTTCGTCAAAGCAGGCATTGCTGTCGCAAGGCTTAGTTTCATACAGCTCCGTGTCGTAACCGACCGCTTGGACAATCACTAAAGCGAATATTATAAACACTACACAATAATTTTTGTGTGCCATTTCGGTAGAGACTTTCGCCATGGCATGAGTATTTCTAATAGATATAATAAGTAGACGACCGTGTTTTATCACAGCACATTTGAAACTGATCCTAATGAGTATTCACGAAGTGGTGAAAGTGGAATTAAACACACCGAAGACGAAAAGGTAGGAAGGACGTGCTCAAACAAGCGTTCGCACTTTCATGATTCCGGACTGATTTGACATTGACAGCAAAATTGACAAATCAATGCAGCTCGAGTAATGTCAATGTCAAAATGCGTTCAAGGAGTTTTTACAGGAAATTGCTTTGCTAAGTTAGCATCAAATTTGACATAGAGATCACAAGCAAAACTATGACGTGCACCAATCAGATTCGTTGTTTTGTTAATTGGATGATATTCTTGGTGGTATTATTAAATATGTATTACTTATCACTTTTTATTAGTAAGTATCATTGTTTGGCTTTGTTTGGACTCTCCAAACAATATTACAGGCGAAAAAAAATTATACCTACGGTATGAAAGAAAACCTAAAATCCTATTATAATCAGACTTATTCTTGATATGAAGTACCTATGGTATAGTAATTGTATTTGAAATCTGATTAAATAAAGAAAAAAACCGGCCAAGTGCGTGTCGGACCATGCACAATGAAGGGTTCTGTAGTTTTGATGAATCAAACTTAACATTGTAGTTGAAAAACATGTTCTCCCATACATCGTTATACGCCACGGTCAATTTTCGAGCTGTAAATGTAAGTTTGTAAACGCATTTTTTTTTTATATGTTAAAACTACAAATTACGTAACGACTTTCTGACTTTTTCTTTTACTTGTGCTGTGAGACTTGCTTCTTGCCAAATTTCATGATTCTAGGTCAACGGGAAATAGGTAGGTAGGTACCCTATGTTTTGATTTATTTGCGAGTTTTAAAATATTAGGTCATTGTATTTACTATAAATCACCGTATTTGTTTATTGCGTTGACTTAGAAACTTCATTTTTTTAGAGCTTCATGGACCGTAGAATTACGTATTTTATATTAACCCATTGTCGAAAGTCAATGTTTCCGAGCAAAAGTTAGTCTGTTTCTACGATGATAGGTAGGATATCGTACGAACTAAAACCAGCTTCTTTGAATCTTCTCCGTACCGTACGCTCACTTACTGTGAGTCTATGATACCTCGAACTTCCTCAAGCTCTATCTATTCTGGCTTGGACAGCCGTTAGACGTGGGTTCCTACATACGCGAAGCTGAATGAAACGATCATCACTGCTCGAAGTACGTATTTTTCTGCCTTGTCCTGGTTTTCTCACCAAAGCATTAGTCTTCCTGAATAGTTGGATACTGCGATTTTTTTAAACAGGTCGGCGAAGATTCTTGACATAATTGACATATCTCTTTATGTTTGACCATTTCTCCTCATCTCATGGTCCCTGGCAATCTCAGTTGCGCTCAAGTCAGGCATAATGAAGTCCTTGATTTTTAAAAAGATTGATAAGTAAAAAAAAAACAAATGAAACTGATATTTAATGAAGATTTTACGAAATTTTAAACCAATACCATAAAATGATGAATAAGGGAAATTCACTCGAAATGATGTACCTACTTATGTACGAATAAAATTACCAACACTCTTGAGTTTATTCGCAGATAGATGGGAGTCTCCAATGCTGCGACATTGGATGAAACTCCACACGTAATAAAACTTGTATGCCTACTAACACTAGTTTTTAAGATCATTGTGACTAACACTATGGGCGTTGTCTGAAATGAATGATATAATAATAATAAAACAATCGCATTTATGGTGACGTTCAAATGTTTTCTCAATTTGAAATAATTATTTCTAAAATAAAATGAAACCTGTCAGACCCTATGTCATAACAAACGTCAAAACGCACAAGGACCAATCCTTATCTTAAAATGGCCGCCAGATTTATTGCCCTTTGTTCCCAATGTAAACAAAAACATCTTAACAACCAGCCAGCAATGTTACACAAACTAGTTTCTCGAAAAAAAAAATATGTTCCGCTAATTATCGGTGTGTCTCTAAATAGTACACCCCCAAGTTCATAGCGTATGGACCATAGAAATATTTAAAAAAAATTGAGCCGTAACGGGACGCCGCGCGCCGGGCAGATGTGAAACATCGAAATTATTTACACACTACTACAGACTGTATAGTGACGAGGCGTGCGTCGCCACGCGGCATGCATCGCCCCTCCAGCAATCGGTTTTACGTGCGGCTATAGATGTTTCACATCAACAGGAGAAGAGGATGATAGGGACCGAGCCTATTCAAATGCAGACTGGGCTGCATTGGGCTGAATATTTATGATGTGCCTAATAAAGAGTATTCTTTGCAAACGTGCCCGGATGAGTGAAGTATTCCAGAAAGATGCTGGTAGAGGTCTAGACCGTACTTCCGGGATTGTCCTGATAGCCGTGCAATACCTCTCCACTCCTCAAGCACCTCAGGATATGTTGCCCCCTTGTCGCTGTGTTAGAAGAGTTGTAACACTGATTCTAATGATTATAATTAGGTATGTAAAGTATTTTTCAGGTATGTTTTTTATATTTTTATTTTAATGATAAGAGTATTTGAAACACATAATTTCATCTTTTTGTTTTTACAAGCTGTAGTTATTTTTATATATTTTTTTAAAGTATTGTTTGTACTGACGTCACTAGTAGCTGAATAGCTTAGGATCTTTGCCACGTTTAACACTTATTTAAAACCAAAATTCAGTAAAGTCAAACTGTCAAATTTGACAATTAATTTGTTTACATTTCATACTTTAGCGATTTCCGTACTTTAGTTTAAAGTTATGGCATATTAATAAAATGAATGGATTCTAAGACTACTCCTGCTAAGTTCTTCATACTGTCAAGTATAAACACCACAACAAATAGCCGACACAAATTGATTGTTAGTAAAAGAAACCTTAAAAGGAAATGGTGCGAGAAAGTAAATGTTTAGCACGAGTCTGGGCGGCGACTGTTTTATTGTGAAGATCATTTTAACGTAAGTTAAGTTTTCCTGAGGCGATACATCGATGTGATTTGACTTGTACTGTCCGCCGCTGGTGAAAAACTACACTATTTACATATTTACCTATCTGAATAGAATAATAATAAGTGCTTCATGTAAATTTGACGTTGGCATGCACAGATTAAGTAGTACATGACACTTGACACATAAAGAACAATATTTAATTACAAGAGGCACTGAAATTTCCAATTCAGGCTGCTTTGTGACGTCAATTAGAGGTCAAATAAAAGTCAAGTGATTTTAAGTATTTTTGTGAAAATAAATACGATCTTATAATTTTAAGACCTATTAATAGAAAAATAAGTCTTAGAAGCTTAAAATCTCGAAATGGTTTTGGAATCGGCATAGGTAAATTTTTACTTTACATACCGAATTCTGTAAAGTCATATTTGTTATGGCCGCGAATCGTATTTAGATCAACATAAAACCTGTTCCTCACCTGCAAATTGCAAAAAACGTAAGAAAATTTGAATTTCGCGGGCTATCTTAGCGCACCCCCCTATGTGCGCTAGTCACTCCCCGCCATTTTATCCGTGTATTGTATGTTGTACAAAACATTGGTCAGGCAGGGGCCATGCCGCCATAGTCTTTCCATAGTTTTAGGTAACCACTCCACTCCACCCAAATCCATAGTCCAATATCTTTGTTTCCATAGCCTGCAATAATACTGAACACATACAATTCGGAAGCCGATACTTAAATTGGCAAAGCAAGACGTTAGGATCAGGGCAATAGCTAGACGAGGGTTATGATGTTTTTCCACTAAAACGCCCCGTAGTAATTGTTGGGTTTGTAGCTACTTACACTGGGAGATCCATTGTTATCAGAGGATATCAGAAAGTTATTGGATTTTTATTGAATCGTGCCTCTAGTACCTATTTTCTTAGAATAGTAGGTAGGTACTAGCTTGACCGAAAAAGGTCAGGGGGCCTAAAATGGACGCTTTGGCAGAATCATAATATGAAACTGCGTGCAATTCATATCCCGCAATTCATCTGTTAGACAGTTTGTATGGAGTTTTGTAAAATGGTCCACAAATTATTAAGTGCTATACTGAAGTCTAATGTCAAATATCAGATGAATTGCGGGATGTATGAATTGTACGCAGATCATAATACGATTCTGCTAAAGCGTCCATTTTAGGCCCCCAGAAGTCTCTCATGTTAGTTCTCGGAAGAACTTAGGTACCATCGCGGACACTGCCGCCTGACCACTTTTCGACCTTATTACTAGGAGCATAAGGTTGAAAAGTGGTCAGGCGGCAGTGTCCGCGATAGTACCTACGGAAGTCGACCTTTCGTGCGTTTATTCTGCTGTGAACTTATCCATTCAGAATTTCCTTCAAAATCAGATTAACTATCATCTTCTGGTTAAGAAATCAAATTAAAAAGAATGTTGAAGTAGAAAATTTATTTATTCCATACAATACAATAAAGTTCATCCACAAAAGCAGTTTCATCAGAAATGCACAAAAAGAGATTCAAAATACAATAAACAGACATTTGCTCCCGATATCATTTACTATTTACACATGCAAGTGAAACGAGTAATAGATCACATAATATTTTAATAGAAATGCATAAATATCATTTTTTTAACACTTTAATATTATTTGTAAAATGGACGTACTTAACTTTATAACGCCGATTTATGAAAATATTTTTATATAATTTCTATTGTCTATCAACATTACAAACAGTCGCTTAACTAACTTAACAGTACCTAAACTTTATATTTTAAAATGGTGCAACAAAAGAAAATGAATAACTAATTATAATGGTAAGGTACAGCGCGTCTTGACATCTACAGGCATCAAGTTTACATTGATGCTTGAAGATACAAAGTAAAATACAACATCGTACCGTCTTAAATGAGATAACTTGACCTGGAAAAGTTTACTACTGTTTTAAAAGTATAAGAAATATTATTTTTAGTAGGCTTTTTAGTTTTACTTGGTCAATGAATATGCAGCCTAGAGGCCAAAGTCAAAAGTTTAAAATATAATCATGTAGATCCGGCTTAACCCGACAAATGACGTATGGTATGAACCAGCGATTGTTCTTATGTATACTCGAAACGAAAGTAAATATGATAATCTTGAAAGCCGTTGAGCGCTAAAATGCAAACGGATTCTAATATGTTATTATTTAAGCACAAAAGGCTCTTTTCAATCTCTACTTCCTAATGCTATTTTTTTTTTTGTAAAATTTAAACAAAAGTAAACTTTTCCCAGGTTGTATTTTTGAAAAGGTGGGACTTGCGCTAGACCGAGCTAACCTTAACTTAACTTGTACATAAGTAACTTATGTTTTTGTATCTGTCGTTGATTTTTATTGTTCTTATTCGAATGTTAATTTCGTGATGTCTTCGATTTAGGCATACCTGAAATTGTCAAAATATATCAATCAGTATTTTGAAGTTTTTCTGTGAAAACACATAATACAAAACAATTTGATCTAAGAACACTGGTACCATAGAAAATTAAACAAATGTATTATAGGTACAAACATAAATATTATACAAAATGTACCTAATCCTCCCATGCCAACCAAAAATAATTAGTACAAAATAATTCACAACAATATTACAACAAATAATATTCTTTGCAGGAATAGTTTAAATCCTGTTGAATGAATATTCTTCTGAGCAAGTGGAATTTATTCAGTTTGTTATTGTAAAAATAACTTCCATGCTTCATCATCCCACAACTAAAATAATAATTACAAACGAAATAATTACAACAAAAAGTACTTCAAACAACCACAAACATGCAGATTAGTATTTTTATTTACAAAAACGTGACTTACCTAAGTATCATGCTTTGGCCAAACAATTCCAAAAATAAATAACATTTAATTTTGTGCAATATTTAAAGCTTTGGGCTTGGCAGCTTAAAGATATGGGCCTTAAATTAGGGTGAGATTAGTAAAACAAACATAATTATTTATTACACACATTCTTTATTGATTACAAAATTCTATCAAATCAATCAGAGCAAGGCACAACTCTTTCGTCTTATTTATTACTTTCGCCACAAACTAACCTTTAGGTATGCCTTTAAATGAGTCGTCTTTTTATTAATTTGGCACAAACATAGTTATTAAGAAATTTACTGATTAACACTTAGTCTGTGCAATTATTCATAAAAATTCTAAATTGGACACAAATATATATTTCTATAAAATAAAGTCGAATCAAAACTTAGAACGACGTCGACAGTTAGTAAAATTTTGTCAATTTTTATTTATTAATAAACTTACGTACCTAAAGATTTCTAAACGAGTTTTTTTATGAAAATACAATATTATCACATAGGTAGCAAGATTCTAATGTTTATACATATAAAAATAAATGGAGATTCCTTAAATAGAAGCGTTTAAATAGAGATAATATTTAGTAGGTCTTGACATCTAGAAGAGACTCTTTATTTAATATTTAAATGAATGATTTAAATATAATTATTTATAATGTTTTAGTCTAATCGTTAAGAACCCGAAACCCTCTGCACAAAATTTATGAAGCATACATTTTAAATTAATCATTTGATTTGAGATGAAATGCTATTAGATTTTAATAAAAATTTTAATTATGGTGATTGTTATTGAAAAGAAAACCAGTATATTTTTTAAACAGGTTTCTTACCTCTTTGAAATGCAGTTTCCTTTTTGTTAAAAATGCAAGGCTTTTGATCATAATCATCAGATACTGCTGTAAAAAGCGAAGCAACATTAAGCTGGCAATCGAAATTCTATTCCTATCTCTCTTTATGATACTTTTCGTAGTCCCTGTTCTTAGTTAAAACCTTCTGCGATGCGGAAAAAGCTAGTGAGAATTTTCTTTGTCTGCCAGCCTTCAAATGACGTAATGGCACGGTTGGCTGAACACCAGTCTTCCTAAGCCTGAGGCCTTACTATAATGGGTAGAAGCCGCCATTATTTTGGCGTAAGAGAAGGATTGAGCTATACAATATTAGTTTTAGTATATGTGAAACCCGAAACACGTGTCTAGTATTTTTATGTAAAGAATCTATGTATAAAATTTCAAAACTGTATCATGAATAATCACAAAGTTATAAGGTTGTTATGTTACCAGGTTGTCCGTACAATATGCTAACAGCGCCCCCGCGCCTCCAGGGTCGTCTTGCGCTCAATGATAATAATTTAGCAGTAGTTACATAACCGTACGGCGATTGTATTGTAAGCAATTAATTGGTGATAATAACATTATCCATCACACCATTGGTGTATTAAATAGGAAGATAGGCCACTCTCTAACATCACGTAAATATTAAATGGACCCGATGTCGTGCGTCATGTGCTCGACAACCGAAGTAGATGGACATATTATATATTACGCGGGCTATAGCGGGAACGAGATCGCAATAATTGTCACTGTTACGTACCCATAGCAACTCGCAAACAACCTACGATTCGGATATTCTCCGCAAACCGGGAGTAATGTAGGTCGATTGTGTCCTTTCCCCTAATTTATGCGGTCCACATCGAGGAGCGCGTACCATATCTTCCTATTTAATACATCACACTTAAATATTTTCGGGACAAAATATAACATGTAAAAATTATTGAAATCGATTCAGTTCCTTATTCTGAAGAAACTGTATTCAGGTTTAGCATAAACTAAAAATAATGTTGTTTATGACCAATAGCGCTAACTATCTCTATAACACCGAACAATGATGGCTCCACCTTGTCATAGTACGGGTCGATCTCCATAATGCACTTTTATTAAATTTTAATTAAATGTTATCAATTAGTTTGCATTCGATTTTGTGTTAATTGCGCACAACAATGTTAGTTAAGCATATTCCGAACATAATAAGCGTTATTATAATTTTAAAATATACAGTTGCATTTTTTTTCAACATGTCTAAGTATCTTTTTGTCAAAATTACGCTAAGTTCGTAATATAGTTTTGTCTCTTTTGCGCGTAAAGCGTTAAAGTGGGAGAATGAGAAACATTTTGAGTAGGACAGTTAGTAGATAACTTTTTTTTATAAAACGAGGTGAGAATCACTTAGATTAATTTTATTCATTACTTTGTTATTTGCTTGTAAGTTATTTATAGCTATAAAGTTACCTTTAGGCACACAAATAAAATATTTTTTATCAAAATGGTTTGAGGCGTAATTTTGACAAACTTACTTTCTTAATAACGTATAACTTAGCCGTATTATGAATACCACTTGATTTTATCAAGCAATAATTTATGGCATACAAATATTTGAGATTCAAAACCCTTTGGACACAATCTCAAGTGAAATTTTAAAAGCGTTTCAATAATATGCTACTTGTAGCGTCTTTATTCGTCATAAATGCAAAAAATGCATTTTAATGCAATCGTCAAAAAATTTAAAGTCGTATTCAAAAATTGTTAATTAAATCAAATCGATATCTAATCAAATCGGACGCCAAAAGTAGCATTTGTGCTTGCTGTAACTGTGTCCCAAGAAAAAAAAGTCAATCAGCCATGCAGTGCACAGTCCGCTCACAAAATTAGTTAACAAGTAAAAAAAGAACCAAAAAAAATTGTGTTCATAGGTACCAGTTTTAATGTACAAAATATTAGTAGCGAGACCTTCTGTCCATATTTCTTATGGAATTGGCGAGACACAGCGAGAACAGCGCTCCGACCACCTGAAACGTAAAAAAGAAAAAAAAAATAGTGATGTTTAGGCCAAACGCAGACGGTGCGGCGTTTTATCGGTAACCGGTTTTGGATTATGTCCTATTTTCACAGACTTTTGATTAATTTTATCAACATTCCAAACTGAAGATTTATGGTGGGTTACTTTGAATACTATAATAAAACCACGGAGTGAAACATTATAAGGACTGTTATTTAGGGGGCAAAAGCAGAGAGGACAAGCACTAAGACATACATGTCATCTTGACATTGACATAACATAGTGTTGCCAATAAACTATAATGGAACAATGTTCCAATCATTACTTTACACAAACGAATCCCACACATGGATTGTGGGATCCGATCGGAACAAGCCTATTATTTTCCTATAGGTGATCTACGATAGCCTTTACATAGGCCCTGATGATTATTTTGACTGGATATACCTAGCCTGACTAAAACGGTCTTTGGTTAGAGAAGGCTCTCCCGAAAAGAGGCATCACCGTCCCTTTATTATAGCTTCGAAACACTCAGGCTGAGGCTACATTACACCGCGACGCGACCTGCGACACATGAGCTATTAAAACAAATAAATGAATGCTCACGTATATGGCTATACCGTACATCAAATATTACTAGCGATCTTTGATTTCTTTAAGCGATCGGAACAAACTTACTGTAATCACGGCATCGGCTACATCAACATATCAGCGAAATTGAAGCGAATTTACTAGGAAATTTCGCACTTTTTCGTTCGTTGTGTAGATACTAGGTACTGTAGCACGTCATCGCCGAATATACGCCGGATTTTCGCTTATAATGTAGCTATACCATGTTTATCTCGTATCGCTCTTCCAGTCGCATCGCAAATCACTGCCTACTGTAGCCTCAGCCTCAAACTTACATACAACATCTCAGACTGCATCTCGATCAGTAACTAAATATGAGATGTTTAGGCTAACCGAGTTGGTTATTATGGCTATCCATAACAATTACAGCGCGGCAAAAATCACACACTAATTGGCTCTGTTGATATTATGTAGCTACTATGTTTCTACTTAAGAGGCCGGCGATGGATGCGTAGTTCATACAAACGTAATACCAAAATAATTTGTAAATCAAACATATTCTTAAGGTAGTGTGTATTTATTCCGATTGGAATACAGAATATTTAGGTTCCCAAATTTATATGTTGAATGGACGCTGATTTAAACAAAAGTTATGAGAAAAATAAGTTTTCTATAGAAATTTTAAATTCCTCATATCTCGTCTTTATATCAATGTCCTTTCAAAATATATATTTGGGAACATAGATATTCTGTAATCCAATCGAAATAAGTAAATACTCCCTTAAGAATATGTTTGATTTACAAATTATTTTGGTATTACGTTTGTATGAACTACGCCGGCCCCTATGTTCTATGTTATAGGATTTGGTTTCCGCACTTAGTCCTTCATGGGGACCATTGTGCGTAACGACGGACCCTTAAGCATCCTGCAAGACGTGTATGGCTCATGATGTTTGGAGAAAGTCGTACTTTTATGTAATAGGTCGGCAAACAGGCTGCCGGCCCACCAGTAGGCTTAGCACGACAACCGTAGAGAAGCGAAGTCAACGAAGACTATACAAAAAAGACGATTCCGTGTAGATAGTTGACAGTTTTCTACCGAGAAAGGTAGACAAGCGATTTCTATTCCTGTAGAGTAGACATAGAAAGCGTCATGATAAGCTTGCTGATGGGAAGTGCTTGCCGCGGGTTATTGTACATTCGTCACAAAGTACGTTCGCCACAAAAAAAAGTATTTGTAAATTTGCCACAGTTATATTTTCATGAAGTAAATTCGTCCAAGTTTATTAATTTTGATTATTGTAAATTCGTCAAATTGTTTATTTCCGCACAGACAGCAGAAAAATCACTAAATAGCATAAAAAAGTTATTTATTTATTTAAAAACAATAACTTTGCTTGCTACCACTCTACCAGTATTGTATGCAAAAATGATGTACGTACCTAAAATGAAGACTTGTGGTTGTGACGAATTTACACATATTTTTAATGCAAGTGGCGAATACACTTTCAATGTATGGAGTGTAAAAAAATGTGACGAATTTACTTTGTGGCGAATATACAATAACCCCTTGCCGCCGCCTACTTTTGGGAAATTGCCCATTGGTTGTCGACTTTTAGAGACAAAGTTTACATGCCTCATGTCCCTGTAACAATGGCTCCCATACCACAGCTGACCAGATAAATCACTCCATACAAATTGTTCAATACCTACTGCTAAATAGCCTACACCTTCGAACAAAAATGTACCTAACCTTACAAGCGTAAAGTTAGTTTTGCTTTGTAGTACGTCAGGTCGATGGAAATATAATTATGCGTACATACGCGCCTCGCGGCTGTCGGCAACCCCACTGAGAAATGGGTCGCGTGCGACCCGGCGGCCGGTAGGTAGTAAGCGCGCGTACGTAAATGATTTACCTGGTAATCTGTGCCCATACCTTATATTTTTATAGCTAGCCAGCTATAATTGCTTGTACTACACAGAATTGATTCATTTATCTAATTGAAATACCGTAAATCGCTCATTTTCGCACTAACCAATTAACTTTCTTGGGTCCGTCAATTCTAATTAGTCGAAGAAGTTCGTTTTTTACCCGACTACGGCGAAGCAAAAAGGAGGGTTATGATTTTGACCGGTATGTATGTTCATCTGTTCCCTCATAACTTCTTATCATAATTTGACAAATGAGGTATCGTTGGAAGCGTCTTGATCGGCCGGTTGTTATATGCAATGTGACGTCACAACACATCACGGCTATCCTCTGAACGACACTATCCGCCTTATTACAAAACAAGATTTATATTTGACATGGCTTAAACCATGGAGCCAGTTTTTGTAATAAGAACGTAACAGTCATTGAAATACCGTTCTTTGTACAATACTGAAAACTTAGTTCGGTACTAAGTTGTCAGTTTTGTGTTTAGGAACTTTACCATAGTCGGAATAAAGTTGAAATTCAATAATGGCTCCATGTTTTAAACCCGGGTCTGAAGATAAACCTTGTTTTGTAATAAGGGGGTATGAATATGCATTGCTGGATTATATTCGAACGCAATGTGGATTGTGAATGAATTAAATAAATAAAAAAATGGAATTAAATACATTAAATATACTACGTGTAAGCTGTTAATTTATTAGACGATAAATATTGAATAGTTTGTACACACGGCTACATATCAAGCTACACATTTCCAGTATAAGCTGACCTCTCATTGTACGGAAATCCTATACGATGGGAGATCAGCCTAAACTGGAAAGTATAGCTTAATATTTTCTTGTTTCATACTTTTTAGAGCGTGATTTTTTAGTAGTCGGATTTTGACTGAATGCCGTTAGTGTTTGTTTTTCTCACAATTAGTAGAACTCCTTCAGACTAGCCCTTCTACGATGACCATTAAAATTAAGGTGGACTCTGAATGTTGGCAACGTCGCAAATAGCTGTCAAATATTTTACAGACCCAGACTCGATTGCTCGAACGAACCCAAGGATTCACACTAGCCCCTGAAGCCTCATGTTTCATGAGACTACAGAGACCATTGTATATCAAAGAGTAGACCGGGGGGCGCGATAATTGTAGGGAAGACGTGCCCTTGGGATATGGAAGGATTATTAGAGCCTACCGTATTATATGCATCCTTCGCTGTTTTGATAATTTAATCAATACTACTAAATTCAATGATTAAATATTGCTTTTAATTGTGCTAAAACGTTGATTGTGATTTGCAACTTTCAAAATGCACAGCTTTAATAACATTGAAATTGTTGAAATACGCACCTCAATACAGGCAATACCAATAGCGACTCCAGCGATGGGCTTGTTCCATTTCTCGTAGAGGTCGGATATGACGCCCGCGCAGCCGTGGTTCGCCACCTCGATGGTGCACTTGCCTCCGATAGCGTTGCCGAAGGTGCTGGTGGTGGTGCAGCAGGAGTCGGGCAGAGTGAGGCTTAGGCCGTAGTCCTGGGGTCCGTTCTTGCCGCAGCAGACGAACTGGAATTGCGAAGAAGGGATTGTTTGATTTAACGACGTGGTAAAAGGATTACCCAGTTAGCATGTTGGTTTACTGCTCAGATTTATAATAGAACGTTAATTCTGGTGACAAGTTTTCAGTATGCTGAGCGACGGCCGCTTTGCGTAGATGTGGCACATATTTTCGCAGATTTTGTTCTTTTTGTGTCCCTTTTTTTCTATAAGCATCACGTTTAGTTCAAATAAGTAAACGTATTTTATTTATTTCTTCATCGCTCGTTTGGTCTACCTAATCGACATCGAGTTCTAAGGTGGCTCCTCAATTCAGACCTGCGAATTGAAAAGCTATCTGTAACTACAAATACCAGGATCGGGCCTACAAAATCGGCTAAAGGCTCTCGCAGTCAGGCGCGACGCGAGACTAGTACAGTCCGCGAGACCTAAGCTGAGCTTTGCATTTGTGTGAGTGCACATAGATATTGTAGGTGTGACGTATGAAAACAACGTAACGTGGTGTAGTATGCGACGCAACTCCACCGCGCACCTTCCACACTTCAACTCTCGTACTGTAATCACTCACACAAATGCAAAGCTCAGCTTAGGCCTCGCGGACTTTAGCACAATTCTATGAAAACTTCATGGAAAACGTCGCGTTTAATTTACTACTAAACATTTATACAGTCCGGTCGCGAAGAAGAAAGAAATTCGTACAATGACCCCTCGTGCGTGCCCACCAATGTGCGCGAGCGATAGAGATAAGTAATGACGGAGCATTGTACAAAATTCTTTCTGCTTCGCGACCGGACTTGACTACCCGCGTTTAAGGCGACGATAACCGACTTTTAATGATATTATACTGAAGATCACGTCTAAACGAGTAGTGTTAATGATTTGAAAAAAATATTTGTTAAATTAGAGCATTTTCTCAATAATTTAATATGTGAATATTTTAGATTATGTTTATATTACATAGTGAAATTAATTTGTAAAGTTATGTCTAACGCGGATAAAAAACTGAGAATGGCGCAAAATCTACCAAGCATATTTTTCTGAAACCTTCACCAATTTAAAGATATTTTAATTATTGATCTTTTAGTATACGCATTTTATTAAAACACCTTTTGTTTTGTGTATAATAAATTAATAATGCGTTAAATTGGGGACAGCGCTCTTTGATGGGCGAGTCCTATTACTGGCTGAACGTACGACGCGTTGCGTGAGCTCAGTACAGAACACGCAAGCTGACCACTCAAGGTCACTGGCATATATCTGAGTCTTAAATATGAGACTGGCTCCTCAATCCGTACGGACACAAGATATTATTATTTATTTTACAAATATTACCTATTAAATAAAATATTTACCTGTTGCTGAATATTGTTAATGACAGCATCAGTAGCCTTGTCGACGCCAGCACCGGATCTCTTGTCGAACAGCGAGTTGACGGACTTGACCAGACTCGCCTTGATCGTGTCCCCGTAAGCGAACAGGAGAACGGCTATCACCACTTGGACGATGATGATCACCAGCAGGAAGATCGCGTACTGAAATGTAAAAATCATAATCAACCCTCTAATGTTCCCACTGCTGGGACTCAGGCCTCCTCTTTCTGTGAGAGTAGACCGTAATCCACCACGCGGGCCCAGTGCGGTTGTGGATGTCACAAGTCTTCGATTTTTTAATTCTAGGTCATGCCGGTTTCCTCTAACTAAAACAAGCAAGTAATTTCTTATAAACAGTATCCGCTTTTATAACAAGTTGCCAAAGTCTGTTACAGAACTTAGCGATGGAAAATTCAAAACCCATATTAAACGTGACCTTATCAAAAAAGCATATTATAAGATTAAAGACTACGTTGAAGACAAGGAAGTTTGGCATTAATTCCTTGTGCACATGTGGCTTCCCTGGTACCTCATTAACGGCAAAAATATGTAACTGTCTATTAACTGCTGCCAAGTGGCGATGTTTACGTTTTTTTTTTAAGTACTTACATACTTCTTTGACGTAATGTTTTTTTTTTCTTTGACATTATATACCTACAATACAATTTTAATTTAAACAAGGTTCTAAATTTTATTATTAATTATATTATAATTTAATAATATTTTATATCGTTTTTTTTTGTTAAGTGAGAACGTTGTAGGCTTAATATACTGTAGATCTGTAGACCATTTTCTATTTTGTTTAGACTTGGTAGTTTGACGGGCCTACGCTGTCCTCTCATAATTTGAAAACATTGTAAAAGCCAATTTTTTTTAAAAGAGTAACCGTGGAGTTTCTTGCCGGCTCTTCTCCATAGGAAACGACCAATTGGAACCGTGCACCTAGCTTCTGACGTTTGCGCACCAGTGCCCATGTAGGCTTACTTATGTAAAATAAAAATATTTTTGATTTGATTTTGATTTGAAGTAATTAGAATTAATCGTATGCATTTTGGGCCTGTTTTATTCAGAAATGTTTCTGGGTTCATGGGTTCTCTTGCATCAGGTCATCAGCAGAAATTGTGTCAAAATGTAAACTACAACCTTTTGCTAATTTAGTTAAGTTTCTCTTTAAGTATTTGTCCTTTGAGAAATAAATGTCTAAACCGAAATAGGTACCTCATTTTTTTTTTTTTTGGGTGGAGAATTATCGAATAACTTCTCTGCCCAGAGCGGGAGGGCATTTCAGACTTTTACTGACTAAAACCCACCCGTGTCCCTTCAAATGCCTGTGTGCCAGGGCCACGATATCCCTTTCGGACAGGCTCGTAACCCTGGCACAGGTACCTCATGCCGTGATGAATTTTAGTCGGTCTACAAGATGGTCAAGCTAGGCTGACTGGTCAGTTACGCTGAACATTATTTTAACTATCGAGACGCGCGGAGGCTTTTTTGTAGTTTGATCATCATAAATTATGAGAGTGTGTAGGACATCATGTAATATCTAGCACAAAAAGGATGCTCGTCCTTTTTAGATAAATACGTAAAATAAAAAACTAATTTTACGATCGCTGCACTGCAGGGTAAAATAAGAGGTGGTGGAACCTATTCCTTGCCAAGTTTTTTTTTCCTCGTTTTGTATCAATTATCTAAGTCTATAGCATGGCTTTACTGACTAGTGAGCTGAAGCCGAATGATCCAAGATTTGGGCTATTCAACCTAAAGGGTCCCCGAAACGATCAATTGCAATTGACAATTTTTACGCGATTGATACACATTGATGCGCAAATTGATCGTCTACCAAATACAATGAAGCAATTGACAATATAACTACATTAGAAATTTATGGCAATCGATCCATTGCGATTGATCGTTTCGGGGACCTCTTACCTGCATTGCCCTAGAAATATTAGGAGAAATAGATACGCCTATGATAAATGAACATATCTGTAATCCTTTTAGTGGAGTCACAATATAGAAATATCACAATTGTCCAATATTAACACTAGAAACCAAATAAATTATGCTATTTACTCGTAAAACGTCCAGAAAACAGTTCTCCGGTAAGTACAGTTAAAACCGAAACTTCATCGTTTGAAGTCTTGTTATTAACCAACTGCTTCCGTTCCACAGTACTTTCGACAAAGGCCCTGTTACTCTTGGTACTTAACGTACCACCCAATAGAATTTCATACATCGTACTTAGAAAGCGAAAAGGATGTCTCCCATAGTTTACATTCTATTGCGTGTTTCGAAGAACAGCGAGCGTTCCGAGTTTGAATATACACAGCAGTGTATTGATTGACAGTCGTGTTAGTCAATGGAATGAGAAATATTCTGTGTACTGGTATAGTTTGCCAAATGTGGGCTGTAATTGATCCAATCTATTCCAATGTGTTATAAACGGTGCTCTTAATAAAATGGTGTTACGGTTTAGATTAGGTCGTCAAGGTCGTCATTTCGCCAATCGTAATTGCAAAAACAGGTTCCATTTAGCACATTTAAAGTAGTGGCTGAATCTATACAAAATATCGTTACGAAGGTACTAACAGGCTCTTTCAAACCAAATAGGAATATTACTTTGCTCAGTAAGACAGCATCATAGACTACAGAAAAATCTCTCTTGAAAAAGTATACAGTATAGTATAAAGGCTCCTACAAATTGGTGCGACATCGCGGGCGCGACGCGACACTAGTAGCACAAATTCTTTGTCGGTGCCTGTCGCGCCCGCGATATCGCACCAGTCTGTAAAAGCCTTAAATCAAATAATTCAGGTTTTTTTTTGACATATGACACTATTTCAGCGGAGGTGCGATACAAGTAAATAAAAGAGAGTTCAATAGGACGCGCTAACCAAGAGGCACGTTAAACTTGGTTAGTTAGTAGTTAGCCAAGTAACATATTGGCTGTCTCTTTTTCGCTCCCGATAATTACGGAATGCCGTCATTTAAGATAGTGTGACACTATGCGATTTTTGGAGATCGAATGTTGGGTACGTGGCTAATAATTAATCTAAGTACCTATTTTTACTTCATTGAGCATAATAGTTTGTTCTGGATACATACCGTGACAACCATGCAGTGACTCTCCCGTATCGCTCCGCAGCAACCAAAGAAGGCTATCACGAACATGATAACGCCTATGATAATGAACACCCATGGTGCGACCGTCAGGTGTGTCTTGAGCTCATCCTTCACAACCGTCCAGTTGAGCTGGACCGCCACTCCGATGCCTATGACTGCTAGGCCGAGGAGCTGTGGACAGAAAAAAAAAAAAGTTTTAGGACTATGTCGTTACAACGCTACAAGGCGCGTGGCTAAAATCGGAACTGACAGTGACAATTTAAGGCGGCGATAACCGACTTTTAATGATTTTATACTGAAGATCACGTCTAAACGAGTAGTGTTAATGATTTGAAAAAAATATATGTTAAATTAGAGTATTTTCTCAATAATATAATATGTGAATATTTTAGATTATGTTTCTATTCCATAGTGAAATTAATTTGTAAAGTTATGTCTAACGCAGATAAAAACTGAGAAGAAACCTTCACCAATTTAAGATAATTTAATTATTGATCTTTTAGTATACGCGTTTTATTAAAATACGTTTTGTTTTGTGTATAATAAATTAATAATGCGTAAAATTTGGGACAGCGTTCCTTGATGGGCGAGTCCTATTACTGGCTGAATGTACGACGCGTTGCGTGAGCTCAATACAGAACACGCAAGCTAACCACTCAAGGTCACTGGCATATATCTATGTTTACCCTGTCAATGTCACTAAAGCACTCGTATACGTTTTTTCTTCATTTAAATGTATTTATTTTTTATCATACACACTTGTTTTTTCATAACTCACTTTAGAAGACACTTTAGAAGGCATAATAGTCGACACCGGCTTTGCTTGCCATATATTATAAAATACAATACAGTAAACAAAGACAGGCTGAATGTCAACAAACATGATCCAATTCTCTTGCCTTATTAAAAATTTAGATTCAACTATGGATCTTTTAAAAAAGTTTCCGCTAGAACAAAAAAATACAGATCAGCTCACGATGGTTGAAGTGAAGTAAAAAAGTCAATTGTGCAAAAACTGCAGTCTACACTACACTGCCGATATTGTGTAAGATCGGTAGAAAAACCAAAACTTAAAGGATTACGTAATTCGAGCTTTTGGACTTCCTTATGACGAAAGACAGCTTTTTGCATTGTGGAAAAAATGCTGTCATGAATGAACAAGCCCCCAAAAATATCCACATGACATTTTTGGGGGCTACTACATTCCTGACAGCATTTTTTGTTTAAAGACAATTTAGGGCTTGTTTCAAGACAGTATATCCGTGGAAAGTGAAAAAGAGAAATTAAACTGAAGGGGTTTTCGTAATGAGCATTAAATGTGTACTAATTTTTAAGTTAAACGCTTGGCAAACAAATGCTTCAAACATCATCGGTTGCAAATACCGCAAAAAAACGATTTTACGAATGAGTAAGTAATTTATTTTAGTGGCCGCTCGGCCAAGTCACTTTTGTTGCGTCGATGACTCAATTCGTTAGTCTTTCTGGTTGGCCTATCTGGCCAGCCAATCTATTGGTTCATGGCCATGAAACACTATGGTTGATGGGTAATATATATCTGAAAATGAGTAAGTACCTAGATCTTTTAAATTGACTCAAATGAGTAAGGGGATGTACCGTACCGATATGTTGGTATAACGAATGGATGCAATCGTACTGTCATTATAATTATTTCGAAATAAAAGCTGTTCTTTTAGGGTTCCGTACCCAAAGGGTAAAACGGGAACCCTATTACTAAGGCTCCGCCGTCTGTCTGTCACCAGGCTGTATCTCATGAACCGTGATAGTTAGACAGCTGAAATTTTGCCGCTATAACAACAATTACTAAAAAACAGAATAAAATAAATATTTAAAGGGGCTCCCATACAACAAACGTGATTTTTTTTGCTCGTTTTTGCTCGATATTGATAACGGCAACAGGGTAGACGCTTGAAATATTCACAGAATATTTAGTTATAATACGAGTATATTCACTTTAAAAATAAATAATAAAAATAAAATAAAACAAATATTTAAGGGGGGCTCCCATACAACAAACGTGTTTTTTTTATGCGCGTATTTTGTGCGCGAGTTTTATTTCTAAAGTAAGTTTGTTAGCGCTTTTACGCTAAAACGGCTGAACGGATTTAGATGTAATTTGGTACATGGGTAGACCATGACCTGGGTTAGGATATAGTATACTTTTTATCCCGATATTCCCACGGGATCGAGACTTATGCGGGTAAAACCACGGGGCGCAGCTAGTAAGCAAATCAAATTCTAAACGATCTCAAATTATTCATCTTATCAGCATTTACCACACCTGCCAACCACATATATTTCAGCATGTCCCTCTAATATCTCAGAAATGGCTAATAATCTGTCCTAATTACGAAAATCAGTGTTAGAATAGAACAGAATCCAGTGAAAAACATGATGGAAGGTACCTAATTCATTGGTGCGTAACTGCGTAGAGGAACAGATTTAGAATCGAGCGGTGGACCGTGCACGTGGTCGACGGAGATTTTATTTTCGTAAAATGAAAACAAGAGAATGAAAGATGTTGTTATGTTCGTACTCTTATCTGATTCGAGGTCAGAAGAGACGATATCAATGAGAAGGTTAATTTTAAAATAACGGTTCTATACAAAAAGTGAAAGCGAAAATTTTGGTGCTAGCCATTTCATGGTTTGGACTCATCCAAGTTTTCTAATAACATCATTACTTTGCCTAGATATTGCCAAGATCTGCTTGTTTTTGTTAACTATCCCCCAGACCAACCAGTTCCTCCATACAGAACAGATGGTATATCCACCTGTTCCCTTCAAAAACTCACACAGCAAACAATGTCACCGGAATTGCCGGAAGGGAATTCGGCACATGTCACACGGCATTAATTCTATTGTTTGGGACTTTGGGTAAATTATTATGAATACCATACTTGTGTGAAAAAGTTACTTTATTACTACCGTGTGATACCTATCTACATTAGCCGGAAACTGAGGACAGGAGTACTTCAACCATAGATATAATAAGAAAGGAGATATGCTCTGTAGTTGAAAATGTATCGGAACCCGGTGTCCAATTTGTCCCTACCGCTCGCCACAACTACACATGCAGTTCAGTAAAAGCAATCTATACGAAGTCACGCACACACTCGCAATTAATAAATCAGAACGACTACACAATCAATTATAAACCTTATCCCGTCAAACACAGCGTGCATTCACCATGCACCGAACAACTTCCAAGAAAACATCGGTCGCTATCGTTGTTCTGTGCAAAAGTCATTTATTTTACATAAGTGATTGACTAAATCGAAAAGTTGTCGATTCTTCCATTTATCTTTCTATGACTGTTTTTAGGGTTCCGTACCCAAAGGGTAAAACGGGAACTCTATTACTAAGGCTCCGCGTCTGTCTGTCTGTCACCAGGCCGTATCTCATGAACCGTGATAGTTAGACAGTTGAAATTTTCACAGATGATGTATTTCTGTTGCCGCTATAACAACAAATACTAAAAACAGAATAAAATAAATATTTAAGGGGGCTCCCATACAACAAACGTGATTTTTTTGCTCGTTTTTGCTCTATATTGATAAAGGCAACAGGTAGACGGTTGAAATATTCACAGAAAATTTAGTTATATATTCACTTTAAAAATAAATAATTGAATTAAAATAAAACAAATATTTAAGGGGATCCCATACAACGTGATTTTTATTGCCATTTTTATAGATAATGGTACGGAACCCTTCGTGCGCGAGTCCGACTCGCACTTGGCCGGTTTATATTTCTATGACTTCAACAGTAGGTAATCTTAGGCCAGCCCCTTGTCCTGTCCCGTGTTACTTGGGGTCGAGCATTTCTCTTGATTCTATCCTGTCATCCGTCTCGTTATAATCCACTCTCTTTTCCTCCATAGCATCCCTCACAAAATGTATCCACTTTATATTTCTCTCCCTCTCGCGCCCATCCATCAACATAACAATACTTTCACAGTATTAATGACCTAATTAACGCGTCAATCAATGCCCTAACGAATCATCATATGAGCCAGTTCAGTACGGTGAACAGCATCTCAGCAGTATGACTTGTACTACGAAAACCGCCCTTACTGCAATGAAATCACTGCACTGTCATAGTCAAATTGTACCATATACGTGTGGTTGATTGTACTTCAGCTGCAGTGTTATTTCCTTCGCTGTGACGTCATACAAGTGACCCCTTTAGCTCACGCGTGTATGCGCGAGCTCCAAACGAATCAGGCTGAAAACATGACTGAACTATTTCCGTACTAATTCGTGCACGTCTGTTTTGAATTCACATGGGAAGAAAAATATGGGTAGTAGGTATGTGGGGAGCATTGATACTTTCTGAGCATGAAGGCTCTCGCAGACAGGTGCGACGCGACTCTAGTAGAACAATTTCAATTAAAACTTCATGTCTTCTTCTGTCTTCTGGAGCCTTGCAGCATTAAGTTATATTGGAGTTTTAAAATATCAACAACAGTCTCAATAAGAAGATCAAACAAAGTTGAATCTAATGGCAGTATACCGTGAGTCTGTGACTAACAATGTCTTTGTGTATTATGGCGGCAATTTCCTACTTGATAAGTGATAATTGGAGCTCAAGTTCAGCAGGATATTTATAGGGCTCATAATAATATATGATTAACGAACAGAACTTAGCTTTTATTTAGGTACTGTAGACGTAGAGGCTTAAACACCAGGCAGTCTTAATCAATTTCTTTCCACGATGAATAAATCAAAAAATTTCCACGCAAGCTCCGCCCCATGCTCCCCGCCACTCCATTATGTACTAAACGCTAACACATCAGTAATAAAGTTGAATATCGCGTGCGCTCTTTGATCGTGTTCGAGCACGAAACTAAATAGCGGAAGTCTCAATTCTTATTTCGTTTAATAACTAAAGTAATTGATCTAGAGAAAAATATCTGGTGGCTGGATCATAAACTATATTTTCTTGCTGTGAATATTTATTTTATACATAAAAGCCGAACACGCATGTTTGTTTTTATAATTATCCTTAAAAAAGACATGATTTTCGAATAAAACATGTATGGAAATGGAAATGGTTCGATTTTTTTGCACACAAGTACTTATTTAACCAACATAGACATACAAAAGAAGTGTAATCATAACATTAAATGAGTCGGACTATAACTAACTGCCAGATGGTTGATATAGACACTGTTAGTACAAAAGAGAAAAGAAAAATGCAATAACACGTGTATAAGATAACATCTGCTCGTTGTGTTTACAAAACAATATCTGTAAACCGTTTACATTTACAATTGAACTTGGGAGTCGGACATATTCAGAATTTTAGCGTGCTGCGACTGCGATCATGTATGCTCCTGCCAATCCTGCCATCTTACTAAGTGGGGTTAAGTAAGTTAAATGGAAGGCCAAATCGGAGCAGAAGGAGAAAGATATCTTCCGGTTCGCGCCGTGCTCGGGCAGAAGAGATAACGAGTTCGATAGAAAGAGCTTTGTCGTTTCTTGGTAGAATAGAGATAGAATTGGTCATGCTACGCGAGCTGGAAGCAAATTTTCGGGTTGGGAAGGAAAGGAAGACCACTAAACTGAACTATACGAAAACCGAAAAAAACCTTTGTATAAAATGTCTTGTTTATTTATTTTTAGTTGGCGTTTTAGTCGTAATTGGGTTTAAAACTTTCAACTTTCAATTGTTTTGAGGTTTAAGTATGTATAATTATAGGTACCTAATATGTTTTAGAAAGAACTCCTTAAAACCTTTCATTCGACATCTCACTCGATATGACAGCAAAATCAAATCAGACACCACTCCACTTTTTTGGATGTTACAGCCGACATATTAATTTTGTTCGTATATATACAACGTGTTTTTTTTGATATCCCATAAGTCTAGGGTATGATTGAGGCCATATCAAAGAATCAACTGGCATATGAGTTATGTTCCAATCCTTCGTTATTTTTTTTTTTCATTTTTCATACAAAATAATTCGGTAATGTCACGATTATTAATGTAAAACACCCTTACGTGAAATATTACATGTCGACAAGGTAGCTTTCCCTTCACTAGCTGCCGCCGGGAAGCCCCGATACCAACATACCTACATATTTTATTTTACTATTTATTTTACTACACTACTGCGAAGTTTGGCAACCTCGCAAAAGTAAAGATTCGTCATACTGGTGACAATTTCTGACCTAATTTAATTATGATTGATGATATCTCCGAAACGATGCATTTTTGGACCACCTATTAAGTTTTAGTATTATTTTTACCTACAGAATATAACCCTAGAGTTATGGGATATCAAAAAAAACAGGTTGTATTATGTAGCGTATATCACCCGGGGCCGGGCCATAATAACGAATCGACTGACTCAGTTATCAAAATGGGATGAGTAGTTTAGGTAAATACAAACATACATTATACTGCTAAAAAACTTAACCTTTCCTTTTGGGTCCGCCGTAGTCGAGTAAAAAGGACGGTGTAGCGCATGAGTTATGGTGAATGCTACAGGATCACTGGTGTAAAAGTTTATGTAAAGGATACCAAAGGAATAGAAACAAGAATTGGTAGGCCCAGATAAGAAAGACGATGAACTGTTTTAATGAAGAATGGATCAGGAAAGCAAACAGCCGTGAGAAATATGACGGAGACCCAGCATTGAGACAGATAACAGAACAATAGGAAGGAATGGTTCAAACTTCCCATGATATATTAAGGCGACGATAACCGACTTTTAATGGTTTTATACTGAAGATCACGTCTAAACGTGTGTTAATGATTTGAAAAAAATATATGTTAAATAAGAGCATTTTTTCAATAATTTAATATGTGAATATTTTATATTATGTTTACATTACATAGTTAAATTAATTTGTTAAGTTATGTCTAACGCGGGTAAAAAACTGAGAGTGGTGCAAAATCTACCAAGCGTGTTTTTCTGAAACCTTCACCAATTAAAGATAATTTAATTATTGATCTTTTAGTATACGCGTTTTATTAAAATACCTTTTGTTTTGTGTATAATAAATTAATAATGCGTCAAATTGGGGACAGCGCTCCTTGATGGGCGAGTCCTATTACTGGCTGAACGTACAACGCGTTTCGTGAGCTCAGTACAGAACACGCAAGCTAACCACTCAAGGTCACTGGCATATATTTGCGTCTTAAAAATTAACCGGTAGCAGCTGGATGAGAGTACCCTAGGACTTGATGGAGCGTTGGTTTGGAGCTCGATCCAGCAGTGGACGGCTACAGGCTGATGATGATTAAAACCAGCCAATAGATGGCGTAGCCAGATATCTCAACTCCATAACGAAGATTATGCAATTGAGGCGATATATTATATAACAACACTTGCGTCCAAAAACTGGCCCATCCCATGCTCTCTATTTGAGAGACAACTTTCTATTTGAGAGACCATAACTCTCTATTTGAGAGATGTTGTTTATTTTATGTTGTGTGAAGGTAGGTAAGACAAAGTTTATTTACTATTACTATACCATACCCTATAATTTGATAAAAGTAATATTCTTGAAAAGATCATCTCAAGATATTTTTTTTTGGAAAAACTGCGTGACTTTGTCAGTGAAGAAGACAAAAGCTTAATTTTGTTTATTACGGTTCGTTTATTTTGATCATTTTTAACAGACTAAAAAGAATCTCCTTTTAAAAAAAGGAGATTCTTTATTCGACCCATATTTTTTTTTTTTTTTAATAAAACGTGCCCCACACTAGGATTTCTCCTGTATTGTGGGTGCGTTTACAAACATTTAAATTCACATACACAAACAGCCAGACCCGGAACAACTACTTGTAGGTCATACAAATATTTGTTCCGTGCGGGAATCGAACCCGCGACACGCAGCGCAGCAGTCAATCGCTTAACTAACTGCGCCAACCGTGCCGTATGTTTTTAAGTTACCGATATTCTCAAAACAGAATGATTCAATTTAGATTATATTAGGTAATTTTTAATTAAACTCGTTGAATTATCCTGTATAATTTTTTCTAAGCGAAGAGAACGGGGTGGATCGGTTTTTATTGCACGCAAGTGTAGGTAAAAGGAGATTCTTTAATCGACCCGTATGTTTTTAAGTTAGCGTATTCTCAAACCGGAATGATTCAGTTTAGATATATGTATAATTAGGTCATTTTTAATTAAACTCGTTGAATTATCCTGTTTCAAATCGAAGAGAACGCGGTGGATCGATTTTTTTTGCACGCAATTGTATAAGCTTAAAGAGTTCAAAATAATGTTGAAGATGTAATCTAAACACAACTCTTCTTTGACCTTTGATAAATACTTGATAATGTATTGCTTTTTTCTCTTAACCATTTTATTCATTATTTTAATGATGTCGCATTATCAATATAAGTGCGCTCTTCATTTTGTTTAAGATATAAATTATATTTAACTGCCGCGCTGGTCTAGTCAGTAGTCGCAAGCGCTACTGCTAAGCATGAGGTCCCGGGTTCGATTCCCGGGTCGGGCAAAGTGTTATTGGGTTTTTCTATCTGGGATTTCTCAGTAGCAACCCGGAGTCTGGATTTGTGCCCGGTTGATGGCAATAGGCTCGCCCCCTATTACATGGGACTTAAACAGCCAGTAATACGACTCGCCCATCAAGGAGCGCTGTCCCCAGTTTGACGCATTATTAATTTATTATACACAAAACAAAAGGTATTTTAATAAAACGCATATACTAAAAGATCAATAATTAAATTATCTTTAAATTGATGAAGGTTTCAGAAAAATACGCTCGGTAGATTTTGCGCCATTCTCAGTTTTTTATCCGCGTTAGACATAACTTTACAAATTAATTTCACTATGTCATTTAGACATAATCTAAAATATTCACATATTAAGTTATTGAGAAAATGCTCTAATTTAACTTATTTTTTTTTAACACTACTCGTTTAGACGTGATCTTCAGTATAAAATCAATAAAAGTCGGTTATCGTCCCCTTAAGTCGCAGACGGATGAGAACACAATTAAACATGATTAGATTTGAAAACTGCCTACCTTAAATAGGTAGGCAGTTTTCAAATCTTTTTTCTTTTTTTTTTCTTATTGTTTGTAACTTACCATTTTGAACCATTGTAAAAAAAATACTACTTCTAGAGGAAGAACATCAAGAAGAATGTGATACGAGTTTATTTGAAGGTTACCCACTTACCTACTTAAATTTTTTTACTGGAATTAGGTTTCTGAAAAATATCACTTTTAGCACTTCACAATTTACAGCTTTTAAAAGTCTCATTCCAAGATAACAAGAAAATCACGAATTTGCACAGTTGCTAAACAGATGAAAATACTTTAGTGCAAGTATAGTATAAGTGGAACAAAAAACAATTTGCAATAGATTAGATTTTTAGGAAGATGTTAATTTTCAAAATAAAGAACTGGCAACGTTGCAAGAAAGAAACAGCAACGTTCTCACTTCGTAGCAGTACCAATGTATTCTAATTTCAAAATAAGTAGTGTCAAGTATCCAGTTACCGACCATGTAAAAATATGAAAACATATTTTAATTGATCTTTTTGACGTTGAACGTGTGAAATATGCCGAGGCAAGTGTGTTAAGCATCATTCTAAAATACAGGCCTATCAACAAATCCATGATGTTCTCTACACATACCTATCGATTGAAAGCGTTTTTTTATACCATTTATTATTACCCGATTACGTTATTTAGCTGACTATTAATCGATGTTATCTGAACAATTGCCCGTCATTCCGTCCGAACCCACTCATCGGTTAAAGGTTATCGAATATATGTCATGATGTCTACCTATCTGAGAATGCCTTGTTCATTACAATATTGATCTATTTTTGTCATTTGAATTACTTAAGAGCTACGCCCACATTATTTTGTAGGATTATTGTATTAGTGATAGAGAATTATTTACTTAGATCGAAGATAATCTTAATCGTATTATGACTATAAAGTTATCCCCGGAATAGGTGAGCTGTAGTAGGGAAATGACGACGATTCTTAGCATTCATTCATATAATAGCTCTTTTCCAAGTTAGTATGCTAATGATACCTACTTAGTACTTGTTAGTTCACATAGAACAATGGGTATTATTGTGTCATGTTAAGAAGGTGCTGTTTTTCCTTTATTAATCTTGCTGAAAAAATAAATAAAACATTTAGTTTTTGCAACACCATACACCACGTATATTGTATTTCTTTACTTTTTACTTAAACTTTAGTTACTTTCTCGAAACGACTACATAACTTCCCTCAATTTCGTTTAATTGATCGTAAAATAAAATCTACAAACAGTAGCTCTGGTAGCGATTAGTAAAATTAATACTAATCAACGAACAAGACCGCTATTGCTAGCTCACTTGTGCCTTGTGGGACCCAGACGCCATTACAATGCCGCGAACAGCAAATTGTCACGCCAAGCCAAGTAGTTAATCAGTCATATATGCGGCTGTTAACCCATTTTAAACAGGTCTGTTTAAGGTTATATATATTACGTAGGAGTTAGCTATACTGGATCTAGTTTGTAAAATATCGAAGGCATACTTAGTCGAAGGTCGTTTCTTAAGCAAACGATTTTGCTACGCTAAAAAATCGCTCGCTTGATGCCGAAAATCGGGAGTTTTGTCCAACTTTATCCAAAATTTGGAATGCGATTGACTATGCTTTACCGAACAGAGGTCGGACCAGATAGTGGATCAAACCTTTCTGACTAAAACGCAGACGTACACTCGATTCCTCGCCTTCCGTATCCAATTTCTCTGTTGCATTCTTTCAGGTCATTGGTCAAACAGTCTTGAAGGCGTTATGATTGACGCATCAAAGGCATGTAGGGAAGGATGGATTACTTCTAGTGCAAGTTCCCAGCGTAAGTTGAACTAGCTGCCCTGTATTTTTAGCTATAATTATCTAATTTAGGTGTCTGTCTTGCTCGTACTCATGAGCTTATTATTTATTTAACATCGATGTGGGAGTTTCCTCAAACTTTTTTCTGCTACATAGGGAGTCTACGAATGAATACATTTAACATCGATGTGGGAGTTTCCTCAAACTTTTTTCTGCTACATAGGGAGTCTACGAATGAATACCTCAAGTTGAAAATACTGCAGCGTTAATTTTGAAATAAATATGGTAAAGTTGAGGTTTAATGTTAAGAACTATGTTTTCCGAAAATACGATTCCATAAAAGTATCTCACAGAAAAAAACTACAAAGCTACGAAAGAAATTACCTAAACTATCGGCACCTTGGAGCCTTCTCCCTGCAGCCCTTTCTTGCTTGCTTGCGTGACGCAGCGAGCAAGCAAGCAAGAAATGGCGAAAATAGCGTGCGAGCCAGATAAAGAGTGAAGTGGCCGGGTGGCGGTGAGGTATTACGGACTCTTAAATAAGGTTTTCAAAGAAAGATTTTAACGCAACAGAACCCAGCGACATCGCGTTTCTGTCCACAAACAAAACTATCGCCCTTTCATCATACTTTTTATTTTGTTTAAAAACACTTCGCCCTGGCGTCAGGTAAACGCCCCAGTTGCCGACCCCCTTTCATTATCGTGAATTTATAACGTGTCTCGTTTTAAAAGTCGTATGGTTATGCATACCGTGGCCGAGATATTTCACAGGCGGTTGCGTTTGCATAACTACAGCACACACTGTATAGATTATGTACGGCAGCTGAGTAATCCTGTGCACATGTTACGTAATGAAATGGCAGCCATGATCGCATTCACTTGAAAAATATATATTTTATGCAGGGACCGTCCAACCCCGGTTAAGAGTTAAGCCTTTCGAAGTGGTAACCCATTCAATGGGTTACCTTTATCATGATGTAACCCATTGAACGGGTTTTATACTAGAAACCCATTGAAAGGGTTACATGATAACCCATTGAATGGGTTTTATACTTGAACCCCAGTGAAAGGGTTACATGATAACCCATTCAATGGGTTCTGTACCTACTTGAAACCCAGTAACATGAAAAAATCATAATACTATGATATTTCGATATCCGCCCAGCACGCGTAGCATGATCAATTCTATCTCTATTCTACCCAGGGACCATTCTGTTTACCATTAAATCAAAAACCCATACGGTGAGGGTAATTTTGAATGGCTTAAATTAAGCCGTTCAAAAGGGTTACCCATACCGTATGGGTTTTTATCGAAAACCCTTTCAATGGGTTACCAAAATTTAATTTAAGCCGGTTATAAGGGTTACCCATATCGTATGGGTTTTTGTTTAACCGCTTAGAAAAACCCTATCGAAAACCCTTTCAATGGGTAACCAAAATGGTCCCTGATTTTATGTAACTAATGCTCTTTATTAATTGCATTTGTGTAATTAAACTCAAGTTTGAGATTGTAGTATTGAGAGCATTCAATACTTTATCGATGTCATACAACTTATGCTTATTAAAACTCAACGATAAAGTTATCCAACATGAAAGAGAACCATCAAAGTATTTGTCACGACAAATAACTGTGGCAAATTGCGAACGACTTGCCTTTCTGTATACCTATGCAGTTAAACCGCCATATTTACTTACCGAATAACGGTTTTACTGATAACGGTGTCGTGCCAATATAATTAACATTTCAACCTGTTACTTAACTAGTCTAAAACCTAGGCCATTTACCTATGGCAGCAAGAGCAGACTGAAAGCTTGTATGACTCAAGGGAGCACCATACCCGGATTTCCCCCGATCGGCAAGCTGCCAACATCATTGCCTTTGTTATATATAAATGTGGAGTTGACTGGTTGACATAAATGCTCGTACGCGTACACGCGTACGCGTGGTGCGATATCGCGGGCGCAACGCGACACTGCTGGTAGCACAATTTCTATGTCGCGATATCGCGTGAGTCTGTAAGAGCCTTAATTGTTAAATGTTTTCTATTATGTTTGTAAAGTGAACGCTGGATTGGTATCGATCCGTTGAACAAAATGGACATGACACGCTTGACTGCACTACTCACATATGATTTAATATACATATAACCAGAACCCATTACTCGGCAATTAAAACCAGACTTTGAGTCGCCTTTTAAATTAAAACCAACCAATTGTCTAAAGCTAGGCCAGTGATGTGATGTAATATTCATTCTTATTAAGTTTTCCAATACTGCAGTTTCATCTGCTGGTCATCGTCATTCCAACATAAATAAGTAAAAACAAAGAGTACATGCGAACATCTCTATTTTAATACACACTACAACGGACGGAACGAGGAATTACGCTAATAGTTCCTTTGAAGCTCTGGACATTTTATTTTCATTAATGCTTCGTCATCTACAGATTTACACCACATAATTTCTTAGCACGGATTTAAGATAGACTTGTTTAAACTATTCCTATGTTTAAAATGTGAATCGAGCAGCACGAAATAATCGAAACCCTCAAAGTTGCCATTAAGCACCCTTTAGCAGTTACGGAAGGTTGAACACCATAATAATCACAGGTTGCTTTTGATCAAAGGGGCGTCACACACTTTTATGAGCGTACGCTGGTTATCGAATGTTTTTACAACAACGACCTAGATATTCCAACAAACAGTGCCTGTGAAAACATTTGCAGTTAAGAATTCTGTACATGACTTTTAAAGAAAGCTGGTTTGTTTGGATCGAGTTTGATGGGGTATTGTATCAAATACGACTGTTCTGTTCGGTTCTGATGGGAATCTAAAACGTCAAAAATGAGAATTATAAATTTCAAAACAGCGGGGTAAATGCGTAAGACACAGTAGCAATGGGTTTCATTTTAACGGTTCAACAACATTCATTGCATTGCTATCGTTGTTGAGCAGACAAATTATTCGATCTGAATTCGATCATAATTATGAAGTCCCCAATATCCTTCAAAATCAAGATTGTGTTTGATAGTGTGTTACGCAATTAGGATGCAGGGATGGTGGACATTCCCAATAGGCTCAAAATAAACCTCTTTTGACTCCTAAGCATACATCAGATCCCAGAATCCAGAGGCATTGTTTATTTAATACGTCTCGTAAACCATGTTGCTCAGATTTACAGCTGTCGATCAAACCGAAATCAATTTAATGATGAAGTACAAAACTGACATCATGATGATGATTGATGAGACGCTGGTGCTATAATGAGTTTTATTTAGCCACTGGAAATAGCCGAAATTTGTCAAATGGCTTTGAGCTTTAAACAAAGGCACTTTAAGATATTTAGAAGTAAAAGTTTAAATTTATAAAGGATTTCAACTAGTTTAGTCCTAACATCTTCCTTTGTGATTTCGTTTTAGATAGCAAATTCATGAATCTAGTAATATTCAAATTATGAGCCTCTCAAAAGCAGACCATGTAAGCCATAATCTCCAAATCAAATCAATTTTAACCGCATAATTTCACGGTCCGCAGAACATGGCTACAAGAGCCAAAAATTCATCAGCAAATCTTGCGAGGTTACACAACGTGCCAATAGCCAATATCATTACCAGGTGTACAACTATGGTAAGGATTGCATAAGTAAGGTCGGTGACCGAGCGACAATGACGAGGAAGGAGGTGAGGTCTGAGGGCGGAAGGGCATAGACAGGCCATGGCGATCTGTGGAGTCATTAAATGCATGACGTCTAACTTGCGGGCTAGACGAAAAAGTCTTGGAAATTCTTTGGCGGAGCTCGATTTTGAATTGGGATTTATCTTTGAGTAAATATATGTGGTTTATAAAGATCCATACAGTCCTTAAAAACCATGTGGTTTACATGGTTTTTAAGGACTGGAAAATTCTGGTCAAAGCATCTTTGTGGTTTCTTGGTGGCAAAATTTTCCGAAACTAAATTAAATTTATTATTCACTAATGGGACTTTTAAGTCAGTTGTTTTTTGCCTTGAAACGAAACATTCTTACTAAAAGGTCTGATATCTTGTGTGATTTGTAGGCTATCAAAGCATATATAGCAGGAAGTTAATCTAATTAAAACCAGATCACGTGTTGGTGCTGAGCTACTGAATAGTACACAACACACATTACTATTCTGAACCAAACGTTAACTTCCAATGCCATCGCAGATAGAACCATTTAAAGTGTATGTTTGGACATTACTTTTACTGTTTTTTAGAGGTACACAAGGCGCCAGTTACAGGCCACAAACAAGAGCAGATTATCTAATAATTTTATTCTGCGATAGTATGTCGAAAACAACTTGCATCATGGATAATTACTTCAGACTCTGCAACAGTTTAATGATTGGCAATTTCAACAAACGACAATGACCAAGATACGGAAGATTCTTGGTCGGATTTCACTGGATATCCTTTAACGACATTGAAATAGCTTACGTCATACAAACGTATAGGTCGTCTGTGGGTGGCATATTATGTAAATCTTGTGAGAATTTCGCGTGAGAGTATGCAAGAGATTCGATAAGAAAATTATAGGCAGATAAATATAACGTTACCTCACTATAAACTACGAATGAATCGTTCGAAGTATAAAATTAAACAGCCATTAAAGATGGATGGATGGCGTCTCACAATCATTGATAAAATAATAAAAAATAAAAAAATAAAAACCTTTTATTTACAGACTACATAGGCCCACATTGTGTTAGTGTAGCGTATAAAACCGTGTTTCTGCACAGAACGAGATTTTTCCTGACACATGTTGAAAATTTAGCTATCGTTTAAGTTTCTGAAGCATACGTTTTATCATGCGTGCATGTGACAAGGACACAAAGGCTTTATTTAACGAAGTGAGCAGAGTGTGACTTTATCAAATAATCCCGAGGATTTCCAAAGAGAAACGCAAATACTAGTGGTAAACTGGCAAGGCTGTGGTGCGCAACATCCGAGGACGTGTATGTTTGTAACAAAAAACGATTGCATCAACGCTGGATGTTAGCAACACTGGTATACGTGAAACCAGTTTTAAAACGAGTTTTTTCTGGACTCAGACAGAAATTATTCTGCGTCTACTAACCGTTTTCAAGGAAACGAATACTTTTTTAATTGAAGTCGGAAATGCCTGTTTATATGTAATGAAGCAAGTGTAGACACGTGGTTACTTAAATGGTGATTAAATGAGTTCAAAATCTTGGGATTTTAAAAGAAAATAAATATCCTTTCTTGCATTTTTTTCTTTGTGGAAGATGTCCTAAATAAAATATGGCTTAGGTACCTCAACTAAAGTAAGTAATAGGGCAAGCATGTTAAGTATTGCGGGCGCCAGTTCGGCGGCAGAGGCGGTCGTGGCGATGATGTCACCTCGGGGCCAGGTCACGTGTACCATGTTTGAATATCATGGATTATGGCTGTATGGACAATGGGCAAAATGTTCAGATCAATTACCAGTAAACTTTATTAGTATGGAGAATCTTCTTAGGTTATCAATATTATCATCAAAGTCGTAACAGTCCTTTGAGGAATTTACAAGCTGTTCTTTTGTGATGTATTAAAACTTTACTGTTACGTGGCTTGTTTCGAAATGCATGTAAGCAAAGACAAAGAGGATTGCAAATATGCAAGGATTATTCAAATTTCTTAGCTCACGTTACGTCATGTATGAGGATAAGCTTCGGGAAATTCTAGCCTTGAGTCACGATCACGTTCGCAATAATTATCCTTCAGAACCAGACCAGGGACTTTTCCTTGACCCACTTCAAAGGAAAATACAAGGACTTTTTGGTATAGCCTTCGTAAAAGCTGAACAAACTTATTTTATTGTAGTGCAAGAGGTAAAATCTAGTGACCTTGATGTTATGCGTTAAAATACTGGTGTAACGCTGCATTGTCGATATTAAAAAATCTGAAGTAGGTAGGTAGGTAATTGCCTGACATTTACAATAATAATAATTACTATTACGTACGCACCAATGAACATGCAGCAGCTAGTGACGTAACTAAATATGTATGTTCATCTCTTTCTAACAACAGATATCGGTATAGGTCTTACCTTTTCTTCACGCGCTGTATGATTGTATGCAAGTATGTAGCTACAATCATGGCTTACGCTGTTTTTGAGTGCACTAATGTTCGTGTATGACGCGTCATTTATAATACGTCATTGGGTACCTAACCATTCGTCAACATTAAGTCACAAGTTTTGTTTTTGGGTCTGACTGTTATGGCAACGTTCCCCCACACAAAATTGCCAAAACAAGACAGTATCTCTTCATTAATTATTCAATGAATTCACCTGTTGACTTTCGGGGGGTGAATGAGTAAGGAAAATTGACTTTTATCACGCAATCTTCACTGTTGACCCAGTTTACCACGGAAGAAAATAATAAGTTGGTCACCAGCTCAACTTTAAATACAAATGTTGATTAAGTCCAATGTGTTTAAAGCCGTGCACATGCTGCTAATAATATAAGCATACTTGTTTGCTACTAGGTAGCATGCTCATGAGTAGCATGCTCTGTGTGCCTGTAAAGCACTTATGCTCTTTTCGTATACACACGCCAGTTGATTGCTATTTTGTAGCATTTGCATGCTTCTAAAGCCTGGAATACACATGCTGCTAATAAGCATACTTGATTACTACTAGGTAGCATGCTCATTAGTAGCATGCTCTGTGTGCCAGTAAAGCACTCATGCTCTTTTCGTATACCCACGCCAGTTGGTTGCTATTTTGTAGCATTTGCATGTTTCTAAAGCCTGGAATACACATGCTGCTAATAAGCATACTTGATTACTACTAGGTAGCATGCTCATTAGTAGCATGCTCTGTGTGCCAGTAAAGCACTCATGCTCTTTTCGTATACACACGCTAGTTGAATGCTATTTTGTAACATTTGCATGTTTCTAAAGCCTGGAATACACATGCTGCTAATAAGCATACTTGTTTGCTACTAGGTAGCGTGCTCATTAGTAGCATGCTCTGTGTGCCTGTAAAGCACTCATGCTCTTTTCGTATACACATGCTAGTTTAATGCTATTTTGTAGCATTTGCATGTAAGACCTCATGCTCTTTTCGTATACACACGCTAGTTGGATGTTATTTTGTAGCATTTGCTCGAAAGTAGCATGCTCTTGTACTAATAGGTAGCATGTGTATAAAAAAGTATGGAATAAAACTAGCGTTACGTTTCTAACATAACCACAACTACCTATAAGCTTTTAGACGTAATTAATGAAAACAAGTCTCTTCCATTAGGGACACCAATTCGTCTTACGTCATTAGTTCGTTACTCTAAATGGGACAGCGCATTCTTTTGGGCCAATCAATATTTCGAGGCTTGCGGAAACCATTCGATTTATTGATTAGAAAGATGTTCTTTAACTTTTTGCTTCTTCAACAGATGCCGACGTGGTTTGGTATAGAACTTTAGATGGTTCTAATCTGTTCAATCTAAATGGCTACTATGCCAATATTGAATCGAAATACCTTTATTAGCAAGTCGGTATCTTTATCGTCATTCTAATTTCCTTTCGTAGTGGAAACGTCGTTAAATTTTCTTATCGAATGAGCAGTAAAACAGGTCTTTGTCATACCAACACCAGCAGAGCGTAGCTTAGTATTAAATGTAATTATTCCAGTCCCAAGCAGTTGTGAACCAAGGTCAGACATGTTACATTCAATGAAACGTAAGCTGTGAGCAAGATGATAGTAATAGGTACTAATATTTGTACATCTGTTACTGTCAAGGCACCAGATTCTTTGACATTACTTAGCTCATTTCAAAGAGAATGGCTTTATTTGTTGACGTACTTCTTAAGTCTCGAAGATTAATTGCTTTTAGAAGATTATTTTAAGAATAGGTATGAGTACCTAGGTAACAAGACTGTTTATTTGGGATCTTGTTTGACACATATAGCACTAAGAAAACTATTAACTGTTTTTAGACGCATCTGGTCTGGTAGAAACTTCAAGACCTCTTGTTGCTAATTGATCAAAATTTAAATTTCCGATGGCCTTTCATTACTAAATTGGATGAGACTGGTTCATTATGGCGCCGACTCACATAGTAACAGCCTTCAATTACGGCGTATTCGAGAAACAGCGGCCGTCAGTCATTATTTGCTACGTGATACTCAACCAAAATGCGGTCCGCGACGACACGTACGAAAGACAATACGAACAAAAATATGCCAAGATGTAGATAACGCAACAGATCAAACTCTTTATGGCCGTGTAGGCAGCTTCCTTCCAATGTACTGCTACTATAAACATCCATGATGTCACATTGTTTGTCTTTGCGACATTGACTACATGCCTGATAGGGAGGGAAAAAATGCAATAAGCACTAACTGACTGACGGCATTGTTCATGATTCATGATATCATCTGAATAGTCACTACTATTTAAAACGTATTACGATAGAAACTGGTTTGAGCGGAAACTTGTTGATGGACTAAGGTAGTAGTACTGAATTTTGAAATTTTATTGTTATTATTATTTATTTATCACAAACAGTAGGTACTTATGGAATATGGTTCATATCGCTTTTGGTTGTATATCAGCACAAGGAATACATGAAAAAAAAGTGTATTCCCGTTGTCCCCGTTTGCTATATCCCCGTCACGGGGACAGCGGGACGTGATTAAATTTATTTCCCGTTGTCCCCTTATCGTACGAAGTAAACCTTTTTTAAATCGAAACAGCTAGGTTAGGTTAGAAATGTGACCAGACCACACACGCGTGTGGATTTATTATCATGGGAATTTAACGTTCACAATTATGCCGTTTATCTAGTGTCATTTATACAATAATGTTTACAAATTTAGCTATAATATTAACTTATTTTTTTATATATACCTACTTACTAAAACGACTAAGTACGCATCTACCTACTACAACGAAATAATTTATGCAAGTATCCTCAGCAGAACATATTAAACAGTAGTACTACAACATTTATTCTATTTTATTTAAAACATTGAATGGCAACAACAGTGCGTTTCACCCTACAAATTCTATCTTCGAACCAGTCAGACGGAGAGGGAACACATATTCCATCTCCTTCATAATGCTTACGAGAGACAGAAATAGAAGATTTGGTAAAGTTTACCTACCTAATTTTTATTGAGGAGAGGATTATTGCAAGAAATAATGCTGTGTGAAGTTGTTTGAGGATACCACATTTACCCTTACAATGAAAGGTGTAATTAAATTAGGTAACTTCTGAATAAAAATTTAACAGAAAACTATTTTTAAAAGATCGCTTCTTCAAAATTTCGGAAAAACCACGTTCGGTTCGGATTGGAACTTTCAAAAGTTCGCGGTCAACACAGGGCGTCAGTTTCACTGTTGGCTGGTCAAGCCATCACGTCCACCGGAACACAAGTCAAGCAAACCGGTTCCGATCCAAGCCCGCCCTTTCCCCTACTCACCGCGACCAGCAGGTTGAAGAAGAACAGCACATATTTCACAAAACTCGTTCCACATCCCATCTTGAAAGAGATATACACACAGTTGGTATATGTTCACACACAATCGCACTTTGTCACTCGCGGTTACTTGTTATTGTGAGCGGAGCGCGAGCGTAACCCACTTGCTTTGACGTCGGAAATGCTACTAAAGAAAATAAGTATGAGATCGCGATGGCGGCGCGTCCCCCCCGCGCCCCTCTTGGGTTCCATGAATCATGGTTAGGGTGACCATCAGGGGTTTGCGGCGTTGAGTCAGTATCTGTGTACTGAGGTGACGATGACGTTAGAGATTTTAGTGTCGTCTTTTATTTATTTTTCCTTAGTCAACAAGTCAATAACAAAACAGAGCAATTTTAAAAAACTGGTGGCTGGTTTTTTTTACTGGTCTAACTAAACCAGTAACGTCGCTACAGTACCTACCTACATTTTTTTCGAATGTGTCTTGTAAATTGGAAATACTTAATCCTATACGTACAGACGGCTACACATCAAGGCATCAAGCTATAGGTAGGATTTCCGTACAATGAGAAGTCCGCGTATACTGGAAATGTATAGCTTGATGTGTAGCCGTGTGTACCTATTCCTTTTACTTTTAAGCTGTTGCAACCGACTAATCCAACGACAACGGCTGGACAAAAAAAAAAGTAGGTATATTATCATTTTGTGAAAAGGCCTGTCCTCGTATTTTTCAATTTTGCTTAATAAGCTTAATTTAAGTAGGTACTTATTACCTATTATTTTATTTATAACTTAACTGTTTTACTTTTGCTTACTTGCGCAATTAAAAAAATCTAAAACATCAGGTTCATTGAAAAAACATCACATCCTAAAGTTCTTTGTCCCGTATCCCAACAAAAGTCTCAACAAAAACCGGCACGTTATGGTGGTCCTATTCATGACCCCTCATTCACCTGTCGTCTATCTCGCTCGCACCTTGGGTGATTCTCTGTCCCGCTCTAATATTTCATCTCGTCTCAACAACAGGATCACTTTGCAAGTAGCAAGTAATAATTTTGGGTAGTTTGATGCTTTTGTTCAAATATAGCTGAAATATTGATTCATAATAGTTTCTAAATTTTGATGTAGTTTCTAGACGATTAGGCACATACATACCTACGTATATAAATAAATAAGCTCCAGTACCCATTTGTTTATTGCATAGTTCAGTGTCCCCCAACCCAACAAGGCAACAACACGAATGTCTCATGTCTGGGAGACTGGGAGTCGGACGAGCACGATTATTAACCGACTTCAAAACTGGAGGTTCTTAAGGCTTCTACATACCGGGACGACTTGTCGCGCGACGCAACGCGACACAAAGGCACCGCCCGTTCCGCGACACGCGGGGCCTTTGTGCCGTGTCGCGTCGCGCGATAAGTCGCGCTGGTTTGTAGAAGCCTTTATTCGACCAGTATGCATCTATATGTAGCTGTAAATGTAGGACTGGGTACTGGCAACACTGACCAAGTGACATGTCAAAATTTTGTTCTGTATTTTAAAATTAGTTTTATTTAATTTTATGTGTAATATTGTACCTATATAAATGTTAAATAACTGCATAAATACACAGGATTATAGTTTTCCTGCAAATTTACAAAGTCAAACACAGTGTTTGGTTGCCCGCCGTTACCGGTAACCTATGACGAACAGCTGATGTTCGACCTGCGGATATAAACGGGATCCGCAGATCTATAATCCGCAGATCTATAATTCTCTAGACCCAGGGATGGGAAAACTTTTTCCTTCGCGTGCCAATAGTTACTAACGAAATATATGGTGGGCCAAGCTGTTGCAATTTTGGCTATAGGTATTATTTACGGAAAAATGTTGATACCTATGTATTTATTGTGCATACTTATTATAAAATAACTATTGAAGTAATAAAGAAATTGCAATTAAATTAAGCTTTTAAGTTAGCTGCAAAGTACAAGGTTGAGGAGCGCTGGTCTTTGTGACATGTGGAACTGTTTATGCGAGCCGCGCACTGCTGCCAATGAGAATGAAATTTCTAGCAATACGATAACTTCACTTGATTTTTGTTTGATGGTCGCGGGCCGGATATCAACGCTTCGCGGGCCGTAGTTTCCCCATCCCTGCTCTAGACGTTGCTAAGTCGATTATAAACATTGTAGCACCTACTTTAGCTGTAATTTTTAATAATTGTATTGACCGTGGTGAGTTTCCTGATCTTATGAAAAACAGTAAAATAATACCGTTGTTTAAATCGGGTAGTACATCCCTACTAATTAATTATAGACCTATTTCAGTGCACCTTTAGTAAAATTATTTTAGATTAAGAAATGCAAAGATTTTTTAATAAACATAAGTAAATTACTGCAAAACAAACAGTTCGGTTTTACAAAGGGTCGTTCGACTACTGATGAACTTTTAGGACATGTTTATCATGCATGGGAGGTTAATGTGATGCTTTGGGCATCTTTTGCGATTTGGCCAAGGCATTTGATTACGTTCTTCATGAAACATTAATCAGGAAACTGCACCACTACTGAATCCAAAATGCCTCTCTGGATCTTCTTACTTCATATTTACATAAGTGATAGAATTCAGAGAGTTTATATCAACGGAAAAGATCACCCGGATCTGTCGTAAGAATGAGGGTCCCCCAGGGCTCAATTCTTGGCCCATTTTTATTTCTCATTTATAAATGACTTGCCTTACCTCTTAAAGGATAAACTTGATAATTATAGTGTTGTTTGCAGACGACACTTCACTTTTATTTAAACTCAAACGTCAGCAGTTGGTTACTGACAATGTAAATAGTGCCCTCGAAAAAGTAGTTCACTGGTCTAATGTTAATAACTTACTTCTTAACGAGACAAAAACTAAATGTATAAAGTTTACAATACCTCATGTTAGACAAGTAAAATCTAGTGTGCTCATAAAAGGTGAAGAGTTGAAACCCGAAAAAAGGGCAATTCGTTCAATTTATAAATTAAGTCGCAGACACTCCCTCACAGACAACCTACAACCCTCCTACAACCAGGCTTAAAAAAATAGGTTGCTCGTTTAGTTGCCAGTGTATACGTTTTTATAATAAACTTCCTACAAGAATTAAGCCTTAATAAATTCAAATGTTTTATAAAGCGAAAACTGTGCCAGAAAGCCTTTTAAACTGTTAAAGACTAATATTGAGGACAATAACCTCCTCCTTTTTGGAAGTCGGTTAAAAAGGCTTGGGATTGAGCTGCTCCAATAAATTTACAGTGAATCTTGATTTGAATAATTTTTTCTTGCCAACTATTTATATTTTTTCTTTATCTATAAACCATTTTACGTAACTATACAATGACATGAATAAACTGGATCACAAAAATTCCGGGTCGCTAATAAAAACCGTGATAATTCTATAATTATAGACCTAGATCACTATTATTATTGGTGGCCATTGAATAAATTCAGAGTTTTTAGCGGGAAAATATCATCGCTTTACAATACAACGGTTATGCAAAACTGGTTCCATTACAAACATTACAAAAAGCAGTAAATTTATTTTCGCAATTTCATCGACAGACAGACTACATTACGAATACCAATCGGGTACCTAGACATGTAGTTATTTCGCTTTCGATTCGCCACTCGACTTAGCAAAAAGTGGAGGCTCCGTGCCCTGACCATAAACAAGCGGCGAAGGGAGAAAGTTTCTAAAGAACTCGCGAACACTTTCCAATACATAGGTATTTACGCCCTTCGGCTGCATCTGAGTTGAGATGAGAATTTAATATTTGACGTCAGACAGCTCATCTATGCAGAAAATAATTTATTTTTAGGATGAGGAGTTTTGACAGAAAATCGATAGGTACTCGTAGATAAAGATACGGTCTACCTATCTAAAAATAGTAAGGTGCATTGGGTTAATTACGAAAGGTTTCTAGACGAGTTGACAGTATGAGTAAATTTTAAAAGACGAGGCCCGAGGCTAAATTAATTATGTATTTATAAACTACCTGATTTTCGGAATTAGCCGAACGCACCATAAGTTCGGCTAAGTCCGAAATCGGGGTTCTAAAAAAAAAGAAGCAATATCTATGGAATTTTATTATCATATTCATTATCTATGGAAGCAATAACGATTCAACTGAAATTTATGGGACTTCTTGGCAGTTCTTGGCGGGAAAGTGAAGCGTCATTTTCAATTTTGTTTGTTTTATTTTCTAAAATTTGTGTTTAGCTGAATATTAATATGTAATAATTGTGGATTAATAACCATTAAGTGTTTGTGAAGGTGCATTAGTGTAGGCAAATGAAACAAAACAGTGCAACATCGCTTCAATTATCTCAAGAAGTCCGCGTGAGGTCTCAGTAAAGTGCCAAATCTTTACCGAAACCGGGGAGCGGGCGGGGATATCATCATCATGCATTGATTATAATTCATTTTCATTATAATTAATTTAAACAAGTTTTGTAACTAAATAAAGAATTTACATTATTGTCTTTTATATAAATAAATAGCGAAAAGACTTGGCTAAAAGGTCCCAGCAACCAGGCCATTAAAATATTATTTAAAAACAAAGCTACTGGTTAAGTGGTTACGGAGATGACAAAACAAAACATAGCTGAATGGTGGGTAGGTTATTTGGGTAGGTATTTTAATAATCACCAGCAGGCTCAGCACGAGGACCGCAGAGAAGCGTTTTGTCGACGGAAGAATATACAAAAATAACGTTTCCGTGTAGACAGTTGAAAGTTTTCTACTGTCCTTAGCACCGTGATTACAAAATCAAATAAAAAGACACTTGTCTTCTCTTCCCTACGTCAAGCATGGCGTACAAATATTCTCCCGATGTTGACAGTTTGGGATAGACACCTTTAGCTTAATAGCGAGTTATACTTACTTCTCCATTTTCGCAATTTTTCCTCTGTCGCAGTTTTATCAGTCTTACTTCTTAGGCATGGCTGTTTTGTCATAAATATGGGGAGTGGTACATAGTAAAGAAACGACAAAATAAATACTGGAACATTTATTGGTATTAAAACGTACAAAATCAATACTAATATTCTAAATTCTTAACTATATCAAATTCGTCAATAGGTGTAATAAATCACATTTATTTTAATGTACACAACCCACACAATCACTATTCTAAAGCTATTTTATATAAATATATATTGAATTAGGTAATAAACCTCTTAATAAAACCTTAACCCCCTTATTACAAAACAAGGTTTATCTTGAGACCCCAGTTTAAAACATGGAGCCATTATTGAATTTCGAACTTTATTCCGACTTTGGTAAAGTTCCTAAACACAAAACTGACAACTTAGTACCAAACTAAGTTTTCAGTTTTGTATAAAGAACGGTATTTCAATCACTGTTACGTTCTTATTACAAAAACTGGCTCCATGGTTTAAGCCATGTCAAAATATAAATCTTGTTTTGTAATAAGGCGGTAAAACTCTACTTAAAATGCGATCATCCTAAGTGCCATCTTGTATTTTTTGACGTTTCAGCTGTCAAACTTACTTCACTGTAATAATCTCTAATCGCTTTTGGTAAGATTTACATTGAGAATTTGCCGACTCATCAAAGTGAAGTTCGACCAAAAGTTATTTGACTAGTAGGGGTATTAATTCGCGAATTAATTTTTATTTTTTGATAGATTTTCCATAAGTACAAAAACTGTCAGACGTCAATAATTTGATAACAGGAATCCATGATAAGTAACGTACAATATACATAAGTTTTCGAAAAATGCTCTTAGTAAAGGCACAGATTTTCTGAAATTAAATACAAATTCATGTTTTCAACACTAACCCGTAAAAAGTTTCCGACGCAATCGAAACCTGAGCCCTCGTTCCCACTGGCGATTTCCACGCAATGGATTTTCAACCCACTGCTTAGCGCCGAGAGTTGAAAATACAACAATGTTTTTTTGACGCGCTGGGATGCCCTCTATTGGATTCTCAATGCTCAGAGTTTAAAATGCGCCATAAAAATTGTCGCGTTAAAAAATCGCCCGTGCTTAGGTACCTGGCACCGGTAGACTGCAGGCCCGGGCTGACTGTTGTAACCTCTGGAGTCACAAACATTTTGTCTTCTACTCAATAGACACTTTTTTTTTTGTAGGTATGAATACTGTTTTGTTGCGTGTGCGGGTGTGCCCCCGTCGTTTTCCTATTATATAGCGATATTAGTCTGACTAACAAAAGACAGTATTGACTCAACTCTGCGCACAGGCTTTGATTCACATGTCCCGTGACAATACTGACGTCACACTGTATACTGACGTCAGAACATGTTGTTAGTGCCTCTTTAGTACGATCCTAGGCAAATCGGAAATTGAGGAAAAATGTTTTCCTTAGGTAGTTGGGAGTTACCTTGTAGTCTGACGGTAAACTAACATGAACAAACGTGAAAAAATAACGCGTCGATTTAAGGCTCCCGCAGATAGGCGCGACGCGACGTTCGTCGCGATTCTGGTAGAACAATCTCCATGAATCGTTCATAGAAATTGTTCCACTAGCTAGAGTAGTGTCGCCGTCGCGCTGTCGCTTCGCGCCTGTGTGCGGGAGCTTTAATGCATTTTTGTTGAACTTAATTCCTATGTTTAGGTACCACCTTATTTAGGTACCTACCCATTACATTACAGAAGCCCAAAAGTCTGACAACCAGTCCAACCAAGGTGTATCGAGTTACCCAGTAACTGGATTGGGGAGTTCAGATAGGCAGTCGCTCCATGTAAACTACTGGTATTTAGCTACATCTGGTTAGACTGGAAGCCGACCCCAACATACTTCGTAAAAGGCAGATTGATTGATCAAAACACTATCAACAAAAAAAAACTCTAATTTTTGTAGGTTTTTCTGGCATAAAGCCAATATAAATCAATTTTATGCAAACTACAACATTGTGCAGTACGCAGAGTTCGTGAAATAAAGAGTGGCGCTGTTTCCCTTATAATGATTCTTGATTCTTTATCATAGTTAATTCAAGACAGTCAATATTGATAGGTAATTTAATTAAGAGGCACGGACGCGTCGTTCATACAAACGTAATACCAAAATAATTTGTAAATCAAACATATTCTGAAGATAGTGGGTCTTTATTCCGATTGGAATACAGAATATCTGGTTCCCAAATATAGATTTTGAATGGACACTGATTTAAACAAGAGTTTTGAGAAAACTAAGTTTTCTATAGATATTTTAAATTCCTCATATCTCGTCATATCCCTCCTTTGTCCTTGCAAAATATATATTTGGGAACATAGAGAAAAACGAGTCATAAGAACTCATTGCTTACGTAAAATGCGGTAGGAAAAATCGATAAAAAAATAATCATAATCCACATAAAAAATACATAAAAACAAAAATATTACTTACTATGATTAGAGAAAGAGGTATGAAATGGAAGGATTAGGAAGAGCCAAAAGAAATACTATAATTTGTAAACTTGCATTATCTAACAAAATTTGTTGGACCCAGAGACATTGAATAACATTCCATTTTAACAAAATCGTTAATTTCAAGGCCCATGAAGTTAGCTTGTGTTTTGAACATCTTTAAACACTTTAAGAAACAAAAAATAATAACAAAGTAACAATGTTTGGTAACTACATTGGACGGAACTTGCTTAGGGCCTGTACACACCACGTTTTTTAAACGCGCCATTGACGCGCGTTTTAGAAACGTGCGTCGACGGCGCGCTTTTATCCTACAGAATAGATTGACTTGCGTGCGTATCGCGTCTGCATCGCAACAAAGGCGCGTGGATGCGCGTTTAAAAAACGTGGTGTGCATAGGCCCTTAGGGAGACCATTTTGCCCTTACGCTGCCTTAGAGACAGCGCTTCTTAAACTTTTGGTAAGGGCCGCCTCCCAAAAGAGTTTAACCGAACAACTTTGTCAACCACCGCCTATCTTTCTGTTTTAAAATGGAAGCTTTAGTTGATTTGGTAGCAAATGATTCATTCACTATTGACATTTTTGTCATTTCGAAAGACGCCAATAAAACCTTACGTCAAAGACCGACTATCTGTAAAGGCTCCCGCAGACAGGCGCGACGCAACTCTAGTAGAACAATTTCTATGGAAACTTCATGGAAATTGTTCAACCAAAATCGCATCGCATATTTTCCCCCTACTTGTTCTTTTTGTATCTATGTTCTTTCTTTGCGTCATGTTTACCGCAAATAAACGTATTTTCTTTCTTTTCTTCTTTTCATCGCACTGTCGCGATGCGCCTGTCTGTAGGAGCCTCAATGCAGAGCCAAGGTTAATTACCCCTTAACTGCAAAACAGGCCTAATTTGTGTATATTAAGTGTTCATTGTATTCAATCTTCGTGTAGCCAAAAACTCATAGACTTATATCATTGTTAGACTAACAATGCATTTAGTGTTTGCTTCCGTCATATTTTCGTAAGACTTACTTAAGGCTTCCGCAGACAGACCAATTTCTATTAGAACAATTTCTATGGAAACTTCATGCTAATTGTTCTACCAGAATCGCGTCGCATCGCACCGTAGCGTCGCGCCTGTCTGCGGGAGCCTTTTATCAGAGGAAGATTTACGTTCAGTTTACTGTTTATTCATGAAACAATGGTATGGGCTGTGGGAATGGTATGGTATGGTATTACAAATAATGATTTATAGCTGCAGCCATTTTATAAATAATACAGTACAATCGGTAATGGGAAATACAAACTAACATTTGATACCTAGTAGATTGTGGTGTACAGTCATTATTTTTATCAATTAATTTAATGGGAGTGATAGAAGCGGACAGGGATTTTAGTGTTTTTTTTTTATTAAAAAAAGTTTTGACATACTTAAATAAATTAATGATACGGTTAATGAATACTTTGTGGCAAGAACAATACAATACGTTTAAACTTATTCTAATAAACATTTCTACACACTATAAAATAATTATTTTAATATAAAATCTCTCACAACTATTAACTGCCCGTGTCAATAAATAAATCTATAATAAAAAGGACTGGAGTTGGGTGTATAACAAACGATATTGTTGTATAATAAAAGATTGCATTTCTGTTTGTCAAACGTATTCTTACAAGTCTCACTTCCATGATATTCTCTATAGATATACGTAGGGATAATTAAAACCTAATTACTGGACACATTTATAACGCATTAAGGCTTGGGCAGATTGGCGCGAGAGGCAGCGCAATGGGTGTCGCTCCCGCGATATCGCACCAGTTTGCACGAGCCTTTACGACAATATGTAATTACGAACAATCGACCCCACGTCGGTGGTAACACTCTGACCTTGAGATGGCCTAGTGTAGTATGGAATTTCAAAAGAAGAAGCCAGCTCACTGCTTTTGCCACCACTGACGTGCATCCAAGTAGGTAAGTATGCTTACGTCAGCTCGACGAACTTTTTCGCCCATAATTCACCCTAACTAAGGTATTGATCTCCTATTTTATACTTTAATAAGCGACGCGACGTCTGACTTCAGCGCCAACGTTCCGATCGACGTCTGATTTCAACGCACAGCGTCGTCGATGGCCAATGGGTCCCCAGTGGCTGACGCTTCAGTCGTTGGGTTTTGTAGTGACGCTTGACACGACCTGCCACTGCAATGGTTCGAAATAACTAAAGAGTAAAGATGCGACGCAATGCGCTTGAATGCCGCGTATGACGACGTTAAGACGTTGACGTCAACGTGTGAAAGAGACCACATAGTAAGCATTGTGACGTGGCGTACGTCGTGAGTTCGTGACGTTGCGCGCTGTAAGCTGCCGAAGGCATTTAAGGGAAGGGACAAACAGAAAAGTCGTAAGACGTGGACGCGGCGCCCCTTCAATATTTTTTTATACAAAATGTATAGAAGCGTCGCGACACAAAATAAACAGAAAAGACAGGGCGTGGACGAGACGCAGTCACAGGCACATACGTCTACGACGCGACTTCGTCTCGTCTTTTCTGTGTGTCCCTTCCCTTAAATGCCTTCGGCAGCTTACAGCGCGCAGCGTCACGAACTCACGCAGTACGCCACGTCACAATGCTTACTATCTCGTCTCGTTCACACGTTGACGTCGGCGTCTTGACGTCGTCATACGCGGCATTCAAGCGCTTTGCGTCGCAGGTCGCATCTTTAGTTATTTCGATTTGAACCATAGCCTAAGAACTCAAACTTTCAGACAGGAATATGGACGAAAAAGGCAAAGTGTAAATGCTCGTACCTCTATTACCTACAATACGGGCGATGAAGCGCGGCCGGTCTGAACAAAGGCTCTCAAACTCTCGCGCATGTTTTCTCATTCACACTCGCCCCATCTCACCATTTGGTTCCTAAAAAATGGTTTTGTTATTGTTATTAATAATTAACTGTTTTTATTTTACTTCGATGGTGCTATTATATCATTTGTGACTTCGAGTTATAGCTGTAGCTTTATTTAAGCGGGCACGCCCATTATGCCTTTATTTAGATACGTTTTGTTTTTACGTTATTTCTGCTTGAGTATAGTTTTCGACGAGTATTATATATATATATATATATATATATTTGTATAATGGTGTGTGCTAGCTAACATAAGGCAAATAATTTAATTTAACGTTTTGTGTTGCGTAATGCAAATTATTTTATATTGTATTGTATAGCTTCAAGTTTTCTATGCGAACAGACATGTGTTCTGCTGGGGAGTTTGTTGCGCCACTTCTTCTTCCCAGCTAAAGCAAGCATCTTTTTGGGGGAGTGTCTCATGTAATTTTTGACGTTCGAAAAGTGCTGATTCTCAGCCTAGTTTGAATAAATGACTTTTGGTTTTGATTTTTTGATTTTGTTATTGCGCAGCCTCCTGCGCAAAGTTCGGACCGGCCATAATTCATCGGCCGTATTGTACTTTAGAAATCCATCAACCTTTGAAGTGTCCTTCCTTCATCGTAGGTATTCGTGTCCATGTCATGTGTCTATCTACAATATTTTTTCTTGGCTTATTCTACTAATACTTAGGCAAGGTAGGAGCTGGGGCAGTGGGTGAGGAGAGTAGCGAGTCGTCAGGATTCGCAAATGTGGATTCCCTGATGATAGTAGAGTTCCTGATGGATGCTCGACGTTTCTCCTTGATAGCTTGCGCGAGGAAGAACGTGCAGAATATGCCCGTGCTCTGTAACAAAAGAGATTGATTTGAGAGGTAGGCTGTAATCGGGACAGATTGAGAATTTAGATAAAATTATTTGTATTTTTTTTTCTGTCTTTTCTTTTGATCTAAAACCCTACAACATTCAAAGGCGTGCTTTTGATAATTTTTTTTTTTTTTTTGTATGGCATCTCGTAGCAGACCTAGAGAGGTCGTTGCTACTTAACCGGATATTTCTTTTGATAATTTCAAACGAGAAAATAAATACTAAACCTACTCTATCCGACCGAGACAAAAGGTTGAGAACCACTGAACTTTTTTTTTGGAAGCGATACGTATAGGAAGGACATCAAAATGTCACGTATTTTGTACCATAGGAGTTAAGGCGATGATAATATTTTAAATTAGAGCATTTTCTCAATAACTTAAATATGTGAATATTTTAGATGTGTAATTAATTTGTAAAGTTATGTCTAACGTGGTTTTTTGAGAATGGCGCAAAATCTACCAAGCGTATTTTTCTGAAAGCTACACCAATTTAAAGATAGTTTAATTATTGATCTTTTAGTATACTTGTTTTATTAAAATACCTTTTGTTTTGTGTATAATAAATTAATAATGCGTCAAATTGGGGCAAGCCCCAATGTGTGATGGGAGAGTCCTATTACTGGCTGAACGTACGACGCGTTGCATGAGCTCTGTACTGAGCTCACGCAAGCTAACCACTCAATGTCACTGGCATATATCTGCGTCTTAAGTTATAGAAATGTCTAGCAATATTATAAAACTGTCGACGGTTTTCAAGCATGTAGGAAAACACTGTTTATGCCATAACTGTGTTTTCTCTCAGCCAGGCAAGCAAGGAAATTGTACGGAGATTGTTTATTTATTGCCAGTCAGTAAACTACGTTCAGTTCCGTTTCATTTATAGAAAACGCCATGCAATTACTGTAGGGCGGTAAATAAGAGTGAAAGCAAATTCTTGTTCTCGGATCTTTGACATTCATTACGGGTAGTCAAAATCCCTAAAGTCTGACAGTGACAATCAGTGTTACTAAGAGGTAACCTGTTACCCAGTAACTGGTTGTGGAGGTCAGACCGGTAAGACTAGAAGCCGACCCCACATACATACTTGGGAAACGGCTAGAGAGATGATGATGAAATAATTTGAATCTAAAGACTGTTTATAATGCTCTCTTTTATTCAATTTAAAAGTATTAAAAGCGTATGGCAGTGTAAAAGTAGTTAATCCAGTTTGGCGCCCAAATACATTTTCAAAACCAGTTCACGATCTTATTAATATCAAATGATCAAACTGGAATTAATTGGAGCTAGAAGACATTACTGTATCTACTTTCAAATGACTTTGTTTTTTTTATCTTCTTTTATTATTTTCTGGTGTTTTATAAGGTGATTAACCTGGTCGACACTCATTGTGTGATGTGTCATTTTAATAAGCATTTTATCTTTGTCTCAATTATGCTGATTACTCAGAGGTATACGAGAGTATTGGGTTTTTCACAGAACAACTGCTTTAGATGACGTCTGAGGCCGTATTATGACGCGATCAAGTCATCAGCATTCCAATACGAGATTATATTTTACTATAAAATTCGTTTTTTAACCCCAGATATTAATTTGACAGGTGCAAATGTCAAACTCCAAATTCGAAAACGAACAACAATCATTTGAAATGTCAAATTAGTCTCTGGGATTAAATAGAGACCTAGTTACATCTCTTTTTCGCAAGGGAAAACTTATAGCTTTAACACTTGATAATAAGGCCTTAGATGATTCCGTTTCTCCAAGATGACGATGTTATATTTTTTTTTTTCAAAATACATTTTTACCTCAAAGCCAGCATGAAAGGTATAATCAATGAAAATGTATTCCGAAGTTACAAACGTCCCTACACCTACCCTTAAGATTCAGATTTAGTTATGCCAGTGACCTTGAGTGGTTAGCTTGCGTGTTCTGTACTGAGCTCACGCAACGCGTCGTACGTTCAGCCAGTAAGAGGACTCTCCCATCAAGGAGCGCTGTGCCGCAATTTGACGCAATATTAATTTATTATACACAAAACAAAAGGTATTTTAATAAAACGCGTATACTAAAAGATCAATAATTCAATTATCTTTAAATTGGTGAAGGTTTCAGAAAAATACGCTTCGTAGATTTTGCGCCATTCTCAGTTTTTTATCCGCGGTAGACGTAATTTTACAAATTAATTTCACTATGTAATATAAACATAATCAAAAATATTCACATATTAAATTATTGAGAAAATGCTCTAATTTAACATTGATTTTTCAAATCATTAACACTACTCGTTTAGACGTGATCTTCAGTATAAAATCATTAAAAGTCGGTTATCGTCGCCTTAAATTACCTACAGCACTTATTCAGCGAGTTAAGGCTCGTGCAGACGGGCGCGACAGGCAACGCGACAACTGTCGCGCTCACGATATCGCGCCAATCTACACGAGCCTTTACATTATAGTATTCTAACTTACTCATACATTCTAGCTGACCCTTTAATCTGTATAATATAAACCTATCGAGGGCAGACAGGCGCCAAGTTCTCGACGTATCAAATTAAATCACTATGTAACGTAGAACCACAAACAATAGAGATACAGAAAGACTACTTTCTCATCAAAAGGAAAACTTTTGGCACACTTCTTTAAGTGCCAATTTCACCAAGTTAAGGTGCGTGCAGACAGGCGCAATATCGCGGGCGCGACTGGCAGCGCGAGCTACTAGTGTCGCTTCGTGCTGTCACATCGCGCCTGTCTACGGAAGCCATTAAGGTTCGTGCAGATTGGCGCAATATCGCGAGCGCGACATGTTTTCCGTCTGTTTATGAAAAGAACATAACGGCTCCTGAACAGTGTGTAAAGCCGGGTCTGCCGCGCCCATAGTTGCGTGTTTCAAACATACAAACATGTTTTAAACATGATTTGTATGATTTTGATTTAAGCCACGTCCCCAAATCGTGTTTGTAACTGTTTGAAACACGCAACTATGGGCGCAGCAGACGATCTATGTTCGCCTGCAACATGACAGCTTGTCACGTTTGATCTGTGATCGTACGTCTACCATGAGTTGTTATCGAAAAATTACTCGCTAGCGTTAATCTCGCTAGCGTATTAACGTGGATGAAATAGATTTCTATATCGTTTGCACCATGAGTTTTACGGAGTCTAAAGCAGGCGATAAGGTAAGCTCGATAGATCGTGTCGTATAGCTAACTTCACTCCTTATGTTTTGTTTCTTTCTTTCTCACTAATATGAAGAGAGAACGGCTCATATGCTCATATTACAGTAAACATTGTTGTAAGTAAGTTGTCGGTTCATGGACTAGGTACCTATGACATTTAGTAATTGTTGAATTTTTTATCCTTCTATTATTTCATATCATCAATTAAATTTGGAATTTTGTTGACGTTGTGTGCGCCGCCGCGTTTTTGACTTAAATTAAAACAAGTTTTCAAAAATAGAATACCTATGTAAAACAAAGAGGACCAGTGGGTCACAATTTAGTATAAGTAGTGTATAGAGAAATTAAAATTATTATTATAGTTCTATGGCCTCTTTGTGTTGATTTCAAATCCATAACATTATTCAATAATAAGCACAAATCTTCAAATGCAAATCTCTAGAGAGCCTATAAAGTTGGCCACTAACATATTTCATGCTAAATAAGCTCTTCCCCACATTATTTTGACTTTAATAGACTCAAAACGTGTATAATTTGAATGTAAACAAATGTTTCACACCTCAAAATGCTAGTGAGCTACGTAACTACTATCGCAAGCGTATTTTTCGATAGCGTCTGTCGAATTAGTGACTGTCGTTTTGTATGGTGACAGCTGAAAAACGTTAGTGACTATCGAATAGATTACGTTAGGTTTCTTACCTATCGAAATCTATAGTGCTCATGGTACGTATTTTAATTCTTGCTGTGACCGCAAGGGGCGCTGTACAATATTTCATACATATGATTTACGGAGACGCTAGCGAGTTTTGGCTGTGTTAACTCATGGTAGAGGTACAGGAATAATCAGGATCACTCGCACGTGCGCCATCTCCGTTATCAAATAAGTATGTACAATTTAAGTGTATGTTTGTAATGTCAAATTAACAGCTTTCTAGTAAATGATTCTAAGAAAGTATAAACGGTAGGTGTTTAAATACATTTCTCAGGCTCTGTTACAATGATCACAGATGTCTGACCACCCTTTACCCATTTTTTTTTTACAGTTTTTTTTTATTTACACAAAAAGGAGCGCAACAAAAATCTGATGCGGTGATGCTATTGGTTGATGAGCGTAGGTAAGCGTTACTATAGCAGCCGAGCGCTGCAAGCAGGAATAGTCCACTCCTAACGGTGCAGGTGGTTCGATGTACAGTCAGTGACCTGCATAACCTGACCCCGTATCCCCTCTTCTTCTTTGTAAAAGGGGTTAGGTAATGAAGAGCACTGACCGGACGCACCCGTGATAGTACTCGTAGTCTGTCTGTTTGTTCCAGCTAATCTCCGAAACTGCTGGACAGATTTTGACGGAACTTTCACTGGCAGTTACCTGTTTTTTTATGTAGTAACTAAAACTACTTTTTATAGCTGCTGCTTTTATCTTTCAGCTATAGTATCAAGTAAAACTTCTGCATATACCCATGTGTAGTGCTCATAATAACTAAGCTGAGTTCAGTTGCTGTCACCGCCCACGGCTTGGTTAACACAATAAGTGCACTAATGGATACAGGGCATGTTACTGTGACGCTGTCTTCATTACTGGGGTAAGCTGCCCCATAGGAGTTAGCTTAGAACTTGAGAAATTGATAGTGTGGCTGATACAGTGATATAGTAGTATCTATACAGGATGTTAAAGTAACTGCGTGTCATAGCTTAGGGGTAGGTTCAGTATCGATAAAGGAACCCAGGAAAAAAAAAATCTAAAAAGAAAAAAAACACGAACAAAAAATTTAATTAAACATAAAAAATAAATACTTAAAAATAAGTCTCTTCGTACTTTAACGGGCTTAGGACCGTCAAATAAAATAATTTTAATTTTAAACGATTGCAATTTTAAGTTAGTAGGTACTAAATTAGGTTGATCTTGCAATATTTTTTTTGTTTTCATTTTTGTTTTTGTTTTTCCTGGGTTCCTTTATCGATACTGAACCTACCCTTAAGCTATGGCACGCAGTTACTTTAACACCCTGTATAGTGTTATGTAGTTGAATCGACATTTTGTAGACAGTAATTTGTTATTTTGTAGTATGAAAATCAATTTGGAAAGCCCCCAATAACATGACACATCATTGAAATACGCCTCAATTTAAATTCCAGAAAACTCTGACTAACGAGTGCAAGTGCATGTCAAAGTCAAAGTCGAGTCATTTATTTTAATTCGGCCACTTACAGACTTGTAAAAGTCAATAACTTGCTCAGAACACCGAATATTTTGCTACAGAGGGCTTCTGATTTTCTGCAATCATCTTTCCAAATACAAACGAATGCTAATTTCCATGTCCACCAATTATTAGATTTATCGTGTAGAATAATTTAAGTTCAGAACTAAGTACTTTATTGTTGTTTTGTTTTAATTTCCGTGTGAACTATAGAAATCCGACGACTGACAAAACACGAAGTTTGCCGAGAGCTGTAGCCCGCGAAATTCAAATCTTACGTTAGATTTCAATGGAACAGACTTGGAACAGACTTTTCCATGAAATCATGACATTGGGGAACAAATCTAACGTATGTATTAATGATTCTAATTATGTAAATAAGATATTATAAGTTATAGTAGCGAATCATATTTTGATCAAGATATCATACAACCTGACACTGCCTTGAAAATTACAAAAAAACGTAAGAAAACTTAAATCTCGCGGATAGCTGCAGATTCACCTTAAAAAAATACAATAGGATAGTACATTATTTTTATTGTAATATTATCAATGATATTATAATAAACAGATATTATGTTATACACTCACAAAACAACCGTAAAAAAGTGTTCCGCGCAGCAGCGGCAGCACACATACCCACTTTTCATTAATTTTACATTTCACTACAAGTAAAATGATGGCTTGATAAAAACAACAAGAAGAGACAGCTAGTGTCAATTGCGCATGAATGTAAACAAACATTATTCTGGCAATCAATCACCGAATGTTGGCATCACAGACTAACAAATACGTCCCAATCAGGACGTTTTCGAGTCTTCACGATTGCGCGCTCACAACATATCTGTTTAATATAATGTCATTGAATACATGTTAACATACTTAACATCCCTATAATTTCAAAGTCTAGGTTTTAAACCAGATAGAACTGTGCCATGAAAACGTTACTATAATCCTGCACTGCTATAGTGTTAGCTGGCTCATGCTCAATCGCGGCGTGCAATTGACACCCACGGCCCGCGGGTGTCGGCCACAAGTGAGCTAATGAGTACGAGAATTGGAGACCCCTCCCTGGATATCCACATGATCTGATTCGGTTATAATTCTCATGTGGATTAAATTCTATTTTCAAACATGGAAGTTTTTGTATAATAGCTTCTTTTTTTTAATAATATTTTAATGGCCTGGTTGCTGGGACCTTTTAGCCAAGTCTTTATTTAGTTACAAAACTTATTTAAATATTGATGAAATTTATTATATTCAATGCATAGTGATGATATCCCCGCCCGCTTCCCCTTGAGTTTCAGTAAAGATGTGGCACTTTACTGAGACCTCACGCAGACTTCTTGAGAGAACTGGAAGTGATGTTGCACTGTTTTGTTTCATTTGCCTACACTAATGCACGTTCACAAACACGTAATGGTTAATAATCCGCCATTATTACACATTAATATTCGGCTAAACACAAATTTTGGAAAATAAAACAAAACTGCTGACCATGACGCTTTACTTTCCCGCCAAGAAGTCGTATAATGTATCACATCAATATGACGAAATTCCATACAAACTTTCATACCCAACTTAACCCCTTTAGGAGATGACACATACATTAACTCACGCCTTCTTCCCATGGGGGTAGGCAGAAACTATAGAACGCCACCTGTAACGCTCCTTACATACACCTTTTGCTTCGTTTACGTTCATACATCTGGTCATACACGCACGCCGGTTGCTAGTACTACGCACCTGACCTTTCTGAAGAACATCACTAATTAGGTCACTATAAATGTCCTGCTAGGGCGTCCCGGCGGCGGCACGGCGGCGTTTCCACTCACATCTGCCTTGTAAATACCTTTTGTTAGTCGCCTTTCAACCCAATACAACAGATAAATGACCTAAAAACTTTCACGGTGCAGTGCCTTTAGTTAGTCGCCTTTCATTCATCCTCTCAACATGACCAAACCATCTAAGCATACTCTTTTAATTTTTGTCACAAGATGCCTCCCATAAATAAATATTATATATCCGTCTCTCCACTATTCCATTGCCTACTCAAGGATGCATATCCGGTACGGCTCTAATAATCCTTCCATATCCCAAGGGCACGTCTTCCCTACCATTATCGCACCCCCCGGTCTACTCTTTGATATGCAATGGTCTCTGTAGTCTCATGAAACATGAGGCTTCAGGGGCTAGTGTGAATCTTTGGGTTCATTCGAGCAATCGAGTTTGGTCAAACCACGCTGGGGTCGGTGCATTTCATTCATTCTTGCCTTCCTTTAAACCACACCACACCTATTCCTTTAGGGGATGAAAAAAAAAAAAACTGTGGCACTTACGATATGTAACTCTTGTGCATTTCACGCGTCTGAGTAGGTTAGAAAGATCTAGCGGCTTAAGCTGTAAGAGGTCCGTCAGTGAGTGAATTTAAGATTTTGGAAAGTAGAATTTTGTTTACGTGTGGTGCCGGACGTAATGAATAGCACCATCCTATTTCTTCCCGTGGGTGTCGTAAAAGGCAACTAAGGGACTTACTAGAGGCAGAAGCGTTCTCTATGCATTTTAACACCATACTGCGATCGCCAACCCGCCTGCCAAGCGTGGCGATTATGGCACACCAACCTAATGACAAGCACTGTCGAAGTGGCGGTGCTTGGGGGAGGCCTATGTCCAGCAGTGGACGTCTTTCGGCTGAAATGATAATGATGAAAGTAGAATTTTGTTTACCATTTTATTTTGTTCTTTCGCTTCGGAATTGCCCTACTATTTAAGCTAATCACGGGGCGAGGTCGCTACTCGAAATAGCCGGGAAATGCCACACATGTGATCATTATTAAAATCAAAAACATATGTAATTCAAAATTAAAGTCAAATTATTTAAAATTGGCACTTAGAAGATATCAAAATTTACAAAAAAAAAAAAAATATTCTAGTCGCCCTTCCAAAAGGTTTCGTATGGAGAAGAATGGGCAAAAACTACACTATTTACATATTTACCTATCTGAATAGAATAATAATAAGTGCTTCATGTAAATTTGACGTTGGCATGACACTTGACACATAAAGAACAATTTAATTACAAGAGGCACTGAAAGTTTCCAATTCAGGCTGCTTTGTGACGTCATTTAGAGGTCAAGTCAAGAATAAAAGTCAAGTGATTTTAAGCATTTTTGTGAAAATAAATACGATCTTATAATTTTAAGACCTATTAATAGATAAATAAGTCTTAGAAGCTTAAAATCTCGAAATGGTTTTGGAATCGGCATAGGTTAATTTTTACTTTACATACCCAATTGGAACCGTGCACCTAAAATAACCGTCATGAGAAGCTATAAATACATAAAATTGCAAATTATACAACTATCAACTTTAAACTCAAGATATCTAAGTTGATTTATGAATGAAGAAATTATCGCTGAACGTCATAAAATAATTTTAGTTGCAATGGAAACTGAACCATACGCAATTTCAGTTAAAGTTTTAAATCCCAAAGTATGAAATTTATCTCGTCTCATGGCGTTGGCTTTAGCTTCTGACGTTTCATGTGCATGTAGGTCTAAGTGAAATAAAATATTAACTGTTGCCAACGATTGCTGTTGTTCTGCAACAGCGTCAAATTGCTTTATCATATTTTCATCACATTAAATTATCTACGAACATCCCAAGCGTGGAATAAATTAACAAAAAAAAACCTATTGTAGTATGCATGTGGCAGATAGGTATTCAAATTAAAAGACTATTGTCTGGTGTTGTTGCGAAGATGGTTTCCGCTCCGTTCGTCACTGTGAGCGCGAAGGCACACACGACGACATAATCATCAAGCTAACTAAGTAGCTACTTATATTATAAATTACAGGGAAATTTATGAAAAGTCTGTGGTGATAAAATAACAATGTACATCTCTCAATATTGTACGAGTACAAACTTACATTGGCGGTTGCAATAATAATAATAAGTTTATTGATTCAAAATATACATAGACACGGGTTGTATACTAGTTACATGCTAAGACTTAATCAACTAACAATGGACACAAGTGAAAAAAAAAAAAAATAATAATTGTCTATTAAACAAAATTTTAAATCCTGTCTCCTAAACTAGGGATGGCCTGTATCTTAGGAGACAGGAATGCAACCCAATGCAATGCAATGCAACAATGCAATGCAATGTATTGTTTGCAATGTATGGTAATGTATGTATGTTAAATTTGTTCCTGGGATAAATTCATCGACACGCACTTGTTTATTTTTGCTTCTTTGAATTTTTTGTACATACACAGAATTGTGTATTGTTTTTTGGTATTCTCAAACGAATAGGTATGGCCTCATTCAATTTGGTTGTTTGTATTGTAAAAAACTAGCGACACCCCTGAGATTTCTTTAATATTATGTTATTTTCATTTTCATGTAGGTATTAAAGAGAATATTAAAATATTCTCTAATGATGGTGAAAACCGCATCAAAACCCTTAGCGTAGTTTAGACAAACAACGCGGTCAGACACGAAACACGACTTAATACGTATAGTTATCACTGACTTAAGGGGACGATAACCGACTTTTAATGATTTTATACTGAAGATCACGTCTAAACGAGTAGTGTTAATGATTTGAAAAAATAACATTTTTTCAATATTTTAATATGTGTATATTTTAGATTATGTTTACATTACATAGTTAAATTAATTTGTAAAGTTATGTCTAACGCGGATAAAAAACTGAGAGTGGTGCAAAATCTACCGAGCGTATTTTTCTGAAACCTTCACCAATTTAAAGATAATGTAATTATTGATCTTTTAGTATACGCGTTTTATTAAAATACTTTTGTTTTGTGTATAATAAATTAATAATGCGTCAAATTGGGGCCAGCGCTCCTTGATGGGCGAGTCCTATTACTGGCTGAACGTACTACGACGCGTTGCGTGAGCTCAGTACAGAACACGCAAGCTAACCACTCAAGGTCACTGGCCTATATCTGCGTTTTAACTGATACTTTTATCAAAAATATAATATCGAGCCTGATACGGAAGAAGATCGTAAGCGACATAAAGTAGGAATATCACTTTTTCAAAAAATAAAATAATCAATAAAATACTTCTCCTGTAAATTTTAATTTATGTCACTTATTACGATATTCTTCTATAACAGGCTCGATTTTTTATTTAAAAGAGTGTCTATGAAGTTTCTTGCCTAGCGTCATCTTTCTAACTGGCCGACTACGCGACTCCTAGACAATTTAAAAGATTCCTGTAAATAATATAACTCAAATAAATGCTCTGACTTTGTTGCTACTGCAGGGACACTGGCCTCCTCTCTGTGAGAGGGAGTGGGTAATCCTTATTCCACCACGCGGGCCCAGTGCGGGTTGGTAGATGTCACATGCCTTCGAATTTTTGGTTCTAGGACATCCCGGTTTCCTCACGATGTTTTCCTTCACCGTTTTGAGAGCAGTGGTGATGAAATAATTTACACAAAGTAAAGCGCCCTCGTAAAGGCTTCTACATACCGGCGCGACTTGTCGCGCGACGCGACACGGCACAAAGGCCCCGCGTGTCGCAGGACGAGCGGTGCCTTTGTGTCGTGTCGCGTCGCGCGACTAGTCGCGCTGGTATGTAGAAGCCTTAAGTCACGGCCGTTATCAATGGCCACCACTGCTCATAAATGCCTTTATTTTAATTGCGTATGACATTTTATTTTTATTCTGTGACCTTTATAATTTTTATGTAAGTACTTAATTCATATATCTTAATTGCATTGACATTTTATTCTATTCTATTGCAGTATTGTGAAATTTGATTTTTATTTTATGTAATAGGGGTTTTGCTTGAATAAAATGTTTTTTTTTTATATAAATGCGTCATGCGATGTGCCGAATCCGGATCCAAGTTCCCATGTGACTTGAACACTGAATCCGTTCTATATTTATTTATTTAAAGATTCCCTGTAACCGTTAGATAAACATCCTGCTAGCTATGGATGGGGAAGAACCGTGAGTTTGTCAGTGTGAGTGAAACACAGAGTCAAAGGAACCCACCGTGAAACAAAGTGCCATTGTCTGTCACTAAGATATAGGTACCTACTTAGATAATGTACTCAGAATAGCGCAATACTTGTTAAATGGCTGACTGATAGTAAGTTCCAGTTTATACGTCTTGTGCTTTGTAGGGTTCCGTATCCAAATTATGTCAACGGGACCACATTACTAAGGCTCCCCTGACCATCCGCCCGTCCGTCTGTCACAGGGGTGTATCTTTTGAACCGTAATAGATAGACACTTTTAATTTTCACAGTGTGTATTACTATGGCCGATAAATAAAAAAATAATAAAAATAACCGTATAAGAAACGAGCGTATTCGTCTATTTTCAAAAATACATAAGTAGTGTTAAATATTGTACGGTGATAAGGAACCCTTCGTGTGCGAGTCCGACTCTCACTTGGCCGCGTTTTTCTTTGAAATGATGACTAATAGTTACTTAATCTATCCCGTCATTAATTAACGTCTTGCAACATAAATATTGTTTATCTACGTAAGTATAATAATGTCTTGTCGGTCCCCTTATTGCAACATGAAAATGAGAGCGAAAGATAGTGTTTATTGTATTTTGCTTTATGTTTCCTTAGCTACGGCTGCGGCTCAGATATCGTGGAGTGCGATGGATGCGTAGTTCATACAAACGTAATACCAAAATAAATTGTAAATCAAACATTTTCGTAAGGTAGTGTGTATTTATTTCGATAGGATTACAGAATATCTATGTTCCCAAATATATATTTTTTTAAAGGGCAGTGATATAAAGACGAGATATGAGGAATTTAAAATTGCTATAGAAAACTTATTTTTCTCATAACTTAGAATAATGGTGAGTGGCAGTTCTCCTGTTCTTTACCTCCTGGTAAGGACCAGGAGAACTGCCACTCAACATTACCGATGCTGGGACATTTATTGTTGAGGAGTTCATGAGAACTCCTCAACAATAAATGTCCCAGCATCGGGAAAAGCAATATTTTGTAAAAGGTGATGAGCAGTTAACTTAGATAAATTAAAAACTGTCCCACTAAAAAGTGAAAAATCTAAATATTTTTACAAAAAAAAACAACTGTCTTCCAAAAAACACTACAAAGTGAAAAATTACTTTAATTTCGGAAGTCGGTGGCAAAAAACAAAACACAAATTCAAAGACTTCCTTTAAGTCCCATTAAAGTTATTTTTCACTTTGTAGTGTTTTTATTGAAGACAGTTGTTTTTTTTTTTGTAAAAAGAATTTGGCATACTGATACCGATACATAGCAGAGCAAACCCTTAATAGGTACTTACAGTATACTTTATAATCTTTAGTTTTTTTCTTATAAGTACTCATGTGGCTTTGCTTAGGTAGGTATGTGTACCTACTTAAAAACTAATGACGTGCAACTGGCCAGCTTTGTTCTGAACCAGGAATATCAATCCAAAAACTTGTCGGCAGTCACACGCTCGCAAGAAAGATATTTGAGATATTATGTAACACTATCCCAATGGTTACGCACCGTCCAAACACACTCCATGGCCGATGGCGGTTAAGGCTCGTACAGACTGGTGCGATATCGCGGGCGCGACGCGACACTAGTAGCAGTTTCTTTGTCGCTGCCTGTCGTGCCCGCGATATCGCGTTAGTTTGTAAGAGACTTAAGACGCAGATATATGCCAGTGACCTTGAGAGGTTAGCTTGCGCGTTCTGTACTGAGCTCACGCAACGCGTCATACGTTCAGCCAGTAATAGGACTCGCCATCAAGGAGCGCTTTCCCCAATTTGACGCATTATTCATTTATTATACACAAAACAAAAGGTATTTTAATAAAACGCGTATACTAAAAGATCAATAATTAAATTATCTTTAAATTGGTGAAGGTTTCAGAAATACACGCTTGGTAGATTTTGCGCCATTCTGAGTTTTTTGTCCGCGTTAGACATAACTTTACAAATTAATTTCACTATGTAAGTAATATAAACATAATCTAAAATATTCACATATTAAGTTATTGAAAAAGTTATCTAATTTAACATACCTATATTTTTTTCAAATGATTAACAGTAATCGTTTAGACGTGATCTTTAGTATAAAATCATTAACAGTCGGTTATCCTCGCCTTAACGGAACGAATATTTCTGTCACCACCGAATTTAGATTTATTATCATGATAACATTGAACCAAAAGAGTAAATATTTACTTAGAATAAATTGTACTTTTATAAATTAAACTGACTTAACGAATTTCCTTGAAATAAAAATTAAAGTTTACACAAAAGTTCGCGCGTAGTATGTGAGGCAACTAGGAAGTATAATTCTGCAATGTTTAACATTCCTTGAAATGATTAGGCGTTACCTAAATATTACACATTGCTAATTAATTCAGCTAGTGCGACTTTTTAATAGCATTGGATTATATCATGCTACTTATTGTTATCAAATTATTATATCGATTCTAAAAATAATATAACTAATGAAAGTAATGACTAATGAGTGACCTTTGGAACTTTGAAAGTTTTTACCTTTTAAAGTCATAATAAGTACTTATTACTCATTTATGTTATTCATTAATTATATGTATTAATGGAAAATAAATAATGATAAGTACGTTTGTACTTATTAAAATTAGGTAACTTGTAAAATGTAGGCAGAGGAAAACACTATGATTATAATTATAATATAAAGTATTTACGCATAAAGGCTTCTACATAAATACTGGCGCGACACCGGTAGAATAATTTCTATGAAAAATTCAAGGAAATGGAAATAAAATGAAATGAAATTCCGCGTTATCGCGTGAGTCTGTAAGAGCCTTTATCCTTATACGATAAGCACTGTATGGCACTCATTTGGCAAATACTTGATGTTTTTAGGGTTTCTCCGAATCTACTCGACCGATTAAGTTGCAATTTGGTACACAATTACACATAATTATGAATTTCTGTGACCCAAACACGAACGTGTAACGTAAATAAATGAATTTTGAACATGGTATTCACTTTAGAGGAAAAAAAAAGTTGCAAACTATACCGTGTGACAGTCACATATCAAATGAAATAACTTGATAAGAGGATTTCAAATATTTTTTTTTTTTATAATTTTAATATAATTAGTTTTGAAGTTATTAAAGAAAGTAGACAAAAATTACCCATATCTCCGAAACGGCTGAGCCAAGAATGTAGAAAAAATACGGAGAATAGTTCTATATTGATAGATTACGAACGCACTTGCCCGGTTTTTTCCTTCAACGTGAGCTGATAACTTTTGTTTGCGGCTAAAATTAAAATAAACTTCCTCAATACCACGCCATTCTTGTAGGCACTTCAGTTTAATATGTGAGTGTTAAAGGTCACATGCTATGATGTTACGCTACCTACAAGGAGCTTCGGCCTTACATGTACCAACTGAATCATTTGTGAATACAAATGACTCAGATGCAGCGCTAAAGGATTACAGGCACCATAATATATATTGTTAGGGTTATGGTAGGGTTACACCATGGCTAGGCCTTAGATCTTCGGGTACTAGACGGGCTATACATAGTATTTCATAAAAATAAGGTTCCTTTTCGTATGAAACACTAACTTAGCAAAAGTCAAACCGTGATCTGTGAATTTTTCCCTTAAGGCGACGATAACCGACTTTTAATGATTTTATACTGAAGATCGCGTCTAAACGAGTAGTGTTAATGATTTGAAAAAAAATATATGTTAAATTAGAGCATTTCATTTTCTCAATAACATAATATGTGAATATTTAGATTATGTTTATATTACATAGATAAATTAATTTGTAAAGTTATGTCTAAAGCGGATAAAAACTGAGAATGGCGCAACATCTACCAAGCGTATTTTTCTGAACTCTTCACCAATTTAAAGATAATTTAATTATTGATATTTTAGTATACGCGTTTTATAAAAATACCTTTTGTTTTGTGTATAATAAATTAATAATGGGTCAAATTGGGGACAGCGCTCCTTCATGGGCGAGTCCTAATACTGGCTGAACGTACGACACGTTGCGTGAACACGCAAGCTAACCACTCAAGGTCACTGGCATATATCTGCGTCTTAAAGTGTTCAAATTACGTTAAATGACAATAATCATAATACCCGAGCCTGATTATAGAGACTGGAATGCGGCATTTAGTGATCAGCTGCAGCACATGACTACATGCTGCCGTTTTTTTCTACGTGACTGTGTAAAACGGCAGCATCAGATACATACATACATACATAAACTCACGCCTTCTTCCCATGGGGGTAGGCAGAAACTATAGAACGCTACGCTCCTTAAATAGGTACTCCTTTTGCTTGGTTTACGTTCATACATCCAGATGTATGAACGTAAATGACCAGTCATACACGCACGCAGATTGCTACTTCTACACACCTGACCTTTCTGAAGAACATCACAGTTAGGTCCTTTTATTATGTCCTTTCAGGGCGTCCCCTTCCGGCGTTTCTACTCACATCTGCCTTGTAAATACCTTTTGTTAGTCGCCTTTCAACAGTTTCAACACAATACAACAGATCAATAAATGGCCTAAAAACTTTAAATGTGCAGCTTCAAGTTCGAGGTTAAGTTATCGTGAAGTCTGCCGTGAGAAGAGATCGTCCGTATACCTATGCATGCCGAACAGCATCATAGTACCATTTCAATGTATTTTGGAGCCGCCGGGAATAAAATTTTGGAGCGCCTGGGAAAAAGCCGTCTAAATGACTACTGCTTGTTTATCACCAGTCTCCATTTTTCCTGTAATCTTTACATACACTTCTATCACATAGAATAATTTCAGATTTTTATCTATGCAAACTTAAACGGAAACTATGCTGCCTAAAAAAAACAAAAATGTTTGAGAACGTGCAAACAGCGTTCTTTCATATGATACCCCACATGCCCTAGTAGCCCCACTTCAAATTTTTACGACTCCTTTTTAGTCCCTTTTGTTTCTTATTTGCACGCCTTTACGCGCCGCCTTCTGTTATTTAATTATTTACACACTACTACATATAGACTGTAAAGTGGCGAGGCGTCGCCACGCGGCATACGTCGCGGTCGCCCCGCCAGCAATTAGCTTTACATGCGGCTATAGATGTTTCACATCAAAAAAATAATTGGTTTTGTAAAACCAATTTATAATACAACAAAAAAACACACAACACAACAACATAATTAAAAACAACAACAACAAAACAACAACATAATTTACCATTTATGAAGCTAATCCAGTAACTGCGTTTTATTTTTCCAGATTACTTCTAGCTTCTCTCATGAATAGCTGCATCCAGTATTTCAGTCTAAAGGTTTTTGTAGTGTTATACTGTTATCTATCTATCGAGTGTAACGAACGAGCAAGTGCGCTCTTGCAACAGATTACGTCACGAGCGGTATGACGTAATTATAATGCGAAAACAAATGATTCACAAAAGTTATTGACGTTTCCGAGAGTCATGTGACTATAGGTAAAGCCGTTTGTAAATATGTGATCAGTGACTGCGTTTTAATTTAATCTAAATTATAATTATGTATTCATAATTTAGTTTCCTGTTTCCCTACCTACTTCTAGAGATAATCATTTAGTAAACGTTGTAATTACTGTAGGTGTACCCATGTTTTAGGATTATTCCGAAATAAAATATTTTCTACATTCATGATTAGGTATAATATTGTTCTAAGCATTTATTAACAACGATTTTATTTTTAATAATTTATTAATAGAATGGGAAATCAGACAATGCGTTTTGTCATCATAATTCGCGGAAAATATTCTAATAAATATCAATTCTACATCATTCTAACTATTGAATGCAGTTAAGAATACATTGAATTGTTTAGCATTTTCCTGAAGTATTTAATATTTATTTCAAAATGACAAGCAAACAAACAACGTGAATCATTTTGAAATAATATTTCGTAGATATACCTACTAAATGCTTCATTTTACTCACAATACAAACTAATATTATTAGGGTTCCGTACCAAAATGGTAAAAAGGAACCCTGATGGCGAGACTAAGTCTGTCTGTCTGTCTGTCTGTCACACCTGGATATCTCAAGAACTACTAATGCTATCAACTTGAAATTTAGAATAGTTTTAGATGACGTTTGTCCAACTATTCTATATCAAGAAGGAAATTTAAAAAAAACGAGTGTGCTTTACCACACGACTGAAGTAAAACTTACAAATAGTAATACTAATTATAGGTACTTACTTACAACAATAGGCCTGCACTGTGTCTTAGATATACGAAACGCAACTGGCTATGAGAGAAAGGGAGAAAGAAAATGTGTGCTCGCACCTATCTCTCTTGCCCCTACAGTAATATACGAAACGTAACTCTCTCTCTTTCTATCTTCACTAACTTATATCTCCCTCTCGACTTCCGTTCGCTCGCTTCCGTAACGATCTCGTCATGCATTCACCAGTTTACTCCCCAAGTCAAGCGTGCGTAAAGAAATTTTACTTCAAAAGTATATATTTTTTGCAAAAGGGAGTCTTAAAAATTTGAAGTGGGGCTACTAGGACATGTGGGGTATCATATGAAAGAACGCTGTTTGCACATTCTCCAACATTTTTGTTTTTTTTTAGGTAGCATATTTTCCGACGTTTGATGAAAAATTTAAAAAAAAATACCGTTCCCCCCCTTATCTCCGAAGTTTGCATAGATAAAAATCTGAAATTATTCTATGTAATAGAAGTTTATGTAAAGATTACAGGAAAAATAAAGCGATGTCTCTAAATAGCACAGTTTTTCAGAAATCATCAACATCATAATTATATACGTACGGTACCCTCGGTGCGCGAGTCCGACTCGCTCATGACCGGTTTTTTTTTTCGTGTGGATAGTTAGTGTCTAACCTTGTGTCAGAGGTTTTATGCCTCCCATGGGCCTCTGACTTGGCTTCACATGCCGTCGAGAAATATCTCTTAGTCTTGCCAGTTTCTTCACGATGTTTTCCTTCACCGTTTTTTTAAAGCAAATGATACCTAATTAATTTATACAATAGGCACATTACGCGTTAGAGGTGAGTGCTTTGCCTTCGAACTTGCGAGGCCTATGACTTTACCTCTATCTGCGTCGTGGTGCCGAATGCCGAAGCGGATTGCTATTTGTGGCACAACAAAATAAAGTATTTAGATGCGCTCAGTATGCAGTTTATTAGTAAGAATAACACAGAAACAAAATAAAATAACCCCAAACTACATGTCTCTGTTTCTACAAACAAAATTGAGGTTATTTTGTACAAGCAGCAGGAAGTAATCCAATTAATATTTTCTAATGGCTAACAAAGAAACTAAATGTGTATGTTCATTGCTATGTCCGGATAATAAATTGTGTAATATAAGTTTATACTCGTATGTTCCGCTAGTGACCCGTCTGTCATTACTCTCATTGAAGATAATTAGATAATTAATATCTCGTCCAAACGATTCACGTTGCGTGGACTGTCCTTTCATTGATGCTTACTGCGATGCATTCATAAGCAGTCGGTAACATTATGTAGTAGTAGTACATACTAAGTAAATAGTAGGAAGATGCTCGGTCTCGTTAAAATTATTATTCTCTACAATTATGGTATTTTTTTTCGTCAGACAGTATTGTTTGCAAAAATTATGAGAATCACGCTTTTTTGACAATTTTGCGACTAGTTTCAAACCGATTTTTGAGCCATTATTTTTCGTATTTTTTGATAATTTAATAACCTGATTACTATGTTTATTATTCAGATTTTAGCCGCGAAGATTATACTTTTTTATGTACCTACCTAATATAGCTTGTAAATTAAGCTATATTTAGGTATATACGAGTATAATACAAAGATCTAAACCGCGTAATCTCGACACAAGGTAAGATAAAAGGCGTGAAGACCAACCAGGATATTTAATTAAATAACTAACAAAAACTGTAAATGACTCACTTTCTGAGTAGCTGAAAAAAAAAACTAAGAAACGTTAAGGCTTGTTCTTTTCACATCACAGTAACTAAAACCAAAATCTATTCAACCTTTTAATCCAATATTATAGTCGGTAGGATACATTTACAAGACATAAATTGTTACATTATTTACTGTACAGCATTCAACAAAAATCACGCTCCATCTATTCGATGCTATCAAAGTATTTTGCCTTTTACATCTTTGTTTTACGGTCTCGAATCGTGTGTGATTTTCTGGGAGTTGGTTTTAGGAAGCGTCGACTAGTGTACTAGACTAGGCCATACTAGTAGCGATGGCTGGGTACATTGCATTTAATGGCCCGTTAGATGACATCCTCTCTGTTCTACACCACGGCAATTTTCGTATTAAGGTGGTCGTTTTTCAATGTCATAACGTTCCCCGTTGGCATATAAGAGCCCAGTGATATAATATGAGGTATTATACAGGGTGACTGGATCTGGACCCGCCCATTATTTTAGTAGTTTTTTTTATTATTTGTTGGTACTCATAAACATTGGTGATGAACTAGAGAAAGGTGGTGAAAAGGGAAAAGGTGATGAACTAGTTGACGGCACGGTTGGCGCAGTGGTTAAGCAATTGACTGCTGCGCTGCGTGTCGCGGGTTCGATTTCCGCACGGAACAATTATTTGTATGACCTACAAGTAGTTGTTCCGGGTCTGGCTGTTTGTGTATGTGAGTTTAAATGTTCGTAAACGCACCCACGATACAGGAGAAATTCCTAGTGTGGGGCAAAGTTAAAAAAAATAAATAAAAAAAAGAAACACCGTAGTTTATTTTTTATTTCAGGTTGAATTTGATCGTAAAGATTTTAATTCTTGTATTTTTTTTAAGTGTACTATATAATTTTTTAACCCTAGTTTGAGGGAAGTTCCGAGGTATTTTAATCACCAATATTTATGAGTACCAACAAATAATAAAAAACAACTAAAATAATGCGAAAAAAACGTTATGAATGCTTAAAGGCAAACTTTGGAAAAATCTCAATAAAGTATAAAAATTGACATATCTCCCAAACTATAAAACTTTAAATAGGGAAATTGTTGTAATGTGAACTATTTTTTAAGAGACTGCATTAAAACTCTCTAGATATACTTTTTTTTTTTTCTTCCTTCTGGCTTCGCACGGTTTGTGCATTTAGCCAATGTCACGTTTTAAGGCTTCTACATACCAGCGCGACTTGTCGCGCGACGCGACACGGCAAAAAGGCCCCGCGTGTCGTGGGACGAGCGGTGCCTTTGTGTCGCGTCGCGTCGCGCGACAAGTCGCCCCAGTATGTAGAAGCCTTTAGTTCTTGTATAGTATTGATGAAATGAATTATAAATGCATGATGATGATATCCCCGCCCACTCCCCTTGAGTTTCAGTAAAGATGTGGCACTTTACTGAGACCTCACGCGGACTTCTTGAGAGAACTTGAAGCGAAGTTGCACTGTTTTGTTTCATTTGCCTACACTAATGCACGTTTACAAACACTTAATGGTTAAAAATCCACCATTATTACACATTAATATTCGGCGAATCAGGAATGAAGAGATCCGCAGGCGAACCAAGGTAACCGACATAGCCCGAAGAATTGCCAAGCTTAAGTGGCAGTGGGCAGGGCACATTGCTCGCAGAACTGATGGCCGATGGGGCCGAAAGGTTTTGGAGTGGCGACCGCGTACCGGAAGACGTAGCGTTGGAAGGCCTCCTACAAGGTGGACCGATGACCTTGTGAAGGCCGCAGGTATCCGCTGGATGCGGGAAGCACAGAACCGGTCGAAGTGGCGGTGCTTGGGGGAGGCCTATGTCCAGCAGTGGACGTCTTTCGGCTGAAATGATGATGATGATGATTCGGCTAAACACAAATTTTGGAAAATTAAACAAACAGCTGAACATGACGCTTCACTTTCCCGCCAAGAAGTCGCAGATATACTTTTATAAAGATTATTGTTTTGAAAAGTATGTCGTTCGTTTTTCAACGTCACTCAAAAAAAAATTATCTCATCTACAAGATGCTTTTTCTTTCCTTAGAAATTACAACAGAAAGTAAGGTTCAATAATTAGTAAATGACCTCCTCTATATGCCAATTTGTTATGGCGGGTCCAGATCCACTCACCCTGTATATGTTTAAATGAACAAAATTAAGTTAGGTACTTAGTTAATATCCGGTGGTAAACAGGCCAATATTTTGAGATTAAACCTTCTGCTAAAGATTTTGACGTTTGACATTGACAGCTGACTCGGTTTTCGGAAGTTGTGTTTTTTTATATAATAGCCCGTGTAAAATTTGGTACCAAGTACAAAGTTTGTTGAAATAATAAAATATTCAATGCATGATAGATGATAGCCCCGCCCGCCCGCTCCCCTTGAGTTTCAGTAAAGACGTGGCACTTTACTGAGACCTCACGCGTGAGTGATGTTGCAACTTGCACTGTTTTGTTTCATTTTCCTACACGAATGCACGTTCACAAACACTTAATGGTTAATAAGTATGTATCATGTATTTATCTATATGTTTATTTCGTTTAAAAATCACAGATATTAATTTGACAGATGCAAATGTCAAACTCCAAATTGAAAATCAGAACGAACAACAATCATTATGAAATGTGAAATTAGTCGCTGGGATTAAAAAACGAGCTTTAGTGTATACCTACTCAGTGGAGTGGTATCTATCTAGTTACGGCAAATTAAAATTCACAACAGAGGTTCTTGGCGGGAAAGTGAAGCGTCATGTTTAGCAGTATTGTTTTATTTTCAAATTTGTGTCTAGCCGAATATTTATGTGTAATAATGGTGGGTTATTAAGTATTTAAAAACGAGCATGTTGCACAAAATGAGTGAAACTGAAAACCAACAAAAAAATAACTTTATGCTTATTGAGTATGGCCGTGAACAAAATTGCTAAATTGAGCAAGAAAACGTTACAAACGAGAATTAGTGAACGAATTTTAAATGTTGAATTTTTATGTATTGTTAGTGTTACCATAAATAAAAATTGGGTTTTTTTTTGTTAGATGAAGTACGTAGACGTTTTTGCAAATGGAAGGTCGTTTCACGATTGTTTTGTGTATAGTTTTGATAAAGTTGCACAAAAATGAAGGAAGTTTGAAGCATTTTGGTTTACTCAAAGAAATATATAAACATTTCGTTTTAGTAATGTTTTCTGCAGACACTTTTGAAAATGATGTAAATTAGCAGTGGTGTAAGTTTAAATGGCGATAATAATGAGTAACCAAGCGTTTTACATAAATTCTTATCACGTGAAAAACATTATTCAAATTATTTTAAATAAACCAAAAAGACTAACTGGAGGCGCCGGGTATCGATCCCGGTACCTCTCGCATGCTAAGCGAGCGCTCTACCATCTGAGCTACGCCCCCCGACGATATCAATGCTCAAATCAGCTCAATATTTGATAAGTCTTAATTCTCTGACTGTTCATGCAATATTATCAGCAAGTAGCGACCTCACCTTCAATCATGTACGAGAGGACACATTGTACTTTGAACTCTGTGTTAAGACGGAGATATATGCCAGTGACCTTGAGTGGTTAGTTTGCGTGTTCTGTACAAAGCTCACGCAACGCGTCGCACGTTCAGCCAGTAATAGGACTCGCCCATCAAGGAGCGCTGTCCCCAATTTGACGCATTAATAATTTATTATACACAAATCAAAAGGTATTTTAATAAAACGCGTATACTAAAAGATCAATAATTAAATTATCTTTAAATTGGTGAAGGTTTCAGAAAAATACGCTTGGTAGATTTTGCGCCATTCTCAGTTTTTTATTCGCGTTAGACATAACTTTACAAACTAATTTCACTATGTAATATAAACATAATCTAAAATATTCACATATTAAGTTATTGAGAAAATGCTCTAATTTAATATATATTTTTATCAAATCATTAACACTACTCATTTAGACGTGATTTTCAGTATAAAATCATTAAAAGTCGGATATCGTCGCCTTAAGTATCTGTAGTGTCTTTAATTGAATATTAGAGTTTTTACATTTTTCCTCGCAGTGTTTTGTTTAACTGCTAAAAGGCTTCCCTTTTTCCCACCAAAAAGAAGATAGTGGTATATTCTATTAATCGTCAGTACATATAGACATACTATTTTTAGGTAAGCAACAAAAGCGATTTATTTATAATTAGCCCTTTTATTACTTTGACTAAACATAGAGTTTTCTTTAATAAATTACCTATAAGGATGAGATTGATTTTTTCTTTTTTGTTGCTATTTAAGTTTATACCTACCTATTAAATTAATGTATAGTACACGTGACCTTCCGGAATAAATTATCTGAATGATGGTGAAAACCGCATCAAAATCCTTTGAGTAATTTAGAAGAACATCGCGATCACAGAGACAGACACGTAGAAAGACTTTAATTTATAACTAGCTTCATCCCGCGAATTCCATCGCGTGAAATTTCTTATTCCCCCGACCCACTGCGTCGCATTGCATCGTCGCCCGCCCGCGCTGTTACTTCGGTTTCACTTAGCGTTCTTTTTGCTCGGCTCCTAAGGGTCGTAGCGTGATTTTAAATAGCCTGTTCCTCAAGAATTGGATTATCATATACAAAAAAAAAAAAAAACTAATCCGACTCATAGTTCCAGAGGTTACCCCCTAAATAGAAACTTAAATTCTTTATAATATTACTTAGTACTTATAGATATGTTTAGATACCGAAAAATCCTGTTACTTCACCAGATGCGAAATCACAAGTGACCTTGAGTGGTTAGCTTGCGTGTTCTGTACTGAGCTCACGCAACGCGTCGTACGTTCAGCCAGTAATACGACTCGCCCATCAAAGAGCGCTGTCCCCAATTTGACGAATTATTTATGTATTATACACAAAACAAAAGGTATTTTAATAAAACGCGTATACTAGAAGATCAATAATTAAATTATCTTTAAATTGGTGAAGGTTTCAGAAAAATACGCTTGGTAGATTTTGCGCCATTCTCAGTTTTTTATCCGCGTTAGACATAATTTTACAAATTAATTTTACTATGTAATATAAACATAATCTATAATATTCGCATATTAAGTTATTGAGAAAATGCTCTAATTTATCATATATTTTTTTTTAATCATTAACACTACTCGTTTAGACGTGATCTTCATTATAAAATCATTAAAAGTCGGTTATCGTTCCCTTAACAGCTCTTATCTAGTAAATAATAATAAAACAGCTGCTACAATATTTGCGTCAGCTGTTTACAATGCGCCATTGATAAACGTACTAAGAAGTAGATTTATGGGTTATTTGCAACATCGACCACAAATCAAAACAAGTTAATAATACTGCAGTGGTGGTGTACCTTTCATGATTTCATTCAATTTTTATTAAAATTAAATAACAAAGTGATTAATTGTTCTTTCTATCCCATAAATAAAAAACTGTCAAGAGTGAGTCGGCCTCGCGCACCGAGGGTTCCGTACGTATATATGATGTTGATCATTTCTGAAAAACTGTGCTATTTAGAGACATCGTTGTATTTTTCCCGTAATCTGTACATAAACTTCTGTCACATAGAATAATTTCAGATTTTTATCTATGTAAACGTCGGAGATAAGCGCGGACGGTATTTTTTTACAGTTTTCATCAAAAGTCGGACACTATGAAGCCAAAAAAAAAAAATTTTTTTGATAATTTGCAAACAGCGTTCTTTCGTATGATACCCCACATGCCCTAGTAGCACCACTTCAAATTTTTAAGACCCCCTTTCAGTCCCTTTTGCAAAAGAGATATATCCTGTTTTATTTCTTTCTTGTTTGCAAAATAGTTGGGCAAACGTCATCTAAAACTATTCTAAATTTCAAGTTGATAGCATTAGCAGTTCTTGAGATATCCAGGTGTGACAGACAGACAGACAGACTTAGTCTCACCATAAGGGTTCCTTTTTACCATTTTGGTACGGCACCCTAAAAACTGACCGTATTAAGACGAGACACATTTAAAAGTAATAAATTACTATTCCACTATACACATGAAAATCCCCTTGATATGTTGTATGTTGTTGTTATGTGTGTGTTGTAATGAATATTTCATTAGATAGTTATTCAATAGGATTCTACGAAGAGAGTTAGTTGTATTTCTGCATTAAATGATTATAATTCTGTAAAGCCATATTTGTTACGACCGCGAATCATATTTAGATCAACATACAACCAGTAACTGACCTGCAAATTGCAAAAAAAACTTAAGAAAACTGGAATTTCACGGGCTACCTTAGCGCATCCCCCTTAAGAACATTCGCATTCTAATCTCAGTATCAATGTGTCAAAAATACCTCTAATTTACATTTTTGACAAGTTTTTGACATTGATTGTCGCTGAAACTCATCTGGCGACTAGATTTTGAACGTTTTTCAATACGGGAATTTAGGTTCTGGTGTGATGTTAGGTAATAAGTTATACAGTGTGTTCAAAATGACAATCCCGCAACACGTAATATCCGGATCTCCTCGTGGTATCGAGACCGCGACCACGCCCGATGTCGCTGACGTCACCAGCCGCGGCGCGGGCTGCGCGGGCGCATAATTCAGAACAAGGTTACCCAGACCATTGGCGCTCCCTGCGACTCGATAACTACACTAAGATTTACACCTTGTTGTTTGTTGCCTGTCTTAGCAGATTTTAGAGTTATTTACATTGTTGAGCAGACAAATTTTTCGAACATGTGATGAAATTGATTAGCGACTTCAAAATCATTCAAATTGTGATTGATAGGGTGTTACGCTTACGCAATTAGGATGCCACAATCTAGGTATTAATCAAGCCGACCCCAGCATAGTTAAGAAAAGGCTAGGCAGATTGATTGAATAACTATTAAGACTCCGATATAAATGCCAGTGACTTTGAGAGTATAAATACTCAAAGGCTAGTGACCATGAGTGGTTTGCTTGCGTGTTCTGTACTGAGCTCACGCAACGCGTCGTACGTTCAGCCAGTAATAGGACTCGCCCATCAAGGAGCGCTGTCCCCAATTTGACGCATTATTAATTTAATACACCAAAAAAAGGTATTTTAATAAAACGCGTATATGAAAAGATCAATAATTAAATTATCTTTAAATTGGGGAAGGTTTCAGAAATATACGCTTGGTAGATTTTGCGCCATTCTGAGTTTTTTGTCCGCGTTAGACATAACTTTACAAATTAATTTCACTATGTAATATAAACATAATCTAAAATATTCACATTTTAAGTTATTGAGAAAATGCTTTAATTTTTCAATTTATTTTTTTCAAATCATTAACACTACTCGTTTAGACGTGATCTTCGGAAGTCGGTTATCGTCGCCTTAATCAAGACTCAAGAGAGAAACTATTTTCTTCCTCTACCTTTATCAACACTGTAGTAGTTATATGAAATCTAATACGTAGTCCGTGTGGTGCCGGACGTAAAGAATAGCACCATCCCATTTCTTCCCGTGGGTGTCGTAAAAGGCGATTAAGGGACTTACTAGAGAATGGGCAGCAGCGTTCTCTATGCATTTTAACACCGTACTGCGATCGCCAACCCGCCTGCCAAGCGTGGCGATTATGGCAACCCCCCCTCCTTTGGGGAGAGTCCCTATGTCCAGCAGTGGACGTCTGTCGGCTGAAATGATGATAATGAGAGTAATATGAAAACATTGTAAAATCGAATTAGTTTTAAAAGGGTATAAATCGTGAAGTTTCTCGGCGGCTTTTCTCCACAGAAAACGCGGGGACCAAAGGAAATATGCATGTGCTGTACATATAAGGGTTAAATATTTTTATAGATAAACTGTAATATTTCAGATTTAAGCATCAATACTTTTGATTATAATTTATTTTCGAGATTTATTTACTGTGGGAAATTAAGATATTTGAAAAGCGACATCATTGGTCAGAGCGAATGTGACGTAAACAGTCTGTGGCAACAATAAAAGTCAATGTGTGTTTTGATGTTTGCGATTTGTTGTTTGTTTGTTGTCATAGACTATGACGTCACACCAAGCGCGCCAAAATGGAGGGTGTTCAAGGTGCCTGAATCGGTTGGCTATTTAAAAGAAACATACTTTAATTGCTCTTTTAGCGTTTTTAGGGTTCCGTACCTCAAAAGGAAAAACGGAACCCTTATAGGATCACTTCTTTGTCCGTCTGTCTGTCAAGGCCTTTTTTTTAGGACTGCGTGGAGGTATCAAGTTGACATTAATATCAAATACGTAGATCTACGGTCCCTTGGTGCTCTAAAAAAAATCAAGCTTCTATGTCAACGCCATAAAAAAAATACAGCGATTTATGCGATATATTTCGATACTCGCAAATAAATCAAAACCTATAGGGTACTTCCCGTTGACCTAGAATCATGAAATTTGGCAAGAAGCAAGGTCTCACAGCACAAGGAAAGGGAAAAGCCCGAAATTTGTTAATTTGTAGTTTTATCACATAAAAATTTTTTTTGCAAATTTAAAAATGCGATTACAAACTTATATTTGGTAAATTGACCGTAGCGGGCGTAGCGTATATCGATGTATGGGTGAACATGTTTTTCAACTACAATGTTGAGTTTGTGTTTCGGATAAATTCATCCCAAGTACGGAACCCTTCAATGTGCGTGGTCCGACACGCACTAGGCCCTAACGAATAAAAATATAAAAAATACATGCAGACAGAACCGTGCAATTAGCTTCTGTCTGTCTGTCGTATCCTAATAGGAAGCAATTAAGTGCCCATGTAGGCTTAATGTGAAATAATACATTTCGAATTTGAATATTTGGACTTGTGAAAGTTTGTACAGACGCCAGCAGGTCAAGCTACCCGAAACTGTCAAATTTTCCCAATCAAACTTTAACACGTTTCCTGTCCCAATACAAAAATGCAAAATTGACCGACAAGTCCAATAGGATTTTTTTAATAATTTCCCCGAATTTCCTGGATTTATTTAATTGTCCCGGCGTTTTTCTTTACTTTATGATCGTACCTGCACGTCAAATGCAGAAACAGTACAGTTCCTGCACGTCCAGTGGAATTATTCGCTTTAGAAGTTGTATATGTCTCCTGACGCACGTATGGTTCAGGAGCGTATTAGTGCTTTTCAAGCGCACGTTTCCTGAACCATAGGTGGCTCTGTGGACAGTGAAAGTGTTAACCTTACGCTGTAGAGATAAAGTTGAAAATCTATTAAAGAAATTTGACAGATTGTAGTAGCTTGATGTGCTGGCGTCTGTACAATAAACATATCAAACTAATTTCTTCGGTAAATCAGAGGACAAAACAGAAATTCATTCAAATAACTGGCTGGCATTTATTTAGTTATGACGTGTTTCTTTTAAGTTTTAATGAAATTTTTGTTGGAATAATTTTGCGGCAGGTGAATGACACCAATTTGAGAATTTTATTGCAACATTATAACGAACGACCGAATTGTTTAATATGCAAAAAATTATAATATTTGCTAAATACACAGGCGTCACGATTATGCAAAAATAATCTGAGAGAATTTATTAGGTTTAAATCAAATGAAACGCTCATTATTTTGATTTAAATCTATTAAATTCTCTCAGCTTTTACTGAAATATGGTTAAAACATTCTGAATTAAAAATAATTTTATAACGTGCTTTTGAAAAGGATCCATTGTGAATTGTTACAAATAAACGAACAAATCACCATTTATAGAAATAGACACAATTGTATGTACAACAATGAATGTTAGGCTTTTTAGGGTTCCGTACCCAAAGGGTAAAACGGGACCCTATTACTAAGACTCCTCTGTCCGTCCGTCTGTCTGTCCGTCTGTCACCAGGCTGTATCTCATGAACCGTGATAGTTATATACAGTTGAAATTTTCACAGATGATGTATTTCTGTTGCCCCTATAACAAAAAATACAAAAAAAAAACAGAATAAAATAAATATTTAAAAGGGGGTTCCCATACAACAGACATGACATTTTTTTTGCCGTTTTTATAGATAATGGTACGGAACCCTTAGTGCGCGAGTCCGACTCACACTTGGCCGGGTTTTTTGTTTACCAGCCCATCATAACTATCGTCTTTCATTTCCTACCATACGCTGCGAGATACGCTACGACTTACGCTACGCGATACGCTACGTGATATGCTACGCGATACGCTACGAGGTACGCTACGCGAAATGTTACGCGAAACACTACGCGAAACGCTACGCGGTACGCTACGTGAAATGCTACGCGAAACGTGATTTCCTACCCTAATAGTTTATCTAGCTAAGAGAATGCAGTGAATTAGGAAATGTGTAAAGGTAATAAATAAGAAAGAAACTAAACTCCGTTTGAAATAAGATTAGACATTCATAAAAACCTTTTTTATAGTTCGTTCAATAGATTTTGACTTCTATTGCGGTGGGTGGCATGACCAATGACAGCTGTTATAAACAGTTGGTATTGTAACCACGTTTTTGCTTTCAATGCCATCCTTATGCCTACGGAATAGAAGTCAAAATAGGTTGAACGGACTGTAAACAAGTTTATTTAAATGTCTAATCTTATTTCAAATGGAGTTATAGATGTATTTAACACACGACTTATTAAAATACAGAATCCCACATACAAATATACATGCATAGATACGCATGAAAAACATAACCTAGCTTTGGCGACATCATCATCATTTCAGCCGACAGACGTCCACTGCTGGACATAGGCCTCCCCCCAAAGGACGGGGGGGTTGCCATAATCGCCACGCTTGGCAGACGGGTTGCATAGAGAACGCTGCTGCCCATTCTCTAGTTCTAGTAAGTCCCTTAGTCGCCGGTTACGACACCCACAGGAAGAAATGGGATGGTGCTATTCTTTACGTCCGGCACCACACGGAGCTACCACACGAGCTTTGGTGTATAATATCTGTATTCGCAAATACCCGGCTTCTGCCTCCACGATCATCTGTCTTTTACGATTTTATGTACAGACGCCAGCAGGTCAACCTACCCGAAACTATCAAATTTTCCCAATCAACCTTGAACCTTATGCTTTAATGATAAAGTTAAAAATCTTTTAAAGAAATTTGACAGATTGTAGTAGCTTGATGTGCTGGCGTCTGTACCTGAAACAACGTTGGCTGTTATTTTTTGAGGAAGGAATCTTAATGTGCTGTCAATCACTTATGTAACGACTCTAACTGTATCGGTATGTAAAGGTTTGTTTAAAAACAAAAACTATACCTATTTATTACCTATCTATTTATTTTACTACAATCTGTAATTTGTACGGTGTACATAATAAAGAATATTCTATTATATTGTGGAGGCATAAGCCTCTCTATTTGCTATTAAAGACATGCGATCACCAATCTGTTGGCCAGGATTGATGATTAATTGATAGATTTTATGTTTTTTTTTACCCGTCTGCGCGATACAAAAGACAGGGTTATGATTTTCATGCCTATCTCAGGGCTTACAAGGTGAACATTGACAGAATAGACACAAACATCACAACAAGTCAATTTTGTCAATATTTCGACGTACAACTCAAGTCAAATTCTTTGTTCCTGAATTTAAAATTAGCTACAAGATAATGGACATTTAAATATTACATAATACAATGACCTCACTCCGCGCATCTATCGCGGTGCCTAATGTTCTGGGTTGCTAACAACCAAATATCTTTATTTATAAATAATTATATTTTTCTGTAAATGGCCTTTCCACGTTATTACTTATTAATAATGTTTGGACACGCTATTATATTTTGATGGATTGTACTACAATAAGTATGAATTTATTGTTATTATTAATAGCCAGTGAATAGAGTGGCAGCCGTGAAATTACAATAGCGGCTGAAACTACAGTGCTACAGTTACAGCGATAATTTACTTACAGGTAACATTTTATGTTAATCTAATCTAATGTACAGACGCCAGCAGGTCAAGCTACCCGAAACTGTCAAATTTCCCAATCAACCTTGAACCTTAAGCTGTAGGGGTAAAGTTGAAAATCTATTAAAGAAATTTGACAGATTGTAGTAGCTTGATGTGCTAGTCTGTACGTTCTAACTATTTCTCAGGGCCGATCCACACGATGCGGTGCGGCAGCGCACCGCAACGTTTTCGCGGTATGGGCATAAACATGTACAGTGCGGTGCCGCACCGTTACCATGATGCTGCAGTGGGCGAAGAGTTGTGTTGTAGTATGATGAGGACAATCTGGCCATTCCGGCGCACAATCCCCAAAAAAAAGCTTCGTATCGCCTTTTTTTTTCCGGGGTGAAAAACTCTCATGGATGCCTACCGCCCTGCGGTGGGCGGAGGGGTCAGTCAGACTCTTCCTGACTAAAAACCACCCGGTGTTCCCTTCCCACACATGCACCTTAAGATCATGGGATCTTATGCGACTTCCACGATCCCTAGCTGGTGCCGGCCCGCCTTTGCGGGTCACTTCAGGACCGCGGAGGGAGTGAGGTGTAGCCTTATCTCGCGTAGTTCAAGTCTGGTGTACGTGCGGTACAACGCCGGAACGCACCATGTGGCATACCTTGGATATTTGTATGTATGTAGGACGCCACCGCGCCGTAGCCACATCGCATCGTGCAGACCGGCCCTTAGACTCCAATTGATGGCAATCAGAACCTTGAACTAGTCTTCTGGGTCAGCAATTGGGCATGGCTTATGTGCCCTTTCTCACTAATTAATTATTACCCATTACCTACTTGCCTATGTTAACAAACAAGGTACTTGCGGGTATGATGGAAGATGGCAGGATGGATGGGATGGATGATGTGTCCATTGGATGATGATGAATAATGACGTGATGAATAATTCATAATTGATTTATTTTTCAGACAAATTCCATTACATTACATTAAATTAAGTTAAATTAAATCACAAAATTGATATAAAAATCACACATACACAATAATATAATACTCAAACATTCAAATCAAATAAAATTAAAATACATACATACGATTATAAGAATGGTTGGGTATGGATGATTTTGTTAGGTTTGAAAAACATTGCACTAAGCCCTAACTGAAATTCAAAATAAATATTACACTTTGCAAATTATTTTTCTGCCATAGCAACACCGTTCACATTGTCTTGAATACCGGTGATTACTGAATTAACTTTCAAGGTAACGTAATGTTTCCAAGTAATGAAAAGATAAAGTTGTTTGTGGGTAGAGTTTTACAATAGAGCCTAGTACGTACTTAATGTGTTTACTAAGAATACTTTTGTTTGTCGTAGTAATCATAGGTATGGTATAAAGGCCGCGTCAGTGGTAACAAATCCTGTACGTATAAGCTGGCCTCTTAGGGCGCTATCTCCCTAGGATTCCAGTGGCGACGCGGCGCGGCTGCGCAACCGTGGTTACTCTGCGCAATCTCACTGTATGCTGCACCGGTCGACGTCATCACGTCAACGCCGGCTATCGCTGAAAACCAGCGCTGGGGCTCTGTCTCGGATAGGGTCGAGGCATTATGCTGAGCGGTGGCCGTTTTGCGTGAATGTGACGCATATTTTCCCCCTACTTGTTGTTTTTGTATCTATGTTCTTTCTTTGCGTCATGTTTACCGCAAATAAACATATTTTCTTTCTTTTCTTTCTTTCTGATCGAACTGCCAAACAAGTGCGTGTCAGACCACGCACAATGAAGGATTCCCTAGTTAGGATGAATTTTCCAAGGACAAGCAGTTGTAGTTGAAAAACATTTGCCCCATACATTCATTCACATACAACTGCAAATTTAAGTTTGTACGGGTATAAGGGTCCCGTTTTTTCCTTTTGAGGTACGGAACCCAAAAAATTTATGGTTGGTTGCGCAATCGATCGGATGACTGGTGAGATACCCAACATTAATAAAAAGCTGTGTATTGTGGTTGCACCACCATGGTGTCTTAGTGAGATATAAGCCTTTTAAAACTTCCTACCACGGGGCCAGCTCAAGGTCAAGCTCATGGTCTAGCATTTTGAGCATTTTATGCGGCCTACCCAAATGTTCTTTCTTTGGTATTGTTCGCCGAGTCTTTGAGCTCCTTACGTCCTGAGTTGAACTACACGATTACTGAAAATGCTTGCACTGACAGGACAGCTTATCTATTCACAACCAATCGACAGGCTATCTTACGACACATTGCGATTACCTGATTTGCCTTGCCCCCGAGAGTAATCAGCTGTCGGAAGGATAGCGATCGACTATTTTATTTTAACAGACAACATTTTCGGGTACCTATTTGTTTGTCAACAATGTTGAGAAGACTGTCTTCGATACCATTGATTGATGTTCGATTCGGCACGGAAGCTTGTCGAATGGTTGTGAATAGCTATGCAGGTCCATTTGTGTGGTTCTTTCCTCAAAATACCATTTCAGAATGGTATTTTGAGGAAAGAACCACACAAACGCCATTTCTGCTCACGGGTAGTCAGCTAGGAAATGTCGACTCCATCTAGCTTATTTTTTAATATGACGTGTAAAAGTGATTCCGATATCCTATTTACAGAATAAACAGTTTTATTTCTTGTAATTTCATTTAATTTTACCACCAACGTGCGGCCTTCTCTATATAGTGATGATTTTATCTACTTTCTGCTTATACTGGGTTCAATCCGTTATAGTGTAGATACCATAATGTTGTATTAATATTTAATTTTTAACCGACTCTGTTACTTCTCTCAAGATTTCTAAGGTAGTATGTCTGGCTCTTTTGAAATGTGGGTGTGTGGGTGTGTGTGGTGTGGTGGTGTGTGTGTGTGTCTCTTTTGTGTGTGTGTGTGTGTATGTGTGTATCATGTGGTGTTGGAGACGGATGCTGCGAATACCATGGACCGCACGACGTACCAACATATCCATTCTAGAGGAGCTCGGGATAACCACAAGGCTGTCCGCTACCTGTTTTCAGCGAATCTTTAAATATTTTGGTTACACCGCTCGGAGAAACCCTGACAGCTTAGAGAAGCTGTTGGTAGTTGGCCAGGTCGACGGGAAATGACCACGCGGGCGCTCACCTACCCGGTGGTCTGACCTTGTAAAAAAGCTCACTGGCCAACCAGTATCCATGGCTATTAAGACCGCTGAGGACCACTTGGAAGAGCATAGTGCATCGAGTGGTCAACCGTTCAGATTAAGCACGACCTTCAGAAATTAAGTTAAATACTAAGAAGAAGAAGAGTCTGGCTCTTTAGTACAAAGCTTATTATTTACCTCACCAACATTGTTTTTCAATATAATAAGTTTGATTGACACTTTTGCTAAGTAAGGGTCGACTCATACTAGCGCAGAGTCGAAGCGCAGCGAAGCGTCAATCTAAAAGATAGCATAGAAAATTCACTCTTATATCTCTATTTGTGACCGACCTACGCACCAATCAGCGCTGGTTGCTCGCAGACGCGCGTATTCCGTAGAATGCGCGCGAATTCGCGAGTCTTCTTTACTATTAAGTATTATAATCCATTTGAAATAAGATTAGACATTTAAATAAACTTGTTTACAGTCCGTTCAACCGATTTTGGCTTCTATTCCGTACGAATAAGGTTGGCATTAAAAGCAAAAACGTGGTTACAATAACAACTGTTTATTACAGCTGCCATTGGTCATGCCACCAACGTAATAGAAGTCAAAATCGATTGAACGGACTGTAAAAAAGGTTTATTTAAATATCTAATCTTATTTCAAATGGAGTATAGATAAAAATTTGTGAATAAAGTAGAAGTAAGTAAAGTAAGTGAAGTAAGTGTGTGTAAGTAGTTGTAGTGTAGTGGTGTGTTATAAGGGTAAATTTGTTATGTTATGTATAAGATTGACGCTCCGCTGCGCTTCGACTCTGCGCTAGTATGAATCTACCGTAAGTGTTGTACCAACAAAGCTTCTTTGTCACCAACATAAACACGAAAAATATGCATAGCATAAACAAATCAGGAAAAACATTGAAGTCCTTTCATGAATAACATATAAAGCACTCAAACATCAAGGACTGTAGTTGGAGCCGCATACTTTTCACTTCACGTCAATGCCACAAAGAAATTGGTACTTAATACGCACGCGTTTTTAGGTCAAGCATCGTAAATTCATAAATTATTTACTTAGCTTAACTACGTTTGATGTTGAAATAGGGATGAGCGTGTGTCGATAAAATTAAATCTATGTTTTCGTGTACCGAAGTTGGGAAATAAAACCGGCCAAGTGCGTGTCGGACCACGCACAATGAATTGTTCCGTAGTTTGGATGAATTTATCCCAAAAACAAACTTAACATTGTAGTTGATAAACATCCCATACAACGATACATCAAGGTTAATTCTCCAACTGCAAATGTAAGTTGGTCGACTATTACTCGCTAACTTGTAAAGCCTATAGCTGTGATAGTTTTCCTTTTAATTTCGTTATATGAACTACTGCCATGAATTTTTTCACGTATCCAAAACCAGGCAGGGCCTTGACCTGCCAGGGTTGCGAGTTTGTCCGAAAGGGATATCGTGGCCCCAGCACACAGGCAACGGAAGAAACACGGGTGGGTTTTAGTTAGTAAAAGTCTGACACGCCCTCCCGCTCAGCCCAGAGCGGGAGAAGTTATTTGATAATTTCCCACCCAAACAAAAAAAAAAAAAAGGCCTTCACGGACCCTTAATATTTTTGAATAGCTTATCCAACGATAGACGAGAAAAAAATATAATCCCCACTTTACGTGTAAGGGAGGGACTTACACGAAAAAAAAAATTTTTTCAAGATTTAATTTACCACTTTGTCAGCGTCATTACTAAGTATCCTCATACCAAATTACAGCTTTCTAGCACTAAAAGTCTCTGAGCTAAGCCGGGACAGACAGACCGACGACGGACATGGCGAAACTAGGGCTCCTTGTTGAATACGGGACTCTAAGCATTAAATTCTGTTCGTTGGTAAGCGCATCATTTGAAAACGGCAGGACCGAATAAGCTATTTTTTGTTGTAAAATGTTCGTAATAGTTTGAATTAGGTTTTTATCAGAGGTTAGGAAGGAAAGAAAGAAAGGAAAGGAAAAATAAGGACCTTTTTAGACCCAAGGTTCAAGTCAGACTATTTAGGAGTTCTTGAAACTGAAAAAGCCCGACAGAAAATCATGATAGAGTATTTAAAAAATCTCTTACGACGAATCTTCTTCTGACAGTAACAAATCATCGCCGTCTTCAACACCAACTGCTAAACGAATGAAAGAACCTGAAACAGGATCCAACTTCACACGTGAAGCTCATGACACTTTTTGGGACTGTTTCAATGACGTGGCGAAGGATAATAGTAGTGATCGTTGCGATCAAGAAAAATAAAATCCAATTGCTAAAGAAATTGACTTTTTCTTAAAGACTTCTCGAATCGATGGCAATCACGACCCATTTAGTGGTCATCATTCATCATCATCATTTCAGCCGAAAGACGTCCACAGCTGGACATTGGCCTCCCCCAAGCACCGCCACTTCGACCGGTTCTGTGCTTCCCGCATCCAGCGGATACCTGCGGCCTTCACAAGGTCATCGGTCCACGTTGTAGGAGGCCTTCCAACGCTACGTCTTCCGGTACGCGGTCACCACTCCAGAACCTTTCGGCCCCATCGGCCATTAGTGCTGCGAGCAATGTGCCCTGCCCACAGCCACTTAAGCTAGGCAATTCTTCGGGCTATTTCGGTTACCTTGGTTCGCCTGCGGATCTAGTGGTCGATTTGGTGGTTATTAAGTTAATTTGAATCAGTACCCGCAGTTGTCTAGGTTTGCTAGAATTTATCTTTCAGCATCTGGCAGTAGCGCTTACAGCGAAAGGCTATTTGCAGAAGCTGGTCTAATATATGAAGCCAAGCGGAGTCGCCTCTTACCAACAAATGCGGAAAATTTGGTATTCATTCACCACAATTTGCCACTTGTTAATTTTGAGTACTAAACTAATTAATAAAACAACTTATTGTGGTATGATTTGCATTGTTTAAAATATTTTTTTTTTTAATTTTAATATCCGGAATCCGGCCGGATACTGAATTATTAGTGAAAACAAGGCAAACATTGAATTTCAGATTTTCCATTATTAAGGCTTGACTTACTTCATAATTTTGCAGAAAAGGAACGTTATTAATTTATTATTATTATTAATTTAATACTAACATTAGGCTAAGTTATACTACTACTAGTACTAACATTATATGGTTGTTTATCTGAAATAAAATATTTGAATTTGAATATATTTTAATTACAAAAAAACTGTGAGGACAGTTTTGAATAAAATGTCCTCATTTTCATCAACCACAAATATTTGGATCGTCATTGGTGACCGTCATTCTTAACTGTTTCATTTGCTAAGTACACACGGTTACATATCAAGCTATACATTTCCAGTATCAGCTGACCTCTCATTGTACGGCAATGTTACACTATGCGAGAGCAGCTTATAGTGGAAATGTCTAGCTTGATGTGTAGCCGTGTGTACTCAAACAAATACTTCATAGCTGCCACCAGTCTAAATAGTGCTTGATGAACTACAATTAATAACATTCAACTCTAAAAACACAGAACTATCTACAAACTAAACTACAAACTCTTTAAAACTATACTATAAGTACTACAAACTCTAAAGACAGAACTATCGATACAAGCCAATCGCCAGAACAAAGTGAGTCGTTCGTGTCAACACTGCACTGGCTTATCGCCTCCGACCATGTTATTGTTTACATCGAGATACGGTTTTAGTTGCCCTGTATCGTTTGTAGTACTTTTATGGTCATGCCGATATAATTTATTAGTTTCTTGCTGAAGTAGGTACCTAGGTACTATGGCAGAATATTAAAAACGTCTTCACTTCTAGGCCCACCCACGAGCGATTTTTACGGCGATTTATGTCAGAAAGAAATACATTCACACAAAAATCTATCTATCATATCAAATAATCTTATTCTATTGAAACTTCGTACTACACTATGTAGACCAGCTCAAGGTCAGCGTGTTACCAAAAACGTGCGGTTTACTGTACGTCAGAATCTCACTTCATGACAATCTTCCAAAAAAAAAATACAAACTTAAACCAATTTTGAAAAGTTTAATTTATGGCCATAGAGTTCTTATCGTTTTCTATGAAATCACTTCAACCATTACAAAAACAAAGAAATAACATCACGCCTATATTCCCCGAAAGGTTAGGTAGGCATAGGTTAAAGAAATAAGGACGCATTCACAAAATTTGACAAAAATTTGCAAAATTAAACTAAAACAAATGTAACTAATAATTGCCAGAGCTACTTTGAGATGAAGGAGTATTTTTAATTCGAAAATATTGGTTCTTAATATTGTAAAAAAAATATTTCCGTTGCCTGTTCACACAAAATTGACGATATCGTGTTGAATTTAGGAACATTTTTCTTCAATATAATAACATAAATTTAGTTTTTAAAAAATGTAAAAAGTAATCATACGGGTAACTACAGTTTTGAGCCGTTTGGGGTCGAAACGCTCGGGTCATGGGGCCCGAGTGCGCGTCTCCTTTTTAAGGAAATTTCTCGCCGACTGATCGACACTTCACGTGACCAGAGGGCTGGCTCGTTCTTCGGCCAAAGAATTAGCATTGCCATTCAACGTGGCAATGCTGCCAGTCTTCTGGGCACGTTTCCGGATGACAGCGATGCGGACGAGTACTTCGACGCTTAAGTGTTTTTTTTACTTTTTATATTTGAAAAATATAAAAAGTAAAAAAAACACTTAAGCGTAATTTGCGTTGTAATTTTTTTTCATAGTTAGTATCTTCTTAGTGTAAATAATTAGCTGTGTATTTAAATTAAAGTAATTTATCAATAACAATAACAATAAAGGTTTTTAAAAATAATTTATGTAAGCAGACATGTTCAACTCAAAAAGGTAGCGAAAAAGAACTATCAAAATGTTACAAATAGTCTCAGAAAATAATGTTAAAAAAACCATTTTTTTTTTAAAACACTCAGTAATGTTTTTTTTACTATTATTTAACAAACCAGCTATCCGTGTGATAAAATCAAAATTTAATTTTACCGGCGAAATAAGCTATATTTTCGAGAGCGCAAAAGTGATGAAACTATTGTTTTACTTGAAAGATTCAATTGCCAAGGGAATTTGAACCGTATCTTATAGCCCCAAAGTTTAAACAGGTGTTGAGACTGACACGAATGGTTTATCACCACGAAAACTGTACTTTTATAATGACACAGACTTAATGTTTCAATTATTTCAAGCTTTCTCACGAAAAACCTTTTTTTTTTGTGACACCACCGTACGCGTGTACCTATAGTACGGTCAGTGCTCTGCATTACGTGACCCCTCTTCCAAAGAAGAAGAGGGGAAAAACCTTGGACCTTATGCTGTAGATATAAAGTTGAAAATCTATTAAAGAAATTTGACAGATTGTAGTAGCTTGATGTGCTGGCGTCTGTACATAGGTACTTAGGTAGGTTTTTTTTTGTGGAAGTTGGTTGTTTTTTTTAATAGCTCATCCTCCAATAGAACTTTGAGATCATGGCATGAGAAAACTAACTCAATTGCCAGTACTTCACCCAAATTGATTTATGGACCATAATTGCAGAGCCCCTATAAGTTCCTTTTCAATCTCCAAATGTCCTTCTGAAGGGTACGGGTACGATGTACTTAAATACGCAAACATATTAAAGTACCTAGGTAGGTACCTACATAATAGTTTTGGCTAGAACGACGACCTTTTAATATTGATTCAGACAGACGCGGCATCCAAGAGGCAGGGGTAGTGCATGCCTTTGGTTACCCCTGGAGTACCTACCTTCATACATATTTATATGAACATCATACAAGACAAAGAAGATACTTAAGGCGACGATAATCGACTTTTAATGATTTTATACCGAAGATCACGCATATACGAGTAGGGTTAATGATTTGAAAAAAGAATATGTTAAATTACTTAGAGCATTTTCTATGTGAATATTATTGATTATGTATAAATAATATTACATAGTGAAATTTTAGTATCCTAATGAAGGTTTTTTGGTATCTGAAACTAAGCAATGCTAAGCTAAGACGCAGATATATGCCAGTGACCTTGAGTGGTTAGCTTGCGTGTTCTGTACTGAGCTCACGCAACGCGTCGTACGTTCAGCCAGTAATAGGACTCGCCCATCAAGGAGCGCTGTTCCCAATTTGACGCATTATTAATTTATTATACACAAAAAAAGGTATTTTAATAAAACGCGTAAAATAAAATATCAATAATTACATTATCTTTAAATTGGTGAAGGTTTCAGAAAAATACGCTTGGTAGATTTTGCGCCATTCTCAGTTTTTATCCGCGTTAGACATAACTTTACAAATTAATTTCACTACGTAATATAAACATAATCTAAAATATTCACATATTAAGTTATTGATAAAATGCTCTAATTTAACATCATGGGCCACCAAGACCAAATTTCTAGGCCTAGAAAGGGCTCAAAGGTCTCTCATCAAAGTTATGTATTTTAAACCCTTTCGATATTCTACAGACAATCTCTACAAGATTAGTAATCTGCTCACTGTTAGGAAATTATACATATTGAACATAACCATACATCTGCACAAGACCCTCTCATTTGATCCATCAAATCTCGATAAACGACGTAAAGATATTGTGGCCCATTCCTCTCGGGTCCGTACGGTTTTCGCTAGGCGTCAGTATAATACTCAATCAACTTATATTTATAATAAATTGAATCTCAAATTGAATATTTACCCCATGTTGCGGTACGAACTTAAAAATGCTTTGACGGAATGGTTAAAATCACAAACGTATGATGAAATCGAACTTATATTAACCAGAATATGCTAATGGAGAACCTGTACCCACTCATAACATACGTACACATCAGTTAATCTATCATTAACACATTAACATATTCACACACACATATACCTACTCAAACCCACACACCCCACACATTCACCCCCCACACACAACATACACACACACAAACACTACACATACCTGAACATGCTACAACAATTTTTGTGACATCATAGAACATAAGCATTTTGTTTTCTTTTTGAATCATGTCTCAACATTGTAAATAGTAACCCATGGGAAGTTGCGAGGTAACCCCATCACAAGTATCCTTATAACTTACCGGGGCTGCCTCAATTTTGTGCTGTGGAACTATTGTATGAGAAACAATAAAAACTTTTATTTTTTTTATTTATTAACATATATTTTTTTCAAATCATTAACACTACTCGTTTAGACGTGATCTTCAGTATAAAATCATTAAAAGTCGGTTATCGTCGCCATAAGATAAGAATAATGTAAAGTCTTTGGCTACGAGCTTTCATGCCACGCACAAAATCAATAGATTTGTCTGTTTTCGACATTTTTAATACTAGTGTTACTCAGTTGAAGAGAATCTTGTCTAATAGCTTCTTCGAGCCACAATAGCATTTTTTTTTCTGTTTTGTGTTTTATAAAGTCTAGTATATGATCAATTTTCTTTGTTCTTATGATCATAGACTTTATGTGGAAACTTGTAATTGGCCATATTCTTGAATAAACTATTACTCAATGTATCTGTTTAGCTGTAAGTTTTCTTAAAAATAAATCAATAAATCTATTTATCGCACTAATTCTAATTCTAAGTCCATCATTACATTACCAAAGAACTGCACTTTCTTACCACTCGCAACTACGGACACGATACAAATGTGTGCTTTGCTGATTTATTTACAGGAACTGTTTCTTCTGTTAAAAACCCCACTTGAATTTCCAAAATTCTAAATGTTCTCGTAATTTTTTGTGGTCTCGACAATTTATTTGACCATATTAATAGCCAGTCGTTCGAAAATAGCATTAACTTTGGTACGTTTTACAAGTTACCTTTCCTAGGTACTTATCTAAAAAGGTCTCCAAATTGGTTTTTTGGTACACACGGCTACACATCAAGCTATACATTTCCAGTATAAGCTGATCTCGCATTGTATAGGATTTCCGTACAGTGCGAGATCAGCGTAAACTGGAAATATATAGCTTGATGTGTAGCCGTGTGTACGAAACATTAGTTTTTTTTATAATCCTCTTGATTATTATAAACTCATTAAATTAATTTTATCTAGTTCTTTATAACCGTAAGACTGGTAATATTGCGAAAAAATATTTCTGAATGTTTGTTTATAACATGGCGCGATGGCGTCGGCGGTCAACGATAATGTAGCAGGTCTGGGGGCCTAAAATGGACGCTTTGGCAGAATCTTTTTATGATCTGCGTACATTAAATACATCCCGCAATTCATCTGTTTGACAGCTGGTATTTGACATTAGACTTCAATAGAGCAATTCATATTTTGTGGACCATTTTACGAAACTCCAAACAAAACTGTCAAACAGATGAACTGCGGGTTATGAATGGGGCCGACAACTGTCAAAGTGGCGCTAGTAGCACAAAGACTAATATCAAAGCAGTTTTTGTAAGGAATTTGTAATGAATTCATAATTAGAGACAATTATTGAGGAAATGCCTAGATGTTGTATACCTAATTGTAAAGAAACTGGAGCCCACCAGTTTCTTCGACATGAGAAACTTAAAAAATTGTGCCTAAAAGCGGGGCCAGAGTGTGTCATAAACATTTCTAGGAAAGTAACTATGAAAAGACCGCTAAATAGTCTAAATACTCAGGTATGTATTAAAAATGCAGGTTATTTTTACGCAAATAAGAAATTCGAAGTGTGTAAATGTTTATTTAATTTAATGACAAGGGTTCGTACAGTAGTGGTGCCATCTAAGATCATCTTTCACTTGCCGGCCCCATTGTACGCAGATCATAGGTATTATGATTCTGCCAAAGCGGCCTTTTTAGTCCCCCTGAAGTTGATACATTGCAGGTCAGACGGAAATCCTCATGGTACAAATAGAAAACCTGTCAGGTTAACCTGCTAAGTTGACCTGTCATGTACTTGGCAAGTATTTTGAATGTTAATGGTAAGTTTACAATACTGCGCTCCAAAACAAAGATAGCTGACGTGGCTCAAAAGGCTGCCCAACTTAAATGGGACTGGGCAGGACATGTCTGCCGCAACTGGGACCAACTGTGGGCCCAAATGGCACAGAATTGGTGCCCTGAAACAGTGCGACGGGGTCGCGGCAGACCACGCAGGAGATGGCGGGACGAATTGGATAGGTTCCGGCAAAACTGGAAGGAGGACGCGCGGGCTATCGAAGGATGGAAGCAGTGGAGGGAGGCCTTTGCCCAGCAGTGGAACAGTGTAGGTTAGAGAAAAAAAAAATGTATGTTTTATAATATACTATGTGTTGTTGGCTGCCTCGCTACTATCCCTTAGTGTCAAAAATCAAATCAAATCAGTTTATTGCAAACATATTGTACAGAGGTTGGAATAAGAATAAAAGTTTCAAACTTGCACCCTATTGTTGTGTTTTTATTGTCTATTTTATAATGGTGAGACCAGTTGAGTTAAGACGCCGACAACAGGTAAACCGCTGTCACTGTCAGATTGCATACAAAAGAATGAGATGCGCGATGACACAACGTATGGCGTAAAAATGCAAATAATATCGTATAAAATTAGATATTAACTAATTAATAAAAATTAATCCATCACCGGATGCAGTTTGGCGTTTGCAATTTTATGGTACTTTTAATTATAATAACTGTTAACGAAGGGATAAACTGCTTTTAAAAATAATTAAGTGTTGTCTTTGAAGAGTTTTTTGATGTATTAAATTATGTTTAATTATGTTTTGAGGTCCATCACTGTATGTACAAAAGACTTGTTTTGGAAAAATTATTTACGGTTTAAGAGATACAGTGCTTTAAAAAAACACATTTCTGCCCATTTTCAGAAATATCCGCCTTAACCTTAAATTTGTAAAATTGGAATGATGAACACACAGACGACCTACCTACAGTAGGTAGGTAGATGTGGGTTGAATCAAACACGAATTACCTAGCTATAGCACAGACTTATAAGAGAAGATAGCAAACAGGTGCCCAATAAAGATCCTACATACAAATTATCACCTTATTACATCAGACTACAAACAAAACGAAATCACTTTCACTATTTCAAATGTTAGCTTTACAACCTACTACAATTTTTTTAAATATAAATATTGACCATTTTGTAAGACCTTCCCTCCCCCGCTTGACTCCCTTAAAAGGGCGACAAAGGGGGGATTTCATGTCGTCGCAGAGGTCTTGGTGTGGTCATGCGTAGGCGACGCGAATGGTGCAGCTTTCTATGATTGCGCAAGATTCCGACGTGGTACCATTTGTTGGGATTGGGACCGGTTTGACAACTCTTTTAACGGTCTGTGATTTGTAACTCGTGGATACAATGGTATGGAATTACCATGTGGTCCATAGATTACAGAGATATGGTCCACGGTGTTGAGTAGACAACCCTAATCCCTTTTGGTTGTACTAGAATGACAGTGAAAATTATCGTTTGTTGCACGCTAAATGGCTGAACGGATTTGGATGAAATTTGGCACATGGGTAGACCATGACCTGGGTTAGTACATAGGATACTTTTTATCCCGATATTCCGACGGGATCAAGAGTTATGCGGGTGAAACCGCGAGGCGCAGCTTATAGTAAGTTATATTTTTACGGAAAGTGGTGTCTTGAAATTAAGTCTTGAAAGGAGAGTTTCCATTCCTTAACCCGCGATTTTCTCGGCGATTTTGTCAGAAAGAAATACATTCACACAAAAATCGCCGAGAAAATCGCTCGTCGTGCTCGTCGCCTTTATAGAGGGACGACTACCACTAAATTACTTTTACAACATTCGTCCACTTTTTTTGACTGATAAAGCTCGTACAGACTGGCACGATATCGCCGACGCGACAAGGGTCACGCTGCCTGTCGCGCTCGCGATATCGCGCCAGTCTGTACGAGCCTATAAATTTCACATGGCTTATGTTTTTTAAATTTTGATGTAGGTACAATAAAGCATCATTATTCTATCTATCTACCTATATAATAATATCTTAATAATAATCGTGAATCTTATTGGAAATAGTTTTACAAAGAGATTTTTTCATGAAGTTTTTACAAACAGAACCGATGAAAAGAGCCTACAATTTAAATTGTAGCTAACGTAAGTTACGTCTGACCTTTAATATTGACCTCGACATTCACACTTGAACTCACTCAACTTAATAGAGTTATTAACAATAGTGGCTAGTAATTAAGTTAACAATGTCTATGGAATTAAAGCAAATAAAAGATGAGGTACAGGAAAAATAATTGCGAACTGTACATACTCTGTAGGTAACTCAGTAGGTACTGAATGATGAAATAGGAATGTAGGTAGGTATTGCGTGTGCGCTCTTCTTTACTTAAATAAATGCATTATGTTAACTTCTGAAATGGGCCCAGAATCCCTCCCCCGGTTCTGGACCCATTTTATATATATTTAGTTTCCTAATAACTAAACAACAGTTACAACAGATATAGGTGCTATAACAGCTATAACTGTCGTAGGAGTCACAGACAGTCCGCTGTGCAGGGCCCGCATGGAGGACGACAAGTAACTAAACTACCAGGTGGTTGCCATAAGACGCTGATATATGCCAGTGACCTTGAGTGGTTAGCTTGCTTGTTCTGTACTGAGCTCACGCAACGCGTCCCACGTTCAGCCAGTAAGGGCTTGTACACAAAACTGCGTTGCGACGTCGCATCGCAAAAATCTGCGACGGTACCCTAAGATTTTTCTTCTGCGCTTACCTTCTGCGTTGCGAATTCGCACGAATTCGCAGTTTTGTGTACAAACCCTAATAGGAGTCGCCCATCAAGGAGCGCTGTCCCCAATTTAACGCATTATTAATTTATTATACTTATACAAAACAAGAGGTATTTTAATAAAACGCGTATACTAAAAGATCAATAATTAAATTATCTTTAAATTGGTGAAGGTTTCAGAAAAATACGCTTGGTAGATTTTGCGCCACTCTCAGTTTTTTATCCGCGTTAAGGCTTCTACATACCGGGGCGACTTGTCGCGCGACGCGACGCGACACAAAGGCACCGCTCGTCCCGCGACGCGCGGGGCCTTTGTGCCGTGTCGCGTCGCGCGACAAGTTGCGCTGGTATGTAGAAGCCTTTAGACATAACTTTACAAATTAATTTCACTATGTAATATAATCATAATTATATATATATATATATATAAACATAATCTAAAATAATCACATATTAAGTTATTGAAAAAATGCTTTAATTTAACATATATTTTTTTCAAATCATTAACACTACTCGTTTAGACGTGATCTTCAGTATAAAATAATTAAAAGTCCGTTATCGTCGCCTTAATACTTCAGTATCCCAGGTAATATACGTGAGATTCTAAGTAGGTAAACCAAGGCGTTGCTGGCCTTCCTTGAGGAGCTGGGGTTTATCGAATAAACGATTTTCCCACCCGTACGTAAAGGCAAAATACGCACTCTGACGTGGAGTTCCAGACACCAGCCCGTATTACCTATGGGCGCAGAAGGTGGCCACGCCAATAGCAGCATCAGTGGCGTTTTTTTCGGTCCTCCGGGCACTTTAGACACTCCAAGATATCAGGAATTGTTTGGTCAGGAGCACCGCCATCGCACTGGGTATTGGTGGGACAGGGCCGGATTTAGAGGTGTGGAGGCCCTGGGGCAACTAAGAAGTGGAGGTCCCAAAAAACATATTTAGAACAGACAAAAAAACAACAACTTAAAAAGGTAGCTTGAGAATGTGAAATTTTTTTTCTTTGATCACAATCAATCTGCCTGCCCTTTTCCCAACTATATATGTTGCGGTCGGCTTCCAGTCTAACCGGATGCAGCAATACCAGTATTTACATGGAGCGACTGCCTATCTGACCTCCACAATACGATACCCCTTGGTAAGACTGGTTGTCTGACTTTTGGGATTTTTTTTCTTTGATACTCAAAAGAAAAGAAAAGAAAAAAACCAGCCAAGTGCATGTCGGACCACGCACAATGAAGGGTTCCGTAGTTGGGATGAATTTATACCAAAAACAAACTTAACATTGTAGTTGCTCTCCCATATATCGACGTTACGGTCAATTCTCCAACTGCAAATTTAAGTTGGTCGACTATTACTCGTTAACTTGTGAAGCCTACTTAGCTGTAATAGTTTTCCTTTTAATTTCGTTATATATACTATTGCCATGAATTTTTTCACATATCCAAAACCAACCATTTAGCTGGCAGGGGGGGGGGGGGACACTTGACTCTAACAAAAAATAGCACTTTAAAGCTTAATATTACGCAAACGGATCCCTTAATTGAAAAATGGTTTTGCCAAACCCACAAAATTTTTGAACGGCCTATCCAACGATACCCCACACTATGGAATAGACGAGAAAAAAAAAATATCATCCCCATTTCACGTGTAAGGGATACCTCCCTTACACGAGAAATGGGGATGATATTTTTTTAAAATGTTTTCATAATAATCCCTAAAAAAAATGTTTTCATAATTTTATTTCACCATTTTTTCGGAATGATTAATATGTATACCCATGCTAAATTACAGCTTTCTAGGACTAAGCGTCTCTGAGCTAAGCTGGGGACAGACGGACGGACGGACGGACAGACAGACAGACAGACAGACAGACAGACAGACGGACATGGCGAAACTATAAGGGTTCCTTGTTTACTACGGAACCCTAAAAAGAAAGAAAATACGTTTATTTGCGGTAAACATGACGCAAAGAAAAAAAATAGATACGAAAAGAACAAGTAGGGGGAACTTATGCGTCACATCCACGCAAAACGGCCACCGCTCAGCATGATGCTGCGACCCTATTCGAGACAGAGCCCCAGCGCTGGCTACTCAAAGGAGACTCGTTGAACGTCCCAGCGTCGAAGAAAAACAATTCAATGAATGAACTGTTTACGATACATGTTAACTCGCTGACGAATTTAACTAGTTGATCGACTAGTTGACGAATGTAAATCAACGTTGACGTTTCGTTAACGGACAAACCGTCAACGACCCATCCCTACAAAGGATGTATTTTCTTTCTTATCTAAAAAAATCAAATTGTGGAGGCCTAGGGCTAGAGCACCTGTTGCCCTGTCCTAAATCTGGCCCTGTGGTGGGATATTCAGTCCCCCATTTTTCTAGATTGTGCTCTACTTGGGTCCGCAGTCGATTGATTGCTTTTCATATAAGTACGGCACTGTAGGTCACGTCTGGGTGGCAGATGCTACTGGGGCTGAACGAAGTCGGCTGGTGGCTGTTACTGCCTGCGTGTGCGGTTGCTGCCTGACACAATGAGCTCTACCTACTCCCATAGGGAGGGAGGTACCTACTCTGAAATCCATAAAGTGAAACATTATTCGACAGAAGGACATATAGTGACCAAATTGGTGATGTTCTTCAGAAAGGTCAGGTGCGTAGTACTCGCAACCGGCGTGCATAAATGACTAGATGTATGAACGTAGGCGAAGCAAAAGGAGTATGTAAGGAGCGTAGCAAGTGGCGTTCTATAGTTTCTGCCTACCCCCATGGGAAGAAGGCGTGAGTTTATGTATGTATGTTATTCGACATCCGAAATTAAACTAACTACGCCTATGAACACGCAATTTTTACCCGACTGAAGGAGGGTTATGTTTTTCGAGTGTATGTATGTATGTATGTACCAAAATCAAAGTCAAATTATTACCAAAAAACAGAATTTATTCTAGTCGCCCTAAGCCGCCAAAATACATACTCGTAAATGCACTTCTTCTTCCCAGTTCACTTCTTCTTCCCAGCTAAAGCACTAGGAAGTGGTGAAGGGTGGGCGTTTTTGGGGGACTGTCTCATGTAATTTTGACGTTTGAAAAGTGCTGATTCTCAGCCTAGTTTGAATAAATGACTTTTGATTTTAATGAAGTCGGAGGCACCTGTAAGGCGTTCGTTGCATCCTAGATGCCTCCGACTGCATTTCTTTATTTTCGGTAGGTACTTATAGGATACTCATTTTTCTTTTTATATTTTTACCATCTTTTCGGTTTGAAGTACGGTCTGAAAAGCGGTGGCCGTCATGAAAATTTGTCATAAGCACCAGTATTTGACAAAAAACCCTCTTTATTTTGACAGCCGTTATGTGCGCCCTTTCAACCGTTTTCTTAGGAAACAAAGCTTTATGTAACTTTAGTTCCTCATCTTACCGCATCTCAGTTTACAATAAATAAAAAAGCCCTTACACTTGTTTTGCAAACTCAAACTCAAATCCCCTTATTACAAAACAAGGTTTATCTTCAGACCCAGCCTTAAAACATGGAGCCATTATTGAATTTCGAACTTTATTTCAACTATGGTAAAGTTCCTAAACACAAAACTGACAACTTAGTACCGAACTAAGTTTTCAGTTTTGTATAAAGAACGGTATTTCAATCACTATTACGTTCTTATTACAAAAACTGGCTCCATGGTTTAAGCCATGTCAAAATATAAATCTTGTTTTTTAATAAGGCGGAAAGAATTTATTTCAATTAAACCAATTACAGGCACTTTGGAATTGTCAAAGAGTCGGTCAGTTAGTCAGAAAGTTGAAGCTATTTGCTCATTCCAAAACGTAGATCTCTATGGAGAAGAACAGGCAAGAAACTCCAAGGACACTCTTTTAAATCAAGATATTACAAAATCCTGGGTACATTATTCTTGTCGCTTCTATATGTGAAAACAATGTTAAAAAATAAATTATTTAAAAACAATACAAAATATAAAAGATTACAAATAAGCCTTGGCAGATAGGAGATGACCAGGCACAACTGAAGGCGCCCGTTCACGAACATGACGCGTGGATCAGCACCATCCAGCTCAACCATTTTGTAGGGAACCGAATGATCCAACTCGCGCCACCAAAAATGCTTGTTTACAGTAGATGTATTTAGATTTATTCCTAATAACGAATAGGTACCTACTAGGTACGCTACATAATGATTTCATCTGTTATTTTGGTGCACTTATTAGAGCTTCGATTGATACAAGAGACAGAATTAACCTCGTCTGGCGTGTTTATGATGTCACTGGCGATTTAAACGAGGTGAATATACAACAATACAACATGCTTGTTATTACATAATAACAAGCATGTTGTATTGTTGTTAAAAATAGACCTTAGTGAATGTCATATAACATTGTCAATGCGTTTATTGGCATTACAGCAAAAAAATACACCTTAAAAACTATAAATAACACAGAAAACAATTAATTATAATGCCAAAAGGGCCTCAGCTCAGCATAATGTCAGATGACAACACAAGGTGTACCACCTGACGCGTGAGAATGAGGCAGGGTTTGCACCCTCACGCCCCTAGTCGCCGCAGGAGACGCCCTGGGCGTCGGGACACGCAAGCCGATTTCCGGCCACCGTAGGCGCGGGCCTGCGGACGGTGAGCGATGGGTAGCTCACCGTCCGATAAGGACTAGCCTATTCTGTAAGAATCTTACCGTGTAATCTTAGGTGAAGTGACATTTAAGTGAGCTGTCATACGGATCGCTAGAGATTGACACTATTGATAGCTCACGTCACCTAAGATTTCACGGTGAGATTTTTGCAGAATAGCACTACTACTACTACTAATTCTGTATTATACATTATCTGTTATAGTCGCGAATGAAAATGTAACACTTTGCCTGACCTGGGAATCGAACCCAGGGGGTCTACTCCGATCATAAATCCGAACTATTGGCCGAATGTTCAGTCGTTGCTTGACGACCGACGGCTAACTATGGCTGACTACGACGGCTAACTATGGCTGACTACGACGGCTAACTATGGCTGACTACGGCGAAAAAAAAAAATAACGACTGTCAAAGAGATAAGCCAAAGTCTAAATTCATTCAAAGTATAAAAAAGAAACTATGAAAGTTATAAAATGGCCGAACATTCGGCTGTTATTTCGGATTAACGCTTCGGAGTAGAACCCCAGGACCTCATGAGCAGCTGTAGCGCTTGCGACCACTAGACCAACAAAGCAGTCATGTTATTAATAAAACCTAGTAACTACCTACATAGGTAGGTATAGGTACTGAACTTTAGTATCTAACATAGCCCCGGGTCGACGGCGACGGCGCGTTGTATTCCACGCACGCCTCAAAGAGATGTCAACACGAATTGACAGGGACCATTAGGGCCAATGCCTGCCAGGGTTGCGAGTTTGCCCGAAAGGGATATCGTAGCCCTGGCACACAGGCAACGGAAGGAACACGGTGGGTTTTAGTCAGTAAAAGTCTGACACGCCCTCCCGCTCCGCCCAGAGCGGGAGAAGTTATTTGATAATTTCCCAACCACGCTAAAAAAAAAAAGTATCTAACATAGCATAATTATCTAACATGCTAACTTTAACTTCCAATCTAAACAAACTAGCTCTGTATCCTTATCCATTTAAAAATAATTAATTAGACTAAACATTTGCCGACCAGAGTTCAGATAAATTCAAAATTATGAATAAGCTATTGAGAAATAAACCGGCCAAGTGCGAGTCGGACTCGCACACGATCGGTTCCGACCCGTACGTACCGTACCACCCCGTACGATATTTAACACTACATATTTTCAGGGTTCCGTAACAAAATGGTAAGAAGGAACCCTTATAGTGAGACTAAGTCTGTCTGTCTGTCTGTCACACCTGGATATCTCAAGAACTAATAATGCTATCAACAGGAAATTTTGAATAGTTTTAGATAACGTTTGCCCAACTATTTTGTCCCCCCCCCTTTATCTCCGAAGTTTGCAGACATAAAAATCTGAAATTATTCTACGAGTATATGATAGAAGCCTATGTAAAGATTACAGAAAAAATAAAACGATGTCCCTAAATAGCACAGTTTTTCAGAAATCATCAACATCTTATATTCGTACGGAACCCTCGGTGCGCGACTCCGACTCGCTCTTGACCGGTTTTTTTTAATACTTTTGTTAAAAAAACATATTTCATATATGATAAGCGGCAATAGAAATACACAATCTTTGAACTGTCTATACCTATTACCTACGGTTCATGAGATAGAGCCCGCTGACAGACAGATGTACGGACGGACAGCGGAGGCTTAGTAATAGGGTTCCGTTTGGCACCCTTCGGGCACGGAACCCTAAAAATTTGTTGTAAAATAACACAACAATATTTCTCCCACAATGAGTAAGAGTAACCGGTGATATTAGGCAGTCTGTAACCCTTGATAACCCAAGTGTTTCAAGGGTTACAAATAATTTAGTTTAAGTACCTACCTAGCACAGGGATCATTCGTCATGATAACCTATTTCGTTATTGGAATTTCTATTACTCATATTCTGTTTTTCCATGGTCAAGTCATTATAAAGAAGTCAGTATTGCCATGACGCAATATTTATAAAAAATGACCCAATGATGAATGAATGCCTCGCACTAGTAGTTCAATCTACTACTGTAAAAATAACATCGAGATTTACGTGATATTTCTAAGTTATGAGCATTTACGACGTACGGCATTTCATACAAACTTTCAAGCCCTTGTTTTTCGAAATAACTGAACCGATTCTAATGAAACTTGATACGCATAGGCACGATACAAAGGTCTAAAAAGTTAGTTACGAACATTTTCGGTAGTATTTTTATTCTTGGTAGTTTAAGGGATGTCGGTGAAAACGGGCTCGGAGTCTTAGGAACAAAATGTATTACCTAGATCCCTCAGAGAGATAATAAAAAAATAGGCAAAAACGATGACAACCTCTGCGACACATCGGTGTTCTTGCGTTCGTTAGATGAGATGGCGCCAAAAAACAAATACTAAATAGTACAGAGACTAAAATCTTCAAGCGAATCGGCCAATGTAACCCCCTTAATTAAAATTACCCATTTTTTATGATGTTTATAAATGATTAAAAATATCCTTAGTCAATACTGTTATTTTTTATTTGAGCCTATGTCCTCGTCCTATAAATGTAACAATTTAATTGCTAGACTCATACACGAAAAGTACAAAAAAAAGGACTCGAGCGCACTAAGAAACTCCAGCTGTCAAACATTCGAGAGCTCGTAGACAAGTTTCCTAGTCTAGAGTAAGTCTTGAGCTTTGCAATGAGCTACGAGCAAAGAGATTTAAAATAGGTAAGTAACTAATGTAATGTATTTGGCTTTCATGCATTGATGTATTAAATAGGAAGATAGGCCACTCTCTGACATCACGTAAATATTAAATGGACCCGATGTCGTGCGTCATGTGCTCGACAACCGAAATAGATAGACATATTACGCGGGCTATAGCGGGAGCGAGATCGCAATAATTGTCACTGTTACGTACCCATAACAACTCGCAAACAAACTACGATTCGGGTACTCCCCGCAAACCGGGAGTAATGTAGGTCGATTGTGTCCTTTCCCCTAATTTATGCGCCCATCGAGGAGCGCGTACCATATCTTCCTATTTAATACATCAATGCTTTCATGCCACAAAATCAATAGATTTGTCGATTTAGTTAAGGTTTGTACTAAATCAATAAATATCTATTCATCGCACTAATTCGTGACTACAGACTAACTAAATTTCATTATTACCAAATAACTGCACTCTCTTATCGCTCACAACTACGACACGATACAAATGTGTTCTTCTCTGATTTATTTTACAGAAACTGTTTCTTCTGTTAAAAAACTCACTTAAATTTTCAAAATTCTAAATGTTTTTGTAATTTTTTGTAGTCTCGACAATTTATTTGACATTAAAGAATCGTTCGAAAATAGCAATAACTTTGGTACGTTTTTCAAATAGATACTTGCCTTTCTTAAGTACCTACTTAACTAAAAAGGTCTCCAATAAGATTTTTGCCAAGAAACATACCTAGTTTTTAACATCTACTCGACTAAACAATTTATTTATTTTTTTATTATATTTTTTATTTCAGATAATCTCCATATAAGTTTACATAATTGAAATCACACAATAACACACAATAATAAACAATAATAAAATAAAAATAAAAATATCTACAAAATAATAAGTAACAATAAAATAAGTAAAAAATACTCGATAACTCGAATGCGTTTGCGTAATATTAAGCTTTAAAGTCCAATTTTTTGTTAAAGTCAAGTGTCCCCCCCCCGCTGCCAGCTAAATGGTTGCTTTTGGATAAGTATGTGAAAAAAATCATGGCAGTAGTACACATGGCTACGCATCAAGCTATACATTTCCAGTATACGCTGACCTGTCATTGAACGGAAAGCACACAATGCGAGATCAGCATATACTGGAAATGTATAGCTTGATGTGTAGCCGTGTGTACATACAACGAAATTAAAAGGAAAACTATCACAGCTAAGCAGGCTTTACAAGTTTACGAAATTAAAAGGAAAACTATCACAGCTAAGCAGGCTTTACAAGTTTACGAGTCACAGTCGACCAACTTACATTTGCAGTTGAAGAATTGACCGTGACGTATATCGATTTATGGGGACAATGTTTTTCAACTACAATGTTAAGTTTGTTTTTAGGATAAATTTATCCCAAATTTCCAACTACGGAACCCTTCATTTTGCGTGGTCTGACACGCACTTGGCCGGTATTAAAATTATTAGAATCGGACCTTTCGTTTAGAAGTTACGAGTCTTACGACGCGACGGGTAAGATAAATTTGCTAAAAGCAAGAAAAATAAGACTAGCCAGATGATGAGCTATTCAGAAGAACAAATTTGTTCTTATTTTATTCAAAACCCATGTTCCATTCCAAATGCTTAAAGTTCCGGTTTTTAAACATTTGTTTATAGAATCATAGGTCACGCTCACGCCCTCTGCCTAATGTAAAAAAAACCGGCCAAGTGCGAGTCGGACTCGCGCACGAAGGGTTCCGTACCATTATCTATAAAACGGCAAAAAAATCACGTTTGTTGTATGGGAGCCCCCCTTAAATATATGTATAACCAAAGATTCAGTGAATATTTCAAGCGTCCCCGACCTGTTGCCGTTATCAATATCGAACAAAAACGAGCAAAAAAATCACGTTTGTTGTATGGGAGCCCCCTTAAATATTCATTTTATTCTGTTTTTTAGTATTTGTTGTTATAGCGGCAACAGAAATACATCATCTGTGAAAATTTCAACTGTCTAACTATCACGGTTCATGAGATACAGCCTGGTGACAGACGGACAGACAGACAGACGGACGGACAGCGGAGCCTTAGTAATAGGGTTTTACCTTTGGGTACGGAACCCTAAAGACTTACTAACGTTTTCGTATACAATAATACAACGCTCGTTTATATCTAATCGGCTGCCAACGACACAGTCATGTCCAGTCACCTTCGTTCCGACTTCCGAACATGAATGGCCACTAAAAATAGATATTACTTACACGTTTTTATTTACACCAGTTTTAGTGTTCAGTGGGAAACTCGCAGGTATCTTGTCGTGCTAATAAGTCTATAACAGATAATAATTAGGTGTCTTACTCAACTAGTTTAAAACCAGTGCGAGTCGGACTCGCGCACGAAGGGTTCCGTACCATTATCTATAAAAATCAAAGATAAAAATGGCTAAAAACACGTTTGTTGTATGGGCTCCCATACAACAAACGTGTTTTTAACCATTTTCATTTTTAAGCCTTAAATATTTGTTTTATTTTAATTTAATTATTTATTTTTAAACTCAATATACATCTACATATTCTGTGAATATTTCAAGCTTCTACCTGTTGCCGTTATCAATATAGAGCAAAAACGAGCAAAAAAATCACGTTTGTTGTATGGGAGCCCCCTTGAATATTTATTTTATTCTATTTTTTAGTATTTGTTGTTATAGCGGCAAAAAAAATACATCATCTGTGAAAATTTCAACTGTCTAGCTATCACGGTTCATGAAATACAGCCTGGTGACAGACGGACAGACTGACAGACGGCGGAGCCTTAGTAATAGGCTTCCCGTTTTACCTTTTGGGTACGGAACAATAAAAATTATAAAAACAAATTAGTAAGTTACAAATATAACATTTTTTGTTTATTCTCTTTTTAAATATTTCAACGGCTTTATCGCTGAGCGATAACATCGCCCCGTATTTTATTTATCCTTGCAAGCTAAAAAAATGCGAGTCTGGTTTTTGTGGATCGACCTGTCTGACCTTGCAATCTTTTAACGTCCGTAACTTATCCTTTCTCAGATTGTAATAATAATGGTTTGTGTTTAGGATGTTGTCGTTCATTCGCCTGATAAAATATTTCAGTGAATATCTTTAGAACCCAAGTAGGTATATGGGGTTACCACTAGAAACTAGCATTAGATGAGGAAGGCCATAACGGAAAGTACCTTTAACGTTATCAAAGACAAACTCTCCTTGCAGTTAGAATTTAGATTAATCTAAGGATCTTTATATCTCTTAATAGGTATTTCTATTCCATAGATTAGGTAACAATCATCATAGCTCTATGGAAAAATGGAATGATCTACTTATGTTAGCGTTAGCGTGACACACAAGTAGGAAAGTAGGTGTCTTTATTACACACATCACAAGTGTCTAGCGATCAAGTACATGTTTAACTAAGTATAAAAATTATATACATTAATATATACCAAATCTAGTCTTCCAGACTGGCTTCTTACTTTAATTCCTATGTTTAAGTTAACAACTTATACCTATATTTTGTAAAAAATAAGAAAAATTGCAATTTTTGATGGAAATTAACGTTTATGTGTGGGAAAAAGGCAAAAATTAGGATTAAAAAAAGTATTATTTCAAAATCCATAGGGATTTTCATGTATTAACAACGTTTTTTCATTTCCATGTTCATGGATGGATCATAAAAAACTATTATTTTCGACATTTCTATGTCGACGCCTTTACAGCCAATCCTTTGGATTAATTACGTAACAAAATGATGATTCATAAAACTTAACCCAAGGGACGCTATTGATGACATGACGTTTAATTATGGCGCGCAATTGTTTATGACAAGGCCGCCATTGTTATTCAAAGTGTCACCAATGTACCGACTTTTCGAGGCCAGCTGTCCTTTGGGATCAGCTATATTTTGCCTATGACCATGTTTTAAAAGGTCGCTCGGCCACGAGACACATGTATGTATAAGGAAAAGATAAGTACCTAATAATACGATAGCGTTCCTATTTTCAAACAAAATAGGTTTGCTTTTGATTAAGATAATGACCAAGAACATAATATTGTGATGATCTATAACTTAATTTAATGGAAATCCTTAAGATAATAAATTAAGCATGGGATGATATCCAGCCAGGTGGAATACGATCTGAGCAAGGCAGGCAGGAGTAGGTGGCGTAGATTACGGTAGACTTGATGCAAATAAATGGAGACCCGAGTGTTTCTGCTCATTTTACTCTGGCGAAAAGCAATGACTTCAAGGTTCATGCTTCAAAACAGGTTCAAGCTGAACTAGCTGATACACTTTTCATTGGTTTCCATTTATAATAACCACGTTTAGATCCAGACAACAAAGAAATAAGACATCAAGCAGCAGACGTGCACCGTCCTTAAATTTTCAGTTTTTAAATTTTATTTGCAATTCCTGCATAGAGTTATGCAAGATACTTCAGATCTATGCTTGAGATAGTTATCCGAAAAGCCCTATTTAATATTCTAGTGCATTAAAAGTACTTAAAACTATAAAGTCTCAAGAATAATTTATGTTTACCAGACGAGACGACATTAGTATTCAACTTCGCACCCTCAAGATTAATGCTTCGTTTAGCCTTGAAAGGATCGACCCTCGTCCTTAGGGGAGAAGAGTAGCCAAAAATAAAAATATTACCGCCAAACAATAGTATTGTTTTGATCGCTCCTCTTCTTTATAGCATACAGAGTACCTATAAAGACGAATGATGTCCCATCACATTGGGACTTGGGAGATTCAAGGACATTTCGGAACCTGTTTGGTCTACCCTCGGTGAAGCAGTCCCGATCCACAATGTATTCGTAATTAAAGATACTTTACTTTCTAATCTAAATAGACATTTGTATTCAAATGAATTCGTTGTTGTTTTTTAAATTACTTTATTTAAATAATGTACTGGTGGTTCGCAGAGAAGACATCGAGTTAAGGGGACTAAGACCTCTTTAGCTGCTATTTCGCGATACGAAGACAATAGAAAGAGCCACGGAACGAACTGTTATTATTGTATTAAATTATAACAAGTGCTGCTACCTAGTATCTGTTTGTTTATATAACCTGGCATCGACAATAATATCTATGACCAGCAGTTCTATATTCTGCTCCGTTCTCTATGGAATGAAATATTACTTCTCATTGTGTTCGTTGCACAAGCTAACACGTTGTTTCATTTTAAATTATAATAAGAACCTTTAATTAATTTATTCGTTTGTTTTTAACGTTTATTAAAAGCTGCTAAGGATTAACTAATGCCCTTTTTCACGAACACTAAGAAACACCTATAAGAATGCCTAAATATTACTAATGCGCTTTATTTACGCATTCAAAGTGTCATCTAGTGTTAGTGAAAACGGGTAAAAGCTTGTAATTTATTTTTAGGAGCGGTTCTACGGGGCTGCGATGGTGTCGTAAAGATCGTCCTGCCATAACCCAAGACGATTTTTGTTAATTTCAGGCCGATAACTGAACTTCTGACAACTTCAAATTATGGTAGTCATTTCAGCCGAAAGACATCCACTGTCCCTTAGTGGCCTTTTACGACACCCACGGGAAGAAATAGGATGGTGCTATTCTTTACGTCCGGACACACGGATTATGGTAAACTCTAAGTAAAGCTCCATCATCTAATTAATAAAAATCTATAATTCACAAACTGATAGAGAACTTGTTCACAAGAGTTCCATATAACGAAGTTGAGTATTAAGGCGCCATCTACACGGGCTAGAGTATCGCGGCGAAAATCTCACGCCCCGCCGCGGCCGCCGCCGCCGCGCCGTGGCATCAAATATATTACTATTGCCTCACGACGATATCGTCGAAGCGACAAATTGATGGCACGGCGAGACTATCGCCATGGATATGGTGGAGATGGCGCTTATGAAAGGAGTTTTGATGTGAAACATCTTTATCCGCACGTAAACCCGATTGCTGGCGGGGCGTCGCCACGTGGCATGCGTCGCTCCGTCGTCGACGATATCGTCGTGAAGAGACGCGTCGCTACTATACAGTCTATAATATGTAGTAGTGTGTATATAATTAATGATATGAGCACAAAACCAAAAAAACACATCACCTTAATTAAAGTAAGAAGCAATATAAATACTTGGTTTGCCACTAAATGACTGAAATAATAATAAAAACAAAAACAAATAATATAACCTAGCGCTACTTGAAAAAGAGGCTGGCCGAATTCACACTAATTGTAAATGAATCAAAATCATATTCCTTGCTTACATTGCGCGCACGATATAATAAAGAAAGAAAAGAATGAAAGAAAATACGTTTATTTGCGGTAAACATGACGCAAAGAAAGAAAATAGATACAAAAAGAAAAGTAGGGGGAAAATATGCGTCACATCCACGCAAAACGGCCACCGCTCAGCATAAAGGCTTCTACATACCAGCGCGACTTGTCGTGCGACGCGACACGGCACAAAGGCCCCGCGTGTCGCGGGACGAGCGGTGCCTTTGTGTCGCGTCGCGTGGCGCGACAAGTCGCCCCGGTATGTAGAAGCCTTTATGCTGTGACCCTATTCGAGACAGAGCCCCAGCGCTGGTTTTCAGCGATAGCCGGCGTTGACGTGATGACGTCGACCGGTGCAGCATACAGTGAGATTATAAATAAGAAACAAAATAAATACAAACTACTTAGATAAAGTTACCTAAGTTAAGTTCCCTGTTAGTTAACTGTTCTGTCTATAATTCGAAGAAGTATGAGTTTTGGAATTACATGCCCTGAAGTAAGTTTAATAGGAAATTAAACCTTGATTGGAAGTACGTCAGTCCCATCGGGCACACGACTTGTAATACAATGACTTACCTGCAATATAGACGCTGTTAACGCCGTCATTGCGACCAACAGGAGCTGTTGTCTCGCGTAATCGTGCAGCGGCTTCCCACATCCTCTCTGGTACAGCATCGAGCAATCTGACGCGTAAGGCTTGTGGATGGCGTCTAGTGGACCCTGGCCGCAGCAGGAGAAAGGGACCTGGCCTTTGGAGGTGTAGTCGCTTGGACCTGTTACGCCACAGCATTCGAACTGGAAGGAGAAGTTTTAAAAGGTTAGATGATGCAGGAAGATGAGATGGATTGTTTGTTTGGTGGTAAGTCAAAATTGCGGGGTTGTGTGTGAAGGATTTTTTACTTCAGGATGGTTTGTAGGTTTGGCCAAAAGTTTGGATTCATTATGGAATCCACATTAGGTGGCTGACCTATTCTTGACCATGTTGAATGACGACCTATTTGTTCGTTAGTGATGTTATCAAGTAACTTATTCTACATAACAGTGAGCCTTTTATCATTTAATGAACGCAACCCCGAAAACCAGCGTGATAAAGAAAAAATACAAAAGTTAAAAAAAAATACAAAAGTGAACCACAAGGCTTTCACTCTACATTCGCATTCATTAGGCCACCGAAGCAGTAGGATTATATGAGTATTTAAGTATATAAATTATTTTGAATATACCTTACCTTAACCTGTAACCTATCCCATCTTATAGTATCAACATTGGTGCTGTCATTTTTATCCAGGGCATGTTCGAAGTAATGCATGATGGTGGACTTGATGTCGATCTCCACGTTGTCCCACACCACCATGGCCCAGACGAAGCACGAGAACTCTATCACCACCACCAGAAAAATCAGGATTCCCGTCTGGAAACATACCATTAAACAATCAATAAGATCCTCATCCATCGCTTTCCACTAGGCGAGATCAAAGTCAAGAAGATGCCCATTCAATAAAAAATAATTATAAATTAGGAGGGAATTTGTGTTCCGTGTATTCTTTATTTACCTTACGATTAATTATTGATTTTTTATATGTTTGAGTTTCGGATTTAATCGAGAGAGATTTCGTTCCCGAAACTTGTCGGGAACCCCCGAAATACGACGTGAAAGACCGCAAAGATGAATCAACGAAGGTAAGGGATGCTTATGGAGAGCAGCATTACATTTAAACTAGATTTTTTTGACCAGTTATATTTTAATGACCAGTGTTACTTACAAATAAACTAGTATTTGTACCTATTTTTATTTTCTGTCTGATCAAAAATCTTATTGTTTGTAGGTACAGTCTGTTTCGTCTGGGTACCTAATATTAGATAGTTAGGTAATTTTGAAGCCTATGTTTTTTAAGCCAAACACGCAACGGTTCACTTGTGATACTCAACGGTCATAAAACAAGAGTAATATCAACATGACATAATTAATTTATCTACATAATTAGTGCTCTAGATGTCGAGGTCGATGTCCCTTAATTAACTAATTACATGATCGTGAGTGACGTGAGACTAGAAATGCAAGTACCTATTTAGATATTCTGTAGGACAAACGCTGGTAAAATGTAAAATAGGTACTGGTATCCAGCTGTATCCGATTAAACTGGAAAGAAGCCGACCCCAACTACGGATGCAAGAAGTGCCAAAAAGTATCGATATAATTATATCGATACTTTTTGGCACTTCTTGTGTATCGATGGTTAAAAAAAATATTGATATCGATTTCGATATATCGAAAAAAAAAACCAGCCAAGTGCGAGTCGGACTCGCGCACGAAGGGTTCCGTACCATTATCTATAAAAATGGCAAAAAAAACACGTTTGTTGTATGGGAGCCCCCCTTAAATATGTGTTTTATTTTAATTTAATTATTTATTTTTTAAGTCAATATATATCTACATATTCTGTGAATATTTCAAGCGTCTACCTGTTGCCGTTATCAATATAGAGCAAAAACGAGCAAATAAATCACGTTTGTTCTATGGGAGCCCCCTTAAATATTTATTTTATTCTGTTTTTTAGTATTTGTTGTTATAGCGGCAACAGGAATACATCATCTGTGAATTGATGAAAAATTTCAACTGTCTAGCTATCACGGTTCATGAGATACAGCCTGGTGACAGACAGGCAGACGGACAGATAAACAGACAGACAGACGGCGGAGCCTTAGTAATAGGGTTCCCGTTTTACCCTTTGGTTACGGAACCCTAAAAAATAGATAATTTCGGTGAAATTTTCTAAAAAGTATATGAACTTTCTCTCCTGCCAAGCGTGGCAATTATGGCAAATCCCCTCCTTTTTTGGGGGAGGCCTAAGTCCAGCAGTTGGTGTCTTTCGGCTGAAATGATGATGATGATATGAACTTTATGAAATTATATTGTGTTTGTTTTTTATTCATAGAAATTCCAAACTAGAAACATCATTTCTTAAAATAAGTTTACCTTTTTACGGCTCTGAATTCTACTTTTAGTCAGTGGGGACAACGGTTTTGCTATTGGAAATAAAAATAAATCGTATTTGATACATTTTCGATACTTGATATTTTATATCAATATATCAAAATAATAGATATCGCCGAAAAAAATCGATGTATCGAACAAAAAAATCGATATATCGATAAGATAATTATGTTACATAGATATTTTTTCTACAAGCCCTGCCTAACCCCAATTTAGTTGGGAAAAAGGCTTGGCCGATGATGATGTAGGTACAAATGCTACCATAGCTACTCTACTAGGTAACTAGGTATACCTACCTATGTATATTTTAGTGCATATTTAGATTCTCATACCAACGAACTGGGTAGGATCAAGAATTCTTAGCATTCTATCTATCATCCGGCCTTTGTATTGTAATCATACAGTTGATCTGTTAGCTCTGGGATCAATTAGACTACCTACGCGTTTTTAATAAAATACTGACACGCCAAGCTGAAGCCAGCCGTCTTCATGACTCACGAAACAGAATGAATACTTACAATAATGACATGAATCTGGTGCATTGACTTGGTAGTTCTCCAGCCGATCCAAGCGATGGAGCATGTAATTATGGCCATCATTAACAGAAGTATGGCTGGGTACTCCGCATTAACACCAATGAAATGCCGGTATACGAAAAGCCTGTAAATGAGAAAACCACTTGTGCCGAACAGCACCACTGCTGACATCTGTTGACAACAAACGGAACTGTTAGGGAAAACTATTATAAACCGACTTAATTAAAACGTCGTTTGATTTAGCCGACAAAAATCTGTATCTCACTTTTTCAAATGGAAAAGGGTGGACTACTAGCGCCACTGTCAAAATAGTAATTGCTATTAGATTTTGTTGGATTATCTTGATTGATCGTACAATGCACTCACAAAAAAAGTCCCTGCAATTACAGCAATGAATAAAATATGTGTCAGCGTCTTTAATGCTATATTCTACAAACAGTAATAAAATTGAACGAAAATATTTGACAAAAGTGGACATTATTTGACCTGTAACTCCTGTAAGTGCATGTTTTAAAATAGTTGTTATGACAACAAAGGGGAAATTCGCTTTTACAACTCTATGGTACGAAAATAAACGTGAAGTTTTCACTAAAACAATAAAATACTCACTGCGAATAATACATTGAAGGTTAGAACGAGATATTTCCAGCAATTTGTTGAGAGTCCCATTGTGATTTTGTGTGTTCACATGTCAGAAATCTTGTTTGAAACTTGATTCAAAACAAAGAGCGCTCGGTACACACGGGAAATGTTTGTGTACAGACAGCGTAGTGGCCGCAACTCACGACTCGAGTGATGCAACGACGACACCGCTGACTGTACGAAATTAAACATTCGACATTTTTATCTTTCGAACGCAACTTATCAGTTTATTTATTTAAACAGAAAGAGGCGCGTCATTTTTAAATGACGAAGATTCTAAAGCTTCTGAGAATCTGACTTCATATTGATGTCGATTGGGTGCTATCAGCTTATCATGATAACAGATTATAACTGTTGTTGTAATCTAACCTAGTTTCGGACTGAGATAGAAATATATATATAGCACAAGTTTACATTCTGCAACGAGGTAGTGGTTATAAATAACCAGTTGACACTTGCTATTTGTGACGTTGCCGTAGGTTCATAATTGACTGTTCTCTTTAGATCTTTAGTTTTACTTTTTCCGTAAGAATATGGATTTGTAACTTGTATTCCATTCTTTTTATTCATAAAGCGCTGTTTCTCTATCTACATACCTACAGCATTATTAAAAAACCGGCCAAGTGCGAGTCGGACTCCGCACGAAGGGTTCCGTGCCATTATCTATTAAAATGGCAAAAAAATCACGTCACGAGCCCCCCTTAAATATTTATTTTTAAAGTGAATATATAACTGAATATTCTGTGAATATTTCAAGCGTCTACCTGTTGCCATTATCAATATAGAGTAAAAACGAGCAAAAAAATCACGTTTGTTGGGGAGCCCCCTTAAATATTAATTTTATTCTATTTTTTAGTATTTGTTGTTATAGCGGCAACAGAAATACATCATCTGTGAAAATTTCAACTGTCTAGCTATCACGGTTCATGAGATACAGCCTGGTGACAGACGGACAGCCGGACAGACAGAGAGACGGCGGAGCCAATAATAGGGTTCCCGTTTTACCCTTTGGGTACGGAACCCTAAAAACACAGCCTGAATATATACAGCTTCTAGTATTAAACGAACTTTAAATACAGGTTGTATAAAGCTTGCAATGCTACTTAGGTGCCTATCTGGGGGCCTAAAATTGACGCTTTTGCATAATCATAATAATATGATCTGCCCGCGAACAATTCATTCATACATCCCGCAGTTCGTCTGTTTGACAGCTGATAATTGACATTAGACTTCATGAGAGCAATTCATAATTTGTGGACCATTTTACGAAAATCCATACAAAACTGTCAAACAGATGAATTGCGGGATATGAATTGTACGCAGAAAATATTATGATTCTGCCAAAGTGTCAATTTTAGGCCCCCTGCGCGCGTACAATTCATACATCCCGCAATTCAACTGTTTGACAGCTGCTATTTGACAATTAGACTGAGCAATTCTTATTCGTGGACCATTTTACGAAACTCCATACAAAACTGTCTAACATAATTGTACGCAGATCATAATATGATTCTGCCAAAGCGTCCATTTTAGGCTCCCTGAGCTCCACAACCCAGCTGGGTAATATTATACCCCTCGGTAAGACTGTTTGTCAGACTTTCGGGCTTCTGACGACCGTCAAAAACCCTCAAATGACAGCCGGGACCAACGGCTTAACGTGCTTTCCAAGGTACGCAGGGGTCTTGATATGTAAAGATGGTCACCCATCCACGGACCAACAGTGGCAAGCATAGCTTAACCTGAATGATAGACCCGTGCGACTGTTTTTACTTAGCCACCACTAGTGACAAGCCCCTCCAGCAATTGCCATGAATTTGTATTGTAGTACATATTATTGTCAATCGCTTCAATTGAATTCGATTGATCAAGTTGCGCAACAATGTGTATCAATCACGTAAAAAAATTGATAGTTGCAATTGATCGTTTCGGGGAACCGGAAGAAAAAGACATGTGGCGCAGACCCCCCCCCAAATTAATTGAGATAAGAGCAGGGAGATAACATGCATAGAAAAAATTGTTCTGAATTTGAAAAATAAAACCTGCAATACTTTATTCTTAGAGCAAGATTCACAGACCGCACTTTGCTAAGAAACCGTTTGATACGAATGGTAAAGCTTATTCATATACGTGTGTTCATAAATCTATATGTTCACATTCGTCTGTCTATGCGAATGTGAGCATACGTTTCATACGAATATGAACATTAATCTGATTGAATTACAGTTCACATTCGTCTGAGACGCTTACTTTACACAACAAAGTCAAAGTGTGGTCTGTGAATAATTGATTCGTAGGTAGACAACTCTTGATTCGTAGGTAGACAAACTGATAGGTTTTAATTAACGTGATCGCAAAGACAAAGATTTTTTACAAGGAAGTCTGGCAGTTCGTCTAGTTCCACCATTTCCATAACTTTTCTCACTTCTTTTTCGATATCTGCACTGACCGGCCCCGCCTGCCTCGCTGTTCGCAGCATAACTCTCGCTTTGTCTATGTCCCTGTCGTACATTGCCAGTAGAGCCAGCATCGCCCAGCCATCTGCTAACAGGGGCTCGGTGTTAACAGCAACGGACAGCCAACGTTCAGCAAACCATTGCTTGTCCAATGCAACATAAATTCGTCCAATAAGAAGAGCTGTATGACCTGAAGGATTATTTTTATGGGCACGCGCAGCCCTATTCAGTGCCGTCGTAGGATTTAACTTAAAGTCGGATAAAGCTGCTGTATATAGAAGCGAGGAACATAGCTCGGAGCCGGCTCTTTCAGCTTCCTGCAATGCTTTCTCACATTCATCATCCCAGTTACGAAGACGAGCCATACAAGTTGCACGCATTTGCGACATATTAGGCGTAGGCCCAAACTTCTTGATTGCTTCAAGAATCTTTTCCATCGCATGGTTAAAGTTACGCCTCAAAAGAAGCGAGGCAGCTCGCAAATAATACACGTCCGGACTTATTTGGTATTTAACGCTGTCGCTGCCACGGCTAGCACAGCCATGCTCAACACATTGCAAAAGTTCCTCGGAAAATTTGTAGCATCGAAGACCAAGAAAAAAAGCAGCCGCAATCAATAAAGGGTTATCAGTTGATACGACTTCTGGCAACCAATATATTTCTTCCTCTCCACTGGTTTCAGTCCATCGTGCTATAATCTGATCCCACTCTACGGATAGCGAAAAAGCTTTTCTCATTTTCTTTGCAGCAACAAATGATGCAACCATATTACCATTGTAATGATGGAAAGTATGTAGGGCCGCCCAACCAATTGAATTAGCTGTGCCGTCTGAATAATCACCTTTTACAGCAATACGTAGGGCTGCACCAGCTTCATTAGAGCCCTCCTTTCCTCGATCAAAGTCTAGGCCGCCAAAAATCCATAGTAAGTATCTATTCGTAGGTAGGATGCTTAAAGCTTCAAGCAAGTAATTTTTAGCATCTTTATCATTGCGATCTTCTAAACAGCGTAAAATTTTAGAAATTAATGAGCTTGCGTGCTTTTCTGCCACTTTTAAGGATGTCTCCAAATGTGTATCAGCAATTCTAGTATCTCCGGCGATACGACATCTCGCTGCAGCGGCTATAGCCGGAAGACGAGGTGGTGGTGGTTGAGGAGCAAATGATGCTGTCACTGCACGTCTACTTGCAGCATGTTGGCCAGTCACTGTGTCCTCATAATCTAGATAGGAGCATTGTCCCGGAGGAAAACTTTTGAGCATTGCTCTTACTCGCATCAGTAGACGATTCGCAGCAGTTCGTTTTATACCCTGGTTCATTGGTATCATACCCTTACAAGCTAACCCACTTAGCTCTTTATGCACAGCCAGAGCACCTCCTTCCTTTCTTATTGTTCTCGCATCAATACCAAGCTGGACACTATCAGATTCTAATTCTTTTAATGCGATTTCAGTCTCTTTTGGTAAAATAAACCCCATTATTTCATAAAGATTTTCCAATTTAGATTTAGGAACTAAAGCATCTGTTAAATCGAATCTTATCACAGCATAGGCAGTATGTCCAAATTCATCGATTATATTTGGATCCGCGTCACGCGCACTAGCTTTAGCACTCATAGGTGGGAGCTCCAATAGTGGGCCGACATTATCAAGTGTATTAGCTTCATTATAAAGTACCAACTTCGAACAAACAGTGACGCCCATTTGACCTGGTTCTAATAACACTCTTGCATCTACTAATCCCATGTAACGTCCTCGTGTATCTATTTTTCCAGTTCTTGGTACACCCGCCACTTCGATCATAAATGGTGACGATAATCTTTCATATAGTCTCTCGGGGTCAACTAGCACTCGTCTCATAGCGTTCCAGTAAAAAGAACGACATTGTTTAGTATCTCGACGTTGTAAATCATTTGGAATAAACTTATCTTCAGTGTGGACGTTCATTGCTGTGTTGGCAGCATAGCCGGCAGCGCTGACAGCTGCGAACACAATTTTCTCAGCACTTTGGGTGCTCAGGGATAAATTAAAGTTTATAGCCTTTGGATCATGTAATTCATTTAATCCAATGGCACTCACATAAAATGTGTTGTCTTTCGCTACTGGCAAACAATGGACTGAAATCATAGTAAGTAGTAAAGGAACCTGACTATCATCTTTCGTGCCAACCGAGATGGCTCGAACTATAACTGAACAATCGGTTCTTTCCCCTGTATATACAGAAACTAACGGTGATGTTATCAATATTTTTTGCTCTCCCAATAGCAGTGGAAATAAATCTACACTTGCACCAGCACGGTTATCCGGATGACTTAAAGGATCTGGATCCTTTACAGCTTTTGCTCCAACGGCACGCAGTAGAAGAATTAAAGGCGTATTCGCAACCATGATTTGAATATTTGGATCCTTAAGGTTTAAAATAGGCAGAGTTTCAGACTCAAGAATCTCGTCATTACCCCAGTTTCCTGATAATAAAAGAATTCCGTTAAAGTAGGCCAACAAATGAAATTCTCCTGAACCAGACGGGGTACCCTTAAGAATTAATGTCAGGCTCACGGAACGTGGAGTTATGGACTTATCACTGGAATCTAATAATAATATATCTGTTTGAGTGTCAGTTGTCCCAGATGATGCAGCTGTTTTTTTACTTTTAGGAGGCATTATAAGCGAATATTTTTATTACTTTTTAATTCCTAGACTCTTCTGAACTCTTGTTTTTTGCCTTTATTGGAGCCCAAAGAACGTATGGTACTGGTACGTGTGGTACTTTGGTTGTCAAGAACGAATTATTATTCCTTGTACCGTATTCGATACCATTGAATCCCGTTCGGTTGATTGAAAATGACATTGACAACCAAACCAATATTAATTAGTACGTAGGTATATCGATACTTTTTTGATCTCAGACTCAGGCAATATAAGTACCAACCCAAGAGGGACAAGTGTGTCGAGTTGACCCGAAAATTATTGAGAAAGGGTAGGTTCCGAGTTCCGACCGAACTATCCGATCGGCGCGAGCCGAATGAAAGCCGAATTATGTGTAATAATTGCTTTGTTGTTCAACAAATATCGCCGAATCGAATGTGTTGACCCGACCATGTGTGTAGCACCCCTAACTCAGGTCACAGGAGCAAGATTTTGGTGTAAGACACACCAAACGTGCACACGACGTAGTTTATCCGTGCCATCAACGCGCGTTCAGACGCGGAACAACTTTTGATGTGAAATATCTATAGGCGCATGTAAAACCGATTGCTGGGGCGACGCATGACGCGTGGCGATTCACCGCTCACTCCGCGCATGCGGTCCTCCCGCTACGCGACTCTGATCTTTTTTCGATGTTTGTTTGTTTGATTTCGATGTTTCACATCTGGCAGGCGTCCCGTGACGGCTCACAGTTTTTTCACGTGCTGTCTTTCGATTGCCTTATTTAGGAAGTTATTTTGAGATGGTTTTAGACCAAATGAACATACAACCCGCGCAAGAGCAATCTTTTCTTGTATTTTTACAATTTTAGTAGGGAGACATATTTGTAGATCTGTGGGGTATACCAACGAACAAATAAATGCTCTTTCTTTCTCTGTTTAGACCTTTGAGTACCGGTATATTAATACTCAAAGGTTTAGACAAAGAGAATTTAGTAGAGTGGAGGTAAAATTCATATTAATTTACTCGGTTGGACTCATCGTCGCTGCACTTTGAGTATTTTGGCATCCGGTTAGACCTTAGAGCAGTGCTTTATGCCAAACCCCCTTATTACAAAACAAGGTTTATCTTCAGACCCAGGTTTAAAACATGGAGCCATTATTGAATTTCGAACTTTATTCCAATTATGGTAAAGTTCCTAAACACAAAACTGTCAACTTAGTACTGAACTAAGTTTTCAGTTTTGTATAAAGAACGGTATTTCAATCACTGTTACGTTCTTATTACAAAAACTGGCTCCACGGTTTAAGCCATTTCAAAATATAGACCTTGTTTTGAAGTCTGGGTTAGACTCACAGGTTAGGCAAACCAAAGGCAAACGACAGGCGGCCTAAAGGCGGCAGACGATGATTCAGGTTTATTTTCATTTCGGGAAGTTTCGGAACGAAAATTTTGTTTTCTTGGCAACATTTACTGAAGAATTTTGACACTCATTGACGTCATTTTTGACGGTAATACGACAACAAGGACTGTTTTTTTTTCAATCGAGTTGCGTTCCATTCCATTTCCTATATTTTAAACTCTACTTGCTATCCACCTCTTATTTTTTCCTCGTTTTAGAAAGAGATGATATTGAGAAGTGAGATTTTATTGCAGTGACTATTGACACTGGATTACGGATACTGACAATTTGACATGACATTACAATCTAATTATTTGGAACTGCTGTTCTATTTTGAGTTGTAAATATTTTTCTAGCGATCAAAATACATCGTAAAATGATATAAAATGTACACATTACTACATGGATTTTACAAATACTTAGTCCAAAAAGACGAATACTGTGTGTTAATATTAGGACTTGACAATGCAGGCAAAACGGTAAATAGTTATGTACAACTCATTTACAAACGAATTCACTTAGATTATTTATCTAAAATAGAAGCGAACTCACAAAAAATGTTGATTTCCATTAAATGTTGAATATTTTCATATTTCACAGACATATCTGGAGGCGACGAAAACAAAATTTACCAAGAAATACAAAGCAATGAACCCCAATAGAATAACAACGACAGTTGGATTAAATATAGGCAAAATAGATGTGGATGGCGTGAGGCTTAACTTTTGGGACCTCGGCGGGCAGCAGGAGTTGCAGTCTCTTTGGGACAAAGTATATATCTCACTTAAATAACGTTTTTAATATACCAATATACATTTCAGGACTTGTGAAGTTATACATCAGAAAACAATACTTTTGCTGATCGCAGACCAATTAATATGTTAAAAGACTTGGGTAATCAGCAGACTGGTAAAGTACAATGCTTATAAAAACACTAGAATGTCCAAAGGAGCCAGTTTATTTCATTATTGTTAAATCTGGAAATTTGGATGATAAAGATTGATTTCAAGTATACCAAAATCCACAAAACCACAATTTAGCTTACATTAAGTTCCTTAATCTTAAAATTAATTTATAAATGAAATCTTCTCATGTTTTCAGTACTATGCAGAGTGCCACGCTGTCATTTACATAGTAGACTCATCTGACAGAGAACGAATTTCGGAGTCAAAGGAAACCTTTGGTTAGTAATTACTTCACACTTAATTTTCTCTCTAATAAAGGAATATAATTCCCGCAACTGATTACCAGTATTTTACATAGAGCGACTGCCTATCTGACCTCCACAATCAGTAGGTATGTAATTTTAAATAGATCTGGTATTCCCAATACAGTGCAGTTTCTAAATCAAGACAAGAGGTTTTTGCCCAGCAGCATGCGTAGCATGCTATGTTATAAATTAACACCAAAATGTACACTTCGTTTGCAAATAAATCTTTGACTTTGACATGACCTGTCTCTCTATTCTAGCAAGAATTGTCAAAGTACTACCAGATTGATCAGTGAGAAGAAATTTGGACAGTGAAAATATTGAATTGAGTTTTCAAAATCTCTAATGTAGACTATTTAACGCTTGTTGAGAAGAAAGTTTTTTATCCCCAAGTGTCAAAAGTCAAGACATTGAAGACTTTTGTCCACTGAAGAATAGATATATTTCTTCTCTTCAGTTTTAACATCGCCATGCTTAGGACGATATATAGTGTAGGACAAATAGGTAGGTAATAGGTAATACGGGCTGGTGTCCGCAACTCCATGTCAATACGCGTATCTTGCGTACGGGTGGGATAATCGGTTATTCGATCCACCCCTGCTCCTCAAGGAAGGCCAGCAACGCCTTGGTGTTACTGACAATCTCACAATAGGATACCTGGGTTACCGAAGTACTTTGCCCTGTATGTGGCGACCACCAGGCAGCTTAACAGCACATGAGCTGCTGTCTCGTCGTCATACATGCAGGCCCTGCACAGCGGACTGTCTGTGACTCCTATGACAAAGAGGTGTTTATTAAATGACCCATGGCCAGTTATAGCCGCTGTGACTGTACGCAGCTGTTGTTTAGTTAGTTGTAGGACCCGTTTCGTGAGGCGGCCGTCGATAGTAGGGAGTGCCTCCTTCGCTAGGGCGATAGAAATCTTTCTACAATCGGTCATTTTGTCTATTCTTCCGTCGACAAAACCCGTTTCTACGATGGTCATGCTACGCGTGCTGTAGGAGGTTATAGGTCAGACTAGAATTTGTATTGTAGACTCGGATTTTTTTTTAATTCTATAAATTTAGTTTACTCGATACCGCTCTACCGCGCCTTAGGTACGTGTGCGCCGAGAATGGGGGCAGTGCAAGCCGCTCATTCGTCATCGCCGCCCCCCGCCTCGCCGCGCATTCCTAAGGTGCGGTACAACGGTACAGCCGGTCTATTCTGAAAAAATCTCACCGTGTAAACGTAGGTGAAGTGAGCTTGAAGTGAGTTGTTAATAGTGTCAATCCCTCACGGACAGTTCGCTCACGCTCACTTCACCTAAGTTTTCACGGTGAGATGGTTACAGAATAGCACTGCAGGTCAAACTTTATCACAACCAATCAAATGGGACTTCTTGGCGGGAAAGTGAGGACTTCTTGGCGGGAAAGTGAAGCGTCATGTTCAGCAGTTTGTTTAATTTTCCAAAATTAGTGTTTAGCCGAATATGAATGTGTAATAATGGTGGATTATTAACCATTAAGTGTTTGTGAACGTGCATTAGTGTAGGCAAATGAAACAAAACAGTGCAACTTCGCTTCAAGTTCTCTCAAGAAGTCCGCGTGAGGACTCAGTAAAGTGCCACATCTTTACTGAAACTCAAGGGGAGTGGGCGGGGATATCATCATCATGCATTTATAATTCATTTCATCAATATTTTAAACAAGAACTAAAACTTGACATTGGCTAAATGCACAAACCGTGCGAAGCCAGAAGGAAAAGAAAAAAAAAACCAATCAAATGGTTCACATTTATAAAAAAAAAAAAAAAACTTTTATTTCAGACCCGTAGTACGCGGTAGTATTACGCGTAGCGTACTTTATTGATGCTATCTTATTAGTCTAATTACTAAAACATGTATTGATTGATGATGACTCTAATTCTTGGAAAAAAAAATGGCTTTATTAGAACTGAGCACTCTTATTAGGTGTTGTTAAAGTATTTTTTAAGACTATCTTAAAAAAAAAAAAACTTTAACAAGATATGCTAGTGGTTATGGGTTTGAGTCATGCCTGTGTAGATTGTTCCTCATACAAATTTTGTTTTGTTTGTAGTAGGTAATATTTCTAAAAGAACTTTATATTGTATGTTTCAGACCGAATGATAGCTTCAGAGCACCTGTCCGGGGTCCCGTTGCTCGTGTTAGCCAACAAACAAGACATTCCAGACTGCATGGGAGTTCACACCGTGAAGCCCATATTCAACCAAAACGCTCACCTCATTGGAGCGCGGGACATTATGCTTATGGCCATATCTGCTCTTACTGGGTAAATGCATAGACAAATATTTTATTATACGCCGTAAGAGAAAGGGCCATACGTCACCGGTACGACATGGCGACGTTGCCAGGTCGCGTTGCCTAAAACATGTCATCAAGATCCCCTGGTTACGCAGCCAACCGTACATTTTGTAGGCGACGCGACCTGGCTGCGCTGCCATGGTGTCTCGGTGAGGTATTGCCCAAATTCTCGCTCCAAACGCATAAATTGCGCTATTTCCAGCCAGTATCGGGTGCTCTGTTTCGCTGTTACCCGAATTTTTTGATGTGAGACATCTATAGGCGCACGTAAAACCGATTGCTGGCGGGGCGACGCATGCCGCGTGGCGATCGGCCACTATACAGTCTATATGTAATAGTGTGTAAATGTGTGTGTAGTGTGGATGTTTCACATCTGCCAGTCGTGCCATGACGGCTCAATTTTTTTTGTTTGTTTGTATGGTACATAAAAATAGCTGAACCAATTCAAGATAACTATTGCTCCAGGTTGTCTGTTGAGATGAGACATTGCTTGAAAAGCCTAAAAAATTAATAACATCAAAATGCAGATGTAGACCCTGCCCTCCTTAATATGCTCCCCTCGATCGTTTCCGATAGAGATATTATCGCGTTCGATAGATATAATTCGAGTCATAGATAACAAGGACTTTCGTCACTGATAATGACTGTTTTTTTTTCAACTTTTGAGACTATTCTTACCTACATTTTACGGCACCATTTCATCAATCTGTGATTTGAAAACCTGAAAGCAATACAAACAATAGGTAAGTACCTAGGTAAATTTATTTGTAAAAGCAGCAAACGAAAGGATGTGATTGACTGCATTTCCAGATTTTAGGACGGTACCTACTCACCGCGAGCATTCGCTTCACGAATTTGTTTTGTAAACACTCGTTGCGCGAAAGTTTGTTACGCAACGAACATTCACTCCCGACCCGAAACAGACTGTTGATTACGTGAATCCAACAAATTCTCTAGAAGCTACTCGGGAACGCAATGTGCGTCTCGCGAATGAATATTCGTTGCGAAACAAAAGCTCGCGCAACGAAGGATTGCAAAAATAATTCGCAAAGCGAGTGCTCGCGGTGAGTACGGTCCCATAAGGACAAATCTATTGTATTACATAAACTCTCATAACACTGATACTTTGTGGGTTGACGGCGATGAATAGTTGCGTCACCGCGTGTGTTGCTGACATAAATCATTATTTTATTAGTACCTACCATCATCTGCATAGTCTTTTCCCAGCTTTGTTGGGGACGGCTTCCAATCTTACCGGATTGAAAACCAGTATTTTAAATGGAGCGACTGCCTATCTGACCACAACTCAGTTACTGGGTAATACGATACGCCTTGGTAAGATTGGTTGTCAGACTTTCGGGCTTCTGACGACCCGTTACGACTGTTAAAAATCCACGAGACAGCCGAGAGCAACGGCTTATCGTGCTTTCCGAGTCACGGAGGGATCTTGTTATGTAAAGGTGGTCACCCATCCCCGTAGCAAGCGTGACTTAACCTGATCCACCGACCCGTGCGACTTTTATTACTTACCCACAAACCCCTCTATCCCTCTACTACTAATTATTTTATTAGTACCGATGATACATAATCAAAAATTAGTTAAGTATTAAGTTTATGATAATCGCCCAAAATCATACTGGTCCTATGTAAAGTCGTTTTTGCAACTACGATTATTTGAATAACAAACAAAGCCAGTCACTTATATCTTAATTAAAATTAAAGTCTCCTCCTAACTTGGAGTTGTTTAAAATGTAGATACTTACCTCTTTTCTTATCTAATTTAAATAGAATAGAAATGGCTATTCAATCTTCAAGAAAAGTTATTTGAGTTGTGTTATAGTAGCCTATTTACAGATAATAATTCCTTTACAGGGATGGAGTGGATGAAGGCATCAGATGGCTAGTAGACTGCATAAAGAGAAACAGCGTCGACCGACCGTCGCGCAACCACGACGATAACTTATAAAGGCGGCACCTACACCCGGTGCATGTATAATATGTCTTACGCCCGACCGAACGACACTACCGATACAATGAATAATAATTAGTTTTCCTATTAAGATAATGATGTGACTCGTACGGCCCATTGTTTTGTACATACAGTATTGACATTTAAGAATAAAACATTACTAGAACTGGTGCTGTATTGCTATCCTTTTTCAGTGATAAATTGTACCTTTGATAAGAGATACGTTGTGACTGGATATTTGAGGAGTACCTGCACCTGATAAAACACTTCTGATAACAGTACAGTTTACACCGTCGTGGAATATTGTGGCATAGCTTGTGAAATGTTTTTATTAAAGCAATTTTAGGACATTTTGATAGTGTGGTTTTAAAATTTTAATTATGGCTTATCCTATGTATGAAGTTGATTGGAGTGTATTGCCGCCAGAACAAAATAGAAGGTAGGTGAAAATATAAATGATTAATAATAGCTGATAGTGTTAAAAAACATAGATCATGATAATGCCTCGTGAAATCTGTTGAATAAATTCCACCGTGTAAACATGTCAATCATGCACAGTAGCAAAAATGGAGCAGAGCGGAAATAGTTTTCCGTTTTCCAAAAAGGTTTTCCACGTAGCGTTCGTTCAGGATTCACAAGTTGCCAGTTTCTTTCATTTATAATTGATATAAACTTAGTTACTATTTAGTAATTCACTCTAAATAAACGTAGGAAATAATATATTTGATTTACACTTCGTTTTAAATAAAAATCTAAATGATAAACATACTGAAATGAAATAAAGAAAGTTATTTGATCAAAAATTAAGCAAACGTCATGTGCTAGTCACGGCGGCCATGTTGAATTTCTTGCAACGCACCACGGAAATGTCAGCTGGCAATAAAATTGTATTATTTCTTTGTTATTAATCAAATAAAGCGTTAAGTTTTGACAAAGCACTTTTTCTGTGATAATAAGTGAACATAAAAATGAGCAAATGCCGCATTTGAGTTTTAATTAGGAGTGAAAATATGACAGAAGTTAGTCAAAGGTGGCATGCGATTTCACTTGCATTTCTATGGTTTGTGACGAAATAAAATGCTCGCAGACCTAACTAAATACGAGTAAATTCCTTTTTAATTCCTTACGTTATGATTTTAAGAGTATTCCAGTGATAGTTTTTGTATCAGAGTGGTTTTTCGTTTGAATGGTTTTTGACCTCTCGTTCTTTACACCTGGCCCCCGTGAAGTAAGATTACCTGTGTTCGTGAACCGCAAGAAACATCTGTTGTTACCTGTAAAGGATTGATAAAACGGACAAGATGAACGGCTCTGAATCCGGGTAAATTATATTGTTATTATTTTCCTTGCCAAATAGGTTAGAGCTGAACATTTACACCTTCCATGGTTTCTTGAGGAATTACATTTTGTATAAATTGTGCAATTCTTCTGAGACATGTTTACACAAAATTGCGATAGTACAATTAAATAAAATAGCATTACTGATAGATTTATGCTATTTATTGCTACATATCATCAATAATGTTTCATTCTTATTTTTAAAACTGGTTGATCATGATCTCAATGTTTATATTGTTGTGATGTGTTGAGTCAATTAAATACTATTATTTCACATAATAGGATAATTCCATCAACAACAGACTCTTTTATTAAATGCTATCATTTAACTATTACCCATAATTTACACTCACTTTATACAAAGAGCACATAAATGAGCGAAATCAATTAAATGTTTAAATAGTGTAATATACTCCTGTGGCTTTCACTGGCTACAGGATTCTGTTGATTTATGTGCAGCCTAAATGTTTTATTTATTTATTTATTAATAACCAACTTATATTTACAGTTTGCACCGCAGATATTGGTCAATACATATTGGTACACGAAAAATTTGGTCAAATATTTGATACTGAAGTTAAAAGTCCCAAATTATGTCTGTAGGTACTTTTATTTCCTTCATCAGATACAAAATAAATTATTATTGGAATAACTTTCAAATACCCCTAAAATTTACCTTGCTGGACCTTAAACATCAATTAAAAAGGCAGACATTTATATTATCTTATTTTAATTTAATTACATTCATCAAGTCTTATACAAATGGTCTGTCTCTATAACTACAGTATGTACACAATGCCACCAACCATTACATAAAGGTAAAGGTATTGTTAGAGTAAACAAAGCTATGATGGCATGTTACATTCATGGAGCAAAGGGCATGAGGTCATTAAGCCTTCTAACTGTATTATATGCTGGTAATATCTAGAGTAGCACTACCTGTGCTGTCACCCTTTTGTATATTTCAGATATCTCATACACAATGAATAGATTTGTGTATGTTCAGTACAGTTATTAATAGTGATTGAAGTCCTAATAGTATTGATTTTTCCTCAAACTATTTTCATACTCCAATAGGTTCTGCCTTGATTCAGCCATACTAGATTTCTTATTGCTTAGGATAAGAGTACCTTATTACTAATTTGTTAAAAAAAGCATTTCATTTGCATTGAATTGTTAAAAATAAATGAAAAAAAACCGGCCAAGTGCATGTCGGACCACGCACAATGAAGGGTTCCGTAGTTGTGATGAATTTATCCCAAAAACAAACTTAACATTGTAGTTGAAAAACATGCTCTCCCATACATCGATATACGTTACGGTCAATTCTCCAACTGCAAATTTAAGTTGGTCGACTATTACTCCTTAACTTGTGAAGCCTACTTAGCTGTGATAGTTTTCCTTTTAATTTCGTTATATATACTATTGCCATGAAATTTTTCACATATCCAAAACCAACCATTTAGCTGGCAGGGGGGGGGGACACTTGACTCTAACAAAAACTAGCACTTTAAAGCTTAATATTACGCAAACGGATCCCTTAATTGAAAAATGGTTTTGTCAAACCCACAATATTTTTGAACGGCCTATCCAACGATACCCCACACCATGGAATAGACGAGAAAAAAAAATATCATCCCTATTTCACGTGTGAGGGAGGTACCCTAAAAAAATGTTTTTCATAATTTTATTTTACCATTTTTTTGGCATGATTAATATGTATACCCATGCCAAATTACAGCTTTCTAGGACTAAGCGTCTCTGAGCTAAGCTGGCGACAGACGGACGGACGGACAGACAGACAGACAGACGGACATGGCGAAACTATAAGGGTTCCTTGTTTACTACGGAACCGGAATTATAAAGTCAATTATGAAACAATACCCACTTAAAATATCTTTTACTAATTAATAAAAATAGGATTTGTTTAAATTGCTGGTTTAAATAAATTGTACCTCTTTTTGTATTGAACCAAAAAATAGGTTAATTTCGGTTTAAAACTCAATCACAACAATATTTATCCATGCATGCATCTTTATCATAATAATATCAGTAGATAAACACGTTTCTCATTATATTACATCTGATAATTCCAATTGGTAATTGATTCTAATTGATCATTGCTAAGTCATGAAGTTATCAATTGTCAATCTATGAGTACACTCAATAATTGACCCCTATGAACTATGCAGATGATATCATAAATTTTTAATCTAGGTAATTCAGGAATGACTTCGTCATAAGCCCCCTTATCTATAAACGTTGCTTAAAGTTAAGAAACATTTAAACATAAAAAAAATATGGTTAAACAGACAGTAATCATTACTTAACTTTAAGCAGCATTTATAAATAAGGCTGTAGCCTAAACTTAAACTTTAATACATTCTAGTCTCGATAGATATTATAGGATCATAGTAGATAGATCTCTCAAGGTCTCAACATCATAAATCCCTTGTTTTGTCCTGTAATTATAGAGGAAATAGTACAATAAAATTGAATTCATCTTGCTATGATTACGCTTGTTATCCTTACTCAACATTGTACTAATATAGGAAAAGAGTTACAAATATAAATACACACAATCAAACCATAGACAGATTTATGTTAATCAACTCAGCCAATCGCAGTACAGTGCCATAACACCAGTTTCTCCCTATTTGTCTCATCTGAATCCTAACTAATATTATAAATGCGAAAGTGACTTTGTTTGTTTATCACGTTTTCACGCTAAAACAGCTGAACGGATTTGGATGAAATTTGGCACATGAGTACACCATGACCTGGATTTTATCCCGATATTCCCAGGGTGAAACCGCGGGGCGTAGCTGGTGTTGAATATTTGTGATTTAACTCCGGTCTTTTTGCAGGTTCAACCCGGCATTTAACATTGCCACTATAAAGCAAGTGGTAAATGAGGCCATAGAAAGAGGTAAGCATAGTCCATAATGTCATACAAAGTAGGTTGTATAGCTAGTCAAGGTAATGACATACTACTAGATTTCAGGACGGAGGCTGCACCATTAATTGGACAGCAATTTGATCAATCTCTTCGTGAAAACGAATATTATTAATATATTTAATAATTGCATCATCCTAAAACAATCTACGCATAAGACAATCAGTATAGCGTCAAACGAATCAAACTGCCGCCAAATTTTAAGTGGAATCTCCGTCATACAGTTAGCGGCTTTAACATATTCAAGGAAGCGCAAACAATATAATAACCTGTATGACTACCCTATTTGTAATCGACTTCATAAAAAGAAAGTTATGCACTCGGCGAGTTTTTATTTTTTCATTTAGATAAGTAAGTACTTCGATTTCTCCGGGATTATATTTTCAAATGAACCTTTCCTTCCTTGAATATGGTATACTATAGATTCAGTAGCTTAGTTCAACAATCAGAAAAGAGGATTTTTTTAAACTAATTCTTAACCCGCTGTATCAACTGATACAGCGGGGCGAGCACGGCCTACTGTGACATGACTTGAGTCACACATTTTATCACAGTTTGAGCGATAAAACTATTTTGTCATATTGCGGAGAAATTCGATTCTCCAATTATGAAGGCGTTCGTCCGGGTTTTGATCGAATAACCTCTTAGTAGGATATTCGATCGAAACCAAAATGAATCGTCCTAAATGCGTTTTTAAATTTATAATTATTCTATTTATGCTAAGTTCTTACTAACATAGTGTTTAAGTCAAATTGTTACTAACAAAGTGGACTAAATGTCTGAAATAAAGAATTTGAATTTGAATAAAATGCTAGTACAAATTGACATGACATCATTTATCATGTCTTGTCACAAACGTCTTGACACGTCCGTGCTCGCCCCGCAGTTGTCAATAAACTATGGACGACAGAGACAACAGCGCAAAGGAGTGGTGGCCCAGTGGTAACGGTTCCGACTTACGCGTTCTATGTCGAGGGTTCGAACCCAGGCAGGCACTTAGTGTGAATAATTTCATCACGACTACTCTCAAAACGGTGATGGAAAACATCGTGAGGAAACGCATGTCCTAAAACCAAAAGTTCGAAGACATGTGACATCTACCAACCTACACTGGGCCCGCGTGGTGGATTACCGCCCACTCCCTCTCACAGAGAGGAAGCCTGTATCCCAGCAGTGGGAACAGTCTAGGCTGATTATGATTCTAAAGACAAAAGATTGAATATGAAAATGCACTTTGGAACCATATTAAAATGGACTATTTATTACTTTTTACATAACTCAGTTACCCTTCTCGCCTTGACTAATTCAGTTGTAGTTATACTAATAATAAATAGATATTTAAGATAATATTATATAACATTTTCATCATATTGAAGTTTGCTTTCAGCTATTTACTAACAAATAAAATTCACCACATAAAATTATTGTCGAAATCGATAAAGAGACAAACGTAATGATAAAAGTCTTTGAGAAATTGGATAGAAAATTGCTTGAAATGACTGTGACCTTGAAGAGGCTTGTAGACGGTTTCATTTGATTTAGCTATTCAAGAGATACAAAATCCCAATAAGTACTTGCCTCCATAAATGGCTCGCTAAAATTAATATCGTAGCAAAATAAGTCCATTTTAAAATCAGAATTTAACTTGAAATGTCTATCTTATTACAGTTAAACTTGTTACTTTGCCTAGCGATTGCTGTAATTTCTATCTCGCAAAGTTAGCGCGTCGTAACTGAATCGTTCCCGGTTAATTGATCGTAATACTTTGTAAGTGGGAAAAAGGCATTTAAACTTGAGCTTTTCTCAAATTGAACGCGGAACTACGATACTTGGACGCTTGTGATGCGGGCTTACTGCTGAAGTTATGTGGGGTCTTAAGTAAACTAAAAGTTACTCTTAACTCCAAAAGTACTCTTTTTAAGTCTTTGAAACGTCATCTATTAATTAAGAGGGCGTACAACGGTACACAAGCGCCACTCCTTTAAAAAAATATTATCTCGGACTGAGAAGGAATTATGAATAACGGCTCAATAGGGAACCTCGGTAAGTGTGTCTAGAGTTTTCTAATACCTTTTATAAAGTTTCATAATGAGACACGACACGAAGCAACAAAATACGATCTAGGGGAATATGACCACTTTTCTTTAGATAAAATTTTGTTGCTTCGTGTCTCAATACGAAACTTTATAAAAGGTATTAATAAATTCTAGACACACTTATTTATTTATTTATCAAGGCACTAAGTCCCAATTACAACACATAGCACATAAAATTAAAATCAAAATAAAATAAAATTAAAACAAACATCAATAGACCATTAAAATACAATACATTAAAAATAAATAAATTATTTAATTAAAAAATTAAAATATCGAGGGTCCTGAACCGTTATTCACAATTCCTTCTCAGTCACGAGATAATATTTTTTTAAAGGAGTGGTGCTAGTGTAGCGTTACACGCCCTATTAATAAAAAATCCGTTTCCATTCATATGTTTGCGGTTCAAAATTTAATAAGTCATCAACACAGCCTATTGATCCAACATTGCGTCACCAATCAGAACCTTTCTCATAATCGATTCGACATTGATTCCATAATCACGTTTGTCATCACCTAGTATAAGATAACGCACTCCAAACTAGCACTGATCTATGCTTTCTATGTGTGTGTGTCGTCCGTAACAGTCGCGCCGGTTTCAGTACGGATGCCGACTCCGACCCGTCTCCGGGACCTTATCAGGCAGATCAGAGCCGCAAGAACGGCGGCTGAAGAGAGAAGCGTGGTTAACAAGGAGTGTGCTTACATACGGTCTACCTTCAGAGAAGAAGATAGTGTGTGGAGGTGAGTTTGGTATCAAAGCTTTTGTATTTTTTTTTCAGCCACAGAGACTACTCCATTCTTGTCACTATGTCGCATACTCTTGGTCAGTTTATGAAGAAAATCAGTTTTAAAAACTATACAAAAATTACTTCAGAAAAAGAACCACCTTCAGCCATCCTGTACAGTGTAGCCCGCAAAGTACAAATTTTCTAATAAGTTTTAAATATTTATTTTAGATCTATAATCATAAAAATCATTAATACAACGCTCTAAGTTCATATTACCCTATTGAATGACTATTTCATGAAATCGTGACATTTGAGGCCAAATCTAGTATTGCTGATTCTAATGATTATAATTTTGTAAAGCCATATTTGTTACGGTTGCGAATCATATTTTAATCAACATACAACCCGAGACTGACCTGCAAATTGCGAAAAATGTAAGAAATATTCGCGGGTTACTTTAGCGCTTCCCCCTTAAGACTCAGATATATACCAGTGACCTTGAGTTGTTAGCTTGCGTGTTCTGTACTGAGCTCACGCAACGCACGCGTCGTACGTTCAGCCAGTAATAGGACTCGCCCATCAAGGAGCGCTGTCCCCAATTTGACGCATTATTAATTTATTATACACAAAACGAAAGGTATTTTAATAAAACGCGTATAATAAAAGATTAATCATTAAATTACCTTTAAATTGGTGAAGGTTTCAGAAAAATACGCTTGGTAGATTTTGCGCCATTCTCAGTTTTACATCCGCGTTAGACATGACTTTACAAATTAATTTCACTATGTAATATAAACATAATCTAAAATATTCACATATTAAGTTATTGAGAAAATGCTCTAGTTTAACATATATTTTTTTCAAATCATTAACACTACTCGTTTAGACGTGATCTTCAGTATAAAATCATTAAAAGTCGGTTATCGTCGCCTTAAATTGAACTGAGTGATAGCGCCCTGCAAATTTTGAATAAGTAGGTACGTCACGGTGGACATGATTTTCGCTCAAGCGTGGTGTGTGAACCACCTGTGATCCGGTTACCAAAAGCGACTACACAAACAAACGAAGTCTCACTTCCTTAGTTTCGTCAGTTCAACGAACCTCATTATTGGCTTGTACCCCAGTCAATATTCTTTTGCTAAATATTACGAAAGTGAAAGAAAAAGGCGTCGGATCGTAATGATAAACGGCGATTTACTATGCTGATGTAATTGCAGACCAGTTGCCTTGCACGAGTAGATTTATTATACCAGGGTCTACTCCGAAGCGTTGATCCCAAGTATCGGCCGAATGTTCGGCCGTTTTATAACTTCCATAGTTTCCTTTTTTTACTTTGAATCCTTACCCGACTTAGGGCCTGTGCACACCACGTTTCTTAAACGAGCCGTTGACGCGCGTTTTAGAAACGTGCGTCGACGGCGCGCTTTTATCCTACAGAATAGACTGACTTGCGTGCGTATCGCGTCTGTATCGCTACAAATGCGCGTCGACGGCGCGTTTAAAAAACGTGGTGTGCATAGGCCCTTAAAGTCACATTTTTGACATTGGCTTATATCTTTGACTGTCGTTTTTTTTTCTTTCGGCGTAGTCAAGCAACGGCCGATACTTTTGATTTTTGTTCGGATTAGACCCCCTGAACCTTTATCGAAAAGGCTAAGTAATGCGGAAAACTATCAAAATCAAAATATTTTATTTCACATGCCTACATGGGCACTTATGAAACGTCAGAAGCTAGGTGCACGGTTCCAATTGGTCGTTTCCTATGAAGAAGAGCCGGCTAGAAACTCCACGGTAACCCTTTTAAAAATAATTGGCTTTTACAATGTTTTCAAATTACAGCGTTAATAGGTACTTAACAAAATAGAAAATGGTTTACAAATCTACAGTTCATTAAGCCTACAACGTTGTCACATTGAAAAAAAAAAAGATATAAAATATGATTAAAATAATAAAAGTTAGAACCTTGAACTATACGACTGTTGGAGTAGCCCAACCGATTTTCTTACAAAAAATTCCCTGACCCTGCAGATGGACGGTTAGAATTCGTATTTTAGTATGATTGCTTGGATTTACAGTTGCCGGGTAGCAAAGTGTTTTCTTTTGGACAATCCTTGTTTGGGTACCTATCTCTTCTCCTATTAAGACGCAGATATATGCCAGTGACCTTGAGTGGTTAGCTTGCGTGTTCTGTACTGAGCTCACGCAACGCGTCGTACGTTCAGCCAGTAATAGGATTCGCCCATCAATGAGCGCTGTCCCAAATTTGACGCATTATTAATTTATTATATACAAAACGAAAGGTATTTTAATAAAACGCGTAAACTAAAAGATCAATTATTAAATTATCTTTAAATTGGTGAAGGTTTCAGAAAAATGCGCTTGGTAGATTTTGCGCCATTCTCAGTTTTTTATCCGCGTTAGACATAACTTTACAAATTAATTTCACTATAATAAAACATAATCTAAAACATTCACATATTAAGTTATTGAGAAAATGTTCTAATTTATCATATATTTTTTTCAAATCATTAACAAAACTCGTTTAGACGTGATCTTCAGTATAAAATCATTAAAAGTCGGTTATTGTCCCTTGACGACGCGAGAACTAAGTAGGTATTCTCACTAGCCAGGCTTATCATGCTTTGAATTGATTTATCGTCAGAAACAAGGGGTTTTCCAGAAAATTAAATATTTAAAAAATATTAGCATACCTATTGATAGGTTTTTCCATAACATCAATACAGCAATTTGCGAATGCTTGTTAAAATAACAACCTATTGTTTAAGTGCGAAAATCAATATTCAATATTCCATCTGCAAAATTACTGTGTGACAGATAGGTATTACTTCAGTCATAAATCATATGAAATACTTAGTTTACGGCATCCTATACCATACCCTACAAAAACCGGGTCATGAGACCTTTGGCGCAAACGCAAACTGTCAAGGTCTTAGTTTCAAAGTCTCAGCTACCTACTTAAAATTGCATTGATTTGATAAATAATTTAATGACAGCTGTTTGTTTTCACGACAAATGTTCATACTTTATCAGATAAGTCATAAGTCCGAACAAAGTACAGATACGGTCGTCTGAACTCTGAAGGTTGTTCGACCAAAACCACAACAAAGCCGCAAGGTACAAAGTTACAAGACTGCGGGCTGCGGTGTAAACTATTTTCTGCGTAAATAAATTAACAGCAAATGGGTTAAATATTTCTTTTTAGTTTATATTATCTTAGACGCCAAACATCATTATACACTGGTCAGCGAAAAACCGGGCCACCCGCCACCTTGGACATCTGATTCGATTTTCTCAAAAAGTATAAAACTTCATGCTGATTGAAATGACTATAAATTTATTCTAAAGTACCGTCAACTCACATTGTAATCAAGGAACAAACACAATGCTAAAGATTTGCACTGTTTTGACTAGAGTTCGCGATTAGTGTTCTTTTTTTCTACCAAGAGGCTAGTTTAATTTTTGTTCATCGTTTGCTCAGACGCGTTTATTTTTGCTAGCCGGGTGGCCCGGTTTATTTGCTGACCAGTGTAGATTTGTAATAATAGTCGTCTTTACAAATATTGATAGATTTCAGTTGCTTAAGGTTACTTAAGAATGCGACCTTGGTACTGAAATCCCTGCCAACCTGCCAGGTAGTTAATATGAAGCAATGGAATAACAATATCCTTCAGATTGTAATTGAAAGGAGTTACGCAAATAGGGTGCTGGTTGGGTTAGGTCTTTAAGTCTTTATAGCAAAATAATGTCTAGTCGCATATTTTCTCGCGAGTCAGACCAGCCCGATAAACAATGCAATATTTTCTTGTATACTTACAGTAATTTAATTGGCAAGATTTAATTTTAAGGGGGATGCGCTAAGGTAGCCCGCGAAATTCAATTTTTCTTAAGTTTTTTGCAATTTGCAGTATCCATATTTGTTATGGCCGCGAATCATATTTAGATCAACATACAACCCGTTACTGACCTGCAAATTGCAAAAAAACGTATGAAAATTTGAATTTCGTGGGCTACCTTAGCGCATCCCCCTTAAGACGGAGATATATGCCAGTGACCTTGAGTGGTTAGCTTGCGTGTTCTGTACTGAGCTCACGCAACGCGTCGTACGTTCAGCCAGTAATCTAGGACTCGCCCATCAATGAGCGCTGTCCCCAATTTGACGCATTATTAATTTATTATACACAAACCAAAAGGTATTTTAATAAAACGCGTATACTAAAAAATCAATAATTAAATTATCTTAGTTTCTATAGACGTGATCTTCAGTATAAATCATCAAAAGTCGGTTATCGTTCCCTTAAGAACATTCGCATTCTAATCTCAGTATCAATGTGTCAAAAATACCTTTTAATTATATTTTTGACAAGTTTTTGACATTGATTGTCGCTGAAACTCACCTGGCGACTAGATTTTGAACATTTTTCAATACATTCTAACTAAACAATCATCCCTTAGGTACTTTAAATGTAGACTGCTTGTGAAATTGACCTAGGCCCTAGTATTTACTATGTAAAAGTATCATGCGACCTTTACATCTTTATACCAAAATACATGACATTTTCGCTGAAATTAGGGCGCTCTTTATAAGGTAGACGAGCCCGGCTATTCTCTAGGGTATTTTTTCATACGAAAAAAGTAAAAGATTCATTTTCGACCGTTAATAACCCTCCTGGAGCAGTCGGGTAAAAAGAGCTTATAGCGGTCATATTGTGTGCGTGGACCTCTTCTTAAACCTATTTATTTATTGGGGACTTCCAACAAAAGAAGTCCACAAAAAAATCAAAGGTTACTAAAACAGTTTTTGTCTATAATTCCTTAAATTTTAAGAGGTCACAGTGCTCATAATCACCGCAAAAACAAGCCAAATTGGCGGTAAATCCAAAGATTCAAAAGCTGAATCCAATCTGCTCGTCTTTATGACTTGCTCTGAGGACATAAACAGTCAGTCTGCGTTCATTAGGATTGTGTCATAAAGTTAATGGAGCAGTAAAATTGGAATCCCAGTTCGTTTGCCGTAGGTATATGCTCATCTCTGACGTCGCAGTAGTGACAACACATTTTTAGGGTTCCGTACCCAAAGGGTAAAACGGTAATTACCTACTATTACTAAGGCTCCGCCGTCTATCTGTCTGTCACCAGGCTGTATCTCATAAACCGTATCACGGTCTATGAGATACAGCCTGGTGGCCAGCTGGTTAGATAGTTGAAATTTTCACAGATGATGTATTTCTGTTGCCGCTATAATAACAACAAATACTGAAAAACAGAATACAATAAATATTTAAGGCGGCTCCGGCTAACGGCAACAGGTAGACGCTTGAAATATTCAAAGAATCTTTATTTATATATTAACTTTAAAAATAAATAATTATATTAAAATAAAACAAATATTTAAGGGGGGCTCACATACAACAAACGTGATTTGTTTGCCATTTTTATAGATAATGGTACGGAACCCTTCGTGCGCGAGTCCGACTCGCACTTGGCCGGTTTTTTTTATTAACTTGAAAAGAATAACGTGGATCTTGCCCCTTGTCCATGTTACTTGGGGTCGGCGCATCTCGTTTTCCATCCTTTTCATTCTCCCCTGTAAACCGTCACGCTATCATTGTTCGCTTTCATAATATCATTCCTCACACAATCCATCCATATTTTCTTTGGCGTTCCTCTCCCTCTCCAGCCATCAACATTTATATTCATCACTCTTGCGTTTCCTCCCTCCTCATCACATGGACTTACCAAGCCAAACGATTTCCTTTCAACTTTTCTGTCACTGGCGCCCCTTTAAGGCAACGATAACCGACTTTTAATGATTTTATACTGAAGATCACGTCTAAACGGGTAGTGTTAATGATTTGAAAAAAATATATGGTAAAATTAGAGCATTTTCTCAATAACTTGAATATTTTAGATTATGTTTATATTACATAGTGAAATTAATTTGTAAAGTTATGTCTTACGCGGATAAAAAACTGAGAATGGCGCAAAATCTACCTACCGTATTTTTCTGAAACCATCACCAATTTAAAGGTAATTTAATTATTGATATTTTAGTATACGCGTTTTATTTAAATACCTTTTGATTTGTGTATAATAAATTAATAATGCGTCAAATTGGGGACAGCGCTCCTTGATGGGCGAGTCTAAACTTCCCCTTAAGTACTCATTTCTTACTTTATCTATTTTCGTCACTCCACACATTTATTATTCTCATCTCCGCTGTATGCAATCTTTTATAATCCATCTTCACGGCCCAACATTCGGATCCAGCCAGTATGACAGGCCTTATCACGGACGCGCCGGACGGAAAGAAAAATGTGGATCGATAGTCGTATTTCGGTTTTCCATAATCACCGAAAGTGATCTAATTTGCCGATCCCTTGTTCCATCGGAAGTTGAGGCCCGTCTTTAGAAGATTGCTATAAATTAGGATTGGGATTTCTTTAATAGCCTCCATATTTTATTTGCCTGTAATGAATGGTAAATAACAATGGTAATTAATATAATAGGATTTAATTAATAATTACCGCACCTATCTCAAAATGGGACGTAGGTAACGTCCCATTTCGACATAGGTCGGGAACTCCATATCATGGTGTTGCAAAGATTCAAGTCTTAAATTAGACAGTGGTCGTAATCTGCCTAGCCTTTTCCCAACTATGTTAGGGTCGGCTTCCAGGCTGATTATGATATTTAGCTTCCACACGGACGAAGTCGCAGGCACTCGGGCAGTAGCCAGTGACAAAAAAAAAACATAGGCAGTCATGGGGACTGCTGATGGAACTGAAAACTTAAAACTATGCGTAGTTATAGTAAAGGAGTGTTATAATTAGCATTTCGGCGAACGCATGTCGGTGACGCGATCACGCGAACCCAAATAAGTTTTTCCCCTACCAAGAAACGCTCAATCACTTTATTAAATAATCAAAATATGTTTATAACAATGATATTATATTAAACAGATAATTATGTTATACACTCACAAAACAACCAAAAAAAGTTTTCCGCGCAGCAGCGGCAGCACACATACCCACTTTTCATTAATTTTACATTTCACTACAAGTAAAAATGCTAGAAAAGAGATGGCTTGATAAAAACAACAAGAAAAAAAGAGACAGCTAGTGTTGTCAATTGCGAGTGAATGTAAACAAACATTATTCTGGCCACCAATCACCGAATATTGGCATCACAGACTAACAAATACGTCCCAATTAGGATGTCTTCGAGTTGACAGTTGCGCGCTCACAACATATTTGTTTAAGACGCAGATATATGCCAGTGACTTTGAGTGGTTAGCTTGCGTGTTCTGTACTGAGCTCACGCAACGCGTCGTACGTTCAGCCAGTAATAGGACTCGCCCATCAAGGAGCGGTATCACCAATTTGACGCATTATTAATTACAAAAGGTATTTTAATAAAACGCGTATACTAAAAGATCAATAATTACATTATCTTTTAAATTGGTGAAGGTTTCAGAAAAATACGCTTGGTAGTTTTTGCGCCATTCTCAGTTTTTTATCCGCGTTAGACATACCTATACAAATTAATTTCACTATGTAATATAAACATAATCTAAAATATTCACATATTAAATTATTGAGAAAATGCTCTAATTTAACATAATTATATTTTTTTCAAATCATTAACACTACTCGTTTAGACGTGATCTTCAGTATAAAATCATTAAAAGTCAGTTATCGTCGCCTTAATATTATATCATTGGTTTATAAAGTCTGCCAAAAACTATAAACGCATATTTTGTTCTGTTGGTAAACCAATCTCGCTTTTATCTGGCGGATATTTTCAATACAGCCGGGCAGCAAAACATAATGAAAACATATATTATTTATATTACAAGCTAACAAAGTGGTCAATAGGTGATTGATTGTAAAGTACTTGTGTGTAATATTGCGCACATAACGCCATTATTAGTCCTCTCAGGGTCAGTAAAGGTTTACGTGTTATCCATTATGTATTATAACAGATTATAATTGTATAAGTATTATCCCATTAGTTAAACTACATCGCTCTTTACGGGGGTAGTCAGAAGCCCAAAAGTCGGACAACCAGTACCCCAAGTGTAAGTTTGCAAGAGAGTAAACGTAACTATTTCGTTTGCGTTAAAATTTGACCGATAGAATATAATGCTAAGAGTATAAGAGTGAGAATAAAAATCTTAACGCAAACGCGTTAGTTACGTTTACTTACTTGCAAACTTACACTCGGGGTACTGTCTTAAGGCGCAACTAGTCGATACTTTTTCCATACAAATTTCGGGGGGGTCTTACTCCACTGTTACACATTGTACATCTAAAGTAAAACATGATATCTTTTGTCTTATTATTAATTTTGTCTGTACAGAAGCAGAATAGTAAAAACAAAGGCATTAAAAAGTTATGAGCCAACAAAGATTAGTTTTTCCTGCTAATTTTAACGCAACTTTGGGCGTAAATAAGTACCTAATAAAAGAAGTATAAAATCTCAAAAACAAAGCTCGTTCCGACAAAGCTCAATTGTCGAAGATTGTAATAAACTTTATTCGTAATTGATTTATGCAGTAGTTTTTTCATAAAACCCCACCTTCCAAAGAAGTTTTCGTATATTTTTACGCGCGCGGTTTAGTATGAATCGTCGTGCACTGTGTTTGTGTGCGTGCGACTAGACGTTATGCGTGTAGACTAGCTTCTAACTGCTCATCACTGGTGCTATCTCTGTCGGACACGATGCTAGGTGAGACAGCGTGCTTTTTGGCCGCGCCCGCCAGTGAGTTCGAGCCCGCGACTAGTTGGCTCTTAACAAGGGGTATCGTGTTACCCAGTAGCTGGGTTGTGGAGGTCAGATAGGCAGTCGCTCCATGTAAAATACTGGTATTCAGCTGCATCCGACAGACTGGAATCCGAACCCAACATTTTGGGAAAAGTTCAGGCAGATTGAATGATACTTACCGCGCTTTTAAAGTAAGGCAAGGGTAGTTTTTTCAATCAGTCGACAAACAAATCTTCCAGCTGGCTTAGCATAACGCTCTCTATTTCTACTCTACTGTAGAATAGAAATCGCTTGTCTACCCTTCTCGGTAAAAAACTGTCAACTGTCTACACGGAAACGTCATTTTTGTCTACGTTTCCGTCGACAAAACGCTTCTCTACGGTACTCGTGCTTAAGACGCAGATATATGCCAGTGACCTTGAGTGGTTAGCTTGCGTGTTCTGTACTGAGCTCACGCAACGCGTCGTACGTTCAGCCAGTACTGCCAGTAATAGGACTCGCCCATCAAGAAGCGCTTTCCCCAATTTGACGCATTATTAATTTTTATACACAAAACAAAAGGTATTTTAATAAAACGCGTATACTAAAAGATCAATAATTACATTATCTTTAAATTGGTGAAGGTTTCAGAAAAATATGCTTGGTAGATTTTGCGCCATTCTCAGTTTTTTGTCCGCGTTAGACATAACTTTACAAATTAATTTCACTATGTAATATAAACATAATCTAAAATATTCACATATTAAGTTATTGAGAAAATATATTTTTTTCAAATCATTAACACTACTCGTTTAGACGTGATCTTCAGTATAAAATCATTAAAAGTCTGTTATCGTCGCCTGCTGTAATAAGTTGTACATACACTAGCACTGGTTATCCGTGTGGTGCCGGACGTAAAGAAAAGCACCACCCCATTTTTTCCCGTGGGTGTCGTAAAAGGCGACTAAGGGACTTACTAGAGAATGGGCAGCAGCGTTCTCTATGTATTTTAACACCACACTGCGATCGCCAACCCGCCTGCCAAGCGTGGCGATTATGGCAAATCCCCTTTTGGGGGAGCCCTATGTCCAGCAGAGGACGTCTTTCGGCTGAAATGATGATGATGATGTCACTAGCACTGTCTCCGTCTTTCGTATCCAATCTACCCTAAAGAAACTGTCCCTAGACGAGGTGGCCGGAAATCGGAACACTGAGAATAAATTCCGGAGTCTGGCCCACCTTCACTAGGAGTGTCAGTAGTTTTCATTAGGAAATCGAACTTTCCTAATGAAAACTTATTTGACGTCTTCTAATTTCTGTAGTGGGACTGACTGCGAACCGCCCCGTAGCCTGTACGGACGGTAATGCTTTGCAGAAGGTTTTTTAATTTACCTCGAGATTTTATTCGTAGACCTACGTCAGTAATTCGCAATAACTATTAGTTAAGAACTCAATTTCAATGATAAGAAGAGATCTTATAATCTCACCGTTTCAATATTTAAGAACTAGATATGTCGACACAGATTCCTTATCAGTCACTCAGGCAATAAATTGCCATCCATCTTACGTTAAATTATGTACCAGTTTCTCGAGACTTACTTAGAAAACGAATCGAAATATCAAAGTAGGATATAATACAATCAGGGACCATTTTGGTTACCCATTGAAAGGGTTTTCGATGGGGTTTTTCTAAGCGGTTAAACAAAAACCCATACGATAAGGGTAACCCTTATAAACGGCTTAAATAAAATTTTGGTAACCCATTGAAAGGGTTTTCGATAAAAAACCCATACGTTGTGGGAAACCCTTTTGAAAAATTTTTCATTTTTTTTTTTAATTACCTACAGTATGGGTTTTTCTAAAATGGTAACCAAAATGGTCCCTGGGTAGAATAGAGATAGAATTGATCATGCTACGCGTGCTGGGCAGATATAGAAATAACATAATATTATGTTTTTTTTTTCATGTTACTGGGTTTCAAGTAGGTATAGAACCCATTCAATGGGTTATTTATCATGTAACCCTTTCAATGGGTTTCTAGTATAAAACCCTTTCAATGGGTTACATCATGATAAAGGTAACCCATTGAATGGGTTACCTTTATGATTCGAAAGGCTTAACTCTTAACCGGGGTTATACGGTCCCTGAATACAATACTGATCTTTGAGATTCGGGAAAGAATCGTATTATCTTAGGATCTAAATCTAACAAAGTTGGTCGGGCGAAAGTTGTTTGGAAAGGAAAATTGCGAGGCGACTGACCCAAACTGAAAGGTCTTAAAGTTAATTTAGTTGGGTAAAGGTAGATAGATATGTTGGTCATCTACGTATGTAATACAATCGCAATACAAATATAGCCTGATCAGGGTGACTTTCATTATGGCAGTAATCGAACAGTGTCGTGAAAATAAGTCCGGGTTCGAAAAAAAAGTTGGTGATTTTATATTGTTTTTAGTATCTAATATTGATAACTGTGCCCTAACTTACGTGACCAGCGAAAATAACTAGAAATGGACATAACAAACACAATCGGATCAGTGGTTCTAGAGGTATAAGCGCATTACCGGTCAGACAGACAGTCAGAGACGTTGTTTTTTAGGGTTCCGTACCCAAAGGGTAAAACGGGAAACCTAATACTAAGGCTCCGCCGTCTGTCTGTCCGTCTGTCACCAGGCTGTATTTCATGAACCGTGATAGTTAGACAGTTGAAATTTTCACAGATGATGTATTTTTGTGGCCGCTATAACAACAAATACAAAAAAACAGAATAAAATAAATATTTAATGTGGCTTCCATACAACAAACGTGATGTTTTTGCTCGATATTGATAACGGCAACAGGTAGACGATTGAAATATTCACAGAATCTTTAGTTATATATTCACTTTAAAAATAAATAATTTAATTAACATAAAACAAATATTTAAGGGGGGCTCCCATACAACAAACGTGTTTTTTTAACGTTTTTATAAATAATGCTACGGATCCCTTCGTGCGCGAGTCCGACTCACACTTTATACTATGTAAGGAAGTCTATAGTTAGTAAGTCTGTAGGGACTGGGCAACCTCAGGTAGGTACACGAGGGTTGCTAACCCCAGGCCCAACCATATCGCATCAGTAACACTGCTTTCCACCAACACAAACTCATTTCTAATAAAACCTCCTTGCCACCAGATGTCGGAACATAGCGAAACTCCTTTACATCCACATGCTGGGCTACCCAGCACACTTCGGTCAACTGGAGTGCCTCAAACTGATCGCCAGTCCGCGGTTCACGGACAAGCGAGTCGGGTACCTCGGCGCGATGCTGCTGCTGGATGAACGGCAAGACGTCCATCTGCTCATCACCAACTGTTTAAAGAAGTAAGTGGATATTTATTATTAGCTTTTAGTGTCAAACTGCAAGGCAAATACCTTCCTTCAAGAAAGTGGATAAGATATAAATTTCGTGGTATGAAAGAATAACATTTACTCGGCAACACTTCACGAAATAAAGAATTTAAGGGACTTCTTGGTGGGAAAGTGAAGCGTCATGTTTAGCGGTTTTCTTTTATTTTCTAAAATTTGTGTTTAGTCGACTATTAATGTGTAATAATGGTGGATTATTAACCATTAAGTGTTCGTGAACGTGCATGAGTGTAGGCTAATGAAACAAAACAGTGCTGAACATCACTTTAAGTTCTCTCAAAAAGTCTGCGTGAGGTCTCAGTAACGTGCCACATCTTTACTGAAACTTAGGGGAGCGTGCGGGCGGGGATGTCATCAATCATGCATTGTTTACAATTCATTTCATCATTATTAAACAAGTTCTTTAAAACCCATTTATGTATGCGACTGAAAGACTTGTATCTATGGTCATGAGTAGGAAATAAAAAAAAAGTAAAAAAAAAAAAATAAAGAATTTAAAAAAAATTGGCGTTCATGGGACTACCGACAGTAAGTGAAAACTTCAAACTTTGGAAAACAGTTTTTTTTTATTTATTATGGTTTGAATAAAAACAGTCCAACACGCACATGGTACAGTCGAGTCTATACCTACAATGTATTTATGCGTATACCAGTATACCTACATGGTACACAGGCTGCGCGTTGCCAGTCTGGCTCTGGGCGATACACGTCACATTAGCATGTCGGTGACGCGAAATAGAAATAAAAAAAGAAATCGCTCATCGCGGCTTAATAAGTTTTTTTTTTTTTCACTTCAAATAATGAAATCTTTTAAAACTGCGTACCTCACGGCTACGCCAAAAACCGTCCACATTTCGCCATTGTCCACTATTGCCAGAAAGGTAGTCTATTTTTCTATTTTAACTATTCGGTTTATTGTAGTCTGTTAGCACTCATGATTCCCCCAATTATAGAGAAAGGTATATTTTGTCAGTCATCATTCTTTGCAAACGAATTGGCAATCGTGATTTATTGATATTTGCAGAAAGGGGGACGTTGTCGACAGTCCTCTTGACATTTCGCCTTTAATTTAACCAAGGACCCTTTTAGTCCTTTGTTCTTGAGGAAGTGATGGCCCTTTTCTACCTCTTAAGCACACTTCACTAGGTACTGTTTGCTATCCTAATGGTGTGTCACTCTGACATCGTGAACTTATTGTTTCAACTCACAAAATGTTTATTTTTCTCAAACAATCTCATTTTGTTTGTGAATTTCCGTTCGCGGTTCATTAAAGAATAAAATTCAATTATTCACGTTCAGTAAGCCTATACCTATTCTCGATTCTCATACGTTCGATTTCGGTCCCCAATGCCTAAGCCACGTAACAACTTCGGCCGACGACGTTAGTGAAATGAGATTAGGCCCACGGTTCCGTTTCCAATAACCCAGGGCCTTGAACTTTCAAATGGCGTCGGGAGATCAATAAAAACTGGCCTAAATTACGCGTAGACTAACAAAACGCGTTTGACTTAAAAAAAAAAAATTTACTTAACAAAAATTGAAGGTTTCCTTAACAAAACCAACCCCTCCTTATCAGTCTTCCTGTATTTTTGGAACAACGGCCATTACCAGCAACTTTTTGACTTAAAAGTTAATGTCATTAACTGTAATAGATGGGTAACTTCCTGAAGTAAAGTAACTTGTTGTGAACTTAGCCAATAGAAACACAATTTCATCTAGCTTCTATCTTGAAATAGTAGGTTTACTTACTAGGTCTCTTAGTCCATGTTTGACCCAACCTTTAGATGCGTTACCCGCGCTCAATATTGGCAAAGTAAATACCAGGCAATTGCCTGACATGAAATTAGTCGCGCATCACCCAGTAACGCGGCTACACGTCACAATCACTCGCAATTCTCAGCAATTATTTATGAAGAAAATGCCTTCCCGTGTCTATAAATGATGTACAAATTACACTACTACTGTGGGAGTACAGAAAATTCATTTCATGCATATAAAAAATAAATACTATAATATGTACTTATTGTATTTTTTTTATTTTAAGAAAACGTTGTTTTGTTTTGTACTTGTACAGCCAGTCAGCCATTTTTCCTGACTGCTGCGACCGAAGCGTACGCGCCAATGAACATGCAGCAGCTAGTGATGTAACTAAATATGTATGTTCATCTCTTTCTAACAACAGTTATTGGTATAGGTCTTTCCTTTTCTTCGCGCACTGTATGATTGTACGCAAATATGTACGAAAACACAGCGTACTCAAAAACAGCGTAGCCATGAATGTAGCTACATTCATGGCTACGCTGTTTTTGAGTACACGAATGTTCGTGTATGACGCGTCTATTTATAATACGTCATTGGTTTGACCCGAATTAGCTGCATGCTTAGCGTCAATTAGCGCTTTCTAATCTTGCGAAACAGGTTCGTTATCTTTAAGCGTTCTCTATGATGAAAACGTAGCCGTTTGATGAAATAAATAAACCTTTTCTATCAGAACAATACACGAAGAAACACAAAAAACACAAACTAGACAAAACGAACGGACTCCATTCTTCTTTATTACTTACTAGCTTTTTCCCGCGGCTTCGCTCGCGTTAATTTAGTATTTGACAATTCATTCAGGTTGTACTTGTTGTTTGGCGTTTGGCGGCAAAAAACTCTTGACACACTACTAAAGTTCCTATAATAATACTATAATTCAATGATGATTCGAAAAACACGTGGCGCCATCTATTCTCATAAGAACGTAGTTGTTGTTTTCCTCGAGAACAGTACTTTTTTTCGGGCTTTAAGGTACCCTATGTCCGTTTCTGTACACCTGCCAACGTATATGCAAAATTTGAAGGTGATCGGTTCAGTGGTTTAGGCGTGAAAAGGTAACAAACAAACTTACTTTCGCATTTATAATATTAGTTAGGATGAAATAACGTTACATTAAGACGGAGATATGTGCCAGTGACCTTGAGTGGTTAGCTTGCGTGTTCTGTACTGAGCTCACGCAACGTAAGTACGCGTCTTACGTTCAGCCAGTAATAGGACTTGCCTATCAAGGAGCACTGTCCCCAATTTGACGCATTATTAATTTATTATATACAAACCAAAAGGAATTTTAATAAAACGCGTATACTAAAAAATCTATAATTAAATTATCTTTAAATTGGTGAAGGTTTCAGAAAAATACGCTTGGTAGTTTTTGCGCCATTCTCAGTTTTCTATACGTAAAAATAATTTCACTATGTAATATAAACATAATCTAAAATATTCACATATTAAGTTATTGAGAAAATGCTCTAGTTTAACATATATTTTTTTCAAATCATTAACACTACTCTTTTAGACGTGATCTTCAGTATACAATCATCAACAGTCGGTTATCGTCTCCTTAACAGGAAGCGAGGAATTACGTACAGAACGCGTATGAGTGCCGTAATCCCGTCATGTCCAGTGGTAGCTCATGATTTAACAATGACAATATCTACACGTTGTAGGCGCGCGAACAAAAATGAATGTCCGTGACTACCGCCGCCCCACCAACGCCAATCGCTTCCATATTTGGCAATTAATTAGTGCTCAATTGGTGCTAATTAGTGCTCGAACAACAGAATTGGTGCCTTAGTAGTTTTCGAGATAATCGACTTTGAAGGTGGTCCTGCGGTAGTCACGCTCCCTTCAGCAGGACCACCATGAGCGCAGAAAAAGGGGGCATGCTACAGCTATTCTAAGTATACAAATAATTAGTGCTCTTAAATGTGATTCATTTCGTAACAAAAAAAGAACTGAAACATTTGTATTTACCGAGAAATCAACGATGATAACTTTCGCGCGCTCGTTCAGCAGGACCACGACTTTGAGTGGTGATTCCAAGTTTCAGGAGCTAGTCGCTTTCCTCAAACCTACATAGAAAATTAGTGCTCGGCGAGATAAAATTGATACCCAAAATTCAAAATTACTACTCCAGTAGTTTACGAGATATACCATACCATTGGTGGGGTGGCGGTAGTCACGGTGTTAAATTTTCATTTGATGATTTCCCTATTAAAACCTCTGTGATTTCTTCCCAAATTTATACAAAAATTAGTGCTCCTAAAGAAGTTATAGTGACCAAAAATTCAGATTCCCAAGTGTTGTATTTTACGAGAAATTAGCTTTCATTACTTTTCCATACTAAATGTCCGCATATAACCCGACCAAATTAAGTTGTCAATGGTATTGAGCTGTTTATGAGATGTACACTCGTGCACATAAATTGATGGATGTCGGAATAGTAATAACAACAGTTCAATATCTATCATTTTTATACAAACTGTGTATGTGTACCTTTACTCAAATTGAAATAAGATTAGACATTTAAATAAACATTTTTTTACAGTCCGTTCAGCCGATGTTGACTTCTATTGCTTTGGTGGCATGACAACTGGCAGCTGTAATAAACAGTTGGTATTGTAACCACGTTTTTGCTTTTAATGCCATCCTTATGCCTACGGAATAGAAGTCAAAATTGGTTGAACGGACTGTAAAAATTTTTATTTAAATTTCTAATCTTATATCCAATGGAGTAAGGTAAGTACATATTAAGAAAACAAATAACGTGTTATTGTGATACGTTTGTTAATGACGTGGGTAGGTAGGTACTCCAATAATGATTTTTCTGTATTGTAAGTACCTACCTTTTGTCAGCGACAGCGATAGGTATTTCTTATTTATCTCTTTTCTACTAATTTACCGTTGCTGCAAGCAGTACCTAAGTATTAAAAACCAAATTTATTGCATTAAAAAATCTGTAATTTTGAAGTAGTTTTAATAATGATTAATTTAATGGTATATAATTTAATAATGATTAATTTAATGGTATATAATTTAATAATAAATAACTTACTACCAATAGATAATAATTTGATGTAAATGAAACGATGTTTGTTTGTTTTTTGTAGATGTGTTTTGTGTAATGTTTACTTACTCGAGTTTATGTTTTCGTATGCACGTGTTTCTGTGACAAATAAAATTATTTTTCTTTCTTTCTAAATATTTGCATGCCGAATGGCAAAATATGGCTGATCTTTGTACAGTACTAACACCTATTGATGTATCATCTACCCATATTTGCGAAAATAAAGTTATTCTTATTCTTCTTATTCTTAAAACTAATTTTCATTCTATACATAATTGTTGTAACTATGCATGAATATCCAAGCTTTTTCTATTCTGTTCTATCGAACCTTTTTGTTAGATTTATAACATATTTCTACTTTTGTTTATGGTTCTAGCTAGTTACCTACTAGTCGGCCTATCTTAATAGTCTAATCGAGTTGATTGATTTGTGTTAATAAATTTAAGTGCACATTTTATATTGTTGATTTTTAAGTACCTACTTAAAATTCTACTGATTTTACAAACTGTGATCTATAATCAATGAAACTTATTCGATTTATAAATGTATTTTCCGTTAAAAATACACCTACTAATTTATAAATCTTAACCTAGCTTTAATAAATAATAAAGTAGGTATTGAATTGGTAACTAAAAATACACCCAAGGTCCATACACAAATTTCCACTGACATACATATGTCAGTGGAAATTTGATAAAATCGACTTCAGGTACTGAAAAATACATAACTATTACTTATGCAATACTTTTATACTAACGTTATTGGCAACATATTATTAATGCAATAAATTAGGTTTTTAATACTTAGGTACCTACTGCTTGCAGCAACGTTAAATTAGTAGGAAAGAAATAAATAAGAAATACCTATCGCTCTTATATCCATATAACAACTCAAAAGGTAGGTACTTACAATACAGAAAAATAATTATTCGAGTACCTACCTACCCATTTCATTAACAAAGGTATCTCAGGCCATGGGTAACGTGGTTCGGAGCGAGAGTGCATGGGAGGCCGTCACCTCCTTCTGCGAAGCAGTAATACTTGCGAAGGAGGAGGCGGAACGCGTGAGGGAGAGGCATGGTTCGCGCCCTCGCGCCCTTAGTCGCCGCAGGAAACGCCTCGGGCGTCGGGAGTCGCAAGCCGATTTTCGGCCACCGTAGGCGCGGGCTTGCGGACGGTGAGCGATGGGTAGCTCACCGTCCGATAAGGACCAGGCCCGGATCGACGGCGCGTTGTATTCCACGCGCGCCTTAAAGAGTTGTCAGCCAAGTTCACAGTTTGTATAAAAATTATAGATATTCTATTCTATTCTATTTTTGAATATGGCAAGCAAAGCCGATGTCGACTATTCTGCCAATGTTTAAAGTGAATTGGAAAAGCAAGTGTGCATTGTTGTAGTAAAAAAAAAAAAAAAATCTTTGATACAACTGTTGAACTTAATGTAGATCTTGTGGGGTTAGTACTGGACTGAAACAAACAAATTATAGATATTGAACTGTTGTTATTACTTTTCCGACATCCATCAATTTATGTGCACGAGTGTACATCTCATAAACAGCTCAATACCATTGACAACTTAATTTAGTCGGGTTATATGCGGACATTTAGTATGGAAAAGTAATGAAAGCTAATTTCTCTTAAAATACAACACTTGGGAATCTGAATTTTTGGTCACTATAACTTCTTTAGGAGCACTAATTTTTGTATAAATTTGGGAAGAAATCACAGAGGTTTTAATAGGGAAATCATCAAATGAAAATTTAACACCGTGACTACCGCCACCCCACCAATGGTATGGTATATCTCGTAAACTACTGGAGTAGTAATTTTGAATTTTGGGTATCAATTTTATCTCGCCGAGCACTAATTTTCTAAGTAGGTTTGAGGAAAGCGACTAGCTCCTGAAACTTGGAATCAACACTCAAAGTCGGGGTCCTGCTGAACGAGCGCGCGAAAGTTATCATCGTTGGTTTCTCGGTATATACAAATGTTTCAGTTCTTTTTTTGTTACGAAATAAATCACATTTAAGAGCACTAATTATTTGTATACTTAGAATAGCTGTAGCATGCCCCCTTTTTCTGCGCTCATGGTGGTCCTGCTGAAGGGAGCGTGACTACCGCAGGACCACCTTCAAAGTCGATTATCTCGAAAACTACTAAGGCACCAATTCTGTTGTTCGAGCACTAATTAGCACCAATTGAGCACTAATTATTTACCAAATATGGAAGCGTTTGGCGTTGTGGTCCTGCGGTAGTCACGGACATCAAAAATGAATAGACAACTCCGAACAATGACATTCGCCCACATAAGTAATTTGCGACCCGTATGTTGGTCGCATAATTATGATTATTAAATTCTTATGTAACATTGCCCTCTGTACTTTGATGTCTAGCTCTGCAATGTTGCCTTTAGTTAGGTACTTGCGTCCCAAAACACAATTATTTATTATAATTATAACGGAGGTCGTTAGAAAGCTCCTTCAGATTATCTCAAAGTGATTTTGACAAAGCTTTAGGGAATATTGTTTGGCATTTTTTCTTGGCATTTTGGCCTTATTTTAAGAGAATTTTCTTTGGCTTTTTATAAAGCTTATCTTGAAAGGATGTCTGGCTGGATGATTGCGCTGTGGATGATCGGTTATGACAATATTAACTTTTGTAGAGGAAAATGTTTTTGTTTAATAAAATCAAATAAAAAAGTCTTGGGTTATTCAGCCTTCTGCTTAACTTTCGTTGTTGCGCCGTGCCGATTCGCGGGAATTTTGCATAGTAGACAAGCTCATAAATATACTCCTATCCGCGCCCCCACAGAAGAGTTTGTGGTCGCATCTGCATAGATAAGCCGGGGGCGGCCGCAACTGGAGCACCGCTGAACTAAAATGTTAATACATAATTACCTTCTACTACGTTGTTCAGGCTTTTAAATTTTCATTGCATTCGCTACTCCTAAAATGGGTGGCTACTTTAATTTTGTAGACTCCTAAATTGGGTGGCTATTTTAATTTTGTAGTAGGATTCGCCTTTTATTTTATGTACCGTTAAAACAAGCATATTTTTTATCCGACTTCCAAAAAGGAGGAATTATGTTTTCTTTTTTATGTATTTTCTCCGTTAATTATGGACCGATTTTGAAAACTATTTTTTTGTTTAAAACTGAACTGAATATAAAATGGTCCCGAGGTGGTCCCATTGTCACCAAGTTAGAATCTGATGAGGTGATCCTATGAAAATCGAGGGCAATCCTCAAATTTTATAGGCACACCTATAGCGATTTGGGTATTTTTTATAGTAAATCGTGCCTTTGCTCTCGAAAAGCACCATTTGGTGAAGTGAAACTGATGATGAATACCACAGGATGCCACCGGAACTACTTAATAATAAATAAGCAATTTCTGTTCGTTACAATGCTTATGGTGAGTGGTAGATCTCTTGGTACGTGCCAGGAGAACTCAACAACTAACGTCCCTGCATCGGAAAAAGCAATATTTTGTAAAAGGTGATGAGCAGTTGACATTAGGCTATTGTAACTTAGATAAATTACAAACTGACCCGCTAAAATGAGAAGTAAAAGTTAATCCAAAAAAAAAAACACTACAAACTGAAAAATAACTTTAATTTTGGAAGTCGTTGGCATATGGAATCGGCTTTTATTTTATGTAGGTACGTACCGTTTTATCAAATATATTTTTACCATTGCATTCTGGCTATGCAAAGATTAAAAATCAGGTTTCCAATGCACGCGACACGATAGTTATGTTATCCAAAACCCAATAATATCATGCACAAGTGTCATGAATAAAATACAAGCTTCCAGACATGCAAAACAAATGTGCTTCATTTATAATCCATCCGCAAATATTCCCGGACTTGTGATATTTGAGAACATCTTTTTATTCATACTATTCAAATCTGCGACCAAAGTTACTTACATCAATACGAATTACGAATTTGCATTGATACCACAAAACTCGCTGCTATTAAAAGCTACAATCGATATTTGCATCGATATACCATTCATTGATACATTCGTAGCATGCATAAACCCTTTTGTTCTAAGTCCTGTCGACCAATAAAAACGTGCCATCACATTATCCTATAAAGTGATTGGTTGCATCATTCTGTCCCGTTCAATGCGTGTTAATGGTTCCATATAAAGGCAAGAGCTGAAGGTTTATGACCATCGATGTACTGGTATCATAATGTTATGCCAGTAATACTTATTATGTTATTAGCACTAAACATTGATCCGGTCAATTTATTACTTAATCACGGCTATAGATAGTATGATTATAATCGTCCTCATTTGACCTTTCTAGACAACCCTAGGCTAAAAATAAGAAAATCAGGATTTGTATGTGTAGGAGGTATTCTACCCACGTTAATTCTGCCGCCCACGGAAAGACATCTGAGAGTGAGGCCACACGGGCGTTGCCGGTGCGTTGCGTCGTCACGCCGCTTTGATTTCAACTCACCGAGTGCCACACGGGCAATGCGGTGCCGCTTACTACGACGTCTCAGTGTTGGGTGTGTCAGTTTTGTTTAGTAAAAGCAACACTGCCCGCTCCTACGCTTGGCATCGCACCGTAAGGCCTCTGCCTCGAATCTTAAATGGACCGGCCCTTGAAAACAGCGGCGCGGGGGTGTGCTACGAGCGGTGCACTCTAGTCAAGCGGTGACTGCCTGCATTGCAGTGTTGTGCAATTTATTTTTGTGACGAGTCGAATCAAAAAGATGTTGTCGCCGTTGTTCAGACATTTCGTTCTCGAATAAAAACAAATATCTCGACGACACAACCACGAACACAACACTACGCCGCTATAGTGCCGCACGATCTGCCCTAGTGTTGGGTAACTCAGCACATGTGCTACTAGCACAGTTATAGCTACTCAGTTGGATGAAAAGAGTCACTCACTCTTTTATATTTTGATGTGCGAGCACACACCACAGGGCACAGATTAGCTAAACAGAACATTAATTCATTTCTCTTTCCCTCATCATCATTCGTGCGAGCTGTGTGACGCGCTTTACAGACTAGTCACTTTGTGCATACTCGATTAAGTATGTGTACCGTGTTGCGTTGTCGTCACTACACACCACATTCGCGACTCGTGTGTGTGGTGTGTAGTGACGACAACGCGAACCGACACAACTCGCGACTCGCGCGGCGAGTCATGCGACTCACTGACACACTCGCACACTCACAGGCCACCACAGCCTGGCCTCATTCGTGGTATCACACTTTGTAAAAAGAGTGCCTCGCACGATCCTCATTTTAAAAGAGTGTGCTACCCATCTCTGGTTTCGAGAACGGGTCTGCGTTGCCAGCCCCGTTCCCGCGCGGCCGCCGCCGTTGCCCCGCTGCCCGCAAGATTCGAAGCAGAAGCCTTACATCCTTCCCCGCTTAGTTTCTCTTGTCTCCTTGTCCGTTGCGTCGCTGCACGTCGTCGCAACGCACCGTGTGGCATGTCACTATAATTTGTATGTAGGATGATGCAGCGTCACCGTTCAGGCATTGCAACGCATCGTGTGGCTTCGCTCTTAGGGCGCCCACGCAAAACCGCGATGCGATGCGATACGATGCCGCATAGCAGGAACTACGAAGGAACGAGCTCGCAGATATTTGCGATGCGTTGCGAATTCGCAGTTATGTGTGAGCCCTTACGGCGCCCACACAAAACCGCGATGCGATACGACGCCGCACGCAGGAACTACGAAGGAACAAGCTCGCAGATATTTGCGATGCGTTACGAATTCGCAGTTATGTGTGGGAACCCTGAGTCATATTTTGTACGTAAACCACGCTAAGGCTGGGAATATACAAAGGTCAGCTCTGGTTCATAATCTTAACGCAATATCACGCCAAGGTATTTCCCGATGGGGTAAGGGGAGGTGTCATACATATTAATCATTTAAGTCCTATGTAATAATAAATAAATAAAGTAATAGGGGGCAGGGCACAAATACAGTATATGAATGAAAAGTAGATAAATTGAAACAGCTCTATTCATTAAACTAAAGCTGCCTTATTACAAAACAAGGTTTATATTTTGACATGGCTTAAACCATGCAATCAGTTTTTGTAATAAGAACGTAACAGTGATTGAAATAACGTTCTTTATACAAAACTGAAAACTTAGTTCGGTACTAAGTTGTCAGTTTTGTGTTTAGGAACTTTACCATAGTCGGAATAAAGTTCGAAATTCAATAATGGCTCCATGTTTTAAACCTGGGTCTGAAGATAAACGATTTTCATTTTTTTTTTTTTTAATAAGGGGAAAAGACTTTATATTAATTCGGTTTGCATATTAACAAAACGGAAGCCTATGTGGCATCGTTTAGTCCTGGCTAACGGCTCATGTAATACATCACCTCACTCATTTGCCTTGCCTTTTTCCCAAATATGTTGGGGTCGGCTGCAGCTGAATATTGTACATGAAGCGACTGCCTGTCTGACCTCCACAATCCAGTAACAGGGTAACACGATACCCGAAACCCGAAACAACTGTCAAAGATCTACAAATGACAGCCGGGACTAACGGATTAACGTGCTTTCCGAGGCCCGGAGGGGTCTTGGTATGTAAAGGTGGACCCATCCATGGACCAACCGCAGCAAGCGTAGCTTAATCTGATCGATCGGCCCATGCGGCTGTTACTTAGCCACAAGCCCCTCCTAAAAATTGAAATGCACTTGTTATGTTTACGTTTCCATAAATTAGTTGATAACGCCTCTACCAGTCATATTTATCAGTAAGCAGATTGCCCTGTGTCGTTGACATGGCGAATCATGGCCTTGTGTTACACTATCTCCTTAGTTATGGATTATGTAAAAAATAATGTATTAACCCTTAACTTGGCAAAATGCAAAGCACATGCTGGTACAGCATTCTGGCAAAGTCTATAACTGCAAATTAACGATTTATTTCTTTTTATATAGCTTTAGGGGGACTTAATACGTTGTAATGAATATTTTTTATGATATTAGTTTGTTACTTTATAAGACATTAATAGTGCCCCAAAGGGTAGCTAAAATAATTAAAACACATTGAAGTTTAATATATTTATTTTGTTTTCTCTTTAAACAGACCCGTGCTCTATAGGGTGGCCTATGAATACCAAAACTCCTATCTTATTTTCATGTGTCTAGTACACTTGCCAAGTTAAGGGAAGCTAATCCTAATATCACGTGTAGTCTATAGTTTATGGCTTTACTAGCTGCACTCCGCGGTTTCACCCACATGAATCTCGATCCCGTGGGAATATCAGGATAAAAAGTTATCCTATGTCCTAACTCAGGTCATGGTCAACCCATGTGCCGAAATACTGGAAATAATATGGAAAGTTTATTAAAATATGCTTAGAAAACATAACTGTCTTTGTTGTCGCAAAGTCGGGTAAAAAAACTTGGCACTAGTAGCAAAATGAAATCGTGTGTAAAAATAAAAAAGGTAACTAAAAGTGACAACTTTAAAACAACTAAAGGAAACACCAACTACTTAACTACAATACATCGGCAGATGTGATTCTCAAAACCCAATAATTTTTTTTGTACGAGTATTCGATACGCTAATTAAAGGAAATACGGTGTTTCCTTAGCGACGCTACCTGTCCCGAGTAGATTGCCAATTACGTTTCACTTTGCGAAGTTACGTATTAACTACCATAATTGCCTACTTTGACAAAAAAATGTTGTAAGCTGATTTGGCTCTTATCCCATCGACTTTTACGTCGATCGAAAAGCTCCATCTTGGTGGAACCCAACCCAACATGGGTCGGGTTCAATCAAGATGGAGGTTTTCGACTGCCTAATTAGTCCTTAATGTCTTGCCTTCTGTAATTGTCATAGTTTGGTCTTATCAATCCTTAATGCCTTAGTCAGGTTTTGTTTTGAAACTACAAATTACCTTTACGTGACTTCCGAAACGAGGCGTTGCTATTCAGGTCTTAGTACAATATGATCATCCTCGTAGATTATTCAAAGTACCTACAGGGGTCCTTTATTGTTACGCCTACGATGAAATGTCATGCTTTTAGCCTAAGATGTTCGCTCCCACGCACAGAAGTATAATCATCCAACAAATGTTATGTATTCTTTCTTCGCCCGGAATGAGACAAAATAACATGATTTATGTAATTTTCTTGGTAAAAGCCGCTATGTGTATATGTCTTAGTACAATAGCTATCAACCTTACTGACTGGCAAATATTTCCACAATGAAGTCATGCCGACACGCGAAAAGACCTATCTTCAAGAGAACTACATTTCTAACTCCACAAACTTTTTCCCAACAGTGACCTCAACAGCAACACCCAGTTCGTAGTTGGCCTGGCTCTTTGCACCCTGGGGGCCATAGCCTCTCCAGAAATGGCCCGGGACTTGGCCTCAGAGGTGGAGCGCCTCATCAAATCTCCGAACGCGTATATCAAGAAGAAGGCAGCGTTATGCGCCTTCCGCATTATCAGAAGAGTTCCTGATTTGATGGAGATGTTCCTGCCTGCTACTAGGAGCTTGTTGACGGAGAAGAATCATGGTAAGGATACTGATCTATTATCCTGTGTTTACCTGCGGCCTTCAAAAATTTCGGTACTCAAAAATGTTTTTTTGTTGTGTTACATGTTTGAATTTTTTTATTTTATTCCACCCTATGATATCAATAAACTGATTTGATTTGGTCATCGGTCCACCTTAGGGGAGGGAGGTTATATCTGTGAGCAGTGAACCGCTTTCAGCTAAATGATGAACTGAAAAAGAAATCCAGAAAAAAGGCCTTACCTGTATTCCTGTTACTTTTTTGGCAAGGGTAGGTTTTGTTACATATAAACAGTTTTATGTGTCTAATGTCTAGACTTCTTGGTCAGACGTCGACCATCTTAGCTTGCCTTTTTAACGTTGAAAGTCGATTCAAATGAGACTAAACGCATTAAAGTACAGAAGATACTTAAAACATAGGTTTAAATTAAAAAGCTTCTTATATGGACATCTCGTACATTAGCGTAAACATTGAAACACATATAATTATAATTGCAAGTCACATACAAAACTTTACAACATAATATTGATTATGATATGTCAATAGGCACACGCACAGAGTTCCGATGTGTGGCGTGCCACGGTATGTTACTAAGGCATCGGTCCCTCCGCCGGTGATTAACTGGAAGGAGTAGAGTTAGCAACTAAAAGCGAGTTGGCGAACAACGAGTGCGCGATGGCAACGAGCGATTACTTGCTGGTATGCGTGAGTGTTCTCGTTCGCTGAGCGAGTACTCACTCTCTTTGATAGCTCTTGTCGCTGCAAGAAACGAGCACTTGTGTGAACAGTCAGCGATCATCTATTAATATATGTACCGGATCTGTTTTACTTACCTGGACATCTTTTGTACGTTTCTTGAGCGGGAAAATCGTTGATAGGTCGTTGCTTCCTCGTTGGTGGTGGGACAGGTTCCTAATAAGGTGGCCCTGGCTCGCATAACGTCTATATTACCTTGCTTACTAGCTGGCTCAAATTCCACCCCTTGGAGCTATTTCTATTAAGAGTCTGCAATACCTCAAATTGCTAAGCATGACCCTCCGTTATGTTATATCAAAAATACTGCAGCATTCATTTTGAAATAAATTTATGGTAAGGTGAGGATTAATGTTAATTACTATGTTTGACGAAAACACGATTCCATAAAATGTTTCCTGACAGAAAAAAATTACAAAGTTACTTCCGAACCGAACAATATACCGCTAGTATGAAAAAAAATACTTCTAATTAGATCATGAAACTCTGCCTAATAACTGAACTAATAAATATAAAGCAGATACTAGGTTTTGATTTATTTATATTACCATTATTATCATTGTAAAAACCTTGGAGCCTTTTCCCCGCCGCCGCGCGCCGTGTCTCGCTTGCTCGTGTGACCGCGAGCATTGAGCGTGCGAGCGAGATAAAGAATGAAATGGCGCTGAGGTATTATGGACTCTTAACTTTTATCAGATCAAGTTATAACATAATAATATGCTATGTTGAACCTGCATTCTTTTGCTATGAGAAATTCCGTACATCACGACTACAGGAAAGCACGGTCGGTTTGGATTTATATGTTGAGTGCGTATAGGGTTGCTCCCTTTTCGTTCAATATCTGAATTTGATTTTTCAACGATTGAGATTGTTGAAGATGATAGCCTTGGCGAAGGATTTTTTTTTTGAAAGCGTTGTAATCTAAGCTACATTTTAGAAGGCTGCCTCTTGAATTGGAGATATTCATAGATCGTGGTGACCAATTATCATTTACTAGGTCCAGTGGGTCTGTCTGCTTGTTTGCCACCTAATAACATAAAAGCATCCACGAGTACTTCTCAGAACATAAAGATTTTATTACATTCACATATTATTATGTATAACAAACTCATTAAATATTGTATGAACATCGCCAGGTGTGCTGATAACTGGCGTGACCCTCATCACTGAGATGTGCGAAAACAGCCCTGATACCCTCAACCATTTCAAGAAGGTGAGTCTTCAAATATCAACCTTATTTCCTTAAATTAAGACAGATTTTTATTTAAAACAACTTGCCTAACATTATGACGTTCTGATATTTGCGTATACTATATTTAAATTAGGAATTAAAATAAACATAGTAGAAAATATATGAATCTTAAGGCTTCTACATACCAGCGCGACTTGTCGCGCGATGCGACACGGCACAAAGGCCCCGCGTGTCGCGGGACGAGCGGTGCCTTTGTGTCGCGTCGCGTCGCGCGACAAGTCGCCCCGTTATTTAGAAGCCTTCAAACAATCGTAATTAATGTAGCCTTTTCCGGTAGATTAAAAGCATTAGGAATTGTCATTTATTTCGGAAACAGGTTATGTGTAGATGATATGTCGAAAAATATTTTAGGCTATTCATGTTTTATAAGATACTTTACCTTACTTTACTTTACTCAATGATAACGTTTATACTTAACGCCAAGGTTCGTGGCAGTCGTGGTCATGTAATGTGTGAGTAGGACGGTGCATATTTAGTACGGGATTTTTAAACTTTATCGGGACTTCTCGGTCTTGCCTTTTATGGCCTCACCTGCCACAAATGTTGGCGTTTAGTAATTGCATAATTTTAACTATCTGACAAGACAAGCGACGCCAAAATATAGGATGCTGCATCGGCTTCAAAAATATGTGTCCTGAGGATGCTGAAAACAGCCCATGTCGACTTTTCCGCTAGTTTTAAATACTCATCTTGAAGTAGGTAACTATCATTTTCATACTTGACACTGGCAGAATAGCCGTCATCAGTTCAGTAGGCAAAAAGAAAAAGAAACCGCATATTAATTGATATTTCTACTGTCAAACATTACCGTCAGATTTTTTTGCTGCCAGTGGGATGTCACATTTTTTTGCAATAAGAGCGGCGCTGATTGTAATATAGAAGAAAACAACATACTGTCAGGCTGCCTAAGTTATGTTACATATTTTTTATCACAATCACGTATCACACGTTCTTCTGAATTTAACTGAGTAGGCAGGTAGGTGACACATCATTTTGTAGCCGATGCATCAATATTTTGGTGACGCTTGTCTCGTCAGATAGTTTTGGTGTTCCTTCGATGTCACATATTTGTGCTGCCACTTGTATATGCCGTCCATACATATATTTCCGGCTTCTTGACGACAGATATTAATGGATGAATCATGAAATCAGATATTATTATTGCCGAGCTGTTCATAGTAATATATTTATGCTCGTGACTGTACGTTTGTAAATAGATAATTAAATGTTGTTTATCATTCTAGACCTGTGCAAATGACGACAGTGTCTGTTTACTATAATAAATATTGATTGATTACGTAACTTCAAGCAACATTTCTCCATCGTTGGCTTTGACATGTATTGGAATTGATTAATAAGTTTATTAGATTTTTCTTTACAAATGGCTGAAAGTGCTTTTGGATGATTTACAGTTACTCTTGGAAGTGTATATTTACTTGGAAACGTGACAAGTTTATTGATAACTTTTTATAGGGACAATGAAAATTAATGTACACAGTACAAGGTTTTTGTATAATATTTTCCAGTAAATATCACACATTAATTTTGTTGGTTATTTCCATTCAAGCATAAGTTGACTAGTTAATTTATTTTTTTATTTTTATTAAGTATCAGTAAGTTATACAACATGTCCCAGAATTAACGCACAACCTCTTAAGGGGTCTATGTACTCATCATAAACAACTTTTACTATGGGACCAAACCTGAAATCGCCAAAAAAAAATCAGCAACATTTTGACGAGTTACTCGAACATAAATGTAGGGAACAGCTGATTTTTTTACCATAGTAAAAGTTGTTCATAATTATGAGTAGGTACAAAAACCCCTTAAGAGGTTGTGCTTTTATTCTGGGACGAGTTGTATATGTTTAATATTTTCCTGTAAATATCTCAAAATCAGTTTAAAGCTCGTGAAGTATCACCATGACCAGCCGCTTATTTATTTTGTATTTCCATTCTCGCTTAAGTTCATTTGTTTTTGTCATTGAATTATCTCTTCCTGGAATGTGAGGGTCTCGTGGCTAAATTATAGCAGCCGCACGAGTCGATTGAAGGTCAGAAGCCCAAAAGTCTGTCAACCAGTCTTACCAAGGGGTATCATCCGTTTAGACTGGAAGCCGACCCCAAGATAGTTAATCAGATGGATTTCCTCCAAATAGATAGCACAGAGAGACCTTCTTTTTTTGGGTGAGAAATTATCAAATAACTTCTCCCGCTCTGGGCTGAGCGGGAGGGCGTCAGACCTTTACTGACTAAAACCCACCCGTGTTCCTTCCGTTGCCTGTGTGCCGGGGCCACGATATCCCTTTCGGACAAACTCGCAACCCTGGCAGGCATTGGCCCTAACGGACCCCGTCAGTTGGTGCTGACATATCTTTGGGGCGCGCGTGAAAAACAACACGCCGTCGACCCGGGCCTGGTCCTTATCGGACGGTGAGCTACCCATCGCTCACCGTCCGCAGGCCCGCGCCTAAGGTGGCCGGAAATCAGCTTGCGACTCCCGACGCCCGGGGCGTCTCTTGCGGCGGGTAAGGCGTGAGGGCGCGAACCCTACCTCACCCTCACGCGTTCTGCCTCCTCCTTCGCGAGCATTACTGCTTCGCAGAAGGAGGTGACGGCCTCCCATGCACTCTCGCTCCGAACCATGGCCTGAACCAGGGCGGACGCGAGAGAGCACAGAGAGACCTAACGCCCCAACTAGGCCTCCTGACCATCAATGCCATCCAACCTTATCTCTTCGAACGCATCCGATTCAGTAATCGATAATTACATATAACTCGATATCTAACAGTTATCGCGGTCGTTAAACCTGTTTGCGTCGTTCGTAATACAGGTTTTGATTTTATTTGATACTGTAATACTGAACCATTTATGAGACCTTTTGAGAGTTAAAGACTTAGTACATGTTGTTCAAGATTTTTCGCTCGTAGGTTTTTCCTAAATAGGTAGGGTGCAGCTAAATATTTTACATAGAGATACACTGCTATAATATAAATTGACCTCCACAAGATTTGTAATCATATTCCGCACTTTTAACCATAAACTATTAAAATAAAATGATTAAAAGCTCATGTAGCCCACACCTAAGAGAGCTAAAAATTAAGTTACACTGCGGCGAAATTGAAAAGAAATTATTTTTAACCTAATGCATGTGCCTTAGGCTCAGCGCAGACAGGACGGCGCAGTGGAGATGATTATATTAACGCACTTGAAAATAAACTTTAAAATTGTTACAATAAAGTGCATAAATGCTTGAACCTGACAAAAAATGCTCGCGCGTCCTCGAAGATACGCGGGAGAAAATGAATCGTAAAGAAAATGCCCGAGACCGCGCGGGGATCATTCCTCTCTGTCTGCGCTGAGCCTTAGTATCAATTGGACAAGGAGACCCTTGGGAACAATATATTTTTAGTATGTACTTTCCTGTTTTAAATGTACCCCCTGTGCATTTACTTGATATAATTCAGATCAAGATATTATCAATAGTCCATCTACATTAAATATTTTCCATTTCCCAATGCAAATTTATTCTAAAAATACTCCTCTAAATATTACAATGACACGTAAATGCAATATAAATAATACACCTCGTGTGCTTATCAAAGTCGCGTCGTTTTGAACCAGTACCTACTTGCCTTATCAGCTCTTATCATATCAATCGTAATGGCAACGTGTACACGGCTTGTTAGCATGGAAGACTATTGTTTTTGTTTTATTATACGTGACAATTATTCTACATTATTATAATGAACTAACTGACCCAACAGACAAAAAAAAACCTGTCCAAAGTTAGGGACGTTAGGTTTTTCCCGAACTTAAACATTTTCTAGGAAACTTTTAAATGTTCTGTTTGTAGAATAAATAGGACATGACATTTCTATTGTTAATATATTATCTAGGATTTATGTTCCAATTTTATCATCATTGATTTAATTCAATATTTGTATCAATTATTATGTAATAAATTATTTTGCATGCTAGTTTTAGCGAATTGTTTTATAAACTTAAAAAAGCCCGACCATCTGTAATGTTCTACAATTCTTGCAAATAAATTTCATTCAATGTTCGTAACTACTACTGGACAGTTTGAGCGCTCTAGAAATGAGTACAAAATTTTTATCATAAACATCAGAATGCCAGGAAAAGGTGGCCTGGTTTAGCTTGTCATATACCAATAGCCTTTGATAAACTAGTCTGCTCTTGGAAAAATAACCTACAATAGGGATTGTGTACAGTTTATTCCTGTTGTCCCCGTATGCCATATCCCCGTCACGGGGACAGCGGGAGGTGATTAAATTTATTTCCCGTTGTCCCCATAACGTACGAAGTAAACCTTTTATAAATCGAAACAGTTAGGTTAGAACTGTGACCACACAACGCATGAGCCAAGCGAGCGGTGCCGCAGCAGCGGCCGGCGAGTGCCAGAAACATATTTTTGAATGTCAAACCAAACCACGGGGACAACCCGAAGTATTTTTAAATATTTCATTGAAGTAGCGCTGTCCCCGTAGGACGGGGGACACGGCGTACTGAGACAACGGGAATAAACGTTGTGTACAGTATATAAATGTGCAGAAAATCTTGTAAGATACAGTCACATGCGTTCTATAATTTTAAAAGTAGTTCTGTACACATGTCTAGTTTTACCTAACACTTGGCTAATGTCTATGTATAAAATAGTTTGCTTAGCCTAAAGCGACTAATTATCGACCTGCCCTTATCCCAATTTATTCGGGATAGGCGCAGCATGTATTTATTCTAATGCGACTGCGCAACCGAATGAAGCTGTTCTAAAATATTCTAAGTACATACCCGGGCGTAGGTATGACTTATCATGCAGATATGAGTGACAGAGATAACGCTCTACAAAGCCAAACTTCTTCTTAAACCCTTTTACAGTCAACCGCATGTACAACTATTTGACTTTGACAATTCGTCGCCTTCATTTCATAGCAGTTAGGGCGGTTTTCGTAGTTCAAGTGTTTCCACTCACGTGAGGTTGGTGGTACTATATTTACGTCCGGGTACTGTAATTATGCTAGTAGTAATAATTATTATTATAATGAATCGTTCGTACAGTATGATGTAACACTAATGATGTGTTTGTGTTGTCCCGTAGGAGAGCGGGCAGCGCGAGGTAACATACAAACGCTGATCCATGCACTTTATACGTGTTGGTAGTCTGATGACAATGTATTTTGAACCTTAACTACATGCTGTCATAGCCGATAATTCTCTAGAAAGTTTCATCAACAAAAATTCAATTTACGATGTCACGCGAATTCAAACCTTAAATGCATGCATTCATAGGCGATGATAATATGTATTTTGTATAAAAGTGTCTCCATCAAAATTCAGTTCAAATGATGTCACCAACCAAAGTGTTAATATAATTTGCGGTGCTCGATCCATAAAAGCATCCTTGCCTTATCCATAAATTCTGTGGTTTCTGAGTACCTATTCAATCAATTCTTCTGATCTCAAATATTCTTAGAAATGTATTGTCTCGACGATAAAATCAATGTATTAATAGGGTGACCATCTAAAATGCAAATCATCTAGAATGCACAGCTATACTGTTGCTTGAAAAAATAAATTAATTATCGGTAAATGTCAGATACAGTCCATTTCACGAAAGAAGTCCCGCGGAAATAAGTGGAACTAATTATTATTATACGCTAAGTTAGCAACATTCCTAAAATAACCCATGCCTGCAGCGCCACGTCTGCGGGACTTCTTTCGTGAAATGGACTTTACATACACTGTCAACAGACTACAGAACAAGCATGATTGAATATTGTGTTGGTTAAATAACCATATTTATACGTGGGTTATAATATTATGTGTTTGTCGGAAGCCATACAGTCATAAGTCATGTCATTAGTAATAAGACAATTAGCCTCATGTTATTACTAGAAAATAAGAACGTATACAAAATGCTAGGCAGATTGATTGACGAACGATCACTTTAAAAAGTTATAATTATACTCAGTAGTTAAGTTTATTATTTACGTGGCTAGTTGGCTATATGGTTTTCGCAAAATCATGGGACAGAATCATAAAGTTTTTAAAACAAAATTCAACCATCCGAGTAGTGATAGCAAAGTAAGAACTTGTGTGAATAGCACTCGAAGTAGGCACATACATAATTAATAATAATTATACATAATAATAATAATATCATAAGTATAAGGTAGATAGAACTTTCTGAAGAACATCATCTTCTTACTTAGATAGAAACTACTCTTTCTAGTAAGTAACTACCAAATTATTTAGTTCAAAGGTTTTTTTTTTGCAATTTCTATGACGAATTATATCTAAAAAATATATATTTTAAATATCTACAACAATGTTAAAACTTGGTTTTTATTTAAATTCTACAAAAAATAAAACATTAATTTTAATGAAATTGTGCTCATTCTTTATAGTATCGCCATAGAAGGAGCTAGATTACTGGTGTAATACTTTTTCTATTCTTTGGCACTTTCATGTTTCTTTCTTACTAATAATAATAATTTGGTAGTTCTCTTACTTTTGATTCTTCTATAGACTATTCTATCCATGTATTTGTATTGATAACACTTGGGATTTCCAGAGATTATAAACATTGCAAACATAATATTAAATATAGTAATAATTGGCAATAATATTTGTATTAAGGATCTTGCTGCCAATCACAGCTATCATTATTAAAAGCAAGCTGAATATATACATAATTATTCAAAAGTTATTTTTTACGGAAATGTTAATCATTGTTTTTGTTGATAATGAAAATTTTATCGAAACGTAAACATAATTTATGCTAATTGTTATAATATGTAGTGTAAATGGAGGTATTAAAAAGTAGTTACTAAAGATTTTCCTTATATCGATAAGTTCTTTATATGCATTCATCTGGGAATCCCATCTCACACATATCTAACTAACTACTCAAAACACAGTATGAATTCAGCACCAGAGTAAAATGTGACTAATATAATTACAGAGGTTGAAGGTCATATTATTTTCTTTTTTATTGTCGATGTAAATGCCCAGTTCCATGTATATTCGCTGTCGTATCGTGTTGTAAGCCTGTAAACTCATTGATATAATTATCTCCGACAGTATTTAGTATGTATTTAATACTTGCCTGAAACGTAAAATGTTTGTTTTTTTTTCTCGCTTCGCAATCTTTGTCTATGTGCATTGGGCGAGTTGTTGTCTGTGGTCAGTACATGTAAGAGCATGGGTTTGTTTTGTAGATCGTACCGAATCTGGTGAGGATACTGAAAAACCTGATTTTGGCCGGCTATTCACCGGAGCATGACGTCAGTGGAGTCTCAGATCCGTTCCTGCAGGTAAAGTTCCAAAGTATCATTATTATTTTAATAAAATTCAGAATCCAATAACACGAAATAAAAAATATGCCATAATTATATTGTTTCTCTAAAAAAAATATATTTTTGGAAGATTTCTGATAATGTGATAAATATTAATTTAAAAATCGTGCACCAATTGGTAGTGCAAAGTTAATTTAAAAAAACACGCCAATAGTTTACACAGGATTCATATTATCCAATTACTGATTAGGTACATATATGTTTCCTTTTGCTTAACTAAATCATGTTGTATAAGTCATTTATCTAACATAATAATCGCAGTTTGCAAACAAACATATTTATTTCCCGCTAATTGTAGCGGATAATCCAAATAGTTATTTCCCCTCTTGCAAATGTTAAAGGAAATGTTTTAAACGAACTACATACTTATGTTTTACATAATTAAATCAAGTGCTTTCTCTACAATATCAGGAAATGTGTATTATCGTTTATCTGATTTTCCTTATTCATCCATGTGTCCAAACGACAAATTATAATAGCTAAGATGTTATTTGTTCCCTTTATCATTGGGACCAACAAGGAATTGTTCCCAAAGTGAATAAATAGTCTTTTACGCTTCCCTGCGACAAATCCTTTTCAAATGGAAGTCTCATTGAGATCTCGACAAAATTAATTTAGTGTGCTACAAGACGTATTTTTTTTAAATTAATTAAGTACAATTTATATAAACCGCACTAACACAATCAGCAGTGGTGGCCCAGTGGTAACGGCTGCAACTTACAAGTTGTAGATCGTAGGTTCGAACCCCGACAAGCGCTTTACTTTGTGTACATTATTTCATCACCACTGCTCTCAAAACGGTGAAGGAAAACATCGTGAGGAAACCGACATGTCCTAGATCCAAAAAATCGAATACATGTGACATATATACCAACCCGCACTGGGCCCGCGTGGTGGATTACATACAGCCCACTCCCTCTCAACGAGAGGAGGCCTGTGTCTCAGCATTGGGGACATTATAGGCTGATCATGCTTGTTATGCTAACGCCCCCTCCGGTGGTTCGTCCAATTGCGAAATGTGGGTGTACTATAGGTACACCTCTGTAACCCTTCCGGGATTACAGCCGTGATGTTATGTGTGTGTTATGCTAACACAATCAACTAAACCCCCAGGTAAAAATCCTCCGCCTCCTCCGAATACTAGGCAAGAACGACGCGGAAGCATCAGAAGCGATGAACGACATCCTAGCCCAGGTTGCCACCAACACGGAAACCAGCAAAAACGTTGGCAACACCATCCTATACGAGACGGTCCTCTCCATCATGGACATCAAGTCCGAGAGCAGTCTGCGAGTGCTGGCCATCAATATCCTGGGCAGGTTCCTGCTGAACAATGATAAGAACATCAGATATGTGGCGCTGAACACGCTGCTGAGAACCGTGCATGTCGATACGTCGGCTGTTCAGAGGCATCGGACTACCATTTTGGAGTGCTTGAAGGTGAGGAATTAGTTATCTTTGTATATTTTGTAATTTTGTTCAACTTATACTATCATAATCATTTATTTGTCAGAATATGGTGCATTTTATGGTCTTAAGATTAGTCAAAGGTATCATCAAAGGTAGAATGTACCAAGTGTGGCGTGCAAATATTAGGTTCATGCAATTATTAGGATAAAATTACAATTTGAGGTGTGCCAGTTAAAAATAATTATCCTTTACACACAATTTATTTAGGTCTAGCTGCGCCCCGCGGTTTCACCCGCGTAAGTCTCGATCCCGTGGGAATATCGGGATAAAAAGTAGCCTATATGTTAATCCAGGGTGTCAGCTACCTCGATACAAAATTTTATCAAAATTGGTCTAGCCGTTTTTACGTGAAAGAGTAACAAACATCCATCCATCAATCCATACTTACAAACTTTCGCGTTTATAATATTAGTAGGATGTCTAAGTATCATTTAATGTCGAGAGTATCAAAGAGTTAGATGTCAAAGTTTAAAAGATTACAATTCAATTATGATGTCGAAAGTAGCATTCAAATAGTCGTTTAAATTATAATAACATTTATTACAAAGCAAGTCTTTAAGTTTACATTTAAATCTATATAAGTTTAGCACTTTGATTGATTTAGGAAAATTGTTATAAACTTGCGGGGCTATGCAGAATATGCTTTTCCACATTAAGGCTGTTTTGGCTCTCCGTCCGCGTAACATATCATTCCGCCTGTTGCGTTTAACAGTATCTGACTGTACTATGACGTAATTGACACTTTAGCTGGTGAAAATATTAGCAAAGCTATGAAAGTTGACACAGTGCCGTATGCAAGCCTTGCAGATGTCAACTTGGGTACTGGTAATCATTAATCAGAAGAGACATTTCATTTTTTTTTTTTTCTGTCACTTTTTATATCAATACTTTGTCACTAAACTTAGACATAATGTTTCTTTAAGAGGAGGCTCCCTAGTTAATTTGCATGAACATTCTCAAACAGTCACACATACAATCAAAATGAAACTTTAGTATATGATTTATTGGATCTTTTTCTTACCATGTACAAAACAGTTTACGTAATTGTAATATTTTCACTCGATACATTTTTTTATTCGAAAATCATGTCTTTTTTAAAGATAATTATAAAAAAAAACAATATTGTTCGGCTTTTATGTCTAAAATAAATATTCACAGCAAGAAAATATAGTGTATTATCCAGCCACCAGATTTTTTGTCTAGATCAATTATTACTTTAGTTATAAACGAAATAAGAATTGAGACTATTGAGAGCTATTTAGTTTCGTGCTCGAACACGATCAAAGAGAGCACGCGATATTCAACTTTATTACTGTGTGAGCGTTTAGCACACAACCGAGTGGCGGGGAGCATAACTTGCGTGGAAATTTGATTTAGAGTGCCTGGTCTTAAGACGCAGATATATTGCCAGTGACCTTGAGTGGTTAGCTTACGTGTTCTGTACTGAGCTCACGCAACGCGTCGTACGTTCAGCCAGTAATAGGACTCGCCCATCAAGGAGCGCTGTCCCCAATTTAACACATTATTAATTTATTATACACAAAACAAAAGGTATTTTAATAAAACGCGTATACTAGTTTTCAGAAAAATACGCTTGGTAGATTTTGCGCCATTCTCAGTTTTTTTAATCCGCGTTAGACATAACTTTACAAATTAATTTCACTATGTACGATTCATAATCTAAAATATTCGTATATTAAGTTATTGAGAAAATGCTCTAATTTAACACTCGGAGACGTCGTGATCTTCAGTATAAAATCATTAAAATTCGGTTATCGTCGCCTTAACTTAATCAATTACCACCGGACTTATAGTCAAAGAACTTACAAAAGTATAATATCATCAGTTGGTGTCAAAGTCAGTCAATTTATTTACTTAAAATAGGCACATAAATGGCACTTTTGAACGTCAAGCAGGTGGTCAACAAGGTGTGACATCCAACCGCCTTTTTATTACAAAGACCTCACTTTAAAATGTTCTACTTCTTTTTCAGGACCCAGACGTCTCAATCCGTCGTCGCGCAATGGAGCTCTCATTCGCCCTCATCAACGGACAGAACATTCGCAGCATGATGAAGGAACTGCTCGCATTCCTGGAGCGATCCGACGCCGAGTTCAAGGCACATTGCTCTAGTGCCATGGTGTTAGCGGCCGAACGATACGCGCCCTCCAACAAGTGGCATCTTGATACGTTGTTCAGAGTACTGCTCAAGGTAAGAACCACATATTCCAACTATTTTACAAAAAAAAAAATCTTTCAACAGATTGATTAAATCATCTAACTTTTAACTCTTGCTGCTTGCTGCTGACAAGTAAGGCCAAGTTGCATCTATATGATTTAATACATTAAATCAGATTGATGTCATCAGGTTGTCGTGTTGTGTTGAGACCAATCACGATTTGTGATCTGATGACTTAGAATAAAATGCAGCGGCATCTTGGAAGCCAACATCAATATTGTTAAATAAAACAGGAAATTCTACCCAATCTGTCAACCTGTTGTTCAAATCTCATGTCATCTAAATATGATAGGTTGGCATTGAGTTTGACGATTTACTCATTTATTTATTTAGGTTAGCCAACAATTGTTTACACAATACATTTACAATATTTTACACAACATGCACCATTTTATGGTTTTACATAATAACACAAAGCCAAAAAGGATAAAATATAAAAGTAAAGTTATTCAATCATTTTGGTGATTCACGAGTAACAAAAATTTAATTCAAAATAATATAACAATAAGATTAAAACATTAACATTTAATTGAACAAAAACAAAATGATAAAAATAATAAAATTAAAAATTAACATTCGCTAAGGAGATCATTGGTTATTATTGGAATGGTTCTTAATAATTATTTTATTTTATATCAAAGACTTATTTAAAAAACTGCGTCTCAATCATATTTTTTTTTAATAATTAATATTCTTCTATTTTAGGCTGGAAACTATCTCCGCGACGACACAGTATCCAGCACACTACAGATCGTTTCATCAGCGGCGCCCGAGCGGCAGGCGTACGCGGCCATGCGGCTGTGGACGTCGCTCGAACGATCCGCTGTCTCGGCCGACGCCACTGAGAAACAACCACTAATACAGGTAAGCTAGGAGAAGACATCAATAGGCTGAGAATCAGCACTCTTTAACCGACTTCAAAAAAGGAGGAGGTTCTATGTTCAGCTGTTTTGTTTTTTTTTTTATGTAAGTATGATCATCGATATTTTCTTCAATTGTGGACCAATTTTGGAAATTCTTTTTCATTTGGTAGAGGAAGCTTGCGCAGTGTTCCCATATAAATTTGATTAACTTTGCTCGGGTAGTTTTTAACTCAGCTTCAATACTACGTATTTTTCCCACTTAGTCTATGTGTATGATGTTATAATAACTTCCTGTCACTGTTATATCCTGTCCACAAAAGCTAAGCTATTGGTGAAATCAAAGGCATAATTATGTTACACTAGCTTTTCCCGGCCCGGCTACGCACGGGTAGCGCTAAGTATCTACCCTACCTACCTACCTATCTAATAAAAAATAAACCACATAAACCATCTACTAAATAGTCCGAACGAAGCCTAAACATTTGGTTGGGATAGGTGAACCCGTTCTTGAGTTATAAAATTACAACGAAAAGTGACATAACCATTATAAGAAAAAGATGTGCATCCCTGATGTCGCGTGTTTGCGGCAGCACCAACAGTATTCTCCGTGGGTTCACAGATCGGTGGGATTCCTCGATGTTGCAGAGGTGAATGCAGCTTCACGCTGAATTTAAAATTTAATTGTTTTGTTAATCTTTGTCTGTACTAACACTAGATGATAAGTAAAATTGTTACTAACTCTATGGACATTTGTCTGAAAATAAAAGTATTCTATTCTATTCTTTGTAGGTGGCAGCGTGGACTATCGGAGAATACGGTGACTTGCTGGTGTCTGAAGCCAGCAACGCTATTTCGATGGTCGACGAGGACGGCGTTGGTAAGTCATTTACTTCTGTTTCTTTTTATTTGCTTGTAATCTTTGAATGCCATAAAGGACATTTATCATGTAACTAGGGGTTGACACTAGCTCCTGTAATACAGTGTATACCAGCGCAGGAGCTAGGGAATTCATAAAAATGTATGCCTAATTATGTCAATAAAGATTATAATAGAAAGATTAAAGATTACATTCATTCTTTTATTATTTTTTGCGTAGATTATGTCTGTCCTTGCTGTCCAAGCACTTGTAAACCTTTCGTCCCATTTTAAGACATCGGTTGTGCAGAAAGATAGTATTTTCTTGCTCGAAAAACATATTAGTTATCCAGACACCTTAGCGATATTCTTCAATAGATTTTGAAGGTATGTTCTTGTTCTATTTCAGACGACTTCGTCCGTCCTTCGGAAGAGTATGTGATTGATGTTTATCAGAAGTTGCTGTGGTCGACACAGCTGTCCATCAACACGAAAGAGTACTTGTTGCTTTCGCTCGCCAAGCTGTCCACTCGGTTTACCACGCAGCCTAGCCAGGAGTGAGTAATTACCTGTTTATATCATTACCTACCTATATCATATCATTCAAAATGTTTCAATATCACCTCTCCACTGCTTTTATTTGAGCACACATGCAGTCTCTGTTTGCTTAAGTGATATGCTCGAATTGGTACTGTCATTAGTACTTTAAGTCTCCGTTATACAGTGGAATGACGAGCCATTTTTAGTCGATCAATGCACAATATAAATTCCAATAAACTTTTGATGGGTTATTAGGGGGTCTTCATCTCCAACCCATGATTTATTCATGCAAAAGAAAACAAGATTTTTATTAAGCCATGAACTACTTGGACCAACTGACTTAATTTCGTTTATTTTCAGTAAAATCCGAGTGATCATCGACACGTTTGGATCCCACATTCACATCGAGTTGCAACAGAGAGGTGTTGAGTTATCGCAACTGTACAGGTAAGCAATCGCATTGATCTATATTATATCTAGAGAACTAGTAGTCCTAGAATTCTGTATTTAACTGTTTTTTTTTTTCAAAACTTTTTTTTTATATTCACTGAAAGAAACTGTTTGCCTTTTATGCGCCCCGATTTCACAATAGATTTTGTAATCTATTTCTATTAAATAAGTTATTTAGAATTATACAATGTGTAATTGAATTAATGCACATTATCAAAGTAGTTTGTTCAAAATCGTTTAGTGAATCGATTTTGTCATTTATAATAGAGGTATTTTGTCTCAACAATAATTAATGCTATATAAATTATACTCACTTCTGCTGTACAGTCAAAACAAACCAAAATGGACGAAATACGTACTACGCTAGACCCATAAACGTGTGCGACTGTGTGCGTGCGTAGATTTGTAATAATATTTGGTAAATTAAAATCAAAAATATTACTTTTATGTCAATAGGTAATAAAGGCAGTACATAATTATAATAACAAAAAATGGTGTAAAATATTTTCCTTTGCCATGAACATTTTCAAATTCAAATTTACGACTTATTAATCTGTTTTGATAAATGATGCAAAAAATATAAGATGCTAGGCAGTACTTACCCATGAAATAGAATCTTTAAGTTTTTCACGTGATTATGTGATGAGTTGTGACACCCTTTTACTACACAGAACATCATTTTTTTGTAAAATTGCGCGAGCTCTTTACTGTAATACTTGGTCTTGATTACTGACGTGCCGAAAGTCCTAGGTAGCCTTTAAAGGCTAACATGAAATGGCTTCACTTTGCATACGAGTACTGCGGTTCTAAGCCTATTACTTCTATGATGGTAATAATAAACCTGGCTGGTCCAGGAACTACGCGCACCTGCGGCCGGCTCTGCTGGAGCGCATGCCGGCCATGGAGGCGCCCAGCGGGCCCGGCGCGCGTGACGACAGCGAGCTCGAGCTGGAGCTGGCCGACGCCAGCCCCGACCACAAGCCCGACCAGGTCGCTGTGAGTACTGACTTTAACTATACTAAACTAGCGACCCGCCCCTGCTTCGCACACCAATACATCAAGATTGCTGTGCTATATCTAAGTTAAATACTAATGTTTTCTACACATAAACCTTCAAGGATAAATGTGGGCGTTTAAGCGTCCGTCGTCTTTTGTGTACTTTTTAGTTACTACCTTTATTTACTAACTACCTCACACTCTAATTTATAATATTTCGTTAGTATTAAAAGATTGCTTAAAAGTGTTTCAACATCCGGACAAACCTATTGAGGTTTTTGTGATGTTTCTGTTTATATTTTGTTTTGTTCCTTAATGAATAAATAAAAAAAAAAATCATTTCGCGATTTTAATTAATGCTCAATTATCTACTCATTTTTCTCAAATCAAGCTTTTAGTTTAGTTTCAATTTCAAATGTCTGAAAAATTCATTATTTTTTTCTTTGTTTTAGGACGCGCTATTGGACTTGATCATCGGCTCCGACTCGCTGACGAACGGCGACGTGGACCACAAACCGTCGCAGCCGCCCGCCAGCAACAATAATACTAGCAGCAATGTGAGTACACATGTTATTTGCTCGTGTTTAATAGACGTAACCAGTACAGATTCCTTAGTCTAGAAAACGCTTAAAGCTCTGGCGAAATTAAGAGAAACCCGCGCAGGATGCGGGACAAATTCACTCGCGCCGATTATCCAACTAACTTGTCTATAGGTGCCGCGTTAAAGTGTCGCGAATTGTCGCTTCAGTTCTTAAGAGCCTATACTACCTCAAATGGCTTAGAATGATCCTCTGTTATGTCGAAAATACTGCAGCATTCATTTTGAAATAAATATATGGTAAAGTTGAGGATTAATATTAAGTAAGTACTATGTTTGACCAATACACGATTCCATAAAATTTCTTCATAGAAAAAAAATCCAAAGTTCCAAAACGAACATTAAACCGCTGGTATTCAAAAAATACTTCAAATTAGATAATGAAACTGCATATTAACTGAACTTACTATAAAGCAGGTCTTATGTAAATGTTTTTTAATTACCATTATTTTCACCGTAAAAAGTAATAAACGAAAATATCGATGCCTTTGGAGTCTTCTCCCTGCCACCCTGTCTCGCTTGCTCGCGTGACCGCCAGCTACTTGTGCAAGCGAGATAAAGAGTAACGTAGTATAAACCCTTACCGCCTTATTACAAAACAAGATTTATATTTGACATGGCTTAAACCATGGAGCCAGTTTTTGTAATAAGAACGTAACTGTGATTGAAATACGGTTCTTTTTACAAAACTGAAAACTTAGTTCGGTACTAAGTTGTCAGTTTTGTGATTAGGAACTTTACCATAGTCAGAATAAAGTTCGAAATTCAATAATGGCTCCATGTTTTAAACCTGGGTCTGAAGATAAAACTTGTTTTGTAATAAGGGGGTTAATCATTAACACAATCGACGCGCCTAAAGCCAACGCCATGAGACGAGATAAATTTCATACTTTGGGATTTAAAACTTTAACTGAAATTGCGTATGGTTCAGTTTCCATTGCAACTAAAATTATTTTATGACGTTTAGCGATAATTTCTTCATTCATAAATCAACTTAGATGTCTTGAGTTTAAAGTTGATAGTTGTATAATTTGCAATTTTATGTATTTATAGTTTCTCATGACGGTTACTTCGCGTCCCGCGTCCCACGCGGTATTCCTCTGTATGACCAGAGCTTTATAATAACGTAAGAGACTGCTGGTTGATTAAGACTCAGATATATCCCAGTGACCTTGAGTGGTTAGCTTGCGTGTTCTGTACTGAGCTCACGCAACGCGTCGTACGTTCAGCCAGTAATAGGACTCGCCCATCAAAGAGCGCTGTCCCCAATTTGACGCATTATTAATTGATTACACACAAAACAAAAAAGTATTTTAATAAAACGCGTATACTAAAAGGTCAATAATTAAATTATCTTTAAATTGGTGAAGGTTTCAGAAAAATACGCTTGGTCGATTTTGCGCCATTCTCAGTTTTCTATCCGCGTTAGACATAACTTTACAAATTAATTTCACTATGTAATATAAACATAATCTAAAATATTCACTTATTAAGTTATTGAGAAAATGCTCTAATTTAACATATATTTTTTTCAAATCATTAACACTACTCGTTTAGACGTGATCTTCAGTATATAATCATTAAAAGTCGGTTATCGTTGCCATATGTCAAGTTTTGCAGGGTTGGTGACTATGTATTGCAACTATTGTATAGTAAGCAGAAAGATGGGCTAATCTTAGTTGGTGTGGGTTTGTACGACTATTTGAAATTCATGTGTTGTCTTTGTAATTTTCCCAGGATATCTTAGACCTGCTGAGCGGCTTAGACCTGACTCCTACCGCGCCAACTAACATCATGAACAACAACCTCCCCACACCGGTGTCTGCGCCCGCGCCTGTTTCACTACTCGATGGACTGTTCGCCGCGCCCGCGCATATAAACACACCAGTCACGCAAGGTACGGGAATAAAATTTCATAGTGAACTTAGCAACTGAAACCGCCTTATTACAAAACAAGATTTATATTTTGACATGGCTTAAACCATAGAGCCACTTTTTATAATAAGAACGTAACAGTGATTGAAATACTGTTCTTTAAACAAAACTTAGTTCGGTACTGAGTTGTCAGTTTTTTGTTTAGGAACTTTACTATAGTCGGAATAAAGTACGAAATTCAATAATTGCTCCATGCTCCAACCTGGGTCTAAAGACAAACCTTGTTTTGTAATAAGGGGGTCTGAGTTTATTTATTTATTTAACAGTTTTTTGATGTATGTAGTTACATTATGGTTGATGTATGTCTCAATAATATCAGTTACGCGGATGACACGGTGCTGCTGAATCCTTCAGAATGTGGACTTTTAACTGTTGGGCATCTGAGAAGTACGCTCACAGCCATAGCTTGATTGATAATATCAAAAATTGTGAAACATGTTTCGGGTTTAGTATAAACAAAAACTAATGCCGCCTTATTACAAAACAAGATTTATATTTGACATGGCTTAAACTATGGAGCCAGTTTTTGTAATAAGAACGTAACAGTGATTGAAATACCGTTCTTTATACAAAACTGAAAACTTAGTTCGGTACTATTTTGTCAGTTTTTTGTTTAGGAACTTTACCATAGTCGGAATAAAGTTCGAAATTCAATAATGGCGCCATGTTTTAAACCTGGGTCTGAATATAAACCTTGTTTTGTAATAAGGGGGATTTTGTTTATGAGCTGTTTTTATTTATTTTGTACTTTTTTGTGCCTATGTATGATCCTTTGTTGGTTGAAATAAAGGTTTTATTTTATCGCGAAAAAAAATCTGCTGTTCCATACATTTCGGTCGATTTAAGTGAACACAAATGTATGGAACAGCTGATTTTTTTTTCGCGTTTTCAAGGTTGGTGCCATAGAATAAATTGTTCAAAATGATGAGTACAATGACCCCTTTTCGGGTTTAGGCTAAACAAAAACTAATGTTGTATAGTCTCTGCGCTGCCACCGACAATGCCGTGGAAGTACCGAAGTTTTGGGTCAACGATATTTAATTCACTTTCGTGCCATCGACCAAGAAGAGTATTTTTTTTTAATTAAATAATTTATTTATTTATTTTATTAGGTTCACCAACAATTGATTACACTGATACAATCACATAATACATTTAAAAAATTAAAATAACAGTGCATCAGTTACTTATAGGTAAACACTACATGCATAAAACAATGGATTAGAGAAATAAGCTAACTTACTTAGTAATAAGTGCACTAGAAAATTGGTAACATTGGTAAAAAGTTGCATTTAAATGAAAATAAATTTATGAAATTCTGATTAAAAAATATTAATTTGGTAAAAAGTTAAAAATAAAAAATAAAATATTCTTTGACATTATAACTTTGGTAAAATTTATAAGAATTAAATAAACAACGAAAATTATAAAAATTGATAATTTATCGATAAATCAAAAATTAAACCAAGCAAATTCATAAAGATTATAAACATGATGAAAACAATATTAATAAATGATAAACAAAAAAATAAAATCGAATAAATTAAATTGATAATTATAAATTGATAACATCTGTACAACTAAAAGGTAAAATTAAAAGTATAAATTGATAACATCTGTAAAAATAAAAGATAAAATTGATAAATTGATTACATTGGAACCTGTTACAATTCATATACTTAATTAGGATTAGGCGTTGCTCGGTAAACTATTAAGGATGGCTTTCTGTTTAGCAAGAGAGTCAAAGTGGAGATCACTAACATCACTGTAGCCGTTTACTGCCTTACACATTCTTGCAAAAGGCGAATTTGCTCCCAAAACAGTTCTTCTAAAAGGTGGACAAAGGGGCGTGATGGCACTACGCGGGATTCTAGAGGGTGCACGAAAACTGAAAAGGGCAAGCAAGCTGGGACTGTCTATTTTATGCTTAATGATTTTATAGGCAAACATTACATCAATAGGTGTCTACGTTTTCCCAGAGAAGTCATGCGAAAATGCTCAAGTCTTTTATTGTAAGAACGTATTTTTTTGGCGACACCATTGAAAAATGCGAGGTGCCAAGCGAAGCGTTTCTGGACACGTTCAAGTCGCAATGAATGCGTTGCGTAGTGAGGACGCCAAACTACACTATTATATTCCAGGATGCTGCGAATGAGACTGTTATAAAGCATTATTCTTGTTCTATTGTGACGAAAGTTTTTGCAATTTCTTAGGACGAACCCTAACATTTTCGAAGCCCTTTTTATAATATTATCGAGATGTGGCGTGAAAGTTAACTTCTTGTCAAATAATACACCAAGGTCCTTTATTATTTCAACTTCATTAATATTTTCACCAGATATAAGATAATTGCTGCCTATTGGGATGTTCCTTCTTGTAAATAATTGTTCTATTTCAGTGGACCTGCCAACAGTGACGGCTCTAGAGAAGAACGGGCTGCGCGTAGTGTTCGGCGTGCAGCGCGGCGGCGACGTGGTGACGCTGACCATGCGCGCGCACTCGCACGCCGCGCACACGCTCACGGACTTCCTGTTCCAAGCCGCTGTGCCCAGGGTAAGCAACTTACTGATAAAAGTCCAAATAGCAATAGGCTCATACAAATTATTAGCAAAACCGTAGTAAATTGAAGTAATTGATTTAAGTAATGTTTTGTCCACCTTGCAGACGTTCCAGTTAGACATGATGTCACCTTCCGGCACAGTATTGCCGCCCCAGGGAGAAATCACTCAAGTACTCAAAATCAGTAATCCATCCAAAGTAAGTCTAATTATCATATTAATATCTCAGTCTAAAAACATTGTATTACTATTAGAGATGAAACGGATATCCGGTAACTATCCGGTATCCGGCCTTGTTATCACCGGATACCGGAAAGTAATTCAGTATCCGGCTTCATTCGGAATAGTAAAATTTAAAAAATTCTCATACCACAATAAGTTGTGGACACTGTTTATTTTTATAATCGCATTTATTAATTAGTTTAGTACTCAAAATTAACAAGTGGCTAATTGTGGTGAATGAATACCAAATTTTCCGCATTTGTTGGTAAGAGGCGACTCCGCTTGGCTTCGTATACCAGACTAGCTTCTGAAAATAGTCTTTCGCTGTAAACGCTACTGCCAGGTGCTGAAAGACAAATTCTAGCAAACCTTGACATTTACGGGTACTGATTCGGTACGTCATGTAACGCGATAAAGGGCCGAATATCCGTAAGTCGGATATCCGGCCCTCTGACCTCGTAGCTTGCCGAATATCCGGTATCCGGCCAAAGCACTATCCGTTTCATCTCTAATTATTATGGCCAAATCAGCCGTGTTTAGTATAGATAGCATTTTGAAATGATAAGATTATTTCTAAGCCTGGGTTTCAAAAGAGCGATGCCGCCATGTGGCCGTACTTATGTATAGAAGACCTTTCTGTGATACCCAAGATTACTGAAAGAAAACCAAAAACTCAAAGTTGAAAAATGATTTTATTTCTGTAAGTAGGTTTGTACAAACAAACACTTTTACACGTCAATCATATTTTAAAAACTAGATGAGGTCGGCGTTTCCTATCTGACTGCTCTTCTCTTCTCATCTTGGTCAGATCATGTGAAGGCCATGTAGATTGGTGTCGAAATGGTCTTTTGAGGAAAGAACCACACAGGTTGAGTAGACCTGACCAGTCAGTGCACGCATTTGTCAGTAATCGTGCAGCTCTACTCAGAACTTAAGGAGCTCAACAATGCGACGATCCATACCAAAGGTACTTATACTTTCTTAATTATAATAATATTTTATATTCTATGTTTCCAGTCTGCCCTTCGACTACGGATACGGGTATCGTACAACGTGGACGGCGTACCAGTTCTCGAGCAGGCGGAGGTGAACAGTTTCCCGCCCGAGCTGTTCAACTGACGCGGGGCCGGGCCGCCCGCCTACTGCCTCTAGCCAACTCACTGCACGCTCACCTGTTTTATGCAGTAGTTACTAGTTCACGGTCATCGATTGTTTGGTTATTACGTAATATTGTTAATAATTATGTCCCGAAAAGTAAACAACTCATCACGGTCTTTGTCTTGTAGTCATGACACTGGTGAGCTGGGCTCAGTTTTTAACCTGTCATAATTTGTGAATATAGCGGTGACCTATGTAATTGGAGAAATACTATCGCCGATCCAGGGAGCCGTATTTTGAAATGTTATAGCCTAGTGCTTGTCGCACTGTGTGGCTCAGCCCGCATTGATAATGACGATGGCTTTAATCAGGGACCATTTTGGTTACCCATTGAAAGGGTTTTCGATAGGGTTTTTCTAAGCGGTTAAACAAAAACCCATACGATATGGGTAACCCTTATGAACAGCTTAAATTTAATTTTGGTAACCCATTGAAAGGGTGTTCGATAAAAACCCATACGGTTTGGGTAACCCTTTTGAACGGCTTAATTTAAGCCATTCAAAATTACCCACACCATATGGGTTTTTGATTAACTGGTACCACACACTGGTACTAAAATGGTAACCAAAATGGTCCCTGGGTAGAATAGAGATAGAATTGGTCATGCTACGCGTGCTGGGCGGATATCAAAATAACATAATATTAATATTTTTTCATGTTACTGGGTTTCAAGTAGGTATAGAACCCATTGAAATGAGTTATCATGTAACCCTTTCACTGGGTTTCAAGTATAAAACCCATTCAATGGGTTATCAGGTAACCCTTTCAATGGGTTTCTTGTATAAAACCCTTTTAATGGGTTACATCATGATAAAGGTAACCCATTGAATGGGTTACCCCTTCGAAAGGGAACCCCTTAACTGGGGTTGTACGGTCCCTGGCTTTAATACGTCAATACGGCCCCTAAACTGAATATCCAATTTCACATATACGCCTTTTTGCAAGTAGTCTTACGAAAAATATTTTATGTTGAGATTAAACTAACTTTAATAATCGTGTTGTGATCTGGATAGCTGATAAGATCTCATTATATGTGTTGGATTGTATAGTAATGCTGCATTGCACTGTTTATGCTTGAATTCATAGTGCGATAAAGACTATTTACGATAAAATCCTAAAATAGATTTTAATAAAATTTTAAATTTTTACTCATTCAAAACAATCGATGACCGTCTTCAACTTCTCAAATGATGGCAAGCTCCACCCTACTCGACTAAGACTGACCACACACGGCCACCCTCAACCTGAACCCGCGCCAGCCGTCATGTCGAGATGTGCACTATGTAGCTCACCTGTTCCCATTGAGATTCGCGAAGCATTCCATGTGTTACGTAGTGTTTAAAGTTTATGTCCACAGAAGGATACAGATTGTTGGTATATCGCTGGGTGACCAGAGATCAAAATGCGATTTTTTTTTCGTAATAGAAACCTTGAAGTCAGTAGAGGTTTTTTGCTTATACAGGGTTATTTTTAAAACGTCAATAACCTCTTAAGGGGTCATTGTACTCATCATTATGAACAACTTACTATGTGACCAAAACTGAAATCGCGAAAAAAAAGCAGCTGTTCCCTCAATTTATGTTCGAATAATTCGTTAAAATGTAGGGAACAGCTGATTTTTTTTCACGATTTCTGATTTGGTCCCATAGTAAAAGTTGTTCATAATGATGAATAAAATGACCCCTTAATAGGTTATTGACGTTTTAAAAATAACCCTGTATATTTCTCTCGGCACATTGCGTCAGTATTATTACAATCTCATTACCAATGTGGTCTACTTACTGCTTCTATCATAAAAATGCTATTTTTTCTAACCGATCTATCACTCAATCACAGAGATCGGATCTTATTGACTAGCTTTACTATAAATTTTTCTCGAAAGGAAAAATTTTCTCTAAAATTGTTGCTTCTACGTAAAATTTCTAGCATTGCGACACAAATGAAAAACGTTGTCATTAAGATTTATTAATTAGTCGTATTATCTTGTGGTTTCGAGCCGTTGTGAACATTCCCGAATTTGAAAATTTTGCCCTTGATTGATAAATTGTAAACTGATGTACAGACGCCAGCACATCAACCTACTACAATCTGTCAAATTTCTTTAATAGATTTTCAACTTTATCTCTACAGTGTAAGGTTCAAGGTTGATTGAGGAAATTTGACAGTTTCGGGTAGCTTGACCTGCTGGCGTCTGTACTAGAACTTTTTGTGTCGCTCGCGCTGTACATAAATTGAGATTGTGTGTATAAACGATTTATAGTAAGCAACCTGTGAATTGGAGGGCTGTATGGAATGTACTTAATAAAATATAAATGAATCACTAATTATGATAAATTTTGTGTGATAATGCACTTTAGGAACGCAAGCCAAAGTATTGGCCTTGTGTGGATGTAGTCAATGGTCTGGAATACACTGGCGAGCTAAAATGTCTAGTCACTCTTGCATATTAGTATGATATTTATGAAGTTTTATGAACTTTCCAGTCTGTATAAATTGTTTTAGAACCCAATTATTTATAAATTAATGTGTGTGCCTTGATTTTTTGCTCGTCATTGTATTTTGTACCATATAATTTATTTCCAGATTCGATGTCACTAGTTTGAACCTAGACTAACTTATACCTACAGCGCTTTGTTAAGAATAGTTATTTGTGTACGACACCTGTGAGCCGCTTCAAATGCTAAACAGTCAAGTTGATAATACTGTTCCTTTTATTGAGAATTTTATATTTTGCGACGATGTAAATAATGATAAATACATCTCATCAAACACGTAGTTATGCAAATTATGGATTATTGTAAGATTTTTACACGCGTTCAGCGTCAGCCGTACATTTTTAACATTTAGATTAGTTATATCATTTATGTTTATTTTCATCCTATTTATATTATTTAGGTTATAGACTAACCAGCATATTCTAATGAAATATCGTAGGAGTATATCATTTTGGAAGCCACTGGATATATAGAAGTCGCACGTGCTCTTAATAGTTTTTATATTCTCTGCAAAGCATTCATGTGACAATCATGAAGGCATATATTTTATTTTTGATTATGTAAAGAGAGCTTGGCAAAAGATTATATCGTCAATTTGGTGCTTCGTTTTACTATATCTGATAAATAGAAGGCCCTCCACAATGTGAGATGTTTATGATTTTGTGTATAACTAAAGCTATGTGAAAGATGTACATAATGATTATAATGATTTTATGTAAATTGGTTAATAAATATTTGAGAATGTTTATATAATCAATTTGTTGGTTTCATTTCATTGCACCCACTTCCCTTCAAATCAATCAATTAATCATTAATAACCTATACTCCATTTGCAATAAGATTAGACATTTAAATAAACTTGTTTACAGTCCGTTCAACCAATTTTGACTTCTATTCCGTAGGCTTATGGATGGCATTAAAAGCAAAAACGTGGTCACAATACCAACTGTTTATTACAGCTGCCATTTGTCATGTCACTAACGCAATAGAAGTCAAAATCGGATGAAAGGACTGCAAAAAAAGGTTTATTTAAATGTCTAATCTTATTTCAAATGGAGTATAGTTCTGAATAACATGTTCAGCAAACAAATTTCCAACGTGTGAAAGATCTGTATTTGGACAGCCGAATGATCGTTCACCTCTTATGATACGGCTCGGCGCAAACGGGCCACCGACCACAGCCACCGGTGTTCGGAAGCCGCCACATTTTATAACCCGCTCTCTGCTGCGCAGTCTTGGAGGAGGAAATAGCGGGCCGTAAATGGATTTCCGATATGAATGTATCAATATCCATTGATGGGCCATGCTCCATGGTGACGCGTGCGTTATGTAGAACGTCTAACGGTTAACTGCGCGGGGGGTGGAGCAGCGCGACAGTGGCGGGGGTCGGCGTCTTGTGTGGCCCGTAGCGACCAAAAGTGGCGAGTCGCCGACACTGCTGTAGCGTGTGGCCGCCACCGGCTACACGTGTACGGCGCGTCTATACAAAATATATGGAAAAAGTGTGTTAAGTCGCTGTCGGTGGCCACCAATGGCTGTGGTCGGTGGCCCGTTTGCGCCGAGCCAAATGTAGCGGTTTTTTTGAAAAAAAAACGCAACTGTTTTGCAAAATTTGATCATTTAAAGATTATCCAGAAAGATCTTAGATCTGTCACATTACTGAATCCGCGCTTTTGAAAGTAACTGACGACATCCGCGGGGCAATAGAGAATAAGTTCCTTGCTGTTCTTGTATTGCTTGACTTTAGTAGCGCCTTTATCTCAGTGGATTTCGACATTTTACTAGGTATCCTCATCATCATCATTTCAGCCGAAAGACGACTACTGCTGGACATAGGCCTGCACCAAAAAGAGGGGGGATTTGCCATAATCCTAATAAATAATAATTTTACTAGGTATCCTCAAATCTTATCAATTTCTCTGCCTCTGCCTCTCGCTGCCACGAAACGAACTTCTACGAAATAAATGCGTTGTCAAAGTCAGGGATGAGGTCTACTCCGAACATAAATCCGAAGTATCGGCCGAATGTTCGGCCGTTGCTTGACTACGGCTAACTATGGCAGACTACGGCGAAAGAAAAAAAAAACCGACAATCAAAGAGATAAGCCAAAGTCGAAAATGTGACTTTTAAGTCGGGTAAGGATTCAAAGTCAAAAAAGGAAACTATGGAAGTTTTAAAAACGCCGAACATTCGGCCGATACTTTGGATTAACGCATCGGAGTAGCACCTCTGGTTCAGTTCTTATCTTCGGGGCCGCTCTCAGTGTGTTCGCCTTGAGGACTTCTTCTTTGATTGGTGTAACCTCACTGAGGGAGTTCGTCAGGGTACCGTTCTCTCGCCTCTTTTCTTTTAAGTAAAGTATGAGTCTAAAACCGTCGCGGTCGCCGCTTTGTTTAGACTTGTCAGGAAGTTCCCCCGTTCACATTATCCGTAACATGTTGGTCACTTTGTTTGGAAAGTTGTTGGCGTATCTGTTACAAGTTGGGACGCGCCTTTAGAAGAAGAAAGTTGTTGCATACTCTTGTAAAATGGGGATATCACGACAAAATTAGTTCGTAATAAAAGCCTATTTCAAAATTCACAGATACATTTATTAACTTACAAACATTTAATACGCAATTCCTTAAGTTACTCGATCATGGGCGTCGCGGGCGCAGGTCGTCCGCTCACACTGTTGAACAGCCTGTCTTTGATCATCTGCGCCATCAGGCCGTGAATCACTTCTATGGTGGTCTTGCAAGCGTCCTTAGTTGCCTTTCCCAGCTTGTCTTCAGTTCGCTTCTCATGTGGATCTGCACCGGCGACTATGAATCCGCCGCGACCTGGCAACGAAATGTCAGGTTGTAGAATTGATAGATGAACACATCAATTTATTTGCAATTTGTGGCAGCCTAATTCTTATTTAGTGACATGATTAAGCTTCGTGTGTGCCGGACGTAAACAATAGCATCATTCTATTTCTTCCCGTGGGTGTCGTAACTAAGGGAATTACTAAAGAATGGGCAGCAGCATTCTCTATGCATTTTAACCAGTGACCATTTTGGTTACCCATTGAAAGGGTTTTAGATAGGGTTTTTCTAAGCGGTTAAACAAAAACTCATACGATAAGGGTAACCCTTACGAACGGCTTACATTAAATTTAGGTAACCCATTGAAAGGGTTTTCATTAAAAACCCATACAGTGTGGGTAACCCTTTTGAACAGCTTCATTTAAGCCATTCAAAATTATATATATACCTACTTGAAACCCAGTAACATGCAAAAATAATATTATGTTATTTCGATATCGGCCCAGCACGCGTAGCATGACCAATTCTATCTCTATTCTACCCAGGGACCATTTTGGTTACCATTTTAGAAAAACCCTATCGAAAACCCTTTCGATTGAAAGGGTTTTCAAAGGCAGTTAAAATCGTTGATTTTAACCGCGAGAATAGAGATAGAATAATTGGTCATGCTACGCGTGCTGGGCCGATATCAAAATAACATAATTATTTTTGCATGTTACTGGATTTCAAGTAGGTATATATATAATTTTGAATGGCTTAAATGAAGCTGTTCAAAAGGGTTACCCACACTGTATGGGTTTTTAATGAAAACCCTTTCAATGGGTTACCTAAATTTAATGTAAGCCGTTCGTAAGGGTTACCCTTATCGTATGGGTTTTTGTTTAACCGCTTAGAAAAACCCTATCTAAAACCCTTTCAATGGGTAACCAAAATGGTCACTGGTTAAAATGCATAGAGCCAAAAAAAAAAAAAAAATGGGTTATCATGTAACCCTTTCAATGGGTTTCTAGTATAAAACCCTTTCAATGGGTTACATCATGATAAAGGTAACTCATTGAATGGGTTACCCCTTCGAAAGGCTTAACTCTTAACCGGGGTTGTACGGTCCCTGATTTTAACACAATACATTATGGATTATTACAACACCCCCAAATGTTGGGAAAGGCCATGTCCAGCAGTGGACGTCTTTCGGCTGAAATGATGATGAATGAGACGATGATGATGGGATGGGATGCTGCTGCATAATGTAAACGAAATATTTTATTTGTATGTACAGACGCCAGCAGGTCAAGCTACCCGAAACTGTCACATTTTCCCAATCAACCTTGAACCTTATACTGTAGGGATAAAGTTGAAAATCTATTAAAGAAATTTGACAGATTGTAGTAGCTTGATGTGCTGGCGTCTGTATTATGTAGCACAAACCAGCTTATTCAACAGTGTTTTCTGGGCAAGTACACTGTACACAGTGCTACAAAAGCATGGTGATTTCACGCAACCGGTGTCTTCTATTAAGCAAGGTAAGTAAAATAGGTACGGTCAGATATGGCACGATAACATTAGCACTATCATAAATCATTACATAATTATAAAACAAAGTCTCCTCCGCCACGTCTGTCTGTATGTCCGAACGCGATAAACTCAAAAACCACTGAACGGATTTTCATACGGTTTGCACTAATAGACGGAGTGATTCATTAGGAAGGTTTAGGTGTATAATTCATTAAAGGTTTTGTGTAAATTGCCTGAAATATGACGATGTACAATACTCTAGATAGTATGTTAATCAGTCCCACATGCTCGAGGCAACAGCCTGATACGACACTACGACAGAATATAAAAAGTTGGCATATATGTATACAGCGTGTTACGGAAAGGGCATCTGGTTCAGAATCTCTGTACAAAATATCAGCTCAAAAATAATAATTTTAAAAATGTTTTCATTTTATTTTCTATAGTTTATTAAATTTAAATCATAACAAACGTGTCACCGCACTACGAGGGTCATTATCCATTATCTGTGTCTGTGCGCCACACACCTGCCACAGCTCTGCAACACGGCGCCGCCATTCACGCGGCGGCGCGGGCGGCACGATTGGCGGCGGGATCAAACAAATGGATTAAAACGTGTACCGATCAGCTGACTTGGTCTAGTGATGTGTAGAATTCAATTGGAAACATTTCATTTTTATTAGTTAAATGTTTCTTAACTTTTTAATTATGTAGGTATTATTAAAAAAAAATGTTGCCATGTAGTTTGTTGCCACCAAAAGAATCCGTGCCTTTGATATTTATATACCCTTTCCGTAACACGCTGTATGCTCTGCTATCAGTGCGAAGCCGGGGCGGGTTGCTCGTAACTTATAAGTTAAACTGGTTGGTTACGCAACTGTGGTAAAATAATCCTTATTAGTGTGTTATAAAACAGGAATGAAATATCGCAAGATATTTGAGTATGAGGAGTGTCGATTGCTATAAAAATAGAGAAAAACCAAAGAAACAGGATCATTTTTAAATGAATTGACATGCTCTGCCAACCCCAAATAAGAATAAAGGCGGAAGGGTGATGAAGAATGTATTAATAAAAACTTACCCAAGCACACTTCACTCTGCTCCAACTTATCAGACAAATCAAAGATCTGTCCAGTAGTGTAATCAGCATTAGTGATCAGACTGGAACTACTTAGTGTGTTCACCCAGTATTTGTTCCAGAGAGAGTCCAGTAGCCTCCGGTCCAGCGAGGACTTGAAGTAGGATACCTCGAGTGAGTAGTACTGCTTGCAGTGGACTCCAAAGTCCTCGATTTTGTTGAGGGGGATTGTCTGGTATTCCGAGGGCTCTTCATTGGCTGGTTTGTAGCCCTGGAAATATTTGAATTTGGAATATTACTGTTGGGACAAGCTAGACACCATAGGCATAAAGCTGAACTAGTGATTTACATAACACATAACATAACATCACGCCTGGAATCCCCAAAGGGTTAGGTAGAGGTGTAACTATAGTGCACTCACATTTCGCTAGTTAAGGCTCATACAAACTGGTGCGATATCGCGGGCGCGACGGACAGCGACAAAGAAATTGTGCTACTAAAATCGCGTCGCACCCGCGATATTGCGCAGGTCTGTACAAGCCTTTTTGTTTAAGTCCCATGTAATAGGGGGCAAGCCTATTGCCATCAACCAGGCACACATCCAGACTCTGGGCTGCTACTGAGAAATTCCTAATGGAAAATCGCAATAACACTTTGCCCAACCTGGGAATTGAACCCAGGACCTGATGTTCAGCAGTAGCAATTGCAACCACTACACCAACGAGGCAGGCAACACTAACAGAATATCAAAATGCAATCAATGCTCAAGAATAGAGCAAAGTTTGAACAAAATATTTGATATTGTAGCTGTAGATAGGGATAAAAGCCAGTAAACACGGCAAAATCTGAGTCATGAAGCCTTAATTGAGTCAAGAACCTTGCAATACAAACCTTAGGATATGTTCTGAAAGCACCAAGGCAGACTTTGCCGGCTGAGATAGTTCTGACAGGATCAATGACAATAGCCACAAAAGGTTCCTGAAAGTTCTGGTTTAACATCTGAGTGGAAACATCAATACCAGACAACCAGCAGCCATAGCCCGGATGACTGTGATACCAACCTATGGCGTTTTCATGACGACCCACCTAAAATTAATTACAAAACAGTTTGATACTTTAAAAATTTGTCAAAAAAGTTTTTCAATCAATAATTTATTGTTAAAAAACATTTTATATGAAAAGATTATACATATAATTAAGTAATTTTAAACTAATAACAAGATTGTGAGTTTTCCGCTGATGAATTGAAAATATTTATTATTTACCTGCTTTGCTGCCTCTATGTAAGCTGTCATGTATTCATAGGCCTGCGCTTGAGCATTTACCCGGGTTTCAGTACCCTCTACCGGCAATGCAAATGAATCCATCACTATCATAGTGTTTGCATCTACCTTACCTGTGGGAAAAGTTAGCAATTGGTTAGAATTTATGATCTATATTTTAACCACATAGCATGGGGTTATAGGAAGTAGGTTGTACCTAAAAGTAATCCCATGACTTCCAATGTGCCTCCAGACCTTGCGTGCATCACCATTTTGAGTAGAGCTAATGCAGATATTTTGATATCTTTGAAGAAATGAGGACTAAAACAAAGAAGCATTCCATTAAGTTTTACGGATATAAATCCAATTTTAGCACGTGAAACGTTTAAAAAAAAACTTACTCTTTCTCCCATGGCTTCGCGGCAAGGATGTCTTGTTGTTGCTTCTTATCATAACGATAGATTTCGTCCACACTGGATACAGTATCGATATTATTCGACATCACCCATGTTTTTTGAGCGATAGATGACTGTGAGTCGGCACTTGTAGATGCCATTTTTCAAAACTTTCAGTAATTAGCAGTTTAGCAAACTATTTCATAGGATAATTCGAACGAACACACAAAAGTTATTAAATACTAAACACCTCGAATAGAAATAAGTTAGTGGCTGAATAGCAAAAGTTCAACAAACGCACAATGGCTGCGTTTTGGTTGACTTGACATTCGTTTGTCAGTTAAAGACAGTTATCATTTGACACTGACAGATGTAGTATCGTCATAAAACAAAAAAATTGTTAAAGTTCAGTTCCTCAGTTCTGTGCGGTACGAATTTAGACGGTGGGGTGGGGTAGGGTAGGCAGAATTCGAAGATAAACGACTTCCAACCTAGAATTACACTGAAGTGTGTTTTTCAAGATAAAATGTTCCTGTCTCTTTGCACCTTATAGACAGGCCTACTTTTTGGTTTTTTGCTGCTGAAACGATGATGACGAATAATTAACTTTATAGTAAAGATTGCATTACGATTATAATTTTTATGATCTTAGTTTTGCAGTAGAACTTTTAATGATTTTATTAGGCGACGATACCCGACTTTTAATGATTTTATACTGAAGTAACGAGTAATATTAATGATTTGAAAAAAATATATGTTAAATCAGAGCATTTTCTCAATATTTTAGATTATGTTTATATTACATATTGAAATTAATTTGTAAAGTTATGTCTAACGCGGATAAAAAACTAAGAGTGGCGCAAAATCTACCAAGCGTATTTTTCTGAAACCTGCACCAATTTAAAGATAATTTATTTATTGATCTATATTATAAAATACCTTTTGATTTGTGTTTAATAAATTAATAATGCGTCAAATTGGGGACAGAGCTCCTTGATGGGCGAGTCCTATTACTGGCTGAACGTACGACGCGTTTCGTGAGCTCAGTACAGAACACGCAAGCTAACCACTCAAGTTCACTGGCATTTATCTGAGTCTTAACGGGGGTGGCTCTAATGTGATAAATTATGATGCAAGCAAAGCTTCTCGTTTGAGCACGACTAGAAAGCATTATTTCTAAGGGGCCCTGCGTCCCTGCTTCCTGGGAGCACAAACTTCAGAGCAGCACTGCTGCTTAATGAAAATAAAGCCCATGCAGAATCTCGACCGAAATAAAAAAAAAATATATATTTGTCCAATTTGTGGATAGCACCTGATTTCACCTTTTATAACAGCGCTTACGACTACTGTATGAGTCAGTCCACTGACCACTGTCCAAGCCAGTTTGTCAGTCTTTAAATCTGCGATACTACTAACTTTGAAGTGGTACAGTTTTCAATTTTGAATAGTGCAATGCCCAGTAACAGTGGCCTATCATCATAAGCCGGGCCTGGCAAATCTTAACTCAACATAATTATTTGGTTTTATTACATCAGAAAAACACAACTCATCCCTGATTACCTTGCTTTCTAATAGCTTACATCAGCCGTGTATTTTTTACCGGCATCAAAGATCAGCGGCAGTACCTATATTTCATCATGCAAATTATCATAATGTCTGACTCATACGGGGAAGTTAGATTTCTAGGAAAATGTATACAAAAGTAGCTAAGTAAATTATAGGCATTTACATTATTACTTTAATTTGTATAACTTTTGTATCGCTACGAAAATAAATAGTAAAATATTCATTGATTGATTCTATAGCCATAGGCCATAGCCAATGCTTTGAATAATTAACTGTATGTTTTGTCTTTGTCTTACTTATGCAAATTACCATAAGTCTATTTCAGATGCATCCGTATGAGTGACGTCATATCTTTCATCTCAACTCAACCAACGCTGTTACTCTTCTGTTACTATTTCTATCCTTTTCTTTCATTTAGTTGCCGTCATTTTGTCAACACCCCCTTGATAAGGCTGCACCAATCATATTGAACCACATACACATTTTCGAGAATCTAGAAAAATATTTATTACTCGCTGAGAACCCGAACATGTACGACGCAATCGTTATTAGCTCGCCCGCGAGGAAATATCATATAAAAGTGCTCTAACAAATGGTTGATACATAACTCTGATAGTATGCTATAGTTAAGACATTAGATAATTGCCAACTACCAGACCAGTGTTGTGGAGTGTTTGTTTATAAGTTGTGTTTAAACAAGTCAACAAGATGAGCGCTCCTATAATCATCACGGTGCCTAATAACTACCTGGCTATGGAGGCGGTTGAGGAGATGGAGTCCAAGGTGCTGATGGACCTGCCATCTCCCGCCCCCTCCAGGAAGCGCCGCCTGGACCACCTATCATGGGAGGAGAAGATGCAAAGAAAGTGAGTCATTCATGATTTGATGAAACATTGCCTGCGTGTCGTGTAATGCCTTTGTAGAATGGAAGGTCAACGTATAGTGGGCAGCGGTCAATGACGTTTCAGTGTTATTAAATGTTTCTTCATTGTTCTGATTAATGTGATATTTGGGTTGTCTGTTTATCATAGCCATCTACATCATCTATAGTGTAAAATCCTTTCCATCTGTATTTGTAGTAATATTTAGTTTGGGTTCAGCCGAATAGGAATACATACGTGAAATGCGAATACTTGTCATAAATTCAGAGTATTGACCTCACGTTCCGTTATGTACCTACCAGTTACGTACAGAAAGTTAGCACTATTATTATGCATTGTTAGTAGGTAATAGAAAATTGTTATAACTAGTTTGTTTGTTTATCAGGAAGCTGAAGAACCGCGTAGCGGCTCAGACTTCGCGCGACAGGAAGAAGGCAAAGATGGATGAGATGGAGGACCGCATTAAACACTTTATGGATATGAATGAAAAGTTGACGGGTGAGGTGGAGAGCTTGAAGGCGTTGAACGAGCGTCTGTTGAGCGAGAACGCAACGCTTCGCAGCGAAGCGGCGGCGGCGCGGAACGTCGCGGGGGCCCCCAGACCAGCAGAGTCTATTCCTCAGCAGAAGGAAGGGCCCCCGACGGCGATCCGCGCGGCGCGCCTGCTGCTGACGATGTGCCTCCTCTCGCAGACCTCCTCGCACACTTCGATTCAGACGAGTACCTCGATACCCTCACTCAACTTGCAGACTCCCTCTTCAAAGAAATTGATGCAAGTGCTGCAGGAGCGCCTCAAAATGTAAGTAAACTATGAAATCAAGGCCGCCTTTGTACATTATTGTGTGTGAGTAGTGTAGATTAAATAAACCACATCATTTACATCATAAAAATTACTCGTGTCACAACTTCAGTAGGTGGCTGTTACATTGTTGGCAAATTTCCTGTTTGTCGGGCTGGTCGGCTGGACAAACTTAATTTCCTTTAGGTCAGTAGGTAGGATATGAATCATGCTGCAATAAAATAATCAGAGTTGAAATTTTACACTATCTTCATTTTACATTATTCACCAGCTTGTCAACAGATTAAATACCTTGATAAGATAAAATTGCATACTGTCTGTTACTGGGTTCCAAAAGGGAGATACCTTTTAACCCACATCCTTATCTAAAATGGACCAACATGGATGATGAAATGTGGAACAAGTGTTGCGTCATAGAACAACTAATAATATTTATTCCAACAAAACATCTATGTATATCTGGTCTCATGCTGGTCTGTTATGTAAATCATTACCATTAATTATGTACATAATATACAATGAGACACAGTACAGTTTCATAGCAATCAGTTAATGCTTTCTTAAACTGTGGTGGACACTGCTTTTACTGCAAACTGCATAATAATGAAAATATCATTAGTTTAACACCAGATTCAGGTCTCATAAATAAAAATCAAGAATAGAATAGAATATCCTTTATTATGTACACCATAACAATTACAGCTATAATGTTGAAATTTTCCATTTATCAAGTTACTATAACACTATTTCCTCTTGTTACAGGACACAATCAGGAAAACTGGAGAGTGCATTGAAGGACCTAAAGTGGTGGGGACCGCAGCAGAGCACCTGGAATCCAGTGAAGGTGTAGTTGTAGACATCAAGCACGACGTCCACAGGATACTGTCCCAACACTCCTATGCGCATCCTTACAAACCAGAGATAGTTGTCACTGACACAGAAGAAGTACAAATTAAAGAAGAGAACAATGACAAGGGAGACTTGTTCTACGCCAGCTGTGATGAAGCAAATGACTGCATCACAATCGAAGTGCCATGTGAAGAACACGTCGTAGAAGAAACGCCTTTACAGATTCAGACAGACTTTAGCAGCTTGACAGACAACTGTTCAGGCATCACGCTGGAGTGTGACATGAAAATGCTGTCTCCAATGACCATGTCACCTAAATCTGTAGAGGAGAATCTAGGCCTGTCTCCATCGCACACGATCTCCGACCTGGGATACGAGTCATTAGCGTCACCACTCAGTGAGCCGGAATCTATGGACTTGTCAGACTTTTGGTGCGAATCATTTTCAGAACTGTTCCCCGGTCTAGCGTAGAATTTTTCTGCATTTCGACTCCCACCAAAGACTGACTAGTTTTAAGTTCTATCTAAGTTATTGAATCTATATTGTTAAGTTATGAAATGACAATTAAATTAGTGTTTCTTTACCTATTTATTAAGTAAATGTTTTTTATAATATATAACAAATTATAATTTAGTGTTTAGTTAGGATGCACATAGATTGTAAATAAACAATTTCCTGTCGAACTTTGTTGTTTTCTTTGCTTGTGGTTATATTAGTCCCAGTGAGTTACTACTGAGAGTAAATCATTATCATCAAGAAATAATGCCATTGAAAATCTAACTTTGTTTCTTCAATCAGCTCAGCCTATCGCAGTCCACTGCTGGACATAGGGCTCTCCCAGGCTGCGCCACAACACCCTGTCCTTCGCCTTCCGCAACCAGTCTGACCCAGCCATCTGCTTAAGGTCGTCGGTCCATCAAGCTGGGGTTCGTCCCACACTACGCTTGCCGATACGCGGTTTCCACTCACTTTGTTTCTTGATTCGAAGTATTCTGTGCACAAAATACCTAATACACAAACAAGGATATTTAAATTGAATTGAGAAATAACCAGTCCTACAAACCAACAAAAAAACAAACTGCCTTATTTAATTAATTCAACTTTACCTACCTACCTGTTTTAAAAGAAGTTCTAGGTTTCCTCAAAATAAAGTGATAACCTGAAGTCAACTTCACGCTACCGGTATTTGGTGCTTTTTGTATTTTTTGTACGAAAGTTTAGTAAGTATTACATGTGTCTCTGCCTACCGACGAAATATTGACTCGTCGTGGAGAACATTTCTCAAACGGAATAGAAATTGCTTTCATTTTTTCTATGATTCATTAGAATAGCTGTCTTGAATAGTGGGTAGTTATAAAAACGTCAAGGTCAATCGGACGTCATTTATTCGTCATCAATCAAATGGTATGATGAGGGTATGATAGCCGCCCTGTCCCCCTTTTGTGCCTAGAATATAATTTTATTCACACTATGATAAAGGCTGAGCTGCTGATTCATACATAAATCCAAAAAATTATGTAATATGTCATGAACTCGGAATTCCCAACAGACATCAAAACAAAGTTGATAATCCGGGTTCTTGGTAAATAGGAAAATAAAAGTGATAGTGATAGTTTAAGAGTTTTAAATAAATAAATAAGTAGGAATTTCTGTTTGATAAAACTCAGTAGGTATGGAGTTATCCAACCGTGGACGTGCTGATAAGCATAAATTAATGATAAAAACGTAATTAGCGATAATGATAAGCACTATTTTACTAACTATTAAGAATTTATGTAGATAGCTACAAACACTTGTAATACACAAGTGTTTTTATAATTCTCGTTTCAAGGTGATGATGGGTCGATCTGGTCGATCATGTATTATTCAGTATTAATTTTGTAATATTAACATAACATAACGCCAGTATTATTTATGCAGGGGTGGGCAGAGGTGTAGCTATGTAGGTACACACGGCTACACATCAAGCTATACATTTCCAGTTTACGCTGATCTCGCACTGTATGGAAATCCTATACAATGCGAGATCAGCTTATACTGGAAATATATAGCTTGATGTGTAGCCGTGTGTACATAACTATAATGTTGTACATAGGTACACCCACTGATCACTATTTAGGTTTAATAAGGGGCGAGCTGATTGCCACTAACGGGGCACAAATGCAGACTCCGGACTGCTTCTGAGAAATTTCTTGATGTAAAAACCCAATGCCCGTCTTGAGAATCGAACCTTGAACCATGCTCAGCGATGTGCTTGGGACTACTGAAGTACTGACCAACGAGTACGAGGCATATTTTAAACCAGTTATAAAAGTAGTCATGCACCTTTAGGGTATATAAATGTTCTGTGATCGTGCACATAGATTACTTATTTATAAGTCGTGCATTAGGGTACCTACCTACAAACATAGAGGATACAGCTAGGTTTGTAGGTAGCAGTCCTGCACCGGTAACCTGTTTATTTATGTAAGCACCCTTAGATCGAAATATCGAATTATTATCATAATTGGAGAGTAGTTTCTTGAAAGCGTTTGGATACGCCCACCGCGGCACCGTTCGCTAACAACGCCGCTGATAACTATGTTACATACATTATCAGCACAAAATCACAATGTAATCAGTGCTGGCTTATCGGCATTTATCAAGCACGGTTCTTTATTTTTCACAGATTTTTAATTGTTTTGTTTATTTCATATACACCATACGTAGGTACACACGGCTACACATCAAGCTATGATACATATCCAGTTTAGGCTTATCTAATCTCGCATTTTATAGGATTTTCGTACAACGAGAGGCCAGCTTATAGTGGAAATGTATAGCTTGATGTAGCCGTGTGTAGGTACTATAATTTACCATAAGGCGCCATCTACACGGGCAAGGGTATCACGGCGATTCTCTCGCCCCTGCATTATGGCGCCTAACATAACCAAGGTCTATAGTACAGTATCCAACCCATAGATATAAGATTTATAATTTTATTATAAGATCAAACTGTTACAGCCTTTGAGTATTTATTTGTTACCTAGTTGAATTCAGAATCTGTCCGCCATATTACAGAACAAGATTTATATTTTGACATGGCTTAAACCATGGAGCCAGTTTTTGAAATAAGAACGTAACAGTGATTGAAATACCGTTCTTTTTACAAAACTGAAAACTTAGTTCGGTACTAAGTTGTCAGTTTTGTGTTTAGAAACTTTACCACAGTCGGAATAAAGTTCGAAATTCAATAATGGCTCCATGTTTTAAACCTGGGTCTGAAGATAAACCTTGTTTTGTAATAAGGGGGTGTGAGTTTATCAAGTTTTGGTACATCAAACTGAATGTCATGCATCTCTGAGAGATCTCTGACTAGTATAGATATCTGTGGTCATGCATGACAAAGCTCAAATTAATTCCGTGACAGATTCCATCCATTTGAAATAAGATTAGACATTTAAATAAGCTTGTTTACAGTCCGTTCAACCGATTTTGACTTCTATTCCGTAGGCATAAGGATGGCATTAAAAGCAAAAACGTGGTTACAATACCAACTGTTTATTACAGCTGTGATTGGTCATGCCATCAACGCAATAGAAGTCAAAATCGATTGAACGGACTGTATAAAAGTTTTATTTAAATGTCTAATCTTATTTCAAACGGAGTTTAAGTAGGTATGTTTTGTAAATATATCGCTAATAATGTTCATTGCTGATAAGGAAATAGTTAACCAAAAACGACTGTTTAAATACATAGGTACCTAGTTACCTAAGTAGGAGGATAAATTAATGTACACCTAAGAATGGTATTCAGTTACTGTGAGAGATTAATTTCATAGTAGCTGCTGCCCGCGGCTATTCGCCTTGGTGGATTTTTCTAAAATAAAAATAGTAAGTTACTCCTAATAACATCAGCTACTGCCAGTAAAAGTCCCGTTAAAATCAGTCCAGCCGTTTCAGAGATAATAAATAAATAAATAAACAGGAAAAAATTTATTTTATGCCGTGCGGTCTAAGTTTACTATTCATGATAACCCTGTTTAAACGAATGTCCCTGTTATTATATTATTCACTAGAAATACATCCGCTGTGTATGTTAATGATAGATAATACAAAATTAATATCTAAAAAGACGTATTTCTTCATACCCAGGTAGATTTAAATAGACAGATGTTACGAAGGACGACTTAAATCAATAATTATATAAATTATGCACACACACCTGTGCTACTTTGATAAGTTTGTAGGTCGATTGAATGATGAGATATCGATTGTAATAATTATAACATTAGGAACATAAGGCGACAATAACAATACTGAAGATCACGTCTAAACGAGTAGTGTTAATGATTTGAAAAAAATATATGTTAAATTAGAGCATTTTCTCAATAACTTAATATGTGAATATTTTAGATTATGTTTATATTAAATAGTGAAATTAATTTGTAAAGTTATGTCTAATGCGGATAAAAAAACTGAGAATGGCGCAAAATCTACCAAGCGTATTTTTCTGAAACCTTCACCAATTTAAAGATAATTTAATTATTGATCTTTTAGTATAAGCGTTTTATTAAAATACCTTTTGGTTTGTGTGGGGACAGCGCTCCTTGATGGGCGAGTCCTATTACTGGCTGAACGTACGACGCGTTGCGTGAGCTCAGTGCAGAACACGCAAGCTAACCACTCAAGGTCACTGGCATATATCTCCGTCTTAATAAACCGGCTGTGGAAGACAAAATGCATGATAATTGTCATGCATAGATAGGTACCTAGAGGACCTGGGTACCTGTAGGAGTTAGCAGTTCAATTAATGGCATCGTGCTATAAAACCTTATCTTTACATTGCAATTTATTCTGACTTTTATGTACATTTCGATTCTTTTATTCAACTTTTACATGTCATACGTATAAAAAAAAACTGATAAATTCAACTTCTCATAAATTTTTATACACGGTGTAACATCGACTGACGGGGTCCGTCAGGGCCAATGCCTGCCAGGGTTGCGGGTTTGTCTGAAAGGAATATCGTAGCTCTGGCAGACAGGCAACTGAAGGAACACGGGTGGGTTTTAGTCAGTAAAAGTCGTGTGCGTTATTTGATAAAATCCCACCAAAAAAAAAAAGTCATCGACGTCCAAACTGTTGCTATGGATTCAACCAATAATATTTTAATTTTATAACCGACGAAAAAGTCATGTACTGCAATCATGTTAATGTCAATGTCATATACATGTTTATGGAATAAATGGCTTTTCAAGTAAACAATATCAATAAAACACCAGCATTAAAAAAACATTAAATATATTTGTTAAAATATTACAGATTCAATAAAATCGTGTCTCATAGATTACATACTCTTACGGTACGTTACTGCCAACATTACCACCATTTTCCGTAATGTTAGCAACACTTCAACAATCGTTACCATTGTTATCAACTAACTGAAGCGATAAACTTAATGCCAGCACTCATGGACGCACTTAACATTATTTTGAATTACAATTTTAACTTTTGATAAGTTGACATGGTGATAAGAAAATTTTTTCCTTTTGATACTCAGGAAAATACATATTTTGTATAACTGGACTCGGTCATGTTTCCTCTTTATTATTTTGGCGTATGTATATAAAAATATTAATTCAAGTATGATGTATTTTCATACAATATTGCAACAATATAGCACCAAAACATGGGTTTTGTTTGTATTGTTGTTATTGAAGACAAGGAAGTTTGGCATTAATTCCTTCTGTTCATGTGGCTTCCCTGGTACCTCATTAACGGCAAAACTATGTAAATGTCTATTATCTGTTACCAAATTATAAAGTTATTTTTTTATTTAATTTTGTTTTTTTTTTACATACTTCACTGACATAATGTTTTTCTTATTTGACATTATTATACCTACAATTTAAATTTCAACAAGGTTCTAATTTTTATTATTTTAATCATGTTTTATATTGTTTATTTTTGACAATGTGAGGATGTTGTAGGCTTATTAGACTGTAGATCTGTAGACCATTTTCTATTTTGTTAAGTACCTGGTACTTTTGACGGGCCTACGCTGTCCTCTCATACCTATTAACACTGTAATTTGAAAACATTGTAAAAGCCAATTTTATTTTTTTTAAAGAGTGACCGTGGAGTTTGTTGCCGGCTCTTCTTCATAGGAAACGACCAATTGGAACCGTGCACCTAGCTTCTGACGTTTCATAAGTGACCATGTAGGCTTATGTGATATATTTTTTTTTTTTTTACAAACTTCTCAGAAATTAAATATGTTGACCGTGAGCACTGGCCTTAACAAGCTAGCCCGATAAGTTTGGCACTTTCTAACGAACTTCGAGCTATTAATGTAGAATGGAGTAATAAAAATATAATAACAACATAGCAAATAACTGTACAGCATAACGCTAATGGAAGATACACAACTTATTGATATAATTGAGTCAATTGAATATTACTGAAAGCGTATAACATAAATAAAATGCATGTAAAACTATCGGATTGTCGTAGCAGCACGAATATGTCGTTCCTTGGAAAAAACGACGGAATTATGTGTTATCTCTTCTTGGAAAAAATTTGGGGGGTATTCCCACTTATATGTATAAGGTATTCGGTTTCAGTAAAATTAACTGTTGTCCTGGCAAAACGTCATCAATATAAGAATAAGCAAGTTGGCGTACAAGTAGGCGGCCCTACTGATGATAAGCTTGGTCACCACCGCCAATGGGAATCTGCAATACCAGTCATCGCAGAAGCACTGCCTACTCTTCTAAATTGCACTTCAACTGACTGGCTACAAGGAATGACAATTTTTTTGTAATTTTTGATGTCATAATTTCTTTAGCCGCGTTGAGCGTTTAGTAGGGAAACACTTACGGGTTCACGTCACCGACATGCTAATGTGACGTGTTGCGCCAGACTGGCGACACGCAGCGGCCTGCTTTTTTTATTTTTTTAAACGTTGGCCCACACTAGGAATTTCTCTTGTATTGTGGGTGCGTTTACAAACATTTAAACTCACATACACAAACAGCCAGACCCGGAACAACTACTTGTAGGTCATACAAATATTTGTTCTGTGCGGGATTCGAACCCGCGACACGCAGCGCAGCAGTCAATCGCTTAACCACTACGCCAACCGTGTCGTCAAACTGTATACATGTATACACATAATTATATACATGTCCCGGAATTAACGCACAACCTCTTAAGGGGTCATTGCACTCTTCATTATAAACAACTTTTACTATTGGACCAAACCTGAAATCACGAAAAATAAATCAGCTGTTACCTACATTTATGTTTGAATAGCTCGCCAAAATGTAGGGAACAGCTGGTTTATTTTTCGTATCTAATATTAGTTTTAGTATAATAATATGCGAAACGCGAAACACGTGTCTAGTATTTTTATGTAAAGAATCTATGTACAGAATTTCTAAACTGTATCATGAAAAATCACAAAGTTATAAGGTTGTTATGTTACCGGGTTGTCCGTACAAAAACATGCTAACGTCGCCCCCGCGCCTACAGGGTCGTCTTGCGCTCATTGATAATAATTTGGCAGTAGGTACCTAACCGTACGGCGACTGTATTGTATGTTATTAAATGGTGATAACATTTTCCATCACACTTAAATATTTTTGGGACAAAATATAACATGGTGTAACAATTATTGAAATCGATTATTATTATATATATGTATATTCAGGTTTCGCATAATTATACTAAAAATAATGTTGTATAATTATCAGTCCGAAGAAGACCTATTTTTTTTTTAGCTTCCAAGAAGGATTATAATTATCTACATCTACCATTACCTACCTACTCGATATCAATAGGTAATTCCGTCATTGTTTCCTCCTTCATAAAATGTAGCAAACTAAGCCTTATCAACTAAAAGTAATGTCTGAGACATCATAGACCGTACAATATTAGCACTATTTGCAATAGCATTTCCAAAATTTGTATCCTATCTATTCGTAGAACGATTTTTAGTATAAAGACTATGCTTAATTAGTTTAAATCACATGCACTAGTTATACTACATCGATAAATACTAGAATGTTATAATGTGAGCTTATTTTTTAGTTTTTTTTACAAATGTTTATACAGGTTCACATTTAATTGACTAGCGAAACTCCGCAGACGTGATGAGTATGTAAAAATAAAAGATTAGTTTTTTTTTCTGGGGTCAATGACCACTGGTAGTGAAGTTACTGGAAGTAGTTAATACGTGTGCGGAGTTTTGCTAGCTATTTTATTTTGACCCTGTATTTACATCTCACTTTGAAGTTGTATTTCACATACAATTTTGATTAATTTTTTGTTTGTGTGGCTGTGATAATTTTTGTACGTTCATTTTTTTACAAATTATAATTGCAGGACATTATTTAATGTAGTCCTTTGTCTATTTTGACTTATTTTGGTAAAGAAAATAACTAATATTTATATGTAGTAGTCGACTTATTGTGTAAATCATTGCTGTTACTTATTACATTGGTTCTCAAAAAAAAAAAAAATTAATAATCATGTCGAACATTCTGGAGACAATAATGCTAAACTGACATAATAAATCAAACTTTAATAATGCACAATATAACTATCGGGTTCATATGTTATGAATCGGCATTTATTTGTTATCGTTTGACGTCTATGGAAGCACCGCTAGATGGATCGATGACCTCACTAAGTAAGGTAGGCGGATTAATGTTATGGTCAAAATGGGTACTTTCTTCAAGCAAAAGGCTATTTCTGGCTGTGTGGAAAAAACTAGTATCGCTGTAGGGATCTTAGCACGTGGCGTACTGTAGATTATGTCTGCTCTGCTCCCAAAAAGTCGTGATGTTTAGTGTGGGTATGTGTAGAACATTAGTTGTGTTCCAAAAATATTAAAATAAACACGGTGTATCGTTCCGAACAGCACTCAAATTATCATAACATACATAAATGGCCATTTTGAATATTTATCAGAAACCTTGAAGGCCAGTCCTACGCAGTTATCGAGTATAAAATTAAAATTCTTTTAAAACTGTTGCTAGGTGCCGAGTAAATATCTTTATTAAATACTGTGCATTATAAAAGCCGGAAACTCAAATAAGTCGTGGTGTATCTCATGAATATTTAATCTTGACAAAGTGTTTGTTTATCCAATTGGCTTTATTATATCTTTCGATAAAGACGTATTAAACGCGTGATCCTCCTGACACAAAAATAATCTCATTTTATTTCATACATTTTCTAGATGAATCATGTTTGTATCATTATTTTGATAAGTTTCAAACTGATTTTTATAACATAAATAAAGTTAGTATTTCTTTACATGTTACAGCATTTATAATATCATGCATTTGTTTTGTAATAGACGTTATGGCACCAGCACGACTTACAGTCGATACTTAGTTATAATAATTAGAACCTTTGCCTTCATAATTTGAACATTTTTACGATAAAATACTGTAATCTTATGTCGATATTATCGATTTTCAGTCACAGCGCTATTCGTTATTATTTATATTTCGAACGCTTGCAGTTCATAAAAGACAATTGATCACTCAAATCGATCCAACAAAGTTTGAATATCGAATAACCTTCGTTCGCACATATTAGTGCACTGTGACGTCACAAGTCATGACCACTTAACCAAACAGCTTATCGAAGCACGTGTGACAATATGGCTTATCATTTTGTTCCTTGAAAGTTCCTTTATTGAGTTGTCTAAGGCAGAAGGCGCATACAAAGTGTTCGGGGTGGAACTTCCTGAACATGGCGGTGATACACCGGCCTGCGATGGGTTTGTGGCAGCCAGCACATAGGGAACCACGCTTTCCGTGGTAATGGGTCTCGCAGTACGGGTGGCCTTCGTGTTCGAAGAACGAGCCTCCGTGGAAAGGCTCGCGGCATTCCTGAAAAGAAAGAAAAAAAAGTTAAGACTATTGATATAGTTAGAGTGTTGTTTACTAAAATAAGTATGACAGACTATAAAAAATAGTAAATATTAATAAAGAAATAACGCCTATATTTAATCGAGATCTTAAACATGATTAGGTATTGTGATGTGATGTCATTTGAGATAGTATTTGTTGTTATCATTTTGTATCAATAAAGCCGGAATTAGAAAATGGTGGTGATAGTGTTTTTAATAGCTTGGTAGTGTTCGCAGAGAACACCATGAGAGTTCCATTTGTATTTAGTAGACATTTGGGAAAACAGGAACTGAGACCGACTGAGGGACTGAGGACTTTTCATTATGGCAGAATTGCCTGTTTATTTTTAACGGTCAAAGTATGTATTAGTAGTAATAAGTATGTATTGTATGTAGCTTTGACTAGATGATTGATTAAAAAAAAAACCGGCCCAGTGCGTGTCGGACCACGCAAAATGAAGGGTTCCGCAGTGTGGATTAATTTATCTTAAGAAAAACTTAACATTGTAGTTGAAAAACATGTGAGGGACATACATTGCAAATATAAGTTTTTACGCACAATATTGAGAGATTTACCCATGTTATTTTAAGACTTCTAATAGGGTTTCCTGTAATCTATAAGAAATAATTTCTATGATTAAAAAAAAAATAGGCTCAGTAGTTTCGAAGCTAAGGGGCCAATGGCCAATTTTCATTTATTTTCTTAAATAAATTTAAAAGTATTTAATTTATAATTATAAATATATATCTGACACCCTTACAACAAGCTCTTTCATTTGATATGTCACACGATACAGTTAGCAAAACATTTTTTTTTAATGTTCTATTTTGCCCCCCAAAAGTGACCCCCATATTCAAAATTCATTTATTTACGTTACACGTCCGTGTTTGGATCACAAAAGTCCTTAAGTGTACCAAATATCAACTTAATCGGTCCAGTAGATTTGGAGCAAATCGACTGTGACAGACGGACAAACAGACAGAGAGAGACACACGAGTGATCCTATAAGGGTTCCATTTTTTCCTTTTGAGGTACGGAACCCTAAAAATAACGATTACTATTTTGCTGTCTGCGAAGATTTGTTTACTCTTCTATAATGGGAGGGCGCTGCGTACGCTTGTGGTCCTGGTCTCTTCTCATGATCGTGTTGTGAAGCAGGAAATTGTATAATATGTGTGTCAACAACTCAGTTCAATAACAACGAAAAACAACGTTAACCCTGATCTACTTTATATTAAGTCCATACCATAACCTTCCCTAATTTATAAACATTTGTAGGTATCGACAGAAATAAGACTGAGAAGTGAACTATTATTACCGCGAAATATACAGCGTCATATTAAATTTGGTCCGAAACTCTGCAAACGTGATGAGTATCGCTTATAGACGTGATAACAAAAAAAAAAAAAATTTCATGAGTTTTTTTTTGGAGGCCATCAACTGCAGGTAGTGTATTCACTTGAATTATCAGTTTTAATGTTTTTTTTAAACTTCACAGCCGTGATAGGTTTCGTTCGATATCTGAACAAGCCAAATAAATTAAATTTTGTTGATAGGTATCAACAAAAGCCAATCAAGCTAAAAGTAGACCTACCTACCTACCGACCTACTTTGAGATTTTCTGTAATTCTGTTGCAGTTTTAGAGTTTCATAAGATAGATATGATAGATAAGCTATAGAAGAAGAAAAAAATAACTTCATAAAAAGAGAACAAAATAAATGTAATTTTGTGTTTTTGTTTATTTTATAGGGATTGTTTTATAAATAAATTATTTTGGTAAGAATTTATAAAATGAGCAATGGAGTTAGTTTACATTAATTTTATTATAAATTGACAACATGGGTGTTGACCATGCAGACTTCCAAAAATCAACAAAACTGTATGAAATGCTTATTTATAAGCTGTCAAAATCCATACAGTTACGTCCATGAGTGTTATTTTCATTTGCTGGACAATTATCATTTGGCGGGAATCCATGAAAATGTCACATTATTACGTGAAAAAAAACATACATGTTGTGTTTCATAGTGTAATGACGTGAAAAATTATGTTGTCAAACAACTACATTACAAAGAGTTATATTTTTTATACATGTTTTTATTATATTAGTTATATAACAGTCTTTCAGTCAATTCGTTCACGAAAAAGAAAAAGATATGGATTACTTTGAGATAATCAAGTCGGAGTGACCTCTTAGCTTGGTCTGCTCTATGAGAACAGCTCTATGTGTAATAAGGTTTTGATAGGCTTGGGCCTAGGCGATGTCATTACAATCTTGCCTGAATTAACTATATCCCATAAGTTTTCCAAAAACGCCGAATTTAAAACCACAAAATGGCGCTCTGAGTAAATTGTGCGTACTCGAAACATTTCTAAGCATTTTGTTTGCATATTACGCAACAGGCCTGGCAAGCTCCCGAGTTTCATTTCGTAACTATAACAGTTATAAAGCCACTATTATTGAGCATTAAACTTGCACTATTACCCTTAATCTATGTATATTTGTCCGCGTAACGACTGGGTATTAATAGAGCGGTGGGTTTAAAAATAACGTTAAATCCGATGGCCCATAAACAAAACGCTCTGATTACTAGCAGCCGCTGTGGCTGCAGACGTCCCGTGACGTCACCCCACACCACTATTTATAGAAAGTTCGGGAGCCGGGAAATCCTATACTCGGCACTTGACCTGCTCCACAATTTCGCTGCATTTTCCCACAACGTCCTTCCCTATGCAACAACAATGAGATCCGATAAAAGGTCATTGTCATGCGCGTACGCACTTGACCTTGAATGCCTATCAGAGGGCACATCCGCAATCTCATATAGTTTTGTATTGTTTTTATTTATTTTTGTTCTCTTTTTTTTTTGTTTCTCTTTCTTTTTATTTTTGTTCTCTTTATTATAAATCTTAGCATTACAATAATATTACAAAAATATATTACATAAATTAATTTCCCTATCAAGTACTAACGACTAGTTGTTGTTTCATTTTATGTGTAAATAACATCTGTGTTTGTGTGTGGTTAGATCATTCCCTTGTGTTTCATACGACGAGCATAGCTGTAAAATAAATTTGGGGAGGGCATATTGAGAGGGGGCATTGGTGACGTCATCCTTTATTCATCCTCATCGACTCCGACGCATTTGGGGCATACCGGCTTTCCTTCCATGGCATAGAAAGATTTGCCTTTGACAGCCTTTTCGCAGTCCTGTGAGGTAAATATCATATTAGAAATCCAATGTCCTAAATATTCAAAAGCTTTGGGACTTTTGAATATTTAGGAGAGCTTTTATACTTGACCTGGCATATTGGAGCATTATTAGTAAATAAACAGTTTCATCCTGCAAAGATACCTGCGATGACAAGACCGATACTGACCTTGCATACGAAGCAGTCAGGGTGCCATTGTGTGTTGAGTGCTGAGATGTAGTTCTCCATGATTGGTTTGTTGCATCCGCCGCATTTGGGCGCGAACATGTCGAAATAGTCATTGCGGCAGTAGGGCTTGCCGTCCCTCTCGTGGAAGCCATCCTCACCGAATTGCTGGCCACACTGAGCACAGAAGAAGTGCTCTGTGTGCCAGGTCTTTTCCAGCGCTGTTACGCATTTCTGAAATTAGAAAGACACCTTAGCACTATGACTTTGGAGTCGAAGTTTAGTTGAGACCGATTTTTCCGAAACTAACATCGAGGATTGGTCCATTGCAGTAGGCACATCTGGGCGAGAACAGGTTGTGGTAGTCAGGCTCGCAGTAGGGCCTGCCGTCGCGCTCGAAGAAGTTCCGAGTGCCGAGCTCCTGGTTGCAGTGCGCGCAGGTGAAGTGCTCGGGATGCCACGTGCGACCCAACGCGGTGATGACCTGGAGCACACAACAGTTCGTCATTCACTACTTTAGCAAAATCACTGAACACTTTTGGGAGCAGAATTGGATTCCACTGTCTTGCTGAACGTTGTTTGAGGTAGAATTCTGCCCCCGTCACGGTTAGATATCCACCTGTCCGACGATGGGCTTATCGCAGGCGTTGCAGCATCCCTTCTGGGGGGTTTGTACTCCTTGGCGGCTCATGTCTGCCCGGAGAGATCCGAGCATATGCTCTAGAGAGGCGGACTCTGGTTGCCGCGGGTTGCTGCGGTAGTGTTCTTGCCACGCACGCTTCTCGCGATATACGTGAGTGCCGCTTTCAACTCCTGTGCCAGTGCCGCTCACCTGGGGAATAGACGAAGTATTTATGAGAGGTGTTTCTAAATTGCCATCTTGAAAGGTCAAACTTGCCGAATACTATAGACTTGATGAGTGATGGCAAAATAGAAACATTGAGCAAATGAAGTTGAGATTGAACTTGAATCTTTTATTTGGACTTCGATGAAAAATTTTCTAAGTCCAATTAAAAGATCGAAAATTCATCGTATTCCCAACGTACAGAAGTAAACCCGCCCGTTCGTGGTGGATTGGAGCGAATGCCGACCGAGTGAAATGTTTGTCTATGTACTCTAATATTATAAGCTCGAGTCCCCACCACGCCTGTGATGTAACGCTGGGAACTATCTTTAGCCGGCGGGCATCGCCTGAGTGCGAGAGAGACAGCGCGAGTGCTGGAGGGACTGCTTCTAGCGCGGCTGGAAATAGCCGTGGACCAAGAAAGGCGAGTTGTAAATATTATAATAAACGGAAAAGAGGATACTGCTGTAGTGCAGTGTGCCGAGGTGGCCGTGACAGATGCCGACCGATATTGGACCTTAGGGTGGCGATGACTAACATTACTACAGAATCTAATCGTAAACTCGACCGAAACGATCCACCAGATTATAAATTCTGAGTTTATTCAGTACATTCACGTTCATGAATGAATGAAAAAAACTGTGATAACAGTGGAGGACATAAACAATGGCACAAGATGCGGCTATTGCGACGCCACCAGCTCCGGTATCTTTTTGGCAGCTTGTGGGATAATCAACTATTCTTTATTTTACAAGTAACCTTGGATTGCACTGTATTTTTTATACAAATTGCAATAATTAGCAATTTGTTTCACATTAGCAATTAGACGAAGATATACATCATGAGCACAGTGGAATTTAGGTTACTCTTCGCAGTTTTCTAGATCGATTTATTGAACACTAGCTGTTGCCCGCGACTTCGTCTGCGATCCAGGATGCAAAGTATCTCATGATATATTTACGTTATGAAACTAATAAAAATTACGCAAATGCCAAAGATTTGTTTTGATAGCATGTAGACGTCACTGGGTTATTTTTTTGGCAAGAAGGGAAATCTTTAGGGAATAACGAAGATGCCAGAACGGATATAACATCGGAATTATGACAGTCCATCACACTTCAAAAGCCCTCTATCCAAACAACTTTTGGAATAAACACAAGATATTGCAAAGGAGATACATATCTGTGGACTTGCAGAAACTCATAATTCATAATGAGTGTTGTAAATTACGGCCAAGGCATTTCAACGCAACGACTAACACGTATATCTGCAAAGTACTTCAGCCAGAATTTCTGAATTGTCATATCGATGATCCCCAGTTATATGAGTTTCTATCAGAATTCAGCCACGTCGACAGCGTTAGCATTGGCCTAGCAAAGGTGTTTCCTAAAATGTATAGCGTTTTCCTAGCTAAAAGAGTGTTTTTATATTCGATTTCGTTGTGTCAACTTGTCAAGTAGAATATGTTTCTGTGGCCTGGACACCATCTGCCTTGCAAAATATGGCGAATGGAACAAGCGTTCGTCGCCAGACTCCTGCTAAAGTTACGAGTACATCAAATGGATTGCTTTTGTTTCTTATTTTATATTTGATAAGTGTTTGACCCTCCTCGTGATCCTAACCTCCTTACATAGTACACAAAACTCAGTACACCTTTATTCCACTTACTTTAAAATCAGAGAGGGAAGCCATCAGATCATCCAACTCCTTGGTGGCATTGGAAGCATGATGCTGATGATGATGACGAACAGCCGGCGCCTGCACTTGTTGTTGCTGCTGCGATTGAGCTGGTTCTACCACCGTCTCCTGGACTGTGACTGTCACTTGTTTGGTGCCAGGACGCGGGAGGGTGCCCCCTTGTGAAGATGGGACTGGCGATGTTGAGGCGCGACTGGGAACAAAAGAAAAATAATGGTCAGAAGGGATTCATTTATGTGTCAATTTTTGAAATATTCAAGCCTTTTATCCGCAAAGACCAGGCTCTTGGTTGTCAATGTTGTCATAGCTAGTCGTTGCTGCTTAGTAAGTTTTTTGCTGATTTGGAAAATATGGCACGTTGTTACCTCGATGACCCGACATGCTTTGAAGGTTATCTGCTCTTTCATTCCAACGAATCTAGCTTTCTTATACAATGCAGCTTCCTAATGAATTAATTAAATGCACCGACCCCAGCATGGTTGTACCAGACTCAATTGCTCGAATGAACCCAGAGATTCACACTAGCCCCTGGAGCCTCATGTTTAATGAGACTGCAGAGACCATTGTATATCAGAGGGTAGACCGGGGGGCGCGATAATCCTCAAGTAAGTTAAAATCTACTTCTCTATAAACTGAAACGACGACACTATCGAACATCTTGACAGCTCGTGATTGGTCCACATGTCATGCATCTCTTGTGTTTACAGAAACCAGTTATAAATTATTCCAGTACGTGAAGACTATAACCCCCATATTAAAAAACAAGGTTTATCTTCAGACCCAGATTTAAAACATGAAGCCATTATTGAATTTCGAACTTTATCCCGACTATGGTAAAGTTCCTAAACACAAAACTGACAACTTAGTACCGAACTAAGTTTTCAGTTTTGTATAAAGAACGGTATTTCAATCACTGTTACGTTCTTATTACAAAAAGTGGCTCCGTGGTTTAAGCTATGTCAAAATATAAACCTTGTTTTGTAATAAGGCGGTAAAAGTTTGGCTGGCGCATGCAGTGCGTCTTGAAATTCCCTAAATAACCGATTGTCGTTCCAAAACGATTATTTATTTAGTAGTTAATCTGTGTCGTGTGTGCATTCGTTACTATGGCATGTGCAGGGGCTGACTTGAAAGAGGCTATTAAAGGGAATTATCAATCGTATTTTTTGTTTGAATATAAATAGAACTGTCTTTTGTCGGCAGTCTGGGGCTCTGGGCATGCTTTCTTCATCGAAAATGGATGGATTTTGTGGGAGTAATTTCGTGAAAAGGAACGGAACTGTGTAACAGGAAGTGACGGCTTGAGCATGGAATAATAAGTACTTTTTAATAGAATGGAATTTGTAAGTACTATATAGATTGTAAGTGGAGAGGGTAATTTCTGTCGCTACTCAGTTGCTTATTACCCAGGTGAGATGTCAGATGTTACACATCACATGCAACTACTGTAAGGCTCGCTCGTTTTTAGGGTTCCGTGGTCAACAAGGAACCTTTATTTATAGTTTCACCATGTCCATCTGTCTGTCTGTCCCCGGCTTAGCTCAGAGACTCTTAGTACTAGAAAGCTTTAATTTGACATGGGTATACATATTAATCACCGACAACATCGTAAAAAAAAATAGTTTTTTTGTTTTTGGTGTAAGTACCTTTCTTACACGTAAAGTAGGAATGATCTTTTTTTCTTGAAATTTTTGTTAGAGTCAAGTGTCCCCCCCTGCCAGCTATCGTTGCAGCTAAATGGTTGTTTTTGGATTTGTGAATAAATATATGGTAGGAATACTATCACAGCTAAGTAGGCTGAGTAATAGTCGACCAACTTACATTTTACAGTTGGATAATTGACCGTGACGTACACAACACAACATGTTTATTTTTTATAGCTTTATTTAAGCGGGCACACCTGGAGGCTTTTATTTAGATAGTGATACGTTTTGTTTACGTTATTTCTGCTTGAGTATAGTTTTCGACGATTATTATATAAATTATATTTTTTTGTATAGTGGTGTGTGCTAGCTAACATAAGGCAAATAGTTTAATTTAATGTTTTGTGTTGTATTTTACATTTTATTGTATAGATTCAAGTTTTATATAAGAACAGACAGCTGGGGAGTTTGTTGCACCACTTCTTCTTCCCAGCTAAAGCACTACGAAGTGGTGAAGAGTGGGCGTTTTTGGGGGACTGTCTCATGTAATTTTGACGTTCAAAAAGTGCTGATTCTCAGCGCAGCTTGAATAAATGACTTTTGATTTTGATTAAGTTTGTTTTTGGGATAAATTCATCCCAACTACGGAACCCTTCATTGTGCTTCGTCCGACACTCACTTGGCCGGTTTTTTAATTAGCTTTTCTTGATCTTTATGCCCCAGTTGTTATGTTCAAAATGTGTTGATCTTTAAGCTGTTATTACCCGCTGTTGCAACTGTTTGGTGCCACTTGCTACGCTTACATTTTGGTGATGCGGAAGACCTACTTTGTACCACTTACCGTCAGTAAAATATAGCAACCGAAAACCGTCCATTGGAAGATAAAGATTATTTCTGTCAATTAAACAGAAGCATCCATGTAAAATGGGCAACAGGCTATCAATCGCCTAATTGCACTAAGAATATAAGAGCGACGATAGTTTCTAGAATAGCCAAGAGCTTTTAGCCTGTCCATTGAGGTTTACAAATATTTCAATCCTAGACTTTGACGAATGATTGTGTAATTTGTTTTACTCCTAAAAAATATTTCCAACGAAATGAAGATGAAGAATGAGTAGTCTTTCAAACGTAAAAAGGTAGGTACGCAATTCAGAAGAACTACGAAAACCGCTGCCACGAAACGAACTGCTACGAAATCAAACACTGAGCAATAGTTTTTATAGTTTACTTTCTCATACCTTGACATTGGCAAAATCATCGAACGTTATCGATGGACCCAGAAACTTCAAAAAAGTTGAATTTAATTGAAAATGCGTTGTCAACGTAAGGGAGGGGGTCTACTCCGAAGATAAATTCGAAGTATCGGCCGAATGTTCGGCCGTTTCTTGACTACGGCTAACTATGGCTGAGTACGGCGAAAGAAAAAAAAAACCAAACAGTCAAAAGATATATAAGCCACTCAAAAATGTGACTGCTTGTGAAAGGTTGTCTGTAAAAGATCGCTTTTAGCGATAAGACCGCCCATTGTGTCACCCTATGTAAAATTTAAACATTTTTATCTGTAACTTTTATGGTGTACATAATAAAGAGTATTCTATTCTATTCTTGAAGTCGAGTAAGGACTCAGGAGTCAAAAAAGGAAGCTATGGAAGTAATAAAACGGCCGAACATTCGGCCGATACTTGGGATTATCGCTTCGGAGTAGACCCGCTGACTACGGCTGGCTGACTATGGCTAAATACAGTGAAAGAAAAAAAAATACGACGCTCAGAGAGATAAGTCAAAGTAAAAAATGTGACTTCAAGTCGGATAAGTAAATTTCACTTGAAACTAAGAAAATGTGATAGGGTAGAAAAAAATATTAACAGATATGTTTGTAATTTGTATACATGTCGAAGAGATGAGATATTACAAGTTTTACAAGTAGGTTAGAAAATTTAACATTTTCGTTCACGAAAATTTCGTTAAAAATAAAATTATGAAATGTTAATTGTACTTCAAGCAAAAATATTAACAGTGTCTTTTTTTGCATTAAATTAACTAATTAAATATTTTAATACGCTATCCAACAAAACGAAACATATTATGCTAGTGCAAGATATTATCAAAGTTTTTTTGCAATAGCGGTTCAAGCAAAAATGTAACGGAGATAAATTTTGCTAAACTTTTATTTATAGGGTCAATCTGTCTTTATTACAAAAAAATTAAACACAATAAAGGACACATTTTTTTTTAAAATTATACATATTAGGTAATTTATTTTTATTTTTATTGTAGGTACTTACTTAAGTACATTTCAAAAATTTTATAGTTTTATTTTTATCGAAGTTTCCGTGGACGAAAATTTTCAATTCTGAAAGATATACCAATTTTTTACATAATGTAGCCAAAAATTTTCTGTTACTATACTATTTTGCCTCAATTTTTATTCAGTAAAACGCGTTCAGGTTCACCGAACAAAAAGTGACATATGAACACGACGAGCGCTTTTAAATAGGGCGTGGCCTTAGAGTGATCTCTTGACGGAACTTCTTTCAACAGCTTTTAATCCTCATATTCATCTTCTCCGGCCGCCCCTGTTCCCACATAATGTGTTCTAGTAAACAACACATACGTTAGGTAGAAACTCGGCGGCAGGTGCGATTACCGTCCGATAGCACATAAATACTAATTAGTGAGCGGAAACGTGCGCCAGAGTCGCTCGACCATGCCAGAAACAATTATTTTACATTGTCAACCTTTGTTGGGGATTATGAAGTAGTTTTATTTATGCTTGAGTGAGGAGCGATGTGTAAAATGTCAAACTTGTATGTAAGACTGGAACTTCAGAAGATTGGAATCTGTAGGCTGTCTTATTCAGAAATATTCAGGGTTAAGGACAGCTGATTTTTTGGTATAAGTTCCCAAGAGATGGCATAAACATTGATCGTTCTAACAAAGGAGCGATGGTTTACTTTGCTTTGCACGGCGCAGGGACGTTTCTTGGCTATAGTAGATCTTTATCTAAAACGTACACACGGCTACACATCAAGCTATACATTTCCAGTTTACGCTGACTTCTCATTGTAAGGAAATTCTTGTAAAATGCGAGATCAGCTTATACTGGAAATGTATAGCTTGATCTGTAGCCGTGCGCACCTGTAGTCGGAAAACCAACTATCATCTCTACTGTTACTGACGCATCTTAATCTCGCTCTCACATAGCCTGATGGAGTAGACCAATGAGGTGCTTTCCGTACGGAAGTGCGGATTTCAACACGGATTTAGAAAATGAATTCGACATTGGGCCACGTATAGCTGGCTGGTGCCGTGTGGGCCGGACGTAAATAGCACCATCCTATTTCTTCCCGTGGGTGTCGTAAAAGGGTCTAAGGGACTTACTAGAGAATGGGCAGTAGCGTTCGCTATGCATTTTAACACCATATTCCGATCACCCACCCGCCGTCTAAGCATGGCGATTATGGCAAACCCCCCCTTTGGGGGAGGCCTATGTCCAGCAGTGGACGTCTTTCGGCTGAAATGATGATGATGATGATAGCTGACTTGTAGATCCACTTATGATCATAGGCTTCTGTAATAGACTGCACAACCTCGATCTTTGGAAGACGTTATCATTAACCAAAACGTCTGGCAAGCAGAGTGCGAATCACAACATTATAATGATATCAATGTCAAGGTAATTTCTGCGAATCCAACTAATTTAATCCCTCAGTCTGTTTTGAATTTACGACAGGCAGAGACTACATTATAGTAACATAAAGCTCTCTGCAATGCCATTAATGATAGCAGTTACAGTAGGTTAAAATGTGGAAACAAAATAATGAAGGGTGTGTCTTGGTAAGAGACCTACTCGTATAAGTTCAATATGAATATTAACATCTTTTCTAAGTGACTGCTGCTTTACCAGGGGCCCAAGTCTGCTATTTTTATAAATTCAGTCATTCCAACACGATCCCATTGTCCTGCCATTGTCATTTTGCTAAAAGTTCGTAATCTGCTAAATTCATAATGGTCGATCATTGGTCGGTCAATGTTCTCGTAATAGAATTGTGTTATTATAATGGCATTGTCGTATTGCCATTATTATAAAACCCATTAGTAGAAATGTCATTAATTTGTCATTATGTACGAGATTAACAATAAATGCAATTTCTTTCAATGTAGTAATGCCGACCATTGGAAAGTCATAATGACGCCATTATAATAGTACATTACCAAACTTGACAAAATCAACAATCGACCATTCTGACACTATTGTAATAGCAGACTTGGGGCCCAGATCGTATAGACATTCCATAATCATTCTGCAACCTATTTGATCCACATTCAGAATTTATTTTCAGATTTGAGGAGTCCTACCAGCCTTATAATCCGTTTCCATTTTTGCCACCTTCTATAAAGCATTGCATTAGTAAAGGGTATCTGGCGGAGCATTGACTCTAATACCAATAATACTATCTATGCAATATAAATTAATTCTCCCATTCAGAGTTCAATTACCTTCCTATCAATTGAATTATTGATTCGATTTCTCCCATCTATATTGTCTGGATCCCATCATAGTTCTGCAATATATTGCTTGACGCAACTACGCAAGTCATCTACTGTCAACGTGTCTATTTTTAAAATAATACTATATTTATTACAACACACGAGATCTTAGTATACCGGTCGATCTATAAAAATATTCACGTTCAACGGATGTAGTGGATCGCTGCCAAAATCAATGATGAAAAATTGCTTGAAAAATACGCGTTGCCTTCGAATCAGCACTTTGGCGATGGGATTACGATGGTAACATTAAAATCTAGCGGATATCAACTGATATAAAACCTTGCAGTGTTTATAGATTGTACCTAAAACTGTTAATTTTAGAGCATCCTCTTACTTGTTTTTTTTGCGTCTGTGGCCTAGAACAATTTTTTTTTCGGAGTCATTTGGGGCTTAGCAACCAACGTTTGGGACTGTACTTTGCTTATCCAAGCACATCATAGCCAAGAGTCTTTGTGGACTGAAAATTTGACCTACTAAGGAGAATTTTCCGTTTTTTGAAGTAATACTTCTTTACGCACGCTTGACTTGGCGAGTAAGCTTGTGAAAGCGTTACGAAAAGTGTGATCGGGCGAGGCGAACGGAAGTTGAGAGGGACATTTGAAGTAAAACTTCTTTTGCTACCGTTACGCGAACGGTGATTTCTGTTTCACTTCAGTCCTGTGGTCTAAAGCACCCGGTTTTTTTTATCAGAACTAAATCAGAACAGCATTAATTCTGTAGCGCTGAAGGTAGTTACACTTTAGTAACAAAATTAATCTTTCCACAAGACGTTATAAAACCTATCATCGAGGTAATTCACTCAAGACTGTAGAAGTAATTGCCTTTCACCAGGTTACATACCTCTAGGAAGTTATTACAAGATGTAGTGCAGTTGTCCCATATTAGCTTTCTCACCTACTGTATGTAGTATTTCCATGTCAATGTGAGGATAGGATATGATTATCTTTGCTAACTCTATACAGGGTCAAATTAAATAAGCTAGCGAAGCTCCGCAGACGTGATGGGTATCGATATCTAAACACGACAAAATAAAATAAAAAAGATATGATTTTTTTTTTTGGGGTTAACGGACCTCTGTTAGCGTTGTTACTTGAAGTATGAGCTGATAAAATCGGTTTTCTTTAGTTTTATCATGTTTAGATATCGGTACCCATCACGTCTGTGAAGTATGTACACAAACAAATAACGGAAACGGATTTTGAAGTGACTACACTAAATGCGGTAGAAGAACCCAAAAAAAACTCATCAAATTAATTTATTTTTTGTTAAAAAAAAATGTTTTTCATAATTTTATTTTACCATTTTTTTGGCATGATTAATATTATGTATACCCATGCCAAATTACAGCTTTCTAGGACTAAGCGTCTCTGAGCTAAGCTGGCGACAGACGGACGGACGGACAGACAGACAGACAGACAGACAGACGGACATGGCGAAACTATAAGGGTTCCTTGTTTACTACGGAACCCTAAAAAAACAGATTCCGAAGAGAACCTCTACCTATTTTTGAAGTCGGTTTAAAATGTTTAACGCAGCAATCCCCCCCGCCTCATCGTTTTCCCCAAGAACCCTCATCGTTGTTCCCGAATGCATTTTTTTTTCTTCATATTCATTATATTTATTTGCATTCCATATTGTCTAAAGGTGTTACAATAGCTTAAGCTAAGGTACAATTTTATTTCTCATTTCCATCCCATTTTTTGCTTAAATAGGCATGTAACTACAAAAAAACGAACCGATGATGAACATTGAACACCCATTAACGCGTTGCGTGGTCGAGTAATATACATCCATTCACACGTATGCATTTATTACTTTGGAGGGATAAACTCTGAAGTCATAGTCTGATTGCATTGCAGTGCAACGCAAATAAATCCAACATGGTTCGAATTTATGTTGGCGCAGATCACGACTCTGACTAAGCTATGAATTTCAATACATTAAATTAGTTTCTACTTTTACACGTTTTTGGTTTAGTAAAGTAAGACTGTTGCACACGAACCGTTAAATTGTATTATTCCCGAGGGCAAATGAAAGTTAAATGTATTGAAAACTTTTAACATTTTTTAAAAGACTTTCGTAGGTTTGCAAAGTTATGATTACAGAAAAAAATCCTGTACATAAATGATTGTAAGTGCTGAATCCACTTTACAACACCGATTTACAGTTTTTGCAGGTGCAAAAACTTTAGCCAGGTGGCTAAAGTAACGCTAGACACGTAGTCAAGATTGGAACTATACACATACTTAAGATACTTAAAATTACTACTTATAGTATTTTATTGATTTTACTAACATAGGCTAAGTTCGTACTAACACTATATTGATCCCTTGGTCAGAAATATTTTTCGTCGGGGGTTAATAAATGGTTTTCATTAGACTCTTGTTTTGTTAGGTTGGGTTACTTTCCTATATTAGTCTAATGGTAAGTAATAAATAATTGCCATTTACAAGCTTCCACAAATTAAAAGGTTTGTGATGAAAAATAAAATAAGGTGAGACTTAATAAGATGTTAAAGCAAGAAAAAATATTTTAGGCAACAACTATCTTCTACCTACAATATACGTAAGATAATTCCTACAGAAATCAGACAGTCCCTCCAGACTCCGGCGTGTGGCCACACCGAAGGGGCGATTATAATAACAAAACACTGCCATGACGTCACCCCGTGCTATTTGTGCGCGTTACAAAAATAGGTAAATTTTCACACGGCCCAGTCGACGGCCCACGGCCCGATATACAATCTAAACGTGATTACTTTTTCAGGTTCCGTACAGGAAAACTCATGAAAGCTTTTATAAATTGGAGAACCTCTAGCCTCCATGGGATGGCCATAGGTTAGCCGTATAGTGTAAGCAATTAAAGAACGAAAGAGTCGTGGTGAGTTCTTTGCTACACAGTATCGGTTACGAAAAGCCGTAATGAAATTGGAATTTCCGGTTGAAAGCACCCACGAGTTTAATCTATACTGGCATACATGTTGCAAATAACATGAATCTAAAGCATTTTTTTTTCAAATTTTCCAACCAACTCGGTAATGAGGAGTAGGCTTTAGAACGTAACCGTTTTACGATACCAAACGAGAGTAGGTGTGGTGCTGATAGGCGGGTCGTTTTCATAGATTTCGCCAGATAGATCGACGAACGCTATACTAAATCAATGTCAATCGTCAAAATCACAAATCTGTAAGCACCTTTATCTACTAAAATACAATTTCGAAATAAACATTACTTTATAACATTTTAAAACACGATCTACGTGAAAGCTAATAAATTCAATCGCACATAACAATACTTCTTCTTCGACCTATCACTCTGTGGGCTTAATGCCAAGGCAATATGACGCCTATTGCTATTGCAAAGCAACTGCACATAGGGCACATGTACTCATTAGTAAATGCACCGAGTTACCAGTTCCTATATCCGTAATAACGTGACTGCCAATTCTATTAACAATAGTTACGTGGGTGTAAAATGCTCAATTAAAATGACAGTGAACAGCAATACTTTGACAAACGATTAAGTAACATTGTGTAAGACTTCGCAGGGTGGCTGGTAGCAGCTGATTGAGAGCCAACCGCCTAGTATCCGAGGATCGAGGAGTTGAGGACTATGACCAGCAGTGCAATACTATCACTGACGATGATAAGACGCTCTCAGGTAAGGTGTGGCGACGATCTTTGCATGCTGTCTGGTAATTGATGGATGATATTGGTTGACGATCGGGCTAAGAGGCTTTAAATTGGAGATGTCATGTCCAGCAATGTACTGCTATAGCGTGATGATTATAAGATGTTATCAGGCTAGGAGAAGCAAGGAACTTCGCAAGCTGGACGGTAAAGGGTGGATTGAGATTGGTCAAGAATCTGGCGTTAAATTGAAGAGTCAATTGGGCAGTAATCGGATGGATGATATTGGTCGACGATCGGGCTAAGAGGCTTTAAATTGGAGATGTCATTTCCAGCAATGTACTGCTATAGCCTGATGATCATAAGATGTTATCAGGCTAGGAGAAGCAAGGAACTTTGCAAGCTGGACGGTAAAAGGTGGATTGAGATTGGTCAAGAATCTAGCGTTAAATTGAAGAGACAATTGGGGAGTAGTGAACTGCTATGTACAGATGATGATGAGGAAATAGCATCACCAGTTCCTTCAGTAAACTTGCGATTAAACCTACAGAGAAACTAATATGATATTGTTCGATACGCAAAATTATTTATAGAAGGCGAGACGTAATAGTTTTTACAAAAATTGGCAGTGCCATCAAATGTCATTACATATTCTAATAGATGGGCTATTTGCTTCACTTGCGCGTAATTGTTTTAGCATATAACGATGGCTGGAAAGTGACAATATTGTGTTGCATTTATAGCATAATAAAGTGAGATTAAAAGAAGGTAATCATGGGATTTACGATAACCAGTTGTTTACAAGTGCATGCTGTCCTCATTGCGAATAATAAAAGGTTATGTTATTAGTATAAACTAGCTTCTGCTCGCGATTTCATCCGCAAACATTTCTTTGTTTTAACATAATATTAATCCTACTAGCTGTTTAGAGGCATGAGAAACAGGGTGTAAAGTTCGCTCATCCTCTAAGAAAAGGGAGGGTCCTCAGTAGCAGCCTCAGCAGTGGGCAACTGCCCAACGATTGATGTCGGGATGTTGTATATATGCTAGTCGCGCGGTAAACTCTGCTTGCGCGATGTAGGATTTTGCGTGACGTCAGTGTGTCGCGTAGTTCGCATGAGGCGATGTTGATGCCGCTACAGCTGCACCCCGCGGTTTCACCCGCGTAAGTCTCGATTCCGTTGGAACAGGTATTATATTATTATTATTCAAAAGTAGCCTTAGATATGTTAATCTAGGGTGTCAGCTACCTCCATATAAAATTTAATCAAAATTGGTCCAGCCGTTTTAGCGTGAAGAAGTAACAAACACACACTCACAAACATTCGCCGTTATAATATTGGTGTGATGACACTCTGCAATACTGTAGCTTAACAATAGTGAAAAAAATCTGAATGGGATCAGTAGGACCGAAGTCGCCCCTCCTCCATACAAACTCACAAATTTTACCTCTTTATAATATAAGTATAGATTTTGTTTATCATATTAGCACATCTCCACCGTATAGCAGGCTTAAGACTCAGATATATGCCAGTCACCTTGAGTACTCTGTACCGAGCTCACGCAACGCGTCGTACGTTCAGCCAGTAACAGGACTCGCCAACCAAGGAGCGCGAGCGCTGTCCCCAATTTGACGCATTATTAATTTATTATACACAAAACAAAAGGTATTTTAATAAAACGCGTATACTAAAAGATCAATGATTAAATTATCTTTAAATTGGTGACGGATTCAGAAAAATACACTTGGTAGATTTTGTGCCATTCTCAGTTTTTTATCCGCGTTAGACATAACTTTTAGAATTAATTTCACTTTGTAATATAAACATAATCTAAAATATTCACATATTAAGTTATTAGGAACATGCTCTAATTTAACATATATTTTTTTCAAATCATTAACACTACTCGTTTAGACGTGATCTTCAGTATAAAATAATTAAAAGTCGGTTATCGTCGCCTTAACATGACGCTTTCTATTTCTACTATACTGTAGAATAGAAATCACGTGTCTACCTAAAATGTTCTACTGTTTACACGGAAACGTCACTTTTGTCTACTCTGCCGTCGACAAAACGCTTCTATACGGTTCTCGTGCTACGCCTGCTGGAAAATAATAGGTAGGGTAATAGGTCTTTGAAACCTATATCTTGAAGTTCAGCTGAACAGAGAGGAAAATCATAAATATAACTTTCAAGACTATTATAGTTTCAATTAAAACAAGTTTGTTACCCCCTAAACCAGTGTTTATGGCTGTAAACGTATTATTTGAGACCACATAATGGCGCGTTCACACACTTCAAAGTAAACCATATTTATATTACGAGCATAAAAGTATAAAAAGTGTAATACAGAGAACATGTTGAGTGATGTGGTGTGTGTGTGTTGTGTGGGTGTGTGTGTGTTGTGTGTGTGTTGTGATGTGGAATTTTTGTGTGTGTGTGTTGTTGAGTATAATTTAATGTTTAAATTATACTTTAATTAGTTTTTGTTTTTTTTTTAATTATACTTTTTTTGTGTAATTTAAACAACACGAGATTTCCTTTCATTAGAATTAATATGTTCAAGTACTTGGCAGCTCTATTGGGTCTTTATTTATGGTCGAAATAATTTCTGGCATTAGTTATTTCTATAAACGACTGGTGGAAACTTTTTTCTTCGTACTGTTGACTTTTTGCTAGTTTGAATGATAATGTTTTCTGGAGGTGCGTGAACGGATATATGAAAAAAAAAATAGTGGGTGTGTTAACGACCGAAATAAATAGAATGTAGTCTACTATATTGTGTAATAATTTTAGTCTATTGAATCAATATTTTAAGTCTGTTAGCGTATGTATTATGTAAATATTATTCATAAAATACAAGAAAAAAAAAACTATTGTTTTAGAAAAAATATTTATTAATTTATTTTATTGTGTATTTTTACACACAGTAAAATACAGAGCGATATGATATAATTATAATTTCAGTACAAAGGTACTGCTTATTATTATAAATATGTTAATATTAATAATTTTTTATGCTTCTATGTTAATTAGTGAAATGTAATTGGTGTTGTACCGTTTTAATTAACTATTTTTTTTATATATTTTTGTTTATATTAATAGATATTAATTTGAAAACATTACTCAATATTGATTTTAACCTGAATTTGACGTATTTTTCTTTTCGGGGATTCCATTTATGTCTGGTCCCATCGGTCAGTTATTTGAAACGCGACAGTAGTAAAGTTGTTTGTCACTCACAATCTGATCTATTTTTCAACAATAATAAATTGTTTTTTATGGTACCACCATCGTCGTGGGAAAGCTCGCACGCTAGTAATAACTTTTCTATATCGCTATTCTATACATAACACCTCTTTGGTAGGGACCGTCTTTACTGCAGACCTAGCACGAGAACCGTAGAGAAGCGTTTTCTCAACGGAAGAGTAGACAAAAATTACATTAGACAGTTAACAGTTTTCTACCTAGAAGTGTAGACAAGCGATTTCTATTCTACAGTAGAGTATAAATAGAGCTGCTTAGCTAGAGGTATCACCTACTCTGTTATCGTGTGACAAAAAATTCTGCTTCGCACGTTTTTTTACGACTTGATAAAACATCGAGATTTATTTAATGAATTTAGTTTAATATCAATTTATTGTACACACAAACCTTCCGGAATAAATTCTCTCAATGATGTGAAAACCGCATCAAAATCCGTTTTGGAGTTTAGAAGAACAACGCAGTCACAGAGACAAACGCGAAAAGCGACTTTAATTATTTATAACTAGCTGACCCACAGACGTTGTCCTGTCCAAATTTCAATAATTCACATTCCCATTTTAGAGGTATGAGGAACAGGGTGTAAAGTTCACTCATCCTCTATAGAAACGGTTGATGTCGGGATGTTGTATAATATGCTAGTTGCGCGGTAAACTCTGCTTGCACGATACAGGATTTTGCGTGACGTCAGTGTGACGCGTAGTTCGCATGTGGCGATGTTGATGCCGTTACATCATCATTTCCAACATTCCCATAGAAAATGCACTTTCAATTTTCCCGAATTGGCCATTTCTCCCGAAAACTTTTCAAACTTTTCTCTTCTTAAGAACTTTCCTCGGACGAACATTAAAAAAAAAAAAAACGAGTGCTTTAGACCGCACGACTGAAGTAAAAGTTACCAATACTAATACTAATTATACTTACTTACACAAATAATTCTGCACTGTGTCTTAGATATACGAAACGCAACTGGCTATGAGAGAAAGAGAGAAAGAAAATGTGTGCTTGCACCTCTCTCTCTTGCCCCCACAGGAATATACGGAGCGTTATGAAACGTAACTCTCTCTCTTTCCATCTTCACTAACTTATATCTCCCTTTCAACTTCCGCTGGCTCACTTCCGTAACGGTCTCATCTTGCATTCACCAGCTTACTCCCCAAGTCAAGCGTGCTGAAAGTACACACGCACGTGTGCAGTTTTAGGTCTTATTATACGTCATTCTACACGTGCAGCCTGTGGGCCGACTATACTCAAAAGTCTTACAGTGCCCTCCGAGTACAATTTAATAATGCGTTCAGGGTGCTGATGGGGCTGCGCCGATTCTGTAGTGCATCAGGGATGTTTGCTGAACGTCGCGTAGACTGCTTTTACGCTACGATGCGTAAAAGGTGCGCATCCCTGGTGCGTAGAGTACGTGGCAGCGCCAACGGCATCCTTAGCATGATCGCTAGTCTGCTGGACTGTGGTTACATCAGTCACTAATGCGCTATTTGTCATGGAGTGGTGCAGTAGTGATTGTTGAATTTACTTTCTTTTAGATGTTTTGTTCTGGGTAGTTTTAAGTATTACTAACGCTAGTTTATAAGAACACTGTTACTAACAAAATGGACACCATGGTCTGAAATAAAGTATTTAATTTAAAGAAGTTTTACTTAAAAAAAACCGAATTGGTTCAGCCGTTCTCGAGTTTTGCGCCTAGCAACACAATTAGCCATAATTTGTTATTATATGACGAACTTGCGAGCTAACTAATTAGAATAGCTTTTTTATGTTTGTCGGAAAGCATCCATTTCTTAAACACGTCATCTATCAGAGGTTTATTTGAAGTAAAGCGGGTCTTATCAAACTACCTGTATGCAAAGCCAAGATATCACCCAATCAGCTAAGACATAACATGAAGAGTCAGCAATAGCTTAAGAGTTTAAAGCAGGGATTGAAAACCGGTACGAATTTGGGTTCCGGTTCTTCATTTCGGTTCTTAAAAAGGTTCTTTTCGGTACGGTTCCGGTTCAGGTTCCGGTTTGGTTCTGGTTCCAAAGTACCGGTTCTAAATAATGGTTCCAATATAACTGTTATTATGTTAAATGTGTGTTACTAAAATCGTTTAAAATAAAAATTCCTTCTTTTGGAGATATCCTACTCCACTACATTTTTTATTTAAAAGAGAGTGAGATGAAACATTATGGCCATCGTGTGGTGGGACATAGGAAATAACTATTTTGTAATCATAAATAAAGTAATTTTTTTTTTAAATATGCATAATGCATTTTTAAGTATGGATAAAGCATGGATAATTTATACAAATTTCTAAAGCTCATAAAGTCTTATACAAAAAGAAAAAAGCTTTTAAAAGCATCAAATGTTACAGAAATACCTTATGAACTTGGTAGGACATGCCCAAAAAACATACTGACAATGAAATGAAAATTTGCCAACAGAGCTATCGTCCTGCGTTGAGCGGCATCGTATGAACTCGTTCAGACGCGATTTGAAGAAGAACCGGTAAAATAATGGTTTTTAAAGGTTCCAATTTAGGTTCCTGTTCCGATTCGGATTCTAGTAACGGAACCACTAAATACCGGTATTTTATCGGTATTTTAGGAACCTTTTCAATCCCTGGTTTAAAGATAACTTCGAAGTTCTCAACCTCTGCTGGTCAATAGATGTCGATATGCTTTTTGCTTTATCCGAATATTTTCAGAACAATCACGTTGTAGATCAAGATCTTAAAGACCAATAAAGTTCAACTTACCCATTGGGAATTTCAGCGCTGAGCTGGTCGAGGAGAGAGTCCACCGTAGGTCTGGAGGAGGCCGGGCTGGCTGTGCCGTTGGTGCGGGCATATCCATCAGAGACTGTCAAAGAAATCATAACTCATGAATAAAGCCGTACATAAAGTTAATGGAATGAAGACGAATCTCTTTTTTAAATATTCAAGAAAGAGCTATTAAGCTATAACATATAGCTGTATTATATAAACTTAAAACGTCTGAAAGGTAGTAAAATTAATAGCTATCATCGAGCGCATCATCACAAACTGGTAAAAATCATCTCCTGAGTAAAAACCGCGTAATCCAGGTATCTAAATCCCAGCAAGCATCCATCTTGAAAGTGCTAGAATATTACATTTTATTTATCCCAACGAATGCAAAGCACAGAAAATGTATAAAATCTGTAAATGCAACATTTCATGTTACGTATTTTACATCGTTCAAGCGGTTTTTATCGGAACTGCAATCGTAAACACAAGCATTTGTTCAATTTGCTAATTGATTTATTTTTCACAATATACAACATTATTTTTAGTATATTCGAAACCTGAATATAGTTTGTTCAGAATAAGGAACTGAATCGATTTCAATAATTTTTACACCATGTTTTTTTTCCCTAAAATATTTAAGTGTAATGGAAAATGATATCACCATTTAATTACTTACAATACAATCGCCGTACGATTAGGTACGTTTTTTTTTTTTTTTTTTGGGTGGGATATTATCAAATAACTTCTCCCGCTCTGGGCTGAGCGGGAGGGCGTGTCAGACTTTTACTGACTAAAACCCACCCGTATTCCTTCATTTGCCTGTGTGCCAGGGCCACGATATCCCTTTCGGACAAACTCGCAACCCTGGCAGGCATTGGCCCTATCGGACCCCGTCAGTTGGTGCTGACAACTCTTTGAGGCGCGCGTGGAATACGACGCGCCGTCGACCCGGGCCTGGTCCTTATCGGACGGTGAGCTACCCATCGCTCACCGTCCGCAGGCCCGCGCCTACGGTGGCCGGAAATCGGCTTGCGACTCCCGACGCCCGGGGCGTCTCCAGCGGCGACTAGGGGCGCGAGGGCGCGAACCTTGCCTCTCCCTCACGCGTTCCGCCTCCTCCTTCGCAAGCATTACTGCTTCGCAGAAGGAGGTGACGGCCTCCCATGCACTCTCGCTCCGAACCATGGCCTGAACCAGGGCCGGACGCGAGAGATCGCCGCCGCCGATCGCCTCCGTGAGGACACGGCGGTGCTCCACCCAAGCTGGGCAGACCTCCACCGTATGCTCCACCGTGTCCTCCGGGCGATCCACACAGTGGTGACACCCGGGCGTTTCCTCCCGCTTTATCCTGAACAGGAACCTCCCGAAACAACCGTGTCCGGTGAGAACCTGCGTCAGGCGGAAGGTGAGGACGCCGTGGCGCCTCTCTAGCCACTCCTCAAAGAGGGGACTTATCGCCACAATTGTGGCGTGCCCAACGATTAGGTACCTACTGCCAAATTATTATCAATGAGCGCAAGACGAACCTGGCGCGGGGGCGCCGTTAGCATGTTTTTGTACGGACAACCCGGTAACATAACGACCTTATAGCTTTGTGATTTTTCATGATACAGTTTTGAAATTTTGTACATACGAGTAGATTCTTTACATAAAAATACTAGGCACGTGTTTCGGGTTTCGTATATACTAAAAATAATGTTGTTTATATAAGCTGGAATAAATTTTGTTTTTGTGGAGTAAGTACTCGTACTTAGATTGTAGAATAATCAGAGTAGAAGGAAAACACGGGGCGTGGGAATTGCAGTGACATAGTATGTATATAGAGATAGTTTGTTGAATATACAGGGTGGATTTTTGAGATGCGCCGTCTCAAAAATCTAGCCTGTATATGAAAATTAGACTTGATGTAAGTAGGTCGCTCGAAATGCTTGGTAATTAGTAGAAACCCTTCTCTCGGCTGACGAGGTATTCACAAATTGTAATGATCACTTGTTGAAAGCAATCAGCGGGGCAACCGCGTAACTGAAAAAAAAAATCAGCTGTTCCCTACATTTTGTTTCTCAGGGACATATTGTTATTCGAACATAAATGTAGGGAACAGCTTGGTTTTTTTTCGCGATTTCCGGTTTTGTCCCATAGTAAAAGTTAATCATAATTATGACTACAATGACCCCTTAAGAGGTTGTGCGTTAATTCTGGGACATGTTGTATATGACAGCGCAGCATGTGGCACCGTCTATTTTTGTTACGAAGTTACTGGAATCACCGAAAATGTCGGATAAGAGTGACACTAGCTGCTGACAGTCACTCTAGCAGAGCGTCGCATCGATGATACAAGGCGGCTGTCTTCTGATGACAGAAGAAGATGTGAAGGGTGCCGCTATCGTACCACGTCCACAACGAACTGCTATATTCCGGCACAACCTTGATGATATTGAAGATGCTGAACCACTAATAGGATGATCACTTCTGGTAAAGATAGCTTTCACCAGAAGTGATCATCGTATTAGTAGTGATCATGGTATGATATTGAAGCTGCTGAACCACTAATACGACGATCACTTCACTGCACCGTACGACGTCATACGTCGGCGCCGGCTGTCGCTGAATACCAGCGCTGGGGCTCTGTCTTGCATAGGGTCGCAGTATAATGCTGAGCGATAGCCGTTTTGCGTGGATGTGACGCATGTTTCCCCCAACCTTTTCTTATTTTTGTGTTTATGTTCTTTGTTGCGTCATGTTTACCGCAAATAAACGTTCTATGTTCTATGTTAGAAGGTTTGGTTTCCGCACTTAGTCCTTCATGTGGACCATTGTGCGTGGGCCATGGCGGCCGTCAGTGGTTTATTCCAACCAGCCCACCTCCCTCCAGAAGCTGATTAGGTCTCCTGGTCTGCATAGGACGTCTGTGAAAGATCTGGGTGACCCGAGGGTTTCTGTTCTGATCTGGGTGACGCCTGTGCAGTCAAAGAGCACATGCGCAACGGTTTCTTCAGCCTCCATGCAAGCCCTGCACAGAGGGCTGTCCGTTATACCTATTGTGTGGAAATGTTTGTTCAGTGAGCAGTGTCCCGTTATAGTCCCCGTCACCAGGCGCAGGCCGTTCCTGTCCAGGCGTAGCAAACGCCTGGTTAGCCTGCCATCTAAGGATGGCATGGCTTCCCTGGATTGCCTGCAGCCCGGTGCCGAGGTCCACCAGTTCTCCGCTAGTGTATGGGTGAACTCCTGTAGCCACCTACGTAGTTGGTTAAAGGGGATGGGTACGATAGGTTCGGGTCCACAGGCTGGCGCGCTGGATGCTCTCCTAGCCAGTTCGTCAGCTGCGTCGTTACCCAGCGATCCGCTGTGTCCTTTTATCCATTGCAGTGTCACTTTGTTACGGTTGCGCACCGTCACCCGCTCCAGTGCATTGTGACATTCTAGTGTTAGTCTGGAGGTTATATATTTTTTCTCTAGGGATTGCAGCACTGAGGCACTGTCGGACAGTATACGTATACGGGTGTCCGTAACTTTCCTGGCTTCGATGGCGTAAGCCGCTTGTATAATGCCCACACATTCCGCCTGGTAGACGGTGTTGAACATTCCAAGCGGGCTGGATATATTTATGTTAAAATCGTGTGAGAAGACTCCGACTCCGGTTCCGGAGTTGGTCTTTGATCCGTCGGTGTATACTCTCATCTCTTTCGGGCCTGAGTGATCACACCGTTCCTCTGTAAGTATAACGTTGTAGTGCTTCTGAAAGAAGTGTAGTTTTGGGGCTTTGTCGCAGGGTGATGCCATCATCGGTTGTCTTTTGATTGCCTCCTCCTTTATGCGTGTGTGTTTGACCCTAGAGTCTTTGCTCAGGGTTCCCGATATGTGGAGCCTGAAGGCGGCCAGGGCTGCCTCCTCTCGCACGATGAGGTGTAGGGGTGGCAGTCCTAGCATTACTTGTAGTGCGGCAGTGGGTGCAGTCCTCATACTGCCAGTTATTGCTACACAAGCAAACCGCTGCAGTTTGTCGAGGTCTTTTTGGGCTGTACTCAGGTCCGTCCTGGGCCACCAGACCAGTGAGCCATATGTGATAATTGGTCGGATGACTGTGGTGTATAGCCAGTGGGTGACCTTGGGAGAGATGCCCCAATTCCTTCCAAGCAGTCTTTTGCACTGCCATAGGGATATGCTGGCTTTTGTGGTGATGTAGTTGGTGTGTTTTGCCCAGTTCAGCTGTTTGTCCAAATAGATGCCCAGGTATTTGGTCTCAGTTGAAAGGCTTAGGGTAGTTCCAAAGAGTCGTGGCAATTGTAGTGTCGCCAACTTCCTCTTTTTTGTGAAGAGAATCAATTCGGTTTTTGTCGGATTCACCGACAGTTGGTGTTTGTTGCACCAGTCCTCTACTATTTTCAAAGCTTGGCGCATTAGGTTACATAAGGTGTTCTCGTGGGTGGCATTTATTATTATGGTTATGTCGTCGGCGTAGCCTACGGTAAAATAACCTTTGTCATTGAGTGCTTTGATGAGGCTGTCTACAACCAGGTTCCACAGAAGCGGCGAGAGGACGCCCCCTTGTGGGCAACCCTTCGCCACAACGGCCCTTGTAGTGTCATTTACCGTGACTTGTACAGCTCTCATTTTGAGCATATTGGTGATCCAGCCGCTCAGGGTCGAGTCAATGTTATGTCTGTTTAGAGCCATGTTGATGCTGTTGAACATGGTTTGCAAATAAACGTATTTTCTTTCTTTCTTTTCTGGTAAAGGCTATCTTCACCAGAAGTGATCATCGTATTAGTGATTCAGCAGCTTCAATATCATCAGCGTATACGATGATCACTTCTGGTAAAGATAGCGTTTACCAGAAGTGATCGTCATATTAGTGGTTCAATATCATCAGGGTTGTGCCGGAATATAGCAGTTCGTCGTGGCCTGCGCCGTTATATAAATCAAAAGTATGCATGAACATATTCCTCCTGAGTGCCCAAAAATAAATGTCCAGCTCCAAATTAACACCGCAGATTTATAAATTGCTGCAGCTAAATTATTTATGATCAAGAAACCTTGCTAATCATACTCAAACGAGTACAAAATGTACCGAAACTTCTGGCAACGAAACCAACATTAGGAACAATAACTCTAGGTTCATTAACTTTAAGAGCAATACGTTTATGATTAACAAACTTTGTTAGCACTACTTTGCAGTAGTTAACGGCTTGTTTACATACAATTTTGACAAGTACGAATATGAAAACTGAAATGTATGAAACATTAAACGTAGTCAAAAATAACGTTTGTTTTGTGAAAAGGAACGAGACAGGTGGGATGGTCTTGACGAATTCGTCCATTGCCAAGTGCAGGCCCTTGTGGAAAAGTGATCGCTTGCCAGTACGCCTGGCGTCTAAGGTTCCTTGCTCAGATTATAAAAAGAAGCAGATAGACCGCGCGGAACAATAAAGTGAGGCCCGTTTGTAGACATGTGTGCGTTACAGCCACGTGACAGCACTATAAGAACAGGTGCCTCTATGTGTGTGTACGGTTGCCAGGAGAATGAAAAAATTAGCCATAATATTTCATTACATGAAAAAAAAAAGTTTTTATTTTCTTAAATCAGTTGTTTTTATTAACAGTATACGTCAAATTAACAATACCCATATAAACGATACATTTGCGATATATTTATATTTTGAGACACCAACATGTTATTGTTTTTGGTAGCTATATTAACTTTATGGTGACGTCATATAACCCATGATATAGCAAATCGACTGATGTAATAAGTATTATAAAATCCATTAACTAGTTACACTTACGAAGACACATACATACTTATTTATTTATAGACATACTAACCAGAAAAGGCGATAATTATAACACTATTATCGACATAAATATTTTTGTAAATCGATACTCCTGTATCCTATACTTATTTCCTAACTTAGGGGTAAATGTTTCAATATAAACTAGCAACACCGAATGTTTTTTGTTAAGGTTTTGTGTTTCAAGATGTCACTAACAATAAACACGTAAAATAAATCCAAATGGACAAATAATCAATATTTTACTTATGAAAGATACTCCATCTTATTTCTTTTGTTTTGGGGAACAGTTTTTACAATGTTTAAAAATACAAGACGGCATCATTCTGAAATTATCTGTTAGAGCCCGTGACGTACTAACGATGCGACGCTTCGTGCTGTACTGAATCGAGAGTGTATTCGCTTTTGAATTTGTATTTGCTTTGTTGGCCGCACTCTCGGTGTTCCGCGCGGTCTATCTGCTTCTTTTCTATAATCTGAGGTTCCTTGTGACAGAGCACAGAATCATCGCGCCGCGCCGGCAGCGCCTAGAGACGGCAGTGTTAGTAAAAATGGCGCGTGCAGCACCATACACGCGATAGAAGTGACACTTCATAAATAAATAAAATTATAAAAAAAAAAACCCGACTACAAAAACACATAACTGAAAACAGATTATATTTTTAATAATTTGCTTGATTTCAAGCTTTTTGGTTTATTTGTGTATTTGCAATTGACTCATTACTAGCATTTATTTAATACCAATACTGTTGTAATTCATTTTAAAAAACCCTCTTTTTTTAGTTTATTTGTGTATTTGGAAATTACTAATTACTAGCTTTTATTTGATACCAATTTTGTTGTAATTAATTCATTTTAACAAACTCACCCTCCCGTTTTTGTATTTGCAGATGAAATATATAAATATTATATAGCCTATGTCACTCCCACAATTAAGACGGAATCTAACGACACCTCATATGTTAAAATTATATAAAAAAGAGACAATAAAGACATAAATTTTAGTCTCGAAAAACATTACCCTCTCTCCTTCTGGGGCATTCGGGTAAAAATAAAGAATAAGAGAGAGAGATAGAGAGAGAGTTATATTTCTTCTCTTTCGTGTAACGAAATGGGCCTAAACGTGATGCGTCCTTGAAATTTCACTCTCAATTCTCGTCCAATTATATAAAGAATAGCCGCGAACTTTCACTTCAAAAACATCTTTCACGGACCGCCTTCACATCCGTCAGTTTCTATACAGGGTGTAAGGGACAGCCCTCCGCAGACTGATGTGGTGAATTCAGTATATCGTACTAAGATAACCGGTGCATGAAATTATTTCAGGAACGTTATGGGAATCCAATGAACCTGATTTGTCGCGGCGGGGTGGACGGCCGCGCTCGCTGATTTCAGGCGTCATTCGTTAGAGAATTTCAACATCCATTGCTGTTTTATTTTATTTAAGCTGTGTTATTTACATTAATGGAGTACTGCGTACAGAGAATGTAATTATACATTGAAATAAAGGAATAGTAACTGAAATTACGATAAAAAAAATTCAATTTTCCTGAGAAAATTTTCAGTGGAATATGATTCAAAATAAGGAGCTGAATGCACCCTGTTAATTTGCAGAGGGCTGTCCCTGTACGTAATTAGTTAATTAGTAGTCGTAAAGAATAAAGATAAATTTATTTGTTAAAACATGTGTAACATGATACAGGATTAGGTATGCACTTATAGATGGAGACAAATTTATCGGACAACATGTCCGTGCTGCCGTGTCGTGCTGTCATGTCCGTAGAGCAAGTAAACGGTGACACGCTTGGTTTGAACGGACAGTGTTGACAATGTCGCGTCTCGCAGCGGCCACTGAGGCGTCTCCAAGCTCTGTGCTCCTTGCCTTTGGCTATGAATAAATCAATGCTTTCTATAAATAGCCACAATAAACTTTGCCTTAGGGAAATTATTAAGCTATTAGATGCAGATGTTGAACCCTTAAACGATTGACCTGAAAGGTTTAAATGGCCCTGAAAATTAATTTATCATTTTACTAGTAGATAAATCGATAGGCACGCCTCTAATAGTATCTATTGAATGAAATGCTAAAAGCATTATTGTGATTGATATGCTTTGATCTAATAGGAACTGTGAAGATTTAAAGCTCAGGTATTCTAATTTGAACACGGAACGCTAAAAAGCGGTTCTTGTCTATGATGTTTGTGGATAAAGTAACGACGGGTGAAGTGACTACAACTAGATGAGGTTGTGAAATCTTTTGCACGTTTGAAGATCAAAGTCACACGTGTACGGGGCGACTAGAGATAGACAAATGCTGGATAGTTATGATCAATGGCTTTTGAAGATGACGGTATAGAAGTGGCTGTCAAAATTGATATAAGTGAGTTAGATGATGAAGAGCTCAACGCGTTTTTGAAAAGGGACCTAACTGAAAAGTTCTCGGAATAAACTGCACAAACCGTAAGCAGCAAGCAAATTAAAGATAATAATGACAAATAATAAATGCAAACACGGAACAGCTCATGTTGAAATTACTTGGCCATATCGTCATGTTAAATTAATCTGTTTGAAGCAAATAACTAGGATATACAAACATATCTAACGTTAGAAGCATTAAATAACGGGATTATCAAGAGTGAAAAGTTGTTGGACGCGCCGAAAAACTGCACCACTATCTTTAGATCTCTGGAAGCATGGAGATAGCAACACGCAATTTCAAAACTAAATATTAAACACAGTCTACATTTCTAGAGAATTTGCCAAAACATATGAGAAGTAAATGCTTTCTATAAAATATGGTCTTGTATACAACATCGGATCCAAATGTCTGAATACAAGTGTCAGGACGATGCCAAATGTCGTTAAATGAGCGAGTAATTTCAGTTTATTGGATTGAAGACATCATGCACCACTAATTGAACTAGCTTCTAATGAGAACGAAATGTTTGCTGACAAAGTTCTGAAAGACAAAAATGAGTATCATACTACACAGATCGAAAACAAACCAGAAAAGAAAATATTTCGATTTGGTTTGATGGGAAGATCAAAGTGAATGGATGGACGGACATGGTTTATACACACAGCACGCGTAGCATGACCAATTCTATCTCTATTCTACCAATAATAGACAAAGTTCTTTCTATCCAACTCGATATCTCTTCTGCCCGAGCACAGCACGACCCGAGAACTCGCGTTTCTATGAAGACAAAGACATATTTATTCTTTCCTTAGCAACGGGGAGGTAGCTAGTGATGTAGATAAACTATGAATTCTACGATAATGATTACGTTTCGCTTTCGATAAAAATGTGTCAAAAGATTGAAATCCAAATATCTCGAAAACGGTGCGTCCTATGCAAAAAATTGCAGAAATTTAACCCCCCCCCCGTGCAAGCAGCATGCCAACATGAATTTAAGTTAAAAAAATCTAACATGAATTTAAGGCAAACTTACTATTTTTTTAAATTTTCGCTGCTCTTTTTACATCATCATGAGGATGGTTTTCGACTAGAACAACAATCTATTTCTCACTATTTTCCCATTTTTTTGTTTTCTTTTCTGCTCATTGTGCCCCTAAGCATATCCGACTCCTACAACTCCGCCCCTAAGACGACCCAATTGACCAGATTGTTCAGTAAGATGAAATTCGGACGGTGAAAATATTGAATTGAGTTTTCAAAATCAATATAGATTCTTGTCTAGGTCAAATGTGATGTAGACTATTTAACACTTGTCGAGAAGAAATGTTTCTACCCGAAGTGTCGAAAGTAGAGAAAATTTGGTTGTCACGCTCGACATTATAGACTTTTGTCGACTGAAGGATAGCCATTTCTTCTCTTCAGTTTTAACATCGCCATGCTTAGGACGGTAGAAGTTCTATAATCTGTCATTTTGTCGATTCTTCCATCGACAAAACCCGTTTCTACGGTGGTCATGCTACGCGTGCAGAAGAAGGAATATAAAGAGTGAATAGCCCCCGTATACCACTGGTCAATGAGTTAAATGAATGAAAAACGGAACTCTCGGGTATTCATACATTTCCATCAGTCACAACTTTCCTTAAACTTTCGCAACTCAATGTAATTTACAAGAAAACCATAATTACAAAGATAATAAAGCTTGACATGAACACTATCATAATACCACATATTATTAAGAACTCAAAAAAGAAAATATATTCAAAGGCAGTAATACAACATTAGTTTGTAAACGAAACAATCTGGAACGGTGTTCTATTTCTGATGGGGCGAGGACTGGCCTTGGTGTAGACATTTGCCGATTACTTACAGTATGTTTATATACTATTTATTACTGTATTCAGATGTATTTGTTGATGTATGGCATAGTGAAAAGGATTTGGCTAAAGCAATTGGTACCGTGGTCGTGAAATTGAGAGATTACAATGATTACGATGAAGAACACATTTTGAAGTAACAAATAATGCAGAACCGTTTTAAAAAAAAACTGTTCAGAAACAAACGGTAGGAACAATATTTAATAGTGCCACTAACAAACATCATAGTTAATTATCATAAGACAATCAAGAACATATCTTATCCCATTCCGAGCCACGACAGCATTAGTATTTCTAGTTAACCTTGTTATTTCTAATTCAAAATTTCTTTTCACTACACAATTTTTTTTCTATTAAACGTCGTGATTACATGGAAAGATAAATCAGCTGCCTTAGCTACAATATCTAGGTCAATACGATATTTTTTATAATTATAGTGCTTCCTAGCATGAAATTCAGGGTACAGGGCTAATATATTACAGAAATGTTACACCCGAGGTCATCGCAAATGAATCGTTTCGGCGTACATGAAATAATCTTCACATCCTACACGAGCTACGAATGATGGGACCGCTTGATTTTGATAAATCATATTTATCTTAACTTTGGATATAACAAATTGCGTTTGATATTGCAATTATGTATTTCGGTTGCTGTACGTTTAAATATTAGTTTTGTCAGATGCTAAAGGTGCTTCAAGATTAGAAATTAATGTTATTTGCGTGTCTTTTTAGTTCCTGTAATTCAACAATTATCTGCTTTTTGGCTTTATTATAATCTACTATATTTGTCTCTCAGTATTCGATGATACTACTATTAAGCTATATTAAAATGGCTGTCAAACAGGCATACAGGATAATCGGAAAACTATTATTACATACATTTATTTAAAAAAAGACAACTTTTTGGTCCACACTGTTAGTAGTATTTAATAGTATGTGCGTCATAAAGAAAATATATATATTATTGAAAATCTATTCTATTTAATGAAATACCTAAATAAAAAATAAAAATTTAGACCACCCACCAATTCCTGATTGATTGTCAATCTGTTAAAATTACTGTGATGGGCAAAATTCCTTCAATATTATATTTTATTTTTAATGAATATTGGACTCTTCTGGATTGGCAAGGCACGCCCCTTAATTCATCATACATGCGCTTCTCTGGAGTAACACACGTATATTTCAGTGTTTTAACCTTGTAGTAATTTTTGTGACTAAGTGGCAGTGATTTATGATTACTTAATTCTTGAAAAATCCTGTTTTATATCTCAAAGATGATAAAATAAACTTTCGTATGACAATTAATTTGGCCTATAATTATGACTTAGCTATGATGAGGATTATGACCAGCAGTGAATACTTTAAAGCTCACTATGAGGATTGAGTTAAAATCAATTAAAAGAAATAAAGGCAAGTTCTGCTCGGTTTGGTTGATGGTAGGGCTTGTTCTAAGTCCGCCTGGCTAGCTACCACCATCTTATCTAAGTCTGTCGCTATAACAAGCATTGTTGTGTTTCGGCAGTTAAGAAATAAGATAGCCAGTTCCTCTGTGGTTGAGGATTTCGGGTGAAGCTCGCTTCCACCTTCAGCCTAACCATCACTTACCATCAGGTGAGATGAATGCCAAGCTTTCCCGTTGTGGATACAAGAAAAGGTATTTGTTGTCTTTGTTTGACCTTCATGAGTTTCCCAAATAAGAACTAGGAGTATATCATTCAGAAGTATGTAATACCTACTTACTGTAGATGTAAAGCACTCATGAACATTGCGAAAATATGCATTTAACATTGTTCCACAAAAGTTCATCAATCAATATTATACTATACCAGCCACTTTCGTTCCCAAAGCAGCGTAAAGGCCGCCATTTCAAACTGTGGGCCTAGCACGAACGCGCGGAGTAAACGTAAAATAAATGCGAACGATTTTAAAATTAAACAACATTATTTTTAGTATAATATGCGAAACCTGAATATAGTTTGTTCAGAATAAGGAACTGAATCGATATCAATAATTTTTACACCATTTTATTTTGTCCCAAAAATATTTAAGTGTGATGGAAAATGTTATCACCATTTAATTACTTACAATACAATTGCCGTACGGTTAGGTACCTAGTTCCAAATTGTTAGCAATGAGTGCAGGCCGAGCCTGGAGGCGCGGGGGCGCCGCCGCCGTTATCAGGTTTTTGTACGGACAACCCGGTAACATAACAACCTTATAATTTTGTGATTTTTCATGTTACAGTTTAGAAATTTTGCATAGATTCTTTACATAAAAATACTAGACACGTGTTTCGGGTTTCGCATATACTAAAACTAATATTGTATATAAAATAGTTACTTAGTTTTAAGAGTTTATTATTTATTCATTCAAAGACATGTGACATCCACCAACCCGCACTTGGCCCGCGTGGTGGATTACGGCCCACTCCCTCTCACAGAGAAGAGGCCTGTGTCCCAGCAGTGGGAACATTAAAGGCTGATTATGCTAAGACTTTATTAATATCCATGGGTGATACGAATTGTGCTTGTCGCAAAAATTTAAGCCAAAATGCTATGGACAGTTGTATTTTCAATAAAGAAATCGATCGAAGGATTCAAGGCCTCTGTTATACTAAAAATATAAACACTAAAGACTCACCATTTCTTTCATTATACGTAGTCGACTTGTCCACATAGTTCCCGTATCTCGCGTTGCTCAGGTCATCGAGTAGGGTGTCCAGTTCCGTCAGGTTACCGCGTCCACTCCTTTCCGTGGACCCAGTCCTGCCATAGCCGGGCTGTGCCGAGTTATAGTTGGTCTGTCCTGCATTGTAGGTGGATTGTCCTGAGTTGTAGCCAGGTGAGTGGCTACTGTAGGTTGTCTGTGTTGTGCTGTATTCCACTGGTGCAACCTTCTTGGTCTCTCTGAGCAATGATGTGTTTTGGTAAGTAGGCTGTTGACAAGGAAAGATTTCATGTTATTGTTGGTTGCCAAAATAGTAAATTAGTTGATGATCAAAAGTCCCACAAACTAATAACAATTTCATTCAATGCATACTTATATTATAAACTAGCTTTTGCCCGCGGCTTCGCTCGCGTTAATTTAGAATTTGACAATCAATTCGGGTTGTATTCTGCTTGTTGTTTGGCGTTTGGCGGCTAAAAACTATTAACGCACTACTAAAGTTTCTATAATAATATAATTCAATCATGATTCGAAAGACACGTGGCGCCATCTATTATCATAAAAACGTTATTGTTGTTTTCCTCGGGAACAGTACTTTTTTTCGGGATGAAAGGTACCCTATGTCCGTTTCTGTACACCTCACAACATACATGTAAAATTTCAAGATAGTCAGTTCGGTGGTTTAGGCGTGAAAAGGTAACAAACAAACAAACAAACTTACTTTCGCATTTATAATATTAGTTAGGATACGAAAGTAACTCGTGTCTGTCTGTAACCTTTTCGTGTCTAAACCACAGAACTAGTCTGAAAAAAGGACATAGGCTACTTTTCACCCTGGATCGTGGACATCAGCTAGTTTAGACGGGAGATATTCGATACAGCAGCAATATACTGGGCTATGAACAAATAATTACAGTTAGTGAACCGTTTTTAAACACTAACCATGGCCCTACGCGTTCTCCCAATGCGACCCTGATCCTGTCTCCTCGAAAGGAAATTTTATTCACCGAATCACATTCACAGTTTTGATATGACCACGAGGTGTATATTCTATAATAAATTGTATGCAACTAAACTGGGTCGTCTGACTGTGAAGTGACATAACGACGAGATGGATATGCGCAGCAATAATGACAAATGACAAAACAATTGAATAATGGCTTACTAATATGTTTAAGAAGTTAAGTATCTACTACTTTGATTACACGAGTCGCTGTTTACCCAAACACTTGAATCGTTATAGATAAAGTAGTCCCATAATAGAGTACCTACCGTACTCTTTTCAATTTTTGTCTTTTGTCTCTGTTGCTATCGAGTGCACATATAAGGTGTATCTATCTATTCATACACGAAATCTCTTAAGGGGTCACTGTACTTATCATTATGAACAACTTTTACTATGGGACCAAAGTTCAAATCTCAAAATAAAAAAAAAGCTGTTTTGACATTTTGACGAGATAAAAGAACATAAATGTAAGGAACAGCTGATTGTTTTTTCGCGATTTCAGGTTCGGTCCCATAGTAAAAGTTGTTCAAAATGATGAGTACAATGACCCCTTTTCGGGTTTAGTATAAACAAAAACTAATGTTGTATATATCATTCTCTTATCCCAATAAATTTGGGGTCGCTGCAATGCAAGTGTCGGTCTTCTTTCATTAACACTTCTCTATTAGTCGTTCGTCTCGTTAGGCACCCCCTTTCTCGCCATATTATCATCTTTCACACAGTTAATCCATCGTTTCCTTGGTCTTCCCCTACTCTTATAGCCATACACATTTATACTCAAACTTTCCTCACCACATTTTCCTCATTCCTCCGCATCACATGCTCATACTATGACAACTGATTGCCTCACAATTTATTAGCCACCGTTGCCAGTTTCAGACTTCTTCTGTTAACTCGTTTCCTATGCTTCAAATTTATTAATAATAATTTCTTTATTTCAAAAAAGTGTCAACATTATTACAGACATTACATTTACAACATAAGTAGTGTCCTTAAACATAGGTCCCCTGGCTCCCAAACTTAAGTTGATACTTGTGACTAGGGAAACTGTGTTCCGCTTTTAAAAAGATCATTAGGTATGTCGTTGGTTATTAAAAATATAGTGAAAAAGAAAAACTCCAAAAATATTTGAGTAACACCACGCATTCCTCTTAGCATTCTCATCTCAGCTGCATGCAATTGCCTTTCATTTATCCCTTTTGATAAAACTTATAAAGTTAGAACTAATTAAAAATATTGGAATATGTTATATTATGTCTTATGTTGTGTTGTTATGTGTATTGTGTGTTAATGGCTTATCTGCTTAAAAGGAGGCTTCAATCACTAGCTGTTAAGGTTTACTTGTTAAAATAATAAAAATTTTTTTTTTCGTGTTAATTTTATTGCAAGAAAGGAAAAAGTACCTCCTCGGCCATCCTTACTTATAAGCAATAGACAAAATGGACTGGAATAGACTGAGCTGATTAAATTACTGAAGAACATATCAAATCAAAACATTGTTTATTTCCTATTTAGTATGTCTGCTAACGCAGATTGTCTGAACTGTAATTTAAGTGCCTACGTACAACTGGGGATAATCTAAACGCAATGTCAAACAAATAAACGTAAAACTAGGATTGGCCGTAGTGTTTGAATTCTGCACGGAAAATTAACATCAAGGAAAACTGAAGTCTCGTGTTTGCATCGTAAAATAAATGGGAGATGGACGTGACGGCTGCAGGTTATTTATGATCTTGATACGGATACAGACAAGTTTTGATATGAATAATAATACTGATTTATGATTTACTAGCTGTTACTTCCGATTTCATTCTTAGACAAAATTCCACCATTAGAGACCTCTCAAAAATTAAATATTGCTGTCTTAATGTAAGCCTTAACACCTCTATGGACTCTCTATCTTCCGAATTTCATGTTTCTATCTCTAACGGATTAAGTTCTCGGGATAAGTCTGTCAACGAAGATACGAGTCCGTCTGAAAGTAGTTGATCCGTCAAAACAAGTGGCATTCCATTCCCTTTTTCTAACGGGTAAATACCTCGTAAATACACATCGGGATGAGGGACAACTGTCAAATCGTGTTGTCATTAATTCTTAGGTCGGGCCCTGAACTAATCTTATGTTCGCAAGTGATACGGAGCAGAAATCGCCTGAAAGTTCGGATTTCGTGATTAGGGAGTTGACCCCTGCTCATCATTCGTCATTTCAGCCGAAAGACATGCACTGCTGGACATAGGTCTCCCCTAATTTAGGGAGGGTTTGCCATGATCACCACGCTTGGCAGGCGGGTTGGCGATCCCCTGCTCAGCTGTACGTTAGTACTAAAGATAAATAAAGAATAAACTGAAAATAGTATGAAGCATGGAAAGAACCAAGTACAACTGAAAGAAGTTGCTCACGAATACTCACGATTCGTGACGTTCAATGTTATCAAAGAAGTTTCTAAAGATAGGAAGTACTTGTAGCGACATCTACACTCGACGGAATACCTCTTGGAACCATTTCAAATGCAGAGTACCGATGTGCTTACGTTATTTAAAGATAGATGGCGCTGTGTACCAGTACAGGAGGAAAGTTTCGAACACAGGATTATTTATAAACAAAATTAACGCGCTGATCAGATAATACTTACAAAAAAAATATTAAAACAACACAACATAAGACATAATATAACATATTCCAATATTTTTAATTAGTTCTAACTTTATAAGTTTTATCAAAAGGGATAAATGAAAGGCAATTGCATGCAGCTGAGATGAGAATGCTAAGAGGAATGCGTGGTGTTACTCAAATATTTTTGGAGTTTTTCTTTTTCACTATATTTTTAATAACCAACGACATACCTAATGATCTTTTTAAAAGCGGAACACAGTTTCCCTAGTCACAAGTATCAACTTAAGTTTGGGAGCCAGGGGACCTATGTTTAAGGACACTACTTATGTTGTAAATGTAATGTCTGTAATAATGTTGACACTTTTTTGAAATAAAGAAATTATTATTAATAAATTTGAAGCATAGGAAACGAGTTAACAGAAGAAGTCTGAAACTGGCAACGGTGGCTAATAAATTGTGAGGCAATCAGTTGTCATAGTATGAGCATGTGATGCGGAGGAATGAGGAAAATGTGGTGAGGAAAGTTTGAGTATAAATGTGTATGGCTATAAGAGTAGGGGAAGACCAAGGAAACGATGGATTAACTGTGTGAAAGATGATAATATGGCGAGAAAGGGGGTGCCTAACGAGACGAACGACTAATAGAGAAGTGTTAATGAAAGAAGACCGACACTTGCATTGCAGCGACCCCAAATTTATTGGGATAAGAGAATGATATATACAACATTAGTTTTTTAAATGCACATAATATTATAAATTGTAGGAGGAATGAAGTAATCGTTGGTCATAAAATCGTACACACAGCAGCTGTGTACAACAAAAAAATTATGCACGTGAAACAAGGCATGTAGTAGTAAATAAATCCATTAAACTTTGCCTTGTTAGTCTCCTTATTATTATCGTGAGTCATGATTTAACCGTTTTTAATACTAACCGCAACTCTGTCTGCAAGTAAGGTCATCTGTGTCATAACAACATCTTCATGCATTTATAAAACTGAACGAGATTAATAGTTGCTTGGAAAATAGTAAAATATACAGACAGAGGCTTTGAAGAAAATTGGGAGCAATATAAATTATAAATATTAAAAACTGTGAACGGATCTAGGTCTCCTAAATTAGGACATAAGAAGCGTTCAATTGACCGGATGTATAAACTAATCAGTAATCAATTTTGTGCAACACAATCGAATACATGAAAAAATCTGTTCTAAATACCACCAACAGAGCAATGGTTTGACCTACTATGTAGGCTTGTGAGTTTTTGAGGGTATACAAGTTGGCATTTTTTAGGTAATTAGTGATTGTCTCCCTTGACCCCATCACTGCCCCACCAAATGCATAAATCTTTTTGGCTACTATAAAATAGTTACCAAAGTAACCAACCACATCACGCAACTGAATCAGATTCAATCAGCAGAAGACAAATACAATTCCACATCTAAGAAAAACAGTTTATCTGTTATCATTAAATAATCAACATAACAATATAGAAGCAAGGAATGTCTTATGACTGAATGAGGACCAGTTGTACTTGACTTTAGTGCAATAGGCCTCTGTTTGAAGGTCGAACTATGTATTACTATCATGCATAATATTATTAAAGCTATTCTTGATAACATAGCTGGAGTATACAATATTAGTTTTAGTATATACGAAACCCGAAACACGTGTCTAGTATTTTTATGTAAAGAATCTAAGTACAAAATTTCAAAACTGTATCATGAAAAATCACAAAGTTAGAAAGCTGTTGTATTACCGGGTTCTCCGTACAAAAACTTGCTAACGGCGCCCCCACGCCTCCAGGATCGTCTTGAGCTCATTTATAATAATTTGGCAGTAGGTACCTAACCGTACGGCGATTGTATTGTAAGTAATTAAATGGTGATAAAATTTTCCATCACACTTAAATATTTTTGGGACAAAATATAACATGGTGTAAAAATTATTGAAATCGATTCAGTTCCTTATTCTGAACAAACTATATTCAGGTTTCGCATATACTTAAAATAATGTTGTATAAGTTTAAATAACTTATATTTGGTATTGTATTAGAGTCTTCTAGGAAAGAGGTGACCAGTCACTTTGGTGGGCCAATAAATTAATGATTAGAAACCAAGAAGTCTTCTCACATTGATGCTGTTGCGGCTATTGACAACAAAATCATCAGTCTTGTAGACCCTTGTCAAAGTAGTAAACCTGCCTGCCTGCTAGTAGGCCTGCCTAAGGACGAAGGTGGCACAGAATAGATATTGTTTAAATTGTTTGAATAGGTCATAACTAGAGATCGGATATGCGGATGCATATTCACCTAAAGTTTGAGAGTTGACTAGTATGGAGTGCCCTTCGGTACGGGAAAGTGTCGGTTTCTAGGACTGACAAGTTTTTAAGAACTACTCTTTTGTACGGTGTATCCCCGAATGAATATATTTCATTTTAGAATAAAGGTTTGGAGAAATATTAATAGTGTTTTTTAAACGTGTTATATTTTCCACAAAATTCGTTCCTAGTTCTAAATAGATAAGAAATACTTGTTATACTTAGGAATACAAAATTGTATACCTACACACTGTTATTAATTTAACCCCGCGATCCCGGAATATAAATATATTTTAAGAAGCCGTTTCCATACTTTGTATCCTTTGCCGGGAAAAAACGTACTTTAGGTAAATACTCGTATGCATCCGAATAACCAATCTCTAGTCATAACTTTTTCCTTTCATCTTCGCTTCAAGGCAATCCTGGCATTGATTGTAAAGTAAATAGCTCTTAGCATATCATTGCAACTGCGTTTATGTCCGTTAATTACTAGAAACCAGAGATTATTATACAAACATTGAGTAAACTTTGACTGTGAACATTATTATTATCCATAACTCCAAGAATACTCATCCACTCGTCAACAAGTTATTAATGAACATCTTTGATGACTCAATTCTATGAATTTATACGTATTTAATGGAATATAGTAAAACGATATTCGTCACGTACGTCGGTATCAATAATATTTTAATGGGAATATGGAGATTTGTCTCCCACGGGAGCCTTGAGAAATTATTGTTGAAACAACTGTATTTCAAGAGAAATAAAATAGCAATAAGGTAAACGGAAACCTTATATATCCTTAATACAACTTGGGAAGGCTCTTGTTCAACAGCAGATAACAATAGGATTAATTGAAATTGAAGAACTCGGAGATATGAGACATCTTGTCGAACAACATGCCATTCTCCAAATGCACCTTGTTCTACAACGTCTTCTATCTCGTCCACAGTCGTGGATCTCTGCTAAAATCTTACTCAAGACAAGGGGGACGATAACCGACTTTCAATGATTTTATACTGAAGATCATGTTTAAACGAGTAGTGTTAATGATTTAAAAAAAAATATACATATGATAAATTAGACTATTTTCTCAATAATTTAATATGTAAATATTTTAGATTATGTTTTTCTTACATAGTGAAATTAATTTGTAAAGTTATGTCTATTGCGGATAAAAAACTAAGAATGGCGCAAAATCTACCAAGCGTATTTTTCTGGAACCTTCACCCATTTAATGATAATTTAATTATTGATCTTTTAGTATACGCGTTTTATTAAAATACCTTTTGTTTTGTGTATAATACATTACTAATGCGTCAAATTGGAAACAGCGCTCCTTGATGGGCGAGTCCTATTACTGGATGAACGTGCGACGCGTTGCGTGAGCTCAGTACAGAACACGCAAGCTAACCACTCAAGGTCACTGGCATATATCTGTGTCTTAAGCATACAGCCATTAAAGATTACTATAATGTACTTGAGAATTGACATCACCGACACATCTTAAAGAAAAGTAGGTATTAAAAAAAACCTTCAAGCTAAGAACTAAGAAACTTTGAATTTTATGAAGTACATACCTAGGTACTGCGCAGATAAAACAAGGCTCAGGATAAAATGATTTTAATACTTGCTTGTGATACTTAAGGCTCATGAGATATCGCGGGCGCGACGCGACACTAGTAGCACAATTTCTTTGTCAGTGCCTGTCGCGCCCGCAATATCGCGTGAGTCTGTAAGAGCCTTTATATGTTATTATCAGTAAGTTATTTGAAATAAGAGATAAATCATCATACAAATATTGTCACGCCAACATATCGTAAAGTCATAATGCTATCTTCCTCTATTATATACATAATGTTAATGTCAATTTGCAAATAACTATATAGCTAAGTATATTGTAGGATGATCGACTAAATGATAGGCAATCTCGTAAAAGACGGTAATTCAGGTCAGTTGGGCACGGCCGTCCTAATACGAGTACTTATACGGTGCATTAACTTATTTGCGTACTCGCATGTTATTGTGAACGATAAAAATATTTTGTTGGGAATAAAGCATGGTGGTTGAGTGAGGCTGTACATCAACTTAATTCTGCTGGGTTTATGAAGACTAGCGACCCGCCCCTACTTTGCACGGATTTTTAACCGACTTCCAAATGACATTAGGGTATTGTAACTAACATAAATTACAAACAGACCCACTAAAAAAATTAAAACTTTTTACAAAAAAACAACAACTGAATTCCAAAAAAGCCCTACATAGTGAAAAATAACTTTAATTTCGGAAGTCGTTGGGAAATAACTAAAATACAGCCAAAGACAACGACTTTTTCACTTTGTAGTGTTTTTTTGGAAGTCTTGACTGAAGACTTGAGAAACCATCCACATTTGTTTATTAGATGTAAGTTTAATAGTAATGTATAATATTATACACATAAACCACAAACAAGAGAATTTATTCCAGAAATAAATTCTCTAAACTCTAACTAAATGATGGAAACCGCATCAAAATCCGTTGCGTATTTTAGAAGAACAACGCGGTCAGACGGTAGTTACATTATATAAATAACAAAGAGTAGTTTTGTCTCATAAAAAGCTTAGCTTTGTTATCTAACTTCCCCCTCTAGCTCTTACGCCTAACCTGATTATGTCTCCCAATTTGAAGACTACAGCAAATCCGAAGTTTAGCAAAAATGTCTGCAAACTTCAATCCACATTGAAATCACACTATCTTAAAAAAATAATCAACTGGCAGACGACACTAAATCTTTTAGGATTAAGCTTTCACTTACCGAAGCAGGTTTAGTATAATCTGAAGATATATTCCTAGATCCATTTATCGAGCCATAACCCGTAGACGAGGGTGAATTCAAACTCCCTCCCGGAGAGCTAAGGCGTCCAGGCGAGTTTCCTCTGCCAAGCGGAGAGCTGGTTCTGCCAGGGGATGCAGTCCTTCCACCTGGGGAACTTCTGCCTCCAGGACTGCCTACCCTGGCGCCAGGGTTGATTGAGTTCTGAAGGTCGGCGAGCAGCGCATCTGGAATCAAGGGTAATGGTAACATCAGTACTCGAATTGTATAAATCAGCTTTAGTTTTTAAAATCGCTGAGATTTGCCTGATTATTTGTTACTATTTTGTATAATAATTTTTTTTTTTTATTTCACATAAACCAACATTTGCATATATGAAACGTCAGAAGCTAGGTTTCACGGTTCCAATTGGTCACTTCCTATGGAGAAGAGCTGCTTTCTTATATCTATGGAGAAGAAGAGCTGCTTTCTTATATCTATGGAGAAGAGCAAGGAACTCCACGGTTACTCTTTTAAAAATACTGGTCTTTTACAATGTTTTCAAATTACAGTGTTAATAGGTATGGGAGGAGGGAGGACAGTGTAGGCCCGTCAACAAGTGCCAGGTACTTATCAAAATAGAAAATGGTATACAAATCTCTGTAGATTTGTATACCATTTTCTGTCCTTACTGTGTGTATTTTTAATTTGTGAATTCGAGAACATTGTAGGCTTAATAGACTGTTCTATTAAGCCTACAATGTTCTCGAATTCACAAATTAAAAATTCACTATTTAGGACGGAACTTTTTGGAAGGAACCTTTGATTAAAGAATACTGTTAAGGGGATGATAACCGACTTTTAATGATTTTATACTGAAGATCACGTCTAAACGAGTAGTGTTATGATTAATTAGAACATTTTCTCAATAACTTTATATGTGAATATTTTAGATTATGTTTGTATTACATAGTGAAATTAATTTGTAAAGTTGTCTAACGCGGATAAAAAAAACTGAGAATGGCGCAAAATCTATCAAGCGTATTTTTCTGAAACCTTCACCAATTTAAAGATAATTTAATTATTGATCTTTTAGTATACGCTTTTTATTAAAATACCTTTTTTTTGCGTATAATAAATTAATAATGCGTCAAATTGGGGACAGCGCTCCTTGGTGGACGAGTCCTATTACTGGCTGAACGTACGACGCGTTGCGTGAGCTCAGTACAGAAAACGCAAGCTAACCACTCAAGGTCACTGGCATATATCTGCGTCTTAAACTGCTGCTTTATATTCATAATGCCACAAATCCTTATTATGCAAGTGTTTCTAATGACAACATTGATTTAAACTGGCTAGAGACGGACACAGGACCACCTAATTTCGTAATGCAACATGACTAAGAAGAAATGAATGACGAGAAATGAGTAGAAACTACAGATATTGGAACTTGTTGAGACTTAAAGACCGATTGTTATGTCTAATTCGAAACAATGTACGGTTCACATGCATCAATGCAAACCGATCGAAAGACTAAAATTCTTCAGTTTCATAGTAGGTAAGAAGTACGGAACTCCGAAGATGAAAATTAAGCGTAATTTCCAAAAACTTGCAGCAAGGCCACATTTGGCTTTTTCCCTATTTCGGAGACTTACCGCATACGTAATAGATTATTTTATTTTAGGCACTTCATTTGGAACGTCAAACTAACAGTACGTATCAGCTACTGTAATTAGTCAAAAGTTTGTGATGATTACATGCGACCTTTTAATTAGTACAAGTTCATCTCACGTTATCGCAAATTATAATATGTCAAGTTATCTAAAATGTCTTTATTATTCTTATGTTTTTTTTCAAGACCGGTAGCTTTTGCTCGGATGAATCGCAATAGCTAAAACTTTGGTCTATAGCAATAGTCGATATCAACGCTTGAGTATCGTCTTGAAATGCCTTGAGCAATAAAATTTATTTGAGCATCTCTTTTGACCTCTTTGGTGGTAAAACTACAGTTCATGTGTATAAAGCAGTGTTTCTGTACAACTAATGGGATTTTTCGGAGGATAGGCTATCGAGAACCCCCATATGAAACAGCGATGGGCCGTTGTTTACACCAAGCTACATTTGGACGTCATTGCTCGATCAATATTATTGAAAAGTATTCAATAATTATTAATTAATAACAAGTATTTATTATCCAATCAATTAACATAAATAAAGCGAGCCGCATTTGTCAAATGACATCATGTTTGTTGGAGCAGAACGGAGGCCGCTAATTGAACGGAATTAATATTATGGCACCAAACGATGCAGTGCAATAATATTCAATGTTTTGTGTTATATCATGAAAACCCAACTTACATTAGGATCGGCTTCCAGTTTCTCATAGTCAGAATTTTAATGGCGTAGTAACTGATATCTTGGATATCTTTAAGCACAAAATCAATCCCCGTTTGGCCGTTTATATAGCAAAACTGAGCGGATATTACAAGACATGAGAAACAGAGAATGAATCTGCTCATAAACATACATAACGTTACCCCTGGTTTCCTTGAAGAGTTAGGCAGAGTTGTACCTAATAGTACACTCACATTTCGCTAGTTATGTTTTTAAGTCCTATGTAAAAGGAGGCGAGCCTATTGCCATCAACAGGGCGCAAATCTAGAATCCGGAGTGCTACTGAGAAATTCCTGATGGTAAAACCCAATAACACTTTGCCCGACCTGGGAATCGAACCCAGAACCTCATGCTCAGCGGTAGCACTTGCAACCACTAGACCAACAAGGCAGTCGATGAATTTGCTCATTTTGATTAAATTGAGTCTTCCTAAATGCTGGTCACCCCAAGAAGACATGCTGCACATGCAGTTCGCAGTGACCTAGTAGCTTTTATGAACTCAATTTTTTAAACCAAATCCCATTTTTTTTTCTCCCAGGTATCAGGATCGGCGTGGGAGTTAACTTATGTGCGTATTCTATGTTACATCCGGAGCTGGGATAATAAGTACTGGGGGATGGTGAAGCTCCCCCTTTCAAATAATTAACAAATATTATTATGTTGAAAATAGTGTCAAGGATTCAACCACGAATGCGGAAATATCACATAATAATGGTCGTGTTTGAGGATAATTACACCTCTAAATCCAGTAATTATAACTTTGTTACAGGATTAAATTATATTGCCACACCATCACGTTATAAAACCCAGAACGGCGATATCAGATTTACCACAATATTTAAATCCAAACTGACCCAATAATAAAATCACCCAAAACAATAGAAAGGTTAGCCAAGTTTTTGCATAATTAAAAATTGATACATTTCGCAGCGCAAGCGCACGGCCCATACAGTACCCCAAGACTTGTTTGTCAGGAACTAGTTTGATTTTCGGAGTTCAATGGCTTCTTAAGGCTTTAAATAAGAATACTGTCCATAAAAAACATACTAACGAATATAATAGCGTCTCCTTATCGGTCAAGTTGCGCAAATTGCCTACCACCATTAGATAAGCACTTTACACAAGGTATTGCTACAAGAAGCCTCTGTGATAATATTATGGGTCACATAATAAAAATTATGGATGTCCCCAACATTACAAAGCACCTTTTGTACATGATTAAATTCAAAGTTTCAAACATAACTAGCCTCAATACCATATCAAGTCAACAACAAATAAGTGACTCAAAGTCAATATAACTAAAAACAGGATATTAATGAAGTAAATACTTTGGATTTCTAAAATGAATATTAAAATATTTATACCCAATCCACCAACAGCTTCATAAACCTCTTCGTATTGTATTTTCTTTGGCGAAGGATTCTTTTTCAATATTTTCCCGTAAATATCATCGTTCACTGTATAATGAGACTGAGACATTTTTAATATTTTAAATTACAACTTTTTGGTATCACTTGAAAACGGTTCACAAGAAACTGGCCGCGGCGAATTCGCAAGAAACGCCAAAAAAAGTTCAAAAAAGTTTTCGCGTCAAGGGCGGAGGAAGGGATTCTAAATTTAAATATATCTCCTTTGCCCTCGTGCGAGCAAGGAGGCGCGAGCGACTCTCTTATGGACTAATGTAGTACTGATTCACCTCCGCAAGCGCAGACCGCAAAAATCGCTCACAACCTAACATATTGTTCACATAAATATTTGAGATTCTTTAATCGTCCGTGTTAGTGGAAGCGCTGAGAGAGATGAGGTCACGAATTAGTATTTCGGTCGTGTTAGTTGCGTATATCAGGACAATGTAAACCAGCTCCGTTACAGAGGTATACAGAAAGTAAAACAGATGTTAGATGTTCCAATGCTTAAAGCGAAGCGCTAAAAGTGCTTTATGGTGCGGTCCATCAATGAACTCGCTGACGCCGCTTTGATAATACGGAGTTGAGGCGTCATAGGATGACGCGTTCTCGGTGGAATTTGTCTGCTAGCCCTCTCTGGCAAGTCGTGATGTTCCGTTTAGTTGTGAGGGAAAGAAGAGGGCGATTAGTAAGTACTTTTGGAATTTCGTGGAAGCACTGAACTCTGTCCTGCGGTCAATCTAAGATAATAAAGGCATGCAGCATAGCTATTACTTTTAATATGTAACTTAAAGAACGTAGATTATGTAAGGATTTTAAATTTAATTGCGATAAACTTAGTTTATTTGAGATTAAATTAATAGATTTTTATTATTGTTATAAATTATCGGATATTAGTTACAACAGTAGAGCCAAATAGACGCGTATTGTTTAGGAAAATGCAATTTTCCTTGTATACGGCGGCAACATTATTATTTGTTTGCGATCTGTTTCTATTATCCTCTTGGCAATAGAATTATCAAACTTTTACCTAGTATCACACCAATCTAATACCATATTGGACTATCAGATTGGGAACCACTGAATTTAAAAGAGTAAAAGCGTCAGTGCCAGTAAAGAAATCCAGGACCTAAAATATTGATATATTAAAGAGATTTTTCGATTTCGAAAGTTTTCTCTGAGTTCGGTGATAAATTCAATAATATTCTGTGGGAATCCCGAAAAAAATTAAATAAGATACTCTTTACCACAAATGTGTATATCCTGAAAGACGACTTAAGGATTTGCACCAGCTAGAGCAAATGGTCACCAATTATCCTGCATCAGTGGAGTATGGTGATTGGATAAGCAAAGCAAGTGGACGTTTTTACCAACCTGTGAGTAGGTCATTGTTTTTTTTTTTCCCTAATATGTACGCTATCGCATTAGTATTTTTAACCCCTAAACATTGGGTCACAGTCATGAATTCATGAACCGAAGCAAGTAAATCACCAGTGAAAAAAATCATAATTAAAAAAAGCTGGGACATAATAATCTAAAACCGCTGACACATGTAGTGAATTTTGTTGAAAAATGCTCATTGGCTTTCTATGTGAGAAGAGACATTTGGACGACGATCACGACAACGTTGGGTAACGCCTTGTTATATTTCAAGAGCAACAAGCGTTTGTGATATTGAAAAACGTTGCTACCATTTTATTACAAGGCGTACAAAAGTGCGCATGCGCATTCCTGAAGTAGTTCGTAATATTGGACTCAGAATTGTTTTTGATATCGAGAAATAAATAAAAAATAGGATATCAATGATATTTTATTAAAAAAAAAATAATAACCGTCCTCCAAAACAAACACTACAAATTGAAAAAAATATTTTAATTTCGGAAGTCGGTGTCTTAGGCTTTAATTTAGTTTTTTGCCCCTGACTTCCGAAATTAAAATTATTTTTTCACTTTGTAGTGTTTTTTTTGGAGGTCGGTTATTTTTTTTTTGGAAAAAAGTTTTTTATTTTTTAGTTTTTAGTGGGGTATTTTCTAATTTATCTAAGAAACAATAACCCAATGTCTACTGCTCATCAGCTTTTAAAAAATATTGCTTTTCCCGATGCAGGGGCGTTAATTGTTGAGGAGTTCTCCTGGTAAGATACAGGAGAACTGGAACTGATGGTGACATCCATATGCATTGTGACGAGCATAAAATTTCTTAGCAACCATATTAAAGTATCTAATCGAATTGCAACTCGTTAAATACTTATTATTAAGTTATTCCACTGGCCATCTTCAGTCTTCATCATCAGTTCCACTTCACCAAATGGTGCTTTTCAAGAGCAAATGCGCGAGTTACTATAAAAAAATACTCAAATCGCTATAGGTGCGCCTATAAAATTTTAGGATTTTCCTCGATTTCTATGGGATCCCTTCATCAGATTCTGATTTGGTGACAATGGGACCACCTCGGGAGTATACCCTTTCAAACAAAAAAAGAATTTATAAAATCAGTCCACGGTTGACTGAGCAATCGGTGAACAAACATAAAAAAAAAAACATTCAGCCGTACATATTATAACCTCCTCCTTTTTGAAAGTCGGTTAAAAAGAAAATCATGCGATTGAAGTTCTATCTATGAACAGCTGCGTAAAGCTTGTTGTTTCGTTGGTTTTGATTTGTAGCACTAGATGGCGTTAGAAGTACGAGCACGCCGGGAAAACATGTTAATAGGAAATTCTAAATCATAGACGATATAATGGCAGTGACAATTCAGAATATAAAGAAAGCTCTAATATATTAATGAACTACAGGAAAACAAGAATACAGAAACATTGTAGATGCACAAGCTGTAGAATTCTCAGTGTAATAAATAGCTTAACATTCATAAAGATTATTTATTAAGAAAATCATCGGAGTGTACCGAATCAAAACTAGCACTAAGCACAGGAAATAAGGCACTTCCTAAAGTAAAACGCACTAATTAAGATGCGTTAAGATTAAATTAATGGCTTAATTAGTCACGCAAGCACCTTCATATTTCACCATTCACAATTTCACATACACTCCTAATAAACCGTATCAATAAAAGCTTGTTCTTCTGCCTCTCTCCTGTTAGCTAGAAAGCTCTTCAAAAGCTCTTTTGGTAAACGTAGCGAAGCCAAGCCAGCCAGCTGGGAAATGTAGAACCACCAGTTTCATAGTAACGAATATGTGTTTTGCGAATTTGATCGTTAATGCAACTAGAAATTGTCCAACTGACAGGTGTCAGGCAGGTGGCATTCTCGACGGCCGGACTGTAATACATTAGATTGTCACTCGTAAAAAGTCAATGTTGAGTGAATCACCACGTTTGGCAAACGGAGTAAGTAATAGTAATAACAGAAGTACCTAATAGGAACATCATGGTGTTGGTGAGCACAGGTGAGCTCATCATGAAATTACTATTATACTTAAGTATACCTATATCCGATATTAATCCATTCAAAACCCAGAAAGAATGACGTTGCCCTTAACCACCGTCCTTTAATTGTGGTTTACGAAACTCTCAGAAAGATACGGGATGGCCTATTTTTCCCCGACAACAATGAAATGAGTAACGTATTCCTTAAGTTTTCCTGTATCGGTAATGCTTTTCCTTCAAAAACTACAGTGGTTTTAACACCTGCTTACTATGGTTAACCATACAATTAGATATTTTGATTCTTTTAAACCTTTAGGATTCAAGAGCAAGATTGAGTATTTATCACAGTCAAGATCACCAGCACAGAATAGAAACTGGGGACTTTAGATGGTGAAATAACCAATAGCAAGCATGGATTACCGATGCGAGAAAACAAAACTACAGCCAACAGGCCATGGTCAGGCCAGGGTATACCCTTCAGTATATTGTCATAGGTTAAAATATAGTAGTATTGTCCATCATAATAAGTAACCTATATTGATAAATTGTCGTAAACGATGCGTCATTCTACATGCTTTAAATTTCACTAAGATTTAATCAACTTCATAACTGGATACAAAAAGGTATTAATAACAGTGCTGTAAGACAGGACAAGTAGTAAACAATACGATATGGTGTCGGCACAACACTTTGCGGTACTGACCGTCAGCCGTCTGACCACATTTGACCACAACCCGCAAGGTTATCTCAGGACAACTGACACCTCTTGGTCAACTGATACTGAATACTTGTGAATTGTTCTCTTATGAACGTAAACTACTCCAAATCTGAAACTAGGACTGGTTTTTTTGTGGTCGTAGAGAATAAAGCTTTTATTACGTTGGCTCACGAGATATTTTGAACGGGATCTAGAAACGTTAGTTTTTTTCCAAGTATCATTGTCATAGATTTCGCATAGCCTCGTGCTATTGCTTCTTCGAAAAATACTATGATCTTACATTATTTGCAGGCGAATAAAATAAATTAGCGCTTAGTACGGCGGTTCTAGAGCCAAATGTCATCCATTCACAAGTTATGAATAAAAGATTCTCTGATTACAAAGGAAAATATTTTCGCATTTGACTAACAAAGACCATAAATTGAGCGATATGATAAAATCGGACATCTTCACAAGACCAATAGACGCGATTACGCAAGTTTTGTTTACGCAGCGGTCCCGAACGCTCCACTAACACGCAACCGATATAGCGCAAGGCCGTACAATAAAAGCAGCCTGACTCACTCATGAATTAGTCCCAAAAACATCAATATATCACTCACCAAGATATGCACTGAAATCGGTAAAGTATTTCCTCCAGTCCGTGGACTTCAATTCGGGAGGACTCGCTGGTCTTCGCTCGACACTGTACTTTCGCTCCAAAATCGGGGAGAACGAAACTGATTTTGGGGATGCAGAGCGCGTGCGCACGGATGCCATCCCTCTGCTTGGTATATAAGGCGGGATGGGTCAAATTGGCGACAGTCGTGGCTGGACCACGGCTAAGAGTAGACTGGTTATTTTCGGTGTGATGCAGGGTTATCTGCGGCGCGAGCGACGCCGGGTGATAGCGCGGTCACACTGTGAGCTGGCGACAGAGTTGCGCGACGCGCTATTCCCGTCAGGTGGTCATTTCCGCCGTTACGTATTTCACAACTGATCGCGAACCGACTTCATTAACCTCTTTGTAAAAAGCGTGAAAAATATAATGAATGTGCGTAGGGTTGTGTCTGAGCCAGTATGTTATGTAAGTGACAGGTTTGTGTGTGGCGGCTATGTGGGCGGGCGGCGCCCTACAACTGTATCTACGTGAACAAACGTGGTCACCGCGAGTAAACAGTATTAACCTGGTTTCTCACACTAAGAACATAATTGCCTGCTGGTTTAGAGATTATTTTAAATGTATCAAAACACAAAGATACGACGGAAATACATGGGCCCATTGAAGCCAATTATGCTATTATATAGTAGATTACATATGACGTATATACATTAGTACCACGCGTGGAAGTAGGGCAAACATTACTAACGTTTACGTTTGTTATTTCGTAAACAATGGTGTGGACTGTGGTTATGTTTGAAATAGAAGCTTTGTTTGAAAGAACTACTTTAAACGGAAACATTGATATTTTAATCAAGTCAATGTACCTAATAACGGAGTTTATTGAATGTCAAATGCCATATTAGAGCTAGAACGAACGAGTAAATCACAATGATAAAGTAAGGCTAAAACTTTTTCTAATATTTCTCTCAACGATGTCATGGAAGCGTTCGCATCGGCCAATGGTACTTCGCATAAAAATACTGATAAGAGAAAGTCAGTTACTACTAACTCATTGAGGAAGCACTACATCATGCAAGTGATTGGAATAATAATCGAATGTAATTAAGAGGTGAATTCATTTATTTATTTCAAATCCAGTTCCATTGAAGAGCAGAGATAATTACCAATAATAAAGCATACAAGTTGAAGCCATATGAAGGGCTTTGATGAAATTCGTATTAGATCTGGTTACAGCCTTCAGTTTTAAGGCTTCATATCTAGAAGACAGACAAGGTTGATAGACCAATTACGTTAATCACATAAATTCCCAGCAGTTCCTGAACTTTAAGACGCATTTTAATTTTGGGAATCGCGAAACAAACAAAGATTTTTTGAACCATATGTAGAGTATCTTGTTCTGATAAATAAAGACCTAGTTTAAAAGGAAATTATATAAAACGTATCGATATTGTATCCATTGTCTGTGGCGTGTGGGTGACGCCCATCCGTGGGTGGGACCATAGTAGAAGTATTGAAGGTCGCGATACCTTAGATAAAGATACAAACAATAAACATCATAGTACCAGCAATTATACTAACTGCGTTGCTACTGGGATTTTCTTAGTGATAAAACCTCTATTATAAGCAGGGACCCCATTTTGGTTACCCATTGAAAGGGTTTTCGATAGGGTTTTTCTAAGCGGTTAAATAAAAACCCATACGACAAGGGTAACCCTTATGAAGGGCTTAAATTAAATTTTGGTAACCCATTGAAAGGGTTTTCGATAAAAACCCATACGGTGTGGGTTACCCTTTTGAACGGCTTAATTTAAGCCATTCAAAATTACCCACACCGTATGGGTTTTTCTAAAATGATCCCTGGGTAGAATAGAGATAGAATTGGCCATGCTACGCGTGCTGGGCGGATATCGAAATAACATAATATTATGATTTTTTCATGTTACTAGGTTTCAAGTAGGTATAGAACCCATTGAAATAGGTTATCATGTGACCCTTTCACTGGGTTTCAAGTATGAAACCCATTCAATGGGTTATCATATAACCCTTTCAATGGGTTTCTTGTATAAAACCCTTTCAATGGGTAACATCATGATAAAGGTAACCCATTGAATGGGTTACCCCTTCGAAAGGCTCAACTCTTAACCGGGGTTGTACGGTCCCTGATTATAAGACCCTTCAGGATATTAACCTGGCCACTGTATCACTAACGAAAAGGAAACCAATTTTCCATTCGATTTTTCTTTGGATTAATTTAGTTTCAAGAGACATAAAAAGTTCCCTGTGGGACTCCGAACGAGATTACGAGAAATCAATTTTGTGATCAAGGCTACCAAGCATGCAGCAGCTATGTCCGCTTTAAAAATGTTTGGTGAACTAATTACAACAGTAGCACAAATTTCACAGTAAAATGCTGGAAGTAGGTGACTATGGTGGTCGTGGGCGATGGCTATCTTGTCCAGCTACTAATAACTAAATCGTTAATAAAACCTATGAATCCCACACTTAATTACCACGCGTAGCCTCTACATCAATGGAAATCTGATGATTATGTAAGATTTGCTTGGGATTATCAATGATTACTGTTCATCTTGTAACATAAAACCACGCCTACGACGATGGGTAAAAGAGATTCCATTTGCCAAAGCACTGTCGTCTACCATATCTAAAATATCTTTTGGCAGGTAAATACTTTCGGTAATATTTGAAAATCGTAATACAAAGAAACTCGTTTTCAACCTGTATGTCCTTGCTTCATCAATGTTCTCGTAGTATTTACCGCGAGATCTAACAATGGTCTATCAATAAAATCCAGAAGAAAAAGCTCGAACATTATCCTAATTACAATCCATAAAATGAACGTTACATGAGGTGACTTATCCGAAGTAAGTGCGATAGTTCTTACTTCTTTGCCAGGCACCAAAAACAAAAATGGAATGAACATAAATGGGCATTGAAACTGGGTTGAAAAGGTAGGTCATCTCATAGCAAGACTAGTCGTCTCTGACTCAAGTCCTGAAATTACTAGCAATTACCAGAATGCTCTTATTGGATGATAATTGTATTTGGCAATCACATTAGTCATAGATTCATAGCTACACAGGGTAAAGTGGTATTTTACAAGATGAGCTAACTACCTGATGCTGCCAATAAAATTACACTATGTTGGCCAAAAATAGACCAGCAAAGGTATTTAAATCGGCTTAGGTCATGTGTTTCAATCATCTGCTAAAGTGCTACCAGAACTAACACAGCACCTAATAATGTAGAGGCAGTGATTTTTTTACATTAAATAACATAATAAGTATAGATAACAGAGCCGACGAGATAGCAAACACAGAGGTGTCAATAAAGAAAGACTAGATAAGATTTGATGAGGACGAAATCATCAATAACGAGCACTTCGCCCGCGACTTCGTCCGTGTGGATTTATACCAATTTTTGAGTTAACCATGCACGTAGTGAAATCCTCCCCTATGAAATTGACTACCACCTTTTCACCCAGTTAATTTTCACCCCGGGTAGATTTTCAAAAACCTTGATTCACGTTATTCTTTATTTTCGGTCGTAAGTATAAATACTGAGTCGGATTCGGACCGCGCGTTAAAACTCTTCCATACAAACTTTCGACACCCCCCAATACCTCTTAAGGCGCAGATATATGATTTTAGTGACTTTTAAATCTATAATTACGCCTTCATATAATGCAAGTAATTTATGTAAAAAATGTACGTTAAACTAGAACGCATACACATCAACTCTATAAGTGAATATTTGAGTATTGTAGTGAAATACTTTATGAAATAATTTCAGGTCTAACTAAAGTATAAAAACCGATATTACTTTCAAACTACTTAAGATATTTTTATGTTTTTTTTTGTATGATAGACTATTTTATTATCTTTAATTGTATCTGTATTTTTTTTTTCAAATATTCGTATTTTCGTCACTAAAAATAAATATTTCTTATGAAACCGAACGGCGGCGCTGCCTGAGCGTGACGCGCATTTGTATTAACAGACTTCATAATTTACTTCGATAAGCATTCGTCCCACGTTTCAAAATTATAAACTCACAGAATAAGATTTTTCATACAAACAAAATCTACCTTTTCTACCCCCATATAAGACGAATTTACAGAAAACCCTTCTTAGTGCTCCTCTACATTATAAAAGGACTAGGGTACGTGAAATTTTGCACACGGGTTGTATGCAAAATTTCACGTGCGTAGTCCCAGTACTTTCGGCTCTGCGTTGATGAATTAGTCAGTCAGGACAAGTAATTATTATTATGTATGTAATTATGTATATAGAAATATAAATAGATGGAACTTTTTGGTTGGAAACTTTGGGAGATTTTAGAAATAGAATAAAATATCAAGAAAGGACAATTAACAATGATGATGATGCTGATGACAATTCTAAAGCTGAGCAAAAATAAATAGATGATATTTATTGCAGGTTGCTCTTGATAATACTTTTTAGAGTAGATTACAAAAGCTTATAAAATTGTATTTGCAAAAAAAAGGTTGCATTCATAAGAAAAACACAATAAAATATAAAGTGCGATTAATAAATTACAAGAAAACCTGCCACATGTAAACAATTAAGCCATAATTCACATATTGTCAAGAGAATTATGTCTTTAACATGTTTGTAACTAAGGCCAAGTGTTCGACAGAATTATGACTTCGGCAGAGCCCTATGGGTTCAGTTTAGACACAAAGATACAATGGAGTTCTTAGATAAAGGTGTATTTAATAAACCAGCCTATTAAGTGTGTTTAACGGTTTACAATAACATCGTTAGAAGACGTGGTTTTAGAATTTCAGGGATTGTTTAAAAGAAAGATGTCGCTACCATATATCACAAACCATCACTTTCAATAAAGTTTCTTTTACCAACTACAATGTAACATAATCGTATCATCCACCCACAACATTGTCTAGACGTTATTACAAGCGTGCTTAAAAAAATATAATCAATCATTTCAACATTCTGTTCTTCATTTGACGTGCAAGCGCCTTAGCTTCAGAAATCAATTAATTATAGTACCTTCGACTGTAACTAATTCTGTTTAATATATAACACGAGTATATTAATTGCATTCATTAACAATTATGGCATGGAATGAAGTACACTACTTTTAAAGCAGGTTGCACTAAAACATAGATTCAGTTGTTGATAAGAAGGCAAATGTGTCAACCTTTTATAGGTAGTACTGAATTTAAACAGAAACTTAGTACCAGTTCTAGACAGCCATTTTTTTAAACCAGTAAATGGTGTACTAGTTGTTTCATAAGTTAGAGATAATAAGCACAATGATGAACTTAATGCATTCGCAGCCCATGAAACTACTTTTCTTTTACTTTGCTTAAATGGAGCAAAGTACGAAATAGAAAAGCAAAATAATGAATAAAGAAAATTGTTATGACTTGGTTTATAATATGGAAAACGCATAGACAATGAATGAATAATGCAACGTAGGTATCAATGAACAGCTTGACATCAAAATTTCACGCCATAAGTCGTTGACAAACTTAAGTTTCCATTTTCCAAGTATCGTAGCACGTGGGTATGTTGAATGACATACAGATCGAGCTATGCATATTTCATACAAAAGACATGGTATAAATATCACAGCAAGATATGAAAAACATGAATGAGGAAGCGTGCTTACTGACTAGCTAAGATAATTAAGACATGACGGTTGTGATACAAATTCTCGCCTCAGATGTTTTTAATTTTTATTGATATTTTAATCAAGCTTGATAGGAACTGCACCAGATTCAAGCAGGTCTAACAAAAAATCTAAATAGCATAATGAGACCATGTAAGCAAAGAAATCTATAAACTTCTCTATCCCGGAAACACTCCAGTAACTTATGCTTGTCACCAACCTAACGCGATCTCTATTGGTTTTACTATTTCTACGATACTATTAGTCCTTTTACTATTATACCTATTAGCAAACAGGGATCTCTCTAAATTGGCCAGTACGATGGCCCTGTTTTATTTATAGGCAATTAACACTGATGTTTGCGGCATCTGATACTACGGCTTCATGTTCAATTGATTGACTGTTGACATATTGGGATGTCATGTTTAAACAAGGTTCGACATACGCGCAATGAACTAAACTGTTTAAAAACGGAGATATTTTTCCAAATAAAGATTAGCTATACTTATTTGAATGTTAATTAGCGTTAAGTTAAAGACGCACGCACGAGTGGGCGCAGTTATTTTTAAATCCACGCTCTAATTACTGCTTTGTTACATCAAAGGGTTATTAGTCGAACGGCCGCCAGCTCACAGGGTACACCGCACTAACGAACACAAGTCGCCGAATTAGTCTCACACTAGACACGTCAACCGTTACCAATTGATTCACAGGGACCGAAGAAAAACGTCCAAATTAAAAACACGGCATTAGTTTCGTACGTAACTGTCGATCGTCAACGAACGCTCCGCGCTCGGTCGCAGCGGTTTGATCGGATGGATGTCGTCGCAGCGACTGACAACTGTCGCGGTCTCAAGACGCAACTGTGGGACGGTGTCTAATGATCTCAGTTTCATTGTGGTTCGGAATTGAGCTCGTAATGGGCACATGTGGGCGATGGATGTATCGGCAACTGGTGTCCAGTGAGGCAGGGGATTGCCTAGTAAGAAGGCATAGCGGATCGCAACGTTCTCGGAAGCCGCCACGGATGGGAATGCAGGACGCGGTCGGCGAACAGAGGAATGCTACCGGCTTGAGCAGATTGTTTCCTAGCTCGTGGCAAAATTATTGCTGAAACGTAAAATTGCGGAGAAAGCCTTGTCTTTGATTCTTATCTTGAGTAACGATTGGCAGAAGGTATTTATAAAGCCAACGCCAAAGATTTTCATTAACATTTTGTAAGTTATTTATGTTGTAGCTGAAATTTCGTTATTAATAAGACTTCTACTCAATTAATCACAAACGAAAGGCTAAAGAATAGTCACAACCATGTTCGTTAAGAGCTTACCATAAAACGAAAACAAGCTAAGGAAGTTATAGTTAAAAGGAAAACCGAAATACCAAACAAAGATCGCTAACGACGATGACGAGGTACATACCATATCGAATCGCGTGGTCAATGCCATTCATGGTGAACTCAAGAAACCGTAAAGCACGGCAAAACATTATTGTCTTGAAGTTTCTAAACGACAAGATGTATTGTCAATCATTCTTAAAATACAATGCAATATAATGGTTTCTAAAAAAACTGCCTGCTTTGAAATAATTATGTTACTTGAACCAATATGATGCCTGTACTGAACCGATGAGAAACCTAGTTAAATTGAGGGTTGCAGATGGAAAACGACTTTTCACGTATTAACAAAAGAAACAAACATAACAAATATTTGTATAGCAGTGCATAGTAATAGGAACTTAGGACTCAAAAGTCATTTATTCAAACTAGGCTGAGAATCAGCACTTTTCGAACGTCAAAAATTACATGAGACAGTACGCAAAAACGCCCACTCGTCACCACTTCCTAGTGCTTTAGCTGGGAAGAAGAAGTGGCGCAACAAACTCCACAATAAGGAATATAATATACCAATCCTAATAAGACTGATACCCCCTTATTACAAAACAAGATTTATCTTCAGACCCGGGTTTAAAACATGGAGCCATTATTGAATTTCGAACTTTATTCAGACTATGGTAAAGTTCCTAAACACAAAACTGACAACTTACTACCGAACTAAGTTTTCAGTTTTGTAAAAATAACGGTATTTCAATCACCGTTACGTTCTTATTACAAAAACTGGCTCCATGGTTTAAGCCATGTCAAATATAAATCTTGTTTTGTAATAAGGCGGTATAAGAATAACTAACGTAGTACACTAACCAGACATTCCAAATTTCCGATTAGCACTACTTATCCATAATGAGGTGTATTCGTTTCCTGGTCAGCCGCGAGTGGGTGACCACTATTTTTGGTAACTTGCCTCTGGTCAGCCGCGCAAATTGTAGGGCAACCGTAGTTCGAAGATTGTTATCTAAACTTGTTTTTGTACGATACTAATGATATGTTAGAAGTACTTACTGTACTTTTACACGTTTTTGTGGCTGTAAGCACCATTAGTTCCATTGATGAACAAAAAGGTTAGAAGTGATAATTTATGTCTGTAATTAAATTAATGAACAAAACGTTTATGAGATTTAGAACTCTTTTAAAACTACCGTAGTGATATTACAAGAATTTAATTTCTGGTACAAAAATCCATTAAAATCTGTTTGCCTGAACGGGTAAAGAAGTAATACCAATCAAAAGTTCCAAATGGCCGAGTCATTTGTATTGATAAGTTTTACGACCACTCTCTTCGTTGATATCTAACTATGGAACACATAATCACGGTCATTTGAAAAGCTTCTTCAATATATCGACTAACATTAATAGCAATAAAACAACATATTTGTGTTTCTAAAATATGGCGGACATTACTTTTATACAGGGGCCAAGTAGGTCCATGAAATGGTAGAGCATAAAACGGTAGAATACACTTTTATAACACTTTAAAGACTCTTTTATGACACTTTTTCGATCCGGGAGACGTATCCGGTGGTGCACGTCCTTAAATACAACTCTAAAAAGTGTGAGATTCTGGTGTTTAAAACACAAAAACAACAGCCCCGCCGTGTACCTCCGGTATATCTCAATGGCGTGGTACTAATCGTGGTTGAGTTTTAAATATTTAGGCCACATTGTCACTAGTGACCTACGCGATGACAGCGATATAGAGAGGGAGCGCAGGGCGTTGGCGGTGAGGAGCAATATGCTCGCCCGCAGGTTTGCTAGCTGCACGGCAGACGTCAAGGTGACCTTATTTAAAGCGTTCTGTCAGTCCTTTTATTCGAGCGGCCCTGTGGGTGTCATAAACAAGCCGAGCCTACAACCTGCGCGTTCAATATAATAACGCCTTCAGGATGCTGTTGCGGCTGCCGCGGCGGTGTAGTGCTTCGGGCATGTTTGCCGAAGCTCACACAGACGGATTTCACGCTATCATGCGTAAAAAAGCGGCTTCCTTGCTACACCGCTTGAGAAACACACGGAACGGCATCCTGAAAATGATTGTTAACAGGCCAGACTGTCCTATACAACGGCACTGGGTGGAAGTAGCGATAGGTACACGTAGGTAGTTAGTTCATCACATTACGTCCCCTGTGATTCCCGCTGTACCTATGGTGCTACCACACTGAGCCTCGCGGGCGGGCTTAGGCAATTTAGCTGTGTTTGTGTCCTTACATAAAATACTAATATAGACTACTAGCTGCGCCCCGCGGTTTCACCCGCGTAAGTCTCGATCCCGTGGGAATATAGGGATAAAAAGTAGCCTATATGTTAATCCAGGGTGTCAGCTACCTCGATACAAAATTTTATCAAAATTGGTCCAGCTGTTTTTACGTGAAAGAGTAACAAACATCCATCCATCCATACTTAAAAACTTTCGCGTTTATAATATTAGTAGGATAAGTACTTTCTGTTACTAACCCATCACTAAACAACCCATGGAGTATTCATGTACTATGTGTTCATGTCTGAAATAAAGTTTTTTTTTTATAATATACTCACATCAATTAATAGTTAGAAGGTTCAAGTGGTTCAAATCATTTCACTTAATGCTTGATCCAGTAACACAAAATGCAATGCACATAACAGCAACATACAGAAACAGCAAAATAAACGTAAAGAACCACACCAACCACCAAACCACCCAAACCAGTACCAAATCAAATTCGCAAACCAAAATAATATAAATATACTAATAAATAAACAATCCTAGACACCCAAGAGATTGTAAATGAAACAAAACAAACAGTTTTATTAAGATATCAATAGAGGGGCCAGTCGCAGATCTTACATAACAATCTGACCACAGACAGTGATGCATTAAGCTTTTAATTGAAGCAGCACAGTGTGAGGTCATTAATATATACAGCGTTATCTTGAGTGACACCACTAGTTAGCTCCATTCATTGCGCTCCGTGAATATATTGCAGTTAACAGATACCACAATTTATAGCCAATTGTTCCCAGATATACGACTAATGCGAAACAATTTATCGTCTAAATAGCGAATAAAGTAGCCGACTGTAATAGCAATATTATAGGAGCTTTGAAAATTGATACTAGTGGTATTTCTGTGGAAGACGCGTATAATGCTACTATTATAACGACGAAAGGTTCATAAGGTCTTATGACTTCCTTTGGCAGGACACATAAAACAAGTATCAATGTGAGCATTACTAAATGTGAACTAAATGCATTTATCGAAATAGTTGACTTACATATCGCAGATGACCGGTCAAGTGCAGAGGGAATTGCTGTATTGCTTAAGTGCTCTGTTTCACATACGACATACAAAAAACTTTCAATTATTTCACACAATTTGGGGAAGGAAAGTTCAATGTTGGATTACTTAAATTCAACAGGAAATAGCCATAGCATACTCCAAAGTTTTCACAAAAACTTAAATCACACGATCTATCAAAACTTTCAATCGACCGGAATGTATACGTATGTTATAAATAAATAAAAAATTAATGACGTCCAAATATGATCACGATCGCGGTCCCATGAGAAACTACTCGATCGCATGAAAACAGGTAAGTAACGTTAGTTTTTTTACCTAATTAAAAGCCACCGAGTACAAATTGGCTGGGAACATATACGTGTCTGATATCACGGGAGGCGGGTCGTCTATACCGTATACAGTTCACCCCCCGTTGTTGCATGGGACGATAGTTGCAGACTTCTTTTTAATGCTAATGGTGAAAATTTTAGAATTATTTGAGGATTGCCGCTATTGAGGATTTTTATTTTAACTTTTTTGAATCGTTGTTGATTCTTTTTAGCGAATTTCGCTATTTGAATGAAGAATTTTCTTTAAATTTTGATTAAAAATACAAAATCAAAAACTGTAAAAGTGTATAGTAATAGCATTTTTACAAAACCATTACAATTACTGCATCGGATTTTTATTACTTCATGAAAAAATTGCACCGATATGGAGCGACGACATCATTAGACACGAGTTCACACGAGAAGAAAATATGATGAGAGCAGTCGGAATATTTCAAGCACTTATGATTTTGTAGATGGGTAGAAAGGTTAAGCGAAATGTCTGAAGTTAAGTTTGAAAAAGATATTTATTTGAGACACAAGGAGCAATTACCTGTAGCGCGTGGTACGTTGGGTATGAGAGGCTTTTAAAAACAGCATCTTGGGATTTTTTTAAAACTAGGCGTCAGAACTAACCATGAGACCATGCGAAGAAATATAGTCAAAGAAAATAAGAACATTCTCTCTTTTAAAGTCCCTGGGGAGCATCAAGATAATTTTCTAATGCCAGGGCATTTGTGCAACAAGCTTGGTGCTCAAGTACGATGATGACATCAAATATTTAGAACATCAAGATGTGTATAAAGATGTACTCTTAAAAGACCTAGGATAAGCGTGCGCATGGTGCGCATACATAGCACAGAATTAATATAGATTTGGTATGATTGGAGGTTTAAATAGTACACTTTGGCATAGGGAGCCTCTAGGACTAGGACGTATGCATATAAATAAATATTAATTGAACGTTTTTGAACAAGAAAATGAAAATCTAACCAATGAAGCTGGTGTTACTAATTGCTTATACACACTTAGTATACATGTGAAGAAAGAGTTAAAAGCATCAATAATACTAGTGCTCGAAATAGAAAGATGATTCATATAAGCGAATAAATTGTAGATTTTAAATTGTAGCGACGTTTACGACTTTCTTGGTATGATTGTGAACAATGGAATTTTAAATGAAAAAATAAATTAAATCAATTGAATTTGATAAGAACTAAAATACATGAAACTGAAACAAAACAATTACTTGTATCATTGTATGACACCGACAAAGGGCCAAGTTATATGGTATTTTTACAATGTCTCCAAAACTCCAGCAGTATTTACCTAGATGGTAATAAGTCTGGAGCTTTCAAACGAATCCTGTACGAAATCCAACAATTGACCAAAAATGCAAGCGTGGGAAATCAATTTGAGAGCCCAACGAACTAGGATCACTGCTGAACAGAAACTTTTTCCAAAAAACGTCCTTCTACCTTGTTCTCTACATCCTTAAGAATCAGTCGGCGGTATAGCCAATCAAAATGAACCACAAAGCAATACAAGCATTGAAACACGTCCAGAAAATAAATGGCACGATCTAGCCGAGGTAATGAGTGCATTTTCCCGTGAGTCCGCTGCGTCGGCGCACCCATACTTGGAGGGACAGCGGATCCGCGGACCGATTTGACGCGTTTGACACACTGATTGCTGTTATTTCTCAAAGCCGAGTCGCCGCCATGACAGGTGGACGTTTATTTATTAGTAGATCATTATCTTTTATGACTCGGCAATATGTTTTATCTTTCGCCCTTTGGCGGGTAGAAGGTAGGAAATGTATTAATGTACCCAATACATCAGGGACGTCTTGCTAGGTTAAATTATACACTATCTACGATGTATGGAGTTAAGGAAAGAAAGAAAGAAAATACGAAGCCGTAGAAGGAACTTTTAATACGTGAAGAATATTTTGAAGGACTTGAAGATATAGCTGTCAGATATTCTTCGAGCTTTTTAAATTAGTGACAGGTTGTACTTAACTCCTTCTAAAGTTAAGGCTTTTGATTACATATTGAATTGCATGGGAATTAACAGACACCATACGAGTTAAATAATATTTTCCAATGAGCAAGAATTTGGATATATTCCAAAAGAGCTTTTTTTTTTGATAAGTAGTTTAAGTACCTGCATAATAATAACAAGATATTTAAAACAAAATAAATATCTACAAAAACATAATTGTATGCTTTTGAAAGCATTGAAATAGCTCATGAACTTTACAGAACACAGAGTAGTAAATAGTTTGCGTCAGAAAGCTATAAGAAACTATCATTTTATATTATTATTACATTAGTCTAATCTATTCATAAAACATTTCAAGAACAGATGCCGATTTAAAACCCCATAAACGCCATCAAGGCCTTTCTATAAGAAGCTGAGGGCCCATCAGCACTCCTAATACGAAGTAATCAAATGAAAACATGAAACGGTAATTAGCATAATCATCCAACGACCCGACATTCCTATTTACCAAAAATGGCTGTCACTTACCCGTCATTATTGCGTCGATGACGTCAAGAGCACGGTCCTTACAGAAATTCCAAAAGTCACTGATACTTTCAAACACAGGCTTTTCCACGAAGATTATAACAGAACTGCGTTATTCCAGAATGTTCGCACTGGAATGCGAGCTCCCGCCATATGTTTCGTATAAGTCGGGATAACTAGTATTGGCAACCGGGCGTAACCATCTACTTATGTACCATCCTTTATTGAAACGTGTGGGAGGTTACTGGTTGGAGCTAAGGAACTTCCCGCAGATCAAGCGTTAGTCATAGGGCTGAATGTTCCGCGAATTGACTCAACGGAACAACCTGTTACTGAAAACACTAATACAGTACATACACTATACAGTATGCTAACTTTTGTTTAACCAAAACTTAGTCTGGAACCGATGTAAACATTAAACTGTGTAGCCGCTAGGGTTCAAGGATCCGCGACTGACATTGCAGTTTTCCCGGGGACGTGGGCGGGCGGGTGCATTCGACGTGGCACTGCAAGGGTTAATGCACCCGTGACATCACATAGCGCCACTGTGATAACGATCGATCAGGAATTAACAAACCACGGTACTAAATAATTAAAAAAGCCACAAATTATGTAAAAGAATACACAGAACAACAAATTCAAAAAGAAACAGGAAAAAGCAATTAGCTAAACGAAAAGTAATTTTTTCATCAAGCTTTTTATGATTATCTAAAAAGTTACAAGCGCCACCTGGTTGATCAAGATAGAACGTATTGGTCGACGGTTTCGTATAATAGTATGAATCATAATGCGGTGTGGGTAAAGGTTTAAGTTTTCCTATGCTAGGATAGATGGCGCTGTATACAACATCCATCAGTAGGAACATGCAGCGAAGAGCTATGAATAATGTCGCTTCTGAAAAGCCACATATTATTGAACTACGACAAGTTATTGTAACTTTTGGCGGAAAAGAAAGAAACAACAATAATATAATTAGTGGCATTCAAAATAGAGAAGACAAATGGGCCCTTGAAACTATTCGTGAACAAAAAACAGCTGAACTACTGAGTATCATAATATTAAACGGAAAGCGCTGTCTGGAAAATTGACAAATTATGCTTTTTCACGTAGCCATTAATAGATGTAGGTACGAATAACTGGCGACAAAAATAAAGGGACTGGCGGAAAACATTTGGCTGGTAACAACAACGAAATGAGGTTGTTCACCGAAACATCTTTAATCACCGTCTATGTTATAAACAGAAATATTGGCAAAAAATCTTCGTTTTAGTGATCACCTGAAATGCTGAGTTTAATTTTATTTGCATTTTCAATTTACGAACTCGTCATATTTCTTCCCTTTTCTATATTTCTGTACTTCTGGTGTATATTCGATTTCTGTATTTCTGGTGGATCGCTTTTAGCGATAAGACCGCCCATTGTGTCACCCTATGTAAAATTTAAACATTTATATCTGTAACTTTTATGGTGTACATAATAAAGAGTATTCTATTCTATTCTATTCTATATTTTGGAACTTTATCTAATTCCAGAGTTAGGCTGAGTTTTCCTCAAAGGATTCGTAATGCTTATGCTAGATGTGGTCCCTTTTATGAGAACTTGACTATAGATCGGAAAAATTCCGGAATGAAGGTTTATGATACAGCGTTGTCTTAATTGTCACACATCCTGTCTTTCAGCAACAACATAAAAGATTTAAATCTGATAAATCAGAACACTTTTTATTTAGAGACTAGAGGGACATTTTCAACCTAAATAGATCACCATTAACAAAACAAAAATAGGAAATGATTAGTATCTATTGTACATACAGAAGCCCTAAATTACTTTTCCTATCCAATAGATGCGACCTTGGTCACTGGTTAGTCGAGGACAAATGGACAATTTATCAAATGCAAATAATGGATCCCTCGATGCGATTAATTAAGATTACCAAGGCAGGGCTGGGTCAGGGCTTTGCTGAAAGCTAAAAACATATTAGCCTAATTGGATACCACCGAACTGATAGCATGTCTACAAACCATGGCGGAATCTACAGAACTTGACGTGAAAGAAGCTTATGGAAATTATTTCTATACACGCGAGATTTTATTAGAAGATTTAGATAGTATAGAAATAATAAATGATAAAGAAGCAAATGTCAAAGAAATAAATTCGTATTGTCACAATAAATCATTACACTTTTATTAATATAATTTATTTGAAAGACAAACAAACTGAAGCAGATATAGTTATGCTACTACTATACCGCCTATCAGTGGAATATTATGAAAAAGAATATAATGATGATGTGAGCAGTGGTGGCCCAGTGGTAACGGCCTCGACTTACGAGTAGTAGGTCGTAGGTTCGAACCCAGACAGGCGCTTTACTTTGTGTAACTTATTTCATCACCACTGCTCTCAAAACAGTGAAGGATAACATCGTGAGGAAACCGGCATGTCCTAGAACTAAAAATTCGAAGACATGTGACATCCACCAACCCGCACTGGGCCTGCGTGGCGGATTACGGCCCACTCCCTCTCACAGAAAGAGGAGGCCTGTGTCCCAGCAGTGGGAACATTATAGGCTGATTATGAATATAATGATATCGAGTACCGCAATAAAGAAGTAACAAATAAATTGTCACCTTACAAGGAAAACCGATTATCTGACATGAACCTAGCTTTACAATACCCGAATACCGCAATTTAAAAGTTTGACGCCTTTATAACTTTGTATACGTATTAAAAACATTAAATTGAGGTTCATGTCAGATAATCGGTTTTCCTGGTAAAGCGACAAAATGAAAGCTACAAGCAAATTCGGTCATCAATATGCAAGAATGTATCGGATTACTGATAGATTAGTTACATTTACTTTCCTTTTGAGGCACATACGTGATTAGAATTATGATGAACAACCGGATGTAGGGAGAAATTACATTTTGACAGTTTCATTTTTGTTTTCATTGCAATCGCTGATTGGAATGCCTAGTTGATCCTCTCATAATTTATAATGAAGAAATGAAGTAGACTGAATTAAAGATAGACAAGACATGTGGTGTAGATAATAAGTTTTAAGAGATGAAAGCGTGCATGTTCAAAAATACGATTAGCAAAAAACTTTTTGCATAAAAGTTTCGTAACACGAAAGTGTTGAAAACTTTATTAACACAGTTCAATGTCTCCTAAATATTGATAAAGCAAACTGAAGATTTTCATAACATGAAAAAATTGTGTCTTAAAAACTTGAATATTTATGTCTGGATCTTGGCTCGTAAAGCAATAGTGTTGCAAGACAGGAAAATATTCAAATGATTGTCACAAATTAAAACCCAATGGGCATTCTGCCAATTGTCACAATTAATTGCCGCACGTAGATATATAATGCCGGTGCCAATGACCCTTCATTGACAAGTTTTTCATAAAACTCTTCATTGAGCATCAAAAATTTATAATTTTCACTCGGCATCATCTGCTACGTACAATGATGTATTTATTACCTTTACGTCATTGGCTACGTAGCCTTTTCCAAACTACACACATCAAAAGTGTCTAAGTGATCCTTCGACACGTTTTTACTAGTTACTAAAAATCAGGGGCCTACTCCGAAGTATCGGCCGAATGTTCGGCCGTTTCTTGACTTCCAAAGTTTCTTTTTTTGACTTTCGAGTCCTTACCCGACTTCAAATCACATTTGTGACTTTGACGTATCTCTTTGACTGTGTTTTTTTTTTCTTTTCAGCGACTACGGCTGGCTATGGCTGCCAACGGGGCAGCCATAGTCAGCCGTAGTCGCTTCAGAGTAGACCCCTAGGTATTTTAATTATATTTTTGTAACTCCTATGGATACTTTTTAGTAAATTTCGTCATTTGAAATGGGAATCGTTTTTAAATTTCGGTCAAAAGAAGAAATCTTCTGTCAAGTCGTATTCCTTTATAATCCTGCAACCTCCTGCAATCCTGCGGGTTTGAGGCCAAATCAGTAAAATTTCTGCCATACTTCTGAGTGGAATCAACACAAAAGAACGTTATTATGGAGAGAAGACGTAATTTGAGCCGAGGAGAAATTATCAGAGCCGTGGGAATGTTGGAAGCTCGGCAACGTGGTGTGACAATCGCTCTAGGCACTATGCAGTGTTATAAGTCGACTTTGGATTGGACACGTTACCGCATCACTGGCAGCGTGGCAGAGCGACATGGAAGACGAGCTCAAAACACCACACGCAGACAAGATCGTTACATAGAAATTACTGCACGACGAAATCGTACAATCTCCGTAATGACTACGAGACGTGTTGGTTACGAGGGTTCATAGCTCTTCAGGGATTTTAATAAGCGATCAAACCATAAGAAATCGTTTGCATTAAGTCAATCTCCATTCCCGAAGACTACGTGTACCACCTATTGAGCCCGTTTACAATAGGTTCGAGAACACAGAAATTGGGAATGGGCGATGGAATGGCGTTTTGTGTGCTGTTCTGACGAATCTCGCTTTGCTATGAGGCAAGATACTAGACGTGCACGGTATTGGAGGATCCCTGGATGCCAAGAACGTTTCAAATCATGCCAGGAAATCCATGCATACAGTGGTGGAATAATTATGATGTGGGCGGGTATTTGGATCAGCGGAACAACCAAACTGATTTGGATCAGTGGCAATCTTAATGTACAGATTTAAGGCTTCTACATACTGGCGCGACACCGGAAGAACAATTTCTTGGATTTTTCATAGAAATTGTTGTACCGGTGTCGCGTCGCGCCTGCATGTAGAAGCCTTTACGCTGAAATGATTTTATCACATGTTATCATTCCTTTGCGGACCCAATTTGGTGCTTCATTTCTGCTTATGCATGATAATGCACGTCCACTCACTGCCAGAGTCGTCGCAAATACACTTGTCGCACCTAATATCGACGTCCTACCATGGCCTGCTCAATCACCAGTCTTGAATCCCATTGAGCACGCATGGGATATGCTTCAAAGAAAAACCAAATATGGATGCCGTATCACACACCAGTACCCCGAGTGTAAGTTTGCAACTAGCCCGTTTGTGTTAAGATTTTTATTCTCACTCTTATACTCTTAGCATTATGATCAATCGGTCAAATTTTAACGCAAACGAAATAGTTACGTTTACTCTCTTGCAAACTTACACTTATCAGGTACAGAAAATCTTTTTCGCCTGTTACAACGGACGTGGGCGGCCATTCCGCAACGTGATTTGGATGAACCCATATTAAGTATGGATCATAAGTGCGAAAAAGTGAACTTCAAAAAAGACGGAAGCAAGGTAAGATATATGTATTATATATAAATTAATACTATAAACAATCTCATGCAGTCGGAGGCATCTTCTTAACAATAACGACCTATTGCTTCCGACTGAATGAGATTGTTTATAGTATTAATGTATACATAAATACATCTTGTTTCCGTCTTTTTTTATTAAGTTCACTTTTTACGCAGTCAGTTTTTTATTTTTTTTTATTTTACACTTTTTGGTCAGGATTCTAAGACGGTAAATTAGGTTATTTACTCACTTATAAACTTATAATCGGGTGATTACGGCCTCTTACTCACTCACTCCAAAAGTTCGGGATACTTATTTTATCATTTCTCATTTAAACATATTATTTGTATATATTTTTGTAATCACCTTTTAAAACCCTTCATTTTGATACTCGACAGGCTTTGGAGATATTTTTTTTTTCTAAAACACAATTTTGACGAGTTATTCGAACATAAATGTAGGGAGCGGCTGATTTATTTTTCGCGATTTCAGATTTGGTCCCATAGTAAAAGTTGTTCATAATGATGAGTACAATGACCCCTTAAGAGGTTGTGTGTTAATTCTGGGACATGTATACATACATACATGTCAAACACATAACCCTCCTTTTTTGGCTTCGCCGCAGTCGGGTACCCTATAGACACCTTTTGATGTGTGTATGTTGGGGTCGGCTTCAAGTCCAACCCGGGTACAGCAGAATACCAGTATTTACTTACACAGCGATTGCTTATCTAGAATAATAGAAGAAATTATATATGAACTTAGAAAAATAAATCTATGAAGTCTGATTCATCCATTGATTTCGTGATAGATACGATTTTAAACAGCATGAAAACCATTAGAATAATACCATCTCCTAAATCAACCTATTATGTAATATTTCTATCACTTCGAAGAATAAAACTGAATGGCTGGCTCTAAAATAATATTTAGTAAGGACATCCCATTTCTCAAAATTCTCCAGACAGGTTCCAATAAATATTGAGTCTACGGACTCTGAAAAGACTTTCAACATGCCATCTATAAACACGATTAACGATACTGTAAATATCGTGAAACTAACGTTAGATAACACTTTGTGCAACGTGTTTTTTTCTGGCCAGCTGGATAGAGGAACTGGGACAAACTACTTTATTTCTGTGGCCATTTGTCTTCTAATGATCTTACTCGTAAATATCGAAGGGAAATATGTTGGTAAACAGAGTTTTAAATAAATTACTGGTATGGAAAGCTTTTGAAGTTGGGTGATTAAGATTCTTGAGTTGTATGGGTATTTATATTTATAATGCCCTTAAGACTTAGGAGAAAATAGAACTTCAATGAATGAAGGAGATCTGCAACAGAAAATGCTTCGTGGCCATTGTGCCCAATCGAGAAATATGCAAGGGAAAATTGGGGTGAGATAATAGGACAGTGTTTATGTTTAAATTGCTTGCTTCCCTCAGTTAACTCTGCACTTGTTGGAGTTGCAATTTGTAATGACCTTCTGGGTCCAGTTCAAATCTGCATCCTATATTACCACGGCCTATTACTTCTGACCGGCAGCGGTGGCGTTGCGTCTGATTTAGTTGAATTTGATCATCCGTAACGGCCAATACGTAATCAAACTGATGAGCGTAATTAGCGTTTAATGAATTGCCACTGTTAAACCCTAATGAAAAATAAAGGGAAGCAGGATATGCGGAAAGGTTAATCACTTAACACTACCAACCAACATCAAAGCATAACACAGGAACAAATATGAAATCAGGAAATATAATTCAGGTACAAATTGGAGCTAAAATAGCTCAGTGCAAACAAGCTCGCATACCAGGAGTTCAAATGCCGGTAACTCAGACGCACTAATTAATTAATTAATTCCTGAAGAGTAACATTGTGTGGAAATGTGAGTCAAATGGGCGATTGAATCAAGCCTTTACTAGCTGAATTAGATGTTAAACAACACATCTAATATGCAAACGAAATGATAATTTATACGGTGAATGATGTTCTGTTTGAACAAGGTTATGAAGGAGAGTCTACTAATGGATCTAAATTCTCGGATAGTTGAATGAACTTGTCAGGAGAACTAGAGGTTCAATGTCAACGCCAAATATTGGTTTCAAGCATGGAGCTAATTTTGAAGTCTTTGTATTCCAAATATAGAGTTCAGCATAACATTTGGTCCACAAAGGCTTTAGTAATGTACTCTTTAGAAAGACAAATCAGCAAAAACGAGAGAAGATACCATAACGAATTGACTACAGACGCTGTTCTACTTAAACATGGAGTTACTAATATTTAAAAATGTATTTCAAATTAAAACAATTCACTACTTATTACAAAACGAGCCCATGATTTAATAATTAAACTTTAGCGACTGTCCAATGAAACACATGACATTGAACACGTTTTGGGAATTGAAACTAAATATGGGTTAACGTTAAGCAAATATGTGACTAATGTAATAACTGTGATAGCTATTCATTTTATCCTTTCATAATATTTTAAAGGTATGAGGAACAGGGTGTAAGGTTCACTCATCTTCTGTAGAAAAGGGAGGATCCTCCAACCAGACGGGTGTTGTGTCTGGTGGGCAACTGGCCAACGATTGATGTTGGGATGTTGTATATATGCTAGTCGCGCGGTAAACTCTGCTTGCGCAATGCAGGATTTTGCGTGACGTCAGTGTGACGCGTAGTTCGCATCTGGCGATGTTGATGCCGCTACAATATTATTATTTCTGGTAAAACAGAATCAACAATGATTTGGACAATGAACCTAATGAAGTGAATACGTTTCCAAATACCTTCACGTAGGGTACCGTTACTTGTAATGACAGAGCTAGACGAATCGTCACGTAACGTATACGATTATTGGGTTACAGAAACACGTATGCCTAGCACGTATATTTTCATAATATGCTCTTTTCAATACCTATCAAAGGTAAATACAGCTCTTAGTCATATATTGTGTTAATTATTGAACCTTGATAACAATACTAAACTATACTCCATTTGAAATAAGATTAGAAATATAAATAAACTTTTTTAGTCCGTTCAACCAATTCTGACTTCTATTCCTAAGGCATAAGGATGGCATTAAAAGCAAAAACGTGGTTACAATACCAACTTTTTATTACAGCTGCTATTTGTCATGCTACGAACGCAATAGAAGTCAAAATCCGTTGAACGGACTGTAAAAAAGGTTTATTGAAATTTCTAATCTTATTTCAAATGAAGTATAAATCAGTCTTGATATTCCCATCATCGGATCGGATGTTTGGAAATGATATGATTTTTCTTAATTTACTTTTGGTGTCAACTGATGAACTAACTAGGTACTGAGTTAACTGGACTCGATTATTGTCTGGATACAATGACCAAGAAGAGGATTAACCCAGTTTTTCATAAGTACATTTACATTTTACAACTTTTTATCCTCTTGGGCCCGTATTTATAGAACTTTACTCAGTACTCAAGCATTACTTAAGACTAAATTCAAGCCATTGGATTGGTTGAATTTAGTCTTAAGTAATGCTTGAGTACTGAGTAAAGTACTATAAATACGGGACTTACTATTACTAACTACAGAAAATCAAGTAAATTTTACGAGAATCATTCACATATCTTTCAAAATACAAGAAACTGCTAATATCAATGTCGCTTCACAAGTCAGAATGACAAACTAATGATCAAATAATAGCTCTAGTAATATAGACACAACAACTGATGATTAACTTAAATAAATTACCTGGTAACTTTGTATACCTGAGGATGGAAAAAAGGGTAATATAGCTTTTTCTGAAACACAAACGTCAGTAATGAGATTTTGTCACCTGGACTGGTAGAAGACTCAGCAGAGCAAACAGAAAAAAACAGTCCAAGTACGTGTCGGACCACGCAAAATGAAGGTAGTTCGTATTTGGGATGAATTTATCCCAAAAACAAACGTTGTAGTAGAAAAACATGTTTTCCCATACATCGATATACGCAACTGTCAATTTTCTAACTGTTGCAAAAGTTTTTAAACGCAATAAAAAAAACCGGTCAAGAGCGAGTCGGACTCGCGCACCGAGGGTTCCGTACGAATATATGATGTTGATGATTTCTGAAAATCTGTGCTATTTAGAGACATCGTTTTATTTTTCCTGTAATCTTTACATAAGCTTCTATCATATAGAATAATTTCAGATTTTTATCTCTGCAAACTTCGGAGATAAGGGGGATAATGGTATTTTTTTTTTTACTTTTTTCATCAAGTCGGAATCTTCGCTACCTAAAAAAAAAAAAAAATGTTTGAGAATGTGCAAACAGCGTTCTTTCATATGATACTCCACATGCCGTAGTAGCCTCACTTCAAATTTTTAAGATCTCCTTTCAGTACCTTTTGCAAAGAAGATATTTTTTTTTTCTTGCTTGCAAAATAGTCGGGCAAACGTCATCTAAAACCATTCTAAATTTCAAGTTGATAGCATAAGTAGTTCTTGAGATATCCAGGTGTGACAGACAGACAGACAGACTTAGTCTCATCATAAGGGTTCCTTTTTACCATTTTGTTACGGAACCCTAAAAATGATGAGCTAAAACTACAAATTAACGAACTATACGTATTTTTTTATTGCGATGACTTAAAAGCTTGATTTTTTTAGAGCTCCAAGAGACCATCATCGTCATCATCATTTCAGCCGAAAGAGGTTCACTGCTGGACATATGCCCCCCCAAAGGGGGGGTTTGCCAAGACACCTTAGGCCTACGTATATGATATTAATTTCAACTTGATACCTCCAAGCGTTACTGAAAAAAGGGTCTTGACAGACGGACGGACAACCAAGTGATCCTATAAGGGTTCCGTTTTTTCCTTATGAGGTACGGAACCCTAAAAACACTGCTTTTAAGAAAATAATTAATTAAACTCTGTAAACAAATTAAACCACATAGTGATCTTGAAAACAGACCTCCCTTGGTATGAAGGTGATACAGAACCCGAGAAAGATTTAATGAAAGTCCTTATTTGGACGCTTTCGTCTGGCCTTCCATAGAGACCTGAGTCAGAGGCCGGCAGTAAACGTGTATTGTCGTAACACTGGCCACTAAATAAGGAAATCTGGATGAGTATTCCGTGCTTATGGTAATCTAAAACTAGACGTGCCGAGTTTGGCAGTTTTAATTTCATTGTAAGTACTTAACGATAACAGATTTATGCAATGACGTATTATAAATAGACGCGTCATACACGAACATTAGTGCACTCAAAAACAGCGTAAGCCATGATTGTAGCTAATACTTGCATGCAATGCATCTTGCAGTGTCTGTATGCTGTTGAAGATCTATAACCATATTCCTATAAATGTTGTTATGCATTGTTGTGATATTTAACGTGTTTTTCCGTATGTAATTTAATTTTAATTTTTTTATACCATGTAATTTCAGATTAGATTTAGATTCAGATTATTGTTCATGAATAAATGACTTATGAAGTTATGACAATCATACAGCGCGTGAAGAAAAGGAAAGACCAATACCGATATCTGTTGTTAGAAAGAGATGAACATACATATTTAGTTACGTCACTAGCTTCTGCATGTTCATTGGCGCGTACGTAATAATAATTATTATCATTGTAAATGTCAGGCAATTGCCTGGCATTTACTTTGGCATTAATGAGCGCAGGTAACGCATCTAAAGGTAAATACATCATTGGATTTACTTCCTTTTTAGTATCTACCAGTTTCGTCGAGGCAGTATCTGTTCACGTTGTTTCAGCTTGTTTGATTGTTTTAGTTTAGCGTGTTTGAATGTTGAAGTGCATTTAATTAATCTAGCTATTTCTTTGGATAGTTTTAAATCTTTTTTATGTTTGATCCATTAAATTTGTACGATTTTCGTCTTCTGGTATCGACGGTACATGATTACATCTACCTACATTATACTGTTTGGACCTAGTAGGTGCCCACGTTTATTGCAGTAGCATTAGAAGGGTCTATGCACAGACATTTGGGACACTCCAGCAAATGCGAGATAGACTGACCATCATTACGATCAACAAATTCAAATACAAACGATACCGCAGATTAGCTAATGAAGGCAAACGACAATTCATTCTGTACTGATCAATCTTTATGTATTGAGGTTTTAATTAGACTCTGTTTTAGGGCAGATTATAAATGAACAACATTTGCATAAATATTGAAATGATAATGAATTCTCTACGGGCAGTCTTTGGTACTGCTGTAGACATAGAAATAGATATGAAAACGTTATGTGAATAAACAATCAAGTTGAGAGACTCAATGAAATAACATATGGCCGACAGTTGCTTAAACGTGTTACCTTACTATTACCGCGGTATTGTGTATGTAAAAGGACCATACCTAATAGATATCCAAATATGTAAGTTAGAGCAAAACAGCTGAATGTTTATGGAAATAAGTCAAACAGTAATTGGCATTCCACCATTTCAAATAAACTCATCTGAGCAGCTGCCATTCAGCGCTGCTCTTAGTGTTCTTACAAAATATTGACACACAACAACAGTGTGATAAATCCAAAAACGTTGGCACTTACATTTACTTCCTCAACGTTTTAAAACTATTCTCTGAACCAACTGAAATTTAAGGATCCACACTGCCCTTCTAGTCCAACAACAATGCCAGCACTTGTTTAAAATCAGGTGCTACTGGCCATTCAGGACTTGATTCTTAATTATATCCATCTGTGCAAGTGACATTATGTCATGACCTCGCAAAGGTCGATATCGAGGCGACTTTATCCGCCATTTATATCTTATATCATACAATACACGATTCAATGAAAACTTGTTTACCTCAAGATGAATCGTCTTTCCGATTTCGTGGCGAGTGTGCCAAGGTTGTAATTCTGTTTAATTATATTTATACTTGCTTCATTCATACGTTTATTTAATAATGGCAGAAGAAAGTGTGGTCTTTTACACCATGGAAAAATTGTCCTAATCGAAACAGATGGTCTTATAAAAACTCTAAACAAATATTTTTAATCCTACTGCAATAATACAGATATTTAAATCTAATAACACAAGTGTATGCGTCCGCGCATGCATGACACACATATGTAAATCACATGGCGTACGCGGCTTTATGTAATCCTTATGAGTATCGTAACCTTGCGTTAATTACTAACAATAATTATGTGCTACGGCAAATTCAATAACGTTTATGTGAATATAAAATTGATATAAAACGGGTTTGACACAGATTCTGAGAGTATCATAAAATGCTAGATGAAGAAGTGGTTTATGGTAGAGAATCTGAGAGGAAAGAGTAAATACTATAAAATCATATGAACTCAAATGAGACAAGGTATAATTAGATATGACAATATTAATGTGAGGGCAATTAATGGTTATGTGTAAGAGCAACTAATGCCGTTTATATCAATCACTTGGGGTTAAAGATCATAAGAATGATAAGAGTTTTAGAAAAATACATAGACGTCGACAAGGAGTTGCTAGAAACAATCAAAATGAACAAAATATATGCCGCAAAGCCAAAGTCAAATTATTTATTTCGAATACGCACCTAACAGGCATATTTGAACGTCAAAATTTACAAAAAATCCACTAAAATTTATTTTAAATTTTAAAATTGTCTTTATAAATTTTAAAATCAAATAAAATTGATTCCCTTCCAAAAAAAGGTCATAAAAACAATAAATTATACAATTAAAACAGCAACCAGTGATTTTGTTTAGACTCTAGATTGTCTTATGGAGCTGGACCAGCATGTTTCCAAGCATTCTTATCTTGAATATAATCCCCTAATTTGTACTCGCGTTGTGTGCACCCAACCGTATTATTTGCCGATGATTGTACAATAATGATAAAAAAAGATGAGTACTGCAATTATGAACAAGAAATCAATGATAAGTAAAGCAAACTATAGATTGGTTGCAGTCGAATAATTTAAAAATTAATTTGGAAAAGACGTGTATAATGCATTTTAGTCAGCGAAAGCGACAACAACTACCGGTTAATATTAGTCACAATGGACATTCAGTTACTAAAACGGATACATCAAAGTTTTTAGGGTTAGTTATAGACAGTCAACTTACGTGGAAACCACATGTTGAAGAAATTTGTAAAAAACTTAACAGTTTTGCTTTTGCTCTTCATAATCTGTCCAAATTTGTGAACCGTCACGCCGTGCTTATTGCCTACCATAGCGACGTAGAATCAGTTCTAAGATACGGAGTAATTTTCTGGGTTAACTCAACAGACAAGAATTACGTGTTCATCGCACAAAAAAAATGCGTACGCGCTTTATGTAATCTACACTCAAGGGACAGTTGTAAGCCATATTTTGAATCCATCCAGCTTCTAACATTGCCGTCATTATACATCTTTGAGGTGGCAGTGTTTGTTAAGAAAAACCCACAGCTTTTCAAAATAAGAGCCCCAGCAGATCCACGGTTAAGGAAAAGGGATTCGAACATCCTCTGTGTTGATCGTAGTACAACAGCCCTCCTACGTAAAAGTGTTTATCGAATGGCTCCTGTTATTTTCAATAAAATTCCACGACAGATAAAAAATCTTAATATTAATATGTTCAAAAAGGAACTGAAAGAATTTTTAATTTATAAATGTTACTGCTCCAGAACTGAGTTTATGGAGAACACCACTGACATTAAAATTTTTGCATTATTACATTTAGATTATTATTATTTTGACATTGGTAATTGTGTGTTAGTACGTAGGGAATTGTGTGTAAGTGTGTAAGTAATTGAATTATTTGAAATGTGTGTCTGTTGTTTCGACACAATTAGAACTGTATTATTATTTTTATGCTCTCGAGTAAAATGTAGCGAACTATCCATTCTATTATAACAACCTATTGTATTGATACCTACATTAACGAATAAATTTGATTTGATTTGATTTGTAATATTATGCTTGTATACAAAGTGTAATTTTTTAATGAGTTTTAAATTGTCTTTAATTTAATTGCATTATGTCACAAGGTTTTTTGTTGTAACATTTAACACAGTACCCCATAAAAGATGTATGTACTTTAGATAATCTGAAAAATGGTTGATCTTTATTTCTAGTATTAATCTTTATTTTGGTTGTAGGTAGGTTGATCTTTATTTCTAGGATTTGTTACGCCTCACGATAATTCCGAAGATCTTTCGACCATACAAAATTTATAAACGATCTATCCTTGTATAAGTACTTAAACGTTAAGCACGTTTTTTAATTATGATTAAAATTGTTTTTTATTTCACATCAAGCAATTAAAAATCAGTACTGTACTTGATAATTTTAGATAACGCATAGATAGACTAATTTCAATCGATGAGTGTTATCATTTCATACTGCAAAACCTGTTTTCAAATAAAACATAACATTTACTTACAAGATGTATAAAGTAGGTACCCCTGGATTTAAACGTCAAAGACATACGACAAATAGCTACTTGTCACAGACATACCAAATTCACGCCCTTTATGGAGGACAATTAATTAGGCCAAGCAGATGGGATGGAACAACCCACCAATATCATGAGTGGACGTTGTAACATCTTCCACGAATGTCCCCATTTGTGAGCGTGCTAGTTGGTTTTAACAAATTCCTAGAATTTTTTACAGGTTTATAGAATTATTAATCCTTTTCAACCTATCCATAGTAAGCATTGTTTTAATAACCTTTCCAATTCCAAACCTTAGCGCACACAACCTCTATCAGACCTCTGACGACATAATCCAATATAGAACATTTTCGCATATAACACGACCTTACAATGTCACCGCACCACATTCCGTTTAGTGATGAAATACCACATTTAGCAGCTAAATACTAAATTGCAGACGTGGGCTTGGCCACAATGATAACTTGGTAATGCCTTCCACACCGATTCTGGCCCTATTAGACTATGTACACAACACTTTGTTATATATGAAACGAGTTGCACGACCACTTAAGATACCAGTAGCCCTAAAAACGTACACGTGATACATAGGTAATATGTTAAAACGATAACGTAACACAAACGTTAATTGTTTACAGCAAGGACTCTTCTAAAATACACTATAAAACTGATGACGAGACAGTAAAAGTTTTCGTGCAGTTTGGTCACCACCCACGAGGTCTTCCAGGAATAGACACCACCGTCATAAAAGAACGGAACAAAACCGCAAACCCGTCCACTAATGCTAATGTAACCAAATTAACCTGACTACAAACAAAATGATGACTTCACTAGAAGTATTCTATAAACACCACAGCTTTCAAAATTTAATTGAGTTGGATACTATTAAACGACCATACGGTTTAGAATAATTGGTGTGCGAACTAATCATGGAAATACACGAACATGTTGACACATCAACCCGTTAGACGCTCAACTAAACGCTCCAAAATTAGCAGGCTGGCAAACATCACTTGAATTGTAAAAGAGAAATGTACATCTGTTTGGTTCACGCATCGTAGTAAATAAACACACATTGAGAGAGCAGTCTCACGATTCAACGTGGATGCACTCGAGGAACTCACATGAGAAAATAAACACTAGCACCGGGAAATGATAGTGAGGACGTAGTTATAATGTTACCAACACGCAGCTGTAGCCACACTCGCAATTACAGTAAACAAACACCAGCCGAATGATAGACACTGATAAATATCCGTTACACCATTTTTACACAATTAAACTGATTTAATATTGATTAATACTCACAGCCGGGCGATATTCCGTTCTCCTTCATAGCGCAGCGGAACGGATAGTAAGTGCCTGGCAGCACCTTGCCATACATTGTTCGATCCATCTTCGGCCAATCACAGCTGTCTTTGAGAATTAAAACACCCACAGGAACAACACAGCGTCAGCGCACCATAATCACAGCCTACACACTATCCGCGTAAACGACGTCCTACGCGAGGAAATGCAAAACACTTGCAATTACTATATAGCGCACCCCAACTAAACAATTACTGATTTATGCACGCACGATATAGGGTTATCACAAGGACGCGATGCGACTGAACGCTATCGGTATAGTTTAGTCGTATTGATCGTCATATCGATGATTTTAACTTGGTTATCGATAAGCGGTGTGATAAGTGATAAGGCAATGTCACGGGGGCGAGGTCGCAGTGCTCAGAGTAGAGTATTCGTCAACGCAGCGCGGTCACAACTGTCGTGTGGTGGTGCCGGCGCGCGCGCAGCCACACCGGCTACACTTCCATTATTATTTATACGCGGGGACGGCAACAAATCAATGCATTTGTCAAAATCGATCCGTTTGTTCCGGCTTCTAGCTCCTATACTGAATTTATTGAGGAAAATCATAAAACGAACAATAAACTATTTTAAGATCACGTACTAGATGTTATACGATTAGAAATCTTAAAGTAATGCACATGCACAATGGCAAGTCAGTTTATGGTATCAAAAGATCGATAATTTAAAGTTTAAATGATAGATCTTTTGATATATACTGACTTCAGCGATGTGGCGAATTCATTTCAAACGATCACAAAGATCAAAAAACCGATAAGATGTTTACGACAGCGACTAAATAATAGCAATGAAGCAATACGTCTCGAGGGAATTCCTGTAATTCTCGGTTCTCAGTTTGGAGGTGGAGTTGTCAGCAAGCCAGAGAGGGCCATAAATCATGGATACCATGGCGAGAAAAATTCTAATTCCGTGCCTCGTTCCCGCCAAATTTTACCGCACCCAAGCCACATCCGGCGGCAATAGGATGCGCACGAGTCTCTTGACTTAAGACATCCGGCTCATCATTCTACTCCAGCACACTTCACTATAAGTTTACGATTGTCATTAGAGAAGTAGCGACTACCACTTTGATCTATTTGAATAGAAAGGGCTATAAAATTTAATAACAGCTCTTAAAGATTAATATAGGTATATCGTGTTAATTAAAGAGAAGTCATCAAGATTTGTAAATGTTACTTTATGTTCATAAATCGCTGTGAGAGTATGCACACTTTATAGGCATTCCGCAAATTGCTGCTTTTACCCGAATAACTGCTAAACATGGACATAGGAGTTTGTACAGTGGAGTGCATTTTACTACTTGTCCATTTTACGATCGAGTTAACTGTTCTATTGTTTCCTGGCTGGTCTCTAATAAGGAAGTAAATATTTGAGTGGTAGGTACTGGCACGGTGCTAACTCAACTCTCAACCCACTTACATAGCAAACTATCGTATACAGTGCGAAGAATTAACCACTGTTTGCTGAGGCTTCAATGACTTGCTTTATTACCTCTGAAGCTGTTTGTTTAAAGACACATTGTTATTTTCAACCATTTTAATATTGTTTAACCAAAAACCAAACAGAATTTTCTGGCATCAATATATTATTAAATCTTTTATCAATCGTTACGACTATTCCGACCTTGATAGGTCTTGAACTTAAGGTACCTAAACACGATTAAAAGTTTGAAAGCAAGCCAAGAACAATCGTTCTAACTGCCAAGGGTATTTATTTTAAAAATAGTAAAGAAACATTAATGAAAGTTCACAATCACATATAAACAACCCACCAAGGAGACTTAACAACTTGCTTTGTGGAAATGAATAAACTTCACAACTGTATGAATGCGGTAAAAGTCCCGGGGAAAACTGTCACTATAATGTTTAAATATTATTTTCGCTATCTATTTCTTCTTGAAAACACTATCATTACCAAATAATAAAATATCGTTTTCATTATTAACGTCGACGTATCTATCGGAAACACCAAATATTTAAATACGATTGAATTAAAAAGTAAAACCTCTCAACTTAAAGTTCTGATTTCGAAATCGATCAAAATTAAAATTAAAATAAAGATTACTTTACAAATTGAACTTTTTCCAACCAGTACGTTGGGACTGAATACACGCGTGCGACTGACAGATGTCGGGAACGCGTAACACGCAACTCATCGTAGTTAGTGACGGTGTGATGACGTCGCTAAACTATATATTTACAGCCTTATCCACGAACAGACCAAACTGATACGATTTAGGTCAGATAGGGAAAGTTAGTGGTATTAAGGTGGATCCGTATACAAGAACAAAATTTTCTTACGTTTTTTGCAATTTGCAGGTCAGTGTCAGGTTATAACTTGATCAAAATTGATTCGCCACCTTAACAAATATGTATTTACAGAATTATAATCATTAATATGTACCTCTTAAGTTAGATTTGTTCCGAAGTTTTCCATGAGAGATATTTTGATCAAAATACAACCTGCAAATTGCAAAAAAAGGAAGAAAATTTTGAATTTCGCGGGCTACCACTGCGAAACCATCTTAAACTGAAATTGGCAAACGCTACAATTTATCAGCTGTGCTCTGTAGCACTGAGTTCAAGGCTGAAATTGTAATTTCCAAGTATACTCTGAGATCATAAAGGTTCCAAGGTTTCTGAGATCACTCATTCATTGTAATAAACGTGATGTAATTAAATTCACGGTCAATACGGAAACTCTAACTCCATAAACAATTCAAGAACTAGATAACTAGATGATATTATATAAATATGTCATGGTGTATAAGTAGTCCCTTCATTACAAGACCCGATCTCAAATCAGTTATTGCATATTGAATTAAAGCGATATTATAAAAGTTTGAATTATCAATACAATTACTAGCAGAAAGGAACGTTAACAATATTAATTAGCGTCTGAATCTGCATAAGCCTTCGTTTTCTACATTCATTGTCTTCCCGAAATATTGCTAAAATTGACGTATAATTTACTGCAACGGTTGTTTAAATATTTGTAACCAACTTCCTATCACTTCATCATCATCATTCTTCGGCCCTTATCTCAATTAATTTCGAGTCGGCGCAACATTTCTTTCTTTCCTATTGGTCGTCATCTCGGTAGTCATCCCCTTTCTAGCCATATCATCTTTCACACAGTCCATCCATCGTTTCTTTCTTTTTCCTATTCTCTTGCCCAGCGTCAAACATAAAAAAATGTATTGATCCGCTGTCCAAAGCTATGTTTCCAATCACACAAAATAGGTGTGTCGCCTATTACAACATTCCCCAGTGCACGTCGACCACTAATTAAATTAATTAAGCAGAACGGGAACGAAGCACATTAAGCGTGGTATCGCGTGAACTGAGCGTGTAAAATGTGGAAATGTGATACCTATGGTAATGACACCGCATTTTTTTGAAGTTAGGAGTTGTGTCTACAATGTCAAAGGCCTTTGGAAAGTCTAAACACTCTCTAGGGATCGTATTCAACGCCAAATTAGATATTAAATTAAAGTAAGAATAAAATGCTGTAGAATCAATATCTACAGTACTCCAACTGATACATCGTTCTCTATCTTCATCTTCATCCTTAGTCCCTATGTCCCATTGCTCCCCCCTAAACGTAATACCTTCTTAATTATGTTAGCCATGAATCGAGTGGCGGTTCGCACTATCATAAATCCGTTTTATGAAGCTTTATTAGGTCATCGGGTCAGGATTTTTTTTTATCGGAAGTTCTATATCTACGTCTACGATCTATTGAGTATATACTACTGATACGAGTAGTACGACCTATCTACGCCCTACTCCATTTGAGATTGTTAGGTTATTTGGTTTACTGAATCCAAGTTTTAATTGTACTGCAAAGTTTGTGAATTCAGTATTCGAAAGCTTTTAGTAAATCTTAGTGCTGCTTGCATTGTAATTTAAGTTGTTAAATTGGTTACGAACTTAAAGACTGCAATCAGACATATAAATTGTCTTCTCCCTAATAAATGAAGTCACAATAAAGAACACAAACTTGCAAAGGAACGAAGTGGTGTAAGAAAAGTTATAATTCGCCGATGTCTGGCAGTGGACTGTGAACTTTAAACTAAAGACAACGGGGCAAGATTTATTTTCTTCTGTGGACACGAAAACTTTCATATCATATCTACAATGAAATGACGTAGAAAAAGAGATCAACAATTACGTCTGTTGTTGCTCTTGAGTTAATTGTATTTACTTAATAATTAAAATAATTAAACCATTCATGATTAAATGTCTCAATGACCATAATATTGTCTTTGCTGCGCAAATGATCATCCTTGCTTGACTTTCTGTCGATGTTAAAGATAGTAAAATAAGAAGCCATTTTTATCAGAAGAACGGACAGATGAACCAACCTGAATAACTCCATCCATTGGCTAAGTAAGGTCAGAGATATACAGTATTCTTCGACGGTAAAAGACGATTAACAGTTTTCAAGGAAACTTACGTTTACTAGTAGAGATGGACGTGCTTTAACAATAATTTCAAAATCTGTAATTATGTTATTGAAAGCAGCCAATTCATCACTAGCCTTAGACATTTCAAAAGCACGCACATATTGAAATCTCGCCACGTTACACCATCTAATTAATCGATTATTTTCGTCGCAGCTCAACAAACATTTATCTTGATTTCAACTCAAGAATCCGATTTATTGGTCTGTCAGTTCACATGGACATTCCACACTGACATGTAACAGATTTCTTGCATTCCCCTCTGGGCTACTTCTCGAGTGTCTGATTAATCCCTACAGCTATATTTTTAGAATATACGTGTAGGTATGGGACTACGGAGAAATTAACGTACATCATAGCTTGTTAAGATATGGCTGAACCACTTAACGTTGATTGGTTTTTAATGGGAAATTGCGCGCCATATTGTGTGTTACGATATAAGTAATACTGATGGACTGCTGCAATATCTTATTTTAATCTTCTAGTTAGTGGGAAAATTATGGAATGCAATAAAGAATTGTGAATTGTGAGCAGGCGATTGCATCGTCGTATTCAATAGATATGTATGTAAATATGAGAGGATATAAGTCGGGTGGAGTATTGAGAACTTTCTCAGGCCATTTGTCGGTCTCTTTCTTGTGTCCATCTGCAATTGCTATTCGTGATAAAAGCGCCCTTGTATTTGCATCTGTTGTTAGTTAATAGTCTTGTTGTTCATTCAAGTGTTATATGTGAGATTTTTTTTATACCTCGCTGTTCGCAAAGGCACTGGTCGTGTGATGACGTGAGCCTGTTTATAATTCGCCATTTCTTTTCGTTCAAACTCCTCTTCTTAGATAAAACAGCTTTTTGCAATTTGTTGTTACCTATATTTTTATCCTGACTCTGTTCTATATTTTATTAGAACAGCCCTAGACGACATATTGCTATATTGTCTGTATCAGAATGGTCACTTTGATCAGCAACCATCAACCAAAGCTCTTAGGAAACTCTATTTACTTTTGATAATAAATAATAACTCGAATAGTTAGTCTAACCTAATGGCTTTAGAAATAACCCCTTGATGACACCCCATCGCCTCGCGGTGATTAATGACCGGCAATGTCGGTCCCACCTTGCAATATTATAAAAGCTATTATGTTATGTGCGTAAACGTAGGTAGCTCGGTATATAAAAGTCATTTATTGTTTGCGCTATCTTTACACGCGGGTTATAACGTTAACATGTCTAAAATTGACTTTGGTAGTAAAACCTGATTATGAAAACTGAAATTACGTACAGTAGCAGAGTTCCAGTCTGAAAACAAGAATTCAAGGAACTGGAGGAGAGAGTTGAGCAAGGAGCTGGAGTTAGTTGGTTAAGTACCTATCTACGAGATAGTAGAATACCTCCAGTCTTCAGCCTGATAACATGAAATCAAGGAACTCGCCTTTATGATATGGGCTGGATATATTCGGGATAGTGTTTTGAGGCCATAGAGCTTGATGGCGTGCCTCTCCCGGTCTGCTCCGACTTTCGGTATCTCGGTTCAATCGTACAAAGCGATGGCGTAGTAGATCGGACGGTTAAGCACAGAATTAACACTGGATGGATGAAATGAGACCTGCTGTCCCGGTGTATGGATCAGAATGTTGGGCCACAAAAGGGATGAATGAAAGGCAAATAGCATGTAGCTGAGATAAGAATGCTAAGAGGAATGTGTGGTGTGACACGAATGGATAGAATAAGAAATGAGTACATAAGAGGAAGTCTGAAAGTGGCACCGGTGACTGAAAAGTTGTGCGGAAATCGGTTGTCATGGTATGGGCATGTGATGCGGAGGAATGAGGAAAATGTCGTGAGGAAAGTTTTGAGTATGAATGTCGATGGCTATAAGAGTAGGGGAAGACCAAAGAAACGATGGATGGACTGTGGGAAAGACGATATGGCTAGAAAGGGAGTGACTACCGAGATGAGGACTAATAGTGAAGTGTGGAAGAAAGGGACATGTTGCGCCGACCACAAATAAATTGATGATGATGATGATGATGATATTCGGGATAGTGTTCTTTAGGTGTACAGTTATCTGGGTTTTCCTTTTTAGGACATGGGCTATAGAGTGATATACAGGTAATCCTAACCGGGTTAGGTATGTTCTATGTTAGCTAGTTTGGTTTCCGCACTTAGTCCTTCATGTGGACCATTGTGCGTGTCCGGGTTAGGTATTATCCACACCAACGTGATTCGCATTATGGTTCAACACGAAATCACAAAAAAAAAAAAAAAATTTTGATTGAGTAGTTTGCGTTTGGCAGTGTCAAAGAACTCACTATCCCTTATGAATCGATATTTATTGTAAATGAATTCAGGATATTTGTTCAATATTTTATAGCATGTGCTATTGCGCCACACTCGGTTATTGCGCCACATTCCTATAGACCAGCAGTGCTATTCTGTAACCATCTCACCGTGAAAACTTAGATGAAGTGAGCGTGGAGTGAACTGTCAGTGTCATCCCACCTGACGCTAGGGATGGACCAAGGATTATATTAACAATCATAATCGAGATTTTGAATAGAAACACAATTTTGTTTTTTTACATTAAATTGAGTATGACTATAATTCTGTTTTGCTATTTTATTTAAAATCCCCTTAAATAGTAATGTTAAGACACATAAATACTAGCTTTGAAATAATATAAAATTATCAATAGAATTAGCATAAAAATATTATAACAATCTCGATTATGATTGTAAATGTAATCCTTGGTCAATCCCTAGCATCAGTGGAATGACACTGACAGCTCACTCCACGCAAGAATTCACGGTGATATTTTTACAGAATCGACATGCTGTTTCGGAGTGTGTCGTGTCATTCGTGTCTCCCACTCTCCCTTGAAGATTTTATGTAACTAACTGATTAGCGCCCTATAGGTACGTACTCGTATTTATGCCTACAAATCACACGCCACGCCATCACGTCTGTGTAGCTCAAATTGGTTTGTTTACTCTAGACACACTTTTAATTTTTCTATTTTGTCTCTAATATTCATAATATGCTAATGTCATGTCATGCATACCTAGTATTTGCATGGTTACTGAGGTGGCAATTTTAGATGTTAACCATTTTGGTTACCCATTGAAAGGGTTTTCGATAGGGTTTTTCTAAGCGGTTAAACAAAAACACATACGAGAAGTATGAACGGCTTAAATTAAATTTTGGTAACCCAATGAAAGTGTTTTCGATAAAAACCCATACGGTGTGGGTTACCCTTTTGAACGGGTTAATTTAAGCCATTCAAAATTAGCAACACCGTATGGGTTTTTGATTAACTGCTTAGAAAAACCGTATCGAAAACCCTTTCCATTGAAAGGGTTTTCGATAGGGTTTTTCTAAAATGGTCCATGGGTAGATTAGAGATAGAATTGGTCATGCTACGCGTGCTGGGCGGATATAGAATTAACATAATATTATGATTTTTTCATGTTACTGGGTTTCAAGTAGATATAGAACCCATTGAATGGGTTATCATGTAACCCTGTCACAGGGTTTCAAGTATAAAACCCATTCAATGGGTTATCATGTAACCCTTTCAATGGGTTTCTAGTATAAAACCCTTTCAATGGGTTACATCATGATAAAGGTAACCCATTGAATGGGTTACCCCTTCGAAAGGCTTAACCCTTAACCGGGGTTGTACGGTCCCTGATTGTAAGTGACTGTGCTGTTGGTATGCTTATTATAAATTAATTAATTCATTCATTAAATTGGGCGTTGTTAAAGACGGCGATGGCGCCTCCCAAGTTGTAAGGCCCAAACTACATCCGACGTAATTTACGTCGCCAATCTTCGGTCCTGATCCTGATGTGTATGGTGTGAGAAGTTTGTACCGGTCTATGGAATTATTTGTACTAACGTTACGCGACGGAACATCTACGTCGTAAATTAATAGAAGCCTTAATTTCATCAGATAGAGCTTGGGCCTAAAGAGTTGGGCACACGGTAGGGGTGAGGCCAAACGAGCGTAATTTTGTGAGTCGTGAGTCGCAGAATTTCGGCCGCAGAAATTCTGTTGGGATGCCAGACGACCGCATTTTATTCAGTTACTATTCAACGTTTATAGCGGATGTTTGTGTCGTGCAATGGAACCGTTGAAAATTTTGTGTATTTACGAAGTAGACGTGAGGCATAAATATTGGATTAGGTATGTGGATTAGGTATTTTTTGATGCGAGTCCGTACCTAATCCAAAGTGTCGAGGATTAGGTATGGCACAAAATATTCGTACACAGGCTACACAGAAGATATTCCGTACCTTAAAATGTGGGGGTTTAGTTTCAAGTTTAATGAGCACTACCGCCAGCACCATCTATGTAGAATACCACTGGACTAGTTGTGCAGCCGCACTCTTGCGATAAGGTAGTCCGCGAAATTCAAAATTTCTTACGTTTTTTGCAATTACAGGTAAGTAACAGGTTGTATGTTGATCCAAGTATGATTCGCGGACGAATCATATTTAGATTAACATAACAACCTAACCCAGACCTGCAAAATGCAAAGAACGTAAGAAAATTTGAATTTCGCGGACTACCTTATCGCATGAAGGGTAATTTTGATCACTATTATTATAGACGTTACAAACTAAAGTGAATCACGTTGACTTTAAAAACGGTATGCCCATAAAAAACGAAATACCGCCGTTCCACAATATATTAGAAACGGAACGTCCATACTCCATGCCAAATACATATTTCTTGCCCAATCCACATACGATACATAATATCGGTAACAGGCCAGCTATTGAATAAATATTCGGATTAGGTAAATGGATTAGGTATTTTTAAATACTAGGATTAGGTGGATTAGGTATCGTTTTTACCTACTCCGACCCATGTCTATTACGAAGCATATTTAGAAGACGAAGAAGTAGATAATGCCAGAAAAAGATACTGGGTAAATCCGCTTAATAGTGAAAGACTGATGCTTGGACAGTTCTACACTTTATATGAACGTTTATGAGCAAATCCAGATATATTTGAAAAGTACCCCCCTCAAACTCACTTCGGCCCCCTCGCCCCCCGCAAACTCAATTCGGTCCGAATAATGCGTGTGAGTCGGCAGACAACTCATTTTGCGTCGCCGTGTGAATCAAATAGGACTTGTTTATGAAACAGAATGCAGCAGAATTTCTGCGACTCACAAAATTACGTTCGTTTGGCTTCACCCTAAAACGCAGGGCTTGTTAAAGTTAACAAATAACGAAATAATAACCGTTAAGTAACGTTAATTTCGAAATGATACCTCATTAACGTTAAAAAAAATTAACGTTACATGATAACAATATCAGTAATATAACGTAAATTAACACAAAACACTAAAGTAACGTTAATTATACCGTTAATTTAGCTACGTTGCCGTTTTGTGCGCTCGCTTAGCATTGGGATCACTTTAAATATATTGTTGCCGCTCCGCCGCGCGCCGGCTGTGCCGCCGTCCGCGCCATAGTGAGTTGTTTTTTTCGAGACGTCTCCAAGATTGAATAATTCTTTAGTTTATGCGAATAAAATGAACATGTTTGATTTTTGGGTGCAAAAGTACACTGTAGGGTTGTAGGGCGGCTCATCCTGATATTGAATCAATTATCAGCTATCACACTTGTCTTATCATTGACCAAATCAGCTCACTATACTACCAGAACTTCTCATGCGTAAGAATTAGATAAAGTTGGGATCGGCACGGCATGGACATCAGCGCGGCGCGACAACGGGCGGCATACCGCGCGCCTCGGGCAACGCTACTTCCACCTTACCCGTTAAAAAGTAACGATAAAAATACCGTTAAAATACAAGTAACAATAAAATTAACGTTAAAATACAAGTAACGTTAATATAAATTAACGGTAAAATGTGGCATAAATAACGTTAAATCTATTACCGTTATTTTAATAATACCGTTAACTCTGTCAAATGAAGGTAATGTTATGAAATTTTACCGGTATTTAAAGCCCTGCTAAAACGTGAAGTCGCGATTCTACACAGCAGCAGCGAAGTCGCGCCACTTGCCCCTCTCATAGATTTTTCTGAGTGGCAGAGTCGCGACACGATACGGCGTTGCGTGGTTCGACATATGGCTTAGGTAATACAAAATGTTGCAGCAAGTAAACTTAAGAGCTTAAAACCAGTACATGTGGTTATAGTATTGTATGCAGCTGTTGCACTGCAAACTATGAATACAGATGAGAATAAACCATTAGGATCAGCTTCTAGATGAAAGAGAGTTCATGAACAATCAGCATAGGCACTAAGCTTCATCACAGCCTATGTATACTAGAGAATATTATTATAGCAGCATGTGTGACATCCATACCATATAAATGCAATTATGCAAGTTATGACCGCCTTTGTCCAGTGAATTAAAGAAACTCCACATTCAACTAGGAATAATACTTCACAAAAGTTTATTTTAGTAATACATAGCAACCAGTACCCTAATTGCGTAACACAGTTTGAATCAGAATGATTTTGAAGTATATTGCTAATCCATTGCTTCTTAAGTTATAAAATTCTGTCTGCTGAACAACTTAAATAATGCAATGAATTTTGTTGAACTGTCAAAATTTAACCGATTCCTACTGATAGTGTGTTCGCAATTAGCCTGCTGTTTTTTAAAAAAAAACCTTGAAATCAACACAACACCCTGTTGCCTTAGTCCTTCCTCCCCATAATCAACACTAAAGATAAAAAAAAACTTTGATCTCATATTTCCTTGAATTTTAACAATGAATCATGCTACACCTTGACAACACTCTAGTAGCCGGTACTGACCACAATATATTTATACATCATCAATAGGTTTCGTATTATGAATTAAATACATTTGCAGGTATATCATAAATCGAATATTTTTCCCCCTTCCCAAGTTATTCCCTACCCCAAATTAGATTGGATGTTTCACTCAATAAATGAACAAAATTTATTAATATTGCTTCTAAACACATTAAAATGATAATATTAAATACTTGAACAGGTCACTGACATAATTTTATGTCAAACTCTGTTTATCTTTTGCTCAGTTATGGAAAAGTAAATAAAGGGTTTATCATTGAGTTACAAAGAAATCGCTATCAGCCAATCCCTGGCAACAATAAAATAATCACGTATATTAATCTAAATCACAGAATCCATAAGTGTAAGTAAAACAAACAAAAAATTGAACTCAGGAAATGAGAACCTAACAAGTTTTTGGTATTATAACCAAAAAGTGCATATAAGTTAGTACCTAACTTGGCTACAGTGCCGTGGATAAAAGTAGGTCTGACAAGGAGCAAAAATGCAAATTAACAAGTTATTTTAGCAGAACACGTCATTTCGTACACACAGTAACCCAAACAGGTTTATGATAAGAATAAACTCACCTAAATCATCCATTGTTTCTGCAAATACGAAGTCCCGACAATCACTTACACTATACTGTTTACGTTGCACTGTTCTGAAACTATGCTAAATTATACAAGCAGCAAAATACTACAATAATACTGCAAATCAAAGTTAAAAATTACAGCCCAAGTATGGCAATTTAGATATTTAGCATTTTTTGGCGAAATGTTGGCGTGACTTAAATCTTGTCAAAACATTTATTTCTTCGTTCCTGGACGAATAAGAAAGATAATTCTATCACGAAAGATGAATGAAATAATTAGAATAAAATGTTTCTGAATCCTTGGCTAACTGAAGGGTGGCTTATTTCGACTTAGAAGCGCTCATTAGCGAATGCGTAATTAAATTATATATTTTCTTTAGTTTCGAACAATTCTTATTTTTTTGTTTTCAAACGAAAACAGTAGCACCAACTACACAGTATTGTTAAGTGTCAAAGAGGTGTCAAATGAATGAATGAAATGAGTAACGTTCCGAAACTGGTCATAAAATTGTATTTGCTAGACTACTTTTGCAAAAACATTGTTTACATTAGTTTTGGATACATAAAAAGTCCCAAAAGAAAATGGAAACATGAAAAGTAATTCATAAAATTCTAAAACCATAGTAGAAATGATTCAAAGAAAGCTAAATCATCCCTAGCTGAGCATGTATTTTATTCGAAATATAAAGTTTTAGAACGTGAAGTACTTGATGTATTGATTCACCGCAGTTGCTTTCGTGTTTATATTACGCCCAATTTCTTTTAATTTCCAGTTATTTGTAGAGAAAACGATTTCAGATAACATGAGCAGTTCAGGGGAGCAGTTAACCCTAGCTAGGGATATAAAACGAGCTATCGAATTGCTCGAAAAACTTCAACAAAGTGGTGAAGTTCCTGCTACAAAGCTTGCAGCTCTACAGAAAGTGCTACAAAGTGATTTCTTAAATGCTGTTCGTGAGGTGTATGAGCATGTTTACGAAACTGTTGATATTCAAGGATCGGCGGACATTAGGGCTTCCGCTACAGCCAAGGCCACAGTGGCCGCATTCGCTGCGGCTGAAGGCCACGCACATCCACGGGTTGTCGAGCTTCCGAAGACAGAGGAAGGTCTAGGTTTCAACGTCATGGGTGGCAAAGAACAAAACTCCCCTATTTACATATCAAGAATCATTCCAGGCGGCGTCGCCGATCGTCATGGAGGACTCAAAAGAGGTGACCAGCTGTTATCAGTCAACGGCGTGTCTGTAGAGGGTGAAAACCATGAGAAAGCTGTGGAATTGTTGAAGCAAGCTGTTGGTTCAGTGAAACTGGTTGTGCGATACACTCCAAAGGTTTTAGAAGAGATGGAAATGAGATTTGACAAACAGAGGACTGCACGGCGGCGCACGAATTACAACTAAGCATGAAATGACAGACAAATAATGATACATAGTCACGCTATGATCAATAATTATATGGTATGTTGAAGGTGCCAATAAGGCTACAAGCACATGATAAGACATGGTTATCCATGAGACAGACTTATTAGTAATGACTAGACTAACTATTGTCTGAATGGCGAAACTGTGCTACATCAATAATTTTAAAAACAAAACGATGCATGGTTTTACTAACTGCGAATGACAAACTTATGGCACATCATTCTCTGTCTAATCTCACATTGAAAGTATGCATAATTAGCATAATTTTTTTTTTTTAATACATTGTACTTTTTCTGATTGTAGCAGTACACTGTTCTTGTCATGTATGTTGATACTCCAGAAAAAATATGAAGATTATTGTTTTATTACTTCTGTTTAGTTTGTATAGTAAGAAACTTTCTCTGTAATAAACTCTGCTTATTACAGAGAAGAAATTACTAATTTACTTGTCTGCTAAAAGTATGTCACAGAATTAGAGAAAATAATAAAAAGTTTGGTATGATGCCAAAATCATGATAGGAAAAATTAGAGGCACATTTAGAAGGTATTTGATATTGCAAAATATTGTATTTAACTCACAATTAAAACTTCCTGTGCAACAAAAGAAAATATATATAATAAATATAATAATATATATATAATATTAAGGCTTATTTTACATGGAGAGTTTCTGGCCTGTTTTGTGATGAGAATGTTACAGTTTCTCTCCATGTAAATCAGCCTTACATAGTAGCTTTGATCAAGAGAAGCAACTTTGTGTTACCTAGTTTTACTCATATATTAAAAAAAGACTTAAGGGGTAAATAAATAATAAATATACATAATAATTTCACCTATAATTATGTTGATGGATTAATTAGTGTAAAGTTAAATACATACATTTAACTCATTTAATTAGAATAAATTAAAATTTTAGAAGTACTTAATTGATGAATTTATTATATAAACAGTGTAATTGTCTAAGGGAAAATTGTTATGAATTTATTTAAAGTTGTCAGTATTTTAGGAGGATAAATAAAAGTAAATATTACAATAATACATTTTATTAATTCTATCCCTTACTCCTAATTTCTTATAAAATATTCTCCTACCAGCTGTCGAAACCACCAAAACCAAATTTTCCATCCTTTTTAACCTTTTTAGTGGGGCCTTCTTGTGTCTTCGTGGTTTTACTGCTGGTTGGGGCTGCAGGTGGCGCCACTTCTTGTAAATTAAGATATTTTCCCACACCATCTCTGAATACTTTTAGGGGCTGTTTCGCCTTTTTCGGCCGCACCTGTGAGCCTTCAGTTTCTGCTTTCCTCTTGAGTTCCTCGGCTCTGTCTTTGACAAGCTGTAACAACCCGACAACAAGAACATTTAGAGAAAATTATTATTATTAGATCCTCATGCATCAGACCGCATAATGTTAACAGGTACCTGTGTACCAGTTAACATTATGCAGTCTGGGGGCCTAAAATGGATGCTTTGGCAGAATCATAATATGATCTGCGTACAATTCATACATCCCGCAATTCATCTGTTAGACAGCTGCTATTTGACATTAGACTTCAGTATAGCAATTCATAATTTGTGGACCATTTTACGAAACTCCATACAAAACTGTCAAACAGATGAATTGCGGGGTAGTGTACGCAGATCATATTATGATTCTGCCAAAGCGTCCAATTTAGGCCCCCTGATTGATTGAGACTGTTCTAATATGGGTTTGCCATTTCTTAATTTATACCCTTTATCAGACTTATTTCAATGAAGAATTGTTGGTCATTAGCCCAACATGAACAATCTCTTTATTTGCTAAAACATAAGTATAACGTGGTCTTTTGGTCGCAAGCACTACTGCCGAGCATGGGGTCCTGGGTTTGATTCCCAGGTTGAGCATAGTATTAAGTGGGTTTTTAGATCTGGAATTTCTCGGTAGCAGCCCGGAGTATTGTATTTGTGACCTGTGTTAACTGCCGAAATGTGGGTGTACTATGGGTAGACCTCTGCCTAACCCTTAGGGGAATATAGGCATGATGTAATTTAAAACTAAACACAACAAAAAGTAATACTGCCTTTTTTTTTTTTTTTGGTTTGGAAATTATCAAATAACTTCTCCCGCTCTGGGCGGAGCGGGAGGGTGTGCCAGACTTTTACTGACTAAAACCCACCCATATTCCTTCATTTGCCTGTGTGCCAGGGCCACGATATCCCTTTCGGACAAACTCGCAACCCTGGCAGAAAGTAATACTGCCTCCCTGCATACTTTTGAAATTATATTGTGAGAAACAATAAGTTTTTTAGGAATATTACCTGTTCTTCAGCCTCAGCGAATGGATCCACAAACACCTGCGCGACATCTATGACAATGTCCTGTATGGGCCGGTCCTTATTGTCCACCTCTATCTGCTCCATGGCAGTCAGTGTGTCCATACCGCCGACTAGCTTTCCGAAGATCGTGTGCTTACCGTCCAGCTGCTTGCACGAACGGAAGGTTATGAAACTGAAATGGAGCAGTTTTAAATCAATTTAAAAAGGCATTTGCTTCAGTTTACTAAAACATACTAACAAGGGCCTGCGCCCACTGGCCGCACGGCATCGATGCCGCGAGATCTTTAGGCATGCCGCGACATCCTTAGGCATCATTGAAATTAAAATGTTATGGTTTCAAACTTTATTATTCCTCAATACGAATGAACAATAATTCATTTACTGAGAAACTAAATTCACATAAAATGTATAAGAGTGTACAAAAACGACGTTAAAAGTAAATTTATAATTAAATAGGAAGGAATAAAGATTTATTTTGTTTATATGCATAGACTCTTGCTGAAGCTAGTATTTTTATATTATTGTTATTGACACATTATATACGATTTAAGATGATTTTTAGGGTTCCGTACCTCAAAAGGAACAAACGGAATCCTTATAGGATCACTGGTATCGTATGTCTGTCTGTACGTCTGTCACCGCCGATTTTCCCCGAATCTAATGGGCCGATTAAGTTGAAATTTAGTACACATAATTATGAATTTCTGTGACCCAAACACGAACGTGTAACGTAAATAAATTAATTTGAATATGCGGGTTCACTTTTTGAGGAAAATATCGAATTTAAAAAAAAAATTGTTTTGCAAACTGTCCCTTGTGACATACCAACTGAATGGACTTACTATGAGGATTTCATTTTTTTTATAATTTTAAAATATTTAGTTTTAAAGTTATTAAAGAAAATAGATTGAAATTGACTGCTAAACTACTTAGAGAAAAACAAGCTACAGCAATTTCTGTTTCTCAATACGGGTCTAGATGTAATCAAACTACGAGGGCGGCACTGAAAATTTCGGGAATCAAGGAAGTGACACAACATTACTATTTAAAAATGTATTTATTGCTTTTCGAAGTATTCTCCGCGAAATTTTACACATTTTTCCATACGATGGAACCAATCATTGAAGCAACCATTCCATTCGGAAGTTGGGGTCTCCAAAATGGCCGTTTTGTAGGCGTCCACAGCTTCTTCAGGTGATGAAAATCTCTGTCCACGCAATTTATTCTTTATTTTAGGGAAAGTATAGAAATCATTAGGGCTTAGGTCAGGGCTGTACGGCGGATGGTCTAATAATTCTATGTTTTCTTGCTCTAAAAACTCTTTTGTTCTGTGCGCGGTGTGAGAACTCGCATTGTCGTGATGGAGGATGATGCGGCGGTTGCAGTTCTCTTTACGGAGTTCAGAAACGACCTGTGGCAAACAAATGCTAGCATACCATTCTGCATTAACCGTTCTTTGTCCCTCAAGAGGAATAGTCGTAACATGGCCGGTTTTGGAGACAAACGTGGCCACCATTTTTTTTGCAACACTCCGTGAACGAACAATTTTTGTTGGCTTTAACTCATTTTCGAACACCCAAACTCGTGACTGGTTTTTTGTTTCAGGTTCGTACGCGTATATCCAGGATTCGTCACCTGATACAATGTTGTATACATCATTTGAGGATCCTGCGTGGAATCTTTCGAGAGTTCTGACGCACCAAGTAACCCGAGCCGCTTTTTGCTCTTCACAGAGCGAATGCGGTATCCATCGGAAAAACAACTTTTTTACACCTAATTGTTCATGCAAGATTATTTGTATTTGACTCATGCCAATGTCTAAAGTTGCCTGAATTTCGCGGTATGTCACATGTCGATCTTCCTCAATCACCTTACGCACAGCATCAACGTTTTCTTGGGTGACTGCAGTTTTTGGACGACCTTGACGGGAATCATCACTGAGCTTGACACGTCCACGTTGAAATTCAGCAAACCAGCGATAAATTGTGGTTTTGGATGGGGCTTCATCACCAAATGCAGAAATCATCCGGTCAACACACTGTTTTTGTGTTAAACCACTTCGAAAGTCATAATAAATCATCGCTCTTGAATTTTCTCGAGTCGATTCCATTTTCTCAACGACTAAACAATTTTGACAAAACCTTGTGACAAGACCGAGAATCTTTTTTTAAATAAATAAATGGTATTCGATTTTTAAAACCAAGGAGTTTTCAATTAAAAAGATTTTAATATGACAGGAACAGTGGAAATATTCCATTCCCGATACTTTTAGTGCAGCCCTCGTATTTTTGTGTTTACATATCTCGGGACCTTGGGGTGCTGGTCCTTTGGAAGGTGTACGAGGGGCCGAAGCCAACTCGCAGAGACCCCTAGACAATTTTAAATGGAATGAGGCACCAACCGACGATTATCCCTGTTCGCACTATGCATGTGCACCCAAATACCTACATTAATTGAGCGGGAATGCTCGGGCTTATATCGGGTGTCCCAAAATTTACGCAAGATTTGAATGAAATAGAAAACACATTTTTTTTATTTTATTATAATTTCTTTATTGAATTATAAAGTACATAGGTTAGGGTTATGTATGAAATAGCATGTGGCGGCATTTACTTCACCACATACGAACAACGCGTCACACTAACGCAAAATCCTGCATCGCAAAAGCAGAGTTTACCGCGCAACTAGCATATATACAACGTCCTTACATCAATCGTCGGGCAGTTGCCTGCCAGACACAACACCCGTCTGGTCGGAGGATCCTCCCTTTTCTATGGAGCATGAGTGAACTTTACATCCTGTTCCTCATACCTCTATAAGCACATCGGGCAGTTGGCCTCCACGGCTTACTCTTAAACAATTCGATTACAGCATGAGACATTTCCTGGTTCTTTACTCTCTCGTTTTGGTGATCAGAACTGACCCCCTAGATCATGTGATTTAACACCACCGGATTTCTTTTTATGGGGATATTTGAAGTCAAAGGTCTATGCTAACCAGCCCACCACCACCCGTGTATTGAAGGAGGTGATTCAACGCTACATCAACGAAATTCAGCCACACATAAGCAAAAAAGTCATGGAAAAATTTGACAAAAGAGCGCGTATGCGCCAGCTAAGCCGTGGCCTTTTGCCCGATGTGCTGTTTCCATACATAACCCGAATCTATGTACTTTATGATTAAATAAATAAATTATATTAAAAGAAAAAAAACTGTGTTTCAAATCTTGCGTAAATTTTGGGTCACCTTTGTTTACCAAGACACATAATTTTCTCATGTTGGGGACAGTAATTGTAGGCAAGTTTAATTATTCTAGTAATTTCTGCTTTTTCGCTTTCTTGGCATTGGGTTGTTGATTTGTTCTTAGGTTAGGTTATATTGTATCAGCGATGCCAGAAAACTATACATTTTTTAGCTCGCATATTCGTTCTTGAATTTCGTTCACAAATTCTTCGTAAGTCGTATGCGCTTGCTCTGAAGTCGATAGTGGCATGCACTCGAGGTTATTTACTGCGGCTTCTAAAAGCATAACTTCTTTTTCTGTTTTCAGACGCGGTTGTTATGTCATTAAGTTTAGATTCAATAACTGAGAGTGACTTAATAATAAATATTATTAGAATGATGTTATTTGCTTATTTAGTCACTCATGGTCACTCAAAATCTTTCTCTCTCACACACACAAACACACACACACTCTCGTATAAATTGATCGTAATTTTATTTTGTTTTTATTTTTTCCTTTCTGTTTTATCCTGTTTATACTCGTACGTTTATAATGTAAGGGAAGAGCGGAGCCTTCAACTACAGACATTTTCTATGATTAAATGGAGACTCCTCGACATGCAATTAAGTGGTTGTATGAACAAACTTATTTTATATATATATAAATGTCTTATATGTCAAATATATAATATATATATATATTTGACATATAAGTATTAAACAAGAAAGTGATCTTATAAAGGTTCCGATTTTCTTTTTAAGGTCGGAACCCTAATAAAGCACACATTAGTAGTTAGGATCAAAAGTAGCACCGACATTGACGGCGATCTATTGGTTGTTCATACAAGTCATGTTTGGTATGGATACTCAATCTATATCATTATAGCGACCTTATAAATCGACATTGCAAGAATAGAATAGAATACTCTTTATTTCTTTTTTTTTTTTCAAGTGACGGTCGAAAAACACTGTAGTTGCTACATATTTTGTAATCAACCTAGCTTATTGCTTTTTCTATACAATATTACATTAGTATTTACTTTGAATAAGTATTATATTTACTGCTTTAATTTACTGTGAATGTGAGCACTATGTGGGTAATATTTTTTTCTTTAAATATTTTCCTTTTTTTTTCTTTTTTTTTTCTCAGTTTTAATGATGGTCTGGCATTTTGAGGGCTTTATGCGGCCTACCCAAATGTCCTTTCTTTGGTATTGTTCGTCGAGTCGTTGAGCTCCTTAAGTCTTGAGTTGAGCTGCACGATTACTGACAAATGCTTGCACTGATTGGACAGGTCCACTCAAATTTGTGTGGTTCTTTCCTCAAAAGACCATTTCAGACACGGATCTACATGATCCTCATATGACCTGACCAAGATTATATTTGGATTTTAAAAGAGACTTTGACCCCTGAGTTTGTTTCGCCATTTCTTCTCAGGGGTAGTCAGATAGCAAATGTCGACTACATCTAGCTTATTTTTTTATATGACGTGTAAAAGTGATTCTAATATCCTATTTACAGAATAAACAATTTAATTTCATTGCATGTTATGTAGCACTAGGTATGGAGCTCAAGTCCGTCTGGTCTTAAAAAAGAAAAAGTGTCTTATTCTGAATGTGTAGTAAGGTAAAGGTGATTTCAATGATAGCTTTATCATATAACTAAGATGAAACTTATTGTGGAATTCACTTACAACTGTGACCCATTAGTATTCGGTCCCGAGTTAGCCAATGACAGCACTCCTCTGCCAGTATGATGCAGGTTTGGCTTGACCTCGTCTTCGAAAGGTTTCTTCCACACTGATTCGCCGCCCAACCCCGTGCCAGTTGGATCACCTCCTTGTATCTGGAATGGTTAAATCATTTGGCTTGGATATTAAAGATAGGGCACGCCAGTGAAATATCTTAAATTTCAGAAAATAGATGAGTTGTTTATAAAGAAGTTACCAGTACAGCCAGAACAACAATGACTCCATTCAGAAATCTCAGGGAAATCAAACCACTTAATGAAGCCTTTCATCTGCTAAGAATGTGTTGGGGTGTGTGTGTGTGTGTGAGAGAGAGTGAGTGGGGGTGGGTGTGTGTGAGAGAGTGAGTGGGGGGTGGGTGTGTGTGAGAGAGTGACTGGGGGTGGGTGTGTGAGAGAGTGAGTGGGGGTAGGTGTGTGTTAGAGAGTGAGTGGGGGTGTGTGTGTGTGTGTGAGAGAGAGAGTGAGTGGGGGTGTGTATGTGAGAGAGTGAGTGGGGGTGTCTGTGTGTGAGAGAGAGAGTGAGTGAGAAATCATTTTCTTACCATAAAATTTCGAATGGATCTATGGAACTTGGTGCCATTGTAGTATCCATTGTTGCAGTGCCTTATGAAGTTATCGCACGCTTTCGGCGTTAAGTCGCAGTACAACTCGAAGTTTAGAGGACCCAGGTTTGTCACCAGTCTCACATATCCTGAGGAAATAAAGAAAGAGGAATAGCCATGAAAAATGGTTTGAGAACTGGGCCACTATAAACACTATCTAAGATTAAACTACCTAATTTTTAACTAGAAAAAATTGTAAATTGGTTATTGTAATTGGTTGCATAGCACACAAAACTTGTTAAGGCTTCTACACACGGGCGCGACTTGCGACTCGACTTAAAGGCACCGCTCCTCGCGCGTCACGCGGGGCCTTTGTGTCGCGCCGGTATGTAGAAGCCTTTATTGTGGTAGGACACCGGCCACCAAACTTATTTTAATCTGAGGGGCAATTCTACAAATTTTAAGAACGTTCACAGTCTGATCTCAGTCTCAATCTGTCAAAAATACCTCTTATTTCCCTACATTTTGACAATTTTTTGACGTTTGTTTGTCGCCAAGATGAGATTGCGACTAGATTTTGAACGTTTTAAATTACGAGAATTGGCCTTCTGATCAGACTGAATGAAAAAAAAAGTACCAGCCAGCCGACTTCCAAAAAAACACTACAAAGTGAAAAATAACTTCAATTTCGGAAGTCTGTGGCACAAAACGAAAATACAAAACCAAAGACACAGACTTCCTAAATTAAAGTTAGTTTTCACTTTGTAGTGTTTTTTTGGAAGATGGTTGTTATTTTTTTTGTAATTTTTTTTTAACTAGTGAGAAAAACTTTTTCTGAAGGGCACCACAAACCAAAAAATCAACATAGATAATATTTATATGGGACTAACTCCGAAGTATTACCTACCAAACAAAAAATAATCATCAAAATCAATTCATAATTGAATAAAAACATACAGTTGAGTTGAGAACCTCCTCCTTTTTTTGAAGTTGGTTAATAACTATAAGCTAATTCAATCAAATATAGGCCAGAAAGTCTTGGTAGGAAACGGTTCAATGCACCCATGCAACAGCAAAATTTTGTAACAGAAAATTAGTTTTGCAACCAACCTTTTTTCTTGACCATATCATATTTGACATCATCTTCACAGATGATGGCTGCTTCATGGACCGTCTCTGGCATCATAGCGGTGGAAGTGAAGCTGGCAGCCACCATGCCAGTAGAGTAGTGAGCTGCATTGAACTTATCTGCAACCTAGTATAAAAATCTTGCTTTAGGCTCAGCGCAGACAGAGAGGAATAATCCCCGCGCGGTCTCGGGCATTTTCTTCACGGATCGCGTATGATTCCCGCGTATCTTCGAGGACGCACGAGCATTTTTTGTCAGCTTCAAGCATTTATGCATTTATTGTAATCATTTTAAAGTTTATTTTCAAGTGCGTTAATAAAATCCTCTCCGCTGCGCTCCGTTCTGTCTGCGTTGAGCCTTATGAACTGCACAGTCTATCATAATAACTTTAAAAATATGATGAAGGATTTATGTTAGCGGGATAGGTATTCATGACCAAGTAAAAACTTGTTTGCTCTCCAAGTTTCATTGTTTTTAGGGTTCCATACCTCAAAAGGAAAAAACGGAACCCTTATAGGATCACTCCGTTGTCCGTCCGTCTGTCTGGCTGTCAGTCCGTCAAGACCCTTTTTCTCAGGAACGCGTGTAGGTATCAAGCTTCCAAGTGAACGCAATAAAACTAAAATACGGCGTTTTATGCAAATCAAAACCTATAGGGTACTTCCCGTTGCAAGGTCTCATATCACAAGCTAAGGAAAAAGTCCGAAAATCGTTAATATGTAGTTAAAAGCATTTTTTTTTCGATTACAAACTTACATTGGCCATGGCGTCTTGGGAGAACTTGTTTTTCAACACACAACATAACATCACGCCTATAATCCCCGAAGGGTAAGGCAGAGGTGTACCTACAGTACACCCACATTTCGCCAGTTATGTTTAAGTCCCATGTAATAAGGGCGAGCCTATTGCCTTGTTTTTCAACTACAATTTTAAGTTTGTTTTTGGGATAAATTCATACCAACTACGGAACCCTTCATTGTGCGTAGTCCGACACGCACTTGGCCAGTTTTTTCCCTATAATATTGCCATTCACTATTTTTACATAATCAGCCCATAATGTTTCCACTGCTGGGACACAGGCCTCCTCTCTGTGAGAGGAAGTGGGCCCCAATCCACTATGCGGTCCCAGCGGTATCCTCACAATGTTTTCCTTCACCATTTTCAGAGCAGTGGCCTCGAAATCATTTATACAAAATAATGCGCCTGTCAGAGTTCAAGCCTACGACCTCCAACTCGTAAGTAGCGGCCGTTACCACTGGGTTTAAAAATATTGGCCAGTCAGCAAGGTTGTAATGTAACTTTTTTTATTTTTTTTTAAAGCGGTGCCCCACGCTTGGAATCTCTCCACAACAATACACAAACAGCCAGATCCAGAACATCTACTTGTAGGTCATACAAATATTTGTTCTTTGCGGAAATCGTACCCGCGACACGCAGCGCAGCAGTGAATCGCTTAACCACCGCGCCAACCGTGTCGACGTAATGGAACTAACTGTCCGGTGGGAATACTATGACACTCATATGAAGGCCATGTGAAGCATAATTATGTTAATGCATCATAATCCACTGTTTTCACTATGGTAAAATCAGGCTAGAAAGTGCCAGCAAATACAGGAAGAAAAAAGTACCTGTGGTGGAGACAGTTTTCAAGTAGTATTAAAAAAGGTTAATTTAAAAAAATCAATAACCCGACTGAGTAATAAGTGAACTTAAAAAAAGATGAAAACAAGATTTATATAAATTAATAAGTACTTTATACAATGTCATGCAGTCGGAGGCAATAGGTCGTTATTGTTAGGAAGATGCCTTGCTTCCATCTAAGTTCACTCTTTCCGCAGTCGGGTTTTTGATTTTTTTAATTAACCTTTTTTATTTTTTAGTTAGGATTATAAGACGGTAAATTAGGTTATACTCACTTATAATCGGGTGATAACGACCTCTTACTCACTCACTCCAAAACTTCGGGATATTTTTTTATAATTTCTCATTTAAATTACTTTTAAACATATCATAAGTATATATTTTTGTAATCACCTTTCAAATCCCTTCATTTTGATAACCCACTCGATAGGCTTGGAAGATATTTTTTTTCGAAGACACTCCATTTGCCACCAAAAACCCGCCATTTTGATTTTTTAATAATTTTAATATACCCTATGACACTCGCGCAATAAAGACGAATCTAACGACATATCATTCATCAAAATCGGTTCAGCCGTTTAGTAGTTACGAGGGAACATAGGGACAGACATACATACATACAGACATACAGGTCAAACACATAACCCTCCTTTTTTGGCTTCACCGCAGTCGGGTAAAAAAGAAATACCCACCTCTTTTTTAACTTCTTTCTTTTCTGGAGCTTTGTACTCCTTCTCTAATTCTTGTAGGATTTCTTTTGTTTCATTTGATACCGTCTTAAGTCTTGCATGTGGGTCTTTTCTCATTGCTATTTCCTCTGCAAAATAAACATAATATAATAAATATTATGATTTCATACTTGTCTGATAGGAGGCTGAAACTTATTCTCCATCTTGAAGAGAAGAATAAATTCACTAGCAGTTTGTTGTTTGCTAACTATTTTGTTAAACATCTTCTGAATCAGAAGAATTGTAAGAACATTTTAAATAAAATAGTTTAATTTAGTACACAATCTACATTTGATGGTTACCCCCTGTAGAATGTTTAAAGACAAAGATAATCCTAGTATAGATTGCATACTAAATTAAACTATTTTGTTTTAAAATGTTGTAAATAAAAGCAATCTGCTAGTAGACAATAATAATATCAAGGTTACCTTCAGTCTCCACCCTCAAATTATTCTTAATATGATGAAAAGTAGAAATATTGAACTTGTTCAAGTTATTGGGATCCTGTATAACAATAATATCAGTCCTGGCAAACGGAGTGTCATTGATAAGGTCCTTCCAGTTCTTTCCTTTGATGTTAAGCTGTTCCACGGCCTCATTTGAGTACACATTACCACTAGTTCTAATAGCAACAATGTATGAGTTTTTCGTAAAAGGTTTAAATAGAACGGCGCAATGGTAATCCCCTTCAGCATTCTTGAAGAAGTTCAATTTGGTTAGACTTTTGACATCTTGTTTCTGGAAAAAGTGTTTCATGGGTTTTACAAAGTTAATTAAACAATAACAAGTAAAGATGTTTGGTTTCAATCTTTGTTAAAGTAAGTACTAGTCTCATTAAGTGCATGAATAAATAAGTAGTCTTACTTTCCCCGTAACTGGATTTACTTTGAACTTCTTCACGAAATCTAGTATGGCTTGTAACTCGAATATGTTGCCATCAGAATCGCAGTATGGGTCTTCGAAAGGCTGAAGACATAGGCAGCAATGGTCGAAAGGTAAGCGTTTGAAAGTGGTATCCTCTTCTTTAGGAGTTCCTGATCTTTTGCCACCATACAGAGTAGTCCACTCCGTGTACGTGAGGTACCTAATAATTAACAAAGAAGAGTGTTTATTTATTTAATACTTTAAGCACACAAATGTACAGAGGCGGACTTAATGCCATAGGAAAAAACATGAATGAATGCATGAATGTTAGAAAAAACATTGTTGGAATAAATCACTGAAGAAATGTGTTTATATCTTGTAGTGTATATATTTATAACTTGCATTTTATCCTTCTGATGCTGTCGTTTACCCATTTTTTTAGCTGTTTTGTAACAGTTTTTGTAAAAATGTTTCTGTTTATTCAGATATAAGTTTATTTCAGGCAGAAAAACACAAAACCTAAATAAACACTTCACAAATTGACCATTTCGACCACAGATTTCGACCAAAAACAAAAGTGCAGTGAGTGCACGTCAAATTGAATTGACAGCAATTACTTAACAAAAGATGTGCTCCAGTTCCAGATGAAAGATAAGCATAGCATCTTGAGTATGAGTTGTAGCATAGACAAGCATGTTTCCGTTTCATAGTTCTTCAGCGAACACTTTACTTTCCGTCAGAGGGATGAGCTAAGAGCTAAGGTAGCCCGTGAAATCCAAAGGACATTGACCATCCATATATGGGAGCTGCCCAGAATGGACACACCGTGCATTATGTTCCTTGGGCTTATACTAGTATGTAAACCGAAGCTCTTCAAAATCTATCCTAGGAATTTTGAGATAAAGTGTTTTTAAGGATTTATAATGTTGATTTTTTACAACCTTGCTTCGTTCAGTTTCCATTTACTCCCATCGTCATCCATTTTTAAAATACTTCTTGGCAACTGATCAATCAATCAATTCATCCGAAAATCCTACTGAATGATTATTTCTGAAACAACTCTCTAGTTGTAATGCTGATTCTAATGATTATAATTCTATAAAGCCATATTTGTTATGGCCGCGAATCATATTTAGATCAACATACAACCTGTTACTGACCTGGAAATTGCAAAAAACGTAAGAAAATTTGAATTTCGCGGGCCACACTAGGAATTTCTCAGACCCGGAACAACTACTTGTAGGTCATACCAATATTTGTTCCGTGTGAGAATCGAACCCGCGACACGCAGCGCAGCAGTCAATCGCCAGTGCGCCAACCGTGCCGTCTTCCTTACAAAACGGGTTCTAACTTTGTCCAAGTCCGAAGCTTCGAGTCAGATAGTGTTTTTAAATTTATTCCGCTCTATAAAGTTTATGCATTTACTCGGTTCTAAGATCAGTTTTTGTATGAATTTGCACACTAAAATAAAATTCTAACAAGTCTTTGGTAGACTGAGAGGAATGAGACGTCAAAATAATGATAGCTGAGATCATTTTTTCATTATTCTTCTAATCGATTGTGGTAGTTTTTATTTTATAACGTGGGCAACACAATCCTATAAAAAAAAAAAGAAAAATGTCGGGATGTGGTTGTGCTTCTTGTAATTTTTCTTGACTTCATTATTTTATTTACTGTATATTGCTTATTTTCCTAGCATTATAATAGCATAATTAGTTAGAACTATCGATCTGTAAGTATTCAAATGCCAGAGGTACTTTTTACATGTATTTGTTTTATATATCTGAGCTTGTGTGCATTCCGTGAATTTCAGTGGTTGTTTGTGTTGGTGAGGGTGACAGACAAATGGATGAAATGTGGTAGAAGTGGATTGAAGCTCTGAAAAACCTTGCCGGATCACCCCAAACTCGATTTTTATCTTTGAATAAGGTATAATTAATTCATCTATCTCTTATCACGGAGTGTTATTAGTGCGGAAAGTAACAGGCTGCCTATTTACGCTTTGCAGTGCGGGGCATCTAACACGGAGATTACACTAATAGCATTGCACAAATTTTGCACATGTCGTGGATGAATTTCGTTATATACTAACTATTACGTATCGGGAGCCGTCGTTTTCATTCAATTGGGTCACCGGTGAATCAAAAAATTGTAAATTATCGGATAACGCCAGCCCACAAGATGGCCGACTGTTATTCGTAAGGTACAAATGAATCTTTTTCCATTACGTTTTGCATTGTTATTTTGAGTTAAATAGTTCAGCGATTGTCAGTAGAGCATAGTATTTTTTGTTTGTTTGAATGCTGATGTTTGGTGTACAAAGTGCAGGGATTAGGAATGTCTTTGTTCTAGTCATTATGTTCTCGCTTGAAATAAAAAAACATGTTCATTTTTTGTGATTTTGTAACTAAAAATGACTTGCAATGTAGTTGTAGCTGCGTTTAGATGACTCACAATCAACGATTCTACAATGATCAATGAGGATCATTTCTCATTTTCATGTCATTGCACTTTCAGAGTTATTTGCTCATTACAATGTTGTGTCATCAAACCTGTTTATTTTGGGAGTCATTATTCTAAGAATATTCACACAATTTTGAAAGCCAATGTTAATTCCTTTGGAAATCATTCAGAGCATGTGTTCATCAGACATTTTTGCAAGCTTCCCCACCAATCATTACACTCATATCACAAGCTTTTTAACTAGCAGCTTTTTGGTGTAGCGGAATGAGACGTTTGGTGCTTTTAGATAATGAGCGGTGCGTCTGGTTCATCAGGGAGTGGTACGGGTCGCGGTAGAGGCGGTGCTGGCTCAAGTGGAGCCCTTGCAGACAGTAAACCAGAAGCAAAAGAAAATAAACCAAATCCCAAGATGTCGAAGGCACTGGGGACATCAGCCAAGAGGATCCAGAAGGAACTTGCAGAGATTACACTAGATCCGCCACCAAACTGCAGTGCAGGGCCAAAAGGAGACAACCTGTATGAATGGGTTTCCACCATCCTAGGCCCGCCTGGTTCGGTGTATGAGGGCGGGGTTTTCTTCCTAGACATCCACTTCTCACCAGAATATCCATTCAAACCTCCTAAGGTAATATTTTTCTTATAATTTAGTTATTTTGCCAATACTTTCTTTCATTCTAGCACTTGTTCTTCCTCTTTCTTGTTGGTATCAACCAATGTTGATATTGTTACCCGTTTTGATTTGTGTTATATGTTGCCTGTAGTAAATATGGATGTTAAAGTTCAGAAGCATATGCCTCATGATTTCTGACTCGAAAACTTCTTTAGGTCCTTTGAGCACTTTTTGGGTGAACAAAAATCATGGAACTCGCGTCATCGTCACCAAAAGCTTCGATACAATTCACAAGTTACTTAGTTTTCACTTCTGACGTGCAGTCCTACGACTGACAGATTTTTTTTACTGTCATGGGTACATTGTTTGACTTGGCCACAAGTGTTAAACTACAAAAGGTTTGTTGAACTTTTGACTCAAAAGCACTTTATGAATAATGTTGGAGGGGCTTGTGGCTAAGTAATAACAGCCTAAGGCTAAGCTATGCTTGCCGCGGTTGGTCCGTGGATGGGTGGCCATCTTTACCTACCAAGACCCCTCTGTGCCTAGTACAGCTTGTTAAGCCGTTGGTCCCGGCTGTAATTTGAAGCAGCCGGCAGCAAGAAAAATCAGAAGCCCAAAAGTCTGACCACCAGTATTACCAAGAGGTATTGTGGTACTCAGAAACTGGGTTGTAGAGTTCAGATAGGCAGTCGCTCCACGTAAAATACAGGTCAGCAGCATCTGGTTAGACTGGAAGTCGACCCCAACATAGCTGGGAAAAGGTTAGACAGATGATGTTGGGAGGTTCCTGTTAATAATGATGGAGATATTTTGTTAGGTAGGTTTGTTAGTCGATTTTTTTAAATTCTCTTATACCTAATTAATGAGAAGGAACTGATGAGAGAAAAGAGAACTGGATTTCCATATCTTCCATTGCAACAATTCATAACCTCTTTCAATTAAGATGGGTGACAAAATAGTATAAATTACTTGCTAGACAGCTTACAGCAATGTTTTTGAATACAATGGTACTAAATAGATGGAAAGGAAATGATGAATTATCCATATAAAGTATTCATTCAATTCATTAGAATGTGAAATTGAATACTTACCAACATATTCACTGAAGATTACTTGCAGAAAATAATAAATGCGGTCTTTTAGTTATTATTAGTCGAGTCGACCTATAAGAGCCGTTATTTTATTTAAAACTTTCGGAACCTACATGACTATTTACATCTATAAAAGAAGTTCATTAGTTAGAATGTTTCGCGACAGCCTTTATTCCATTACCCATAAAATCTGTCCATGAAAAAGGAACAGCAATATCAATCATGGTTTACAAATACCACCCCTTGCTATAACTATAACATGAAATCAATGCAGGCTCCCCAAACCCTAGCCGGCTGTTTAGCAACGCCCTTAACCGAGGTCCGAGCCCTGCGAGGGGTCGCGAGACAACCCTAGTATTTAATTAGTCCTGACATCCCTCTGCACTCGCCATTGTCCAACAAATCAATCAAGGGATGCCAGACATGCCTTCAAAGTCCATTACACGTCGTGTATATTTAGAGGAAGCTTAAATTCGCGAAAGATAGCGGGAATTAACTTTTGATACAGACAATTTTACTATTTTTACCTCCATAAACCTACCCTACATTTTCAATGAACTTCGTAAGGATGAAAATAGTTGCCAGAATGTAGGACAAGGACAATCTTTTAAAAATACATCGCGGGCGCATCACATCAATCAATGTCATGCATCATCAAAAGGTATTGTGGATCACACCTACTTATCCTCAAACGATATCCGTGTAGATAGAATAACAAATTTAGCGACCCCCGCGATTTTTGTATGCATTCACCTCGATATCTCGGACGGATCTTTACCTCATCTAAATTGGATACCAGTTATTCGTTTTTGTTTCATGTTGGAACAGGCAAAACTGCAAAAGGTTCTAAGAAATACTTTTGGGTTAGACTTCTAATTTCAAACCACTTTTTCTGCAGTTACAAGGGTCTCAAATCGAGTTAAGCACAAAAGATTCATTGCTTATTACTATTATTTTATCAGCGTGTGGGTTTATACTGTAGTAACTATGTAGGCATTGTGTAAAGCTTTAGAGGGTTTCACTCGTTAGCAATATTGTTATGCGGGGCCACCCCTCACAGAGTGTAGAATTACGGGTGCCGGCGTCACATCATAAAGGCATAATATATTTTACAGCTACAAGCCACAAATGCAATTTGCTTTCAGCTAATAGTTAATATTATACTGATTTACCATAACTCTATACATACACATTCTAAAACATTGCCCTTAATTCTCTTGCAAATGGCGTGAGACGAGATTAATTTTTGTCCCTCCTATAAATAGCTGATTGCGTCACCAAAAGTACCTATATCCTTTTTCGTGATGCAGTTTGACGCACCTTTATGCGAATTTTATTGTCAATGATTTTTTGCTGCATCAGAACTATAACACATACAATCCGGGACACCTGAATCGAGCCACTCGGCATATTTTTTAGTACAAAGGAAAAAAAAAGTAGTTTTGACGCCAGTCACTCAATATCATTCCCGTTTGTCATTGTTCTAAATCGGAATACTAAAAAGAACAGTTGAATTGCAATAAGTCGTAATTTCGCGGTCCTGAAAGGCAAAATTTGTGTGGAAAATAATGGTTTACATAGAGAAACTGTTTAGTAACTTTTCTTACCTCCAAGAGCATTTACGACGGCCGTCATGAGGTTCGGCATGGAATTAATTAATACCACTATGACGTGCTGTGGAATGTTCTCCCATGCTTCCAAGATTTCAGTTTTCAGCTCCAGCATAGTTTCTGGAGCTGGAACACGCCTCTTCAGCTCATCCCATAAGTGCTCTATTGGATTCATATCAGGGCTTTTTGCTGGCCATTCCATTTCTGCGATTCTAAGGTTATGCAGGTATTCTTGAACAATTCATGCAGTGTGCACCCTTGCATTATCATGCAAAAAGAAGAAATCCTGGCCCACAAACTCAGCATAATGGCATCACATGAGCCTCTAGGCATTGACGAATGTATCCGTCGCTATTTAGTGGTGGCAACCGTGGTCCCGTCACAACTTCAAGGTTTATCCTTCGGCCCAGACTGTCCATGACCCCCGCCATAACTCACCTTCTCTTCAATGCAACATTGCTGAAAACGTTCTCGCCGTCTTCGGTAGACTTTCCTACGTCCATAATTGCTGTCACATTGTTTCATCCGTAAAAATAATCTGGCGCCATTGACGTTGAGTCCAATGCGAATGTTCGCGTGCAAACTGTAGGCGTGCCATTCTGTGAGCTCGTGTCAGTTTGGGCCTAGTGGCTGGCTTATGAGGTTTCAGGCCAAATTTTTCGAGTCTCCTAACATTTTGAACCTGTCTGAGGTCAGGTGACGATTACGTAGGCTGGTGGTAAAGATAAACCAATCTTGTACTGTACTGAACCGGTTTCGTGGTCCTCCTGGACGGCGCACGAAGCCGCCAGTCCAGGTATCGATGGTAAATTCTTTGAACGGCAGAACAACTTACATGAAGTTGTGCCCTTACGTTTCGCAGACTAAGCGCAGACTGAAGAAGTGCCACAGCTTGCGCGGCTACTTCAGGTGCAGTATCCATAATTTGAACGTCAGAATCAGGGACCGTACAACCCCGGTTAATAAGGGTTAAGCCTTTCGAAGGGGTAACCCATTCAATGGGTTACCTTTATCATGATGTAACCCATTGAAAGGGTTTTATACTAGCAACCCATTGAAAGGGTTACATGATAACCCATTGAATGGGTTTTATCCTTGAAACCCAGTGAAAGGGTTACATGATAACCCATTCAATGGGTTCTATACCTACTTGAAATCCAGTAACATTAAAAAATCATAATATTATGTTAATTTGATATCCGCCACGCGTAGCATGATCAATTCTATCTCTATTCTACCCCAGGGACCATTTTGGTTACTATTTTAGAAAAACCCTGTCGAAAACCCTATGGAAAGAGTTTTCGATAGGGTTTTTCTAAGCAGTTAATCAAAAACCCATACGGTGTGAGTAATTTTGAATGGCTTAAATTAAGCCGTTCAAAAGGGTTACCCACTTCGTATGGGTTTTTATCGAAAACCCTTTCAATGGGTTACCAAAATTTAATTTATGCCGTTCATACGGGTTACCCTTATCGTATGGGTTTTTGTTTAACCGCTTAGTAAAACCCTATCGAAAACCCTTTCAATGGGTAACCAAAATGGTCCCTGGTCAGAATGGATTAAAAAAATAAGGAAAAACAATTTCGATACTCGGTGGCTCTGTTTAGTAGTCTGGGAGTGTAGATTTTCTCGCTGGTCATGGGCCTTAAACTCTAAATTTACCAATCGATACGGTTTTTTTTTATTATTTATTATTATTGTTCTCGTTGAATATACTGTTGAGTGGACCAAAGCATTTGGTTTCCTATCTAACACCTCACTATTTCCGCGCACCATCCTAACTGTTTCATACATATCTCGGTGAGTTGAGACTATATTCTGACAAGTTTCACGTGATTGAACTCAGCATGCTATTTTCCTTTGGGTCAATATCCTGACCAAATTGATATAGACGAAGCGTATCGTGATAAGTCGTTGTTTCTTACCACGCTGACGTTGATTCTTCGTGGATCTGTTGATACTCCCGAGTAATTGGATTTGCTAGATTCTTCAAACCATTGGGTTGATCAAAGACATTCGGATAGCTCGCCATTTCGTATTCTCAGAGAATCATGACTGCAATACACGGCATTGTAATTTTCGAGTACCTTAAAAGTTTGGAATACACAATGCTTGTTTGCTAGAAAGTAGCATGCTTATTGATAGCATGCGTTACATGTGTGTAAAATGATCACACTCTCTTCCTGTACATATGCTAATTGTGTGCTAGTAGGTAGCATCTGCTCAAATTAGCTTGCTTTGCTACTACATGGCATGTGTATTCCAGGCTATTTGCTAAGAAGCCTATACTTTTCTTTCCCAATCAAATGTTGAGTACCTACTTTGACACTTTTCATGCCCTCCAGAGCGACTGACTGAATGCTGCCGAAGCTCAATAATCATGTTTGTTTGTTTACTCAAGACTGTACTGTACTCCGTTATCAGTACTGTGGTAGTAATGATAGATCCCAAAAGGTTATCATTTATCAACTTAACATTTGTGATTCCATATTAATTATTCCACTTATCTGTTCCAGGTGACATTCCGGACTAGGATATATCATTGTAACATCAATAGCCAGGGAGTGATATGTCTAGATATTCTCAAAGATAACTGGTCGCCAGCGCTGACAATATCGAAAGTTTTACTGTCAATATGCTCCTTGCTCACTGACTGTAATCCAGGTATGATGTTATATTTACTACTAACTTTACCCACCTACCTACCCTCAATACCTACCCTACCTACGATATGTTGGGCATATTGTACCATTAACAGTTCGATGACTCAAATGAGCATTTAAAACAAATGAATGGCTAGACTGATGTTTGACTGTTAATTTTTTTTATTCATGAATATCATATTTTAATACCTATCCTATTCCTTCTCCTATTCCCAGACAAATCCACAAAACATAAAAATTGGTCCAGCCATTCTTGAGTTATAAATGGTGTAACTAACACGACATATTGTAAATTAAAGTCGCTTTTCGTATCTGTGTCACCCCGTTGTCCTCCTAAAATACGAAACGATTTTTCATGCGGTTTTCATTATCATTTAGAGTATTTATTCCGGAAAGTCTATGTGTAGAATATGTTACTATTATGGCGACAACAACCGACTTTGAATGATTTTGTACTGATAATCACGTCTAAACGAGTAATGTTAATGATTTGAAAAAAATATATTAATATAATAAGTAAATATTTTAGATTATGTTTATTTAACATAGTGAAATTAATTTGTAAAGTTATGTCTAACGCGGATAAAAAACTGAAAATGGCTCAAAATCTACCAAGCGTATTTTTCTGAAACCTTCACCAATTTAAAGATAATTTAATTATTGATCTTTTAGTATACGCGTTTTATTGAAATACCTTTTGTTTTGTGTATAATAAATTAATAATGCGCCAAATTGGGGAGAGCGCTCCTTGATGGGCGAGTCCTATTACTGGCTGAACGTACGACGTGTTGCGTGAGCTCAGTACAGAACACGCAAGCTAACCACTCAAGGTCACTGGCATATATCTGCGTCTTAAACTTATATGTAATAAAGATATCTCCATGTTTTGTCAAGTCATAAAAACCGTGCAAAGCCTGGGCGGCTCACTAGTCTACTATAATAATAATGGCGTGGTCTGATGCAAATATATTAATTTCCCTGGTTGTCATAACAATTTAACTTTCACTGTAAGATACGGGTAGCATTGAAACCCTTATCAGTATAATTTTATAAGCCCTTTAGCTACCAAGAAGCCATGTTTTAGTAATGCAAACGAAATCTAAGATATTTTATATTTATCAGAATCTCTGCCTATGCTATTTAGAGAGTGTCGTGATGATAGATATAGATGGATAGTTGAGACCAGCATTTACTACCGAATCATTAATATTCCATTCTAATATATGTTAGGATGTTTGTTTCTAACAAAAGCTTTGCTCCATAGTCTCGAGAGGTCAAAGCCCTTTTGTCCTCAATGCCCTCTTGATGTTTTGTTCACGCGTTAATCCTATCGCCCGTGTTTATTTATATCGATACTAGTTTGTAGTTGGTCGTTTATTAAAAATCGCTGATTGATGGAACAGGAATTCTCATTAGATAGATACAAGTTTAACATAAAAATTGTATCAGAATTATGTATATTTTTTGTTATTCACACATGATAAAAGCGACCTATGACGATTTTGTTGAATGTAAAATGAAAAGACCCTGCGATCAAGCTGGTATATGTCAACCCAAAAGATACGAGAGAAAAATATTTTTAATATTCCAAAACATAACTTTTATCGTAACCTAACCACATATCCTCAGAGCACAGACAAGAGAGAGCTTATGTCAAACGACCATAATATATGTAATAAATACATTTTTCTTGTGTTGTCATCAGCAGATTTGTTATATAGGAAATGATATGACTTGAATGTCTATCATTGGCAAAAACTAGCACATAATCATGGCCATTTTATAAATTAAAGTTAGTGGCCGTCTTGAAAAGCATTGGCGGAGTCGCTGACGCTCGTCTTCCAGACAGGCCACTCTGTCTTCGGCTCTTAGACGCTATGACTTTTGCCCAGCCAGGGATATTACGGATTGACGAGCATTCTATTAATTTTTAGGGTTCCGTAGTAAACAAGGAACCCTTATAGTTTCGCCATGTCCGTCTGTCTGTCTGTCTGTCTGTCTGTCTATCTGTCTGTCTGTCTGTCCGTCCGTCCGTCTGTCCCCAGCTTAGCTCAGAGACGCTTAGTCCTAGAAAGCTGAAATTTGGCATGGGTATACATATTAATCATGCCGAAAAAATGGTAAAATAAAATTATAAAAAACATTTTTTTTTAGGGTACCTCCCTTACACGTGAAATGGGGATGATATTTTTTTTTCTCGTCTATTTCATAGTGTGGGGTATCGTTGGATAGGCCGTTCAAAAATATTGAGGGTTTGTCAAAACCATTTTTCAATTAAGGGATCCTTTTGCGTAATATTAAGCTTTAAAGTGCTATTTTTTGTTAGAGTCAAGCCAACCATTTAGCCGGCAGGGGGGGGGGCCCCTGCCGGCTAAATGGTTGGTTTTGGATATGTGAAAAAATTCATGGCAATAGTATATATAACGAAATTAAAAGGAAAACTATCACAGCTAAGTAGGCTTCACAAGTTAACGAGTAATAGTCGACCAACTTAAATTTGCAGTTAGAGAATTGACCGTAACGTATATCGATGTATGGGAGAGCATGTTTTTCAACTGCAATGTTAAGTTTGTTTTTGGGTTAAATTCATCCCAACTACGGAACCCTTCATGGTGCGTGGTCCGACATGCACTTGGCCGGTTTTTATGATTTACTAATGGTGATCTTTTGTCAATTTCCAGCTGATCCACTAGTGGGCAGCATTGCGACGCAGTATCTCCAGAACAGAGAGGAGCATGATCGCATTGCGCGCCTCTGGACCAAACGCTACGCGACATGATTGCGCTGCCCCCGCCCGCCGCCACGGAACAACCTGCAGTATCATACTCAATACCATTCTGTTCTAAATCCATCCTGTTCACTTAAATGTAAGCTTATAATGTTATATCCGATCACTACGCGCTCCCTGGGACACATTTGTTAACATCCAAACTCACCACTTAACTAATGTGCCCCACCCAGCGCGATGTTTACAGCTTATTATTTTTAGTTGCAATAAATGTGATGTCAACATGCTTAATGACGGTCTGAAATAATTTTAGAATGACGAACGATTTATTTGTGAATTGAATGAATTTCTGTTAATGTTTCTAGCTCTGTGTTATATATATACAGTGATAAGTTTACTAATGAAATTGTATCGTAGGTTTAACCAGTGATTTGAGTCAATTTTGCCGCTCTAACGCGATGATCTCATACACTCCTGTTACTACTTATGTGTAAGTATGTTTGGACTATGCGATGCCTACTATTATTTGGGAATGTATTGCATGATTGCCCCATAAAATGTTTTTAATGTCTCGGGGTAAAACTAACATCTCGTATTGGATTTAGATTAATACTTTCAAAGACAATATTTTATTGCTGTCAGTGTCCCCCAATTTTAATTTAATACACATTTGAGTAGTCTGCCTTTTCAGTCAGGCTCTTTTCTTCACAACACGAGAATATTTACCGAAAAGCTATGAAATGTAAAGTGTACAGACGGCTACATATCAAGCTATAGATTTCCAATATAAGCTGAACTTTCATTGTACTGAAATCCTATAAAATGCGAGACCAACTTAGACTGGAAATGTATAGCTTGATATGTAGCCGTGCGTACACAAGTGAAAAAACAACACTTTTCTTCCATGTTATGTATGACGTTCATACATTTTCTACCTCCGCCGCTGATGTCTTCAAATGAGTTACTGAATGGTTGTAATTTCTCATAAATACTGTTGTGAATAAATTTTTGTAATTCTTAATATTATAGTACTGATATTTCTTGGATAGAACGTATCTGGCAGCATTGACAAGTACAATCTAAGATGGGTTTTAAAAGATTCATGAACAACCAATCCATTATTATTGACTTCAATGCTTTGTAATTATAATTAAGAAATCTTATTTCAAGTCGAGGCAAATCAGTTGCTAATTTCCAAGTGAGATGTCACAGGCTGAAGAAACAATGCAAAATTATAGTTTTGCTAATGAATACCTTTTGTCGGAGGGTCAAATTTTAAGTCAGCCGGTAATTTGAAGTACTGTATTATATTTATTAATCGAATCTAGTTTGGGTTTATTAGCTGAAGGCCGAATGAATGTCACTCAAAAGGCTTATTTGACTGAAAATGAAGGAAAGTTACATTAGATAGGTTTTTCAACTTTGTCCATTTTGTTAAGGATTAGATAGTCAAATTATTTGGAATTTTAGGACTTCGTAACAAAAGGATTTTTTTGGGGACGTATTATTTATTTGTTTTGATGAATTGTGCAATCTAATGTGGTTTTATATAAAAAATAATTGAGTTCTATTTTTACATTATTCACTATAATATACAAGTTTTAACATTGAATGACTAGAATAGGACTGGGATATAATAATTAATAACCTATTTATTTATATAATATTGACATGAAATTATATAAATTACATAATGTGTTTTAAATGTTTCAATTATGTTCGTTTGTTGTAAAGTGATTCGACAATATGTATTATGCGGCGTCGTCATGTAAGCAGCGGACTATGGATTTGATATCATGTTTTACTTGTTATCACATATCAATGTAACACGGACGAAGAAATTAAATTTAGATTTATTTGTAATTTCGACTACTTTACCATTATCTTGATGAAGTGCCAAAACTCGGGCACATTGGCCTCCGCTCCAGTCTGACATCTCCATCTTTTTTAAAATATTCCGTTTAGTATGTAAACAGTATTAGCTGTAAGTTATTTTATTGTCTAGATAATGTGTAATGTATGTCTTAACCCTAGTATTAATTAGAATTTTAGCGTTGTAATGGTTTTAGTTAAAGGCGTATGTATGTCGCGCGTATATGAATGTTTTGGTGATACCGTCGTGAAAATGAAGTTTTATAAATTGGGTGATATCGCGAGTGTCGGAACTGGTGCTGTGAGATTCAGATGCTTGCGACATACAGCAGGTGAATACTGACTTGTATTCGGGACTGGTATATTTTGTCATTGTGATTTTTTAATTATTTTATACTGTGACTCGAAATGGGTTGCTTGCAAGACAACAGCTGTATTTAACGCGACTGATGTTCCTCGAAATTCAACGTTCATGCTCTGATACCTAATAACCATCCTTTGTTATTACAATTTATATCATGGTATAAAATAGGAAAATAAAAATGTGTGTAACTAGGACACTGAATGCTGTTTCATTATATTCCTGATTAAAACTCATTTTTGGATAATGCAGATTTATTATAAATATACACGACCTAGAACACTTTCCAAACGTTACAATGAACTAATTGTTTCGTTTTTAAATTAGATGCAATTCTTGTATAAAATTCACTTCGCAAATATCGGACGAACGAACGGAACCTCATAGGGTTCACACTATAACCGGTTCGAACGTTCGTGCGAACCGACGAGATCGCGTGTTTGTGACATTGCGTCTAATCAACAAACGAATCGTACAAATCTATTAGGCCTGAAACTGCGTTAGGCGGGTACCCGCGCGGTTTCATACAAAAGTGCTCCGTCGCGGGGACCCGCGCGGGCGTCCGTCACGGGGAGGCGCGCCCCGCACCCACGCAACGGGGCCCGCCTCCGTGCGGCGGAACACGTCGCGGAGGCACGCGCGGTGCCCGCCAGCGGACCGGTAACATGATTCATGTAAAAGAGGCATTCTGAGAATACATTTTTATCGTAGGTGATTATGTACTTAGATTGAGAGTTCAATATGGAGAAACCGGCTAAGTGCGAGTCGTACTCGCGCACGAAGGGTTCCGTACTATAAAAATGGCATAAAAAATCACCTTTGTTGTATGAGCCCCCTTAATTATATGTTTAATTTTAATTTAATTATTTATTTTTAAAGTGAATATTATTTATCTAAATATCCTGTGAATATTTCAAGCGTCTATCTGTTGCCATTTTCAATATTATATGTAGAGCAAAAACGAGCTAAAAAATCACGTTTGTTGTATGGGAGCCCCCTTAAATATTTGTTTTATTCTGTTTTTTAGTATTTGTTGCTATAGCGGCAACAGAAAAACATCATGTGTGAAAATTTCAACTGTCTAACTATCACGGTTCATGAGATACAGCCTGGTGACAGGCGGACAGACAGACAGACAGACAGACTGAAGGTAAATTGAACTAGCGACACTGCGTAAATAAAATAATCCGGTCTCCGCGACTGGTACCCGCGACGGGGACCGTCGCTTTCCCACGGAGCCCACCCGCGTGTCCACGCGCGTAGACACGCGACGGTTGCCCGTCGCGGGCGACCGCTTAACGCAGTTTCAGGCCTTATAATAATTATAAGTAATAATAAAATGTGCACCACTTCTACATTGGTTAAATATGAATATTAAAAGTTACAATAATTATTTTAATACTAGAAAATTGAATTGAGATTTAGTAAATATTATACAATGGTAGGAAAATCCGATAAAGTATTTGGCATAATGTATCCATTTCTATTCGTAAAATCAGTCTTCTACACTGAGCACATTGTGAACTTTAAGAAAATCTGTGCATTGTGCTTTTAAATCACTGCCTCACTTGCAAATACATTTATGGCAAAGTTTAAGATTACACGCATTTTATATTGACACTACACTACCTCCTGGTACAAATATTAGAGCACTTACGTAAACATTTAAATCTTACAATAAAATAAACAAGTTTTATGGAATAACAATAATAAAATAAATTATTTCAAAATATACATAGACATCGTAGACGTGTATTTGATCACAACTTATAAAAAAAATGATGTAGGGATTTTTGGAAAATATTGGACACTGCTTTAAACATCTATAAAGTATGCACAAAATACCGTTTCACGTGTTTATACGGTCTCGTACTGACTGCGAATAGAGCGAGCGAGACAGCACGCAAATATCACACCAAGCAACTGAAAAAGAAACAACATTGTTATTCACTGTTCTCAAGTCTTGACTCATTCATTTCATCAAAGGGTTAATTTATTATAGAAGAATCGAAGATAATTTTGATTACGGCGTCTATCTAGTATTGGACGCTTATAGGCTCATTTAATTAATTACACAAATCAACGCCTGTACAACGGTATGTGCCTTGATTTTTTGTGTAAACGAATGCGTTTGCAGGGTAGTTACAAGTTGACAACAAGAGATGCACTCACTACACTTGGTTCAAAATAACTTTACTACACTTTGGTCCAAATATTCCCGATGAGTAACACCTCGTCCTGAACACTGTTGACGATCGGAAAAAAAAGTCCCATTCGTACAGTGTTGACGAACGGGAATATTTTCCGATTATTCCCGATGAGTAATACCCGTCGTTAACACTTGACGATCGGGAAAACAAGTTCCGTTCGTTCAGTGTTGAGGAACGGAACTTTTTTTTCCCAATCGTACATAATTATGAATGCTTAGTCCTTGAGTCAAGGTTTAGAAAAGTGGAGTTCAATTAAAGACGACACGGATTTTTAAAATGCCATAATTACGACTTTCAAAGCAATAAATTAACATAAACCTTTTTTTGTTGAAAGAAACCCAAACGCTCCCTTGTAAGTACCTACCTTCTGTGTTGTTAAGGGGCCGATAACAGACTTTTAATTATTATTTATTTATTAACTACGTTTACAAAAAACTTAACTTAAGGACTTTGCCCCGCAAAACCGTTTTCACGGTTTGTCTGTGGAAACAGAACACAATTATACAATTTTTATTTATAGTGCGGACACTTTAATTTCTCTAACTGAACCTAATATGTAACTATCAATTATCTAATCTTATGAATTAATTATTTTAAAATATCCCTAATCACTCATCTGCTCTTCCCCAACAATCTGCAAACCATTTTCCTTAGAACATCGTTTACATATTCCTGAAAAAGAACTGCTTAAGTAACTAGGCAAATTTACCTTTTATTTCCTGACTTCTTATATCAGTAGGCAATTGATTGAGAAGGTATGGATTTTCTACTGAAGATCACGTCTAAACGAATAGCGTTTAGTATGCTTTTGAAAAATATCTATATAATAGGTTGGGGAAAAAGTTTCTTCGCATTTTTTAAGAAAATTAAAAACATTTTTTTCCGGATTGAAAACGTTTACACCAAATTTGTGCTACTCTCACAGACACTGCACTAGGTCCATAAACATCGCAAATTTTCGCGGCTTGCGTTGCATTTTTACCTTTTTTGTAGTAGAATTTTAAAATGTATCGAATTTCTTCATTAGTTTCACTCATCTTGACAGTACGAAAAACAAACGAAAATCACACATTTTCCTAATTTGAATTTGGAATTGTTCTTTAAAATTTAAACTTTCAATGATACCAAAACCAGCCAGATACAAATAGTATAGCCAAAGAGATTTGTTCTTGATAAGTTCATACATACTATAATGCGTAAAGACTTTTTCCCCAACCTAATATATAAAAATCAATGCCACTTTTCGTTGTAATTTTATAACTCAAGAACGGGCTCACCTATCCAAACCAAATGTTTAGGCTTTGTTCGGACTATTTAGTAGATGGTTTATGTAAAGTTTTTTTTTTTTTAGGTAGGTTGGGTAGGTGCGTAGCCGGGCCGGGAAAAGCTAGTCTATAATAAATTAGAGCATTCCCAACAACTTAATATGTGAATATTTTAGATTATGTTTATATTACATAGTGAAATTAATTTGTAAAGTTATGTCTAACGCGGATAAAAAACTGAGAATGGCGCAAAATCTACCAAGCGTATTTTTCTGAAACCTTCACCAATTTATAGATAATTTAATTATTGATCTTTTAGTTTACGCGTTTTATAAAAATACCATTTGTTGTGTGTATAATAAATTAATAATGCGTCAAATTGGGGACAGCGCTCCTTGATGGGCGAGTCCTATTACTGGCTGAACGTACGACGCGTTGCGTGAGCTCAGTACAGAACACGCAAGCTAACCACTCAAGGTCACTGGCTTAAATCTGCGTCTTAAAGAGCGATAGGTAGGTATTTATTATTTATTTATTTCCTACTAATTTACCGTTGCTGCAAGCAGTACAAAAGTATTAAAAACCTAATTAATTGCATTAACAATATGTTGCTAATAACGTAAGTAAAAAAGTATTATATACGATAGGTTATCTTTTATTCACAACACGACACATTGTGCACAATTTCTGAGCAGTAAACCTAACAAAAAGTACGTACTATGTTTGCATGATTTCACGATAGTATTTCAATAATAAGTATTATGCTTCTTCTGGCACACAGATAGTTTGTAGCCTGGATTAATTAATTTAAAAAAGTGTGGTTATAAAGTATTTAGTATCAGAGGTAAGTAATCATCTAATTTACAATAATGTCTTTGTCCTTATTTGGCATTTTCGTAACTAATTTTAAGTATAAAAATATTATTATTGTAATTACTGTAAAAAAACAGGTCATACTGATAGTAAAGTAAAAAAGAGGTATGTTATTTTGTTGTTATTTTTTTGCTTTGGAAGTCGTCATTAAAGCATTTATTAAAATCGCGTAATTTTTATTACCCGACTGCTTCAGGAGGGTTGTTTGAACTTTACTTTTCTACACCATGACTCTTGAACTAAGCAATTATGTACGATCGGGAAAAAATTGTCCCGTTCGTCAACACTGTGAACGAATGAGACTTTTTTCCTTCCCGATCGTCAACAGTGTTGACGACAAGGTGTTACTGATCGGGAATATGCGCTTCTTTGATCTATCAAATAAAGTGCATGGAAGTCACCTCCCATGCTTGTGTTTGTTGCCTAAAACAAGGATACTTTGCTGTCAACCTTAGTTGTAGCATACATAGGACTTATAATACAAGTGTAAGTGTAAATACAAGTGTAAGTGTATTTACCTGAACAACAGCGACACCTATACCAACGCCGCCGAGCACCATAGCGATTTCCTTGAAGTAATCAACGAGCTTGTTAAGGCAGCCATCTTTGTGGAAGTGTTCAGACTTATCCGTGCACGGAACGGCAACACCACCGTTGATCTCCTGGCCGGAACAGCAAGTGCTGGGCATCGGAATTTTGTTAGCAGCCCAGTCTTCGGGGCCATAGATACCGCAGCATTGCAGCTGGAAATGGAAAATTTGAGGGTTAGTAGGTGGTTAACAAACTTGTTTGCTGAGTTCTACAGCACTTCTTGCTAGGCTAGGAAAATTTAACCTATGGAATTATATACGACGCTATTCCGAAAGTGAGATTAACCTTCTAATTTCTTAGTAATAAATAAGGTTAAAAGTTGCGTCCATCCTGCATTCCTGGGGCTATTATTTCCAGGAGACGAAAAACGACATCATCTGCAAAGACTAATCCTCTAAATCTACAGTCACAACTTTTATAGTAGAGAGTAGTATATTCCTTGTTTTATAGGTTCCTGTGTAATATTAATTTAGATTAACATACAAGTATTGAGCACACCACATGGCCTTATAAACACGCTTCATGTATTTAAACCTTATAACAAAGCCAGCCAGTAATCACAAATACTAAATGACTGCATACAAAGGGAATCCCCGCAAGCAGACTCATGTTGAAAGGATAATGAAAACGAAATTAATAATGCTTGTCTTACTTCGCCGATTTGTGTTTTATTTATTTTAAACGTATTACAACAGAAGGATTGTATGATCTGCACGAGTGGTGATATACCTGAACGCAAGGTACGTCCAAACTACCTTGGGCAGTCAATATCGCTATTACCTTACTGACTGACAATTTTTTTACCACAACATGACCTCAAATATAATATATGGGGAGTCCAGAGGGTTTTTGAGCAAGGAACATTAGTTTTTGTTTATAAACAAAACCCGAAAAGGGGTCATTGTACTCATCATTTTGAACATTTTTTTCTATGGGACCAACCTTGAAATCGCGAGAAAAAAAAATCAGCTGTTCCCTACATTTGTGTTCACTTAAATCGACAAAATGTATGGAACAGCTGATTTTTTTTCGCGATTTCAAGGTTGGTCCCATAGAAAAAATTATGAGTAGGTACAATGACTCCTTTTCGGGTTTAGTATAAACAAAAAATAATGTTATTTAGGGCGATAAAGTTTATAGCTAAATAGGTGCGGCATAATGAGAAAACACCGCAAATATATCTGAAAGCTTCAAATAGGAGCCTCGTGGTCAGGAGTTCCCTTTCAGATTTCGAAAATGGACAAAAAATAACGGGATCTTCAAAGCCGTTGATTTTCATAAGATGGTGTGCCTATGAAGTTAGATTTGTTCCATTGAATGACTTTTTCATGAAATCAATGACATTGGTGGACAAGTAATAATGTGGAACTAGTGATATCTGCAAATTCAACATTAGTTCCATTATTTTTATATTTAAAAAAAAACGGAACTGGTGATAACAAATTCAACATTAGTTCCATTATTTTCAGATTCTTATAAAATGGAACTAGTGATAAAAAAAAACAGTCAGTAGTTCCATCATGGAACTGTTAATGGTACTAGTGACAACGAAGGAATCTAACTTGGGAAAGATGTATGAATGATTGTAATGATTATAATTCTGGAAATACATATTCATCATATCATATTTTTGCGTGGTGCCGGACGTAAAGAATAGCACCAACCCATTTCTTCCCGTGGGTGTCGTAAAAGGCGACTAAGGGACTTGCTAGAGAATGGGCAGCAGTGTTCTCTATGCATTTTAACACCATACTGCGATCGCCAACCCACCTGCCAAGCGTGGCAATTATGGCAACCCCCCTTTGGGGGAGGCCTATATCCAGCAGTGGACGTCGTTCGGCTGAAATGATGATGATGATGAAATACATATTTGATAGAGTCGCGAATCCTATTTGGATCAAGATACAACCTGACATTGACCTCTAAATAGCAAAAATCGTACGAAATTTTAATTTCGCGGGCTACAGCTGCAAATTCATCTTGACTTTTAATCATTATCATTCAAGTATTTACTATTGGGCGCCCACCTATGAAATTGGCGTTTTTTTTCTCACAAATAGAGAACCTCGTCACTTCTCTGATTTAAAATATTCATCAATTGCTTGGTATTGTATCGAATAATGACCATCATAGACAACTACCAATAGTAAAAAAACCATATTACTTATAGTTTACTAAACATAAAAAATACCTTAAAAATGACTCCTCATTTTGTTAGCAGAAATGTCGCTTAATCTAAGTGGCATATTACGATAGCTTAGTTTTTAAACATTATTGCATAAAAGTTTTAAAACATTAGTGTTCATTGTTGTTATATAAATTAAGAAAATGTTAGTATGAAAAATGCAACTTCTTTAAAATTCTCCATACAAAACGCTGATTTCATAGGTCCCCCCGGACCTATTATTTCCAAACTTCTGAATAACAACAAATCTTCACAAGCGTGTCAGCTTCTAAATGGAACAGTAATAAAATCTATTGGGATAGTAATTTAAAAAAAATTATTACCACTTTTGGTTACTATCCTAAATTAATAAAATTTCGTTTCATTTGCCAAAAGGCTCAATCAATCCGCCAGATATTTATATATATTCGCTATCAGGGCATGTTACACTATTGCACAGTATAACTTTTCATTCGCCCTGAATATCCTTTAAAAATTATACATTTTTGAGTTATCAATGTCGTCAGATTTAGGGAAAGCTCATTTCTTTGTCAGTTTTGTCTATTTGAGTAATTATTTATTTATTTATTTGTTAACATAGGTAAAGAAATACAGATCTTATGTTTGATGAACAAAGCGCTATGTTATGCCAGGAGGCGTACAAATATGGTGTGCAAATCTAGCTTAGGATTACAAGTTAAAATTTACTAAAAATATTTGAATATCATGCATAATTTATGGTATTAAATTAGAAAATAAATTGAACAATTACATAATTATTATTCATTACTCTAATGATGTCAGACCTAAATGAGGAATTATTAAATTGTCAAAAGTCTATGTCAAAATTATTTGAGTAGGTAATGTCAGTATTAATCTAAGTATTAATAATTGTAATTCTAAATTAATTCGTCATTTAAGTACACACATCAACACTGTCTAGGGATATTTTGGATTTACTCAATTTACTCAAAATTTATTAAAAATAACATACAACATGCATATATTTTTATAAAGCCCATTTATCAGACTACACTCCAGAATAAAAGAAAACTATTTTTTTTGCGTAAACAAATTTTTATTCAAATAAAGAAAAAACGTGAAATAATGGTAAAACTAACAATGAATGTGTTTCTCAAGAAAAAGTGAAACATAAGGAAAAAATAATCTGCTTTTAACAGTTATGTGAAAAATCAGAAGTCAGTAAAACCACCCATGACGTTAATAACGGTCCTGCAACGGTTTTTCATGCTTTGGATTAAGTTATCCAAGTCATGCTGCGGTATATTGTCCCAGGTCCGACTAAGATGCAAAAAAAGTTGCTCTTCCGTCGCAATGTTTGCAGGGAAATTCCTCAAAGCCCTTCTTTGCAGCATGTCCCACGCGTGTTCGTGTTTAGGTCAGGCGATTGAGCGGGCCAGCCTAAGACCGATACGTCGTTCTCCTGCAACCAGCTCGTCATCACTCTCGCTGTGTGCGGACGGGCGTTATCGTGCATGAGCGTGAATTCTTGGCCCATTTATAGTCGATGGAGGTAGATTATTGGTACCAGCACCTCGTTACGGTATTTTTCAGCCGTCATGGTGTTTCTGATCCAAACGAGGTCTTTTCTTCCACCAACACGAATTCTCGCCCAAACCATAATTGTCCCGCCGTGGTATGAATGGACTTCCTGAGGATGTTTCAGACGGCTCTCACGACCAGGAACTCGCCAAACACGTACTCTACGTGTATCGGGATGGAAACCGAACCGGGACTCATCGGTAAACAGCACTACAGACCACTGGTTATCTTCTTAGAGCAAATGTTCACGAGCCCACTCTAGTCGTCGTCCACGATTTCCTCGGCGTAGTGCTGGAGTACGAAGCGGTCTGCGAGCATGAAGGTTAACTTCATGCAGCCTTCTCCTCACAGTTTGGTTACTCACAAGCAACTGGTGCTCTGACTGGAGCCTCTGAACCAACTGCATGGCCGTAAGATTTGGTTGTCTTCTCGCGGCAAATTGCAAAAATCGGTCTTGTCGTTGAGTGGTTATGCGCTTCCCGCCTGAGTGTCTTTCAGCCACTTCACCAGTAGCACGATAACGTGACCATAACCTTGATATCACGTTTTGTCTTGTTCCAATCTCCTCAGCAATACTCAGTTGAGTAGCCCCAGCTTGGAGCATGCCTACTGCACTTAACATTTCCTCTCTCGTTAAATGGCGCCGCTGCATGATGCGCACAATAACATTAATGCGAAATTAACCGATAACTTGTTATAAAACTTAAATTTGACACAAAAAAATAGCCAAAAACTGTAGGTAAATGAAACCTTCGGACTTCGCTACCATTGTGCCGCGTAATTCTTTTGTTTTTAATTAATTTTTTAAATTCAAATTTAGAATCGTTCAAAAAGGTTTACAAAATAAGCTTTCTTTAGAAGAATTAAAAACTGGCCAGTATTTTTTGAGTTTAAGAACTTTTTACAAAATATCCCTAGACGGTGTTGATGTGTGTATTCATTCGTCAATAGCATACTAACATTTCTCAAATAAGAACTATTTCATTTTTTTCTTAAATTGTGTAAAATTTAATTATTTTATGGCGTTTGGAATTTTATTATAAATGCGTGGAGCTATACCCAGGACGCTTTTTTTTTACTAATGCAGTGTTACATTTATAATTACTCAAAGAATGTTTGTACTGACTACGAATTGGAACATTTCGTACCATTATTATGGGTTAGGCCGCACACGATCATTAAGAAACCGGGTGTTTTAGTGATCTGAAACCATCATCTGCCAAGGTTTTTCCCACCTTATGTTGGGGTCAGCTTCCAGTCTAATCGAGTGCAGTATTTTACATGGACCGACTGCCTATCTGACCTCCACAAGCACGATACCCCTTGGTAAGACTGGTTGTCAGACTTTCAGGTGTCTAACGACCCGTAACGACTGTTACACTTTTACTGCTAAGTACATAGAATGCATACTAATTAGCATGTCATATAATGTGTTATGTAAATCTATAACAACAAATCAGTACAGTACAACACAGAAGGCGGGTTGGGTTGTAGGCACACGATCGAATTATCTTTCGACCTACGAGTATATGCTGGGTGCTTGGCATCAAAAGTGTGATCCACAAATGACAGCGGCGACCAATGGGTTAACGTGCTTTCCGAGGCACGGAGAGATCTTGGTATGTAAAGATCACCAATCCATGGACCAACTGCGGCAAGCGTAGTTTAACCTGATCGATCGACCCGTGTGGCTGTTTACTTAGCCACAAGCCTCTCAAAATTTGTGATGGAATTATGGAATATGAGAGTAAAATCTTGTTGATAGGTACTTACATCAGTCTGAACGATGTCGAATGTCTTGGCGACGTCCTTGTTGGTCTGGTATTCCGTGATGGTCTTATTCAGGTGGTCCACTATAGAGTTTTCCAGATCCTGGTGCTTCACGTAGCCTGCGATGCCGACGGCCAGTTCAGCCACAAAGATGATTAGCAGGAACACTGAGAACTGGAAAATATCAATTTAGACTTGAGTCTTGAATTCAATCGATTGGTTAGGGAAGCACAGGATTGGTCGTTTTGGCGATGCTTGGGGGATGGGCCTATACAGGCTAACCTAGCAGTGGACTTCTCTCGGTTAAGGCGACGATAACCGACTTTTGATGATTTTATACTGAAGATCACGTCTAAACGAGTAGTGTTAATGATTTGAAAAAAATATATGTTAAATTAGAGCATTTTCTCAATAACTTAATATGTAAATATTTTAGATTTTGTTTATATTACATAGTGAAACTAATTTGTAAAGTTATTAATTCTATGTCTAACGCGGATAAAAAACTGAGAATGGCGCAAAATCTACCAAGCGTATTTTTATGGAACCTTCACCAATTTAAAGATAATTTAATTATTGATATTTTAGTATACGCGTTTTATTAAAATACCTTTTGGTTTGTGTATAATAAATTAATAATGCGTCAAATTGGGGACAGCTCCTTGATAGGCGAGTCCTATTACTGGCTGAAAGTACGACGCGTTGCGTGAGCTCAGTACAGAACACGCAAGCTAACCTAACCACCACTCAAGGTCACTGGCACATATCTCAGTCTTAAATGAAAATTATGATAAGTAGGTAGGTCTTGGGTGAACTAGGCTGTCAGCATGGTGTGCAGCTGAAGACCTGAAATGTCTCACGGTTGGGAACTAACTTAGATAAGGAAATGCAGCAGTTCTGCTCTGATGCTTTTTTAACGTCCACAATTGAATAAGAACTATAAACGAAATACGTTTGAGACCCTTATCATCACAAACTATATAAAAAAAAGCTTGTTAAAGGATTGTACGAATCGAGATAAAAATAACATTTGATTACACGCAGCATTTGGTGTTGAATGTGTTGATTGCTACGACGACACGATCCACAAAATGAACGCATATCTGATTGTCCCAGATATAACAATTGTGGTTCTTTGTTTGTTATTTATCTAGAACATCTTACTTATCTCGTTAGTAATTGTTATTTATATGTCTATAAAAACCTAGTAATATTGAATGTTGGGTTGAGTCATTTCTGGCAACACACGTTGGCTGAACGCCCCATATTCTTTTTAGGGTTCCGTACCCAAAGGGTAAAACGGGAACCCTGTTACTAAGCGTCTGTCTGTCTTTACGTCCGTCTGTCACCAGGCTGTATCTCATGAACCGTGTTGAATGAAACCATGAATAGTTAGACAGTTAAAATTTTCACAGATGATACATTTCTGTTGTTGCTATAACAACAAATACTTAAAAACAGAATAAAATAAATATTTAAGGGGGCTCCCATACAACAAACGTGATTTTTTTGCTCGTTTTTGCTCGATATCGACAACGGCAACATGTAGACGCTTGAAATATTCACCGAATATTTAGTTATATGTATATTCACTTTAAAAATAAATAATTAAATTAAAACAAATATTTAAGCGGGGCTCCCATACAACAAATGTGTTTTTTTTTTTGCCATTTTTATAGATAACTAGCTTTCGCCCGCGGCTTCGCCCGCGTGGATGTCGAAAAAAAAGCAGCTTCTCTATCAGCAGCATTCCCCCTAAACATTATACCATATCTTAGTTGGAACCAACGTAAGCGTGGTAAGCAGATAGGAGTGCAGTTTGATTTACAACTTTACGGAGGATATGTAAAGCATATAAATACAAACTTCGTTTTGTACATACTTGTTCAATATACCTACGTGTCCTCCATTTCTTGTCTAAGTCTATTTGTAAGTAATTTTGTATTGTTTATTTTTTCTACGTTTTTGTTCTTAAATAATAATTGATGTACCAACTTTTGAGTTATTCAAGGTACGCAGTAAAATTCTCCCGAAAACTATGTACCCCTTTTAGGGGTAGTTTTGAAAAACGCAAAAGTTATGACAAACTTTGTTATTTATGTAATGACTGCCTCGTTAGTCTAGTGGTCACAGGCGCGACTGCTGAGAATGAGGGGTGGGTTTGATTCCCAGGTCGGGCAGTGTTATTAGATTTTCCATTAGGAATTTATTAGGAGCAGCCCGAAGTCTGCATTTATGCCCGGTTGATGGCAATAGGCTCGCCCCGTATTACATGGGACTTAAACAAAACTGTCGAAATGTGGGTGTACTAAAGATACACCTCTACCTAACCCTTTGGGGATTGTAGGCTTGATGTTATGTAAATAAGTACTCAGGCCAAATTTCAAGTTTATATGTCAAAAAAAATAAGATTCTGTTCACACAAACTATATCGCCCCTTTTTACGCACTCAAAGGGGTAAATTGTTGAAACATCGTTTTTGACGTTTTTATTATTGGATTTATAGGTTATTTATACCAATTTTCAAGTTAATCACGCCACACAGTAGAATCCTCCCTTGTAAATTGACTATCCCTTTTCACCCCATGTAAAGGGGCAGATTAAAAAAAAAACCGGATTAAAGTTATTCTTTATTTTTTGTTTTCAGTATAAATCCTGAGTTTCAAGTTAATCAGACCGCGCGTTAAAATTATTCCATAAAAGTTTTGATATCCCCCAATCCCCCTTTAGGGGGTAGTTTAAAAAAACAAAAAATGACAACCTTTATATTTTACTTAGGTTAGTATCCGTGCCAAGTTTCAGGTTTATTAACTGAAGGAATAAGATTTTTCATACAAACAAAATCCCCCTTTTCACCCCCTTAAAGGTTGAATTTCCAAAAACCCCTTCTTAGCTGATGCCCTCGTCATAATTTGGGGTTAATCAAGCCACACAGTGGAATCCTCTCTTGTAAAATTGACTACCCCTTTTCACCCTGTTAAGGGTCATTACCGCACGGTCTCCCGTGAGTCGGCGAGCCTCCTTGCCGGACTGCCGCCGTGGGATCTGGAGGCAAAAGTCCTCGCGCACATCTGGGAGTGGTGCGAGGAGGCGAAACGCTGGGTCTAAACTCCGCTGCCGCGAGAAATCACGGCACAGCGGACGGAGCTCCGGCGGGATCTCATGGTGGCATGGAGAGTGTGATTGTCGCAATACAGCGCTGGGCACGCCACAAGCCGGCGATAAGTCCCCTCTTTGAGGAGTGGCTAGAGAGGCGCCACGGCGACTTCACCGGACACGGTTGTTTCGGGAGGTTCCTGTTCAGGATAAAGCGGGGGGAAACGCCCGGGTGTCACCACTGTGTGGATCGCACGGATGACACGGTAGAGCATACGGTGGAGGTCTGCCCGGCTTGGGTGGAGCACCGCTGTGTCCTAACGGCGGCGGTGGTCTCCCCGGCCGGATCCGTCCGGCCCTGGTTCAGGCTATGGTTCGGAGCAGGAGGAAGGAGGAGGCAGAACTCGTGAGGGAGAGGCAAGGTTCACGCCCTCGCGCCCCTAGTCGCCGCAGGAGACGCCCCAGGCGTCGGGAGTAGCAAGCCGTCTTCCGGCCACCGTAGGCGCGGGCTTGCGTACGGTGAGCGATGGGTAGCTCGCCATCCGATAAGGACCAAGCCCGGTTCGACAGCACGTTGTGTTCCACGCGTGCCTCAAAGAGATGTCAGCACCAACTGACGGGGTCCGTTAGGGCCTGCCAGGGTTGTGATGTTTGTCCGAAAAGATATCATAGCCCTAGCACACAGGCAACGGAAGGAACACGGGTGGGTTTTAGTCAGTAAAAGTCTGACACGCCCTCCCGCTCCGCCCAGAGCGGAAAAAGTTATTTGATAATTTCCCACGCAAAAAAAAGGGGTCAATTTTCGAAAAATTGATAAATTCTTTTATTTATTTTGGTTTACAGTATAAATACTGAGTTTCGAGTTAATCGGACCGCGCGTTAAAATTCTGCCATACAAACTTTGTCATCCGCAAATACCCAAATAAGGAGTAGTTTAAAAAAAAAAACAAAAATGTCACACTTTATAATTTACTTAGGTTAGTATTCGTGCCATGTTTCAGGTTTATTAACTCAAGGAATAAGATTTATCCCCCTTGTTCACCCCTTAAAGGTTGAATTTCGAATAATCCCTTCTTAGCGGATGCCTATAGTTTCCAACAATAAGCCGAAATATTAGTGATTTTAACTTAAAAAGAAATTTCATTAAAAATAAAATTTTATCCCCTTTTTCCCCTTATGGGTTCAAATTCTAACAACACAGTTGCGTTAGCTTCCAACCATAAGCCTAGATAATAAATTTAGTGTTATTTTACTTCGAAAATTAAGGACTTTCGATACACAACATCATCAAACCCCTTTTTAACCCTTCGGGGGTGGAATTATCAAAAACGCTGACACACGTATAAATTAATTTTTAATCGTCAGCCTATACACCAAATTTGAAGATCCTAACTTCAAAACTGACGGACTTTCATATAAACTTCCATCCCCTATTTCACCTTCTTAGGGGTGGAATTTCGAAAAACCCTTTCTTAGTGGATACCTACTCTTCACAAAGAACACACCCTCCAAATTTCATGTCTCTAGGACCAGCGGTTTAGGCTGTGCGTTGATATATCAGTCAGTCAGTCAGGACTTTGAACTTTATATATATAGATGGTACGGAGCCCTTCGTGCGCGAGTCCGACTCGCACTTGGCCGGTTTCTTAGGATATTTAACACGACGCGGACGAGACGGCAACAAATAGGTACGTTATTTATTTATTAAATGTTTATTATGTGCCGTGTTTTAATGATTTACAAAAATGAAATCTGACTGACTAACATTATAATGTACAGACTTGCAAAATGTGAGTGTACCTGTAGACCTGTACATACTATACCTGCAAAGAGGTGTGTTATAAGTAGTATCCCACCAAAAACATTTCATGTAAAATGTTGCCAAGACGACCACATAAGGTTTGCCCTGTGAAAAAGATATCAGATCTCATGTAGAGCCAAGCTTCTGAATCTACACGGCCTAACTCTACCGACCCTAACTTCACAAATTGTACATATCAGTAAAAATGTCACACCATACACACATATACGGATACGGATATTTGACATCATATCCTGAGAATATGAACTATCTGGTACATCGGAAACCAACTCTATGAGGGTTCAAAAAAACGACGAAACACTTCGAGAAAACGTAGGTAGTGCCCTTGCGCTTCGCTTGGCTCGTCTTGGCGGGGGCACTACCGTGCCCCCAGATGCACATTTGACAGACCCTTGATTTCCAAAAGCCTGGTTGATCAAGTCTCCGATCATTAAAACTGCTGTTAAATCTCGACCTTGACAGCTTGCTGATCAAAATAATAACAACCCGAGTGGACACAACAAATCTAATAGCCTTTTTTACTGGGGGTAACTGTTTGCAAAATATAATTATGGCAATCGTTCATGCTCCGTGAGCGCAAAATTGCCCAAAGTCATTATAAACTCGTGTACCTTAGGTAGGTATTTTATAGGTCAGCAACTTTAACACAAGAGTTAAATTAATAATTAGAAGAAAAATACGGTCCAGGCAAACAATTTAATATGATCTATCCAATGAAAACCCAACAACTTTTATGAACGGCTTAAATTAAATTTTGGTAACCCATTGAAAGGGTTTTCGATAAAAACCCATACGGTTTGGGTAACCTTTTGAACGGCTTAATTTAAGCCATTCAAAATTATCCACACCGTATGGGTTTTTGATTAACTGATGGAAAGGGTTTTCGATAGGGTTTTTCTAAAATGGTAACCAAAATGGTCCCTGGGTAGAATAGAGATAGAATTGGTCATGCTACGCGTGCTGGGTGGATATCGAAAAAACATAACATTATGATTTTTTGATGTTACTGGGTTTCAAGTAGGTATTGAACCCATTGAATGGGTTATCATGTAACCCTTTCACTGGGGTTCAAATATAAAACCCATTCAATGGGTTATCATGTAACCCTTTCAATGGGTTTCTAGTATAAAACCCTTTCCACATCTTTTCTGGGTTACATCATGATAAAGGTAACCCATTGAATCGGTTACCCCTTCGAAAGGCTTAACCCTTAACCAGGGTTGTACGGTCCCTGGTTAGAATAGTTAAAGGCTCGACGGGAATAAAGCCAAATCTGTTAGTTCCTCCCGCAGAAATATATCTCCTATCTACCACACGAAATAGTTTTAAGGGAAGTATGTTTAGTTCTTATTTCTTACATAGAAATCTATTAAGCACTGCATACTGCATTAGTAATTTTCTTACGAGTAAAGTGAACTTGAAGGGGTTATCTAAAGCCGTTTCCGCCATAATATTAATCGGTTATTGATTCCTACATCGTAGACTTCGTGAGGACAAAGTGGCCCAATACCTATTTTGTCCTAAAAATAATGGGTGTTTTTTTTAGAGGTATAGAACTTTAAGTTGGCAACACTGTTTTAATTGGCGGCTATTTTGTCAGCTGTCAAGTGATTTGTGTTTAGTTTGGCAAGGCATTTCAACATGAATAGACTGACGCCTGAACAACGCTTCCAAATTGTGCAAATTTATTTTGAAAATAATGGAAACAAGATTGCCGTTGATCCCGATTTTCATAAGAGAATTTTGTTTAACGATGAAGCTCACTTTTGGATGAATGGCTACGTCAACAAACAAAACTGCCGTATTTGGAGTGAAGATAATCCTCAAGTGTATGTGGAGACACCGTTACATCCAGAAAAACTGACTGTTTGGTGTGCTTTATGGGCTGGTGGAATCATTGGTCCGTACTTCTTTAAAAATGATGCTGGCCAGAACGTTACAGTCAATGGTGACCGCTATAGAGCCCTGATTACTGACTTTTTCGTTCCTCAATTGAACAACCATGATGTGCAGGAGCTGTGGTTTCAACAAGACGGCGCAACATGTCACACAGCTCGGGCCACAATTGATTTACTGAAGGAAACGTTTGGTAACCGCATTGTTTCACGTTCCGGACCCGTGAATTGGCCCCCAAGATCGTGCGATTTAACGCCGCTTGACTATTTTCTGTGGGGATATGTGAAGTCGCTAGTCTACGCCGATAAGCCCGAAACGATCGACCACTTGGAGGACAACATTCGCCGCGTTATTGCCGATATACGGCCACAAATGTTGGAAAAAGTGATTGAAAATTGGATCTCCAGATTAGATTACGTCCGATCCAGCCGTGGCGGTCATATGCCAGAAATCATATTTAAATTATAATGCCATAAGATTATCTTTTGAATAAAGTAAATTTCATGTAAATTTTACAAATTTTTCCTTGTTTTATTCCATTTCAAAGTTCTATACCTCTAAAAAAAACAACCCTGTACATGACCAGTAGAAACTTTTGTCTGAAAATTTTCAGTTCTGTTGTTTTTCTGGAACGCTCATGTTCAAATAATGTAAACGAAACGCATCCTATATAATTAATGAGTTCATTATCCAAGACAATAATAGTCATTATAATATAGGTTTATTACGTGTTTGCTCTTGCTGGGAGCTTTATAATGTTATTCCGATTTCCTCATCACGTGAATCAAGACTGTAAAGTCACATATGTTTTTACAGGTCATTGTTTATCGTAAGTTCATAACAAAAATCCTTGCTAAATGCAAAAGTGAATGTACGGCATACTGTTAACAGGTAAACTCATTGAGGAAAACGAAAAACAGGTATTTGTAATCATGTGCCGACTACCGGCAACAAGTTTCAATACTTTCAATATTGGTAAGGTGAGTGTTTCTTAAGAGGACGATAACCGACTTTTAATGATTTTATACTGAAGTTCACGTCTAAACGAGTAGTGTTAATGATTTAAAAAAAATATATAAATTGGAGCATTTTCTCAATAACTTAATATGTGAATATTTTAGATTATGTTTATATTACATAGTTAAATTAATTTGTAAAGTTATGTTTAACGCGGATAAAAAACTGAGAATGGCGCAAAATCTACCAAGCGTATTTTTCTGAAACCTTTAAAGATAATTTAATTATTGATCTTTTAGTATACGCGTTTTATTAAAATACCTTTTGATTTGTGTTTAATAAATAAATATTGAGTCAAATTGGGGACAGCGCTCCTTGATGGGCGAGTCATATTACTGGCTGAACGTACGACGCGTTGCGTGAGCTCAGTACAGAACACGCAAGCTAACCACTCAAGGTCACTGGCATATATCTGCGTCTTAAAACTTATGTTTGTAGTAACGAGGTTGCGAAGATCCGTTATTTCCATATGACGTAGGTAGACATAAAGCCCCATTTACGCGATGAAGTTTCTTGCCTGTGGCTTATACTAAAATTGTAGCAACAAATGACGTGCATCGTCTAACTCTAAAGGTCTCTAAACACTATAATTATAGACTGCGCAAGGTTTTTTGTTGCTACATCTTTGTAAATCAGGCTTACGGTAGGTATGGTTGCAGGGTTAAGGAAAGGGTAGGCACTTACTAAATTAATTTAGGCCTGTAATTGTCCCACTTTAGTACTATAGGCCACTTCTCATCACACGAGAGGGATAATTGAACGTTAGGAAAGGGCTTGTATATGATTTCGGACGTAAAGCGAAAAGGTTTACTGATGTCAATGATGACATAATTAGTCGCCCATAGTTTTATGTTAATCTCTGTTGAGCAACGAACTATCCAAACACATAGCTACCTACCTAAGTATTTAATATACAGTTTTAAAATAACATTCAAATCATAATGAAAATCGATGCGCGTGAGCATGACCGATCAGTCCTTGACCACAAACGCGTTTTATCACTGTCCATTGGAAGGTCGGCACAAAATAATGTTATTCATTTACGTGAGATACCAACACTGAACTAACTCTATTCATATTGCTTTGGTACCCCACTGAGAGCCTTAATGGAAGACTTGTGTATATCTAGGCTATAATAGCGTCTGCTAATTAATTTATTTGGGGCGAGCAGAATTCCATTTATGTTGACCCAATTCGATACTGGAGATTTTCTCCATTATCGACGGCTTTTCGAGTCTTTGCATATACTTGACTACGGCTAACTATGGCTGACTACGGTGAAAAAAAAAAACCGATCAAGAGCGAGTCGGACTCGCGCACAGAGGGTTCCGTACGAATATATGATGTTGATAATTTCTGAAAAACTGTGCTATTTAGAGACATCGTTTTATTTTTCCTGTAATCTTTACATAAGCTTCTATTATATAGAATAATTTCAGATTTTTATCTCTGCAAACTTCGGAGATAAGGAGGGGAACGGTATTTACAATTTTCATTACAAGTCAGAAACTATGCTGCCTAAAAAAAAAAAAAATATGTTTGCGAATGTGCAAACAGCGTTCTTTCATATGATACCCCACATGCCTAAGTAGCTCCACTTAAATTTTTTAAGACCCCCTTTCAGTCCCTTTTGCAAAAAAAGGTATCTTTTTTTAAATTTCTTTCTTGCTTGCAAAATAGTTGGGCAAACGTCATCTAAAACTATTCTAAATTTCAAGTTGATAGCATTAGTAGTTCTTGAGATACCCAGGTGTGACAGACAGATAGACTTAGTCTCACCATAAGGGTTCCTTTTTACCATTTTGGTACGGAACCCTAAAAACGACAGTCCGAGATAAGCCAAAGTCAAAAATGTGACTTTAAGTCGGGTAAGGATACAAAGTAAAAAAAGGAAACTGGAAGTTATAAAACGACCGAACATTCGGCCGATAGTTCGGATTAACGCTTCGGAGTATACCCCCTTGTATCGTTAAACGTGAGCAAGATGGCCGACCGATCTCTCAAAGTAGGTGTTAATAGGAGGTGTATGACATTTGAGTGTTGAGAAACCGCAACATTCTCACTTTATACAGTGGCTTTCAAGCAGAAGTAAACTTCTCACCCAAAGAGATTTTTTTTTTTGTTATAATATTTTAATGGCCTGGTTGCTAGGACCTTTTAGCCAAGTCTTTATTTAGTTAGAAAACTTGTTTATATATTGATGAAATGAATTTGATTCAATGCATGATGATGATATTTCCGCCCGCTCTCAGGTTTCAGTAAAGATGTGGCACTTTACTGAGACCTCACGCGGACTTCTTGAGAGAACTTGAAGCGAAGTTGCACTGTTTTGTTTCATTTGCCTACACTAATGCACGTTCACAAACACTTAATGGTTAATAATCCACAATTATTACGGCACATTAATATTCGGCTAAACACAAATTTTAGAAAATAAAACAAAACTTCTGAACATTACGCTTCACTTTCCCGCCAAGAAGTCCCCCAAAGAGATTTAAGATACTTTCCATAGAGAGGCTATGCGAAGAAAAGTCATAGTAAAACAGTGACGCCATCTAGCATATATCGAAAATAAACCGAAGTTAGGTCCAGTCGAATTACCATAACCCTTGGTAGGACTGGAGTTTTAATACCTACTACTGAAAAAGCTTATAACACTCATATTTCACTCGTTATGTAATGTGGCTATAAATATATTAGCCTAATAAATAGGCTATGTTAAGGTGTTGAAGAAAATAACATTATTAAAATGTTTTATAAAACGTTATTGTTATTTTCAACTTTAGCAGCTGTGTATCTTAAGTTATTGGCCGCGCGACCTTTGCGTTATCGATCGGGAGTGCAAACGAGCGATCGTGAATATGATGCTGTTAGGTTTATCTTGAGGCAGAATATACAACATAAATTTTTGTTTATACTAAACCCGAAAAGGGGTCATTGTACTCATCATTTTGAACAATTTTTTCTATGGGACCAACCTTGAAATCGCAAAAAAAAAACTGCTGTTACCTACATTTGTGTTCACTATCGACAAAATGTATGGAACAGCTGATTTTTATTTCGCACTTTCAAGGTTGGTCGCATGGATAAAATGGTTCAAAATGATGAGTACAGTGACCCCTTTCCGGGTTTAGTATAAACAAAAACTAATGTTGTATAGCTATGTATATTTTAACATTTACTGATGCATAATTTGTAAATTAAAAAATATTTTGCGGTTTTCCTAAAACCAACATACATTCTTCTACTGTATGCGTCTGATAGACCGCGCGAGCGAAGCGTCTCTGCTTCAAGTCTGTCAAAATTTGCTGCAGGTTTTAAGGCTTTAGTTTTTTTTTTGTCATCGGGGATTTTTGATTGGAGCGGTATTTCCTCCAAAAAGGGGGCTACTGGATATCTCCGCCTTATGAAATTCGATTTAAATGGTTCTTTTTTTAATTTTAAAGTTATTTGGTGAATATCTAATAAGGCTCATTAGTGAGTAAACATAATAGCTCCTCAAAATGCAGTAAATTTCTCACTTTTAGATTTCTACCAGTAGAATAGGCCCTTTAACTTCTAGGTAGGGTTGATGAAGCACCTGGGACCACCTTCTCATCACGTTACTAGGCTGCTGCGTTAACTTTGCCAATAATTAAAACGTATAGTTTTTCATACTGGCTCACATAATATTTATTTTATAAACTAAAAACAAGGTAAATATCCCGTTTTAAATAACTGGAGTGGTATATTAATTGTTGCAAAAGAGCCGTAAGGAATACAAAAATCAATCATGAATAACACACTCAAAATAATGGCGTTGAATTCTAACGGACTGCTGCAACACCAACATGAGTTGCAAGTAGTCCTAGACACAGAAAATATTGATGTGTGCTTGATCTCAGAAACGCATTTCACTAAACAGTCTTTTGTTAAGTTTAGAGGCTATAAGGTTTATCACTCGCTACACCCTAACAACACGGCCCGTGGAGGTAGTGCGGTTATTATTAAAGAAAATATCTGTCATCACGAACAGTGTAAATATGAGGAGCCAGATACGCAAGCTGTGGCGATATCAGTTAAAACAACAAAATTTAATGTTACAGTAGCGGCCGTATATTGTCCCCCAAGACACACGATAAACAAAGAACAATATATACACTTCTTCAGGCTCCTTGGACAGAGATTTATATTAGGCGGTGACTTTAACGCTAAGAACACTCATTGGGGATCGAGATTAACTTCAACTAAGGGAAGACAGCTACTACGTGCAGTGAAAGACATGCGCTGTGAGGTCATAAGTACTGGAAAACCTACATACTGGCCGACTGACCACCAGAAACTACCAGACCTTATTGACTTTTTCATAGTCAAAAATATATCAACTAATTATCTGAGTGTGGAAGAGGGGTATCACATGAACTCCGATCACTCTCCTATATTATTACAACTAAGTCACAAAATATTACTAAGAGAAAACCACCTGACATTAGTCAACAAGTTTACAGATTGGGAAAGTTTTACCATAGACCTACAAAACATTATTGACCTAAAAACTTCATTAAAAAGCAAAGATCAGCTCGATTCTGAAGTAAATAAGTTTAGTATTAATATCCAACAATGTGCATGGAACAATACACCACAGATTACAAGAAAATATAAAGGAAATACCTACCCAAAGGAAATAATAGACCGAAACACAACAGATATGAAAAAAGGACTCAACGAAAAAGATGGCAGCAAACTAGGTTCCCACAAGATAAAACTTTATTGAATAACCTTACGAAAAGATTGACGAGAAAAATACAGACCTTTCAAGATAAGGCTTTCAATACTAACCTACGTCAGTTAACCAGCGACCATACAACGCAATACTCTCTTTGGAAAGCGACAAAGTCACTCAAAAGGCCAATTACATCAATTCCCCCTATCAGAGATGTTAACGGAAAGTGGGCCATAAGCAATGAGCAGAAAGCTCTAAGATTTGCACATCACTTAGAAGAAACCTTTCAGCCAAACGACGCGTCTGGCGACAACCTAAAATTCGCTAATATTCTGCAAGATAAAATAATTAAGCTTGTGACCCCGAAAGAAGTTGCAAACGAAATTCAAATCACTAGCCTTAAAAAGTCCCCAGGGTTTGACCTAATTACGGGAGAGATCCTAAAACATCTACCGCGTAAAGCCATTGTTAACCTTACTAGGCTCATCAATGCAGCATTCGTGTTGAAGCATGTTCCTGAGCCATGGAATGTTGCTGAAGTGATTATGATTGCAAAGCCCGGTAAACCACCACACGAAGCATCATCATACAGGCCCATTTCCCTGTTGCCTATACTATCTAAGCTGTCTGAAAAATTGTTTTTAAAACGGTTAAAACCTATCATAAACGAGACAAACCTGATCCCTGACCATCAGTTTGGTTTCAGAGAGAAACACTCAACAATAGATCAAGTACATAGAATTACCAACATCATTGAGAGAACACTAGAAGATAAAAAAGTCTGCTCCACAGTATTTTTAGATGTGGCACAAGCTTTTGATAGAGTTTGGCATAAGGGTTTGATATTCAAGCTAAGACTTATGTTGCCCAATGATTTTGCCGATATCTTGCAATCATACATTACAGACAGAATGTTTCGAGTAAGGCACGAGGATGCCTTTTCAGAGTTAAAAATGATTAAAGCTGGCGTACCTCAAGGTAGTGTGCTGGGTCCAGTCCTCTACCTGTTGTATACGTATGATATACCAGAACTGGAAAATAATACTATTGCAACCTTTGCAGACGACACCGCTATTATGGCTACAGGTTCATGCCATACGGAAGCAACCAGTAAGGTACAAATTGCTGTAAATAAAATTCATGACTGGGCAGAAAAATGGAGAATCAAATTAAATGAATCGAAGTCACTTCACATTGATTTCACCAACAGGAAATGTGATTACCACCCAATCTTCATAAATGGACAACAACTGCCATACGCAAATACAGCCAAATACCTTGGCATAACGCTTGACGCGAAACTGCGCTGGAAAGCGCACGTTAAAAAGAAAAGACAGGAACTAGACATACGTTTTAAAAACATGTATTGGTTGATTGGACGGGGTTCCTGCCTATCAATACATAACAAAATTCTATTATACAAGCATATTCTTATGCCAATATGGACATATGGCATCCAACTCTGGGGCTGTACTAAACCGACCAATATAAAAATAATACAAACATTCCAGAATAAGGTACTCAGGAGTATTGTTAATGCGCCCTGGTATATAAGAAATGACGACCTCCATCGTGACTTAAAAATGGAACCAGTCACCAAAATAATCCAAAAATTTGCCGAGGCCCATGACCACCGACTCCACCAACATGTGAACATCGAGGCAATTCAGCTGTTAGACCAAACAATATAGTGCGAAGACTAAAACGAACAAAACCTTTTGAGTTAGTGTAGTGTAAAAAGTGTAGACATAATAGTGACAATGACACACATATAACACGTGAACAAAGTGTAAATATTATTATATTAGACTCTAAGAAAGTGGAATGGACTTGTGTAAAGTACAATCAGCACTATTCTAAGTTTTAAAATAATTATCACGTAGCAAATTAAGTTAGATTCAAATTACTTATTAGTCTTATAGGCTAGATTGTAATTAATTATTAAGAACCTGGTTCTTTTTAATAAAAGACAAAAAAAAAAGTGGGCGATCGCCACGCGGCATGCGTCGCCCCGCCAGTAATAGAATAGAATACTCTTAATCCTCCTTCTTTCTTTCTTAGTAATCGGTTTTACGTGCGCATAAAGATGTTTCACATCAAAAACTTGTGCTCGCGAGGTCTGCTGTTCGCAGAACTACTGGTAATAATAGGTAATATGCTGCTCTATGAGACTATGAGGTATTCCCCTGTCCAGCGGATTTCGGGATTCCCTGTCCAGGGGACAGAGGAATACCTCATAGAGCAGTATTCTTCTTTTTCATCTTTGTTCTTTTTTAAAAGTACCTACCTACCTACATGTGTTTAATTTGCTGAATATTTCCCTGAAGTACAAATTACGTCTGAGTTGCGGTAACAAATCAAAGACATACAATGAACCGATTACTGATGTCATGAATGTGCCTTCGGAACGCTTTAAATGATTCAATGGCGGAATATTTTAATGCCAACCTGACTCACCATCGAACGCGATAAACGGAATAAGTAAAACAATATTTATGTTAATGTGGAAATATTACAATAAATTGTTTTGTAATGTGAAAACGAGAGCTGTGAGAGAATTCCAACGTCTGGACACCCAAATTGTTCTCAAAACAAATGACGGAAGATGTTTTTGCTGACGAAATTGAGGTGGAGACATTTAATATTTGTCATTTTCGCATCTGGGAATTCTTGAAGGATCTGGAAGGCTTCAACAACCACGTAGAAGCCTATAAATAACAGTGTTTGATGAATACAAGGATTAGTTGATGTTTATTTTATGAAGAACGATACTTTTTTATGTACGCTTATAATTTTCCTCATGGGCTTCCAAATCGAATTGATAACAAACACGAATTCGGTATGTAAAGTAAAAATGTACCTATGCCGATTCCAAAACCATTTCGAGATTTTACGCTTCTAAGACTTATTTTTCTAATAATAGGTCTTAAAATTATAAGATCGTATTTATTTTCACAAAAATACTTAAAATCACTTGACTTTTATTTGACCTCTAATTGACGTCACAAAGCAGCCTGAATTGGAAATTTCAGTGCCTCTTGTAATTAAATTGTTCTTTAAGTGTCAAGTGTCATGCCAACGTCAAATTTACATGAAGTACTTATTATTATTCTATTCAGATATGTAAATAGTGTAGTTTTTCACCAGCGGCGGACAGTAAAAGTCAAATCACATCGATGTATCGCCTCAGGAAAACTTAACTTACGTTAAAATGATCTTCACAATAAAACAGTCGCCGCCCAGACTTGTACTAAACATTTACTTCCTCGCACCATTTCCTTTTTAATGTTTCTTTTACTAACAATTTTTTACTAACAATTTGTTGTGGTGTTTATACTTGACAGTATGAAGAACTTAGCAGAAGTAGTCTTTGAATCCATTCATTTTATTAATACGCCATAACTTTAAACTAAAGTACGGAAATCGCTAAAGTATGAAATGTAAACAAATTAATTGTCAAATTTGACAGTTTGACTTTACTGAATTTTGGTTTTAAATAAGTGTAAAACGTGGCAAAGATCCTAAGCTATTCAGCTACTAGTGACGTCAGTACGAACAATACTTTAAAAAAATATATAAAAATAACTACAGCTTGTAAAAACAAAAAGATGAAATTATGTGTTTCAAATACTCTTAACATTAAAATAAAAATATAAAAAACATACCTGAAAAATACTTTACATACCTAATTAGAGCACGTCTAGATACAATGACAATATGTCACACAAAAACAACAGTGACTCATTTTTGTTATTTATTTATAAATAAAAAGAAACAAATAACATTTGCTTTCATAGAATCCTCAATCCATACGTGTATACAATGGCTATCGGTCAGTACGTCGGATCGGATTGCAGTCAACAAGTTTACAGCGATAAGTAGGACCCTTGCACATAGGTTAATTATTAGTAGAGGACGATTTAATGAGGCTGACACATGCGATGTCACGGTTCGTGAAAGAGAAATACTGCACATTTGTTTGTGTATATGTGTATGAAAAGTAACCATAAACTGCTTCACTTATTTCAGCAACTCCTACCTATCTGACCTCCACAACCCCTTACTGGGCATCACGATACCCCTTGGTAAGACTGGTTGTCAGACTTTCGTTCCGCCTTTTTTTTTAAATAATATTTTAATGGCCTGGTTGCTAGGACCTTTTAGCCAAGTCTTTATTTAGTTAGAAAACTTGTTTATATATTGATGAAAAGATATGGCACTTTACTGAGACCTCACGCGGACTTCTTGAGAGAACTTGAAGCGAAGTTGCACTGTTTTGTTTCATTTGCCTACACTAATGCACGTTCACAAACACTTAATGGTTAATAATCCACAATTATTACACATTAATATTCGGCTAAACACAAATTTTTGAAAATAAAACAAAACTTTTGAACATGACGCTTCACTTTCCCGCCAAGAAGTCCCATATCCGCCATGTTTTCCCGAAGGGTTGGGTAGAGGTGTACCTGTAGTACAACCACATTTCGCCAGTTATGTTAAGTCCCATGTAATAGGGGGCGAGCCTATTGTCATCAACCGCGCACAGATCCAAACTACGGGCAGCAACTGAGAAATTCCAGATAGAAAACTTAACAGACTTTTTCCATATGCTTAATATAAAACAGAAGGGGAGGCTATACGTTACTTCCAGTCTCCCAGACATATCCCAAGTAAAATTAGGACGGATCGATACTAGATAGCACTGTTAAGGCTTCTACATACCGGGGCGACTTGTCGCGCGACGCGACGCGACATAAAGGCACCGCTCGTCCCGCGACACGCGGGGCCTTTGAGCCGCGTCGCGTCGCGCGACAAGTCGCGCCGGTATGTAGAAGCCTTTAAACTTAGTAGATTTAGGTAGTTTACCCTACAATTTTGTAAGAAAACGCTTCGTTTTCCAAATTCATAGTTTATTTCCGAGCAGCCTTGCCAAGTGTTCTGTTTTTGACAGCTGGACAGGTTTACAAAAGGGTTGAGATTTAGAAATGCAGGTAAGCCAAAGCTGAAATATATTTTTCGATTGTTTGCTATAGAGAGCAGTGGTGGCCCAGTGGTTACGGCCGCGACTTACCGAGTTGTAGGTCGTGGGTTCGACTACGAACCCGAGCAGGCGCTTTACTTTGAGTAAATAATTTCATCAGCACTGCTCTCAAAACGGTGAAGGAAAACATCGTGAGGAAACCGGCATGTCTTAGAACAAAAAAATCGAAGACATGTGACATCTACCAACCAGCACTGGGCCCGCGAAGAGAGGAGGCCTGCGTCCCAGCAGTAGGAACATTAAGTTCGTGCTATTCACTAAGAGACAACGCATAGCCTAAAAGCATGAAACTTTCCACAAGAGTTTCCTATAAATAAGACGAAAGTGGGCACGCAAGGCAAGGATTTTTGTAAAATCGTGCTCGAATTCAAAGTCAAAATATTTATTTAAATAATCATCATCATACTCAGCCTATAATGTTTCCAACATTATAGGCTGAGTATGAGGATATACTCAGCCTATCATGTTCCCAACATTATAGGCTGAGTATGTGGATGATTATTTACTATACACACATACATACACAAACTCACGCATAAACTACAGAACACCACCTGCAACGATCCTTACATACTGTGTTCGTTCATTATATGTCTAGATTTGGATTGTGTTCATTGACAATTAATTGAGTCTTCCGATCAAGTTTGTCTAGACTGGAACGATCAGTTAAAGATCGCTGACCAATTAATTTACGCCAAAGATTGAATTCAAGCCATAAGCACTTTTGGGCATCAATCAATCAACTCAGCCTATCGTAGTCCACTGCTGAACTCTAGCCCTCTCCCAGGCTACGCCAAAATACCCTGTCCTCAGTCTTCCGCATCGTCTGTCACAGCCACCTTTTTAAGTTTTGGGCATAGTTCTGCTAAAAATAATCTTCTAGGGCTTCTACCCGTATCGTAACTACATACTAATCGTAGCACCAACCAAGCTAAATCGTCACCAAGCAAGCAATTCATTACAACAGTTATTTTGTTTAATTGTGTTAACGAACAGGAAATTCCACATGTCCGCTGTAAGCACGTTTAACTGTACTACAACTGTTAATTACTTTATCTGGATAACACGTCCGCACATTGTTGTAATAGTTTTGATTATAAAAAAACCTAAATGATGTCGTGATTCTATTCACTTTTGTGGCGTTGAAATTTTATTGTCGAACATTCTGGCTATATGCACTTTTGCGTTTTGTATGTAGTTTTCATGATCTTATGCATTTTCTTAAAGCATTTAGCCATTTTTGTTGGTTTCTTTAGTTAATATAATATATAGAGTATATAAAAATGAGGGAAATGTCGCCAGGAAAGTTTTGAGCACGCATTTGGATGGCTATACGAGTAGGGGAAGACCATAGAAACGATGGATGGACTGTGAAAGATGATATGGCTAGAAAGGGAGTGACTATTGAGATGATGACTAATAGTCAAGTATGGAAGACATGTTGCGCCGACAAATAAACTAGGATAAGGGCTCAATGATGATGACTAAGATATAGTTTCGGTTCTTCTTCTCCTATTATAGCCTCATTCCCGTCTCTATCTATTCTGTTAAGCCCATTCGTGGTTTCTAGTGCAGTAATAGTTAAAGTTTAGGAAAAACAACAGGAAGATAAGATAGCATCAATGAGGCAGGCAGCGAGCGTGGTGACTCAACTGTGTATAAACTGTGGCATTGTGCACATTCTAGACTTTTCTAACGCGGCCACTTAGTGCTCATGTGTGAGGCTGTTGAGTTGTTAGCTCGTCATTGCGGTTTTTACACGAATGTTTATACATTCCTTTGAATATATTTATGTTAGTGCCGCGCTGCAAAATAACTAAAACAAACAGGGCCAACTTTGATAGTCTGGTGTGCGTGACAGCTAAGTCTTATTCTAGTGCTGTCATTGTTATTCTAGTGTGCGTCCATTTTACGGCCAACAGTTAGGACACAATTTTTTTGTATCTTTGCAAGCGTCCTTGTCTGTGTGTTGCCGGACGTAAAGAATAGCACCCCCCTATTTCTTCCCGTGGGTATCGTAAAAGGCGACTAAGGGACTTACTAGAGAATGGGCAGCAGCGTTCTCTATGCATTTTAACACTATACTGCGATCGCCAACTCAACTGCCAAGCGTGGCGATTATGGCAACCCCCTCTCTGCGGGAGGCCTATGTCCAACTGTGGACGTCTTTAGGCTGAAATGATGAATGAAGCGTCCTTTGCCATGAATTCATTTTTGAAATACAAAAAATGTTGATACACTATGTTTGGGATGCATAAGAAGCGAGGTATGTTTGCCAAGGGACGCTTCGCTACTGATAATGTGAATTAGCTTATCGCAAAAGTTAACTAACATCCGGCGAGTGAAGCGTGAAACCGAACCTAATCTCACTCGAGTCACTTCTCCGAATCGATAGTCCAAGTTCTATGTAATTGTTTGTAGACGCAGTTGTTAGCCAGATTGTTTATTAATTAGAAACGTTAATGACTCTGTCGATTAGTCATTAATTATAAATTAAGTAAATACCAACGAACTATGACCCTTGCACATGTTGGTCACGTTTCGAACTACTGCTTCTACGCCTCCGAAGACAAAATCTTCTGTCAACCCACACTATTTAGTCGAAAATCTTAGTCTATTAGGAGCACAGCGATATAATAGTTGGTTTATAAGTAGAAAAGGATGTGGCCATTTAACTGGATGCGACGACAGTTGCGTGTCAAAGGTCGCAGGTTGACTTCATCTCAGTCAATTGACCGCAGGGCTGCGGACTGCGGTACAAATTAGTGCTTGTGTTTGTTTATTTGTTGCTCAATTGCTAGGGATTTATTTAGAGTTATTTAAATTGTTGTAAAGGTTTAAAAGGGAGGGTTATTATCAAAATATATTTTCAAAGATTAAAAGAAGCTAAGACTTGTTTAGATAGCATTAAACTTGTCAAAAAATAAAAGGCCCGATTTAACATTTAACCTGAATCTATTTATCGTAAGTATTGAGTCGTATGGTTACTTGACCTTAAACGTATTATGTTCCTTGAATCGTTTGACCATCGTGACGTAACAAGTGAAGGAACCATACGACTTGATACTCACGATAAATCGATTCCAGTTAAATGTCAAAACGGGCTTATTATTTTTTGCTATAGCCTGTGTTGCTGTAGCATTTTTGATATAGTAACTGTTCGTTTGTCAGAAATTCAAAACCATTTTCGTGTTAATTTGCATTGTATCATATGCTGGAGACCAGAAGGGCATGTGGCCAGGTAGACGTTATGCTCAAAGTGTGGAAGGGTATGACGGATGCGCCTGACATCCATAATGAGCTGATTCGACTCTATACACCGAATAATTATCTCCGTGACAGAAAACATCGACTGCTAGGCGTGCCTTCGTGTCGGACACTCGGACAGCAGCCCGTGTTGCGTCTCCCGTACCACGCGTGTTGAACGCACTAAATAAGCTCGTGGAAGCCAACCCGGACTGCGATCTGATCGCCAATAAATTTGCCAATTTAATGGTTATGTGCCAAATTTTTTGTGAGAACAATATTATTTAATTGGTGTTATTAGTGTGTTTGTATGTACTTTGATTTATGTAATTGGTATTTTTTAAGCCGTGTTAAATAAATAAATAAACAGGGTTATTTTTAAAACATCAATAACCTCTTAAGGGGTCATTGTACTCATCATTATGAACAACTTTTACTATGGGACCAAACCTGAAATCGCGAAAAAAATCAGCTGTTCCCTAAATTTTATCGAATTATTCAAACATAAATGTAGGGAACAGCTGGTTTTTTTTCGCGATTTCAGGTTTGGTCCCATAGTAAAAGTTGTTCATAATGATGAGTACAATGACCCCTTAAGAGGTTATTGACGTTTTAAAAATAACACTATGTCAAATGTATTTAGTTTTAGCATAGAATTTGTTTTTGTTAAACTGACTTGTAGGAAGGCCTAATCATGGTCGTTATCCTTTTCAGATAATGACGATGACTCATGTGACTGAGGCTGACTAATCTGAATAGTTTTTATACCAGTGAGATAATTGCGTAACACACATAGAATGACAATTGATCGCAATAGGTTTCATTTTGACAGTCCACACGTTTCAGGTTCAGTTAAAACCCAGCGTCAGGCACTATGCTCCATTTGAAATAAGATTAGACATTTAAATAAACTTGTTTACAGCCCGTTCAACCAATTTTGAGTTCTATATCTCAGGCATAAGGATGGCATTAAAAGCAAAAACGTAGTTACAATACGAACTGTTTATTACAGCTACCATTTGTCATGCCATCAACGCAATAGAAGTCAAAATTGGTTGAACGGACTGTAAAAAAGGTTTATTTAAATGTCTAATCTTATTTTAAACGGAGTATAGATATCTGGTATTTTTGCTGAACTGGGCCTTTTTGGCGCACCCGTGAGGCTCACTTTCCTACAAATTTCTTGTAAGTAGTATTATGTTGTGTTGTGTGCCTTTTAGTCTGTGCTAAATAAATGTATTTTCTTTCTTCTTCTTCCTTTCACGTTCATTGCGTTATTTACGTTGTTGAGCATACCAAATTTTTCAAACCTGCTATGAAGCAATGGGTTAGCAATATCCTTCAAAACTCTCAGATTGTGATTGAGATTGTGTTACGGAATTAGGGTGCTGGGTACCGTTGATGTTATTTGTTTTTTAATTTATAAGTTTATTTCAGAATATAATTCCATATAAAAGTGTTAGTAAAGCTTAAAAATATGTTAGTACTTAAACCCACTTATTGAATTCAATTCATCTATTTACCTTACATTAAAAAGGACACCACCAGAACTGAAGTACCTGATTCTAAAGCCCCATAATAGGACACTCAACCCTTTCCTATAAGGTGTTTAGAAGGTCGTTGGTGCTTATTATGTATGGTCTGAGAGAAACGTCTTAAGTACGCCCCACAGCGTATTCAGGGTATCTAGGTATAAACAAGTCAATCTGCTGTTCAGTCATGAATGTGATGGCAACTTGTTAAGCAATAAAACTGCAATTTGTAAGTATTACATTGTGTTGTGAATGTATGCTAAACTAACAAACGGTTTGTTAGCAGTGGTCCGGGCCAAAGTCGCGCATACGATAATTTGTATGGATGTACGGTTTTACGAACTAATTAAGGATTATAGTACCTACTTGGTGAGTAATGATGAAAAAATCCAGGAACGAACTTTGATGATTTGATGAATTAATAGAATCGGAATAGTATTGTAAGTACCTATCTGTTGTTGTACATTTACACCAATTGCCATTTAATTTTGTTTTTATTAAGCACCTACATCGATTAATTATTAAATACTTTCTTTGTTCTCGAAAGTAATTGATAATAACTCTCATCATTTGTGGCGGTTTCTTTGAATTTGTTTATATTAATAAATATTTAGTATTCTAAGGATCGGTGAGTTCATTCCAGGACGACAATGCCTTTGGTTGTTGCCTTTGGTTGACTAACCAATTACGTTTCGCATTGCAGTTCTTAATTACTCATCGCATGTTTAACCTCGTGATAACTACTTGCAAGTACTTATCAGTTATTGCTCCAATCGAGTCATAAATATCGTTTTATTTTGGAATGCGTATGTCTGCACATTTTAAATAATATTATTAACACAAACATCACGCATGTATTCACCGAAGGTTTGGGCAGGTGTATACTGTGTAGTATACAAGCTCATATTAAAATAGAAATTATAAATTATTTATACATATACAGGGTCAAATTAAATTAGCTAGCGAAGCTCCGCAGACGTTATGGGTATCGAAATATCTAAACATAATAAAACAAAAAATAAATTAATTTAATGTCTTTTTTTGTGGGGTCATCAACCGTCGTTAGTGTAGTCACTTAAAATATAATTTTAAAAATCCGTAATTTTTGTGAAAGCTTCACAGACGTGATAGGTATCAATATCGCAACACGATAAAACAGATTTAATTAACTCTCGTTTCAAGTAACAACACAACCAGAGAGCGGTCGCTGACCCCAAAAAAATAAATCTGGAATAAAACTTAATTCTTTTGTCGTGTTTAAGGTACCCATCACGTCTGCGGAGTTTCACCCGCTAATTTGATTTGACCTTGTATAAATAATAAATAAAATAAAATTAGCTAGCTAAACTCCGTAGACGTGATGAGCATCGATATCCAAACACGAAAAAATATATACATCATAGGGGTCAGGTTGTATTACCGTTATTTTAGCTACACATCGCTTGTTATATGTTACAAAAAATGCAGGTAATATAAATCAACGGATCTTATACTTGCAAAACGGATCCGTAGTGCTAATATATTCCGTAAAGAAATGCGGGCCTAGGCCTGGCCGGTACATGATACCGCTTGACGGCTATACGACTGACAACTACGGATCACGACTTGAATGTTAAGTTATTCAATACCTATTGGTGTAAAAGACTTTACGGACAGTGAACTATGAAGGACCTTTTGACTTTAAAAATGAATTGCTTGCTAGCTAAATGTTTACATTTAATTAAACTTACCTTTTCAAAGAATAAAGGCAAATGTTTAGTAGCTTGTAGCTGCGAGTTTTGTAAAATTTCGGATGGATGGATGCACACGGATACTATACCCCATTTGAAATAAGATTTAAAAAAAAAAAGTAAACGTTTTTTACAGTCCGTACAACCGATTTTTACGCACACCACGTTTTTTAAACGCGCCGTCGACGCGCGCTTGTAGCGATACAGACGCGACGCGCACGCAAGTCAGTCTATTCTGTAGGATAAAAGCGCGCCGTAGACGCACGTTTCTAAAATGCGCGTCAACGGCGCGTTTAAAAAACGTGGTGTGCACAGGCCCTTAGGTGAGCCAATGTTTTATTTACCTAAATACCTGAGGGGCAATTCTACTAATTTTAAGAACGTTCACAGTCTGATCTCAGTCTCAATCTGTCAAAAATACCTCTTATTTCCCTACATTTTGACAATTTTTTGACGTTTGTTTGTCGCCAAGATGAGATTGCGACTAGATTTTGAACGTTTTAAATTACGAGAATTGGCCTTCAGAACGATGAATCTCGATTTCAAACTAGATTTAAATCGAGAATTGTATCTAATCTCGCAGTTTTATACAAGATTCATGTCAAACAATGCTGTAGTTAAAGGATGTTATGGTATTGATTACAATATGTGTCATCGAGCCGTCAGAGAAAACGTCTAACGTGGAATCAGGTTGCAGGAAGTACTTATTACAAGTCCTTCACGCCTTTCGTTCCGGTAATGAGAGGGATAGAACAATAGGCACCGCTGGTACCGCTCGATCGATACACTGCCGTAATGTGTATTGGTTGGTTTACAAAAAGAAGATGGGCTAGTTAGTGGTTAGGTATCTACATCAATGATGTATAAAACTATAGATACGTTGTCCGCACTCTAAAATGGCAACATGAAATGAAGCCAATTGGCCACATTGCGCTCAGTCACGCACTAACCTGTCGCGCTTTTTAATTTATATCGTGTGTGAAAACCTGTGCAAAACATAAAGAAAACATGCCGTCGTGTGTTTTCAGAGGATGTACAAATTATACCCCAAAAGTTAAAGACAAAAATGTGTCATTTCACGCGTAAGTTTACAAAACTACTTTATTTTATTTTGTACGACGCTGCGCCTAATGGCGGCCGGCACATGAAGTTAGTAGTCACGTGACGTTAGGGGAGGTTGGGACACTATTATTATCTCCCTCTAGCAACAGACATCCCGCCGTACGGTGTCATATTTTCTTTCCCTTTCTTTACGCGTATAAGTAGGTAGTTATCTACCGTTAGTTTCGCCGTTTTTAAGCGCCGAGATGTTGGTTGGTCATTGATCTACATAGGTAAAAATGTCTTGTCTAAGTTTAAATTATTATTTTGACATTCTTGTTGAATGTCAAAATAATAATTTATTGCTGGTTGCAGCGGTTGCTGGAACTTCAATATTATTTAAATTAAACTGGTTCTATAGTATAATGATTGCGGGCAAGCTTTGTATGTATTTGGTTGATAACTCGGTTGATAAATACCTAAATAATTATCCCTAGCAAGAGGTGAAACAAGCGTTCTACTGTTTTATTATTTCGCAATGTGACGCAAATACCGGGTAGCTACTTCCTCCAGTGATACAATCAGATACAAATTTTCCAGTTATTAACAGTTTGATAAAAAAATAATAGGTATGTAACGATGAGGAGAATCAAAGATTAAGACGTAGGGCTTCTACAGACCGTCGTGACTCGCGACGCGACACATAGGCATCGCAAGTCGCGCGACACGCGGGGCTTTTGTGTCGCGTCGCGTGTCGCGCCGGTCTGTAGAAGCCTTTGTCTCTTGACCCCGCAGTGTACGAAGTTTTGGTTGAAAGAAAGCGATAAGCACTGGGTGATAAGGCAGCAAACATAAATATTTGCTAGCATCATTGTGACTGCAGAACAACAGAACTGAAAATATCAATGATCTTTGAACATTTACATGTAAAAATATAAGATCTAATAATTGTAATTTTTTAGGGTTTACAAAATAGGCAGCATTTTGTAATATCTTCTACAAAATCATGATCAGTACAGGTAAACAATGAGAAACTGAGTGAACAGGTTTGTATGCCTGATAATAGTTATGTAATTATAAAAATACTTTGCAAAACTAAATCAAAAGAAAGAATTATAAAAAATATATTAGGATAAAAGAAGTAATAATGTTTTAATATTTCGAAGGGTTATTATACTACATTCTTTGTAGGTAGTATTTATTTTTAAAGAAATACTAATTTTTATGACATATTCTTTGAGAAGAGTTGTATTAAGGGTCGGGTTAACGCCGTTGACCTTGGCCATAAAAATGCGCGTCGCGCTCACGCTGTACTGCCGTTCGTTTTCAAAGGGAATATTTATTTTTAGTAGCGAAAACATGAATAATTGAAAGAAAAACACATACCTACTTATAATAAATAAAAGATAATAAAATTGTAAGTTCATAAAAAACATGAAAATATCTTAAGTAGTTTGAAATTAAAGTTTTTTATGCTTTGGGTAGACATTACTTCCAGAATTTATTTCATAAAGTATTTTATTATAATACTTAAATATTCACATAAAGAACGGATGTGTAAGCGTTGTTGTTTAAAGTAAATTGTGTGCATAGCTTGCTTTCATTATTTAAAGGCATAATAACAGATTTAAAAGTCACTAAAATCATATATCTGCGCCTTAAGGTGAAAAATCTTGCTAAAAAGTACCTACCTACCTATTAATCTCCTTGTTTTAATTTTTTACTTTTGATTTTTATTTTATGTTGACTTCTTTATTTTATTTTGATTTTTTTATTATATTTTAGCTATATAATTTTTGGTGTGCCCTGACAGGGTCCACAATGGATCTTAGCTGTAAGCCTTTTGTTAACATCTTTTTTACCTTGTGGAATGCAAATAAATGAATATGAATATAATCTAGCCAACCTGTAAAAAAGCTTAAAAGTCAAAGATATTAGAAACAAGAATACTCACAGTCACTATCATACAGTGATTTTCCTTGACAGCACCGCAGCATCCAAAGAAAGCGACAATGAACACAATGATTCCAACGATGATCAGGACGATGGGTCCCGATGTGTAGAAGTTCTCATCTGTCAGGTCGATGTAGGGTGAGGAGTTGATCTCCGCTTTGATGCCAACGATCAGGATTATCAGGCCCGTGATCTAGAAATAGTGAATGTGTTTAGATGGTAATGTGGGAAAAAAAACAAACACCTACCGTTTGTTTTTTTTATATTGATAGGTAGTTAAGCCGGACTTGCATTTTTTTTAAATAAACTTAGGTTTCTATTATAAATAAAAAATTAAAAAATAATGACCCCAAAGCAATAAATTAAGTTATTAATATTCCTAGAACTCTATGCTAGGTAAAAATAATCTGGTGTACCTACTCCAAAAAACCTGGGTCCATTTACCTACATACATTTGGAAATACCACAAGTTTTTTTAATGATTTTCGCACAAAAACCAAAAAGTTAAAAGTTGTGCAATCTTTCCCACCTTCCTAGTAAGCAGTGAGTCATCTTTTAAATAAACTTAGGTTTCTATTATAAATAAAAAATAAAAAAAATAATGACCCCAAGGTAATAAATTAAGTTATTAATATTCCTAGAACTCTATGCTAGGTAAAAATAATCTGGTGTACCTACTCCAAAAAACCTGGGTCCATTTACCTACATACATTTGGAAATACCACAAGTTATTTTTAATGATTTTCGCACAAAAACCAAAAGAGTTATAAGTTGTGCAATCTTTCCCACCTTCCTAGTAAGCAGTGAGTCATCATTCATCATAATCATAACTTAACGGTGTGAGGGTACATTGCTAAGTGCGTGGTATTTTAATTTTCACACAATACTGTATCACGCTAATTAACAGACCGATTTTCTGCAATCTATCAGACAATAGTAATATCTAGATTACTTTCAATAAGGAATAAGACAGTGGTTCAAGCGCGTAGCTTGAAAAAATCGAAGGTGAACAACACACACAGCTTTCGAGAAAAAAAATGCTTACCGCGAACAAAAGATTGAAGCAAAACAGCAGATATTTCACGCACGACATTCCTGCGCCAATAGCCATGTTTAAATCTTGTCTTCTAATCTAATTATAAAAATTTAGATCTGGAACAAAAGACACCAATATTATTAATTCCTTTCTCTCCATCCGTATGGTCGCGCAAGGTAAACATCGATTGGAGTGTTTGCTTGACGGCACGGCTGGGGGAATCACTCTTTAGTTACTATTTACACAGCTTATAGATTTTTGAAAATTGCATTGCAATACCGCTTCTTGTTTATTTATATACCCACAATATCAAAACACAGCTTACCGCCAAAATTTATTTTTTGCGTTTTAGTAATAAAACTCACAGGAGCGACGACTGATAGACGCCGAAAATAGCGAATGACTGTGTTGCCATAAATCTTAACAAAACTCTACTTTCTCGAGATGATCAAATGTTGCTAGAGTTTGAACGTTCTACTAGAAATGGTAGCTTTTTGGTGATTATCAAATTATTGATCAACATTGACCAACGAACGATCGGATTTCTAGTTGTTCACAGTAAATCCAGAAGACTCACGTGAGATCAATTCATTTACACGCCCTATTTAAACGGTGCAAGTTTCTGGAACGTTCAAAAGCAATAATCGCATGCAAATAAAGCACGTTCAATTAAATGCCATTCAAGATTTTTTTTCATAATTCATTTTTTTTTATGATACAGTAATAGGTCTAGTTTATTTGTAATTATTTTCTATGCTAATGTCAAGCTGACATTTACGGTTTCTATCGGGATCATTCCGACGGACTCCCGGGCGTTAAGGCTTCTACATACCAGCGCGACTTGTCGCGTCGCGCGACAAGTCGCCCCGGTATGTAGAAGCCTTTATGCTTATGACCGATCGTAGCGACGGACACCACTGTGCTTGCCTCGCAGATACACCAGCAGGCTTGAGAGGCTTGGTAGGTCTAATGCTATTTAAAATCACCGTTATGCACATAAACATTATGGTTTTTCATTTAGAAGGGCACCACTGAGATCTCGCACCACCTAAAATTTTTTCTATGGTGAACTGACCAGCAGCCTTGGAGTATGATATGCCAAAACAAAAAAAAATCAAGAGTTCGAAGAGATGAAGTCTACCTAAAGATTGGATGAATAGACCTATTATAGTTAGATCTATTTGTGAAATAGACACAGACACTGCGGCCGGGCGGCCCTGTAAAATTATGGATAGGCTTTGGTTGCTTGTATAGAATTGGTTATTATTTATTTAGTTTTTTAATAATAAATAGCAACATGTCAACGTGTTGTCCTTCGTTTAATCTACTTGCCCAATACCATTTTTTTATTGAACTACGAATGTTAAGACTGAGGTACCTAAAGTTTCTGTATTCGGAGATTAGATGGATATGTCGAGATAACGAAGATATTGGACGTGTATGATTGATAATGCATCATCTCATTTTTCAGTCAACTTATTATATTCGGTGGATAGCTATATTATAACCACATTTTTTTAAGTTTTTTTATTTGATAAGTGTTGTTTGAAAAAATGGGTTTAGATTTAGATTTTAATTTCAAAGTTCCTAAAGTTTTGAAGTCAGTGAGGTACTCATTAGCAGCTGTAAATGGGGTGTTTTTGGTAAGTAGTGATGTGTTGGCCTCGAATTCCTTCATTGTCAATTTCATGCGCGAACGTATCAAGTTGTATGTCGATTATCTTGTGTTTTGGAGGACTGGGTTATGCTTATGACAGTCTCATGATCAAATTCTCGCAAGTTGGGTATGTTACTGTAGGTAGATTACCTACTTTTTATTACAAAGGCGTGTACGAAGCAAAGGTGCGCAATTGCTAGGCTTCATGAGGTCCTGAGACTCCTAGGTTCGATCGCCAGGTCCGGCCAAGTAACAGCCAGAGTCTTGTTTTGAACATGATTGATTATAGGTAAGCTCGCCTCCTTTTAAATGGGATTAAAGGACTAACATAAATGGCAAAATGTGGGTAGGAACTCAACCAGGCGTGGTATTAGATAAATGGATGAATATAAACTAATGAAGTATTTAAGAGCAGTGGTGACCCAGTGGTAACGGTCTCGACTTACGAGTTGTAGGTCGTGGGTTTGAAGACAGGCGCTTTACTTTGTATAAATCACCTCATCACCACTGCTCTCAAAACGGTGAAGGAAAACTCGTGAGGAAACCGGCATGTCCTAGAACTAAAAAATCGAATACATATGACATCTACCAACCGCACTGGGCCCGCGTGGTGGATTACGCTCCACCACCACTCCTTCTCACAGAAAGAGGAGGCCTGTGTCCCATCAGTGGGAAGATTATAGGCTGAATATGTGTATAAAGTACCTACTTATTTACTTTTGTAGGAGGCACTGATAAAAAGATTATGGCACGCAAAACAAGAGATTAGGTAGGTACCCTGTTTTATTTTCTGACAAGCAGCTGTCTGGTAAACATGTTTGTTCCTAAAAAGTTTCAGCTGTAGATCCATTTACGTATTTGAAACACACTTTAGAAGTCTCAAGAACTCAAGTCAAACTTCGCGTTTGGTATTTGCTATGATACGTGTTAGATGTAGAAATATATGTTATAGGTAGATACAAGATCACAGGCAAGTGTCCGTGCTCTGTTACAGATGATAATATGATAGCTTTTCAAAAAATAATTATGGTCAAAAGATTTCGTATTTTTGGCAGACTATCAAATCAACATATTCTGTAATTCATTTTGTTGACTTGGGATAAGCGTTTGACTAGCTGTTGCACATCATTATTCATTCAATGAGTCCCTAAATCATGCAGGAACTCATTAAAATAAGGCAACCGGACATTACAGCCAAAAGTTACAATCACGGCAGGTAATCTGTAGTCTCGGAACAAAAAATCCTGGCATGAATTAATAAACGTATTTTGTCTATGATACTCTCATTTATTAGTCTATTTATGATACATCCTCCTCTCGTTGTGACCATTGAGATAGGAAAACTACTGTGCAATCGACGCCATATTTGTTTGCCGTAAGGCTGTAAGTCTATCGTAGTCTGTGGTTGTCTACGTTCCGCCGCCGCGCGCCGCCGTGGTTATAAATTTATTGGAATTTTTGGCGATCCAATGATGTTGCTATGAAATGTATTCAAAAACAAGAAGGCGGCTTTAGTTCCGATTTTGGCCACGCGCCAATTTAACCTTGTAGCGCTACCTATTAATAGGCTTTAGAGACACGACTTAGTAGATAGCAAACCGGTTATTTATATGGAAATACAGAAAAGTAGCTAGTCATATGGGGAGCATTGATGAGTTTTTTAGTATATCAATGGGATAGAGTGATCAAATAGGATGAACCTACAGTAGTAAGCAGTAAACGTAGGTACATTGCTAAACGGACTTGCAATTACCTAATTACAAAATGACTATCGCGCGAGCTTGCCGCATAGAGGCGGCATTAGTCCAGGGGGCCTAAAATGGATGCTTTGGCAGAATCATAATATGATCTGCGTACAATTCCTAAATCCCGCAATTCATCTGTTTGACAGCTGTTAGACTTCAATATACCAATTCATAATTTGTGGACAATTTTACGAAACTCCATACAAACTGTCAAACAGATGAATTGCGAGATATGAATTGTACGCAGATCATATTATGATTCTGCCAAAGCGTCCATTTTAGGGCCCCAGACTGGCGTGTTCCGCGGTAAAAGGAAAAAGGCCTTTGCATTGCAATGGGACCACACAAGCTGATTTATTATTATGATTTATTATTAATCAGATTGTTCTTTTCAGCTCACAGGCTTCCTACTCCTAATCGCGGGTGTAACAGTCTTGGTAAAATTCTCCGAATACGATGCTCTCATCACGCAGCGATTTTTCAATGTGTCTGGTTTTGTGGTGGCCACGGGCATCATAATACTGCTGGGATCCGGGCTGGGAGTGTATAGCGCCATCTCGCAACAATTCTACTTTGTAGCTGGTGTAAGTATTAATGTTTAAATGGTAGAAAAGGAACGAAGAGAAATTGACTTCACTAATCTATAGACTATACCAGGCAGCAGGGGGCAGGGGGCTGTAGCAGGGGGCCTAAAATGGACGCTTTGGCAGAATCATAATATGATCTGCGTACAATTCTATCCCGCAATTCATCTGTTTGTCAGTTATCAGGAGTTTCGTAAAATGGTCCACAAATTATGAATTGCTATACTGAAGTCTAATGTCAAATAGCAGCTGTCAAACAGATGAATTGCGGGATGTATGAATTCCGTGGTATGAATTGTACGTAAAACACAAACGGACACTTGTTGGAAAGACACTGGAGAGAATGCTGTTTGCGCAACAAGACACCGTCGCGCAAATAGTGAAGTTAATGTCTATCACGCTAGTGTACCATATTCTCCTTGCACATAATTTCTAAACCAATGCCCTTAAAGTACCTTAAAGCTATTACTTTTAAAATAAGAACCAACGTTACTTCCTCAAAATTATGAATCCAGTCGTTAATACAGTATGTGGTGCTTCTGCTGGTGACGCTGGTCTTCGAGATCGCGATAGTGATAGCAGCCTTCTCTCTCAGCAACGATGCAGCCGAGGAGATCAGGCTGCCGATGTTGCAGACGCTCCAGCAATACGGTACCAGGTTGGAAATAAACAAGTTGTGGGACGATCTACAGATAGGAGTGAGTACCATAAAGTCGTTCAAATAGTTTTTACACTAAAGAGTTTGTCAAGAACAAAAACGTAACTGGATTCAGAGAAAGGTCAACCTGACCAAAAAGTCCAGCTTTCTATTCCAATTCCAAAGCAAGAGATTCATGGTCTCCTTATCAAAAACTGAGAGCAATGTTTCTATTGATCACATTTATAATATATCCACAATCCACATTGGACGTCTACAAAACGGACCACTACAATGATTGAATATTGATCATGATCAAATTCAAAATCTCAGTATTCACAGTTTCTTGAGCCGGCTGGAAGCGAGAAGCATAGGACCGGTCGATGTGGCGACGCTTCAGTGAAGCTTATGTCCAGCAATGGACCTCTTTCGGTTGATCAAAACGATGATGATGTTAGACTAGGATATACACAATTCCATTAATCGTTTCTGGTTTTCCCCTAGTCTTATTGCTATCCACAATGCCACATTCATACTTAACTCTTTTCTTGTCACAGTCTTGCTCACATTCCTCCACATCTAAGACGATTGCGCAGGGCTGACGAATTGGCAAAGGAGGCAGCGATTGGTAAAAAATCAAGACCTGACTATGGTCTGTGCCCGGTTTCATTCGTCAAGCGACAAATCCGAATGGATTCGCTCGACGAATGGATCACGAGATACCGGTCTGAGGAAACTGCATCAACCACCAAAATCTTTTTTCCGGATGCAATCGCAGTAACTTTAAATTTTCGCACTATATTATAAAGTGCGAAAATTTTAAGTTGATCCCCTGGTAACACAAGTGCTGACGGGGTTTGGCTGGTTAAAAAGCGAATGTGCTTTAGACCACACGATTGGAGTAAAACAGAAATCACCGTGCGCTAGCAAAAAAAGTTTTACTTACTTCAAAAAAGCTGCGGTCTTGAGTATATAAACAGCCAATGTGAAGCGGGACGGCCCGCAGCGGTGACGCAGTGTATTCCATGTTTAAAATTTAAACAACTTCCGTTCTCCTCTCTCCGTAACGCTCTCGTCACGCACGTTCACCAGCTTACTCCCCAAGTCAAGCGTGCGTAAAGAAGTTTTACTTAAAAAAAAAGATGATTGCGTACCGACTCCTCAGATTGTCTCTCAAAAGTTCATAGGAGGCGACTCCTATGCTTCTCCACCTAGCCACACCACACATGCCTCTAATGTCTCATATCAGCTGCATGCAATGCAAGTTACCTTTCCTTCTACACCCATAACTATATCCTGTCAGGTTAGTATGTGTTTAATCAGCAACTTTAAGAACTGTTTATCTTCTCCAGCTAAAATGCTGCGGTGTAGGTGGTCGTTTTGACTGGATATCCAACCAGATCCCGGTCAGCTGCTGCTTCATAGACTACGGCACCATCTCTCCGTTTGAATGCACTACCTCTAACGCGAATGCCGTCGGCTGTGCGGCCGTTCTCGGCGAGTGGTTGTCCTACAATATCTATGTTGTTGCCATCTGTGCCGTGGTTGCTTCATGTTTCCAGGTCAGTAATGTTAGTACCTATTATTTTTATTTCTTTCTTAATTAAGTATTGTTGTATCGAGATCGAAATGTTGCCATTTGTAAATAATGTACAGTATGTAACAAAAACCTTGTTGTTCCTTTTAGGGACGTATACATTTACCTACAAGCACAACATTGGTGGAATTATAATTAAAAAAATTAAGTACTGGCTAGTTGAGAAGTCAAAATCAAAGAATGAAAGAGGTTAGAAATCAGTTAAACATTACAAATATTAATAATTAAATATTTATTTTAATTATTTTTGTTGAACAGTTTTTATAAATGACTTGCTTTATTACGTATGTATACCGATTCTTAAAACGTAGGTAGAAGGAACAACAGGGTTTTTGTTACATATTGTAGGTATATATTATTATAAACTTTATCTAAGTAGTTTGTATTTATTTTTCAATACACTTCCTCGAAAACTGGTTCATATCGCACTACGATTAGGTTCACAATGCAATGTATTTCACACGCGTGCGCTTTTTTATTTTCCAACACGTGTGTGGAAATAATAATTGCCACAGATAACTTATACCTATACTTAGTCCAAATTGGTTCAATGCCTCTATTCACACTGTCTCGCGCCAGTGACGGTCCTCTCTATTCGGAGGTGATTTTTTTTTTAATCTCGGCAAAGTAGATTCATTACGGCGTTAATATTTTTGGAATATTTAAATAATTTTTATAAATAGAATATGTACCATGATTATTACAATAAAAAAAACGTTTATGAACAAATTTACATTTTTATTTGTGTTCTAAACTCAAAAATATTTGAATTTTCTATTTTTCATATTAGGCTGTTTATCGGCTTTATACATAGGCTTCTCCTTCGACCTGGCAAAAGCAAAGCGCGGAAAAAAAAGAAAATTAAATCATAGTTTCCTAATAATTCATGACAAAAATATTTTTCGTTAATTTATTTTATTTCTTCAAAAGTGTATTGAAAAACGTGGTTTGATACACGTGGGCATTTGTTTTTGCAGTTCTCGGCTCAAAAACAACCTCACCTACGGCTCGGGTGTTAATTCCGCCTCGAATGCAGAAGAAACAATACGAGTAGTACATTTTGCAGCACACAGTGAGATTATAAAGAAGAAACAATACGAGTAGTACATTTTGATCCTAGTGGAGAATGTTTGTTATTACATTCTCCACTAGGATCAAAATGTACTACTCGTATTGTTTCTTCTTTATAATCTCACTGTGTGCTGCACCGGTCGACGTCATCACGTCAACGCCGGCTATCACTGAAAACCAGCGCTGGGGCTCTGTCTCGAATAGGGTCGCAGCATTATGCTGAGCGGTGGCCGTTTTGCGTGCATGTGACGCATATTTTCCCCCTACTTGTTCTTTTTGTATCTATGTTCTTTCTTTGCGTCATGTTTACCGCAAATAAACGTATTTTCTTTCTTTTCTTCTTAGTATGGACATCAGTTCTTTTTCAATTTGAGAGTAGTTTTGTTGACATTTTGTTAATGAGGCAGATGCATATGCTATTGGTTGCTTATCATGTAACAGAACAGCACCAAGGGCATCTTTTGAAGCATCCACAGACATTGTGATGTCTTTATTTGGGTCATAATATGAAAGTACTGGAGCACTGCTAATGAGTTTTTTAATTTTATTATATTCGGCTTCATGTTGTTCTGACCAAACCCATTCGGTTTGCTTTGACAAAAGTGTTCTCAAAAGACTGTTTTCTTTAGACAAATTTGGTATGAAGGGACTGAGATAATTGACCATACCCATGAATCTTTGAAGGTCTTTTATGCAAGTTGGTTTGGGCATGTCACAAATTGCTTTGACTTTTGATTGGTCGACTTGAACACCATTCTGACTAAATATTTGTCCTTAATATTTGACTTCTGGGGCACATATGACTGACTTGTCTCTATTGAATTTTAGATTGATTTCACGGGCTCTGTCTAAGACTTTATGAAAGGCTTCATCATGTTCTTCAAGAGTTTTACCGTAGATTAAAAAGTCATCCATCATTATTTTAACATTTTTTATATCGTTGAATCTATTTATCATTTCTCTATTGAATATTTCTGGTGCTGCTGAAATACCATAGGGAAGGCGTGTGTACCTATACCTACCAAAGGGTGTTATGAAAGTACACAGCTTTGATGCAGTGTCTGAGAGTTTTAACATCCAGAAACCTTTATTGGCATCCAGTGTTGTGAAGAATCTGGCTCCTGAGAGGTCAGACTTAATCTCATCTAGTGTGGGAAACTGGTAATGTGGTCTCATAATGGCTTTGTTAAGTTTGCGTGGGTCTATGCAGAGTCGTAGTTTATCATTCTTTTTAGTAGTTATGACAAGGGAACTTACCCATTCGGTAGGTTCTTCGACTGGGCATATAACATTACTTTTCACAAGTTCATCTAGCTCTGCTTTAAGCCTGTTTTTTAATTGAAATGGAACTCTGCGGCATGCATCAACACTTGGAATTGCATCTGGCTTTAGTTTGAAATCACAGCTAAAATCTTTCAGGCAGCCTAAACCTTGAAACAAATCATTGTTAGCAGACATAATATTCTCACTGGTATTTATCTTAACATAATGTATCCTTTTGATCAAATTGAGTGTGTTGCACGACTCCCTTCCTATTATATTTTGTGAATCTATGTCTACTACATGGAACAAGACATTATAAATGTGGCCTTTATGACTTAGTGGTAGAATACACTGACCGATAGTGGGAATTGACTGTCCACTGTAAGTAGAGAGTGTATGTGTACTTTTAGTGATCAAGTCGGGTGAAACACTCAATTTGTTGAATGTTTTAACCGACAAGACATTAGTGTCTGCTCCTGTGTCTAACAAAAAGTTAATGTTTAATGATTTGAATGAATAATTGATTGACAAATTTGCACGCCATGACTCAGATTGAAGACTATTAATGTGGATTGATCCCATAAAAAGGGAGTTATCTGACTGATCGATATCTAGTTCAATGTTTTGTACCTGCCTGTTGCGACATACAATGGCGAAGTGGTTGAATTTTCCGCATCTCTTACACTTGGCTCCATTGGCTGGACACTTGAATCGGTGCACTTGACCACAGCGGTAGCACGTGTCTGGTTGGGTACTGCTTGATGGCTTGGAATTGTTTGACTGTCTGGGGCTACTTGTCTGTGTGGGGCGGTTTGTTTGTCTGTAGCTGCTTGGCTGTTGTTGTCTTGAATCGCGTTCCTGTCTTCCTGCATGCACTTGGCCAACCATTGCTGTCTCTTCTAACGCTTTGGCTTGAATTTTGGTTGTCTCTATGTATCTGGCTAACTGTACAGCTTCCTCCAATGATTTCGGTTTTTTGACTAAGATTTTTTCTTTTATATAGTGGTTTTGGGGGTTGAGATTCCAGCTGAATATATCCCTGGTGAGACTGTCCTCTAGAGTATTGAACTCGCATTGTCTGCTGATATTTTTTAAATCAGTGACGTAGTCATCAATTGTCTCGTCTGCGCCCTGACGCCTATTGAATAATTTGTGGCGTTCCATCGTTATGTTGGTTCGTGGCGTGAAGTGGTTAGTGAATCTTGAGACGAGATCGTCGAACGCGATGACGTCGATATCTACGTTGAATGAGTAGAATATTGCTAGGGACTCGGCTCCGATAAAGTGAAGCAAGATGGCCACCTTGCGGCTGTCCCTCTCGTTTTCGAGATTGTTAGCTCGCAAGTAAATTTTTAATTGCGTGATCCAGTTCCTCCATGTCACAGCCGTGTTATGGCTTTTTAGGTCTAGGGATCCGAGGTGTCCTGAACCTACGGATAATCCTGTTGCCGTGCCGGAACGCGCGCCATCTTGGCATCGTGAAGTGGACTTTTTCTTCTCCTCAACCTTACTGACTGCGTCATCTTCTTCTTCTGACACCATGTTAGGTTTATGTGTTGAGGATGAACCACACAATAATACGACTGGTATTAAATAGAACAGTTTATTACTTTAGACTGAGGCGGCCTGCCTCGAGCACTGGCGGACGTGCGTGAACGCTTGACAGTCCTTGACATAGACTACCGAGGCCGGTAGTGTTGCTATGTAACACAGATCTGTGGTCTGATGTTTAAATGATTGGAACATTACTCTGTTTGGTTCACCAATAGGTACTGCTTTAAGGCCTTTTAGGGTTCCCTAGTAAACAAGGAAAACTTATAGTTTTGCCATGTACTCACGGCTACTCATCAAGCTACTCACGTCCAGTATACGCTGACCTCCGAATCCTGACTGTACGGAAATCGTATACAATGCGAAATCAGATTATATTGGAAATGTATAGCTTGATGTGTAGCCGTGTGTACGTCTGTCTGTCTGTCCCCGGCTTAGCTCAGAGACTCTTAGTAGGTACTAGAAAGCATGGTGGTGGTATACCTAATAAAATCTTGAATGATCTTTTTTTAAGGGCATCCCTTACTCGTAAAGTGGGGATGATCTTTTTTTTTCTCGTCTGTCCCATGATGTGGGGTTAGATGGCCGTTCAAAAATATTGAGGGTAGGTATGTGAAGTCCTTTTTTGTACCAAGGATCCGTTTGCGTAATATTAAGCTTTAAAGTGCACATTTTTGTTAGAGTCAAGTGTCACCCTGTCATCTAAATGGTTGTTTTTGGATATGTGAAAATCATCATGGAAAACTATCACTGCTAAGTAGGCTTTACAAGTTAACGAGTAATAATCGACCAACTTACATTTGCAGTTGGGGAATAGGCCATGACCAATTATATTATATTAAACAGATAAGTTGTGAGCGCGCAATCGTGAAGACTCGAAAACGTCCTAATTGGTACGTATTTGTTAGTCTGTGATGCCAAGATTCAGTGATTGGTAGCTAGAATAATGTTTGTTTACATTCACTTTTTTTCTTGTTGTTTTTATCAAGCCTCTTTTCTATCATTTTTATTAGTAGTGAAATGTAAAATGAATGAAAAGTGGGTATGTGTGCTGCCGCTGCTGCCCGGAACACTTTTTTCGGTTGATTTGTGTGTGTATAATATATATGTATAAGTAATATAATATCATTGGCCATGACGTATATCGATGTATGGGAGAACTGTGTTGAATGTTTTTCAACTACAATGTTGAGTTTGTTTTTGGGATAAATGCATCCCAACTACGGAACCCTTCATTGTTTGTGGTCCGAGATGCACTTGGCCGGTTTTTATTGTCTTCCTGTTATAAGTAGGTAATGGACGTTCTAGCCTGCGGTTCTAGGTTCTATCTAGGAGCCAAAAGGGGCCGGCGATGGATGCGTAGTTCATACAAACGTAATACAAAAATAATTTGTAAATCAAACATATTCTTAAGGTAGTGTGTATTTATTTCGATTGGATTACAGAATATCTATGTTCCCAAATATATATTTTGAAACGACAATGATATAAAGACGAGATATGAGGAATTTAAAATTTATATAGAAAACTTATTTTTCTCATAACTCTGGTTTAAATCAGTGTTCATTCAAAATATATGTTTGGGAACCTAGATGTTCTGTATTCCAATCGGAATAAAGACACACTACCTTAGGGCCTTATCATACTAGCGAATTGCGAGCGTCCTCAAAGCGGAGCGGGCGCGCAACGAATAGGTTACGGGCGCGCAACGAACACGCCGCGGCTGCACAGCGAGGGCGTCGCGGATGTGAGGAAGAAGAAAGTGAGGCGGGGCGGCCGGGCTGGCGTTTGTACGAGACAGTATTCACGGCGATGTTGTTGCGCGTCCGCAACGAATTCACTGCGCATGCGCGGCGGGTTCGTTGCGCGCCCGTAACCTATTCGTTGCGCGCCCGCTCCGCTTTGAGGACGCTCGCAATTCGCTAGTATGTTAAGGCCCTAAGAATATTTTATTTTTTTACATGATTTCGTCATTGATTTAGTTTGATTTACAAATTATTTTGGTATTAAGTTTGTATGAACTAGTACGCATCCATCGCGAAACAAACTTAATCAATGACGAATTCATATCCAAAAACTAATCGTAGCTCACACGTAGATCCGTAGCATCACTGTGTGTAATTTTCTCCGCATCCTAATTGCATAGCACACTATCAATCACAATCTGAATGATTTTGATGGATATCGCTAATGCATTGCTTCATAAGTTCGAAAAATTTGTCTGCATACCAACGTTTATCGCAAAGATTGTTTTTGAACTGTTAAAATGAAACCCATTGCGATCAATTGTCATTATAAGTGTGTTACGCATTTACCCCGCAGTCGCCAGGATCGGCCATGTTAGTATAGCTGACCCGCAGCGCTGGTCGAAACGATAAACGATGAAAGAATCCATGGTATAAGTAATAGGTAGCTATGTTGGTTACTTGGAATTGAGTACGGTCAAGGCCAAGCTATTTTAGATGATCTTAATTAATTCAATTGACACAACATGCGACACGGCGAACCCAGCGATACTTTAGCGATGGTGGAAGATTACATTGACCACAGTGGAACTATATTTCCCTACGTCATTACTCAAACGTTATTTTAACCTTTAGGACTTAAATTGTGCAATTTTCTCGCATCCTTATTGTGTCACAATCTGAATGATTTGAAGTATATTGCTAATCCACTGTTTCATAATGTTCGAAAAATGTGTCTGCTCAACAACGTATTTTTTTTTTTATAAATCGTTCCTCCCACATAGGAATTTCTCCTATATTGTGGGTGCGTTTAAAAACATTTAAAACTCAAAGCAGAAACAGCCAGACCCGGAACAACTACTTGTAGGTCATACAAAAATTTGTTCCGTGCGGGAATCGAACCCGAGACACGCAGCGCAGCAGTCAATCGCTTAACAATTGCGCCAATCGTGTCGTCAATAATAAAATAACGTGTGAAATAACGCAATGAATGTTGTTGAACTGTCAAAATGAAACCAATTGCTACTTTGGAATTTTGGAATCTCATTGATACCCAATTAAGTAATATTTAGAATTCAATTGCTTTAAATAATATCATCGGAACATTTACTATAGGCCATTGCATTACATTATAGCAGGTCCATGTGGTGCCGGACTTATAGAATAGCACTAACCCATTTCTTCCTGTGGGTGTCGTAAAAGGCGACTAAGGGACTAATTACTAGCGAATGGACAGCAGCGTTCTCTATGAATTTTAATACCATACTGGGATCGCTAACCCGCTTGCCAAGCGTGGCGATTATGGCAAACCCCCCTTTGGGAGAGGCCTATGTCCAGCAGTGGACGTCTTTCGGCTGTAATGATGATGATGACTATAGGCTATTTAAATAATAATAGACATAACCGCCAGTTGCACGTAAGTCCATTAAATTTATTTCCCCATTAAAAGTGATGCTGTCTCTATCTAACGGAACGTATCAGAAAACGACAGCATTACTTTTAATGGGGAATAAAATTTTATGGACTTACGTGCAACTGCCGTGGGGACTATTAACCAAATAACAAATTGTTTCCTTTTTTCAGGTACTACTGTCGTTGATGGGCGGCTACTTAGCTTATAGGTCGAAGTTCGAAGTGGTCGAGTTGGAGTCTTAAATAATTAAAGGTTAATATTTATAGATTTTTGTTTTATTTTTTATTCACTAGTCTGTAAGAACATTTATAATATACTACCTACTCTAGTTGAGAGGAGGCTTGTGTCCCAGTAGTTCCCGAACATTATAGGCTGAGTATCATTGTTATAGGAAGATAGGCAACTCTCCAACATCACGTAAATATTAAATGGACCCGATGTCGTGCGTCATGTGCTCGACAACCGAAATATACAGCCATATTACGCGGGCTATTATAGCGGGAACGAGATAGCAATGATTGTCACTGTTAGTCTGTTACGTATCCATAAAATTCAGAAACAAACTACGATTCGGCTATTCTCCGCAAACCGAGAGTAATGTAGGTCGATTGTGTTCTTTCCCCTAATTTATGCGGTCCACATCGAGGAGCGCGTACCATATCTTCCTATTTAATATATAATGCTGACTATGCTACTTTAGAGTAAAGACAATTTTATGCACTTCAAGCTACTACAATCTGTCAAATTTCTTTAAAATATATTCAACTTTATCCTTAAAGCATAAGGTTCAAGGTTGATTGCAAAAAAAATACAGTTTCGGGTAGCTTGCCCTGCTGACGTCTGTACCAAAGTTAAATCCGATGTTTAGTGATAAGATTTTTCTGCAAACAATCAGTTCCCAAATCATAGTTTATCCTATTTAATTTAGAATGACAAAGATTGAATTACAGTTACTAACATTGTGTAACATGACTAATTACTTAAGTAAGTATTTAATGTAGTACCCACTTGTTGACGTAAAATAATAAAAATCATTGTTTGACAAGTATAATGGTGAACTTATTTCAGTGCTTGTTATCTCCTAAATCCTCATAACTACATACTTACTATAATTATGTAAAAAAAACCGGTCAAGAGCGAGTCGGACTCGCGCACCGAGGGTTCCGTACGTATCTATTCATACTCGAAATCTCTTAAGGGGTCATTGTACTCATAATTATGAACAACTTTTACTATGGGAGCAAACCTGAAATCACGAAAAAAAAAAATCTGCTGTTCCCTATATTTATGTTCGATAACTCGTTAAAATGTAGGGAACAGCTGATTTTTTTTTCGCGATTTCATGTTTGGTCCCATAGTGAGAGATTTCGTGTATGAATAGACCACCACACCTTATATAAGGTCAATAAGGTGTATCTATTCATACACGAAAGAGTCATTGACCTACTCATCATTATGAACAACTTTTACTATGGGACCAAACCTGAAATCACGAAAAAAAACAGCTGTTCCGTACATTTATGTTCGCCTATCTCGTCAAAATGTAGGGAACAGCTGATTTTTTTTGATATGATGTTGATGATTTCTGAAAGACTGTGCTATTTAGAGACATCGTTATATTTTTCCTGTAATCTTTACATACATTTCTATTACATAGAATAATTTCCGATTTTTATCTATGCAAACTTCGGAGATGAGGGGGGGGGGACGGTATTTAAAAAAAAAAAACAAAAGTCGGAAACTATGCTGCTTAAAAAAAATGTTTGAGAATGTGCAAACAGCGATCTTTCATATTATTATAATACCCCACATGCCCTAGTAGACCCACTTAAAAATTTTAAGACCGCCTTTCAGTGCCTTTTGCAAAAAAAAAAATCTTGTTTGCAAAATAGTTGGGCAAACGTCTATTCTATTCTATTCTATTTTTGTTGTATGGCAAGCAAAGCCGGTGTCGACTATTCTGCCAATGTCTAAAGTGAGTTGAGAAAGCAAGTGTGCATGAAAATAAAAATAAAATAGAAAAACAATTAGATGAACTAATCTATCTCTTCGATTGATACAGTTGAATACAATGTAGATCTTGTAGTATTAGTACGGGACTGAAACAAACAAAAAATAAATAAATAAATATTATAATTGTTAAAACAAGGTAAATTAAACATAAAATATACGCATACCACAACCACACTTACGGAATAGTTCATAATTTTATGTTATTGTGACGGATGAAGGTCATCAGCGCCACAAGTAGATCTTGAGAGGAATATGTTAGTAAGGAGGGGAAATTAGTCGGAAGAGGGATCTTAAATTTAGGGAGGCGACTATATAAATCTAAAGGTGGAATGTTGTTCGAGCACTCAAAGAAGATGTGATCCAGAGTGCCCTCTTCCAACCCGCACTCGCAGAGAGAGGAGTCCCGAACACGGATTTTGCGCAAAAAAACGGGAGTACAACTAAAACCTAAACGTATTCGACAAAGAACAGATATAACGGTTTTGGAGACTTTTTTGTAACCGTGGAACCAAGGCTTTGTTCTTATGACTGGTTGGACTGCATAGTAAAACTTTCCCTTTCTTCTTCCAGTGGTATTCCACTGTTCCTGCCATGAAGATTGGAGCTTAACTTTTGGAAGGCTCAACAGGTCATATCCCTGATGAGTATTGTGGGTGAGATCAGCTACTGCTGATGAGCAAGCATCTTTGGCCAAGGCATCAGCGAACTCATTGCCCTTAATACCACAATGACTAGGTATCCAAACTAACTGAACCTCTCTTTGACTATTAAAACAGGTTAATAAAGACTTTTTAATTTTTAAAACAAGGGAGCTGTGCAATTTACTTTTGAAAGGGTTTTGTATTAAGGCTTGCAAAGAGCTAAGAGAGTCTGTGAAAATTACGGCTTTGTCAATATTGTGGTGTGACTCTATGAAAAGACAAGCTTCCAATAAAGCCACACACTCGCCCGTGAACACAGAAGACTCCTTAGGGCATTTGTACTGTAAAATGATACTGGAGCTTTGGTAAAAAACCGCAGCGCCAGTGTAACTCAGATCATTAAATTTTGAAGCATCTGTAAAAAACCTCTGAAATCCAGTCCATCGTTCCCCCAACGCCGCATTAAAAGCCGAATCCGCTGAAGGGGACTTTTTGGAAATACCAACATTAAAGAAGATTTTTGGAATGAAACATAGGACTTCATAGGGAAAGTTAAAAAGAGGTAATCTGGGATACTGTTCTATTGGACATTCCAAATTGTTAATTTGACGAGTTGCTTTTAGAATTAAGGGAATTTCTTTGTTTTTCCAGTAATTTGAGCTTCTGCATAATGTATCTAACTCGTTCAATCTTGCTAAAAGAGGATGGGAAGATCTAGATGATAACCTAGCCACAAAACGGGAGCATAGATACTGCCGTCTTAGGGCCAGGGGAGGTTCAGCACACTCAACCTGCAACGCGTTAACGGGAGAAGACTTCATACAACCAGAGATGATCCGAAGGCATTTTGACTGAATTCTATCCAGTCCAGACAAAGCACCCTTGTTGCATGGAACTAAATGGAACGTACCATAGTCTAAAATACTCCGAATTAAAGCGTTATAGACTAATTTCATAGTATAGGGGTGGGCACCCCACCAAACACCCGCGAGAGCTTTTAAAATCGAAACAACCCTTTCACATTTTTTTATTAATAAATTTATATGATGTTTACCATTTAATTTTGAATCTAGAAAGACGCCCAAAAACTTTACTTTATTAACTAGTGGAATATTTTGCCCTAAAATGTTGATTGAGATGTGGGGGATCAGTCTTTTGCGAGAGAAAATTACTGCCGCACTTTTCGGTGCGGATAATGACAGACCATGGCTTAAAAGCCAATGGTTCAAAGAGTCCAAAGAGAGGCATAGAGATGACGCAGCGTCTACGATGGAGGAATCTGTCACGTACAAGACTAAGTCGTCGGCGTATTGGAGGATGTGACAATTATTATTTAAACAGGAGCCAATGTCCACTGTATACAAATTATATAGAAGGGGGCTCAGAACGAATCCTTGCGGTAGACCCTTCCAAGTCTGCCTTTCATCGAAATCCTCGCCCTGGACTCTCAGAACCAAAGAACGAGACAAAAGAAGTGCACAGATGCATTCGATCATCTTAACCGGGAGACTCAGCTGGTGCAGTTTCTGCCTGAGAACGGGAAGAAGAACGTTGTCGTATGCAGAGGTAATGTCTAAGAAGGCGGCAACAACGGATTCATTTTTGGAGAACGCTATGCGGATATCCGCAACTAAAACGCCAACACTATCCATTGTGCCGAGCCCTTTCCTGAAGCCAAACTGGTAGTTCGGCAGTAAATCCCTCGATTCGACTATCCATTCAAGTCGATTTTTAATCAGGTGTTCCAATAATTTTGCCAAGACTGAGGACAAAGCAATTGGTCTAAAGCCGTTCGGATCATCTACATGTTTGCCTGGCTTCAATAGGGGAATAATGATCTGTAACTTCCACTGATCTGGAACCCAACCATTGCTATAACAAAAATTAATTATATTGAGGAAGTAGAGTTTAGCCTTATCTCCAGAATGACTGATAAAAGAATATGGTACTCCGTCAATACCGGGGGCTGAGTCCCGGACATGTCTGAGCACCACCTTCAGTTCCTCTAAAGTAAATGGAACATCAAGAGGATCCTCTGAAATATTTTGCAGGGGCATATTGATACATTCAGAAGAGAAAGGAACGTAGGGTGGGGCAATTTTGTCAAAAAAAAAATCTGCTGTTTCTCTAGTGATCGGTGAAGAGATTGATGGGGAGCATCCACGTCTAAACCTATTGATGTTCTTCCAGACTACCGAGATTGGAGTAGAGGGGGATAAGGAGGTACAGAACCTAACCCAACCCGCACGTTTCTTCTTTCGAAGGTGACGTTTGGCTCTGGCATTAAGCCGCAAATATGTCAATAGATTTTCAGTGCTCATATCCGCATTGTAGCATTCCTCTGCCTCAACCCTATCTTTGACTGCTGAAGTACATTCTGGGTCCCACCACGGGGGCGAAGGTATTTTGTCTCGGGCACTGTTTTTCAACGGAAAGCAGGAATCCGCACTGGAAGTGATGGCTGTAAGAAACCCCTCATAACAGCTCTTGGCATGGCAGTGACCAGAAGGATCTAATAAACTTGAATTTAAATTTGGAAGAATGTTGATTTTATCCTCCAATAGTGATACAAATTTTGACCAATCTGGTTTGGACAGGTTATATTTCAAAAGTGGAGGAGAGGTTTTCTCTAAATAAGTCTTATTAACCAAAGATATGACAATAGGGTAATGGTCGCTGCCATGCGACAAGGTTGTACATTCCCAATGGGTCGAAGCTGCTAACTCAATTGAACAAAAGGTTAAGTCAACACAACTCTTTTGTTGACCGGGGAGAGATCTGCGTGTTGGGCAACCATTATTTAAAATGCAGAGATCCAGATCGTCCAAAATCTCAACCAAAGCTACACCAAAGGCATCACAACGTTCAGACCCCCACCTGTAATGATGGCAGTTAAAGTCGCCCATGACCAGTATCGGTCCATGGACATTAGCGAAAATGTTTTTTAAGATAATAAAAAAGTCATGGTGGGGGTGAGCAATATAAATAGAAAACACTGTGATGCCCTCAACCCTTCCTGCGGCAATGCTCATATCACCCGTAAGTAGAGGTAAAGCAAAAGGCGAAAGTGGAACCCGATTGTTGACAAAGAGGGCTGATCCTCCATAGCCATCAGGTCTGTCACATCTGAGGATGTTAAAGTGTGGTATACGAAAGCTAAGACTTGGGATGAGCCAAGTCTCAGCTATGGAACAAGCCAATGGCTTGTATTTATTTAAAAGAAATATGAGGTCGTGCTTTTTATGCCACACGCTCCTCACATTCCACTGAAGGAATACTTGGCGAGACGCCATTTCTAATATCTAAAAGTAGAGTAATAAGTTGGTTGGCAACGTTGGACGGTGATTGAGTATTAGAAGTAGAAGAAGAAATAAGCATAGGTAAGAGTTTTATCAGTAGGTCAATAATAGAAGATGTACTATTGTTAGAGGAGTCATTATTATAATTGAGAGCGCAGCCATTAGTCTGTGAAGATTGGGGAGAACTAGTTAATTGTTGATGTGCAGCTTTATCATACGATGGGGAAAGGGGGGCATGGGTCCTGGGCTTGAGAGTTACGGTTTTCCGATACGACTGAGAAATTGGAGTCTTGGTGACATTGGCATAATTTCGCGATGCTGTTGGAATAATTTTGTTAGCCTCAGCGTATGGAATACATTTTTCAGCCATAGCAGTCTTAATTGCTTTCTGTCTACTATGCTCGGGGCATGACTTGCTATTAGCGAAGTGATTACCCGAACAAAGCACACAGAACGCCTCAGCCTCAGAAAGGTTGCAACCATCACCTGGGTGATCGTGGCCACATTTACTGCAGCGTGGTTTGGATCTGCAAATGTTTGCAACATGTCCGAATCTGCAACAATTGCGACATTGGATTGTAGGGTATATGTACTGTCCAACAGGAAGGGATGTGTAGCAGCAGTAAATCCTTTGGGGTAAGACTTGGCCATCAAAAGTGATGACACAAGTTTCAGTGGGTTTCCACTCATTAATATTGTCTTTCTGAATTTTTCGGTTAATACGGCGGACTTTGAGAATTTGCCCACATCCTGAGGGCACAGACAAATATGTTATGGCCTCTTCTTCGGTAATGTCAGAGGGAACCCCGGTAACAACACCCATTCTTGTTATATTATATGTTGGTATTGACACAGAGTATCTATATTTGGACAATAATGGGTTAACTAAAAAAGAGTTAGCATCCTGAGGGGAAGCAAACTCTACGGACACACGGTTTCTGCCAACACGGTTAACACCACCACGAACAATGTTCGCAATGTTGTAATTTAGAAGAAACTTTCCAAAATTAACGGGGTGAAGGGTGGTGCCTGAATTTGGTTGGGTCTCTATGCGGGATACGTGAACAATATAAGGGGCCTTATCCATTACAGAATACTTAATACGACCAATTTGACTCTTTTGTTGTTTGCTTGGAGGACTAGGTGACAGAATTACCTCGTCACTGGGACGTTTGCGTGAAGTTTGTATTGGTTGGGATACATCCATCTCTGTAATGCTACAGACAACATCCGCAAATTGAGATAGTGGATTCTGAGTTAAAGGAGTTGAGGAACTTGGGATGTCCGGTGGGTCAGGATCGGGGGGTTTGTTTACATCCATCTTGGATAAAACGAGTATAAAATAAGACAATCACAATACAAACCTGGTTACGAACACAAGGACCACACACTTAAATAAAAACAAGTCACAAAAGTATCAACAATCACTCAAAAACAGCAAAAAAAATTCTAAACACACGTGCTAGCCAAGAACACCGTGGCGAGAATCGGGCAAACGTCATCTAAAATTATTCTAAACAAGTTGATAGCATTAGTAGTTCTTGAGATATCCAGGTGTGACAGACAGATAGACAGACTTAATCTCACCATAAGGGTTCCTTTTTACCATTTTGGTACGGAACCCTAAAAAATAACAAGCACAAAGAAAAAAATTAACAACGTTAGAGCATACCTATGTAACTAAATAAAAAAACTGGCCAAGTACGTGTCGGACCACGCACAATGAAGGGTTCCGTAGTTAGGATGAATTCATCCCAAAAACAAACTTAACATTGTAGTTGAAAAGCATACTCTCCCAAACATCTATATACGTTACGGTCAATTCTTCAACTGCAAATTTAAGTTGGTGGAGGATTACTCGTTAACTTGTAAACCCTACTTAGCTGTGATAGTTTTCCTTTTAATTTCATTATAATATACTACTGCCATGAATTTTTTCACATAACCAAAACCAACCATTTAGCTGGCAGGGGGGGGGGGGGGACACTTGACTCTAACAAAAATGGCACTTTAAAGCTTAATATTACGCAAACGGATCTCAGAATTGAAAAATGTTTTTCATTACATCATTTTTTATATCATCATCATATTTCATACATTACGTTTTGAACGGCCAATCCAACGATACCCCACACCATGTATTAGATGAGAAAAAAAAATATCATCCCCGTTTTACGTGCAAGGGAGGTACCCTAAAAAAATATGTTTTTCATGGTTTTATTTCACAACTTTTCGGCGTGATTACACAGTACACCCATGCCAAATTACAGCTTTGTAGGACTTAGCGTCTCTGAGCTAAGCCGGGGACAGACGGACGGGGGGACAGACGGACGGACGGACAGACAGACAGACAGACAGACAGACAGACAGACAGACAGACAGACAGACAGACGGACATAGCGAAACTATAAGGGTTCCTTGTTTACTACGGAACCCTAAAAAATACAAAAAAGGTATACCTAAAGCAAACTAAACAGACGCTTGTAAATAGACAAACACACATACTATAGCAAAAGTGTCGTGACGGTGGAAATGTTACACTTTTCCAGTCTAGCTATCATTCGCCAACCCAAACACGATTTTCCCTTGTAGATTTTCCCCCGTTGTTCAGGAAAATGACAGTTGACGTCGTTTCCCGCCTACGTTGTTTGAATATATTCAAATTAAAATGAAAACTGCTGTATGTGTTTTTCTTATCGCAACCTGCAAGTAACATCGTAGCCGTTACGAGCACTACGAAGCGAGTTAAAATTAACACATTTTGTCATATCGATTGTAAATTGCGAGCGTGGCTATTGTGTGTTATACGTATTCTCTCTGTTTCTAGAGATTATATAAAACTTATGAATAATTCATTAGTGACGTTTAGTCTATCGATAAATGATCTATTATTCATAGAGCACAATTCCAATTTCAAAATTTCATAAACCGTGTTATTTATGTGGTTCAGTTTGAAACATATCGTGCGCGAGTGAGCGACGTTCGCCTCCGTTGAGATAAATCCGCTTGTTTTCCTTATCAAGATTAATATACCTACTTATAGTGATAAAAATATCCGTAGCCAGTTAAGACGACGATAGTGGAAGCTGTCACGCGAGCGTACACGTAGCAATTTGAATAAATTACAACAAAATGTGGTCGAAACTGTTTACAACTGTTAAATATATATTAGTGACTGTCAATTTTCTGTTTTTGGTAAGTTGTGTGTGTGTGTTTTAAGCTGATAATAGTGGTGTGGGAGGTAGTTCCATATTATTAGTGTCGTTTGTGGTTTACAGATCACTGGCATTATTATTCTATCGGTCGGCGGGTCCGTACAATCAGCGTACAATGGCTACCATCCGTTCTTATCAGATAGATTCTTCTCTCTGCCCGCGTTCTGCATCGCAACCGGTGTCATCATATTCCTGATCTCGTTCCTCGGGTTCTATGGAGCCTTCATGGAGAATTACATTGTGAACATGGTGGTAAGTGGAACAATTGTAATCTTAACGTCATTCAATGGCCGTGAAAGCCTGTTATCTCATAGTCTGTGTTCTGTTCTGATTTGTGCAAACTGAACCTAGTTATTTTTATGATTCAATCATGATAATTGACGCTATAATTGATAAATCATGGCATTTGGTTGCTGAGTGTTTGATTTTGTTTATACTTACGGAAATAATAAGTAGCCAGACATGTTTGAAGTATTTGAAATAAACTGATAGCTTCTAAGTTACGCAGTTAGTATTCACAGGCCATAAATTTGGTCTAGATCCCAATGTCAACAGACCCTTTTGGTCTATTCTAGAGGCACATTATCGCTGTAATGCTAATATTATGTGAGTCTGCGTCACTTCTTGAAAGTAAACACAATTATCATGATTGCGAGGGTTTTCACGAGATAATTACATCATTATTTGTCGGAACATAATGTTTTTGACATAAAATGTCTGATGTTGACGCATGCCTGGGCTGGGATGTACGGAATTAGATCTCAGTTTACTTTTTGTTCGAAGTACCGGCCGCCTGCCCTACATACGTTCTCAAGGAACGTTTCAAAGAAATGTCAGTAGCATGTAATAAATTACCACGCAATTAATCTTTAAAGATAATGAAAGCAAATACTGTAGGTAATTTTTAGATTGAATTAGTAGAAACTTTTTGTTTTTGATGTGAGGAACGAGAAGAGTAAAATATCTTAAACAAGTGATAAGGTAGTGGCTAGGATCAATACCTAGGTATTTCAGTCGTGACTCTTTATGGTTACAATGAAACAAAAACAACAGACATAAATTGTACCTAAGAACTACAAATACACTATAATATAGTTTGCACTTTAATTTACTTTGCTAACGAAAACAAATCAAGGACTACCAAATAAACGTGATCTAACAAATCACGGGTTCCGCGCTCACGTCTCAACAATGTAATTGTAAAGCGTGCCACTTTAGCGGCGACATTTTCGCGTTTTCTTTTTATGAAGATATTTTAATTTTACTAGACGTTATTATTTATTGATTTATTAACAATTTTAGCATTTTGGAGCAACCTGTACTTGAAGAACGGATCGAAGAACGAATCGGATCCGATTCGTTCTTCGAGTACAGACTGCTCCAAAATGCATCAATGAAATTAAAACGAATGACGTGCAAAGAGTACGTGAATTGAGAGAGCTTTAATAATTAACTTATGTTTGAAAATTTTAATTTTTCAATGTAGGTACGAATTATTTTATCTTATTTTTTTTTATGATTACCTACTGGCCACTGGCCCTACTCGTGTGTTAAATTAATGTCGCCATTGTAGTGGCACTTGTATTCTATAGGTACTAACACTAACAAATTTACTGCGTATACTGCTGGGGAGTTGGTTGCGTCACTTCTTCTTCCCAGCTAAAGCACTAGGGACTGTTTTATATAATTTTGCCGTTCAAAGTGTTGATTCTCAGCCTAATTTAAATAAATGATTTCTTTTTATAATTTACTAGCTTTTGCCTGCGGCTTCGCCCGCGTGGATAGTAAATCAAATGTTATCCAGGTTATTAAACTATAAATTAGTAAAACAAAAAACAGTGTTGATAGTTAAACATATAGCCTCGCGGACTTCATGTCGGTAATGAATATACTTATATTAATATAGGTACAACATTAGTTTTTGTTTAACCTAAACCCAAAAAGTAATTCTACTCATCATTTTGAACAACTTTTTCTATGGGACCAACCTTGAAATCGCGAAATAAAAATCAGCTGTTCCATACTTTTGGTCGATTTAAAAATTAAAATTATGAGTACAATGACCCCTTTTCGGGTTTAGTGTAAATAAAAACGAATGTTGTAAGTATAATGTAATACTATAAACATGTGGTGCCCAGATTAAGTAGTACTATGTAATTTTATTTATCATCAAATAGTTTTTGCAGCGCACGCCAAAGAATGACTTTTCTATGGAAGTTATTGGTACTTTGGGTCACATTATTGTAATTTTCGTAGAGATCTTTTTGAAAATAAAGTACAGCTGCGTTACGTTACTCGCTGATAATGTAGCTTTCTATGCGTCAAAGAATTTTTTAAATCAGTTAAGTGGGTTTTGAGTTTATCCGTTTTAAATAAACAAAAAATCTAATCTTTTCTCTTTAAAATATTAAATTCTCTTTATAATAAATTATTATTAGTATATTAGTATATTTAAGATTACACTTTATTGCTAGATTCCTTACCAGTACCCCAAGTGTAAGTTTGCAAGAGAGTAAACGTAACTATTTCGTTTGAGTTAAGATTTGACCAATAGATCATAATTCTAACGGCCGAACCCAATACCCTATTTTCAGTGAAAGACAGATCGCTATTGATGATAGACAATATAATTATATCTATCCTCGGATGGCATCTCACAATCATTGATAAAGGCTATCTAAATCTATGTAACGAAAACAATAAGTAGGTTTCTCTACTTCGCCCTCCTGTGCGTTCCGTTACAACCAACAACACTTTAAAAAACAACATGACGTATCTTATATTAAAACTTCTTTGTTTCTTACTTCTAAATAAGTTACTGGATTAAGATATAATTCTGTAGAGCCATAATTGTTATGGCCGCGAATCAAAATATAACCTGTTACTGACCTGAAATTGCAAAAAACGTAATAAAATTTGAATTTCGCGGGCTACCTTAGCGCATTAATGTTGTTTTTTTTTTTAACTTAAATTCATGTTGGAATGGTGCTTGCACGGGGGTGTGCCACTAAGGGGGGGGCGGTGTTAAATTTCTGTTATTTTTTGCCTAGGGCGCACCGTTTTCGAGATATATTTTTTAATTTTTTTTAATACTTTAAATTAAAAAAAACATCTATGATCATTATTGCATGTACTGAAGAGTTCATTTTAGCTTGGCTACTTTACGTTTATCCCTGCAATTCGGGGAATAGACCAATCTGCCATCTGTAGTACTGTCCTGTCAAACAAATCGTATATTGGGACGCATACTTTGGCATTTTCATACAAATAGATATCTGTTGTAGGCGATACACCCTCCCATCAGTAGATAGCGTGGGCCGGTAAGATTCCATAATGTCTCTTAGATTATTGGGACGTTAAAACCATCGATAGATATATTTTTCTATCTCCAGTAGGCCAAAACTGGTGATATATAGGTTATTGGGTTCGGCCCGCTTCGGCCGTAAGAGTATAAGAGCGAGAATAAAAATCTTAACGCAAACGCGCTAGTTACGTTTACTGACTTGCAAACTTACACTCGGGGTACTGTTTATTATCACACCGAGCGTTGGTTGCTATGGTAACGTGACAGGTGTGGCTACCGACCTAGCGATAATTGGGTATGTAAAGTAAAAATTAACCTATGCCGATTCCAAAACCATTTCGAGATTTTAAGCTTCTAAGACTTATTTTTCTATTAATAGGTCTTAAAATTATAAGATCGTGTTTATTTTCACAAAAATACTTAAAATCACTTGACTTTTAGTTGACCTCTAATTGACGTCACAAAGCAGCCTGAATTCGAAATTTCAGTGCCTCTTGTAATTAAATTGTTCTTTATGTGTCAAGTGTCATGCCAACGTCAAATTTACATGAAGCACTTATTATTATTCTATTCAGATAGGTAATTATGTAAATAGTGTAGTTTTTCACCAGCGGCGGACAGTACAAGTCAAATCATATCGATGTATCGCTTCAGGAAAACTTAAGTTACGTTAAAATGATCTTCACAATAAAACAGTCGCCGCCTTATTTCCCTACATTTTGACAATTTTTTGACGTTTGTTGGTCGCCAAGATGAGATTGCGACTAGATTTTGAACGTTTTAAATTACGAGAATTGGCCTTCAGATCTCTCCGGAATGTGTCAGAAATCCCCTTTATATCCGAGTCTCAGTTGTTTTTTTCACATCATCTGTTTTTCTGTTCTTCAGAATTTAATTTCAAATTCAATGTTCGAAAAGGCCAGACATATTCGTACCAAAAACCTCTTTGATGAATTCTGAGAGCGTTTCAATTATTATTATAAATGTGAGTTAGGATACAAATATTATACAGTAAACAATTATAATGATCTATAAAATACAATATTCGAGCTAAACATACTGATAAAAATAATTTAAATTATATAAATCAAAAGTAACCTTCATGGACTAAGCCAGTAAGAAAACTATGAGAGAAAATTAGAAGAAAAAGTAATGACAGCTTGACAGCCTGCCGTAAGTGTCATAACATTGCAAAATATGAAAATCATTTTAGAACGATTCGCAAAATAATAATGCAAAACCAGGACTTCTTGGCGGGAAAGTGAAGCGTCATGTTCAGCAGTTTGTTTAATTTTCCAAAATTTGTGTTTAGCCGAATATTAATGTGTAATAATGGTGGATTATTAACCATTAAGTGTTTGTGAACGTGCATTAGTGTTGGCAAATGAAACAAAACAGTGCAACTTCGCTTCAAGTTCTCTCAAGAAGTCCGCGTGAGGTCTCAGTAAAGTGCCACAACTTTATTGAAACTCAAGGGGAGTGGGCGGGGATATCATCATCATGCATTTATAATTCATTTCATCAATACTATACAAGAACTAAAACGTGACATTGGCTAAATGCACAAACCGTGCGAAGCCAGAAGGAAAAAAAAAAAAAATAATGCAAAACCAATAAAAGAGTATGATACATAATATTAATGAATGCAAATTGTAAGTATATGATGTAGTGTCTGTAATAAGTAGATACTATAACGTATATAGTTATGATGTTGATGATTTCTGAAAAACTGTGCTATTTAGAGACATCGTTTTATTTTTCCTGTAATCTTTACTTAAAGTTCTATCACATAGAATAATTTCAGATTTTATCCATGCAAACTTCGGAGATGAGGGGGGGGAGGGGGGTGAGCGGTATTTAAAAAAAATATATCAAAAGTCGGAAACTATGCTGCTTAAAAAAAAATGTTTGACAATGTGCAAACAGCGTTCTTTCATATGATACCCCACATGCCCTAGTAGACACACTTAAAAAATTTAAGACCCCCTTTCAGTCCCTTTTGCAAAAAAGGTATATTTTTTTTAAATTTCTTTCTTGTTTGGAAAATAGTTGGGCAAACGTCATCTAAAACTATTCTAAATTTCAATTTGATAGCATTAGTAGTTCTTGAGATATCCAGGTGTGACAGACAGACAGACAGACAGACAGACAGTCTTAGTCTCACCATAAGGGTTCCGAAAATTAGAATTTCGCGGGCTATCACTGCGGATAAGAGAATCTTTCCAGCATAGCTATTCACAAACGTCCGATACGCTTCCGTGCCGAATCGAACACCAATCAATGTTCTCAAAAGAGTGCTCTAAAGGCTCTTCACAAATCCAAAACCCAGTAAATTTTGTCAGTATAATCAAATAGACTGCCGCCATTCTTGCGACAGCTATTTGCTGTCGGGGGCAAGGCAAATTAGTAATTGAAATATGTCATTTTTGATTCGACAACTTGTCGAATGGTTGTGAATAGCTATGCTGGTCTCCAAGGAAATTAGGCGATAAGCTCCGTCAATCCATCAATACACATAACAATATAATATCACACCTGGTTCTACCGAAGGGTTAGGCAGAGATGCACCTATAGTACACACACATTACGTCAGTTATGTTTATGTCCCACAGGGCCATATTACCAATCTCATTTAAAATTAGCTCAATGCATGGTCTGAATATTTCTATGGTCAGACCACAATAATTAGTTCATTGGCATATAAGCATGTCAGCATGTCATTACAGGGGGCCTAAAATGGACGCTTTGGCCGAATCATAATGATCTGCGTACAATTCATACATCCCGCAATTCATCTCTTGGACAGGTGCTATTTGACATTAGACTTCATTAGCAATTCATACTTTGTGGACCACTTTACGAAACTCCATACAAAACTGTCAAACAGATGAATTGCGGGATATGAATTGTACGCAGATCATATTATGATTCTGCCAAAGCGTCCATTTTAAGCCCACTGGTGATTGATTCAAATCTGAGTATACTGCGTTGTACTTGTAAGGTATAGGTAAGTATTTCCTATATCCACTCGAAAATAACAATGAAATTTTTGAAGACTTATGTCTTAAGATAAAGGAAATGAGTACTTGTAGATAAGTAGTGAACCTACCTACTTAAGTAAGTAGTACCTATATGAATCATCAGACTATACGCAAATGCATTTAGGTATATTGCGAGAGATGATAATTATCGCTAGAAGGGTTGAATACTGAGATGACTACTGAGGAAAATACATTATTTAGTTGGTCGGTTTGTATACTACATGTCCCAGAATTCACGCACAACCTCTTAAGGGTTCATTGTATGAACAAGTTTTACTTTGGGACCAAAACTGAAATCGTGAAAGAAAATCAGCTGTTCCCTACATTTTATGTTCTCGTAAGTCGTCAAAATGTAGGGAACAGTTGATTTTTTTTTCGCGATTTCAGGTTTAATCCCATAGTAAAAGTTGTTCATAATGATGAGCACAATGACCCCTTAAGAGGTTGTGTGGTAATACCGGGACATGTGGTATAATTTATCTAAGTAACATTAAGATAATGTCAACTGCTCATCTCCTTTTACAAAATATTGCTTTACTCGATGCAAAGACGTTAATTGTTGAGGAGTTCTCCTGGTATTTCACTATATATGTACACCATAAACTACTTAGCAACCATATTAAAGTACCTAATGGAATCGCAACCGTGAAATACTTATTATTATGTAGTTCTAGTGGCCATCTGTGGTGTTCATCATCAGTTCCACTTCACCAAATGTTGCTTTCCGAGAGCAAATGCACGAGTTACTAGCTGATGGTGACTTCACTATCAGCTCCAGTTCCCCTGGTTCTTACCAGCAGAACTCTTCAACAATTAACGTCCCTGCATCGGAAAAAGCAATATTTTTTAAAAGGTGATGAGCAGTTGACATTAGGCTATTGTGACTTAGATAAATTACAAACTGACCCACTAAAAAGTGGAAAATAAAAAAAACAACTTACAAAAAAAAAACTTCCAAAAAACACTACCAAGTGAAATAATAGATTGTTTGCCTAGGGAGCAAACAATTATTTTAAAAACAACAGTGTTTCTTTGAATCCAGAGCGGAGCGAAGGATTCTAAAGTAGAATCCTGAGCGCAGCGAGGGATTCAAAGTACGTCACTCGAGCTTAATCACCCTCCTTCTAATAGTGTTGCTCTCGGGAGCAACACTATTAGAAGGAGGGTGATAAAAAGTAAGTGCAACATATGAATTAGAATAGTACGTTTATTTATTTATATACATAATTTTTAAGACATGTATATAAATAATTAGAGGCTAATGTTTATATCTGATCAATTATGGAAGTGCATCGTAACAATTTGATTACTACCATTCGTTACAGTTGTAATTTGAGTAAACAATTACGAAGGAGGAATGCATTTTGCGCGTTTTTTATTTTTTCACATACTGTTTTTTTTTAATTTTGTCGCGCGTGGTTTACTTTATCATACAGCCTGTTACTTGTTCACACAATGTTCGTGCTTGATCTCTTTGGTAATTGGAACTTTTCTAACAATATCCACATTCCAAATTCAAATTACTTTTAGTCCCTAGGGATTAAAGAGCTATTTTATTTTAGTCCCTGTTTGCGAAGAATAAACTAGCTCTTTTTGAATAGATAAGATAAAAAATAACTTTATTTTCGGGAGTCAGTGTCAAAAAACTAAAATACAGATCCAAAGACACCGACTTCCGAAATTAAAGTTATTTTTCACTTTGTAGTGTGTCTTGTCTACCTAGGGCAAGTTTTCCAGCTTGGTAGGCACAACTTTGAGAAAGAAGCCGACAGAAGGATCCGGTTGGGTTGGGCAGCGTTTGGAAAACTTCGTCAAGTCGTCTCGTCGCCAATCCCGCAGTGTTTGAAGAGTAAGGTCTTCAACCAGTGCGTCCTGCCCGTTATGACATACGGTGCCGAAACGTGGACACTGACAGTCGGGCTGGTCCACAAATTCAAGGTCACTCAGCGTGCTATGGAACGGGCTATGCTCGGAGTTTCTCTGAAGGATAAGATCAGAAATGAAGTTATCCGAAAGAGAACCGGAGTTACCAACATAGCCTGCAGAGTAAGCAAACTGAAGTGGCAGTGGGCTGGCCATGTTTGTCGAAGGACCGATGGCAGGTGGAGCAGACGAGTCCTGGAGTGGAGACCGCGTATCGGCAAGCGTAATGTGGGACGCCCCCCAGCTAGATGGACCGACGACCTTAAAAATGTGGCTGGGACAGACTGGATGCGGAAGGCGGAGGACAGGGTGTTGTGGCTCAGCCTGGGAGAGGCCTATGTCCAGTGGACCGCTATAGGCTGAGTTGATTGATAGATTGAGTGTGTTTTTTGGAAGTCAGTTGTTTTTTTATTATAATTTGTGTTGGTTGAAAGATGTTGTGTAACGTGTATTTTATTTTTATTTTACCCTTGATATTTCATTATAATTATTTGTTCAGATGTTGTAGATATCATTACCGACAAAGTTTACAGACCTACTGTAAATTTACACAGACCTAGTGTAAATCATCTTACGGTATAACAGTCAATACATAGGAATCTTTTCGTGGGTTCACACCCAATGTCGCTATGATTAACTTGTTTGTAAAATTTATATCTGCAAACAATACGAAAAGATAAGATAGACCACACTGAACTTAATAGGAACACCTATCGTAATATTTTGATGTACTCGTAGTAGTAATACAGCCTAACCTTATTTTCAAATCAAACGCACTTTGTGAGTGTGGTGTCTAGCAGGCTTTACACTCAAATAGTGCGTTTATTGAAATCGTTTACAGAAAAAAAATTGTTTGTTCAGATGTCTTGTGTTATCATTACGTAAGTATTGTCTGATGATAACAATCTTTCCAACAAGGTGTTTTTTGTTTATCAATAATTAAATATCAGCAATTCAGCATATCACGATTGATCCATTTGCCATACACAAAATAAATTTTCATACATAGGGACCGATGCTAGGCGAGCGAGCCTTTTGCTTTTTAACCGACTTCCAAAAAGGAGGAGGTTATGTAATCCAGATTCCAAGCTGCAACTGAAAATTTCTTAATGAAAATCGCCAAAAACACCTTGCCTGACCCCATCAGACCTAGCATTCCAACCAGCTACCACTGATTTGGTTTATAATAATAATAATAACGAACATAGAACTATAAACTAATAATAACGAATATAAAACACATAGACGAACATAGAACTTCCTCCTTTTTTGAAGTAGGTTAAAAAGTAACAGTACGTACCTACATAAAATAGTGACATATTCGGTGAGCCACAAACTAAAGCCTGATTTACACGATGGGAATTAATTGCGTGTGGCATACCTACCATAAGTTGAAGCAAAATTAAAAGATGCACCGTCTTCACACCGTCAATTATTACAAGTAATTAAATATTTTTTTTATTTAGTTAGAGTTAAAATATTATGTACATAAATAACAACTTATAACTAATTCATTTATAAAAATAACAAAATTATATACCTACTAATTAAACTAAAACATTAAAATATAGCGTCGAAAAATTCCTCCGCATCGCTGTCGACTGGTAATGTACCCAAGAGACTGGAATTTGCTTAAATTTTATTGTATGTCACCGACAAAAATCTTCTATCGTGGCGTCGCGCGTCGGCGTCGTCGTCGCGTGTAGACTGTAGGTAATAGGTAAATTGTGGTGCTCTTAGATTATAAATAAAGGTGGTGCTATTTGACAAGGTTATGGGTACACACGGCTACACATAAAGCTATACATTTCCAGTATAAGCTGATCTTGCACTGTGTAGGATTTCCTTACAATGAGAGGTCAGCATATACTGGACTTTTATAGCTTGATGTGTAGCCGTGTGTACTCCCCAGTATGAGAATAATATTATTGTAGATAAGAGATAAAATAAAACACTCGTGAAATTAAACACAAAATCCATACTTCACTATCACTACATAGTACAAAACAAAGTCGCTTCCTGTCTGTCCCTATGTATGCTTAGATCTTTAAAACTACGCAACGGATTTTGATGCGGTTTTTTTAATAGATAGAGTGATGAATCAAGAGGCAGGTTTAGAAAAAGCCACGCTGGTTTATAATATTACTAGGTACTGCCCGCGGGCGATGCCGCGGGCATTAGCTAGTAATATTATAAATGCGAAAGTAACTGTGTATGTATGTCTGTTACCTTTTAACGGCTGCACGAATTCCGATAAAATTTGTCACACAGATAGTCCATGATCTGGGTCAGGATATAGTATAGTTTTATTCCAGTAGTACGTGCCTGTGGAATAATTTCTGACCTCCACGCGGGAAAAGTCACGGGCAAAAGGTAGTCCAAAATAAAATGAAAATGGTTTACATTTGCTATAAGCTTAATAAGCATAATCAGCCTATAATTTCCCATTACTGGGAAACAGGCCTCTCGGTGAGAGGGAGCGGGCCGTAATCCACTACGCAGGCCCAGTGCGGGTTGGTATAATAATGTCACAAATCTTCGAATATTTTGTTCTAGGACATGCCGGTTTCCTCAGGATGTTTTCCTTCACCTTCACTTTTACATTTGCTTTAGCTGAGCTGCATTAAATTCATTCTCTCAAACATGCTTGGAAATTCAAACATTATTTTGACAACCTTCTTCGACATAAATCGAAATTGCTGTACTGGCCAAATACATGCGAGCAGCGGCCACCAAAAGTTGTATGAAAATCCATGTGTCATGGTTTAGCGGCCAAATAAATTACATAATTATAAACTCTTAACTATCGTGTAATTTAAAAATGGAACGATATTTTACTCCGAAATATGGCAACCAAGGAGGTACTTATCAAAGGTTTTATTTAAATTTCGAACTAGCTTGCAAATAGAAAACTGTTTATTGAGAAAAAAAAACAAATGAACACTTTGGCGCGTGAAAAATTATTGTTGTTGAATCTGGAATTTATGAATAATTTAATTTGTTTGATGTTCCTCGCATTTTTTTAGATAAACACTATACAAGTCTTGGCCGCAAACAGGCATTGTGCATTAATGGGCTCACGTATAAGTGCCTCGGCTTCGCCTGGCCCACATTTACACGTGCCCCTGTTGCAGGCCGCTGCAGTAATGTATACTATTATTCACTGAGAGCAGTGGTGGTGGCCCAATAGAAACGACCGCAACTTACGAGTTATAGTAGGTCGTAGGTTCGAAGCCAGACATGCGCTTTACTTTGTCATCACCACAGTCACTGCTCTCAAAACGGTAGAAGGAAAACATCGTGAGGAAACCTAAATGTTCTAGAATTTAAACGAAGACATGTGGTGACATCTACCAACGCGCACTGGGCCCGCGTGTTGGATTACGGCCCACTCCCTCTCACAGAGAGGACGCCTGTGTCCCAGCAATGGGAACATTATAGGTCTTGCTATTCACTAAGAGACAACGCACAGTAGCCTAAAAGCATGAAACTTTCTACAAGAGTTCCCTAAAAGACGAAAGTGGGCACTAAGGAACGATTTTTGTAAAATCGTGGTCGAATTCAAAGTCAAAGTCAAATTATTTATTTAAAACAGGCACTTATGAGGCACTTTTGAACGTCAAAATTTACAAAAAAAATAGAATTGATTCTAGTTGCCCCTTCCAAAAGGTAGTTTCGTATGGAGAAGAATGGGCAAGAAACTCCACCGTTACTCTTTTAATACAATATTTTGTTTTAAATACATTAATTATTATGATTATAATAATTATGTGAAGACTGCACCTAGAATAAAATTACTATAAGTACCACAATAGGTAAAAATAATTAAAAATGAAGCAATGAAAAATAACTTAAGTGCGTCCATAAATAAAATAGTGAATTTCAACCAAGGATAACAACGATTAAAAGTTACATGAAAAATCTAAAAAATATATATGTAAGAGTTTGATATATGTTCTTTATTTTCATCAACCAGAATTTAAAAAAAAGGCGTAGTTAACGAGAATATTAAAACTTTGTAAAGGTATATTCTTGATATAAATCTCGTTATAAATAAGTGAATACTATATCTGGCTAAACAATGTTTTATTGTATAACAGATAATTATATATTCTTTATTTTCATCTAGCCGTTTTTTATTTTATTGTATATTACGTGAAAAGTTAAAACAATGTATATTTGTACGCGAACGCAAGCAGCGGGTCCATGCGCGGGCGACGGGCGGCAGTCGGCTCACAGCCTTCACACGGGGAACTTTAGTATTAGCAAGGACCGGTAGATGGCAAATTTTACGTAAATACAGAGAAGGACCGGAAAGGTCGGTGGGGTAAGAAACTGTTCGACGCTCGAGGTCACTGAGACTATGGACGCCCTTAATGAGATAAATAGATACATGGTGCTCACATATTAACAAACATAGTAAAAGTATATGAATTCCTAAAAAAATAATAATAATAAGTCAGTGTGTGAGTTTAGGTAATCACAGAATGTAAAATCAATATCATAAAAATAACAATTATACAATTAAAATAGCAACCAGTTTGATTTTGTCTAGACTAAAGTCTCATCAAAGACTAAAGACATGCTGGTCCAGCATGTTTCCAAGCATTTCTATCTTGGATATAATCCTCTAACTTGTAATATGCTTGTTTTGATGTTTGTATTTAAGTTCGTCAGTTTTGGCGATGGGTGATCCCATCCACTCGGTTTCCAATAAATCTGACCATTTAATCTTAACATTTCCAGTTCGCGGGCGCCATGATTCTGATGTTTATCTTCCAACTGTCTGCCTGCATCGCTGGATACGTGCTGAAGGGAAACACAGTAGTGCTGGTGCAGCATCAGCTCATCTCCACAATGGACCTGTATGGCGTCAACAAGAGTGTCGAAGTCACCAAGCTTTGGGATCAGGTTCAGGAAGATGTGAGTATTTGATTAATTAATTACACATTACTACATAAGTTTAGGTTAATCACCCAACCAGTGGGCGACCAGTCTTGCCCAGGTATTGGGGGGGTATTGTATTACCCAGTTACTGGGTTGAGGAGGTCAGATAGACAGTCGCTCCATGTAAAATACTGGTATTCAGCTGGATCCGGGTAGACTGGAAGCCGAACGCAACATAGCTGGGAAACGGTAGGCAGATTTTGACTACATCCGCCTTATTACAAAACAAGATTTATATTTTGACATGGCTTAAACCATGGAGCCAGTTTTTGTAATAAGAACGTAACTGTGATTAAAATAGCGTTCTTTATACAAAACTAAAAACTTAGTTCGGGACTAAGTTGTCAGTTTTGTGTTTAGGAACTTTACCACAGTCGGAATAAAGTTCGAAATTCAATAATGGGTCCATATTTAAACCTGGGTCTGAAGATAAACGTTGTTTTGTAATAAGGGGGTATAAGTTTAAGTTGAGCAGAGGTAGAAAACGCCGCTACTTACGATTTGTTGGTCGAAGGTTCGAATCAAAACGTGATTTGCTTTGAGTAAATTGTTTCAATTACCACTGTTCTCAAAACGTTGAAGGTTAATTCGAAGACATGACTTCTAACAACCCACACTGGGCCCGCGTGGTGGGTTGAGAGAGGAGAAAGGAGGCTTGTGCCTAGCCAGTGGGAACTAGGCTGACTATGCTACGTAAGGTAGAGCAAAGATCTTCGCAGGGTGGCTGGACAACTGGGTATGAGTAGCAGAAGTGAACTGTTATAGGCTGATGAAGATGGCGATAAATTGCCTGACGTCACTAATACAGAGTTTTAAGCAATGGTTTCTTGCTATGTTTATTGGAAACTAGCTGCTGCCCGCGGCTTCACCCGCGTGGCATTTTCTAAAATAAAAGTAGCCTTGGTTATTTCTTATAACATCAACATCTGCCAGTAAAACACCCAGCCAAAATCGGTCCAGTGGTTTCGGATATTATCTGGAACAGACAGACATAAGAACATAGGATAGGATCTTTGACAGTTGTTACGGGTCGTCAGAAGCCAGGTGATGATGGTGACTAAAACTAGGCACCATCGGCGACCTCGAGATTATGTTTATAACAGCGCATGATAGCCTTTACGAGAAGTGATCATTGTATTAGTGGTGCAGCAGTTTTAGTGGAGCTTAAATATCACCAGGATTGTGCTGGAATATGTATAGCAGTTCGTCGTGGACGTGGTGCGACAGCGGCTCTCCTGACATCGTCTCTGTCAAAGAATATTACTACTCATCTAACAAAGAATAAACTACTCTTCTACCGAGAGTATTCTTATCTCAGTCATCAGAAGACAGCCGCCACGCAACCATCAACGCGACGCTCTGCTCGAATGACTGTCACCGGCCAGTCACAGAGTACATTTGTATATAGGAGCGGCCAGTGTCACTCTTATCCGACCTTTTCAGTGATTCCAGTAACTTCGTATCTAAACGGGGTGGCGCCACTTGCTGCGCCGTCATTATATTTTAACAAAAAGCCACACTACATAACATTTTCAATGTTAAATGTAGGTTGGTGGAGCCGGCCAAGCCTTGTAGTGAACGTTTGCCTTTAATTAATAATGGCAAGCTACCATTAGTATCTCATGACCCTCACCTTGCCCAGTTATAGTAGCACGCAACATTATGATATGCTGTCGGTGTACACGTAAACTTACAGAACACTACGCCTGTTTTTCCGAAAGGGTAAAAAGTAGTGCTGCGTTTAAATTTTACATCGGTTATTTAACAAAAATCTGCTGTGTTTCCTACAACAGTGATTGCACTGTTGTGGGAAACAGCAGATTTTTATTTAAAGCACATTACATTTTGACCGCGTAGATCAATACCTACGCGGTCAAAATGTATAGATTATCAGATTGTTATATAAGGGTCGAAAGGTTCCATTGGTGACTTTCACCCGTGTTCACTCTACTTTTCGTTACGAATATATAAGAAAAGGAAAAATTTTAGTTTTTCTAAAATATTTTTTTTCTTGTCCGTCACTTCATAAAATCATTGTATGCATTTTCTTTGAAATATCTGGCAAAATATTTTCGGTTACAGTATTTGCCTCGTCTTTAAGCGAATCTAGATCAACATTTCAGAATCGCTTGAACTCATTTTTAATCAAATTCAAATTATAATAAGTAGTATTTTTTTAATTTTATGGAACACACCGCTTCACCACCGCGCGTCGTCGTCTCGCTTAAAAGGTATTTTTTTTTAATGCATACTTCCTGTTTATACACTCACAAGACCGCAGACTTTTTTTTTATCGATATTTTTCTTAATTATGTAAAAAAATTGTAGCCGACTATCTAAACAAATTTAGTTCTATTTTTAGAATTCATTCCCGCCCTAGGGAGGAAAGCTTTTACTATGTGTCTTTCCCGCCCAAGGATGGGAAGCAGCGTGTTCCACCCGCTACTCAGATCAAACAAACACTACTTTCCGAGTATGAGAAATGAAAAACCTTTTTTTTTAATCCGACGAAAAAGTTCAACGCAGGGGAAGTCCAGGATCGACGTGTTTATAGTTCTCTAGACCGAATTCCGCCCATGGCGACCAATCTCAGCGGAGACCAGCCTTCGGCGCGGGAGATATTATAGTTCTCAAGTGTGTGTGCAGACAGGTGCACTCTCTCTTCTCTCAGTCTCATAGTCTGCTGGGACGGCAATCCGAAACGACTGGAGAGAGATCAGGCGCAGGGCCAACGGCTTAAAGTGCTTTCCGAGTCACAGGGGTATCACACCGCCAACTTCCAAACTCCAGGCTGTTATGTTACTTAAAAATTCTTAAGACGCTGAGAACAGGTAAACCGCTGTCACTGTCAGACTGCATACAAAAGAAAGAGAAGCGCGATGACACAACGCTTGTAATTTATTGCAAAATAAGAAGCAATTATTTATTTACTCAAAAATGAGTTGAGTAATCGAAAATAAAAAACAACCAAGTTCTGCATACAAATAAGACGCTCTTGTTATTAATGAAACACCAACCGTACGTTGATATTTAATACAGATATTTGGGTTTGAAACTCAAAGTAAAGGGTTAGACCATTAATTTGTATCGAGATTTTTTTTCTAAACGTGTTTTGGTAACAACCATGTTTTGAGAAATATGTTCAAGAATAACATATATTTTTTCCGCTACCACAAACTATACATATAGATTTGGCAATTTTTTTGTTTAAGACAAGCCTACTTTTATCATTTGCCTCTTGTCAGCGCTTTAATGGAAAAACCCAATAACACTTTGCCCGACCCGGGAATCGAACTCAGAACCTCACGCTCAGTAGTTGCCCTTGCAACCACTAAACCAACGGGGCAGTGAATGAAGAATCAACATGTACCTACGGAATCCATGGTAACAAATTGCGCGTCGATGCTCCTGCAACCCTGTATCTACAGGGTTATTTTTAAAACGTCAATAACCTCCTAAGGGGTCATTGTACTCAACATTATGAACAACTTTTACTATGGGATCAAATCTGAAATCACGAAAAAAAATCAGCTGTTCCCTACATTTTAACGAAGTATTCGAACATAAATGTAGGGAACAGCTGGGTTTCCCATAGTAAAAGTTGTTCATAATGATGAGTAAAATGACCCCTTAGGAGGTTATTGACGTTTTAAAAATAACCCTGTATAGTAGTGCCTTCTTCTTTGGAGTCGATAATACAACAATCGTCTAGTTGACTAACTTTGGCCCAGTAGGTGGCCATGCTGATCGATCAGAGTAGGGACACTTTGGACATCACGATCAATGATGTGATGTTATGGACATGTATAAGTGATGTCATATTCATATTCATATTTATAATTCATTTATTTCAGATAACAAAGATCCATTGGGTTAGTAACAATAAAAACCAAAAACAAACAAAAACCTTAATAAAATGTATTTCATAGATTAAGTTTTCGTAGTACCTACTTTGAGAGCGAAATAATTTCATAATTTACCAAACTCTTCCTCAGTTCCAATGCTGCGGCGTCAACAACGCCAGCGACTGGTTCCAACCCTTGGGCACGCAGGAGACTCAGGGTCTGCCCGTCAGCTGCTGCAACCACGTCTACGGAGCAGTCGCCACCTTCAATTGCACCTTGACTGCAGCCCATGCCACCGGTTGCTCAGAATCCTTCGGATATTGGGTGCAGTCCCATGCAGCTGGGATCGGCGTGGCTGGTATCTTCTTAGTTTTAATGCAGGTGAGAAAACTTGGGACCGTGGACTTGTATTTATTTTATCTCTGAGAAAACCGGGAGAAGGAGCGTTGGTAGGCCATTAGGCAGGTAGATCGACGTCTTACAGAAGCAGAAAAGACCTGGATGAGACTCGCACAGACCAGGGAAGCATTGTACAAAGGAAGGAAGGCATATACTCATAAATGAGTGGAACAAGGCAACCAATGACATTATTTATGAAGAGAAAAACGTAGAAAAACCGCCCATAAGTACCTAACTACCTGTAGCTACCAACATAGCTTCCGAGACGATTTTTGTTAAGAAATGTGTCTCAACGAATTCAAGAGAATGCTTTTAACATCTAGACAAAATACGCAATCAAAAATCAACTTGTCTATAAAAATGGCAAAAAACTCACGTTTGTTGTATGGGAGCCCCCTTAAATATTTGTTTTATTTTTAAAGTGAATATATAACTAAATATTCTGTTAATCATTCAAGCGTCTACCTGTTGCCCTTATCAATATCGAGCAATAACGAACAAAAAAAAATATCACGTTTATTATATGGGAGCCCCCTTAAATATTTACTTTATTCTATTTTTTTTTTTGTATTTTTTGATAAAGCGGCAACAGAAATACATTATCTGTGAACATTTCAACTGTCTAACTATCACGGTTCATGAGATACAGCCTGGTGACAGACGGACAGACAGACAGCCAGACAGACAGATGGCGGAGCCTTAGTAATAGGGTTCCCGTTTTACCCTTTGGGTACGGAACCCTAAAAATCGCTTGTCTACCCTTCTCCGTAGAAAACTGTCATCTTTCTACACGGAAACGTCATTTTTGTCTACTCTTCCGTCGACAACACGCTTCTTTCTCTATGGTTCTCATGCTAAGTCTGCTGGACGTAGGCCTCTCCCAGGCTGCACCACAAGCGCGACACCCTGTCCTCCGCCTTCCACATCCCGTCTGACCCAGCTAGCTACCTTTTTAAATACCCTTACCCCTTTTGCAATCTTAATAAACTGATCCATTTAGTTGATGTGTTGATAGCCTAGGTACTTCAATACGTTACTTCAAAACTCATCATGATCTTTCAGCGGAAAGACGTCCACTGCTAGACATAGCCCCCCCCCCCCCCCCCCAAGAACAGGGGGGGATTTACCATAATCGCCACGCTTGGCAAGCGGGTTGGCGATCGCAGTATGGTTTTAAAAATGCATAGAGATCACTGCTGCCCATTCTCTAGTAAGTCCCTTAGTCGCCTTTTACGACACCCACGGGAAGAAATGGGATGGTGCTATTCTTTACGTCTGGCACCAAACGGAATACTTTAGAACTATTATAACCAATGAAATTAAATTTTAAATGAATATTAGCATGAAAAATAATTGATTACATAATAATAATTGATACAAATATAATTAAATCAATGATAATAAAATTGCAATCATCAAATTATTCCGTGTGGTAACGGGCGTAAAGAATAGCACCATCCAATTTCTTCCCGCGGGTGACGTAAAAGGCGACTAAGGGACTTACTAGAGAATGGGAAGCAGCGTTCCCTATGCATTTTTACATTATACTGCGATCACCAACCCACCTGCCAAGGGTGGTGATTATGGTACCCGCCCCTCTTTTTTGGGGGAGACCTATGTCCAGCAGTGGATGTCTTTTGGCTGATTTAGTTGATGTGTTGATAGCCTAGGTTACGTCAAAACTATATTAATAACTTAATCATTGCAATTACTAGCTCAATTACTTTTATTAAATAGTTTCGTAATCTTAATTAATCGAAGCAGAACGTAGCGAAATGTTAGCTGCATAGAAATTAAAACTATTTTCTTTTATTATAATATTTGTTTTATTATTTCAGGCTCTTGCAGTGGCAGGTGCATTATGGATGGCAAAAATATCTAGAGAAGAGCGAGGCGCCTACCCTTAACTGTGGAGCTTACCCTTAAGTTAGATATTAGTATATTTAGTACCTACATTACTTGTATAAGAAAAGGAGTGTCGGTCCATACGAAATCTGTGTCATTTGTTAATCCAGAACAAATTATTGAAAAACATACCTAAATACGCATTTCTTACAATTTATTATAGCAAAGCATTTGTAATTAAACTACTTACTATTTATTTAATCGTTAAACAAATAAATAATTACATGTTTTAAGGTACACTATACCACTTCTGGGATTTTTCTTTTAAGTACCTACCATTCATTACTGCATAAACCATCATATTATAAATCCCAACCTACGGCAGTGTCGGACTAAGCCTATCGGGAGGCCGCGCGCACGGATCATTACTGTTCTATAAAATGTCATATGAAGTAATTGTGTGCACAAATGGAAGAGTTATAATTTTTATAAGAAAAAAATGTATGGAGCTGACATGAAAAATGAGGATATCTCTGGAATCGCAAGGTTGGCCGTTATATCCTTGCACACTGTTATAGTACTATTTATTTGTGAATTTTTGACATACTTAATATCGCGGCATCACTTGCGTTTTTTTTTTTTTAAATCTTCAAAATTAAAAAAAAAAAAAGTATATGATACATTTTAATGCTTAAATATGGCTATACCAAGTGTAATTTACAATATTTTTTATGCTGAGACCAAAACATTCTAAGAAATCACAAAGTCGTATTACATACTTTGTGATTTTCATTTGAAATGACATGGTAATTATGAATTACGTAATACGTAATCTTGTCTAATGCCTCAAGTCCACATTAGCTAATGATTAATACAACTTAATACCTAGTTAAAAGGATACGTACCAAAATAATTTGGGGTACTCGCTAATTTAGCAATTAGTGCAGGATTAACTTAATGAAAGTAATTAGATAAATGTGATACCATCATTAGTCAATAACAATAAATAGTCAAACATTGGATTCACAACTTCAGTTCATTTAGAGCATTTCTAATACTAACATCTATCCTACCGTGTCTTTTTACTCAGTGATCGTGAATAATGGAAAGCATTATTACAAATTTGGATTTGTTTGTTATTCTGAGCAATCAGGATGCTTCGTCTTTCGATCATGAAATATTGTTCAACACACTTGTTATTCGACTGGGCTCTAGCCTTTCAGATGAAGACAGTGTTACCGTGAAAGAATTTTGTCGAAGATTTACACGGGCAGTTCAAAAGAGATGGTTACGATCCCACAGGAAAAGTGAAGTTTTTAGACGTGATTACAGTAATTGGCTTGAGGCAAATATTGACTGGCCAAACTGCGTGCAAACCAATTTGCTCATTCAAGAATCAACAAGTGAAAATATTTCTACTGAACCTGTACCATCAACTTCAACAATGAAATCAACTTCAACGATGACAAAAAGATCTTGAAAGCCGTTTGAAGATCTAAGTAACAAGCAGAAGAAGAGACGATCTGATGAACATATAGGCGATGACCCTAATGAAGTAGCTTATTCAGCTGCAGCACTTTTGAAAGGAGATGGTCGTGAGGATATTGCATCTGTTATTGAACATATGCTCCAAAATCCAGAAGCAGCAGCAAAAATCAAGGAAATGTTGAACAAACCAGCTCCTTCAACAATATTTTCACCAGAAAAAGCACTGGGTTTGCTACTTTCATTAAAACTATCGAAATGGCAATATATCACATTAAGGGAAACGACTATTCGAGAAGGTTCAAAGGAGATATATCCGTCTTACTATAAAGTGCAAAAAGCTAAGCTACAGTGCTACCCTCCGAAGACATTTGTGACTGTAACGGATTCATCTGCTAAGATTGCACTACAAGCGTTACTAGATTTAACAGTGAACAGAACTTTTGAAACTATTCGTAGTCCTGATGCGATACAAGATAAACAATTGATATTAATATCAAAGTGGGGATTTGACGGTGCATCTAACCAAAGTAGATATAAGCAAAACATAGAGAGTGGTCAAGATGATTCCAGCATATTTATGACCTCTTTGGTTCCATTAAAGTTGACAGCTGACGGTGATACCGTATGGGTGAATCCAAAACCCTGCTCACCTAGGTATTGCCGTCCAGTCCAGTTTAGTTTTGTGAAAGAAACCAAAGACGTTGTCATAAATGAAAAAACTGCAATGGATAACGAAATTGAAGCTCTCGTTCCCTCAAAATGTCAAGGACATGAAATTAGTCACAAATTAATGATGACGATGATTGACGGCAAAATTTGTACATATCTGTCTGAAGCTAAGTCAAATGCGGCCTGCTACCTGTGTTTGGCTAAGCCTACAGAAATGAATAAGTTAGATGTCATTGCGTCAAAAACCATTTCTTCTGGTGTGTATGAGTTCGGATTATCATCACTTCATGCCCGCATTAATGTGATGGAATGTCTTCTACACATAGCGTATCGTCTCGACTTCAAAAAGTGGTCTGCAAGAGGAGAAGGTCATCAAGAGTTATTGCATTCACGAAAAAAACTCATTCAAGATCGATTCAAAGATGATCTCAACCTTTTGATTGACATCGTTAAGCAAGGATCAGGCACAACTAACGACGGGAACACAGCAAGGCGGTTTTTTGAATTTCCTGATAAAACTGCAGCGATCACTGGATTAGATGAAGACCTAATACGCAGATTTGCTGTGATTCTGCAAGCTATCACATCTGGAGAGATTGTAGACGTGCCGAAATTTAAAGAATACGCTAGAACAACCGCTGAAAAATACGTGCAACTGTACGATTACATGTCATCAACCGTCCAGAAATTGTTGATTCACGGAGGGGACATAATTGCAGAAAATGCTATTGTACCAATTGGAAGTCTTTCGGAAGAAGCTTCAGAGGCCCGAAACAAAGACTTTAGGAGGTTCAGAGACCACCATTCGAGGAAAAAGAGTAGACAAGCATCAAACGAGGATATCCTCAATATGCTTATCGTCTCTTCTGATCCTCTAATTTCTTCCACAAGACCAAAATTAAATGCCCACAAGAGGCAGACATACTTTAAGGCAACACTAGCACAGAACACTATTACTCCTAGCGGAGAGAACACTAGAACTACTGAAACTTCAGGATCAGGAAGCTCCGACAGAGTTCTTAGAAGTTATATCTATTGTAGAGCCTGATTCTGAAGTGGATTCTGATGGTGACGAAGTATAAAATAAGTTAACTTTTATTGTTTATGTTAGGTTAGGTTAAGTTAATTTTTTTTTTTAATAATTTGCTTTTATTTTTAATCATACAATAGTTTACCATTTATTGTTATTGACTAATGATCACGTTTATCTAATTACCCTCATTATGGTACGTATCCTTTTGACAGGTATATAGGTATTACGTTTTATTAATCATTAGCTAATGTGGACTTGAGGCATTAGACAAGATTACATATTATGTAATTCGTAATTACCATGTCATTTCAAATAAGTAGGTAATACAACTTTGTGATTTCTTAGAATGTTTTGGTCTAAGCATAAAAAATATTGTAAGTTACACTTGGTATAACCATATTTAAGCATTAAAATGTACATATCATAAACATTTTTAATTGTTTAATTTTGACGATTTATAAAAAAAAAATCGCAAGTGATGTCGCAATATTAAGTATGTCAAAAATTCACAAATAAATAGTACTATAACAGTGTGCAAGGATATAACGGCCAACCTTGCGATTCCAGAGATATCCTCATTTTTCATGTCAGCTCCATAAATTTTTTGCTTATAAAAATTATAACTCGTCCATTTGTGCACACAATTACTTCATATGACATTTTATAGAACAGTAATGATCAGCAGAAGTCATTTCCAGCAAAAAAAATAACATTTAAGAAATCGAGATCCTATGCCGATTTTCGATCCACCGTGCGGCGCGCCGCGGCGCGGGCGACAGAAGTGTTGCGCCTGCGCTGAACTGTAACTGTCGCGTAACCTGGCCGGTACGCGACGAACTCTAGAGGCACGAGGTGTCGACTCTAATAGGGGTCGCGCTCTATGTATTTTATTATTAAACTTAGATGATTAAAAAATAGATGAAAGACAAGAAATCGACGTAGATGCAAAGCTCCCTTTTCCCAACTATGTTGCGGTCGGCTTCCAATGTAGCCGGATGCAGCTGAATACCAGTATTTTATTGGGAGCGACTGCCTATCTGACCTCCAAAACCCGGTTACTGGGTACCCCTTGGTTGGACTGGTTGTCAGACTTTCGGGCTTCTGACGACCCTTAAGAGGAAATGCGGGTGGAGAGACTTTTAGAGTAAAAAGTCATAAATCGAGGTTCGGCTCTCGCCTATTTCCTCCTCCAATATTGGACCAATTTAAAAGATATTTCTTATACTGAATAAGAAGGATATATACGGTGTCCCTATGTTTTCCTTTTTGATGATACATTATCTTTATAAGAGCTGGAATCCTCTGAAAATGCTCAAAATTGCCTGTTTAGACCGCTGACAAAAGAGGGCTATTGTACAAATTTGCCAACTATTAATAAAAAAAGAAAAACATAGGGACACAGTATATATCCTTCTTATTCAGTATAAGAAATATCTTTTGGAGGAGGAAATAGGCGAGAGCCGAACCTCGATTTATGACTTTTTACTGTAAAAGTCTCTCCGCCCGCATTTCCTCTTAACGACTGTCAGAGATCCACAAATGACTGCCGGGACTTACGGATGATTTATGCAGCTATGGTAGACCGTCACGGGCACGAGCCGCGTCCGTGTCTGGCGGTCTTTACTCTCTAAGTTCGTCAACGAAAATACGGGCTTTCCGAAAGTAATTGATCCGTTAAAACAAGTGAAGAATTACATTTTTCGGATAGACAAAAACACCGGGATTAGGGAAAACTGTCTAATCGTGTTGTCTTTCATTCTTAGCTCGTGCCTTGAACTAATCGAATGCCCGTAAGTGATACGGAATGTGAAATGCCCATAACTTCGGCCAAAACTATGGATTTCGTGCTTAGCGAGTAGACCCCCAGCTCAGTTTGTAGGGACCAAGTTTCTGACGGGACACGCATGCTGCGCGATGTAGCATGAACTGTTACATAATTATAAATGTTTGTGAAGTTTGGCACGGCTCTCGCCCGGCACGGTCTAGCATAAATCAGGCACGGGGGACCCCATTAAAGGTGTCATATTTAATTCTACAATAATTCGGCCAGACTTTATCCGATTTAAATTAGTCTGTAATTAATAATAAATTATACCTTTATCATACATTTATTAAATACCTATGTTAAAATACTGTTATAAAATAAATAGGTAAATAATGGTAGAACAATAATTTTTTGGATTATTATTATTTTAGAGTTATACAAAATAGGTTGTGTAAAATCAGTCATTTTGATTTACATACCATACTTACCATAAATAAGTAGTATATTTTTAACAAAGAAACCTTAATTTTATTTACTTAATGACTTTTGTTGTAATGTAGATAAGTTGTAAATACTTTAATGTACCAGGCTGGATTATTGAGACAGGGCAGTAAGGGACCTTTTTTTTCTAGCGGCAACGGTTAAGGTAACCTTAACTGTTGTCGCTATCCTTACCCCATCTCAAAAATCCAGCCTGTATATGATACCAAAACTTGCGTTCTGCAGCTCATCATTTCATATTGATATACTCCAGCCAAATCATTAGAAATTCCTTGAAAACAACAGTCCCATTGGACACGTTTTTATAAGGAAATTTAAAAAACTAATAATATTTTTCGCCACAATTCAATATATATCACACATATTGAATTATCGGCTAGAAAGCCCCGTATCCCTAGATAATATTATTTTGTTGTTTATTTATTTGTTATACTAACATTTTATTTGTTATACTAACATTAACCTAGTTTATAGTAAAGTAAGTGTATTGTGGTACGAAAATAAATGTTTTAAAGGTAAGAATGTTTTTTTAATATTATGTTATGCGTTGTCTGCCATCTGCAGAGGGATCGAAGTCAGCATAAATATTTAAAATACTTAATTAACTGAAAATGAAATGTTAATCATTTTTAAATATAGGATGGCCAATTTGAAGTAGGGGAGAGGCGCACAAAATGACATAGGCGGGTTAAATGACACACTTGCTTTTCTCCGAAACCACAGACAAATTAGTTCTGACGATTATGTGTAGATGGCCGTTTAGTAACCTATCACAACCTGTCGCGTCGCCAGTGGCGTCCATCTTGCCGTGTGAGGTGCACACTTGTTTGTTTGATTTTTGTAGTCACGAGTTTTACTCAGATGGATTTTGTTTCTTCGTAAAAATAAGTATTTTTTCACGTTCATTTGTTTTTATTGGCGTTAAATAACGTACTATTTGACTAAATTACTCCGAGATGTGTTGAAATCTCAACATTCTTGTTACATTTTTAGTTATTGTTTTCTAATGTTTCAGATTATAAAGTGGACAAAATGGCATACCCCTTGTTCGAGTTAAATGGCATAGTATGTCGTTTGACCCACCACATCAAGCACATCAGCTTTAGACAAGCCACGTACAATCTCAGCAGCCCAATCTGGATACATGGCTACTGCAATACCTATGACACCCACATCATCTAGGACGATACTACAAGACATGAATACCTATCAATGTTCCAGTCAGCGTGCTATGTCCAGTGCCGAAAGGAATGTATGTAGCTGGACAAGGTAAACGAAACCACGCAAAAAACCAACAGTCTTGTTGTTAACTTCAACGCCAAACATAGAAGAGGCTAAAGCAAAATCCGCTCCTCCACCTATTCCAAAGAATAAAACGAGAAAGGTTTCAAAAGTGTTTGATTTTAGTTCGGACAGTGAAAATGATTTCTCTTTAGTACAAGCTTACACTGAAGCCAAAGATGACGATGAAGATTGTCCTTGCATTTATTGCAATGACCTGTACTCCGTTCTAGACCAAGACAGGTTTGGTTAAAATGCTTGAGCTGTAAAAAATGGGCTCATGCATCATGTGCAGATGTTCCCAAAAAGACCAAGAGTTTTACGTGAACTCTGCAGGTAGGTAATGGACTGATTTTCACTGCAAATTTGGTATGCCATTTTGTCTGCATTACGTATGTTAATTTACCCGCCTAGGGTGGACAAAACAGTTTTTCTTCGACTTTAAAAAAAATATTAATAATTCTATTGTTTTTCTTTTAAGTTGATTGATTTCATTAATTCTAACTAGATAATTAATCAAAGAATATAAAGCTACCTAAAGTGTTAAAAACTATTAATAAATAAAGATTTTATGACTAATTATGTATCTAGTGTGTCATTTTGTACGCCTCTCCCCTAGTTACCTAGATTTTTTGGCCACTATTTTTATAAGGCGACAAAAACTGATGCTTGATATCCACTCATATCATCATCATTTCAGCCGAAAGACGTCCACTGCTGGACATAGGCCTAAGGGTTTGCCATAATCGCCACGCTTGGCAGGCGGGTTGGCGATCGCAGTATGGTATTAAAATGCATAGAGAACGCTGCTGCCCATTCTCTAGTAAGTCCCTTAGTCGTCTTGTACGACACCCACGGGAAGAAATAGGATATCCACTATTTAGTTTTAACTTTTCATCTTTAAATCATCATATTTAACCATTTTAATTTCTAAATTGAGAATTTAATTAACGTTTACACCAAATTAACTAACAGATTATTAAAATATAATATCTTAACCTAACTAAAACTATTAACAAACTAAAATATGAAACTGTAACTGTAAGATGAACCATTCCGCCGCATCGCTGTCGACTGGTAATTTACCCAAGAGACTGGCGGCTTTGCCACGTTGTATGGCAATTTAAAATGTTTAGCCTCTGGCCAAGGTTAAAGCCAGCCCTTGAGCCACGTGGTGTGTCCACCAGCTCAGTCACCAGTTTCATTTAATTCATGTAGTTTTTAAAAAAACGTTGCCCCACACTAGGAGTTTCTCCTGTATTGTCGGTGCGTTTACAAACATTAAAACTCACATACACAAACAGCCAGACCCGGAACAACTACTTGGAGATTTGGGGTTTACTTTGGAGATTTGTTTGAACAAACCATGAGCACTCCGTAGGGTCCGAGGGTTACAAACCCCAAACGGCTCAAAAATATAATTACCGATAAGGTTTAAGGCTTTTTTTACTTTCGCCGCTTCAGGTTTCCCGCAGCCGCAGCAGTCGCGCCAGCACAGCACGTGGAGCCAGGAAGATGGGATGGCGCTAGAGTATCGGCAAACGTTGCGTCCCACACTAAATGCCTACCCACCTTTCATGGAAATAAAGACATGCCTGCCGGTCTCATGCAATCGTCACGTGCCAGCCATTGGGTTCTAAACTTCTAATACAGCTGGAACGCCAACGGTGACAAGAGCTCGTCGGATGATGTCGATAATGTTCGCATGCCGTCTAAGTGACCCGCACTTCGGCCGCAAAACAGGTCGTGGTTTCCGAGGCTGTTGACAACTTCGCCACAGTGACAGCGATGAGGAGAACAACAAGAAAAGTTGTGTCGTCGAACAAAGTGCAGCCTATGTTCGACGACGGTAGTGGATGAAGCCACAGACCCGAATCCCACTTACCTACTGCTGCCAGCAGGCGCGCACGCTCCGCGGTAATAGCAGCCGTGTCAACTAAATTGTTCTGTACTACTCTGCAGAGCGGCTCATCCCACCGTCTCTGGGAAGATGGATTGTCGGGTGGATCTAAATTCGAGCAAGCGCGTCTCCAGGCATCCATAAAGTCAAAGTCAAATTGTTTATTTGAAATAGGCACATATAAGGCACTTTTGAACGTCAATGGGCAAGAAACTCCACCGGTACACTTTTAAAATCTTGTACAATATTTTTTATACGTACATTAATTATATAATTTATGTGAAGACGATGCACCTAGAATAAAATTACTATACCTACCACATAGCATCGGTGAAGCACGGCACATCAAAATTAATCAGTGTGGAGGCCAGGATTTTCCTGATTAATTTCTCAGTGCCGTGGACCGAGGATATGAAAGCCTGTAAACTAATACTAGAAATGTTGTGGACGCCGAGGCCTCCCATACGAATGAGAAGAGTAACTTATGCCGAAGCTCGGTCGTCCATGGCTACACCTACAATTAATCGAAGTTAATGCAGGCCACCGGATAATTTGGCCATTTTGTTTAAAAGCTGAGTGTAGCTCCCATAAATGAGAAGCGCGTAGGAAATATGTTAATTTAAGACACATACATATTTCCTATTTTACGCGCTTCATATTGTGCAGTAACGGAAAGGTTATGGTCGAATGTATGTTAATTTGGAACAATATTTCCGAAACTTCCGGAAGGCGTCAACGGCTGTGACCAACTCTCGACCTGCAATGGTGAGGGAGTGATTATCCGGATCAGGGGTTCGGAAAAAGAAAGGCCATCCGTTGGGACAAGGTGTTTGCTCTCCAGAGCTGCGAGTTTTTCTGGAGAACACGGTGCCACTACATCACTACTAAAAATAATCCTGGCTGCTCAGCTTATGTCGCCTTCTCCTAAACTTAGATTCTACCAGATGGGATATGAAGAGATAGATATGTATCTCTTTGTCGGTAATTTTGAATCTAAATGATGAGCCAAAATAATACACTTTGCTTTAATTTGTGCAGTTAATGTTCTTTGGTTGCCAAATTCTTTTTAATCGACTTCCAAAAAGGAGGAGGTTATACTTATACCTATGTTCGTCTGTATGTTTGTTTGTTTTTTTTTTATATATGAAAAAGTTGTTTGTACTTACAATGTAGAATTCTGTAAGGGAAGGTGAGTAGCTGTTCCCAAGCACGTTGCGAGTTCTCCCAGGCGGCAAGACGAACGCAACGTGCTTGGTGCTGCACCACTATAGATCTAGCGCCGCGGGGAACTCACTTGAAAACAGGTACAGAGTTTTTGAATTTAGAAAGGGTTTTCCAAAACGGGTCAAAAGTGGATGTAGCTGGTGATGTATGTGTAGCTGTTGAGACTAGTGGTCTGAGGTGAGTGCATTTGGTGGTCTGTGCACCTTTCCAATATGCACATTCAGACCCCGTTTATCTTTGTGTATCTTTGTGTACAAAGCGGACATATCTCCAGGATGCTCAGTGATGTTGAAGGTTGACCCTACCACTATCATCCACAAAGCACCACCACATGCCACTAAGCATGAATATATATAGTTTTAAACTTATATATTATGGTGTTTTTAACCGACTTCCAAAAAGGAGGAGGTTCTCAAATCGGCTGTATGTTTTTTTTTTTTTTTTGTATGTTTGTTACGCGATTACTCCGTCAATTATGAACCGACTTTGAAAATTTTTTTTTTGTTTGAAAGGGTATACTCCCGAGGTGGTCCCATTGCCACCCAATCAGAATCTGATGAGGGAATCGCATGGAAATCGAGGGAAACCCTCAAATTATATATGCAAACTTATAGCGATTTGGGAACTTTTTATAGTAGTAACTCGTGCATTTGCTCTCGGAAAGCACCATTTGGTGAAGTGGAACTGATGAAGGAGACCACAGATGGCCACTGGAACAATATAATAATGAGTTCCTATTAACGGGTTGCTATTAAGTAATTTATGCTCGTCACTATGCATATGGTGAGTGGCAGTTTTCCTGGTTCTTACCAGGAGAACTCCTCAACAATCAACGTCCCAGCATCGGGAAAAGCAATATTTTATAAAAGGTGATGAGCAGTTAACATTAGGCTATTGTAACTTAGATAAATTCAAAACTGACCCACTACAAAGTGAAAAATAACTTTAATTTCGGAAGTCGGTGGCAAGAAACTCAAATACAGATCCAAAGACACCGACTTCCGAAATTAAAGTTATTTTTCACTTGGTAGTGTTATTTTTGGTAGTCGGTTACTATTTTTTTGTAAAAAGTTTTTTTTTAAATTAACCCTACAAACTTTAAGGAGTGCTTAGACCATCGAACTGAATAACTTTTACTATGGGACCAATTATGAAGTTGGTCCCATAGTAAAAGCTATTCAATTCGATGGTCCAAATAACTCCTTACAGTTTTTTTGGGTTAATTTTGTAACACTTTATTTATTCACTTAAATAATAACAATAAAAACTAAATCATTAAAAACAACACTACGTCTATGTGACACCAATGACAATTTTGATGGGAGCGACGCAATTGCGCTGGCCCCTTTAGGGTATATTATATGTTCTGTGGCGCTGGCGGTCTAGGGCTCCGCGCCGCCGATACATTTCAAAGCAGCCCTGGCAACCGTTGCCGGGTGACAGACGGACTGGCGTGGCGATAGCGTCGCGTCCTCAGCGCCGCGACGAATTTTTCTTTACGCAGACCGACAAGGAGTCTTATTTCAGCAATCAATATTCAAGATGTTCCTCTTTCCCCTATAGGAATGCTTTTGACCACACGTTTGTAATCTTACTCGCCTTTGAACGGTCCGTCTTAATTATTTTAGCTACGATTTTTCTTTTAAACTTTCCTTTCCTTATTTCTAAAGTTTTTATTTATTAAATTACAAATAATGATTCCAAACTATATAAGCAGCAGATTTACTAATCAAGGTTGGTATTTAATACTCTTTCCAACACGATTCAAATGAATTTAGCTCTATCTAATCAATACAAAGTTGTTGTTGCAAAATAAAAATACTCTGTGGTTGTTGCTAATTTCTTGGATTGTCGTAATAAAATTTACATACTTTAAAAGTTCAATAGCTCATTTTATAAAAATATATTGTAAGTAGGTTACATTTTTATTTATAAAACACACTTACTTTTTGTTTATACAAGAATTGCATATCCTACTTTATTGTACGTGCTGTTTATATCCCACTTTATTGTACGTGCAGTTTACACCAATTCCAGTTTTGAACGGTATTTTGCCCGTATTGAGCAACAATTGTACGCGTTGTTTAGACAGTCTATTTAGTAAAAATGTGGCAAATTCATTAAGCACCATTTATAAGACCATAACTGCCTCATTAACTTCAGTAATTTTATCCTAAGCTTCATAAACGGTTTGAAAAACAACCCAATTCTTTTAAACAAATTAGTATACAACATTGTTTTTAGTATAGGCGTAACCTGAATATAGTTTGTTCAGAATAAGGAACTGAATTGATTTCAATAATTTTTACACCATGTTATATTTTGTCCCAAAAATATTTAGTGTGATGGAAAATGTTATCACCATTTAATTACTTACAATACATACATCGCCGTACGGTTAGGTACCTACTGCCAAATTATTATCAATGAGCGCAAGACGACCCAGGAGGCGCGGTGGTGTCGTTAGCATGTTTTTGTACGGACAACCCGGTAACATAACCTTATACTTTGTGATTTTTCATGATACAGTTTTGAAATTTTGTACATAGATTCTTTACATAAATATACTAGACACGTGTTTCGCATATACTAAAAATAATATTGTAAAATATCTACGAGGAACTAATCCCATTCAGATTTGCAAATTACATCTTCATTATTGTGGAGAAGAGCAACGTTTTTCAACGACCACGGAGGACAGCTAAATTCACTTTGTCTGACTGGATAGGTGATTACACCATTCTTCCTTGAAGAGGCTACAGGACAGGTGTTGCTAGACCTAGAAAAACAAAGCCAAAAACCCAGCACGAAACACAATCGAAAGTTTGAGAGGGATATTTCCAAAACAATAAATTCTAAGAAATATTGACATTAATTTATCCCCGAAACGACAGTTCCTAACCTTTTTACTGTTGTATCTAAAGGGAAGTGTCGTGGTCAATTGTGAACACGAAAATCAAAACTGTTTTATTTTTCGTATAATATTTAAATAATGGAGGTTTATTTAAATATTACACGAAAAATAAAACTCTTTAGTTTACACTGTTTTGTTTTTCGTCTAGTATTTAAATAAAACTCCATTATTTAAATATTATACGAAATATAAAACGATGTGTCTAACTAGCACAGTTTTTGAGAAATCAGCAAAAATCCTTACAACTCTCTTCAGTAGTGACGAGATCGCAAAAAAAAAATTATGACAATTTAAAATTATATCTCCTACCTACCTAAGTACTGTATGGACGATCAAGTTAATAATAGGACACTGAATGTTAATCGAATGTTACAAAATAATTACATTAAAAAAAACCTTGACTTTGCCGTTAAATCAAAAATTCAAATGATTCTTAATTTGCAAGAGAATTTCACAAAAGGTTGAATTTGTCTCGGGACCAGAGCGAGGGAACTTTTTTCTTGTATTTTATTATTTCATTCATGTCCCCACCCCACTATTATTTACATAAAAATACCCCAGAGATATTAAGTACAGCGACAAGATTCCCTGGGCTTGAAAACACTATTTGAGTACGGTTTATAACACTATTTGTGAAATACCCTCCTCGTGGATTCACTTTAAATAGTGCAAAAGTAATACCAGTGACCCTTCTGGAGGGACCAGTAGCAATATGTGTATGGAGGCATGGCATAATAATTGAGCTCTATGAAAAGTGGATGGACTCGAATGTGTTAACGTAGGTAAACATACCTTGAGTTTGGCTAATGATTTCTTACCTCCACTAAGAAAAATGGACGTTTATGTCAAAGTATGATGGAGGCGGCATCGAAGTGGAGTGGAGTGACAGAAGATTTTTTTATAATGTAGATTTGTGGAGTGTAGGAAATGACTTAGAATATGGGTGTTTGACTACAATGAGCTACGGGCAACCTAAACTCAATTCTCTCAATCATCAATTGCTCGTAGTCAGAAACCCAATTATCAATCGCTAACTAGCACCAGCGTATCGAAGCATAATATCTCTGTCGTGGCGGTGTTTCCCGGTTTCTGAGGTCCTTTTATCGGTATGTTGCGCTAGCTAGCACCAGCGAGCGTAGCGACGCATGGCACCACCGCGCACCGTAGCGGTGGCGTAGCGTTGTCGTAGCGCTACGTCTACGCTACGCCAGCGCTACGTATACGCTACGCCAGCGCTACGGCAGAGCTACGCCGCGAATCGTCTGAAATCGCCAACACGCTAATGAGTAAGAGTATTTGGTGATCTTTATATCCTAATAATTTATCCTGTGACGCAGAGCAGTAGCCATGCATGAGATACCTACAACAAAAACAGGCTAACAAACAATATTATTTAATTATTAACAATATAACTCTGCTATTGGTTGCTACTCAACTTGTCCCCCAAATACCTACACCAAAAACAGGCTAACAAACAATATTATTTAATTATTAACAACATAACTACTATTGATTGCTACTGACCTTGTTCCCGATGGCGATGCTTCGAAATAAACAACCTAATGGGACATTAAATCTGTTATCTGTATTTACTGACGGCAAATGCAACCACATTATGGTTGGATCATAAATGTTTCCTCATAACTTACCAAAACAGTAACAAGTTTTATTAAATTAAACTTTGCTTATTACTCCACCATTTCGATCACATAACATTTAGCGCCGTCCGTCGCATGACGTCTGCTATTTGCTATTACATTAGCGCTACACTCAAAGCGAACTAGCTAATTGGTTAAAAGAAAAACGTCATATTTACCTTGCCTCCCAAATGCCTCCCGCGAAACAGTCACCGTTGGACGAGGCGCGCGAACGATACCTTATCAACTTGATAAGGAATAGTGAAAATTTTCAGTATAGTTTCGATTACCGAGGTGGAAAGATCATTCGGACATTTTGTGCTACAAAAATGACGAGGAACAGTTTAGAAGTAGGGATGAAGTGCATAAAATACATGCTGTTGTGTATAACAGCTATATTTGTGGTGAGTTTTTAAATCTATGGTGTTTTGTTTTATAGTTCTTTGTAATTGCGCCATATTATTTGCGCAAGGTCTTATCTGGGTTTTATAGATATGAATCAACTTTGTTAGATTGGTAAAGATACCTTTGTTTCCATACTTTTAAAGGGTTTTGCGCAGAGGGGAAATATATTATGTTGTTTGGAATAAATTGCTGTAAGTAATTATGGTGCATGCAAATAATTCAGTAGGTGAAAATCGCCTTGAAACAATGTTTGTTTTAGTGCAAGTTTTAGTTTAGTTAGAGATACCAAAGTATGCATTGCAAAAAGGTATCAAATTAGCGTTACAGATAAATGTGCAAAAGCAATTAAATGCAAATTAAACAAATGAAACATTTTAATCTAAGTATTTAGTTCTTTTAAAGGAAACAAAAGCGTATTTATTGCTACAGCACTTTGTATTTAACGCTCTTAGTATATAATGATAACGTTACAAAGTGGTATAATTAACGCCAAATGATAACGTTGAAGGCTAATTAACGGTGAAGCTAGCTTGTTTTAGTCACAATGGCGATAAGTTGAGTATGTGTTACGGAAAATATTGCCAGCGATACATGTAAGCGGCTTATCTATATACGACTTTGAAGGCTGGCAACATTTTTAAGGCATCATTCAGCTTTGAATTTCGTGTATCGATCATGTTACGTGTTGGCGCGGGTTGCAATGACCCTCGTCGACCATTCTTCGTTTATAATCCTAACTACTACGTTACGCCTTCACGTCTTAACTACTCAACCGATCATCATGAAATTGAAAAAAACCGGCCAAGTACGTGTCGGACCACGCACAATGAAGGGTTCCGTAGTTAGGATGAATTCATCCCAAAAACAAACTTAACATTGTAGTTGAAAAACATGCTCTCCCATACATCAATATACGGTACGGTCAATTCTTCAACTGCAAATTTAAGTTGGTCGACAATTACTCGTTAACTTGTAAACCCTACTTAGCTGTGATAGTTTTCCTTTTAATTTCGTTATATATACTACTGCCATGAATTTTTTCACATATCCAAAAACCAACCATTTAGCTGGGGGGACACTTGACTCTAACAAAAAATAGTACTTTAAGAGGAAATGCGGGCGGAGAGACTTAGAGTAAAAAGTCATAAATCGAGGTTCGGCTCTCGCCTATTTCCTCCTCCAATATTGGACCAATTTAAAAGATATTTCTTATACTGAATAAGAAGGATAAATACTGTGTCCCTATGTTTTTCTTTTTTTATTAATAGTTGGCAAATTTGTACAATAGCCCTCTGTTGTCAGCGGTCTAAACAGGCAATTTTGAGCATTTTCAGAGGGTCATACAAGTAGTCGATATTTATTTTACTGTAAAATATCATTGTTTTAAGGTCATTAACCAGAAAGAAAACAGACGAGAGCGTTTCTATGGAGAAAAGACCACCCGCATTTCCTCTTAAAGCTTAATATTACGCAAACGGATCTCAGAATTGAAAAATGTTTTTCACAGACCCACAATATTTTTCAATGGCCTATGCAACGATACCCCACACCATGTATTAGACGAGAAAAAAAATATCATCCCGATTTTACGTGCAAGGGAGGTACCCTTAAAAAAAATGTTTTTCATGGTTTTATTTTACGAATTTTTCGGCGTAATTAATACGTATACCCATGCCAAATTACAGCTTTCTAGGACTTAGCGTCTCTGAGCTGAGCCGGGGACAGACGGACGGACGGACAGACAGACAGACGGACATGGCGAAACTATAAGGGTTCCTTGTTTACTACGGAACCCTAAAAAGGACATAGTACAGACTGCTACACATCAAGTTATACATTTCCAGTTTACGCTGATCTCGCACTGTACGGAAATCCTATACAATGCGAGATCAGCTTATACTGGAAATGTATAGCTTGATGTGTAGCCGTGTGTACCTTTCATCCAGAAAAAAGTACTGTTCCCGAGAGATAGAGGATAGAGAGACCCGAGGGCAATAGCTAGTTAATTATATTGACATATTCGCCTCGAAATAATTATTTTTTAAGGGAATATAAATATGAAATGAAATGAAATCGTTTATTCTGTAAATAGGATAATAAAATCACTTTTACACGTCATATAAAAAATTAAATAATAAGCTAGATGTAGTCGACATTTCCTATCTAACTACCCCTGAGAAGAAATGGCGAAACAAACTCAGGGGTCAAAGTCTCTTTTAAAGTCCAGACATAATCTTGGTCAGGTCATGTGAGGACCATGTAGATCCGTGTCTGAAATGGTATTTTGAGGAAAGAACCACAGAAAGAGTGGACCTGTCCAATCAGTGCAAGCATTTGTCAGTAATCGTGCAGCTTAACTCAAGACTTAACGAGCTCAACGACTCGACGAACAATACCAAAGAATGGACATTTGGGTACAGCTATAGCTACCGTGGATACAGTTATAGCTATATATAGCTTTGAATAATTGAGTGAGAAACTAGTTGATGCAAAACAATTAAAAACAATGCATTGTGAGGTGAAATTAGCAGAAATGTAGCCGTTTGTAAAGAATAGAAATACTCACGGTTGTGAATCCCCTCTATATACATAGGTAGGTTTAAAGAACACTAGGATTATCATCAATTCAAAGAAAAATAAACAAAGCACCTGACTACTGCTGCTAGTCATGTATGCTTGAAGAAATTTATCGTTATCAAAAAGTAAATAAGTTATCATATTGATTTGCCACCCACATACGTACAAACTACGACTTAAATAAAGATGTCTTAGATCGACAGTGAATTCCAAAAAGGAACTGTTATGGACTTGGTCTGAAATAAAGGGTTTATTTATCGTATACAAGGTGTAAGGGACAGCCCTCCGCAAATTAACAGGGTGCATTCAGCTCCTTATTTTGAATCATATTCCACTGAAAATTTTCTAAGGAAAATTGAAATTTTTTAATCGTAATTTCAGTTACTATTGCTTTATTTTAATGTATAATTACATTCTCTGTACGCAGTACTCCATTAATGTAAATAACACAGCTAAAATAAAATAAAACAGCAATGGATGTTGAAATTCTCTAACGAATGACGCCTGAAATCAGCGAGCGCGGCCGTCCACCCCGCCGCGACAAATCAGGTTCATTGGATTCCCATAACGTTCCTGAAATAATTTCATGTACCGGTTATCTTAGTACGATATACTGAATTCACCACATCAGTCTGCGGAGGGCTGTCCCTTACACCCTGTATACAATATTATATACCAGTAGAAGATATTTCGAAGAAAAGCGAACCTTGGATGTGTAATGTCGAAAAGTACACAGTGATAATTCACTTTGATGGTCAAACTGACGTAACTGTACAAGTCTAATACTCGTGTAATAAGCTCATCATTACTGAACTCGGGCCTCCTAACCCTCCCTCCGTCCTCCTCCATGGGGTAGGCCTTGAACAGGTGCAAATGACTGACCTACTTAATTATGATTCTTTATATTTCTGTCAAAGATTTGTTATTAACTAGCTCAAAATCAAAAGTCATTTATTCAAACTAGGCTGAGAATCAGCACTTTTTAAACGTCAAAATTACATAAGATAGTCCCCCAAAGCCCGCTCTTCACTACTTGAGACTTGAAACTTTCCAGCAGCTGGGGAAAAGAAGTGGCGCAACAAACTCCCCAGTGTTTCCCAACTGTCTGATAAGTTACAATTAAATAGGAGTGTGCAGTCAATATTCACTGATTTCCCGAAAATTGTGGCAGTCGCTGAAAGACTAAATCCGCCGACACTTTCGGAATGTTGCTAAGAAGAGGACAAAGTCACTTCTTACAACTTTCAAGCAATGATACATTCTATTGGTCTCCAGGGGGTTGAGAAGCGTATTTACAAAAGCCCATTGATTTCGGTCTTGTCCGAATCGCTCCGGGTTTTGAGTTGGCGCACACTTTAATCCCCAGAGCATTCAGGCCAAGTCGTGGCCTTTTGTAATCACGCCCTGGAGACCCATAATAATATAGTGGAATCTTGCAAAGCAAAATTTCAAGTAGCTTGGTCATTTAATATTTTGATACCTGACGAAGTTTGGGGCAGGCCTATGTCCAACAAGGAGCAGTAGTGGCCCAGTGGTAACGGCCGTTACTTAAGAGTCGTAGGTCGTAGGTTCGAACTCAGACAGGTGCTTTTTCATCACCACTGCTCTCAAAACGATGAAGGAAAACATCGTGAGGAAACCGGCATGTCCTAGAACCAAAAATTCGCAGACATGTGACATCCAACCCGCACTGGGCCTGCGTGGTGGATTACGGCCCACTCTCTCTTACCGAGAGGAGGCCTGTGTCCCAGCAGTGGGAACATTATAGGCTAATTAAGCTATGTCGAGCAGTTGACATCTTAAGGCTAATTGGGTTTCACGAAGGAAAGAAACAGTCATGGGGACTGCTGACAAAACTGAATACTTTTTCTTTTTTGGGTGGGAAATTATCAAATAACCTCTCCCGCTCTGGGCGGAGCGGGAGGGCCATGTTAGACTTTTACTGACTAAAATCCACCCGTGTTCCTTTAGTTGTCTGTGTGCCAGGGCCACGATATCCCTTTCGAACAAACTTGCAACCCTGGCAGGAAAAGTGAACACTTAAAACTATGAAATAACATTGTTCACCCCTATAACTACAGCTATACTCAATGATGTATTTATTACCTTTAGATGCGTTACCTGCCCTCAATAATGGCAAAGTAAATGCCAGGCAATTGCCTGACATTTACAATAATAATAATTATTATTATGTACGCGCCAATGAACATGCAGCAGCTAGTGACGTAACTAAATATGTATGTTCATCTCTTTCTAACAACAGATATCGGTATAGGTCGGGTTAGTGGAAGTGCTCAGGTGCGGTTCGGTCAAGTGCTGTTGAAATCAGTTGTCTGAGTGGAATACCTCGTTTCTTTTCTTCACGCGCTGTATGATTGTTTGCAAGTATGTAGCTACAATCATGGCTTACGCTGTTTTTGAGTGCACCAATGTCCGGGTATTACGCGTCTATTTATAATACGTCATTGGCTATACTGTTAACATTAGCATGTCGGTGACGCAAACCACTAAGATGTTCCCCTACCAAAAATCGCTCAACGCGCGTAAAGAAGTTTTCTTTTCAAAAATCGTAACCTCTTTCATTGTGTTTTTCATGTTAGCCTTTGCTTCTCTACAAGATAAGAGCATGACGTCAACCACAATGGATACATACTTTGTGTTTACCATCCATTTACCGGATTATAGATCCCTTGTTGATAAATGTCATTTTTTTGTAACGTGCGTTTTGTTTGTGCAGAATAAACATTTTTTCTTTACCAGGTATAGTTTATCAGCTATGTCCTATCAAAGTTATTGGTCAATTTGCTAAACGGATTGTAGTACCTATGATGTTATAGTTTACATTAATAATGAAGTGTTTGCAAATAGATACTGTGGATAACTTACCTATACTCATTGTAAGAAGTTACGTATTTTTTACATTCCCATAATCGTTGGTCTTCTACGTGAGTAACTTAGATCTGTCACCCTTTTACGATACCTAAGTATCGTATTAGTGCATGCAAAAACAAAACACTATGTTATTCATGATACTGTCTTCAAAGCATGGTGTAGAGATTCTTGAGATCTGTATGCCCATTTATTTTGGTGATCATTAGGGCAGTGGATATACAACATTAGTTTTTGTTTAGCCTAAACCCGAAAAGGGGTCATTGTACTCATCATTTTGAACAACTTTTTCTATGGGACCAACCTTGAAATCGCGAAAAAAAACAGCTGTTCCATACATTTGTGTTCACTTAAATCGACAAAATGTATGGAACAGCTGATTTTTTTTTTCGTGATTTCAAGTTTGTCCCCCTTTTATTATATATATTAGACAGCGTGTATCAGAAAGGTGTGGTCAAATGACGTATTATAAATAGACACGTCATACACGAACATTAGTGCACTCAAAAACTGCCTAAGCCAGGAATGTAGGTACATACTTGCGTACAATCATAGGTTGCGCGAAGAACAGGAAATACCTATACCGATAACTGTTGTTATAAAGAGATGAACATACATATTTAGTTCGTCACTAGCTGTTGCATGTTCATTGGCGCGTACGCGTCGGTGGCAGGAGTCAGGAAAAATGGCTTGGCTGTACGAGTACATAACAAAACAACGTTTTCTTAAAATAAAAAAATACAATAAGTACTTATGCATGAAATGAGTCGTTTTTCTGTACTCCCACAGTAGTAGTGTAATTTGTACATCGTGTATAGACACGGGAAGACATTTTCTTCACAAATAATTGCTGAGAATTGAGAGTGATTGTGACGTGTAGCCGCGTCACTGGATGGCACGAGTTAAGTGTGACGACCCTAACACTATTTGCTTTGTCAGCAAATCCACCTCCACTCAAAGTAGCAAATAAGTAGTTCATAAGAATATTGTAAACTTAGCAATAATTAATTATAAATACGTCTCACGACTAGAATAAAGGATTACTATCTTAAGTACTGTAACGCTGTTCATCTAAATAAAGTATTTTTTTAAACTAATCAAGTGTCGATCACATAATTGGCGCAGCCGGTAGGTTTAGCGGTATAAAGTTATTCCTATTCCAATCTATAACCAGATTACCCAAAAACCTAATATCATCATTCCTCAATATCCTTACCTAATAGTGTACAAGTCGAAATACAGATCCGTAGCCAATGGCTGTTAAGAAATAGAAGATCTGACATATCTCTGTTCTGATGACAACGTGGTACAGTACGCGGAGGAAACATGTATCCAACAGCTCATGTTATCACAACATAACTGCAGTAATTGCAAACAACACCAAGTGCAGATAGAAGAAACCAAGGTGCAGCCCATATCCAGCATCCATTGGTTGATATACACGGAAAAGGAAATTGTTGCAACAGAGCACTGCGAAGATGAGACCCGCAAACATAATCTTCGTGGCACATACATATTAGTGCCAAGTCAGCATTGTACCTTACAGATTGCTGATATTTCGATCATAACACCCACGAATACCAGCTTAGTCTAATTCAGATTGCCACCAGTACAGATGCCCGAGCTACGCAGAGATGTCAATTCGTCAGCCAAGCAGATGGACCTCAGAGGAGTTGACCTAGGCGACATCAAGGAACTGCTGAACCAGGCCAAATATAGTGATAGTGCCAGTGATGTTGAAACCATTATAATCAGTGACAAAATCAGTGTATGGACCATAAGTATTTACGCCATTCTAATTACATTCGTCACAGGGTTTTTGTTTCAAAAAAGAAAGTTGTTATCTAAGATATTTAGACGAAATTCTCTAAAGACTACTGAGTTGCCTTTAGATAATTTCTCTTCTAAGGAGTGAGGAGTTAAGTGTGACGACCCTAACACTATTTGCTTTGTCAGCAAATCCACCTCCACTCAAAGAAGCAAATAAGTAGTTCATAAGAATATTGTAAACTTAGCAATAATTAATTATAAATACGTCTCACGACTAGAATAAAGGATTACTATCTTAAGTACTGTAACGTTGTTCATCTAAATAAAGTATTTTTTTAAACTAATCAAGTGTCGATCACTTAATTCACGCGACTAAATCCAAGTCGGGCAATTGCCTTGCTTTTACTTTGCCATTATTGAGCGCGGGTAACGCATCTGAAGGTCACCATCATTGGTACAGACCATCAAACTGAACAACTTTCTCCATGGTACCGACATGGTAATCGAGAAAAAATAATGAGCCGTCCTATACGAGTACATTTGGGTCAAGTAGGTATTGAAGTTTTGGTGCCGTGGAGAAATTTGTTCAGTTTGATGGCCTGTTGTACCACATCCTTAAATTTGACCCGACCTTTCACATGCTGTATGTTATGATGAGGGTTTTAATTCACCATATCCTACGTAAAGTAAAATAGGTACAAGACAATAGCCTTCTAAGCGTTAGCAAACTAATGAGAATTCCTAACTACCTATATGAAGACATATTCTTAGCAATATAATAGGATCGTGGACTCCAATTAATACACATTATTATTGCAGCTGACATATCGCCATGTTTACTTATATTTCAATGGCCGTGCAATAGAAACAATGAACCGTGTAGTCCGTGTATTATATATTGTTCTTGATTCCACGTGATCGGAATTTAGTCATACTGCAGCGATTATAGCATTTTCCGTACATACATAAACTCACGCTTTCTTCCCATGGGGGTAGGCAGAAACTATAGAACGCCACCTCTGCTACGCTCCTTACATACTCCTTTTGCTTCGCCTAGTTAATATATCTGGTCATACACGCACGCCGGTTGCGAGTACTATGCACCTGACCTTTCTGAAGAACATCACCAATTAGGTCACTAGATATATGTTTTCCAAGGGCGTCCCCTTCCGGCATTTCCAGTCACCTCTGCATTATAAATACCTTTTGTTAGTCGCCTTTCACTCATCCTCTCAACATGACCAAACCATCTAAGCATACTCTTTTAAATTTGTGTCACTACATCTTCTTTTAAACTGCACCGTTGCTTTATCACCTCATTTTCCAGCCATTAATAGTCACGCCAGACATGCTTCGTAAGGAACGCGTTATAGCATTATAATGGTGTTAAATGTTACCTACTAGACGTTGGCTAAAGCTTTGATTTCCTAAAAAGACAGTGAACTAGCTAGTTAGATAGCTGATTAAATGAAGATGTCTTCCCCATAATTTGTACGCTTATGCCATAGTAAAATTTTGAGATAACTGGTGTCATAGTTCATGTACGTAGATGATTTTTGAAAATGGTTAATAAACTTTTTCCTGTAACTTTGACTCTAATAATCCTTCCACATCCCAAGGGCACGTCTTCTCTATCGCGCCCCCCCGGTCTACTCTTTGATATGCAATGGTCTCTGTAGTCCAATGAAACATGAGGCTCCAGGGGCTAGTGTGAATCTCTGGGTTCATTCGAGTGATCGAGTCTCGTTTAACCACGCTGGGTCGGTGCATTTCATTCATTCCTGTAACTTTTAACTCTTTGATGTTTTGAAAAAATTAAGTAGTACCCAATGGAATAGCAATGAAGGCCATTCCATTTGCGAGTTTACATAAAAGTGATATTTAGTGACGAATTCTGGTTTTCAAAAATACATGAAAATTTGATTTTTTGAATCCCATGAATTTTCGCCTTGGCTTCATGCAAACGGGCCACGCTATCACGTCCTGGAAGCTATACGTCAAATTACAAGTGACCCTGTATATCACTATAATATGTCTTTAATTATGTCCAGGTGTCTGGAGTTATACACCTGTGATGTTAATTCACTATTGACGGTTTGGTGTGGTAGAGATTAAATTTTCGGGCCGGGGGGGCTACTCCGAAGATAAATCCGAAGTATCGGCTGAATGTTCGGCCGTTTCCTGATTACAGCTGACTAGAGCTACGGCAAAAAAAAAACCACGGTCAAAGAGATAAGTCAAAGTCAAAAACGTGACTTGAAGTCGGGTAAGGGTTCAAAAGTCAAATAAGGAAACTTTAGAAGTTAAGAAACAGCCAAATATTCGGCCGATTAGGCCCCGGTCGTTATTGCAATACTCAGAGGCTCGTTGATAGGCGGTTCATTGACGAAGCACCATGTGGGTTACCGAAAGCAGGAGCAGTGGTCGACAGCCAGAACATTTTCCAAAAACCTTCTATTAAACCGATTATAAGTAGGTACTGTCTGGGTGTGGGAAGAGAAGCCTCAGCAACTTTAATATTGGAAATAAACTATTCAGCTCGCCAGCGAGGCCGGCCTGTCATTCTTTTCAGCCGTTTATCAGTATTATTGATTTCAGACTATTTATGGCTGGCTATACATATAACGTTTATCTATAGATGGCATTCCATGCGATAGCCATGCCATTTACGCCTTTATGTAAATAAAACTTAAGTCTGTTATTGCGTAACAGTTCTCAGGCGAAGTAATTGACCAAGCACTTGTAAGAATCTATACAATGGTTCAGAATATTGAAATCATTAGAAGAAAATACAATGGTTATTTATATACAAGGATATAAGTAGTCTTCGGTTGTGAGTTGTCACGTTTTTAAAACACAATAACCGTTTTATCTTCGAGAAGTACTTGGTTTCTATGTACAAGAGATATTATATTTTTTTATGTTGACTGTATAATTAATATTCTAAAATTTATATATGATTCCAACGCAATAGGAAAGAACTTTAAATTAAGGAAAAATGAAATATTTCCTGTTAATAATTATTTAAGCAACTGTTTATAAATGTGGTATTAAAACACGAATGTGGGTTTATCACACGAGGCGAAGCCTTTTGTGATAATAGTATCACATGACTGTTTTAATACCTAATTATGTACAGTATACAAGACTTTATCTACAGCTACACCATGATATGAATTTTCTATAAAAACATTTTTGCAAAACTAATATCGAACAAAAATGGCGAGATCCGATTTCGATGATTCTTTTTTATTTGAAAGATAGTAACTTTAAGTTGGTCTCATAGAAATTTGGTAACTTAAAGATCTGATGAGAACCTTCGGCTTTAAGAGCAGAATCGCTCCCCAAAATGCAGTAAATTGCTTACTTGTAGTTTTCTACGAGTACCAGTGGATTCGGCCTTTAATTACTAGGTAGAGATTAATGGAGCACCTGGCACCACCTTCTCATAACAAAACTAGGCTGCAGCGTTACCTCTGCCAATAAAAACCTATTAGTTATTTTTGGCTGCAGGCCTACAAATTTTTACTCATATTTTTTTTTGCCATGTTTTTTAAAACAAAAAAAAAAGGTAAATATCCAGTTTTAAATAACTTTAGTGGTATATTAATTGTTGCAAAAAGTGTGTGCTCGCGAGGTCTACTGGTTGCAGAACTACTAGAATATTCTGATTGAAAAACAGAATTAAGTACTTAACATCTAAGCTAACTATTAAAATGGTAAGTAATTCTGTTTCCCACTCAGGTAAACTCACTATTGTAAAAAGTTATGTGTTTGTATGTGATATACAACATTAGTTTTTGTTTATACTAAACCTCTTAAGGGGTCATCGCAAAAAAAACCAGTTGTTCCCTACATTTTGACGAGTTATTCGAACATAAATGTAGGGAACAGCTAATTTTTTTTTCGCGATTTCAGGTTTTGTCCCATAGTAAAAGTTGTCCATAATGATGAGTTCAAAGACCCCTTAAGAGGTTGTGCGTTAATTCCGGGACTTGTTGTATAAGTGTTGATGTTATTTTTAAAATGTTAAAAGGCACGATGGGGTTGGCGTATCTGTTTCGATAAAAACCCCTAAACAAAAAAGAGAAAAAAAACTCTTAAAATTATAAATAGAACCAACATTATCAATCACATTACACCTATAATTGTGGCATTAAAATAGTGAGGTGTTATTGTAGGATAGATTGTATTCAAATATCTAACAGAATAGTGGTTACATGGGTTAGCAGGCATGATCTACTTAATAAATGTGCGCTGCTGGGGAGTTAGCTGCGCCACTTCTTTTTCCCAGCTAAAGCAATAAGAAGTGGTGAAGGGCGGGCGTTTTTGGGGGACTGTCTTATGTAATTTTGATGTTTGAAAAGTGCTGATTCTCTGCCTAGTTAGAATAAATGACTTTTTATTTTGATTCAAAGTCAAAGTCAAGGCAGTTTTGTACGTCAAAATTGAATTAATTCTAGTCGCCCCGGTAGTTTCGTATGGAGAAGAATGGGCAAGAAACTCCACCGTTACTCTTTTAAAATGTTTAACAATATTTTGTATAGGTACATTATGTATATGTGAAGACGATGCACAGGACCTAGAATAAAATTGTATAGTAATTTTATTACACAATATTTAACGAGAATTAAAAATGAAGCAATGACAGATAAATTAATTATGTGATAGATACATGGTGCTCAGATATTTACAAATATTGTAAAAAATATACGTTTTCCTAAAAAAAAATAACTAAGAGATCAGTGTGTGGAAGGCAATCAGTATCACAGAATGTAAAACAAATGTCATAATAATAATAAATTAAAATAGAAAACAGTTTTATTTTGTCTAAATTTTGAATGTAGCCCACTAAAATTGAAACTCAAAGAAAAGTACCCACAGTCTGCACTCCTGAGTGTAGAGGTGAACCATGAAGTCAGACAATTCTACTGTAGGTACGCAATAGCTTAAAAATCGATGTTCTTTCTTGGTATAGCTAAAGATCGATTTTTTAAGCTATTTATTGTTTTTGTAGTGACATTTTTCCCCATTCTTTATTACTGGAGGTGCGTAATGCATAATAGGTACTGCCGCTAAAAATTCAAACAGTTCTATCTAACTAAATTAAATGTGATCGGTTTATTTAATGAACTAAACTGAAATAAATAATACGACCTCTGCACAATGACTTAAGCGGTTGGTCACGAGTGTATCGATTTTCAGCGTCAACTCAAATGTCAAGGTCTTGGCTCGTTCGTGGCCATTTGGCTTTATTATGATGGCAATCAATATTATGGAGTTTCATGTGCATACCAACTTCCAGTCTTATGTTTAGTGAATATCTATATAAAATGTGTAACACTGCATGGTTATTCTAGGTGCATCGTCTTCACATATATTTAATGTACCTATACAACACCAAGATTCTGATCATATATTAATAAAGGTGAATGAATGAATGAATGACACTCTAGCTTTTTACCGACTAAAACCCACCCGTGTTCCTTCATTTGCCTGTGTGCTGTGTGCCAGGGCGACGGTATCCCTTTCGGACACACCCGCAACCCTGTCAGCCATTGGCCCTATCCGACCCCGTCAGGTTGTGCTGGCATCTCTTTTAGGCGCGCGTGGAACACAACGCGGCGTCGACGGCGATTATCGGACGGCCAGGTACCCATTGCTCACCGCCCGCAAGCCCGCGCCGGCAGTGGCCGAAAATCGGCTTGCGACTCGCGACGCCCAGGGAGTCTCCTGCGGCGACTAGGGGCGTAAGGTCGCGAATTTTGCCTCTCCCTCACGCGTTCCGCCTTCTCCTTCGCGAGCATTACTGCTTCGCAGAAAGAGGTGACGGCCTCCCATGCACTCTCGCTCCGAACCATGGCCTGAACCAGGGCCGGCCGCAAGGGATCGCCGCCGATGACACTCTACCTGGAGTAGCACCGTGAGCTCAGAGCTGCTAGGTTCTAGAGTGATCTTGTATATTATAGCTTCTTGTATGAGATAGACTCCTCTGTGAGAGATGAGAGAGAACATGAAATTAGTCCCGCTTTAGTGGACGATTACTTAGTACAAAAAACTGTCTTAAGATTTGACAGACAGCTGTTATGTTCTTCGCTATTTTAAATAAATAACAACGCTTTTAATCTGAATGATGGCTCTTGATGGACGAGAATTTGTTTCATGTTTACTTGTGGAAATAATAACAATACAACATGTCACAGAATTAACGCACAACCTCTTAAGGGGTCATTGCACTAATCATTATGAACAACTTTTACTAAGGGACCAACCCTGAAATCGCGACAAAAATCAGCGGTTCCCTACATTTTAACGAGTTATTCAACACCTATGTTGAATAACTACAACCCCAACCCAAAAAACGCGAAACAGCTGTTCTTGGGAACTGCTGTTTATTTTTCGCGTTTTTTGGATTACAGGTTTGTTCCCATAGTAAAAATTGTTCATGATGATGAATACAATGACCCCTTAAGAGGATGTGCGTTAATTACGGGACATGTTGTATATACGTTTGTCAGATTACTACCTTCTAAATGACAGTACTCATCGTCAGGACATCTGAAAAAGAGTTCTAAATTGACTTATTTAATATTAACTTTACATAAACGAAGCTCTGTTAACACAGGAAAACATTTATTAGATCATCATCTGAACTTCTGAAGTAATTGTTTTCGGTGATTCATTTAACTGGTCTCTATTTTGCTCGGATACAACAAAGCCTTTTAAATTATGTAAATAATATATATTGTTTGAAGGCAAATAAATCTTTTATTCGTAAAAAAAAAACAATCTCTTGTTCAAAATAATATGTCCCCTGCGTGTCATGAGTTATGGGCAGGCCACGGCTACTATTAAAGTATTGATTGAGTGTAAAGTAATTACAGAAAACATGCCGAGAACCAATATCCCGTGCAAGCTAGCAGGCGTTAGTTTTTTAATTCATTTTTTTCTGTATACAACATGTCCCCAAATTAACGTATAACCTCTTAAGGGGTCATTGTATTCATCATTATGAACAAATTTTAATATGGGACCAAACCTGAAATCACGATAAAAAAATTCAGCTGTTCCCTACATTTATTGTTTTAATTTTTTTTTTTTTTTTTTTTCATGTTATATTTTTTTTTCGTAGTTAGTATCTTCTTAGTGTAAATAATTAGCTGTGTATTTGTAATTAGTAAATAATAAAATGTGATATCTATCAAATAAACAATTATGTTTGAATAACTCGTCAAAAAGTAGGGAACAGCTGATTTTATTTCCGCGATTTCAGGTTTGGTCCCATAGTAAAAGTTGTTCATAATGATGAGTACAATGACCCCTTAAGAGGTTGTACGTTAATTCTGGGGCATGTTGTATACAGAAAAAAATGAATTAAAAAACTAACGCCTGCTAGCTTGCACGGCTCATGGCGTTATAGGAATACTAGCGGTTGCCCGCAACTTCGTCTGCGATCTATGATGAAAAGTATATATAGCCTATGACCTTCTCCAGGTCATGGTCTATCCATGTGCCGAATCCGATCAGCTGCTTTAGCGTGAAAGCGTAACAAACAAACAAAGTCACTTTCGCATTTATAATATTAGTTATGATTAGCCAGTCAGTCAGCATTAACTGGGGGTGACGGCTCTGCAGGGTGCACTGAGCTCACATTTAAAGCGTCACTCTTGACGGCATTATTATCAATGTCCTAACCCGCTAACTAAGAGGAATAAAAATACATATTTTATTATCTATAGAGGTATGAGGAATAGTGTGTAAAGTTCACTCATCCTCCATAGAAAAGGGAGGATCCTCCGACCAGGGCCTCAAGTCTGCTATTACAATAGTGTCAGAATGGTCGATCATTGATTTCATAATTGTTGATTTTGACAAGTTTGGTAATCTACTATTATAATGGCGTCATTATGACTTTCCAATGGTCGGCCACTGACACTACATTGAAAGAAATTGCATTTATTGGTAATCTCGTACATAATGACATTTCTACTTATGGTTTTTATAATAATGGCAATACGGCAATGCCATTATAAGTAACACAATTCTATTACGAGAACATTGACCGACCAATGATCGACCAATATGAATTTAGCAGATTACGAACTTTTAGCAAAATGACAAAGGGATCGTGTTGGAATGACTGAATTTATAAAAATTGCAGACATGGGGCCTAGATCTGGTGGGCAACTGCCCGACGGTTGATGTCTCGGGACGTCGTATATATGCTAGTCGCGCGGTAAACTCAGCTTGTGCGAGGCAGGATTTTGCGTGACGTCAGTGTGATGCATAGTTCGCACGTGGCGATGTTGATGCCGCCATATATCCACGACTTTTCTCTAATCTATATTGTGTATTAATTAATCATTTCTTTCTTTCCAGCTAACTTCAGCATTAATAATCTCAGTGGGCACAACAATCTACGCGATCTATCATGACGTGTCCTTCTTCCTTGACGACAAGTTCTTCTCCCCGGCCACTTTCGTTATCGCCATCGGGATCATCATGCTGTTCGTGTCTCTCTTCGGGTGCGTGGGTGCACTGAAGGAGAGCACCTGCTTGGTTAACATTGTGAGTAGACAAAATAACTACATAATTGTAGAGTACCCTGACGCAATTTTTATGGATGAGTGATAGAGACAATGCTCTACAATTTCTTATATTTGATGTGTCATAGACAACATATTTTTTAGTATATACGAAACCTGAATATAGTTTGTTCAGAATAAGGAACTGAATCGGTTTCAATAATTATTACACCTTGTTATAATTATTTTGTCCCAAAAATATTTCAGTGTGATGGAAAATGTTATCACCATTTAATTACTTACAATACAATCGACTTACGGTTAGGTACCTACTGCCAAACTATTATCAATGAGCGCAAGACGACCCTGGAGACGCGGGGGCGCCGTTAGCATGTTTTTGTACGGACAACCCGGTAACATAACAACCTTAAAACTTTGTGATTTTTCATGATACAGTTTTGAAATTTTGTACATAGATTCTTTACATAAAAATACTAGACACGTGTTTCGGGTTTCGCATATACTAAAACTAATATTGTATATATTCACGGATATTGTACATTCAATGATAAAAATATCCTAAACCTAATAATAGTTAAAATCAGACCAGTCTCTGTTCTGAATGAGAACTATAGCCAGTGCAGCTTAGGCTATACCTGCACGTCTGTTATATACTTCTTTTAAAAAAACTGAGCTTTATTCTTCTCTCCCCTTGTTTTGCAACTTTGTAACAAATCATTTTCCATCAGTTCGCAGTCATCCTCAGTCTGGTCTTCATCCTGGAGATCGCAGCCGCCATCGCCGCCTACAGCCTCCGATCGCAAGTCACTGGAATGTTAGATGAGAAGCTGAGGGTCACACTGCCGTACTACTATCAGAATGAAGAGGTCGAAGATGCCTTCGACTTCATTCAGAGCAGAGTAAGTTTTATTCTTTGACTTATTAGTATAAGTGATGCAAGATGCTTTGTAATTTTACGGACTCTTGACAATGCAATAGTTTCCACTTCCCTCCATTGGATGCTAGTTCTTAAACCTCCTCATATCTCATTCGTTTCATTCATTCCTCTTCCTGTATTCCTTGATCTTTGTTATGTTAGATTTCATGTGTAGCTTTGCTTGTCACAGTTCTCTCTTTTTTGGTGCTGCATTTTAATGGTAGGTTTAATTGTAAGTTGAAATATTACTAATAAATAGTTAAAGGAACAAAAGAAACAGGGACATATTCAGCGCCCCAACACTCAGACGAATGCGTGTTCATTGGCCAAATTGTAGCTTACCCACTGAACACGCGTGGAGTGTTTCAGAGCATCGCCGTGGCGTATGTATATTCAATATTGTAGTTATTTGAGGCACTTGGTCACAAATAAAGCTCAATATTGAGCTTTATTGCTGCATTTTAATGGTAGGTTTAATTGTAAGTTGAAATATTACTAATAAATAGTTAAAGGAACAAAAGAAACAGGGACATATTCAACGCCCCAACACTCCGACGAATGCGTGTTCATTGGCCAAATTGTATCTTACCCACTGAACACGCGTGGAGTGTTTCAGAGCATCGCCGTGGCGTATGTATATTCAATATCGTAGTTATTTGAGGCACTTGGTCACAAATAAAGCTCAATATTATTTTGAGTTGTCCAATTAGACTCAGTCAGTACCTAACTCTGTTATTGTAAATATCCTCAGTATAGGATATTAAATATGAAACTAAAGTTTAAGGAAAAGTCGGTATTTATTTTTGATTGAGGAACAACGACTATTTTATAGTGAGGACTTTGGTAACCTTTTCGTAGGCGTTAGGTACACACGGCTACACATCAAGCTATACATTCCTAGTTTACGCTGATCTCGCACTGTACGGAAATCCAATACAATGAGAGATCAGCTTATACTGGAATGTATAGCTTGATGTGTAGCCGTGTGTACATTTATTACAGATATGATGTCATCATTCATCATTTCAGCCGAAAGACGTCCACTGCTGGACATAGGCCTCCCACAAAAAGGGGGGGGGGGGGATTTACCATAATCGACACGCTTGGCAGGCGGGTTGGCGATCGCAGTAGGTATGGTTTTAAAATTGCATAGAGAACGCTGCTGCCCATTCTCTAGTAAATCCCTTAGTCGCCTTTTACGACACCCACGGGAAGAAATGGGATGGTGCTATTCCTTACGCCCGGCACCAAACGGCAGATATGATGTGCATATATAGTTTACTTGTTATGAACATACACTATAATATAATTTCACCACATTTTATAATACGTTCGTGGTTTGATAAGACGATTGGTTGGCGCAGCCTAGGTTTTTTTCCCTTAAAACAAAAAATTACATAATGTTTTAACTTTATCTGTCCGTAATAATTGTGTAAAGCCATTTTTATTCAGCAGTAAAATGTTAATTAGTCGGTATTTTCCAGTTTATATTGTGCTCGGTCAACTGTAATGACTGTAGCAAGGAAATTGATAAAGTACGGTTAGCAAAGGATGTAAAGAAAGAGTGTTTTGAACAAAGTTTTGTTCAAAACACTTTTCTAAACTTTATTCCAATTCTTTCAGCATTGCATGTATTTCGGTAGTCAACGGTTTGTTTTGTTACAGTGTTATTTTACTGCTGACTGTACGTACAGCAAGGCTATTCATAAGTTTTCAAAAAGGAAGGTCATGCTTGAGTGGACCTCTTAAGTATAAAATAGCTTTAGTAAAAATAATGGTCCTTAATAAAACTAACCAATTTCTCACCATCTTCCAGCTGAACTGCTGCGGTGTCGACAGCTATATGGACTGGAACGTCGTGCCACCTCCTCAGGGAACCTCCGGCATCTCCATCAGCAACATCACCGTCCCCAACTCTTGCTGTGCCGAGTCCCGTTACGAAATTATTGCGGGCATTGAAATCGCCGAGTGCACGAAGCTGTATGCCAATGGATGCCTTCCCAGGGTCTTCTATTTGGTCTACCAGAGCGCTGGTCTTTTAGGCGCTGGAGCCATGACCATTGCTTTCATTCAGGTAGTTTTTGTGACTTTTTACTTCTTCATCTTTTCCACCTTTTCCGCAAATGTAAAAATATTTTATTCGGTTAGATGAGTTGAGCCCAGTACTTAGCTGGCTACGACGCCAACCGCGGCATCAGTGGCGTTTTTTTCGTCCTTATAAGTGCAGGTCTATGGATAGGTCTTAGTGGACAGTGACATTCTTTTATGCTGGCTAATTGGTTTGAAAAAGCTGATGCATAAGAATAGAGTTTTGCATGAACACGACCGGGTGTTGCGGCTCAACTTGAGAGAGACCTAGGTCCAGTAATGGACTTGGGATTGGCTGAGCTGATTGTGTATTCGGATCTGCTGACCATATCACTATAACGAATAATATGATGTTACTAAAATACGTGTCACTTTGATGGTCATGAATGATGTCATTCTCGATTACCTTGTTGTCTAACAAATGTGTGACAAGCATGGATATAAGAAAAAACACACATTTTGTCTGATGGATGACGTGCAACGATGAACGACGTCCTTCGCACAAAATCATACGAGTGCAAATTCATTTAATGAGGGCGTTTGTTTTGTTTATTATCAAAGAACATTTAGCACACGTTTATGATGATTTAGTAAAAAAATATACACTTACTAAAACACGATAAAATCGATCCTATTGTTTTATCAGCACACCAAAAACCTAGTACCCATTTCCCGTATCATAAATATTCACGTTTATCTTATCGAATTTCAGATTATCGGCATTGTATTCTCATTCTCGCTGGCCAGTTCGATCCGCAAGGCGAAGTCCGAACGCGAACGCAGACGATGGGAGATCCAGGAACGTGTGATCAACGCCTATACCTCCCTCAACCCTAACGAAGAGAAAAAAGCACCAGTTGTCTATGTCCCTTTCCACGGGCAAACGACCGCCTAAGAGGCTGTATGAACAGTGCCTAAGGTCCTGGTTCTAAGTTTAAAAAATAGGTTTATAACCAGATTATTGTGATAGCACTTGTTTTAGATTTTATAAAGTACGTTATAAAGTCAACTGTAGGTGTATACAGAACCAGGATTTTATTTATATTTTAGGGAAAATCACACCAAAAATATTTTCCTATAGCGGGAAATCGTGCCATTACACTTTCGGCACGAACGCGTATCGGTTTGTGGTAGGAATAGATACTTATTTTTTAGTACCTACATATGTTAAAATAAGTAATTTTTTATGTTATAAATCTCTGTGAAATTATATTTTTAGGAGCAAAAACATTGCACGTGTACTCAGCTTTTATTACTTGAATTTAATTGATTATGTCCAATTCCCTATATTCTTGTTACATATATTTTCTGCCTCTTCACACCTCTTTCTTTGTCATATTATTAAAAGCTATATAAAGTTGGTAGAAATTCTAAATAACTTAATATATTTTAACACGATTTTTATCAGTACCTAAGTAAGTATTATAAAAGTATTGTAAAGAAAGAAATATTTTTATTTATACAATATTTTGGTGATTTTATTTACCTATCCAAATCTAACTGCTAAGTAGGGGAAAGGTGATTTATTATCAGTAAGTAAAATCAGTATATTGACACTCTTGATAAGTATCGTGGTTAAACGAAGGACATTAATATATATGAGAGACTCATGAAAAAAGTTTTACCATAAAACCAACCCTGAAATCGCGAAAATTAATCAGCTGCTCCAATAATAATTATTATGTTCGCAATCGACTAAATCTAAATCTTGTCTTTAGTTGATTCATGGTATTTTTTTGTCCTATAGTAAAATTTGTTCATTTTCATGTGTACTACACTCCCTTTTAAAGTATCAGTAACCGTTCCCAAACTGGCTGTATATGGCTGACATGGGCGCTCCCCTCCTGGCTGCTAGAACCGATGTTTGGAAGCCTTGTGCAGTTGTGCTTTTCTTTAGCACTGTCATTCAAGACCCCAATGTGTATCATAGAAAGCATAATAAGTGATGGGTCCCAGTGAATGTAACTGGGAAATACTATAGACTATCGATGTGAGAAAAATATCACGATCATAAAATGAACGATTGACGGCAACGTAGATAATCAAATCCTGCATGGTCATCAAAAACGGGCACAAGGGCATACAGACAAATTCCCTAAAAACCGCTAAAGAAATAAAATAAAATACAAGACTTAGGGTAATCAAGAAAGACAAAGGAATATCCCTGTTAGTTAAAATGATTCGCCTTGTTTGTAATCAAAAGCCTAAATTAGCCTTTTAGGCTTCCATTTCTCCTAACAAAAAACCCAAATCCATATAGGTACGTACTGAAGAGCTTAGGACAGACATGTCCGGCTCTATAAACAACAAAGAAAAATGTAAAATATTATAGTCTGTCGATACTCGACTTTTCTATGAAAATATACCGTGATATCAGCGATAACCGGCTTAAGCGATAAGCGAATGGATGTTGTTATCATCCTGAAATCCTTATGTATCTAGATACGCATATTTACATGGCACTTGTGCGTTCGATATAATATACCGTATATCCTTTTGATAGGTGTTGTCTCTGTTCTTATATGATATAGGTAATTAATCGCTTCATCAGAAGACAATCATTTAGAAGATAGGTCAGATGACCTTTATTGTCATTGCAGTTGACATCCGATGACATTGATTGAACAATTTTGGCACAGTCTGAGGGCCTTATTTGAAAAGTTTGTTTACCAGATAACTAATGGTATGCTCGCTTATTATCTAAAATAGGACAGAGCTATTACCGTCATTTGTCAACTGAACGTTAGTACCAGCAGTACAACGGTGGGGTAATTTCGTAACACACATATACCGCCTTATTACAAAATAAGATTTATATTTTGACATGGCTTAAACCATGCAGCCAGTTTTTGTAATAAGAACTTAACAGTGATTGAAATACCGTTCTTTATACAAAACTGAAAACTTAGTTCGGTATTAAGTTGTCAGTTTTGTGTTTAGGAACTTTATCCTAGTCGGAATAAAGTTCGAAATTTAATAATGCCTCCATGTTTTAAACCTTTTGACAGTTCACGCAAGTTCATTGCGTATTTACGTTGTTGAGCAGCCAAATGTTTCGAGCATATAAAGCAATGGATTAGCATTATCCTTCAAAATCATTCAGTTTGGGATTGATAGTTGTGTTACGCAATTAGGGTACAGATTTGCTTGTACCATACAGACCGGTCAATACAAACACAACAACCGCAGACCACGAAATCAATATTTAATATACTGAAGGTCAAATATAAGCAGTAGGTAATCGATATTAACAGTTACAGTTAGTAGATTACAGCCCGTAGCACAAGTCGTGAAACATACCTATATGTGAAGTGAATATATTTTTATGTTCGAAAAACAAAGAAAAATGATCTAAAATTATGTTTGCTTATCAGAGATATATTGAAACGATAACTTAAGATAATAATATATTGAACGATTAAAACAGAAATCCTTTTTAAAATAAATTTGTTTTTAATTAGCTCTTCTTTCAGTAAAACACGCTTCGTTTCAGGCTGAAGTGAGACACGCATGAGTGAATTTTAAAGGGTCTTCGTAATCAGTGCAAGTAGTTGGAAAACACACTGTGTTCGTAAATGTGTAAAACAATCGTTATCAGATTCCATTTTAGTTATCACTAAGATACTCGGCTGTAACGTGTCGGCTAAGGAACCGCTTAGTCGTTTTATAAGTGGCAATTTAAAAAATAATAAAAATGACGGGTGATACTCCTGCTGTGGCAACGGTGACTAATAATTCGGGGATGCATATCACTAAGACGGAAACGGAATACAATATGAAGTCTATTAGATTTCTATTGTTGACCATTACGGCTATGTTTATTGTAAGTATCTATTTTTATATTGTATAACGGCGCAGGATAGCCTTTACCAGAAGTGATCATCGTATTAGTGGTTCAGCAGATTCAATATCATCAGGATTGTGCTGGAGTTCGTCGTGGACGTGGTACTAAAGCGGTTCCCTTCACATCTTCTGTCATCAGAAGACAGCCGCCACGTAACCATCGCTGCATCGATGCGACGCTCTGCTGGTGTGACTGTCACCAGCCAGTGTCACTCTTATCCGAGCTTTTCGCTGATTCCAGGAACTTCATAACAAAAATAGACGGCGCTACTTGCTGCGCCGTCATATATTTTTTACACTACTCGTATCATCATCTTTTCTCTTGCCGTTTTCCGATTTAATTTGTCGTCGGTGCTACATGGCTTCTTCATCCATACTACTCTAATAGCCGTGCACCCTCTTTCTAGCCATATTATCTTTCACACAGTCTATCCATCGTTTCTTTGGTCTTGGATCTGAATGATAGTATGCATTGTTTTGTTTATTGCGCGACTGTTCTCACTGGTTCTACGGTTCTAGCTCATGTCTGTAGGTCTATTTATCAGCAAATTCAACAGTGAATTTGTAACCATTTAACATGTTCTGTATTTAGAGTATTTCTTCCCTGGTCTGAATGAGTCTCAAGGTCTCGCTCGTATCCAATTTACTACCTTCTTAACTAAGATTCTTGCTAACCCTACGGGGAAAACAGAGTGCTAAACCAATATTATTTTCAAAACACATGCAATCTACTGAAAATTTGTAAACTATATTATACGGTACCAAATGCGCTGTTAACTTCCTGTAAAAGTGTTAAAGTTGATTTACTGAAATCGTAATTATTGTATTGCTAACGATAAGGTATGTATAGCCACATATCTATATGTGGCTATACCTAAATGTTTACATTGTGCAAGTCAACTCCGGACGCCACATTGCGCAATAAAACTTGCAGTGGATATAATGAGTGAGCGCAATTTACAAACCCTTCCATACGAGTACACCTTTCTTCTACATCTTCGGATACTTTTTTGAAGTACAAGATTGCCTATTGGTGGCGTCATTTCTGTTTATATTTGGGTAAAGTCCCAATCACCCAAAATACATACGTCAGAGTTGATAAAAAGAATGATTGCATGGCCTATCAGTATTGTCTAGTAACACAGTATTCGTTGTTAAACCTTTTTGTTATCCTAATGTCTCAAAAAGAACATTTATTGAAGTTCATGCCGTTAAAAAGAAACCATTGGCTGAACCACGACTTGGTTCGTGAACCATTTTATAGCTCTCCAATCTCATACGTACGTCTCATACGACAGGTATTTGAAATTGAAATTGCAAATGAAACAAAACAGTGCAACTTCGCTTCAAGTTCTCTCAAGAAGTCCGCGTGAGGTCTCAGTAAAGTGCCACATCTTTTCTGAAACTCAAGGGGAGTGGGCGGGGATATCATCATCATGCATTTATAATTCATTTCATCAATACTATACAAGAACTAAAACGTGACATTGGCTAAATGCACCAACCGTACGAAGCCAGAAGGAAAAAAAAAGAAGAAAATTCGAAACTCCATACAAAACTGTCAAACAGATGAATTGCGGGATATGAATTGTACGCAGATCATAATATGATTCTGCCAAAACGTCCATTTTAGGCCCCCAGGGACCTACCTACCTTTACCAGCTCTTGAATGCCACCATCATAAGCTGCCTGATCATGGCTGTTAGAAGCTGCAGTAAGAACGATGATAATTATCTAAAGCTTTCTGCTTTTGTAGAAGAAATCTAATAAGATTGCACACATACTACTTTTATTCTTGAAGCAAAAGTGATGCAAAATGTGTTTGGTGTCATCGGAACAGTTTTATCTTATCGGTTAATCAACGTTGACCCCATTTGTCCTTGTTGTAATTTCCCGGTATGCTAAAACAAAGTATGTAACAAAAGTACCAACTAATGAGGAAGATAATTGAATCAGTCTCTTGGCTTAGCTAGTAGTAGTAGTAAGACATGACATGGGTAAGCTTTTCGAACGTGCTTCCTGCTTGTAGTTAGGTAACCAAGCGAAAATTCATCGAAACTTTATTTTGCGTAGTTTTTTGAGGCTTGCCAATCATTCTATATGTCTTCTGATGCACCTGGTTTAGGATACCTTCCTACTTTTCACAAAATCCAAAGTCAATTTTAAGGTATAAACAATGATACGACGGCACCTATTCGATTTTTGAAGTATAACTTCTTTAGGCACGCTTGACTTGGGGAGTAAGCTGGTGAATGCATGACGAGAGCGTTATTACGAAAGTGAGCTAGCGGAAGTTGAGAGGGAGATATAAGTTAGTGAAGATAGAGAGAGAGTTACGTTTCTTATATTAATATTACTGTAGGGGCAGGAGAGAGGTGCGAGCACAAATTTTCTTTCTCTGATAGCCCGTTGCCTTTCGTATATCTAAGTAAATAAGTATAATTAGTATTACTATTTGTAAGTTTTACTTCAGTCTAAAGGTCTAAAGTAAAATCGATTTTTTTTTTCAGGATTATTATTAGAGGATCCTTGTCAAATGAAGTGAAAAGTACTACCGTTTGCTGAGTATTCGAATACATAAACCATCTTATCAATTTATTTATAAAAAAATATCATAATCTGGGACGGAAAAATTGACTGGAAATGACTCATTTAAGATTGCGTAGGACATAAACAATGATGTTATTTAAAAAATTAAAACCGGCCAAGGGCGAGTCGGACTCGTGCACAAAGCATTCCGTACCACAGGAACTGTTATACTTTTCCTTCTTTTATTTGTCACAGTTAAGAGATCATAGTACCTAACAGTATTTTATGAAAATTCCAACTGGCTACGTTGTTAAAAGAAACTAGTCAGGCAGACGGACAGACCGGCAGGCAGACGCCGTAGGGTTATAAATAAATAAGCCTACGCCGTCTGCCTCCGGGAACCATCATAATGGGTCCCGTAATTAGATCCTGGATTGAAATTACCACGGAATAGATAAAACCTCTCTTTTTACCGGACTAACGGCGAAGCCAAAAGGAGGGTTTTGATTTTGACCGGTATGTATGTATGTATGTTCATCTGTTCCCTCATTACTTCTAAACAGCTTGTCATAATTTGACAAATGAGGTATTGTTGGTAGCGTCTTGATCGTCCGCTAGTTATAGGCTATGTGAGGTCACATTAAAGTCAAAGCCAAAACATTAAAATCACCAATTGGTCGTATGCCACCTAACCTATCAAAACAACACATTCTTACAGTAGTAAGAGATCATAATCTTTAAGGCAAAGTGGCATACGACCACGGCTGTCTTCTGAACATCAATAGAAATATGTATTAAATAAATTAAAATATATTACGTGTAAGTTGTTTATTTAATAGACGATAAATATTGAATAGTTTGTACATAATAATTTCAGATGAGAATATTTTCTTGTTTCATACTTTTTAGAGCGTGATTTTTCAGTAGTCGGGTTTTAGTTTTTGAACTTATTTTTTATCTATTCCTTTCTACTTGCCTTTTTCTTTAGTCCTGCCAAGATATTTCACCATTTAATTGTCCATTCCAGGTGATAGCCATGTTGATGATAGTCCTGGGTATCTCAGTATACTCCCATTACCATGGCTTCTCCTTCTTCTACGACGGCAAGATCAGCGGGGTCATGACCCCATCAGCAATGAGTGTCTTCATCGGACTGGCGTTGCTGATCGTATCCATCTTCGGATTCTTCGGCAGTTTGAAGCTGAGCACTTGCATGGTCAATGTGGTATGTATCATCAATTTAGGGCTTATTTAACTTGATGTTAGCAGCAGTGTGGAAACGTAACTATACTATGTTTAAAATCCCTCCCTGAAAGTTACATAGTTTTCAAGGGATGGAGACCAAAATCCTTTCAATTAATAAGTATCACTCTCTCGAAATTAACATCTCCATGTTAGTATTACCTAAACTTTTCAATTTATTTGAACTAGGTAAAAGTTTAAAACAGTTAACTTTCAGACCTGCCTTGCCACACAGAATCAACCTTGTCTTTGCTAATTAAGTATGTTACGGTTGACTTGGCCATTATTGCACTGATGCAGAGGAACTGCCAGTCACCTCCACGATCTTTCCGATTGTCATTTGTTGTGATGGACACCACAAGTCACAAGGTTTAACTTCGCTTTGGTCACACAGAGAGTTCTCGATTTTTCGAAGTGTGGGTAACTAATGTAGATCTAATCAAGGTTTTTCTTTTCAGTACGCATGCATCTTGATGACGGTGTTCATAATTAAACTGGCGGCAGTTATCCTCGCGTTCACCATAGACAGTAATAAGATAATACATTACATTGATGTACCGGTATGGGGCTATAACGACTTTGAGATTCAACAGGAAGTTGACGCTCTGCAAGCTACTGTAAGTAACAATAATGGTCATTTATTATTTCGTATTCAAAATATCAAAAGAGTTGATACAGACGTGAGGCTATTAAAGGGCGTAGGATGGTAAACGTTCCCAGTGTCCTCTATAGCGGATTAGCGGCTTAAAGTTCTTCACTGTTTATCAAAGGCATTACGTCATAATAATGTGTTAGTAGTGATAATTACCGTCCGTGTGGTGCTGGACGTGAACATAGCACTATCCTATTTCTTCCCGTGGGTGTCGTAAAAGGCGACTAAGGGACTTACTAGAGAATGGGCAGCAGCAATCTCTATGCATTTTAACACCATACTGCGATTGCCAACCAGCCTGCCAAGCGTGGCGATCATGGCAAACTCCCCCCTTTTGGGGAGGCCTATGTCCAGCAGTGGACGTCTTTCGGCTGAAATGATGATGATGAATGTGTTAGTTCATCTTGTCTTTGAATAGCATTAGGTACCTACTTTCAATGTGCGTCATGTGCGTATAAAAAACAGCTAGCTTTCGACGAAGAATCCGACGGATTTCGTAAAAAAAATCGGTCTGCGAGCAGTGCAGAAAAATTGCTTCAAAAATTTAGTCAAGCAGATAACTGCTGGCCTTATTAGGGCTGGAAAGTAAGACAAAATTAATGCCTGTAGTCACTGGCAGGCTAGTCAGTTCCTGCCAGGGTTGCGAGTTTGTCCGAAAGGGATATAGTGGCCCTGGTACACAGGCAAATCTAGCTTTAATATTTAATTTGTGTGTAGATCAAGGGATATTCCCAGATTAATGAAGTATAGTAAAGTTATTCCAATCCGGTGACAGCAAAGACACTAATAATTATAGACCCGTATCGGTTTGCCTGTTTTCAGCAAGGTGTTTGAAAAAGTAATGTTAAATCCAATGCTCAATCACTTCAATCGTAATGACATCTGACACGATCAACAGTATGGTTTCACCAAAAGACGTTGTACAACTGACGCCGGTGTCACATTATTGAAACAGATTTTTAACGCATGGGAAGAGGCACAAGACGCAATAGGAATCTTTTGTGACCTATCCAAGGCATTTGATTGCGTGAATCACGAAACACTGCTTTTGAAACTTGAGCAAGTTCAAATAAATGGTGTGAATTCATTGGGTTTAATAGTCAAAATGGGGGTACCGCAGGGCTCAATATTGGGTCCGTTCCTCTTTTTAGTATATATTAATGATTTACCTCATTTACTGGAAAACCCACCATTATTTTATTATTTTCTAATGACACATCACTGATTTTTAAAGTAAGCAGACATGCACAGGAGCTTGACGACGAAAATAACGCTATGCTTATGGTCCATAATTGGTTTACCGTAAATAATTTGGTATTAAATGAGAAGAAAACTAAATGCATAACATTCGCGTTACCGAATGTTAGAAGTTGTGAATGTAACGTTGTATTGAACAAAGAGATACTAGAATTCATCGAAAAAACTGTTTTCCTGGGAATCACGCTTGACTCTAAGCTGCAGTGGAGTCCTCACTGAACATCACTTGCAGGGCGGCTAAGTTCAGCCGCCTACGCTGTTTGGAAAATCCACCAATTAACAGACGTGCATACAGCGAGACTGTTCTATTTTAGTTACTTTCATAGCATCATGTCTTACGGTATTTTGCTGTGGGGACGGGCTGCAGATATTGTTTCTATCTTTGTTCTGCAAAAGAGGGCTATCAGAGCCATCTACAACCTCCGCAGACGCGACTCTCTAAGGGAACTGTTTAAAAAATTAACATCATGACGGTACCTTGCCAATACATTTATGAAAATATTATGTATGTTAGAAAAAACCTACATCTTTTCAGTAAGATAAGTGACAGGCATAATTTTAACACTAGAAATAGGAACAAATTAGATCAATCACGTTTCAGTTTGTCAAAAGTACACACTTCTTTTATGGGATACTGTGTAAAATGTTATAATAAAATACCACTCGATATTCTTCAACTAAATGACATAGACAAGCATATATATTATAGGTTGGATGATTATATCGTAGATAAAAATGCTTGGCTTAATGCTGGTCCTGCTCCACAACCACTTGGGCTCACTTGTTAAAATTATAATATTTGCAAGAGATGCTTCCCCCCTTTTTTATGTTCTGACATTACAATCTTATTTATTATTTAATGTAATCAAGTTTTAGTTGTTGAATAGGTAATTAACGGTTTTCCTTTTGCTAGTACCATTTTATTAATCTTTGAATTGCTGCATTGCAAGCTATAGTTTTGTATAATTTAAAAGCATTTTTTTTTATTTTTGTAAATGTGAGTACCATGGAGCCGTTTATTATTTTATGATGTATGTTGACTTAAAAAAGTTTGGCAGTTAAGAGTATGTCATGCTCACTTAAATGTCTCGCTGATGGTGGCGCATGTGTTGGATCATTCGGTTCCCTACAAAATGGTTGAGCTGGATGGTGCTGATCTTCGCGTCATGTTCGTGAACGGGCGCCGTCAGTTGTAACTGGTCATCGCCTATCTGCCAGGGCTTATTTGTATTCTTTTATATTTTGTATTGTTTTTAAATAATTTATTGTTTTACATTGTTCTCACTTAAAGAAGCGACAAGAATAATGTACCCAGGATTTTGTAATATCTTGATTTAAAAGAGTGTCCTTGGAGTTTCTTGCCTATTCTTTTCCATAGTGATCTACGTTTTGGAATGGGCAAATAGCTTCAACTTTCTGACTAACTGACCGACTCTTTGACTATTAAAAAGTGCCTGTAATAGGTTTAATTGAAATAAATGCTTTGAGTTTGAGTTTGAACGGAACGAACACGGGTGAAAAGTCTGACACGCCCTCCCGCTCGGCCCGATAGGGAGGGAGAAGTTATTTGATAATTTCCCACCCAAATCCAGAAGAAATGTGTTTAATTTCCAATTTTTTTTTTCCAGCTCGGTTGCTGCGGCAGTAACACTTTCATGGACTACTTGGACTTCAACTTCACCAACAACCAGTCGGTAGTGCAGGCTAATGTACTGGTGGAATACGAGATGGTGACCATGATGGTGCCCAAAACTTGCTGCTTCTCCTACACTGCGGAGGTCTGCAACAAGATAGCTGGCATCGGTTGTAAAGAAGCGTTAGTGAACGCGCTGGTGCAGAATTCTACTGTCATCGGTGTGCTCGGCGTGTCTGTTATGTTTATCAATGTGAGTTTGTTTAACCCTGGTTTGTAATTTATGGCCGCGTCATAATAGAAAGCGATCATTATGTCCGTGACTACCGCCGCCCCACCAACGCCAATCGCTTCCATATTTGGCAAATAATTAGTGCTCAATTGGTGCTAATTAGTGCCCGAACAACAGAATTGGTGCCTTAGGAGTTTTCGAGATAATTGGTTTTGAAGGTGGTCCTGCGGTAGTCACGCTCCCTTCAGCAGGACCACCATGAGCGCTGAAAAAGGGGGCATGCTACAGCTATTAGTATACAAATAATTAGTGCTCTTAAATGTGATTAATTTCGTAACAAAAAGGAACTGAAGCATTTGTATATACCGAGAAATCAACGATAATAACTTTCGCGCGCTCGTTCAGCAGGACCACGACTTTGAGTGTTGATTCCAACTTTCAGGAGCTAGTCACTTTCCTCAAACCTACATAGAAAATTAGTGCTCGGCGAGATAAAATTGATACCCAAAATTCAAAATTACTACTCCAGTAGTTTACGAGATATACCATACCATTGGTGGGGTGGCGGTAGTCACGGTGTTAAATTTTCATTTGAAGATTTCTCTATTAAAAACTCTGTGATTTCTTCCCAAATTTATACAAAAATTAGTGCTCCTAAAGAAGTTATAGTGACCAAAAATTCAGATTCCCAAGTGTTGTATTTTAAGAGAAATTAGCTTTCATTACTTTTCCATACTAAATGTCCGCATATAATCCGACCAAATTAAGTTGTCAATGGTATTGAGCTGTTTATGAGATCATAAGTTAACATACGGGACTATTTCACCCGCACGGATCGCTAGTTCGGTACCGAAGATACTGACTTGTCCCCTTGTCCCTTTATAAGTAGTACCTATATAAGTCGAGTTATGCATGGGCCAGTGACCAAAAAGTCCCTGAAATGCCTCACTGCGTTCGTTATAAACTTGACATTCCTGTTATGGATTCTTACACGATTAACCACCACATTAAATAACGCAGCATTATGCTGAGATAGGAGCCTTTTTGGCATCGCACAAGTTTTCAGTTTTCTTTTTGTTTATTGTTAGTTTTAAAATGCGATTTTTGTATTTCTTGTGCGTGTCCCAAATAAAAACATTTTTCATTCTTTCCGTCTAATTAGGTAGGTGGTTGGGTTTTTAGTGTAGGTAATTGGGTAAATCAGTAGGTATAATGCAGCTTGTTATCTTGCCCTAGATTGCTAGATCCTACCTAGCATGATTTATGTTGTTATCGTAACATTATAACAATGAAAGTCATTGGACGAAGATAGTAAGTAGGTTCTGTTTGCAAGGATATCCACTGTGTACTTAATTTATTCTTTGTTTTCACGAAGTAAGTAAAGGAGTGAAACCAGTCGCAGAAATATCTGAAATGAATGTTGAAAACCAAATATTTTTATTTGTTCGCTCTACAAGAGTGTAAATGTTTGAACGTTTTTAAGCCGTAGCATCATACCGTCATCATAACGTCAAAATAGGAATCTCGACAACGCCCCGTCATGCGTCACCCCGTCCCTTAACTAGAAAATTATGCCTTGAAGTATTTACCTACCTATACTTACGTAAATATTTCGCTTGATTTTTTGGCAAAAAATGTCGTGGAACATGGTTCTGTATTGCTGCAAACATTATAATGTAGGTTGACTAAGCAATGTTGCCACCAAGATGATTCCACAACACAAATTTTAATATTTACATGTTGTCAAAACGGTGTTGTACAACTTTTGAAAAGATAAACACAACATCACGCCTGTATTCCCCGAAGGGTTGGGTAGAGGTGTACCTACCTGTACGAGTATAGTACCTATAGGTACAACTCTGCCCAACCACCACGCGGGCCCAATGCTGGTTGGTGGATGTCACATGTCTTCGAATTTTTAGTTAAGACTCATATATATGCCAGTGACCTTGAGTGGCTAGCTTGCGTGTTCTGTACTGAGCTCACGCAATGCGTCGTACCTTCAGCCAGTAATAGGACTCGCCCATCAAGGAGAGCTGTCCCCAATTTGACGCATTATTACTTAACTTATTTTATACAAAACAAAAGGTATTTTAATAAAACGCGTAAACTAATTAATATATAAAGATAATAATTAAATTATTTTTAATTTGGTGACGGTTTCAGAAAAACACGCTTGGTAGATTTTGCGGCGTACTCAGTTTTTTATCCGCGTTAGACATAACTTTACAAATTCATTTCACTATGTAATATAAACATTAAGTTATTGAGAAAATGCTCTAATTCATCGTATATTTTTTTCAAATCATTAACACTATTCGTTTAGACGTGATCTTCAGTATAAAATCATTAAAAGTCGGTTATCGTCGCCTTAAAACATGCCGGTTTCCTCACGATGTTTTTCTTCATAGTTTTAGAACAGTGGTGATGAAATAATTTACGCAAAGTAAAGCTCCTGTCTGGGTTCGAACCCAAGACCTACTACTCGTAAGTCGAGGCCGTTACCACTGGGCCACCACTGCTCTAATGAAAAAAAACCGGCCAAGTGCGACTCGGACTCGTGCACGAAGGATTCCGTACCATTAACTATAAAAACGGCAAAAAAATCACGTTTGTTGTATGGGAGCCGCCCCCCTTAATATTTGTTTTATTTTAATTTAATTATTTATTTTTCAAGTGAATATTTAACTAAAGATTCTGTGAATATTTCAAGCGTCTACCTGTTGCCGTTATCAATATCGAGCAAAAACGAGCTCTAAAAATCATGTTTGTTGTATGGAAACCCTCTTAAATATTTATTTTATTCTGTTTTTTAGTATTTGTTGTTATAGCGGCAACAGAAATACTTACACCATCTGTGAAAATTTCAACTGTGTAACTATCACGGTTCATGAGCCTGGTGACAGACGGACAGATAGCAGACGGCGGAGCCTTAGTAATAGGGTTCCCGTTTTACCCTTTGGGTACGGAACCCTAAAAACAACATGTTCACTAAGGGTTATAGGATGGAAGTACGTCACTCTGCCGACGGGAAATCCTGCCCACAATCCTTTTTTTTATAATAATATTTATTTTGCAGCTCCTCGGCATCATCTTCGCTCTGCTCCTGGCCCGTTGCATCAGGAAAATGAAGAGTGCAAAGGCGCTGATCACATGGAAACTCCGAGAGAACATGATCATGCAAAGAGAGGCAGAGGAAATGCAGAAGAATGAGGGCCAGGTCTACATTGATCACCAGGCTTCCAGTCAGGCGTAAACATCTTTGAAAAAAGAATTACCTCCTAAGATGTTTTTAGATATATTATTTAAATAATATACAGTATGTACGTATCAGCTATAAAATATTGTTTTTACTTAAGGCTTCTACATACCGGGGCGACTTGTCGCGCGACGCGACGCGACACAAAGGCACCGCTCGTCCCGCGATACGCGGGGCCTTTGTGCCGTGTCGCGTCGCGCGACAAGTCGCGCTGGTATGTAGAAGCCTTTAAGCATATCGTTTTGTCTCAAAATATCATGTCGGTATTAATATTATTTATATAATTGATTCGATGTACTAAACATATTGTAAATAAAACAGTTCTAATCAGTGTTTTTATCTGATTAATAGAAAGCTTATTGTTTAACTAATTGACACTCTTTTATTAAAAAAATATTGTATGCTATGGTAAGTTGTTAAATTATTGATACTTATTAATATGGCATTGGTAACAGAAATAAAACTATCAAGTTGGACTGCAATATTTGGCATTTATTTAAAAAATCCTTACCAATATCGTCTATGAGATAACTTAGCATAGGAACATTGTAAGACAAATGTTATTTTAAAAAAACACTCACAAACTGGTGCAGTCAATATTACAGTATACATAATATTACATTTTAACAGCAGTAATACAGACCACTAGAGGTAGAGATCAACAAAAACTAGGTGTGGCCTACATTCCGTGGTACACCTGTAAATAAAAAAAACCACAAACATACACCCCCTTATTACAAAACAAGGTTTATCTTCAGACCCAGGTTTAAAACATGGAACCATATTTGAATTTCGAACTTTATTCCGACTAGGATAAAGTTCCTAAACACAAAACTGACAACTTAGTACCGAACTAAGTTTCAGTTTTGTAAAAAGAACGGTATTTCAATCACAGTTACGTTCTTATTACAAAAACTGGCTCCATTGTTTAAGCCATGTCAATTATAAATCTTGTTTTGTAATAAGGCGGACAATGTTTTAAAATAACAATATTGTTATTTATCTAAGCTTTACACAAATGATAACAATTTTATTGCTACATTGTGCAAACTAATTAGTAATTTTTTTGAAGAAAGCTAACCATCTTTTGCAGTATACACGCTACACACCGTATAAAACTATTTTTAATTATAGAAAACTTTAGATAAATATATATCAAGAGTGAACAATAAAAGCTTTTAAAATAACTAATAATCATTGCATAACTGAACATAAACCAATGATAATAATTGTATTGCTAGATTCTTAACTACTTGATTATATTTAAAAGAAACATTAGCGATCATTCGATTCAGAATTTCAGATACTAAATAAAGGTTTATTTAAATATGTTAATCAGTAATTAATCAAAACACTGAGTGTTATGCGATTTAATACTGGGATAATTTAGAGGACACTGTACGCAGAACGCCTTAATGATGCTTTATTTGACATTTACACACTTTTATTAACGGTTTTACAAACCAAGTCAGAATCTGATGAGGGGATCCCATGGAAATCGAGGGAAATCATCGAATCTTATAGGCACATCTATAGCAATTTGGGTATTTATTATAGTAACTCGTGCATTTGTTCTCGGAAATCACCATTTGGTGAAGTGGAACTGATGATGAAGACCACAGATGGCCACCAGCGCTAATAATAATAGGTATTTAATGGGTTGCGATGCGATTTGGTACTTTAATATGGGTATGCAATTAATATGGCTATGCAATTTATGCTCGTCACAATCACAATGCATGTGAGTGGCAGTTAACAATTAACGTCCCTGCATCGGGAAAAACAATATTTTGTAAAAGGTGTTGAGCAGTTGATATTACCAGTTGAACTTAGCTAAATTACAAACTGACCCACTAAAAAATGAAAAATAAAAAACGTTTAAAAAAAAAAAAAAACAACCGACTTCCAAAAAAACAATACATTGTGAAAAATAACTTTAATTTCGGCTCTCGGTGGCAAAAAACCAAAGTACAGATCCAATGAAACCGACTTCCGAAATTAAAGTTATTTCTCACTTTATAGTGTTTTTTTGAAAGTCAGTTGTTTTTCTTTGGTAAAATAATTTGACTAAGTACATTCAATGTACAGTGAGCGCCAAACTTTATGGCGGTTCTGAAGTGATCTACTCGCTGTGCAATACCCCACCCCTCACCCTCGTGGTCACTTGAATTTTTTACTAATCGCTACTGCAGCTACTCGCCTCGTGTTCAGAGCCGCCATAAGGTTTCCACCAGGCTATACTTATATTTATGCAAGTGTACAAGAAAAGGTCAAAGCCATTAATAATTGGAAAATCCAAAAGTGCACGCCTCATAACGTTCACGTCGTTTTTTTCTTATTACTGCTAACAATAAGATAATTAATCAAAAGAAATAAAATAAAAAACAATTATAAAAAAAACAGAAAATTCTGCTATGGTTTAGTGGCGCCATAATTATAAGGTGAGGAAAAAAAATACTATAATAAATAGATAGATTTACAAAAAAATACACAGTCGTATATTAGTTTTTTATGAATAATAATTAAACGACAGTGAAATGAACGCATATTAATTGAGAAAGTCCGTAAAGTATTACTTTAGATAATAAAAAAAAAATATTCCGGTACGATACATTTTTTCGACCAATTTCCCTGCCACATACACCAACACCAATCTATAAACACAGACACACGGACGTCCAGGAAAGATCATTTTTAGGGGTAATAGGGTTCCGTACCCATGGGTAAAACGGGAACCCTATTACTAAAAAAAAAAAAAAAAAAACCACAGAGTAGGCAACTCGTTCATGGGTCAATGTATACGCTTTTACAAACAACTTCCTACTGACATTCGGAACTTACCCATTAAACGATTCAAAATCTGTAGTAAAACTAAACTTTGTAAAAAAGGGTACTATAAGATTTCTGATTATTTAGAGGACAAAAAAGCTTGGGATTGAGCTGCTCGCTCTGCTAGCCTTGTGATAAAACTTGACATTTTAATTATTATGCATGATTTTATAGACATATTGACATTGCAGAATATTGTATACAATTTTACATGAATGTTTACTTTGAAAAGTATTATATTTACTGCTTTAATTTATTGTGAATGTGAGCACTATGTGGGTCATTTTTTTTTTCTTTAAATGTTTTCCTTTCTTTTCTCAGTTAAGTTTTAATGATGGTCTGACATTTTGAGCGCTTTATGCGGCCTACCCAAATGTCCTTTTTTTGGTACTGTTCGTCGAGTCGTTGAGCTCCTTAAGTTTTGAGTTGAGCTGCACGATTACTGACAAATGCTTACACTGATTGGACAGGTCCGCTCAAATTTGCGTGGTTCTTTCCTCAAAAGACCATTTCAGATACGGATCTACATGGTCCTCACATGATCTGACCAAAATTATGTCTGGACTTTAAAAGAGACTTTGACCCCTGAGTTTGTTTCGCCATTTCTTCTCAGGGGTAGTCAGATAGGAAATGTCGGCTACATCTAGATTTTTTTTTTTTATATGACGTGTAAAAGTGATTTTAATATCCTATATTTACAGAATAAACGATTTCATTTCATTTCTAAGGCACCGCCGTCTGTCTGTCCGTCTGTCACCAGGCTGTATCTCATGAACCGTGATAGCTAGACAGTTGAAATTTTCACAGATGATGTATTTCTGTTGCTGCTATAACAACAAATACAAAAAAATAGAATAAAATAAATATTTAAGGGGGCTCCCATACAACAAACGTGATTTTTTTGCTCGTTTTTGCTCTATATTGATAACGGCAACAGGTAGACGCTTGAAATATTCACAGAATTTGTAGATATATATTGACTTTTAAAATAAATAATTAAATTAAAATAAAACAATTATTTAAGGGAGGCTCCCATACAACAAACGTGTTTTTTTTTGCCATTTTTATAGATAATGGTACGGAGCCCTTCGTGCGCGAGTCCGACTCGCACTTGGCCGGTTTTTTAATGTTATTATTTACTATGTTAAACAAAATAATTGTTATAGAATTATATTTTATGTGTCTGACAAATTATTTGACTTGATATTATTACACTCTTATTAACCTGTAAGTGCGATAAATAAAATAAAAAATATTTCAGTTTTGAGAAAACTGCTTTTTTTTTAATGTTGTAGAGCACAACCTTAATGCTTCGCATAGGAGGCGTGCAAAAGATAATATTGGTAACTAACGCTAATAAGTCGCATTATGATTAGTTCAACTTTTTGCAATCACAATACGCATTATAATATAGTAATGAAATTGAATAATTATAATTTAGTTTTTCACTCATTTTGGCAAACATAATATACATAAAACATCATCTAGCCCCAAACTTTAGTACTTACTAGGTAGTCTATCTACATAAAGATTACAGGAAAACCAATATGAAGTCTGTGATCTTAAAATAACATGGTAAATGACTCAATATTGTGTGTACAAACATTTGCAGTTGGAATGTATGAGGGATCATGTTTATCAACTCCAATGATAAGTTTTTTCTTGGGATTTGTTCATTCCAACTACGGAACCCTTCATTGTGCGTGGTCCGGCACTGGGCCGGTTTTTTTAATTCGCTTTTAGTCGTCGCCTCAACAAGACCAAAGCAATCCCACTTAAATACCATAAAATTTAAATAAAATTATAAATAAGTCATGTTCCGTAATTTGCCTAGTGGTAACAAATACTAACTTTCACAATGTCCTAATTCTAAGCTATTTGGTTTTCAACCTTTATATTTTGCCCGATTAAGGGTGATAGAGTCAGCCCTGAAGATTTAATACCATCGTTAGGTACATCGTGACCGTTAATTATTTCCTTCTGATTGTTATGTTTCTGGTCTTCTATGGTATCATATATTTTAGTGCTGTGATCCCAAAATTTTTTACCAATTTCTCTGATGGTGTTGCCAATGTCTTGTTGGTCACCATATAGATACGGTGGGGTAAACTCTCTGTATGCAATACATACTCTTCTTGATGTGATATCTTCGCGTAGAACACAATGTTCCCAGTGGTATCTTGCCTCTCCATAAATGATTAATAGCGATCTCCTGGAATTGTTAAAAAGGCACTGTGAATATTTATTTTTTGTGATAAAAACAACTGCTAAGAGCAGCTGGGTAAAAAAAAATAACTATTCACTCATAGTCTTCGATATTGCACAATGTTTTACAATTTTCATGAAACATTTTCATTGTCCAACAATACACTTGAACTTTTAAATGAATTTGTGATTTTCCATTAACTAATGGAAAATCACAAATTAACAATCAAAATGTGGTTATTGTTTTACAAAATGTGACATAGGTTAAATAAAATTATATCAAGGAATTGGTCATTAAAAGAATTTATAATAAAACTCACCTTGGCATAGGTATTCTAATTATAACATCATCAGCGATCACAGATTTGCATGCATCCAACATTGACTGTTCCATTTTGTTGTCAGTTATAATACTACCATCAGTAGCAACCACTGGGCCATACTGTTCAGCACAATATAGATTATATTTCGTTGTATCACTTTTGAAAGCAGTCATAGTGAGGACAGAGTCAGATAAACAGTTCACAGTAATTATTCTTTCACCCCATATCCAGCAATCATCAATGTGAGGGTCGATAGACGCGCCCTTACTAGGATCATACTCCAAAGAGCACTGCTCAATAACATAATAATTCTTCAATAAATTTATACTCTCAAATCTCTCCTGCAAATACTTAGAAAATTCCGGAAATCCCTCGAATTTGCCAACCACTACTTTTTTTTTCTTAAAATTGGTCTTGGGACCATAATTTTGCTTTCTTCTGCCGCTCTGCGACATGTCCCATGGCACTTCATCGATGTTTTTCATTAGAACTCTTTCCTCCTCCTCCGATATGAAATCCATTTGTATATAAACACCTGGGTAGTCCATAGAGTCTCCTTCATGGTTAGGATGTTGTTTGTAGGAGTCTAGGTCCCAGCCTCGCCAGGCTTTGTTGCAAAACGGACAATAAACATAACCTTTACTTTTGTCAAGTTCCAGCTGTAGTTTCAGGTTTACGGCTCCATATTGTGTCTCGCATATCAAACACGTTCTACAACCTTTACAACCACATGGACGAGGCTTCGTCATTGTTTCACAATGAATAGTAATAGTAATGTGCTGTGGTTTTATGAAACCATTCAGATAATATCGTCTCGCGATTCCGGCGCAAACCAAAACGACGACATGCGTGAGTCAATCTAGACAATCTATGTCAAGCTCATGTCAAGCTGACATTTACGGTAAAATACGGGATCGTTCCAAATCTGTCTGTAGATTTATTTAGATCTTGAGAATTATGATGAAAGAACAGAGTTGGCAGATAACTCTCATTGGCACACACAACAGCTGCTCTGAATCGATTGTTGCATTGAGATAGGAAAACTTATATGTCAATGGATTGTTGTGTTAGGTTGTGTCTGGTTGTGTTACTCTTATATGTCAATGGATTGTTGTGTTAGGTTGTGTCTGGTTGTGTTACTTCTCTCTCTCTCTTAATATGGTTCGTTTAGGAGGAACGCTACAAAATCGTTTTTTAGGGTAGAAAATGTTTAGGTATGTGGTAAGTAAATAAATTAAAATGAGATATTTCGTATTTCTTTATTCTGAGTTTATTCTAATCGTAAATGCTCCGTTAAACATACATTGGCTAAGCTTTGGTTTTAGGAAGTCCATATTTTTTTTTACTGAAAGATCATATTACTTATTAGAAGCCTCCAAATAACATTTTGAGGTGCGGAGATATACCGCCTTATTACAAAACAAGATTTATATTTTGACATGGCTTAAACCATGGAGCCAGTTTTTGTAATAAGAACGTAACAGTGATTGAAATACCGTTCTTTATACAAAACTGAAAACTTAGTTCGGTACTAAGTTGTCAGTTTTGTGTTTAGGAACTTTACCGTTGTCGGAATAAAGTTCGAAATTCAATATTGGCTCCATATTCTGGGTCTGAAGATAAACCTTGTTTTGTAATGGGGGTTTGGGTTTACGAGAAAAGAAAAAACTAAATCTTAGAAATATTTTGTCACTTTTGACATTTTGTCTCGCCACGTTTCGTTTTACGTAAGATCAATGAACTTAAATGTTTTACTTGGTAATAATCATACAATAGGTAATAAATAGGTACGTATATAATATATTGATTATCATACGCCGGTCCCTTGCCACCGTCAACGTGCCAAGTCTACTTGAGCCGACTGGTATTGCAAGAGACGATGGCAAGAGACCGGATGGTATGAGTTTGATTCCATGGAAGATGGGCCGGGTGCTGGTATGGGATGCAACCTGTTCAGACACGCTGGCCCCTTCCCATCTGCATGGAACCAGCAACAGAGCTGGTGCGGCTTGTGAAGCGGCTGAAAAAGCTAAAGCATCCAAATACAGGGGTCTAGGCTCCGAATATGATTTTGTCCCATTCGGTGTCAAGACCCTTGGTCCGTGGGGTCCTAGCGCTATAAGGCTTTTAAGGAAAAAACAAAAAGGTTAGTCGACATCACAGGAGACCGAAGAGCTGGCAGTTACCTCGGACAAAGAATTAGTCTAGCTATTCAAAGGGGGAACGCTGCCAGTATCTTCGGAACCTTGCCTAAAGGGACTCCTTTTAATATATTTTATTTATTAAAAAAAAACCTTTTTTTTTTTTAGTTATTTATAATGTAAGTAAATAATTATGTTATATTTTGGGAATAAATTTATATATTGATTTAGATAGTTTATATTACATATTTCATTATATTACATGTATTTCGCTTCATTTGGGTTACTTAGGTTAGAATAGTGATCAATTTGCGCGAGCAAGTGCGCAGCGAGCGTGCCGCGGCAGCGGCCGCCGAGCGCCAGATTTTCTTTATTGTTGGTAAATTCAGTTACCAAAACAAAAACTCTTCAATATCCAATTTAACTAAATTACTATACCTACGACTTTCAGCCATCTGGTTAAACGTTGCGCTCAATTACCTACTTGGCTAGTTGTCCTTCAGGTATTTAATTGGATTGGCGTTTAATGAACAACCTAGGCGTCCAATTAGCTGGCTAATTTAACCAGATGGCTGCGACATCAATACAAGAAAATTCGAAAGTTCGGTTAGAATAGGTATTAAAAAAATCATAATAAGTAAGTACCTATCTCAAAAATGTGAGGGCCGCGCAACTTTACAAGGGGACTCCGCAACTTTACTTCCTTCACAAGGGGAGTTCTACAACCGTCCTATTCCTCCACTCCCACCTCTTAAAACATGGGATTTTAAACCGAAGTCCTACCTATACATTGAGTGGTTAATTGAAAAAGGAAACCAGCAGTAATTTTATAAAGGAAGTAGGTAATCTATTAATTAAATTAACCAGTAGGTAGGTACCTAATCATTCTGACATTCAAAGCTTTGCATTTGTGTGAGTGATTACCAAAAGTAGAGTAAGTACCTACCTATAAACCGACAAAAAAAACGGTTTATACCGGTTTAAACCAAGCAAAGAACGCGTCGCGCTCTAGGCCGACGTAACACCTACACTATACACACATTGGACCCGAGGTGGCGGCGCGTAGTGTTCCACGCGCGCCCCTAGCAGACGTCGCGGGGGGGGGGTCAGACACCTCACCCCCCCCCAGACTTGAGGTGGCCCGCAGAGGCGGGCCGGCACTAGCCGGGGATTGCGGAAGGAATAACAGATCCCAAGATCCCCGGTGCAAGTGTGGGAGGGGAACACTGGGGTGGTTTTTAGTCAGTAAGAGTCTGACAGACCCCTCCGCCCGCCCCAGGGCGGAGGACATCCATGAGGATTTTCCACCCCGTGAACAAAAAAAAAAAAAAAAAGGCCTCGCGGTGTGTAGGTACATTAGTTTTGACCCTTACCCCTTTTTTTTTTTTTTGGGTGGAAAATCATCAAATAACTTCTTCCGCTCTGGGCGGAGCGGGAGGGAGTGTCAGACTTTTACTGACTAAATCCCACCGTGTTCCTTGAAATGCCTGTGTACCAGGGCCACGATATCCCTTTCGGACAGACTCGTAACCCTGGCAGGCATTGGCCCTTTCGGACCCCGTCAATTGGTGCTGACGTCTCTTTGAGGCGCGCGTGGAACACAACGCGCCGTCGACCCCGCCTGGTCCTTATCGGACGGCGAGCTACCCATCGCTCACCGTCCGCAAGCCCGCGCCTACGGTGGCCGGGAATGGGCCTGCGATTCCCGACGCCCGGGTCGTCTCCTGCGGCGACTAAGGGCGGAAGGGCGGCCACCCTGCCTCACCCTCACGCGTTCCGCCTCCTCCTTTGCGAGCATTACTGTTTCGCAGAAGGAGGTGACGGCCTCCCATGCACTCTCGCTCCGAACCATGGCCTGAACCAGGGCCGGACGCGAGAGATCGCCGCCGCCGATCGCCTCCGTCAGGACACGGTGGTGCTCCACCCAAGCCGGGCAGACCTCCCCCGTATGCTCCACCGTGTCCTCCGGGCGATCCACACAGTGGTGACACCCGGGCGTTTCCTCCCGCTTTGTCCTGAACAGGAACCTCCGGAAACAACCGTGTCCGGTGAGGACCTGCGTCAGGCGGAAGGTGAGGCCGCCGTGGCGCCTCTCTAGCCACTCCTCAAAGAGGGGACTTACCGCCGGACCCTCACGCCCCTAACAAATGTATTAGCTTAAACAAGCTTTTGCGAAAATCGGTAAAACAAAATGAAGTTCAAAATGAGCTTTTTATTTTTATTGAAAGGAACAGCAAACGCCAAACAGTTATAGTATATGAACTTACAACTAATTTAGCTGTCTACGGTAGACATAAAAGAAAAGTTAAAAGAGTTCTAACACAGTTGGTACGAAACAGATCCGAATGTTACTTTGCACCCTTGACTTTGATTTGTGACCAGCCCTAGCAAAGCCCTACTGACCAGTCACTTCTTGTTGGCAAAACAATCTTTTTCCCACAACATAAACTGTTTTATTAAAGTTATCACTGTTTAGATTGTTATCGTTCTGATTACCTATTGTTTAGAGTAGGTATGGTGTAGGTACCTACCTAAGTGTTGAAATAAGGAGCGCCTGGAATATGAAATAAAATCACGTTGAATAATGATAACTGACATTAATTTATTGATTCATCAATTATTATGTATATAAAAACAGGTTGTTTTTCCAAATGTTATAAATAAATATTAGAATACATAAGTAAATAAACAATAAAACAATAGAGATCATAGAAGTAGGTACAAAACTTCATAATTTCTTGCAACTTATTTAAATACCTGTTTTTTTACACAATTAAAACTTCTACATCTGTGTTGACGTAAGTAGGACTCGTTCAAAAATTGTTTAAAAACAGATACCTACCTACCTACGTAATTCGACAGATGAATACAAAATAAGACAATTAGAAGCTAAAAAATACCTACTTAAATTCGCATAAATTTTTGTCATTCTTTGTGACAGCCTTTAGAAATAAAAAGAGCATCCACATTTAAAAAAAAGAATGAATATATTTTTCATTTAATCATGAAAGCTAGAACTATAGGATATATTATTGTGATTGAGAAGCTTTTCTTCGTGAAATTTGTTGGTATATTTTTATTAGATCTTAACATTAGGTACTAGAATGATAATAAAAATTATAGGCTAAAGTACGACTTGTTAGATATAGCAGCATTTCATCCACGCCCGGTAGAGTTTTCGTCAACACACAGTCCCAATAACTATTCCAATTGTACACCACAATCCGTATTATTGATATTATTATATTTAATAAAAGATTTTATACTTAAATTAATTAGGTGTGTGTTTAGGTACGGTGTCTCTTAATGATGACTCCTATTCACTATTTTGCGTCTTACTAAAATATTCAGATTTTTGTTTGAAAAATTTGGTGTCAATAGTGATTTAATTGATAAATATCAACAGCACTTTGTTTAAAAAAAAATCGCTTACAAGAAATTATCGGGTATAGTACCTACGTGTAGTCTCTCATAGAAATATGCCTGAACAAGTCAAAATATTTGATAACTTAAAATATCTATATATTTTGATTTTTGTATAGATAATTTTTTTTAAAAATCTATTTATAACTTTGTACCAAGTCTAAGTACCTAAATAAAGTTTTCCTAGCAATACGAACAATTGGTACATGTCCGGTGTAAAAATTACAAATAAAAAGAGGATAACATACAAAATTTTCGTTTGTGGCCTGCCACATTCCGGAAGTCCTCGTGTTAACTATTATTATTTATTTAAATTTTTAACTATATTAATTCTAGAATGTAAATAGTGCGCTTAGCTACAACGAATTAATATTTCTTCTTATTCTTTAATGATTTTATGCAGTGTCGCTAAAATTAAAATAATTATATTCATATATTGGATCATAAAATGGAAATGTAGTACATATTGCAGTAAGTATAGTTACACATGATAACATTTCCAATTTTATTATAATTACTTAAATTATCAGCACCAGTAGGTAACCAATTGTAGACAGTAAAATGCTTGCATTCAGATAAAAAGTTTAACATTTTTACATCAACTGCGCTATATTTTTAATAAATATCTTCCAATAATATTAAACTTAACACATAGCGTGATTAATAACTAACTACGCACCTATAATTTTATGCAACTTTAGAATGGCAGTGTCATGTAAACGTAGCTACGTAACTAAAACATAATAGACAAATTGTCATAGATATTATAACCACTGATACCTGGTCTATGTTACGTGATAAAAAGTAGTTAAAAGTGTCGTGTCCTTTATCATGTCGGGATTATTTGGATAGAATTAGTTTTCTGTTATAGTATTTCAAAAATACATATTCATTTTCATATGAAAATTCATTGGATAACGCCAGACAACGTTAAATCCACGTCATTAGTTAAAACCTTCAGAACTTCAAAAACTGTTTCAATCAAGTTCATCAAAATCCAGCACTTTGAAAGTGGGATGGGAGACGAGCGCGTGGGGCGGCGGCTCGGGCGTGGGCGGCGCTACCACGACCGCCGGCGGCCGGCGCCCCGGCGCTACTGGATGCTAGTCGTCCACCAGGTCCCACAGCATGAGCGCCGCGTCACTACCTCCAGCGCTGATCATGCAGCGGTCGTTGAACAGGAAGCGGGCGCTGTATATCGCTCCGCTGTATACTTTCATTTCATTGTATTCGGCTTTAGGACTTGCACAGGGATACCTGAGAAAAATACAGTATTTATAGCCTTAGTAAAGCCGCGTTGACACGGTCAGAGTATGCTCGGACCGAGTGGAATCGTAGGAGTAAGCTTCATACGAGTGTTCTAGGATAGCTGTTGATATTAACATTGATAATTCGGATCATTTCCCTCATTCTTACAATTGTTGTTCACAGTCAATTTCGAAAAATGTCGGATTTTGTGTGAAATAGTATCTTTCTTTTTTTTTAAACGTTGCCCCACACTAGGAATTTCTTCTGTGTTGTGGGTGCGTTTACAAACATTTAAACTCACTTAGACAAACAGCCAGACCCGGAACAACTACTTGTAGGTCATACAAATATTTGTACCGTGCGGGTATCGAACCCGCGACACGCAGCGCAACAGTCAATCGCTTAACCACTGCGCTAACCGTGTCGTCAAAGTATCAGAATTCCTATCGGAATTGTCGCAGACTTGTCGATCGATTTTTTTTCGCACGAGACGCTTGGTTGTTGTTATTATACGCCATTTTGTTTCCCTACTCGTATAAGAGCTAGCTCGGGAAAGTAGAACGCGATCCGAGTCTACTAGTGATGGATTAATTAGCATTTGCATTCATTGTTAGCGTGTGAATGATCATTTAGCATTTAGCAAATTAAATGTAGTCGCGAAATTCTGTGAAATGCGAAGCGATGTACTTTTCTAAACTATCATATTTTACTGCCAGTCCGAAGCCTGGATAAAGTATGAAGGAAAGTTCATAAAATCTAAAAAAATAAATTAAATAAAAGGTTTTAAATTGTTAAATATATTTAATTATCGGCGAGTCGGCGAGTAAACTAAACGCGAACGAGATTTTTAATTCGTTTATTAACAAAAATTGACATACTTCATTATTATCAATTATCTTCATTAGCAAATAGCATAGCAATAGCAATTAACACGCTAAGACTAAATAGTTTACACGCTAATGAAATTAATTCGAAATCGCATTAATTGCCATAACTAGAGTCTACACAGATCGGACATTTAGTTTGTGCAGTGGTAAATGTTTCTGTCTGATGGATAAATATAAATCAATTACCTGAATAAGCGGACGTATCCATCTAAGTCACCACTTACGAGAAGGTCGTGTGCAGCCGAGCGACTTGCCGTAGATATCAATGTCGTCATTGGGTAGAATCGGTTGTTCCACATCCCTAAAAATAAGGTAATCGAAGTTAACTTTACCATTCTACTATCTAGAATCTTGTTTTACCAAAATATGTTAAGATATCTTCGAACCTGATACAAGGAATCCAACTGTAGAGTTGTAAGTAGACCATTTTACGTCTTTCATAGCGATCGGACTCTTTTCTGGCGATAAAGATTTAATATCCCCTGCGAGAAAATTTTAAAGTTTAGAAACGATTTACAAATGAAAATGAAAAAAAATTAAAAATGTTTATTTGTCCCAAACCAGTTACATAGATTATAAATTATACATCCCCAGTAAGTAATTTATAATACTTGTGTTGGGGCGATCTCGCTCTTTCCCTTAATTCTTAACAATCTTGAGACGATTGTCTACAAAAAGTGACAATAAAAATAAAAAATAAATTAAATATAAAATTTTGGAAGATGAAATAACAGTAAATGACTTAAAAACTAATTTGCAGCTCTTTGTGTATCCATTGTAGTTGTATGCCAATGCAAAACTGTATGTGCGTCTTATTTTTAAACAGGGTTATGTAGTTGTGTGTGTGTGTGTTTGTATGTGTGTGTGTATGTGTATATCTTTGTGTGTGAATGTGTATGTCTTCTTTGAAGTGCCGATGTGTTCAAAGCGCAATTTATAGTACCTCGGTGAAGATTATTCATAAGAAAGAAAAAATAAAAGACAAATGGGAAACAACAGCAAGTAATGAAGGTATACTTACAAAAGCAAGTAATGAAGGAATACTTACAAAAGCAAGTAATGAAGGAATACTTACAAAAGCAAGTAATGAAGGAATACTTACAAAAGCAAGTAATGAAGGAATACTTACAAAAGAAAGTAATGAAGGAATTCTTACAAAAGCAAGTAATGAAGGAATACTTACAAAAGAAAGTAATGAAGGAATTCTTACAAAAGCAAGTAATGAAGGAATACTTACAAAAGAAAGTAATGAAGGAATTCTTACAAAAGCAAGTAATGAAGGTATACTTACAAAAGCAAGTGATGAAGGTATACTTACAAAAGCAAGTAATGAAGGAATACTTACAAAAGCAAGTAATGAAGGAATACTTACAAAAGCAAGTAATGAAGGAATACTTACAAAAGAAAGTAATGAAGGAATTCTTACAAAAGCAAGTAATGAAGGAATACTTACAAAAGGCCAGATCGTAATCAGCAGTAACAGTTTGCAAGTAATTTCCGTCGAGACTCCAGTCCAGTTGCACTAGAGGTTGGGCCCCTCGGATTTTGTTCGATTTCTTATACGAAAAACCGTCGCGGGACACACGGAACAGATAAATGCTGCCGTTTTGTGATCCTATGGCGAGAATATCTCCAGCTGAAATGCAATATGGGAATTATTACTAACTTCAGTATAGATGCGTTCTAAGGTTTGAACGTTTATGGAGCCCACATGGATTCCCACAGCATGTATGCCTATTTTTAATATTTCTGCTATCACTTATTTAAATTATATTATTTTTCTTTATGTATGATGTACCGGTACAACGTCCTATTAATTGTTTGCTGCACCGTCCGACGTCATTAGTTAATTACGTCAGCGCCGGCTGTCACTGATAACCAGCGCTGGGCTCTGTCTTGCATAGGGTCGCAGTAGAATGCTGAGCGATAGCAGTTTTGCGTGGATGTGACGCATGTTTCCCCCAACCTTTTCTTATTTTTGTGTTTATGTTCGTTTCTGCGTCATGTTTACCGAAAATAAACGTATTTTCTTTGTTTTCTTTCTTTCTAGATTCGAAAGTATTCAATTGATTCGTAATGAGTGCTTATTAGTTTCAGGATTTTGGTGGTTTGGCTTTCTAACTACACAAGTTTAACATAGTTTTCTTACCAGAATTATATGCTAAGCAACTCAAGGGTGAGCCACAAACTCGTAGAGTGGCTACATGGGCACCTGCATCTGCATTCAGAACTACTAGATGACCTTCAGTGCTTCCAGCAGCCAGCGCTCCTCCACTTGGATGCCACGCCAGAGATACACACTCATAACCGACCTGGAAATGAAGGTCCCGTTTCATAAATAAACTCGTAAGTAATACTTGTTTGTTGCTAGTTTAGAGGCATAAGGAACAGGGTGTAAAGTTCACTCATCCTCTATAGAAAAGGGGGGGATCCTCCGACCAGACGGCTGTTTTGTCTGGTGGGCAACTGCCCGACGGTTGATGTCGGGATGTTGTAAAATATGCAAGTCACGCGGTAAACTCTGCTTGCGCGATGCAGGATTTTTGCGTGACGTCAGTGTGACGCGTAGTTCGCATGTGGCGATGTTGATGCCGCTACCCTAGAAATAAAAAACAGTAGTAGAAATATTTTGTTACATTACCTGAGTTGCAAACACAAGTTTATGGCCCTTCCATAGAGCAATATTTTTGTCATGTCCCGCAGTGGCAAACATTTCATCGTCAGGATGTACAGCCAGACCCATTAGTTGTTTGTGATGTCCAAACACCACCTGTAACGAAGGACATCATTTATTTTTATTTCAACTAGTATTTTCGGCTTCACGTGGCGAGATGACGCTATGTTTTTATTTTTTGGTTTTTGTTTTTACAATACTAACATGGTTTTTAAGACCTTTGTTACTAACATTATATGGACAATTTTTATGTCTGAAATAAATTTATTTTTATTATTTTTAGAGTTATATTTTAAACCGGAACTGAAAGTTATGGCTAATCAAATGACAGCGGGCGGTAAGCAATCGGGCTATCTTTTTACATTTTTAATAAATAATTGATTATGAAATTACTTACCTGATTAAATCTTCTCTGTAAAGAACCTTCCATAATATTGTTTCGAGTCGTGCCAACGTAAATGTTACCATCGTTTCTGCCGGGCCTCTGAGGATAAATACTACGCACCCCTCCAACTGATTCAGGCAACTGAAAATAAAATATAATTAATAGAAACCACAAAATAAAATATTAAAAAAAACTTTTAGTCTGACAAACCTTTGTCTCAGTAATTCTCTTATAATTTTGAAGAGAATCCCAAGCCGCTATTTTCCTGTCTTTTTCGCCTCCTGATATTAACGTTCCTTCAGAAAGCATCACCAGAGAGCTTATGCCTTTGATGTGCGCCTGTAGAATATATAGAAAGATGCATAAATGGCCTGACAATAAAACGACTTATTTGTAACCATTTGTGAGAGTTTTACCTCAAATTCCATTCGTACAAAGTAAGCTCCATCGCTATCGACGCTGTATATTGTGATGAAACCATCACTATCAGCTGTTACTACATCACCATCTTGCTCAAACTGTAACGCAGTTACATGTGTACGCGACGGCTGTAAAAAATAAAAAAAAGTTATAAAAACCGATATTTACGGTTTTTTTTATTGATTTATCTCCACTCTACAACTTACGCGGGAAACGACTCGCGCGTTCCTTATCTGCGTTAGGGACATATTAAGCATATTCAAATATCAAATAGAACCTTATTTTGGAAATAAATAAATAAAAATAATAAATAAAATAAAATAACATTCTTTTATTTCAGGCAAGTTTTACACATACTGGGTGTATGTGTAAAACTTGCCACGAAGAGTATTGTAGGTAAGTACTCTTCGTGTACTTAAATTAAATGGATAAAATACATACCTGTTTGATAATATCAGTGCGTTCAAAGAATCCATCTTTTCTGCGATTCCAGAACGCCAAGTGTCCCTTTCCGTGTGTGATGAGCAAGTTGTCGTCAAGTGGATGAAAGGCAGCGCCAGTGAGCTCCTCTTGTAAAGTCTGCAATCACCAGTGAAACGGCATATTCAAAATCAAGTTATTTCTAGACTATCGAAGATGAGCAATAGGGTAACGAGATGCATAGATAATATGATAATGTAAGTTATATGTACCTTACCATTACCTACCATTATTAGATATTAAAATTATCATGAGTTAAAATGCCAAGCGAAAATTAACGATGTTACTGGATAAAAGGTCGCGTTTCTACGAAAAAAACAATTACCGTATATAGGGTGTTAAAGTCGTGCCATGGCTTAAGGGTAGGTTCAGTATCGACAAAGGAACCCAGAAAAAAAAAAATAAAAAAAAAACAAAAATTAAAACAAAAATAATATTGCAAGATCAACCTAATTTAGTACCTACTAACTTAAAATAGCAATCGATTAGAATTAAAATGATTTTAATTGACGGTCCTAAGCCCGTTAAAGTACGAAGAGACTTAATTTTTTTTTTGGTTATTTTTTTTTTTTTTTGCCTGGGTTCCTTTGTCAATACTGATCCTACCCCTAAGCACGCAGTTACCCTGTATATTGAGTACTTAAAAGCAGTTGCCGTTCTAAATAAACCGTAACTCAGTAAAAAAGTAGATACCTACATAATATAGGTACAAAAGTTTTACCGCGATACCTACGCTTTTTTTCCTTAAACGTACCTACCTAATGTACCAACCATGTTCAACAGTCGTCGCGTGACCCGATAAGATGTTACTTGACAATTATAAGGAATTATTACTTAACTACCGAGAAAAATAATATTTTCTTGTAATAAAAATAGGTGTTACTTACGATCAATCGTGGTTATTTAATAATGATGGAGTGTTACTTAGCATGGTGTTTATTACCATAAAGGGAAGTCATTTTGAAAAATTGCGTGTTTCTATGACGTGACTATACCTAGGCTTAATTGCACTCAAGCCATAAGCTTGAAGATGACTAATTATCTACATTTATGATTGTCTATAAGAAATATTAAAAATAACTCGTGTTGTTTTATATATTATATAAATCAATAATTATTGATTTTACAACTGGTCGTTGAACATCTACACTGGTTTTCTATCATCATCGTGGACGAGGCAATAACGGGTATAATTGAATAGTCAAACGAACTTACCTGTAAGTGAAGTTCGACGGTAATTATACGAAGTTATTGCCTCGTCCGAAGATGATGAGTCCCACCCGACCCAAACATTCCATGCTATATAGTTATATGAACATGGACCCTATGTTGTAAAACCAATAAATTGCTATGAACTTTAATGAAGATTGTTACAGACACCCGCATAGGGATGTGTTTGTTTTTACTAAATTCTTCCAAATTATGTGACGCCACAGACTATAAAGTCGAGACTACACAATTTCCAGGAGTAATGCTGTAAGTAATTCACCGCAAATAAGAACAATGCGACAGGTGACAATTTGATACATTCATTGTAGGAAATTAACAAAAACAAGAATAAAATAATTTCGTAGCACTTCATACTCGGACCATCGTAGCCTCTTTCTAGATTATTGTTTTATCGAACTAAAGACAAATATCTTACTACGCTAAGTTAGACTTAAAATTAACAAAAACAAAAAATTAACAAAAAGTAGCCAATAATGTAGGTATTTAAATAGCCAATATTTTATTTCGTAGCACTCAGTAATTCGTAGCCGTATCGTGGCTCGTAGTCAGGGGGCGTGGCCACGTTCAAGTGTGTTGAACTTGCGACCAAGCGCTACGAACTGATTTATGCTTTCGTAGAGCTTGCATTTGCACGCCTTATCGTAATCTATGGATGCAGTTTTTCGTTTCTTTGCGATTGCGAAAATGGGTTCCTTTGACTTTATTGTTTCTTTGTTTACGTTGCACAAGAAAATAAAAGTTTTTATTTTCTTTATTTAATGGCTAAGATATTCCTTTGAATTTATGAACGGTTTTTTTTGGACAAGTAGTATTTTTTAAATAAATAAAAGGATCTTTCTAATTTTTCTTTATTTGATGGTCGTGCTAATTTCTTGTATATTTTGATTTTAGTTTTAAATTCACACCTTTAGTCGATGACCAAATTAATGAATAATAACGTATCTACACCGGCTGAAGTAGAGTTTTCATTTGCATAGGTGACTCATCTTTCATAATTTAGTAGCGACCATAGATGATTTTAAAAATACCAGTTTTCATTTAAAAAAACATAAATTAGAAAGTAAAACTTCATTTTTAAAACCTACGCTACGGAGCACATTTTCAAAGTTTAAATGTTCGTTAATTTATAAAGACAATCTTTTAACAAACACATTTAAAAATTCTCGGAATATTTTAAAATCCTACACGACCACGTTGAGCACACCTAAAATAAATGCATTCTGCATTACCCATATCTCAGATCCTATCTCCTTCCTAAATTAAAAAGCGGGGGACATTTTAAAAACGTCACGAAAGCTGCCAACCCTCGCGTTTCTCAGGTTAGGTGACAAAGTTTATGGGTTGATATCGGTGCTAACATGGCGCCCACATCTTAATGTACTCACCAACCTTGAGGGTTCACAAGGTTACAGTACGTCACATACATATTATACATTCCACGGTTTATCTAGATTTTATTAAATTTATCGTAATGTCATATTAGTTACTCGAATACCTGAATGCAGATAGGTTTAAGTATACCTGGCAATTTATGTCTGAGGTTAATTTTCGGTATTCATGAATGATGCATGTTATTCTATGGTATTTATACAAGCCATTAAAGTAAATCATACTATTTATAAGACACACGTCATCAAAAAATAAGATTCAATACATGATCTTCTGATGGCGTAAAACCTCTCGACAACGTCATAAATTCTCTCTACACTAGAAAGTATGGACCCATAGAATATTGTGCATGTAAGCAGTGCTTAAGAGCGTTTACACCTTACGACATTAAATTTCATACAAAGTTTCAAGCCCTTGTTTTTCGAAATGACTTCACCGATTTCAATGAAACTTCATACGCATAAGTAAAGAACATTTTTGAAATGTCTTATTTAAAAACAGATAACTGGAAATTTCTGTTTCTATGGAAAAATTAAAATCGGTCTAATTTGGCTGACTTACTAACTTTTTAGACCTTTGTATCCTGTTTATGCGTATGAAGTTTCATTAAAATCGGTTCAGTCATTACGAAAAACAATTGAAAGGCTTGAAAGTTTGTATAAAATGCTGTAAGGTGTAAACGCTCTTAACTTACGAGAACTGATGTTTACAATCATAATACTCCGTGGAAAAAGAATTATTATGGCGGAACACGCGTATAGGCTACCTACTCGTAACTATGTTAAGAACTTACTGTATTTTTCAATGTTTTGTTCATGTAAGCGTTATATGTGGGCGTCCAAGCAAAAAATTACCAGTAGTGGGGTATTGAGTTAAGACTAGATTCGGTATCTAGAACAGTCCATTGTTAATAAGGATTAAAAACATATTCAGAAACTGGCATATTTTTTAATCAGACATTTGAATTTAAAACGCTGAAAAAGCTTGATTTGTGAAAAACTACATGAACTTGTAGATAATTAAGCATTATTCAATAATCAATTATAATAATAATAAAAAGTTTATTCAGGTAAAAAGGTAAAATATACTAAATACAAATTTTCTTAAATCTACGTAAAATTCTATTGTGTTATGTGCCTGAACTAGGTTATCCTGTGTTACAGGCGAGGCAAGGTATAATATTTCTAAATAATCACATTAATTATAAAAAATTGTCATTGAATAGGTATTTAAAAAGAAGTAAATAGTACAAATTCCTACTTGCTAAAATACTTAGCTAAACTTAATTAGTACAAATACAAATTTTATTTAAGTACAACTAATAATTTCTCTGAATCTTCATAGGATATACTTTGAAGAGCTTCCTTGAGAGTTCTTTTGCAATTATTAATACATTTTGGCTCTCGGATTTGGTCTGTTATAAAGTAATAAATTAAAATCGAAAAATGCATTTTTTTTCACCCAACTTTACAAAACTGCGCATTCTCGGAAATGAAATGCCGAGAACTGAACCCTTTGTGCTTTGACGCTCACATATTGTTTCCCGATACGTTTTTTGGCACCATATACACTTCGAAAATTACTTAATGCCCGCTGATACTTGCTAAATAAGGATAAAAAACAATTAAAATTAAGAGTTTGAACTTACAGCAACTTTTCCGAGTAGATGACCCCATTGCCACTGCCACACTGATAGAATGCTCTCGCGTCCGGCGTCCACTGCCAGCACATAGCTACCGCCATTCTGTTGGAAAAAACACTTCACTCGAGAAATCTCCGAGAGACGGGTAAGGTCGAGGCGTGTTAAGGGTTTTCAACCTTAGAAGATAACAGTGCTGACCGATCATAACATTAGGGTCTCTATGTGCACAATGAGAGATGGCAAAATGGTCATCATCAACTTACCAAGCCAAATGCATAGATACTATACGGGGTTATTTTTAAAACGTCAATAACCTCTTAAGGGGTCATTGTACTCATCATCATGAACAACTTTTACTATGGGACCAAACCTGAAATCGCGAAAAAAAAATCAGCTGTTCCCTACATTTTAACGAATTATTCGAACATAAATGTCAGGAACAGCTGGTTTTTTTTTCGCGATTTCAGTTTTGGTCCCATAGTAAAAGTTGTTCATAATGATGAGTACAATGACCCCTTAAGAGGTTATTGACGTTTTAAAAATAACCCTGTATATTCCTAGTGTTGGATTACAAGTCTCCTCTCTGTAAGTGCGCGGTAAACCATCGATGCGGGCCCGGTGCGAGGATGTAATATAATCTTCGAATTGTTGGTTCTAGAAAGTGCAGGTTGGCTGCCGATGTTTTCCATAGTGACGAAACAAATTGCTCAAAATAAAGTGCATAGCCGACCTGGGGCAAATTGCTTTTTCTTCCGCAATATCTTGGTACTCACAAGTTGAGAGAAGGCGACAGCGGACACCCCCGCCTCGAACTCGGCCATGCCGAACACGTGCAGCGTCTGCAACGTGTCCGTGCTCCAGATGCGCACGTGCGCCTGCGCGCGCCGGCCGCGCCCAGCGCGCTGGCCGCTTGCTACTAACTCGCGGGACGGGTGCAGTTCCATGCTGAGAAGAGTTCAAGTTTAAAATTACATGACTTTTTGGGATCACTAGGCAATAATTATGGAAAAAATGTGCTGTTCCAAACAAAAATGCAATATCTACACTATCAAAATGTATGAAACAAGAGGACTTTTTTTTAACATTTCATAGTTGGTCCCATGTTAAAAGTTTTTTCGCTCTCTATACGATACATTCGAGGTCAATAAAAAAATCGGGTATCCGTAATTTCTCAACCTTATTATCTCCTAGACCAACAAGAGCCTGCAGTCCGACATACATAGCGATCGCTTTTCGACAATTTTTGTTCGAAAAGTCCTAATGGGGACTCCATTAGGACTTTTCGACCGAAAATTGTCGGTCGAAAAGACGGTCAAAAATGCTTGACAAGATTATGATTTTTTTCGTGCTTATCAAGCAATTTTGGCCGTCTAAAGATCCCATTAGGACTTTGCGATCAAATTCTGTCGTAAAGCGATCGTTATCTAAATCGAGATCGGGTCAGGTCCTCAGAAATCTCGGTAACTTATCGTTTTGTGAACGTTACCGTAATGACATCTAATTCGTCAACAACGTCATATATGAAATTATAAATCTTTGCATCTCACCACTGTATGTCTTCGGTGTGGCCGATGTAATGCCGCTGGGACTCCTCGTCTCTGTCGTACATGATGGCGACTGCTGCGACGTAGTACAGCAGCTCTCCTGTAGGTAGCACCCACAGATTTCGACGGGAATCCGAGCCACGGTAGCCGTAGCTGTGAGAATTCGGATACATTAACTTGTGTAAAACGCTAATACTTAAACTTTTTCAGTGATAACAATTCCGTTCGTCAATGTCAAACCACATAATGAACTATGTCTTTTTAATAATACCTACAAATAATTCCTAGTTTTTTTCACAAAAAACCGACATACACTAAAATAAATGAATCTTAACGCGTTAAGGCGACGATAACTTTTAATGATTTTATACTGAAGATCACGTCTAAACGAGTAGTGTTAATAATTTGAAAAAAATATATGTTAAATAAGAGCATTTTTTCAATAACTTAATATGTGGATATTTTAGATTATGTTTATATTACATAGTGAAATTAATTTGTAAAGTTATGTCTAACGCGGATAAAAAACTGAGAATGGCGCAAAAACTACCAAGCGTATTATTCTGAAACCTTCACCAATTTTAAGATAATTTAAAGTATACGCATTTTATTAAAATACCTTTTGTTTTGTGTATAATAAATTAATAATGCGTCAAATTGCGGACAGCGCTCCTTGATGGGCGAGTCCTATTACTGGCTGAACATACGACACGTTGCGTGAACTCAGTACAGAATACGCAAGGTAACCACTCAAGGTCACTGGTATATATCTGAGTCTTAAGTATGGCTCCACAGTTACCTATCTACCAAAAATATGCATCGAATGAGTTGTTTTGTAGACATAAATAATGATCTCCAGTGCCTTTGGATTGCATCTGGATTGGACAAAATAAATCATACTTTTTGCTAGTTACTTACACCCAGTCAAGTTGTAGTTTCTTCTCTGGCGGTGAGTTGTCGATGGGTGCGTGGTGTATCGGAGGGTAGAATGTGCGCCGCAAGCCTCTGATCGTCACCCGAATCGGTTCCTCTTTGAGAACTTCTAGTAGAGTGTAGTCTGTACAAATGTTACGGATGTTAACTTAGTTCATCGAGATATATGACCGTAAATTCCTACTTTGTCTCGTTCAACTGCGGCGATCGCGCCGCACCTCACTCAGTCGCTCTCTAGCTCTTTCGCGCCTAGTACTTCCGACAATAATAAATTATATAGAATAAATACACTTCCGCAGCAAATCTAGCGCTGTGGTAAATTAGTTACGGTTTAGACGAATTGTTATTATTTTAGCGCTGCGCGAACTAAAGATTCAAATTACGAAGAATAGGACAATTCAGTTATTTGACGTAGCTTCTCTAGTACGTTAGTACTTATATGTCGATGACTTAGTTTTTGTTTTGCTTAACTCGACTACTTCCCAAAATAATGTTTTGGGAACACAGAAATGCAAACCAGCCACGCAATTATATAGCAATCCGATTATTATATTCTCCATTTTTTAGGGATCCGTACCAAAATGGTAAAAAGGAACCCTTGTGGTGAGACTAAGTCTGTCTGTCTGTCCCACCTGGATATCTCAAGAACTACTAATGCTATCAACTTGAAATTTAGAAAAGTTTTAGATGACGTTTGCTCAACTATTTTGCAATAAGGAAGAAACTAAAAAAAAAAAAATTGCAAAAGGGACTGAAAAAAAATAAATAAAAAAAAATCTTTAAAGTGGGGCTACTAGAGCATTTGGGGTATCATATGAAATAGCCCCCCCCCCTTATCTCCGAAGCTTGCATAGATAAAGATCTGATATTATTCTATGTGATAGCAGTTTATGTAAAGATTACAGGAAAAATAAAACGATGTCTCTAAATAGCACAGTTTTTCAGAAATCATCAATATCATAATACGTACGGAACCCTCGTGCGAGAGTCCGACTCGCTCTTGACCGGGTTTTTTATTGTGACTGTAATAATCGACATACGCTAATAATAATACGCTATATTTTTTTTCCAGACGCTATTGGTGCAGGTTTAAAGGCTGTGGAAACAGCTGTGTTACAAACATAAGTCCACTCAATTAATCTTCTTGATGAAGAAGACATTGCTTTAGTTTGGAAGAAGAGGACGTAGTTATTCTTCCTTGCCGGTGATGATTTAATTGAAAGGTGGTTTACCTGAATTACGAACGATTTCTCCTTCTGGTGCATACAGCACTCGAGGTCGACTTTTGCTCCTCGCGCGTCTCCCACGCATGTCCTCAGCCATCGGAGGAGCCGCAACGTTGCCTCGTGATCGAGATCTACAACTTACGATATTATGATTTATGCTTGTCCAGTATTATTTGAAAAAAAAGCTGAGCTGAGCTTTTTCGGACATATTATGCGTTCCCCTAAGCATGGTCTGGAAAGGCTTATGATACTGGGCCGGGTGGTAGGAAGACGCGCTCAAGGCAGAGCACCGGCAAGATGGTCCGATGCGATCAAGAAGGCTGTTGGAGGTAGCATTTACCGAGCGGTCCACACTGCTGAAGACCGCATAGCTTGGAGACGCGTCGTATGTGGTCGCGATCCTCAGCATTGAGGGTACGACGAAGAAGAAGTATTATTTGATGGCCTCACATTTTTGATAGCAACTAGATTTTAACTGTTTGCAGGGTTATTATACCTACATGCAGGAGCGGGTAGACAACTGAGAGGGGTCAAACTAACGACCTGCCGCTCGTCTCTCTGAAGGTCTTGGTCACTGGGCTATAGACAAACCGACACCGCCTGACATGCATGACAAGCATGCGTGCATGACAAGCAACTTACAGCAAAATAAATGTTATTATCATAAGAGACAGATAAACACACAAATCAATTGAAAGGGGTTACAGACCTTCTGATAGGTGACTCAATCGGTAATGGTGCACTGACTCCAGGGCTTAAAGCTGGAGCCACCATCAGCGAGCCCAAGTAAAACGTCTCCACATCAGCGAACTCGTTCCGCAGTTGAGAGAAACTTCTCACCTAAAATCAAAATTATGAACTCTTTTAGAACTTATTCTAAAAAAAAGAACTAAAAGGCCATCTTGATTTGCTAATTTTGTTGTTTTGGCTGGAGAGAGCTGCTTAATCTTCTAAAACCTTCCGAGTTCCTTCAGCTGCCTGTGTGCCAGGGCCACGATATCCCTTTTAGACAAACTCGCAATCCTGGCAGACATTGGCCCTACCGGACCCCGTCAGTTGGTGCTGACATCTCTATGAGGCGAGCGTGGAACACAAAGCGCCATCGACCCGGGCCAGCATAACAATTCACAACCATTCGTCAAGTTGTCGTATCGAAAATGACACAATTTCAATAACTGATTTACCTTGCCCCTGACAGCCGTTAGCTGTCGGAAGAATGGCGGTCGTCTAATTGATTTAAACTGACAAAACTGAAGTGTTTTGGATTTGTGAACAGCCTTTAGAGGACTCCTTTGATAACATTGATTTAAAAAGTGTCAATAAATTGATTTCAATGTATTGACACACACAAGTTAGGAAACATTTTTTAAGCAGGAACAATGTTAATTGAAGGATTTATGCTCGGTTCGGTACGGAAGTGTATCGAACGCTTGTGAATAGCTATGCTGGTCCTTATCGGACGGCGAGCTACCCATCGCTTACCGTCCGCAAGCCCGCACCTACGGTGGCCGGGAATCGGCCTGCGATTCCCGACGCCCAGGGCGTCTCCTGCGGCGACTAGCGTAAGGGCGCGAATTTTGCCTCTCCCTCACACGCTTAATCTGCCTAGATTTACGATACACCCACTTTCGCTAAATAAAGAACCGGTGAAATAAACATTAGACCAAACATATGAATCAGAAAATATAAAATTTTACCTCTTGTCCGGTTATTGTGTACATTCTCTTAGCCCCGCTCATTTTCAATACTTGTCCTAAATCTTCCAACACCTCTTCAAACGGCTGTGTTGTACGTAAGTTTAATAAAACACGACACTGCAAAAATAAATATTTAATGAAAACCTTATAAAAACTTACCAAAAAGAAATTAAGTTAGGTAGGTAATGGGCATTTTGTAAAGCTAAATTACAGATAATCAAAGGTTCGAAATTGGTTAAAGTGTTTGAAAAATCTAACATAATTTTATGTAAAGTCGACGCTCAAGCTCATAAAAAAAAAACATAACATTAGCGAACTGATTATGGTAGTTATACTAGTATATGTTATAGCTTGACTTTACGGAAATTATAGGTAAATAATGAACCCGAAGCTTAGTTCAAGCTGCATTATAATAAAAAATAAGGAACTCAATATTTTAAAGTCAACGACTTTAAGGCATAGCGCGCACTGCCGTGCGTTTTTTGTTACCGCATGGAATGTCATTAGAAGTGCGCGCATTACGCTGAAATAAATGCATGCGGTACGGTAGAATAAACGCACCGCGTACGGTAGAATAAACGCACCCCGTACGGTAGAATAAACGCACAGCGTTCCACCGGAAGGCAGTGCCCGCTAGGCCTAAACTTTACAAAAATTACAAGTAAGTATCCACTTTTGAGTTTTCACAATTACCTACCCTTCTTTACTGTAGCTATGCTTCATAAGCTGTCTTTTATAAAGTATACTAGCAACGCCCCGCGGTTTCACCCGCATAAGTCTCGATTCCTTGGGAATATCAAAATGAAATTATTCTATGTCCTTACTAAGGTCATGGCCTACACACGTGCCAAATTTCATCTGCATCCGTTGAGCCATTTTAGCGTAAAAGCATAACAAATAAATTAACAAACGCATAAAAAATCAAATCTTTTCTCTTTATAATATTAGCTTAGATTTAGATACTAGGTATTAATACAATAACTATTTACAGTAGGCACTAAATTAAATTACTAGAGGAGCTCATTAACATGCCGAGACTCCTCCGTGCCTCGGGAAGCACGTTATGCCGTCGGTCCCGGCTTTTATTCGTGGATCTTTGACAGTCGTTACGGTTCGTCAGAAGTCCGAAAGTCTGACAACCAGTCTTACCAAGGTATTATGGTATTACCAAGTTACTGGGTTGTGAGGTCAGTTAGGCAGTCGCTCCATGTAAAATACTGGTACTCAGCTGCGTCCGGTTAGACTGGGTGCCGACCCCAGCATATTTGGGAAAAGGCTAAGCAGATTGAGTAAATTAAATTACTAACTATTCCAATCAATACAAAAACAATAGGACAGTTAGGGCTATATTTCACCGGTACACCATGGCTGTGCAACCAGTCGCGCTACCGTGGTGTCCGTAAGCTACCAAACTAGACACCAGACAGACACCAGAGTCGCCGTCATTGAGACACTATCAAAATGGACCTCAAAGAGATAGCACTACTGCTGTATGCACGTATGGAAAAGAGAGTTTGGGTTTCACTGGCGGTCGGATTGGCGGCCGAGTGAGTGAGATACCTTACAGCGCTATAGTATAATTATTAGTGGTGGCGCGACCAGTAACATTCTGTGCACGCGTCGGAGCTGGTCGCGCCGCCAAATTGGTTGCGCAACCAAACGGACACCAGCATAGCAATACACAACCATTCGACAAGTTGTCGTATCGAAAATTACACATTTTCAATAACTGATTAACCTTGCCCCCACAGCAAATAGCTGTCGGAAGAATGGCGGTCGTCTATTTGATTTAACCTGACACAACTTAAGTGTTTTGGATTTGTGAACAGCCTTTGATTTATGCTCGATTCGGCACGGAAGCGTATCGAACGGTTGTGAATAGCTAAGCAGGTGAGTAACTCTATAGAGCTGTATACATTTTGTTGGTAGCGGAGACTGGTTGTGTCCCGGTGAAATATAGCCCTTCGGCGTCGAAGTACTCGTCCGTATCGCTGTCATCCGATCCCAGAAGACCGGCAACATTGCCACTTTGAATGGCACTGCAACCCCTTATAAACTTTTCCGAACCTAACATTAACTTACTTCCCTAATAGTTCTCCAATACGAATATGGCCACTTACGAGTCGACCTCGGTTTTCGCAAAGCTTCGGCAATCACCAGTGTTTACTGGCCAAGGCCTTTGCACTGAAAGCTCTTATTAAGTATTACACTACAAATCGTTTTGGCGTGAAATCGCATTTAGTGTGGAGCCTCACAATCTATGATGCCTTTAATATTGTAGGTATGAATACAGGGATTTACATTCGATTTCATTACGCTGTTCTGCTTAGTAACATTTAATTGAATAGTAGGAATATTGTAGGCACTTTTGATTTGAATATAATTACCGTATTAAAACATTTTGTAGGATTTTATTGTTGTCGGTTTCTAACTGCGGTATTCTTAATTAGTTTCCGACATTTTAATTGAAAACAACACATTTTTATTAACCTCCTCATCATCATTCCAGACATTCATTCATAGACAAAGGCTTCTCGAATCGCCATTCCACCTGATACATACCAGCCTTCCGTTGTTGCTCCACGGTCTGAGGGTCCTACCTTAAGTTTTTTATATAGAAGAATTATATTGCCCTTTTTTTTGAGTGGGAAATTATCAAATAACTTCTCCCGCTCTGGGCGGAGCGGGCGTGTCAGACTTTTACTGACTAAAACCCACCCGTGTTCCTTCCGTTGCCTGTGTGCCGGGGCCACGATATCCCTTTCGGACAAACTCGCAACCCTGGCAGGCATTGGCCCTACCGGACTCCATCAGTTGGTGCTGACATCTCTATAAGGCGCGCGTGGAACACAACGCGCCGTCGACCCGGGCCAGCTACCCATCGCTCACCGTCCGCAAGCCCGCGTCTACGGTGGCCGGGAATCGCCCTGCGATTCCCGACGCCCGAAGCGTCGCAGTGGGACTACTTATTACAGACTGATATAATTATTAATGTGATAGTGTGATTAGATATAGATACCTGTATAGAATGGTCCATATTATTGATAATCCTGATGACGCGCCCACTGGCCGGCTTGCCGCCGCCTGGGGGAGGCGCATCGGATTCTGCGACCGACTGCTTGCGAGTACCAGCTCGCGTCCAAGCGCTGGTCGTGCTGGTGGCTGTGCCGCCGTACCACATGCCGTTCTTTTTTCCGTAACTTGCTGCCTGTTTGTGAAATGTCATTGATATTGTAAGGATTGATAATTAATTTGTCGTCATCACTGAAGATGGTCAGGACTCTGAACAGTTCCAGCTTAAGAAGAAAAGGCTGAATTTGGCGATAAAATACCGACGTGATGAAACCATCAAGCATTAAATTGACTTTGCAGATTGAATTCCTGCTAGTTCATTGAAACTTTGAACTCATTTACCTCACGTCCTTAAATTGAATACTAAAAGATTAATTCTTCGCTGCAAACAAATGCCAAGCAAGATAAGATCTGGCATTAAGATTAGCCAAAATGTTATATAGAATGTGCAAGTTGCCTTAAGGGGGATGCGCTAAGGTAGCCCGCGAAATTCAAATTTTATTACGTTTTTTCAAATCGCAGGTCAGTAACACGTTGTATGTTGATCTAATTATGATTCGCGGCCATAACAAATATGGCTTTACAGAATTATAATCATTCGAATCAGCATTACAACTCCCTAAGTTCAAAAAATCCTACTGAACGATTATTTCAAAAATAATCATTCAGTAGGATTTTTTGAAGAGAGTTAGTTGTATTGCGGATTCTAATAATTATAATTCTGTAAAGCCATATTGGTTATGGCCGCGAATCATAAGTAGATCAAAATAAAACCTGTTACTGACCTGAAAACCGCAAAAAAACGTTGGAAAATTTGAATTTCGCGGGCTACCCTAGCGCATCCCCCTTAAGATAGTAAGATATGAAATAGCATAGATTATGGAAAGTGAAAACTTACCTAACGCTGCAAGCAGAAGAACCTGCCACTATAAAGAAGAACGCAGAAGAAAGAAGAATGTTACATAGCCAGTGCCTACATGACTAGTGCAACTTTTTATGAAGAAGAAGTAATGGCGTAAAATCTATGTCTTTCCTAAAAAATCGCACTTGCCAAAGTTTTAATGACTTGCCTACAGCCTAATGAGACACATGCTTCAGCTTCATTTATTACCTTATTCATTTGTTTCTTTTCACTCGGTACCGACGCGACGGCAAGGTAAGAATTTTTCTGTTGTGAAAAAGAAGTTTTTAAGACAAAGGGCAGGAAATATTGACTACAGGGTTATTAAAATTTGTTTTATAAGTTATGATTGTTAATAGAATTATTAAAATAAAATGAATCACTCATTAAAAACTTTACGGTTTGACATACCTGATCTAACATACCACTAACGAACTACGTACCGAATATTAGAAAAATAATAAAGCTATTTTATTCAGGTCAATGGGAGTCCGTGTTTCTTTCAACTAGTCGAAAGGTACATTCCTCCGAATTTAGGCCTAAAGTGCTTTTATTAGGCTTTCGAATGACGTCATCAGAAGTAAATGTTTTCAGTTATTTCGGTTTATAAGCGGCTCGACCTAAAACTTTGGAGCTTGTGCCCCTGACACGAATACGTTGTTTGATGTATGTGCAAACTAACTGCGAATTTCCTCTGACATGCATACGAAAAGAACCTGCATTAGCTATGATTTTTAGACGAATATAATAAGAATAATATTATAATAAGAAGTTATTGTAATATTATTACAATAATAATATTATATAATAAGAATAATTTATATGTATTATTTAAAGTGAAATAAGAATAGTTTTATTATTTGTTCAAAAATATAAACCGCTAGTTGCACGTAAGAACAAGGCTCATGGCCCATACAAAATTAACCCACGTCCTATAAGCAAAGAGAACTATCTCAAAAAAATAAAATAAAAATGAGTATAATAAGATGGCATACTTCGTATCGCCATCCTTACAGTCCAACATATAAAAAATTGCTACGAAAGTTTGTTCAAGGGCAGTAATTAATATGTACAAGAAAAGAAGTACAATATTGAGAAATACTTGGCTATCTTGACTTGTAATACTCGTAGTTGTAATCAAGCTCAACTGACAGTAGAAAGTATTTCTAAGAAGAACCTATTAGTTACCTTATGATTAAGTATCAGATGTTTAAAAAAATATTATATTAAGTTTTTTATATTTTACATTATGCGGTTGTTTCGCTCTCCTGTGAAATTGCTAATTTTGAAATTAATTATTAAATAAAAAAAAATATATTAGTTAAGTAATTAATTAATTAAAACTACTTTTCTTCGATTTTTTTTATCCTACTCTGTTCTATTTAAGAGCGTTTATGACGTACGGCATTTCATACAAACTTTCAAGCCCTTGTTTTTCGAAATGACTGAACCGATTTTAATGAAACTTCATACGCATAAGCAGGATACAAAGGTCTTAAAAATTAGATAAGAACATTTTCGAAAAATGGTGTTACAGCCAAGTTAGACCGACTTTTTCCATAAAAACAGAGATTTCCAGTTATCTGTTTTTAAATAAGACATTTCGAAAATGTTCTCAACTAACCCGAACGAATTCGAACTAGATATAAAATATCTGTAGGTATTTCAGACATCATCGCTCTTAGGACTTTATCGTAGGTGGATCTTTAAATGTGAATGATAATCAATCAAATTAGCAGTTCGTTAGCGACTTGATACGCTGTCATGTTAAAAAAATGCCTAAAATTCGAGTTTCAGACGACGAGAAAATGAAACTCAAGTGAAAGGTTCTGCATTTCAGCTTATTTAGCAAAACTTTTTCAATCACAGTTTAATCATGAAGTGATGTATGAAAAGTAAAGCAAAAACGTAAGTAAAATTATGAAATATGAAAACCACTGAACCATATGACTTTATGTACGATAAATATAACATATTGCATTGCAATGCAAGTTTATTCCACCGGTAACATTTTAACGTTTTTCAATGGCCGACGTGTGGGATATGTAACAAGGAGGGTGGATTTATTCAGAATTTTATGGTTCTTTGGTAAATTCCCTTGCTTCCGTTCCGTCGCTGACCGTTATTTTTTAGCTTACCGCGAATATGTACCTACTGCTTTTAACCCAGTTTTGTTATGCGACTCGAATGTGAGCGGGACTTTTTTGTGAATATTTGATTTTAAGAGCGTTTACGACTTACGGCATTTCATACAAACTTTCAAGTCCTTATTTTTCGAAATGATTGAACCGATTTTAATGAAACTTCATACGCATAAAAGTTAGTTAAGAACACTTTCGAAAAGTACTGTTACAGCCAAATTAGACCGATTTTAAATTTTCCATAGAAACAGAGAAATCCAGTTATCTGTTTTTAAATAAGACATTTCGAAACGCTCTTAAATCAAATACTTATATATTTTTTTAGGATTCTATGTTTTTCTGGGATAAGTAGATATTGCTATTCTAAACAAAACAATCTAAAAAAAATTGTAGGTATTCTCACTGATTCTTAAGTAAGTTTTTGTTTCATGATTGTTAAGTAATCGTCTTATTGTTTAATAATTAGATTGAATTAATAAAAAAATTTGATGTCTTGTTCGCGGAAAGTGAAAATGTTCAGATATTTACTGAATTCGAACTTTATCTTACGATGAGTCGATTACATTTTATAATGGGTCAAAATTCATTTTTCTAATTGCGCAATAATATAAATTCCAGACAGTTTGGATGTTTGCCAAATCCACCTGAGTCCTGCCAGAGACAAAATATGGTTTGACACAAATTATTCTGACACGTCAGCTTTCCGAATTACGAAATTATTGAAGAAAAACTTTACGAAAACCAAAGCTCACCATGATAGAAACCCTGAAATCTTCCTCGCTGTTCGCGCAATACCGAATCTTTAGCCGCGGTATGTTGTCACGACAAGTCTCCACCGAGGACAAGCACCACCGACGTCCGACCGACCACTGAGCGTGTAAACAAAATCCCTGCTTCATCCAAATTATTCCGAAGTCCTTGGCCGGTGGTACTGACCGTCTTTCAAGGACAGCCTTATCGCAAGTCTATGCGTACAATTAGAATAACGTATTATAGAGTCCAGCGAATCGACCTCCCCGCCCCCGCGCGAAAGGTCTGCATTCACGCGAATCTTAAGGCCATAAGTGATGGTTCGGGGGTCTATGCAGATTGGTCAGTACACATCTATCGCCCACCACGTGTGAGGGGCACGCTTCGTCGAGGTCACGTCTCAAATTGCTGCATAACTAGTGGACTGCGGCGTTTGAAATTAATATGTCTGAAAACGTGTTAGTCATTTTGTCGTTTACGAGGAAAATTGTATTTCGTTTCCATAAGGAAGTTGAATTAAAAGGGCTCGCGAACATTTTATGGACTGTTTAAATTGTATTTCTTTTAATACTTGAGTAAAACGCAAAGGAAATCAGGGTGCCTAAAATGGACGCTTTGGCAGAATCATAATATGATCTGCATACATTTCCCCCTCCCCGCAATGCATCTGTTTGACAGCTGCTATTTGACATTAGACTTCGCTATAGCAATTCATAATTTGTGGACCATTTTACGAAGCTCCATACAAATCTGTCAAACAGATGAATTGCGAGATATGAATTGTACGCAGATCATATTATAATTCTGCCAAAGCGTCCATTTTAGGGGCCCAGATATATTCCAGATTGGTTTCTGACAAACTTAAATGAATTGCAAAAACCGACAAGTTACACAATGGGTTGGTTAGGTATCATGTAAGCAGTGTTTGTGATAAAATAAATAAATATTCATTTAAAAAATAGTTAGTATTTTTTTAATTCTCATCTAAAGTTAGAATATTTTCAATAAAATGGGTTTCAGGCCTAACTTTCACAAGCTTGGTGTCTGCCAAGCTTGAAAGTTAGCCTGAAACCCATTAGAACATGAATTAAGGTCTAATAAAAACCTTGCTACACCATTCTCAAAAAACTCTAGCACCCGTTACTTTTACCCTGAACATAATAACTACCATTAGCAACAACAAACACTAGAAATTATTTAAATACTACGCATTCATTAAAGCATTAGTGACATAACCTCACTTTTGACGGGCCGTTTCAACAACCGGGGTCAAATCACGCAATTCATTTGAATACTCCATTTACAAGGAAAACATTGGCTTATGTAATTGATAAGAAAACATTAGTTATTCCATTTCCTTGTAAATGGATTTTGTAAGTCCTTAGTAATGATCTTGGAAAAATATTCATGAATATTCCCAACAACAAAAGCACAAATGAGTTGCAGTTATGTGTAAAGACTGATTTTTATTGTGAACTACGTTGACCTATGCTGTTATTAAGTACTATTGTAATGGCTGCAGTTATTATGAGTATGTATTTATGTAAAGTACATAATAATGCCGTACAAGTATACCTGGACGCTAATGAGGTATAGTTACCTATACTAAATACCTTGCTCGTTATAAAATTGTGCGTTAAAAAAGGGTTGGCTTTTCCCTTTTCTGACCACTTACATAATGGACTCACACAGGCTACAGCAATAAAATAACATTTTTCGAAGAAAAATTAAACTTAGTGCGATTATTATAACATTTTGTCTATAAGTGCCAAGGATTGTTTGTGATTCTACAGGCAGGGTGATTGTAAATTCTAGCTCTAGTACACTGAAAAAAAAAAGTGTTTGCTTTAACAAACGCATCTTGACTCCATACAAGCCTAACAGCATCTTGACTTCTGAAGGTACGAGAACTTTGTTAAATGTCTACTAAGTAATGAATTAGTTTAATTAAGGGCAGTTATTTAGCTCAAATGTTGGCTAGTTTAAGAATTATATAATGCTAACGAGTTGCTGTTACCATGAACTTAAATTATTATTTGTTATACAAAAGTGAAGACGTAAAATCAAACTTTACTTTTGACGGGCCTACGCTGTCCTCTCATACCTATTAACACTGTAATTTGAAAACATTGTAAAAGCCATTTTTTTTTAAAAGAGTAACCGTGGAGTTTCTTGCCGGCTCTTCTCCATAGGAAACGACCAATTTGAACCTAGCTTTTACGTTTCATAAGTGCCCATGTAGGCTTATGTGAAATAAAAATATTTTTGATTTGATTTGAAACAAAAGCATGCATGATGTAACAAAGACCGGTGATTATTCTGTAGGTACATATCACATTATCGATATAAATAAAATGAATTTGTTCTGGCAAATATGCTATCTTGTTTATAGTAAATAGATAAATAGTGATTCTAATTAAGAAACGTATCTTAGTTAGTCTGCATTTTTTCTCCACTCCACTTTTTTCTTTTTTCTTCACTGAATCGAATTTACAATTACTCTGTATATCTAATACTGAAAAACTACACTTAGGTACTACCTCTTGATTCGCCTGTTCCTTTGAAGCACGTCGCACGACGATTTCAAAACGCCTGTACCATAGAATAAGGATAGAAACAAAATATACTCACAAAAGGCTCAGTGGAGTACACCGGCAGAGATACGACAACAAACGGCGACTCCTCTTCGCTGTCCAGCATTGAGCTGTCAGCAGCCTGCAGCCACCGGTACCGACTCGGGCGCCACAGCTTCGCAGCTGTTCCTACCCCCACAAGAACCCGACCACCGACTCACAGCTCAAAGCTCACTCCCGCGACTTATTACGTCATAGGTTGTTTGAAGAATGTTTACGAGCAAAATGGCCTACTAAAACATTTTATGTTCTTTAACTTTCGATTCATTCATTCTATGATATAATATGGCTAGAAAGGTGACAACAAGGAAGACGGCTAATGCCTGGTTCATGAGAGCCTTGATAAGCGCTCAATATTTACTCATTCGACAAAGTTATCAATTTAAGCAAAACTTCCCTATAAACTGAGTGTTCGGAAACAAGATATTGATATAGAACCAATCATCATCATTACAGCCGAAAGACGTCCACTGCTGGACATATGCCTCCCCCAAGCACCTCCACTTCGACTAGTTCTGTGCTTCCCGCATCCAGCGGATACCTGCAGCCTTCAAAAGGTCATCGGTCCACCTTGTGGGAAGCCTTCCAACGCTACGTCTTCCGGTACGCGGTCGCCACTCCAGAACCTTTCGGCCCCATCGGCCATCAGTTTTGCGAGCAATGTGCCCTGCCCACTGCCACTTAAGCTTGGCAATTCTTCGGGCTATATCTGTTATATATGGGGTCCGGACCCGTGCTTCACCTAGATGCTTCACCTGGGTGAAGCACTGGGACCTATAAGGTCCCGTGCTCCAACTGATGACGTTATTGTACAGTGATGCAGTAAAGCAGATGTAAGTGTGGAATAAAAAGCAAGTTGCGTCGACCCCATATAGATTTTGATACGGGCAGGAGTATGATTAGAGGTTATTCATTGATGTGTGAGTGGAGAGTCAAAGACTTTGAATTATGTACTTACTACAAAGCTACCATTTACTGGGTAAGTCTTTCACTGACTTGAATGTGCCCTGGCGATGAGACTATGTCATGCTCACTGTAATGTCTCGTTGATGGTGGCACGTGGTTTGGATCATTTAGCTCCCTTCAAAATAGTTGAACTGAATGGTGCTAATTCATGCGTCATGTGCGTGAACGGGCGCCATCAGTAGGGACTGGTCATCTCTTAGCTGCCATGTATTATTTTAATCTAATTTAAGAATTGTTTCTTTTTTATATTTTTATTATGAACGCTTGTAACGTTTTGCATCGTTCTCACATGTATAATTTGAACATGAATGATGTAACCAATATTTTGTATTTTGTTAATTTAAAAGAGTGTCCGTGGAGTTCCTTGTCGTTTCTTCTCCATAGGTACCTACTAAGCTTTGGAATGGGCAACTAGCTTCATCTTTATGACTGACCGACCCCTTGACAGATCAAAAGTGCCTGTATTTGGTTTATTTGAAACTAGCTGCTGCCCGCGGCTTCGCCAGCGTGGATTTTTCTAAACATATAAACCTTCCTCTTGAATCATTATATCTATTATAAAAACCCGCCTCAAAATCCGTTGCGTAGTTTTAAAGATCTAAGCATACATAGGGACAGACAGGAAGCGGGAAGCGACTTTGTTTTATACTATGTAGTGATAAATGCTTTGAGTTTGATCATAAATATCACTTGCGTTCAACACCTCCAGTCAAGTTTGGGAGTGACTACTGAGAATACGGTTAAAAGGGATGTATTGAAGAAGAAAACGTCCCCCAAATAAATTGGAATGAGAGCAGGAGACTGATGAATCGCTCGATTCATTCAAATGAGAGTGGAGAGTCAAAGACTTTGATCGTAAATGTCACTTGCGTTCAACACCTCGAGTCAAGTTCAAGTACCTACTGTTAGTAAGGCGTGTGTCTTCGTGTCAGTTCGCCGTTTTGCATGCAGTGATAGCCGTAACGTATAGTGGGTGACGTTTGTCCGGTCGCTACGGTCATACATTTGCATGTACTTACTTTAAACAAGATACGCGGATTGCACGTTTGAAGTTATTCGTTGTGTGAAGTTTTTAGTTAATAACGCTATTTAATGTTATGTTAGGGCGAAAATTCATTGCAATGTACTCAAGATAATATGGGAGCAAGATTTTTATTCAAAATCAAAAGTCATTTATTCAAACTAGGCTGAGAATCAGCACTTTTCGAACGTCAAAAATTACTTGAGACAGTCCCCCAAAAACGCCCAAACCAAACAAAATAAATTAATCTTCGAACGACACATACTTTCCCGACAAACTGCAAGTCTGCATTAATTTCCATAGAAATGAAGCTTGTCTACTACTCTTGAGTTTTTTATAATAATTGAAACGTTTTACCTGAACCACCACAGAATTAAAAACAAATAGAACTTACACTGTTATTCCACTATACAACTTATTATTCAATTTATTATTACAAACACTTGCCACGGCACCTTCTAAGACCCTTCGAATGCAAATGCACGACCTATCAATGCAATGCTCACGTTAATAAAAAAAAAAAACTCTTTTTTTTATGGGGCAAAGGCGTTCACGTTAGTCTCAGTCTGTCAACGAAGATCGAATCTCATACACGCGACTCCATGCAGTTTTATATGACCATAAAAAAAGGAAAAAAGGTCTTAAAACGATTAAGTTACCGTGGCGTGATTTCAATACTTAATAACTCCGACTATATGTAGCATTATTGTACGAGTATTTGTTTTATTATTACATAGAACTTTATTGTACGACGGTAAAGGTTTTATATGAGTTAATGCAATGATTTTTTGTTGTTTTAGAGTTACTGGCCTATGTAAGTGGGTAGTTCTTAGTTCATATTCGCTTAACACATTATTACCCTATGTATGTGCATTATTGAGTTTACATTAGATTACGAATGGTTTTTAAAGGGTGTATCAACACATTAATGAACTAACACGCTGTTAAACTCATGTTAATTGATGTGGTTGGTTGACCGTAATAACTATAGCCAATTAAATCAAAATATAACCATATTTGACAACTGGTTGAATTCAATACGTTTTCACAAACTGGGAGAGATTTAAAACAACTGAAACGTTAAATTGTATGTTATCTACATAAGTAGGTTGAGATCATTAATATGTTTCACTGTTGAGTCTGTGATTTCAGAGTTTTGATAACTTTGAATAGGCAATAATCTTCTAGAAGAACAGACGTGGAGATCTTTACCTAAATTCTTCAAGTAAGAACACAGTTATTGAACTTCATTTACATACCTAATCGCTTATTACAGATACGCCGAACAGATACAAACTAGGTCATAAAATGATCGATTTTACTTTGATAAACTTGAAAACATAAAATGTTTTATATAGGCCACTTCACTTTGGTTGCACTCAAAATATTGTTAGATAACCGAAGGGCTTCCACATAAAATTCAAGGAATTCCCCTATTATTGTTCAGATTCCACAAACACGTCTATATTCTCAGCCACCATATATGGTACTAGGCTTCTTCAACAGCTGACTAATTTGCAGTACCAACAAAACAAAAGCCCATCGCAACAGCGGAACGGCTTAAGAAACACGACAGACACGCGAGATGATACCCTACATACACGTAATAGGGTTATATATTACACCGAATGCTGGAGGTACGATTACGACCGTTGAATGAAGCAGACTATTCGAAATTTTATTTGTCGGCAGAGGGTAGAAGCAGGGCGGGGGGGGCCAAGGTCATTCTCAGTAGAATCCACGCAATGTAAACTAAAGTACAAAGATATGCATCAGCTCAGACGTCGCTTTAAGCTATTTTGTGTTTCACGAGAAACAATTATGAGCTGTTATGCCCACTGGTGGTCGATCAGGCGACTAAAGCACGCAACCGATAAGAATTTCGGCCCACTCATTAAAGGTAACGTAAACAAGAAGGGCCACTTCAGTTGCCAACCTTGATCTGATTTTTTTGGTACTAATTTTACGTAATTATTCTTGGAAGCCGAGAATTGTAATTAACTTACAAGAAGCTTTTATGAGAATTTCGCAAAGTGTGTCAAAGTCGGATTTGTTTAAATGCTGCAAGTTTTTTTTATAGTTGCTATTGTTGGACCCTTTGCATGCTCGGGAAGAAACTGTAGTTTTTACGAGAAATATTATGCTAATATTTTTATGAGACTTGCATTTCTTGGAATAATTTATTGTTTCAGTCATGCACGTGTTATAATTGAAATGTGAGAATATTAAAACCATACTGATTCTACTATGTTTTTAAATGTTATTACTTAATCAAAGAACCACAAAAACACAACGATAAAATCAGGTATTTTATAAAGTTTGGCCCGATCTTAAATTGTCAAACACCGTCTTTAAGAACAATGACAATATAAAATTAATAAATATTTAATTTATCACTAAATATTATTCATTATTTTACCGAAAACAATGACACAGCACATCTCTATGTAGGTACCATTAAAAAAAACCGGCCAAGTGCGTGTCAGACCACGCACAATGAAGGGTTCCGTAGTTAGTATGAATTTATCCCAAAAACGAATTTAACATTGTAGTTGAAAAACATGCTCTCCCATACATCGATATACGTTACGGTCAATTCTTCAACTGCAAATTGAAGGTGGTCGACTATTACTCGTTAACTTGTAGACCCTACTGAGCTGTGATAGTTTTCCTTTTAATTTAATTATATATTCTACTGCCATGAATTTTTCCACATACCCAAAACCAACCATTTAGCCGGCAGGGGGGGGGGACACTTGACTTTAACAAAAAATAGCACTTTACGCGAACGGATCTCAGAATTGAAAAATGGCGTTCACAAACCCACAATATTTAAACGGCCTATCCAATGATACCCCACACCATGTTTTAGACGAGAAAAAGAAATATCATCCCCGTTTTACGTGCAAGGGAGGTACCCTAAAAAAAAATGTTTTTCATGGTTTTATTTCACAAATTTCTTGGCGTGATTAATATGCACCCATGCCAAATTACAGCTTTCTAGGACTAAGCGTCTCTGAGCTAAGCTGGGGACAGACGGACGGACGGACAGACAGACAGACAGACAGACAGACGGACATGGTGAAACTATAAGGGTTCCTTGTTTACTTCGGAACCCTAAAAATGAAGACGTAAACGCACAAAGTCACGTTACGTTAAGCTATTAAGTAGCAGCACACTGACCCACATCCCCGATTTGGTCAGCAGTTTAGTGCTCAGCACTCCATGTTTAGTTTACAAAGCTTCGATACGCTTCACTGAAATCACGAACGACGTACAGCGGAACAAAAGTGCAATTTAGACATTTCCTGTTGAAAGTACAGGCAGAAGGACAAAGAGTTATTATCTGTATAACTATTTCGTAATCTATAAGAAAAAAAATATTTATGTGTAACTTTCCTCTAGCTATCCGCTAGGCAAAAAAATCACGTTTGTTGTATTGGAGCCCCCTTAAATATTTATTTTATTCGGTTTTTTTAGTATTTGTTGTTATAGCGGCAACAGAAATACATCATCTGTGAAAATTTCAACTGTCTAACTATCACGGTTCATGAGATGCAGCCTGGTGACAGACGGACAGACAGACGGCGGAGCCTTAGTAATAGGGTTCCCGTTTTACCCTTTGGGTACGGAACCCTAAAAAGCATTTATTGGGAGTCGCACAGATCACATATTAAAATAAAACACACTCATAGCAACATAAAAAAAAACCAAGTAAAAATGAAAATAAAAACGGAAAGGCCTGGACGAGGCCAAAAGGCCAAAAGGGACGGAAGTGTGTAACAGGAAGTGACAGCTAGGGCATGGAATAAGTAATTACTTTTTAATAGCATGGAATTAGTGTAGTCATGGAATTAGTAAGTCCTATATGTATAATATTTACATAATATATACGCTACCAGACTTAAAATAATAATATGTATATGTAATTAAAAAAAAAAAACAGAATCATAGCTTAGGGCATCAAAAAATTCGTTCGCATCGCTGTCAACAGGAAAAGAGCCCAGCCAATGCTGCCAAGCATTGCCACGTTGTATTGCGATTCTGATTCTTTGCCCGAAAAATAGACCAGCCCTTTGGTCACGTGAAGAGTCGACCAACCGCTTGCCCGCTTGGTTTTTCAAGATATCGCATCTTGAAAAACCAAGCGGGCACTCGGACCCCGATTAAATTCATCACAGATAAATGTTTGTTTCTTAAATCACTCCAAACGTACTGTGTGTGCTGTCTCCTAAGATACAGGCCATCCCTAGTTTAGCAGACAGGATTTATTTTTGTTGATATAGACAATTATTTTTTCCCCTTGTGTTCATTGTTAGTTGATTAAGTGTTAGCATGTAACTAGTATACAACCTGTGTCTATGTATATTTTTGGATAAATAAACTTATTATTATACTATAACATCTCTAATTCAACTGAGTCAAAATACAGTGGACAAGTTAAGAGCGTTTACGACGTACGACATTTCATACAAACTTTCAAGCCCTGGTTTTTCGAAATGACTGAATCATCTATGGAAAATTTAAAATCGGTGTAACTTGTCTGTAACAATATTTTTCGAAAATGTTGTTAACTAACTTTTTAGACCTTTTTATCCTGCTTATGAGTATGAAGTTTCATTAAAATCGGTTCAGTCATTTCGAAAAACAAGGGCTTGAAAGTTTGTATGAAATGCCGTACGTCGTAAACGCTCTTAACGCATACGCCGTAGCTCGAAGTCTCGGCTACGAGCGTAGCCATGCTACGCCGTAGTAGCTGCTACATATTTTTGTAGCCGAAGTGCCCCAGAAAAACAACAAATAACTCTAAAAACTGCAATAAACTTCAAACTAAAACAACACAACTTCTTCATTTTCCTACTACACCAACATTTAATCATTTGCTTTATAAATATTAATATTAAATAATGCATTTCTCATACAAGTCCGACTTTCCAGTAATTTACATCGTGACTGTACGAACCGCGCCCAAGTCGTTAGGGACTCCGCCGTATTGTATTAGCTGTATGAAACATTGTTCTTGGCTGAAGCCTGAAACACTTGAGGTTATTAGATTTTTTCTTATCATCGTGTGTAATTCAATTGAATTCAGTTAATGGATTTTTAAAATCTTCAAGTATTGACCAATGAATAATTCTCTTGATTTGATTTTACTTCGTAAAGTTTAAATGAACAAAATCAGATGCTACGCTTGTGCTACGAAGTCTACGAACTGCTACGAAAAATGCTACGCAAGCTACGCCACCGTTTGATTATTCTAAATCATTGTATAATTTGTTTTATTGTCCACAGGTTCAAACAATCTCGCTGTCTCTGAGTTATTTCTAATTTAGGTTATCGAAACCGAATCTAAATAATCGTGACCCTGCCAAAAAAATCTACATAACATTTTCGCCATTCACGACCTCGTCTGCCACTTAATCGGTGACCATAATCTCACGTAATCAATGCTCAAATCGACGAAAAATCTTAATAAAACCTCTACGAGTATAACTCAAGCTTACACAACACTCCCTAGTAAAGTATAATAAATTGAATTATTTACGCCAAGTTTTGCGATAGTCATCGTAAGAAACACAAAGAAGTAGTTTTTAATCGCGTGATCCCATATACCTCGGTAAAGGTTTTCTTACATACATTATGTACGTGGAACGGTGACCGACTATTATTCTATTTACTTATTATTCATTTATTCACTCGTTATCGATAGTGTTGATGACAGTTTGTTTTTTAGGGTTCGGTGAGTGACATTTGAAATGTGCGCGGTAGTAGGTCTTAAGAATGATTGTTGTGTGTGAGTCTTGCGAATCTACTCAATTGACGTGTATTGTTTTAAGCATGTCGTATGTTTTTATTTTTCCACAGATGCCACAAACAAGAATGGTGTCCATTTGAATCTACATCTTTCATGGTTAATTGCCTTACATGGATCCAAGGTTGCCTGGCTCCCACTCAGTCCAGAGCGGGAGAAGTTATTTGATAATTTCAAACCTAGAAAAAAAAAAAGAAAAGGTTGCCTGGATGAGATCGCAGAAAGCGATAAGGCCGCCCATTGCATATTTTGTAGTGTTTGATTTATTTTTTATATATTATGTATTTCTGTTGTGTACACTTTTATATGTATAAATAACTAAATATAAATAAATAAGTGGATAATAGAATTAGGAAATAATTTATTTAATTGTAAAGTATTTATCTCGGAAAGTTGAAAAGTTCAGTGAAAAAAAAACTGTTTTTTTATAACACATCAAATTCGAGTTTCCATTTCTAACTAAAAACACGACAGTATTATGAAATGATGACAACTTTCTTTTCAACTTGGCTATGTTATAGTAACCAGAACAACTTAATGATGTAAAAAATATACAGAACCACTTTTTCAAAATGAAATATGCATTACAATTACCCTGTATGAGTAATAATACTTATTACAAAGTAAATTAACGACGCGGAAAATATATAAACTGGGCCACTACGACGAATTACTTTCATAATGCCTTTAGATTATTCATTATGTCCTTCAAGCTAATCTTAATAACAGTTTACGCCTTTTTATGAGGAAATAAAAAATATTGTAGATTTTTAATGACAATAATTGAGTTACGCGATATGATGTTTCATTTTCTTGCTCAAAATTATTGTGACTATAAAAAAATCTAGTTTTGTAGAATTGTAGAAAGATTTCTACGGCACGATTTTTTTTTGTTTTTTCTTTTTTTAAGAGCTTATCGCTGAGCGATAACGTCACCCTGTAACATCTGCACAATCAACTTAGCCTAACCGTTCTAACATTAATACTTTAAAACGAAAAATGCCAGTTTGTACAGTATCCTACACACAACAGTTCTAACAGTATCCTGTTCCGTTTGGTGCCGGACGTGTTCCGTTTGGTGCCGGACGTAAAGAATAGCAGCATCCCATTTCTTCCCGTGGATGTCGTAAAAGGCGACTAAGGGACTTACTAGAGATTGGGCAGCAGCGTTCTCTATGCATTTTTAAAACCATACTGCGATCGCCAACCCGCCTGCCAAGCGTGGCGATTATGGCAAACCCCCTTTTGATGGAGGCCTATGTCCAGCAGTGGACGTCTTTCGGCTGAAATGATGATGATGATGACAGTATCCTAGCTGTTTCCGATAAAGGACAAGCCAGGATAGCATTACACTCTCCAATATTGCACTTATTTGTTGGACCAAGTAAATTAAATCGCAATGCTTCATTCCGCACACATTCCATCAAAACATGTTGCACATCTTCGACCACTCCACATTCTTCACAGTTGGGTGATGCAACCTTTTTCATGAGGAAACCAAACTTTTTTGATGGAATGTGACCGGAACGAATTCGTACACTGAAAAAAAAAGAGTGTTTGCTTTAACAAACATCTTGTTTAATGTGATCACGCATCTTGACTCCATACGAGCCTAACAAGATCTTGACTTCTGAAGCTAGGAGAACTTTGTTAAATTATCATAGTTCCGTCAACTAAGTAATTAGTTAGTTTAATTACGTGTAGTTATTTAATTTAACTCAAATGTTGTTCAGTTTAAGAATGATGTAATGCTAACAAGTTGCTTGTTACAATCAACTAAAATTATTATTTGATTTAAAAAAGTAAAGAAGTAAAATCAAACAAAGCATGTATGATGTAACAAAGGCCGGTGATTATTCTATACATGTCACATTGTCGATATAAATAAAATGAATTTGTTCTGGCAAATATGCTATCTTGTTTATAGTAAATAAATGAATAGTGATTCCAAACATTTTAATGCCAACTAAGAGAAAATGTATCTTAGTTAGCTCGCATTTTTTTCAGTGTAGTGCCATAACTAAATCTCTTCTGCTAAGCAGATTTTGATCAGTCCAATTACGAGTATTCACCGGGAGCTGTGGTTGGATGGTCTTACTGTACCAAATTCCCTTTTCTGTTGAACTCTGGTTAAAGTATTCACTCCACATATCTATACACTGCAGTTTTTCTATGGCACGATGTCAAAACTGAAGAAGGAGAGGAGCTCGCGGCTAAGTATATATATCAGCCGCACGGGTAGATCCATTAGGTTAAGCTTCGCTTGCCGGGGTTAGTTCGTGGATGGGTGGCCGAGAATACCGGCGCCTCAGAAAGCACGTTAAGCCGTTGGTCCCGACTGTCATTCGTGGATCTTTGACAGTCGTTACGGGTCGTCAGAAGCCCGAAAGTCTGACAACCAGTTTTACCAAGGGGTATGGTATTACCCAGTTACTTATCCGGTTAGATTGGAAGCTGACCCCAAAATATTTTGGAATAGGCTCGGTAAATTGATTTTATAAAAATACTTAGTCACATTCACGCAAGTTTTTGTAAAGACTAGGCCAAATAATTTTGAGGTCATGGTATCGTGACGAATCTGAAATTGAGCCCTTTGTCTTGCTTTGCACAAAAAGGGGATGGAATTAGCTGCGCTACCCCCCCCCAACCCTTGCTCGAGCCAGCTTGCACCACTGAGCCCGTAGCTTTAAATTCGTCACGATCCTATCCAGCCCGTCTCTTGATGCCATCCCCCAGCGACGCTATTTAATTATTTATTTAATGTACCTATAAAAAATATTGAACAAGATTTTAAAAGAGTAACGGTGGAGGTTCTTGCCCATTCTTCTCCATACGAAACTACCTCTTGGAAGGGGCGACTAGAATCAATTCTATTTTTTTGTAAATATTGACGTTCAAAAGTGCCTTATAAGTGCCTATTTGAAATAAACAATTTGACTTCACTTTGACTTTGACGCCCTAAGCCGAGGTCCATACCCCACACGTCGCTTAGTTTATAAGTTTTATGCCCTTCATTTTTTAGCTGCCTCATTGGTCTAGTGGTCGCAAGCGCGACTGCTGAGCATGAGGTCCTGGGTTCGATTCCCAGGTCGAGCAAACTGTTATTGGGATTTTCCATTAGGAATTTCTCAGTAGCAGCCCGAAGTCAGGATTTGTGCCCGGTTTATGACAATAGGCTCGCCCTCTATTACATGAGACTTAAACTGGCAAAATGTGGGTGTACTATAGGTACATCTCAGCCTAACTCTTCGGGGATTACAGGCGTGATGTTATGTTTGTTATTTTTTAAGGCATCCATAGGATAGACTGGTTAAGCAGCTGACAACCGCAAACAAAACTACGAATATAGAAAAGAAAAACTACGCATACCCTACCGTTTGTTATGAAACGGGAACCGCTGCCTGTAACCCTACAATCTTAGAAGCAATCTTCATAATAAAGTTTTTACAATATATGTGGGTACCTAAAGTGTGTTTTTCTGGAGCCCATAAATATCCACTGTTAAGCATAGATAGATTTCAATGCCCGTAATATTAACAATAAAATTGCTACTATCATCCGCGCTTTTCCGATGCGTTGGTGATACGAAATAGTTACGTTTATTCTCTTGCAAACTTACACTTGGGGTACAAATCAAAGCTACACCAAACGTATGTACCTTCTGATTTGTATAAGTTGTAGATTCCAACGGAACCTAAGCTTGTCCTTTGTAGAACGCCGCCTATCTACCATAACTTTGATTTTCCAGGTCAATATGTAAATCCCGCGATATGATATGAAAGGAAGACTGATTACGTGGAGCGTCGTGGACGCACTGAATACAAAGTAGCAGGTAGCTCGGTGGTCTATTGCAAACGTCCTTCGTATTAGACAAGTATTATATGCGGGGGTACTGTTATGTGTGTATGCTAATATTGCCCCTACTAGTGTTCTGAAATGTTAACTAAACGGTTATGGTTTGGTCGATAAAAGAAACACCTGCCCACATACTTCTCGTTGTTGCACCGTATCGGAACAAAAAAGAAAATCAATTTACATAGTTTGGTGCAGTAGGATTAAGTTAACGTTGTTGGAAAGAGAAGACATGATATAAGAGATTGTAACTTGAATTCTTGTGAAGATGTTAAAAGAAGTTAAATAACAGCTTATCATAATTAAAAATTTTACCACCATAATGTGAGAAAAATATTCCAAGTGGTCCTGCTATCCCGATGCACAGCTAGGTAGCAATAATCTAAGTCGCCTTTTAAGACGCTGACAAGAGAGAAATGATAAAATTAGGCTTCTCTTACAAAAAAATTGTCAAATCTATAGAGTTTGTGGTAGCGGAAAAAATATATGCTAATCTTGAACATATTCTCAAAACTTGGTTGTTACCAAAACACGTTTAGAAAAAAAATCTCGATACAAATTAACGGTAAACTAACCCTTTACTTTGAGTTTCAATCCGAATATCTGTATTAAATATCAACGGTTGGTATTTAATTAATAACAAGATCGTTTTATTTGTACGCAGAACTTGGTTGTTTTTTTATTTTCGATTACTAAACTCATTTTTGAGTAAATAAATAACAGCTTCATATTTTGCAATAAATTACAAGCGTTGTGTCATCGCGCTTCTCTTTCTTTTGTATGCAGACAGTGACAGCGGTTTATCTGTTGTCAGCGTCTTAAGGAGGAGAACTCTAATGTAGGCTTAAGTAAATAGCTGGTCTGAACCTACGTAATCAAACAAAGTAACAAAAATACAATTACGTAATAAAATCCACAGTCAAACAACCCCCCCTAATCTTAAACTGCGAAACCAAACATACACAGTGGAAACATCTTTCTTTACGTCGTGATAAGACGTCCAGCGGCGTCGACAGCCAGTCTCGAATGTTAATGGTGGGTAATCCACGCGTTGCCTTGATGCATATTAAGTGCAAGGTGGTGCATTGCCCTGTAGATGTCGTTGGCGGCTTAGCGGTCGTAGGCATTTGACACAGCGGCCATGATGGAAAATGTGGTCGGTTTCGTGGTGTCGATAATTGAGTGATTATGTGTCTTTGTAAGCTTATTTGAAATATAAGTCACGTAGAAAAATAGATTGATTATTTGGGGTTGATTTTAGGTAATTTAGTAGATTTGCATCAAGTTAATTGATTTGTTATTTGGTACGGATTAGATGGAATAGTATTTTTTTAAGTTGATTCATGCAAATTAATTATGAAGATGAAAACATGTAATTATTGATGACGGACAAGCGTCGTCTTTACCAACCATTCAGCAAATCTATTTGCTTACTCTATTTCACGAATGCACTGTCTGAGTGGAAGTGACTGAAAATGAAAAATGAAATGAAAAAAAAACTGAACTCGCACCTCGAGAAAATTTTAATTTAAGTATTACACAATTTTATTGTAAGAAGTACCTTTATAGGAGTAGGTTTAATAACAACCTGTATTTAATAACGATGATTAGATTTTAAAAACCATATCGCAATTCCCCAAACCTAATTCAATTGCAAAAGAAATTAGCAAACACGCAAATCGAAACTTACGACTTCAGAAAACACTTTGAATTTCGACCAATTTCCGTACCCTACGTTAAAACAGTGTTTAGCCCAAACGTAATTCATTTGCAATTAATGTTATCGATGTTACAAAACAAAGTTGTATGTAATCAAAATGCAAATAGGAGGTTGAGGTGCGTGGGTCTTATCCTGTGACCCACATCTCCAAGGTTGGTCTCCTACGACATTTAGGCGTTCACGAAACCCACAATTGTTTTATAAACGAATGGTAGTAATTGAATATTTTTTATTTTCGCGTTTGAGAAGTGGGGCAAGTGTTAATTATGTATTGCGGGGTTTTGTCGTCTAGACTCTATACTTATTTTTCAGAATAATTTTGATGGTGGCGGTAATTAATAGAGTGATGAGGAGTCTGGCTAGTTTAGTAGGGAAATATGAAATGTAAGGCCCTACACCTACTTATTACAATCTAGTACCATTGATGAGGTGTTCGATATGACCACTGAAAATCAACGCTGTGTTGTGGGTCCCCCATAGCACAGCATCATGCTGAGTGCAAGCCTTTTTGTCACAGTCATGAAGTGCAATTGCCGACTATTTGTTATTCTTGTGCTCGTGATTATATTGTAGATGTGTTTTGTGTAATGTTTACCTGCTCGAGTTTATGTTTTCCTAAGCACGTGTTTCTGTGACGAATAAAATTATTTTTCTTTCTTTCTATATGAATTTGTAGAAATTTTCCATGTTACCTTTAGATCCGCTATTTTGTTACCTATTACCTATTTCTCGCCTACAAAATACCAAATTTTCTTAGAGTGCTAGTTATAGCTTAAGCCTAAAATTAGACGAATAACTTGTAGTTTTGCCCCTAACCCGAAACGCAACGCAGAGCGATTGAACGATTACGCTTGAATGATTACGTTAATTTAGAACACACGCACTTGTGTTTAAAGCTTTAAAAACAGTTACCTTCATATCAGTTTTAAATCTAACCACTACTTGCAGAGACGTATTATATTAAAATTGTAACCCTATCATTGCACAGTTATTTTTTGATTATTAAGTCTTGACTTAACAACACTCGTAACATATGTGATTTTGAGATTGATTGACAGATTGAATCTTACCTTAAAAGTCTTGTAAGACGATACGACGTACGAAGCTCCGTCTTCCAACTCCTCAAGCCTGTACTTTCTGTCGCCGTCCATGCCAAAGATGAACCTGGCTCCTCGAGGCAGTTCCAGCCTCTCTGAAAGCCTGTCGAGGAGCGCATCCATCGACGCCAGGTCTCGACCCGGCTTGAAGCGGAACTCGACACCAGGATGGAAGGGATCTCCATTTCTGTAGAAGGTGACTCTTCTAGCTTTCCAGTAGTTGAGATTAGCGTATCGGCTCACTGGTTCTGCTCTGGTGGGTCTAGCAGTTGCTTCGGACCCTTCGGAGTGGTCTTCGTTGCGTTGTGGTGGTGTTCCAGGGCGGGAGGGGCGCCAGTCGCCGGGCTCTCGTTCATCGTCAGACTGCGGATCTGGCTGCTGCTGCGGCGGCGGGTCGGGTGCTGGTGTGGGCTCCGGAGCGGCCTGACGACAAGGACGCGTCAGTAGGCGCGGCCGGGGGTGCGGGCGACGCGACATCCCTCGGTCCGGCCCACCCGCGGACTGCCGCGCGCCCCACAGACCCACCCACTTCCAATCAACTGATACCACTGTCTATGTTCATTCATGAACTGACGATTCATGCCGGCCACGTGGCTGATTGATTGGGAGTAGGCGGATGATCACTTAAAACTAGGAGTGTACTTACGAAGTCAGGCTTGGGTCATAATTTTGATCAGAAGTGTTATAGTCAATCATATTTAATTGAAAAGAAAACTTGATTAATAAGCATATGTATTCCGTAGTTTGTGTTGCCAAACTAGCGATTGTTATGAACACCACTGAATTAATTATAATAGAGCTCAGACTTTAGGCGTCTATCCACACGCTTATGTTGGCTTCGCCCGTTAATTACCAAAATATGTAAATTAATATTTATGGCAGCTGTAAATATTATTCTTTCACCCATTTTGTCTCCCTGGCAAAATGGTGAGTAGATTCTTTAAGGAGGATGCGCTAAGTTAGCCCGCGAAACTCAAATATTCTTACGTTTTTGCAATTTGCAGGTCAGTAACAGGTTGTATGTTGATCTAAATATGATTCGCGGATATAACAAATATGGCTTTACAGAATTATTATCATTAGAATAAGCAATATAACTATCTCTCTTCGTAAAATCCTATTGAATGACAATTTCATGAAATAGTCATTTAATAGGATTCTACGAACTTCGAGAGTGGTATTGCTGATTATAATGATTATAATTCTGTAAAGCCATATTTCGCGGACGTAACAAATATGGCTTTACATAATTATTATCATTATAATAAACAATATAACTAACTCTCTTCGTAGAATCCTATTGAAAGATTATTTCATGAAATAGTCAATCAATAGGATTTTACGAACTTAGTGAGTGGTATTGCTGATTCTAATGATTATAATTCTGTAAAGCCATATTTGTCACGGCCGCGAATCATATGTAGATCAACATACAACCTGTTACTGACCTGCAAATGGCAAAAAACGTAAGAATATTTGAACTTCGCGGGCTACCTTAGCGCATCCTCCTTAAGAAAAGAGAGATTCATTGACACTACCTATAATCAATTTAGTCATTATTTGTATGGAGCCAAATAAAGTAAATTAATAAAAGAAGTATCACAAAAGTATCTACATGGTAAAAACTACTTATTAATTTTTCAGTTAGTTCAGGACAATTTTAAACTAGTTGAATCATTTTAGCAAGTTCTATGTTCTTTAACAGGTCCGTAATAACATTACAATCTACATAATCATAATCAGCCTATAATGTTCCCACTGCTGGGACACAGGCCTCCTCTCTTCGAGAGGGAGTGGGCTGTAATCCACCACGCGGGCCCAGTGCTCATTGGTGGATGTCACATGTCTTCGAATTGTTGGTTCTAGGACATGCCGGTTTCCTCACGATGATTTCCTCCACCGTTTTGAGAGCAGTGGTGATGAAATTATTTACACAAAGTAAAGCCCCTGTCTGGGTTCGAACCCACGACCTACAATTCGTGAGTCGGGACCGTTACCTGCACTGAGCCACCACTGCTCTCAATTACAATCTTAATAAAACCAAAACACTCACACAATAATCCAATACAACCGAAATCATCACAAAACCTTGACTGGACTCTTCGTACCTGCTAATGATTTGTGAAAGTTTAGCCCAGGTATAGAAATCGTTAGATATTCTTCAAGATAAGGCCTAACGAGTCAGCCAACTGCGTGACTAAGTAAGCCTAGTCACGACCATCGAATGGACGGTTACTTTAACTTACAAGTTATAATATAAGCTGTAAAATGATTCAGCTTGGTCGGTAAAAGTAATAAGTTAGTCACACATAATTATGCAAGTTATGGCCTCAATCATAAGTTGACTGTGCGTATGATTAGGTATAAATTATTTATGTGACTCAAATTCGGGGAATCTTAAGACATTACAATAGATTTTTCTTTGTTTTCTTAGGCTTAAAATTAGATAAGATTATCAGATTTTAGTTGTATTTGATTTTGATTTTTCAGATGATTTCCATGTATTTAAATATAAGTGGCCTTGGCTACCAAAACAGTAAAAGACTTTTAAACAATGCAATAGTTGTTATTTTAAAAACATATATAATTCATTATTTTGTTTGGTTTATTAAAACTTTAATGTAACTAATAAACTCATAACTCTATACTTACGGAATGGAGCGGAAAATATATTATAATTTAAATTATTCAGTGTAAACCAACAGGTAACATCGATAAATGCAATTATTTTCATTATTCTTAAAAATAAAATGTTTGGTACATCACCTTTTATATAGATACCAAAATCAATTAAAGGTAATTACAAATTAATCTAATCTTACCACTGCGGCCACTGGCATCGCATCCTCCGTCGTCGCCATTTTAATTCAAAAACAAAAAAACACCAATCACAAACACTAAAATCCAGTTCGAATAAATTCAAATCCAGAATTACATTCGCGAGCTCGCCTCAGCGTACTACGTAACTTCCGGGTAAAAACATTCGATGTTTAAATTACGAAAAGGAGCACGACGACAGATTATACATTCACTTAGTTTTTTTTTTAATTTAAATTTCAAGCACTTTGCATAAGGCCGGGAGTTTTAAAATTTTAAATAATGTTCATTAAAGTGTGTGGTTGTTTTTGTTGTGAATGTGGTAGTCGTCCGGTTATGTTTTGTTAACGGAACAGAGTGACGGCTGTTCGAATGGGCGGCAACGAGCGGCCAGCGGCCAGCGCACCCATGTGCGTCTGTGTAGCGGGGCCAGGTGCCAACTTAATCGATATGTACGATCTAGGACACTGATATACAGGACTTTTAGATAGTATAATTCCGAGTAAAAGGATAATATTGCTTGTAAGAATTGTATTCAGCAAATTGCAAGAAATAAAATAACAAAAAAAACTGTCTGAGACGATACTGGACATACCCATGTAGGTCCTTAGATACGGTACGATAAAGACGGACATGTTTCTTTTGTAAAACAAAACAAAAATGTCTTTAGTACTTCTATCTTAATAAATACATAAATATTCACAAAACAGTGATTTTCAAAAAGTTAAATCATGTTGATCTACATTGCTACGCCGTAGCCGTGCGCTACGCCGTAGCCAGATGTAAGCCGCAACGCATTGAGTCATTCTTTTGTTCGCTTTGAGTGATTTCTATTGTAACTGTTGATCATACTGATTCTTAAACTAACTGAAAATAAATGTTTTCTTAAAAAACCTATGAAAATAATAGCTATTTAAATATTACGTACCTATCCCAGATTTTTCGATGAGTTTCTAATAGGAAGGCATATTTTCTGCTGCAGTACCGCTGTAATTGATTATTATTCATATGATTAAGTTAGTATGATCTGCCTTTCAAATGCGTGTCTACTTTTTGAGCATTTCTTATGTCAAACCGTCTTACCATTTTTTACAATACAAAAAAAAAACAAAATTAAAGAAAATATATTTATCGCAGGTTTTAAGTGGTCTTGCTAGCCTGACGCACACCAGTTGCCCGCCAGTCAACGAAGCATATCGTGGCGGCGTGTTTATGTAGGTTAAGACTATATTTTTTCACTTCTTACTTTGGGGAATGTTTCGCGTTTTTATGAGACCCAATTACGTTTTCTAATTATTATTTATTATACGCCCATCATGATGTTGTATAATTCGGAAAATGGGTGCTCTACTTTGAAAAAAGCTGTTTCAACCTGGATAAAATTTTTCATTGATTTGTAATTTTACAAATTACGATATTAATGTTTCGCGTTTTTATAAGACCCAATTACTTTTTCTAATTATTATTTATGTTTATACGCACATCATGATGTTGTATTTTAATTCGAAACATGGGTGCTCTACTTTGGAAAAAGCTGGTACAACCCGAATAAAAATTTTCATTGATTTGTAATTTTACAAATTACGATATTTTTCGTATAACTTTTCACCAGTTTAAATAAACATCTCAAACTATGCAACATATATTTTATAGTAGGTAAGGTCAGCAAACAAATATGACTGCTGTAAGTGTTAGTAATAATTATAATAACAATGCCACTTTAAGACGCTGACAACAGGTAAACCACTGTCACTGTCAGACTGCATACAAAAGAAAGTGAAGCGCGATGACACAACGCTTGTAATTTATTGCAAAATATGAAGCAATTATTTATTTACTTAAAAACGAGTTGAGTAATCGAAAATACAAAACAACCAAGTTCTGCATACAAATAAAACGTTCTTCTTATTAATTACATACCAACCGTACGTTGATATTTAATACAGATATTTTGGATTGAAACTCACAGTAAAGGGTTAGTTTACTGTTGAATTTGTATCGAGATTTTTTTTCTAAACGTGTTTCGGTAACAACCAAGTTCTGAGAAATGTGTTCAAGAATAACATATATTTTTTCCGATACCACAGACTATATAGGTTTGGCAATTTTTTAGGGTTCCGTACCAAAATGGTAAAAAGCAACCCTTATGGTGAGACTAAGTCTGTCTGTCCGTCTGTCTGTCACACCTGGATATCCCAAGAACTACTAATGCTATCAACTTGAAATTTAGAATAGTTTTAGATGACGTTTGCCCAACTATTAATTATTATATAAAAATATTTTTTGCAAAAGGGACTGAAAGGGGGTCTTAAAAATTTTAAGTGGGGCTACTAGGGCATGTGGGGTATCATATGAAAGAACGCTGTTTGCACATTTTCAAACATATTTTTTTTTTAGGCTGCATGGTTTCCGACTTTTGATGAAAATTTAAAAAAAAATACCGTTCCCCCCCCCCCTTATCTCCGAAGTTTGCATAGATAAAAATCAGAAATTATTCTATGTGATAGAAGTTTATGTAAAGATTACAGGAAAAATAAAACGATGTCTCTAAATAGCACAGTTTTTCATAAATCATCTACATCATATATACGTACGGAACCCTCGGTGCGCGAGTCCGACTCGCTCTTGACTGGTTTTTTTATTTAAGACTAGGCTACGTTTATCATTTGCCTCTTATCAGCGCCTTAATATTATTACTTCCGATTGCTTACAGCAAAACTATTATCCTCTGTGAAAACAGCAAACATCTAAACATGCATACCGTGCCAAAACAGCACGAGGTACCTACCCATACCTACTCGTAGGTCTACTGCAGTCAAAATTAATTGTTATAAGGATACAATGCCAGGACATTACTTGGCTGCCTCGTTGGTCTGGACCAACGAGGCAGCCAACACTGCAAGCACTACTGCTGAGCATGAGGTCCTGGGTTCGATTCCCAGGTCGGGCAAAGTGTTATTGGGATTTTACATTAGGAATTTCTCAGTAGCAGGCTGGAGTCTGGATTTGTGCCGAGTTGATGGCAATAGGCTCGCCCCCTATTACATGGGACTGGCGAAATGTGGGTGTACTATAGGTACTTACACCTCTGCCTTTACCTTCGGGGATTACAGGCGTGATGTTATGTTGTGTGGGCAAAAGCCAAGCCAAGTCACACACATGGACTTCAGGAATATATTAATAAGATATTTTCCAAAAATGAATGAAATCAAAATATTTAAAAAAAAACAAAAATCCCGACTGCAAAATAAAACAACTGATAAGATGGAAACAAAATCATCATTACGTCAGTGCCGGCTGTCGCTGAAAACCAGCGCTGGGGCTCTGTCTTGCATAGGGTCGCAGTATAATGCTGAGCGATAGCCTTTTTGCGTGGATGTGACGCATGTTTCCCGCAACCTTTCCTTATTTTTATTTATTATTTATTTATTAAAACTTTATGCACAAGTAAAAAAATACACTGTACAAAGGCGGACTTAATGCCTGAGGCATTTTCTACCAGTCAACCTTAGGGTGATGCAGAGACAAAACATGGCAGATGCAACGTACGGGATAGATAGCTCGGAAATAACTATAAAATACAAGCATAAATAAATACAAATACATAGATAGATACATACATACATAATATACCAAAATAAACTTTGTCAGGAGAAATAACGACCGGTAGCGAAGAAAACCACTCCAGCAAATCACCGTTGAGATGTTTCGGCAAACTTCTGACGAATATGTTCACGTGCCTTCACTTTAAATGATAACCGGCTGGGTGCCGTCCTGATGTTCAGAGGGAGCGCATTCCAAAGAAAGACCGCCTGGACAAAGAAAGAAGAATAAATGAAGCCAGAACGGTGAGAAGAACATCGTAGAAGACGATTGTGTTTATGTTCTTTTTTGCGTCATGTTTACCGCAAATATAGTAGATTATTAACCAAGGGGATAAAGCAGTGTCTTCTGTCGCGGATGACGATTTAAATCGCGAGCGTAACGAAGGACTCGAGGTTTACTCCCGAGCGTAGCGAGGGTGTTAAAAACTTAAATCACGAGCGAAGCGAGGGATTTAAGATGAGTCCTGAGTGTAGCGAGGGATTTAAGTTCACCCAAGACTAAGACCGCTTTATCACCGAGGAAAATACTCTACTATTCGTACCATTTGCGAAAAAATGAACACAATAATAATATGAGATAAGCATTTTAGAACATTAACTTATTTATAAAAATAAATTAAAATAAACTTAACGTTTATGTATTTGAAGATAACAAAAACGCGGCAAATTCCTAGACTAATATTTTTTGTCGGAAAAGCAAAGGCATCAAGCTCATACGGCCTCGTCGGTTTTCGTATTTTTATTTAATAATCATAACTGCATAATAAATGCGTATTCCTTTTTCAAAAAGATGTATAATGCTTTATATACAAACTCAATGGTGTAAACACAGATGTAGTTCAATATAAATTTCGGTAAGTATTCCAAATATAAATCACATTCTCCCCCTAGCGGATGAATAAAATTCAGTACAATTTTTTTTCCCGGTTTTTAACAGATTAAAAATGACTATTGTTATGTTCGCTTTTTGAGGCATAGAATGTCACTATTTTGGGCAAGAGTGGTACGAAAAACGTATTTTCTTTCTTTCTTAAATGAAAAGAATAACGAGTATTCTTTAAGTACCAATCAATCTGCCCGCCTTTTCCCAACTATGTTGAGTTCGGCTTCCAGCCTAACCGGGTGCAGCTGAATACCAGCATTTTACATGGAGCGACTGCCTATCTGACCTCCACAACCCAGTTACTGGTTAATACGATACCCCTTGGTAAGATTGTTTGTTAGACTTTCGGGCTTCTGACGACCCGTAACGACTGTCAAAGATCCACGAATGACAGCCGGGACCAACAGCTTAACGTGCTTTCCGAGGCACGGAGGATAATAGTTTTTCGCATTTATCCTTTAAGTACCAAAAATAAATAAATGCAGTGTCGGAGGCATCTAGGATGTAACGAACGCCTTAAAAATTTCCTCCGACTGCATTTAACAGTCCTTCTGGGGCAGTCGGGTGACATATTGATCAGAAAACTTACCTGTGGTTGCCAATTTGTAGTGCCACTTACATATTTGAATACTTAAACCTGAAATTCTGATTTTAATTTCAACTTAAAGATGACCCGAAAAATGTAACCTCAATTATTGTCAAATGAAAATCTAATTTGACAATAATTGAGGTTAAATTTCTAACCTCAACTTTCGTCGATGATTTTTCAATTGCGATTTAATAATGATATTCATACAATACCTGTGGCCTTCACAAGGTCATCGGTCCACCTTGTAAGAGGCCTTCCAACGCTACGTCTTCCGGTACGCGGTCGCCACTCCAGAACCTTTCGGCCCCATCGGCCATCTGTTCTGCGAGCAATGTCCCTGCCCACTGCCACTTAAGTTTGGAAATTCTTCAGGCTATGTCGGTTACCTTGGTTCGCCTGCGGATCTCTTCATTTCAGATTCGATCACGTAGGAAAACTCCAAGCATAGCCCTTTCCATGACTTTTAGCTTTGATCTTTTAGGATGCGAGAAGCACAGAACCGGTCGAAAAGGTCGGTTCGACCGGTTCTGTATTCTGCCTATGTCCAGCAGTGGACGTCTTTCGGCTGAAATGATTATGATGATGATAACAATAATTGCTGGAAAAGGGGGTGAGATATAAAGTAGAAACCTTCAAAATTCAGATGAATAGTTATATTACTAATTCCATTTAGTGAGCGACAGGGACAGAATTTAACCTGAACATGTTGTTGACACATTATTTTACATCTTGGGAACAGAAAGTGTATAGTACCTAGACGGAAATAATAAAATGTGATTAACTTAATTAAAAGTATTTTCTCATTAGCACCAGTTATTTACAATAATATCCCTAAGCCCATTAGACAAATGCCCACAACGCTATTTAAACTACATCTAAAAAAATACCTTTTATCGAAATATTATAGCCTAACAGAATTTTTGAATGATCGTACTTAGTTCCTACCATTATGACATTTCTTCGATCACAAAACACTTTTAAGTTTTAAACTTTTTTATAGATTATGTTTTTAACCGTACTGCGTAACAGTAGGTTAAATTATGTTTTAGTAGGTTAATAATGTATAAATTCAACAAAAATTAAAAAATTGTACGCCTTAAATGGCAAAACATGTAGATCCTGTTCCCAAATATTATGTTAACACCATGCAATTCGATTGTATATGTACTTATTTTTTTACAAAAAATAAATATCTTATAACAAATATAGTGAATTGTGCCATATTCAACACAATTAGAAGATGATTTGGTAATAATTATGAAAGCCCTACGGCGATGGTGCAACGGCCATCCTTATCATAATAATGTAAATATGGCAATATTAACAGTATCGTAATCACTGGAAATTACCTTAGATAATAATAAATTTTATAATAGTTCACCTAAAAAATCCTTTAGAATTTTGGGAACTCGATGATAAATAGAACCCATTCATGTGGGCAAAGCTTGTATTTAAGTAATAAAGAAAGTAATTAGGTTATTCTTCTAGTTAGTTTAGTTTTATTAACCTAGAAAGGTAATTACTACCTTACGTTTACTACTTTACGTAGTGTGAATAGTAAGTGGTGACGAATTCCTAGGATTTTCTTGAACAAGTAAATATGCATGTGATTCGGAAAATTGTGTTACACTGGCCCCGATTCTGTAGGGAACCAGCACCAGCAATGGTAATTAAAAATGGCTATTCTTTACTTGCTGAAAGAACAAGAAAGAGGTTAATATAAGAGTGGTAAAAGTCAAACTAATGCCATTTGACCAAATTTCTGGGTGTTTTTAGCTCTCCTATTATTGCCAGAGGGCCTAGCATTATGGCATTCACTTCGGAGCGATTCTAGAGGTCGATCTCCAGAGGCATTTTTTTTCGTGTCGGACTGGATAAACCCATTTTAAAATCGAAAAACGTTTTCAAAATATTTTTTATATGCAGTTCGGTGTCTAATCTACGTGAAACAAGGCTAGTATTATGAATAAGTTTATTTTAAATATTTAAAAAATAATCTTAAACCCTTCAATCCTGATCGCTCTGGGTTGATCCAACTCCCGATTGAATGAAAAAAAAATTCTTTAACTTTTTAATGAGAAGATTCATATAAAACAACTTATTTAGATTACATAATAAATAGTTAATCTTCATAGTAATAAAATATTTTTAGTTATATTAACAATACTTTTGCCACAATTTGAATTTAAAATCGTGACCGGGCATTTTATCTCATCGCTCTGCGCTGAGGTAAAACATCGCGCTCATCCCTAGTTACGCGTTATAGACACTCTATACCCCTCCCGCGGGGCAACGCCAGTAGTGGTCTAACCGCCGAGGAGGATACCTGTGTGCCACGTTCCCGCGCTCCACATTGCGAAGGTAAGTTTATGATTGCTCTGGATTTGGTTCTCGAATTTTATGATTGCTATGGCACGTTATTTAAATTAAATAGTAAGCTTGTGAATGTGTTTGCTATGTGAATTAAGTGATCGTTATGATGTTTTTTTATGAGACGTAATCACAACTTACTATTGCTTTTAAATTCGGCTATATTTATGATTTCGTGACTTTTTCTGATCGCTATGGCTGTGATTGCTCTGTCCAAAAAGACCAGACCGATGATATTTTGCATTAATTGGACGTTATAAATCTATTTTAAGTAGTAGTACCGGACTGTAACAATGACAAACGATGAACTATGCATATAACCTTTAATGTATAACCATTCCTGGGTTTCTTTGGGTAACCTAAACCCATAAACAGATTTTGACGTATTTTACCTTGATGATATTATCATATTGGCATTTAGCTAACCACAATTGTAATCCTTTCTTCTCTAAAATTTAATTAATTACTTATTATTATTTACTTATTATTATTATTACTTACTTATTATTTCTTTAATTACTTTTTAAAAACTAATATTTAATGAGTCTAAGTCATTTTATAACTATAAAAGACTGTAGGTATTGATGGTTGATTTCAAAAGGTTTTTAATTTTGTCTCATTTACCTAGAAATGGTTTAATTAAGTCCAAATAAATGAAACTAAGCCAAAACTTGATTTTTATAATTATGTTAATTTGTTATTTTAGCAATTATTTTATATAAAATATTCCGTATTTTTGATATGTATGACTGATAATATGCCTTGACCTTTTTCTAAAATAATACATTTCTCTTACATATAATCTTGTTACACGTACACTGAATATGACTGAAAATGTCTAAATAAATAATATTTTATCAATATAATTTTTTTTGTTTCACTGATTTCACCATTTATGATCGCTCTGGCACCAATTATGATTGCTCTGGTCGCGAAATTTTTTGAACTTAAATATTTCCATAACTGTTTGTGTAAATTTAAGGCCAATAGTAAAAATTTACTATTTGAATATCATTATTTTTAATGAGATACATAATTACCATTAAATATCAATATCTGAAAAGCACCAGAGCGATCACACGAATACGCCCATTTTGGAGATTGATACAGATGTTTCTACAATGGCTATCGTTATTTTACTTTTTGACAAGCGTTATCGCTAGTTTTCGATTCTTATGAAGAATCGAAAACTAGCGATAACGCTTGTCAAAAAGTGCCACTTAGCTTCGCATCTCTATGGAAGTTATCCTTCAACGCTGTCGATTCATTTCATGGAATCGAATGATGATAACATCGACTAGTTAATTTCTATTCGTTGACCTATGATTACGTGACATTTCGATAGCTTATGTCAACCCCATACATTTCGTGGCTTTTCTACTAGCGTCATCGCTAATCGAATGTTACTTTGTTTAGGCCCTCATATCCCAATCTCTTTCTTCAACTCTTTCTTGTTTGCCTGCTACTAAAAGATAGAAGTATTTTTCATCTAGAAGACATAAATAAAGAACGAACAACAATACGTCGTTCGTTTTGTCATAGAATACTTGTAATTGACAAGGAGTAATTGACGTCGACGCGCAAAAAAACATGATTCTGGACGTAGACATTGTTCGTCGGTTATTGGGGCGTTTTAGGTCATTATCATCAGAATTATGTGTCGAATTCATGGTGACCATTTAAAACATCAAAATCATTTATTTGCATAAAAGGTACAGAAGGTTGGTAAAACGTTTTACGCGTCGATATTCGTGTATAATTTCTACTCTATCTCTCCTTTCTTTTATTACACCAAATAATTATTTATTAACCATAATTTAGTCATAAAATAATAATTTTAATATTACAGTAAATTAATTCTATAATAAGTACTACTTAATAAGCTCTATGACATTTGCAAGCTCACTTGCTCAGTAAATTTGCATAAACTATAGGACGTTAAATATTGTGTTCTCGCGTGATTCGACGCTTATGTATGTTTTGCAAACAAAGCTACTTTATAATTTATTATAAGGCATGAGTTTATATGATTAATCAAAGTCATTAAAAATTTATATATGTAACACCAACATCAGATTACAACCAGCAGCCAATCGATTCTGTAAAAAAGTCACCGTAAAAAGTTAGTCGAAATGAGCTTGAAGTGTGCTGTTAATAGTGTTAATCCCTAGCATCAGGTAGAATGACAGCTTCAAGTTTCACCTAAGTTTTCACATTTTTACTGAATAGATCGTCAGCATCGGAAATACTGACGATCTATTATTTGCTCTATCTATATTCGCTTTTGTTTGTAAGCTCATACTTGCATACCCAGTTCGAGGGCTTGAGGAGCTGCATGCTGAAACACAGGCTATAAACCTAGTTCGGCAGCAGATTTTTACACATTTTTAATTGATTTACTTTTAAGCATAAGTATAAGAGCTAAGACAAATTGTGTAACATGTTTACTCTATTTGGTCTAATAAAATATTATTATAAAATATTATTATTCCGATAAGGATCAGGCCCGGGTCGACGGCGCGTTGTGTTCCACGCGCGCTTCAAAGAGATGTCAGCACCAACTGACGGGGACCGTTAGGGCCAATGCCTGTCAGGGTTGCGAGTTTGTCCGAAAGGGATATCGTGGCCCTGGCACACAGGCAACGGAAGGAAGACGGGAGGGTTGAGGTGGCTCGCAGAGGCGGGCCGGCACTGGCCGGGGATTGCGGAAGTAATAACAGATCCCAAGATCCCTGGTGCAAGTGTGGGAGGGGAACACTGGAGTGATTTTTAGTCAGTAAGAATCTGACAGACCCCTCCGCCCGCCCCGGGGCGGAGGACATCCATGAGGAATTTCCACACCATGAACAAAAAAAAAGGTCCAGTTAATCTGTGTGGTTCTTTCTTCAAAATACCATTTCAGACACCAATCTAAAAGCCTTCACATGATCTGACCAAGATTATGTCTGGAATTTAAAAGAGACGGCCTCTGAGTTTGTTTAGGCCTTTATTCTCAGAGTAGTCAGATAGGAAACGCCGACTTCATCTAGTTTTTAAAATATGATTGACGTGTAAAAGTGTTTGTACAAACCTACTTACAGAAATAAAAATCATTTATACAGGGTGATTGGAAGATGGGTGCAAAGCTTTAAGGTGAAGATAGTATAGACAATTTAGAACCATTTAAGCCATGGTTGTCTTAGACGAAGTCTTATCAAATTTTTTTAACCAAATTTTTAAGTTTTTTTTCGGAAATTCTCAAAATTTAATGTAAACTGCATAATTATGGCCAAATTGAATGATAAATGAATGAATTTTTTATTTATTTAATTAAAGTAATGTGTAAGCAACCAAGCAAAACATGTTTTAGGCTGTTTTAGGCTCAGAAAAAATAAAAAATTTGTACAATACGTCTTTTAAACCTTATTTAAAAAAAAAACGGAGGGTGCTTTTTTTGTTCAAACCTTTTTGAAGACATGCTTGATAATCGCTCTTTCTTTTGAGGTATCATTTATGCGGATATCTTACAAATTATTGAAATTAGGGCCTACAAACCAATTCGAGGGAGAAATTTTAAATTTTAGGCAGTCTAACAAAACACAAAATTTTTGCTTAAAAGAATACTTTATGTGCTCGAAATGATAACATTGTTCAATTCTAAGAAATTTTGGCACATGCAGGAATCAATTGAGGAGAACCCATTGAGGGGATTCTCTAAACAATGGCCACCGAGCGCGGTGCGACGGCATTTCCAGGTAGAACGGTAGCATGTCTTCAAAAAGGTTTGAACAAAAAAAGCACCCTCCGTTTTTTTTTTTTAATAAGGTTTAAAAGACGTATTGTACAATTTTTTTTTTTTTAAATGTCTAATGACACAGAAGCCTAAAACATGTTTTGCTTGATTGCTTACACATTACTTTAATTAAATAAATAAAAAATGAATTCATTTATCATTCAATTTGGCCATAATTATGCAGTTTACATTAAATTTTGAGAATTTCCGAAAAAAAACTTAAAAATTTGGTTAAAAATATTTGGTAAGACTTCGTCTAAGACAACCATGGCTTAAATGGTTCTAAATTGTCTGTACTATCTTCGCCTTAAAGCTTTGCACCCATCTTCCAATCACCCTGTATATTTATGAATGTCTGTGGCAAAGTTTAATCACATTTAATGAGTAATCGAGATCATGCCAATTTAATCAAACTGTTTGAACCAGCCTGTTTGATCAAATTATTTTCTGAACGTTTAGGGCGGCCATTAAAGAACTGAGCCTCAATAAATATAAAACATTTATAAAACAGAAACTCTATCGGTTTCTATAAAGTTAAACATTACTTGGACGACAAAAAGCCTTGCGATTAATTAAGCTCCTCCAATGTACCCTCAATCAACAAACTATGTGTCTTGGAACTGATATTGACATTTTTTTTTATTTACGTGACATTTAAGTATGTGAGGACAATGTGGATCATATAATTAAAAAAAAAAAAAATCTTTATCTAATTTTGTTCTAATGATAATCTGGCAGTATGAGTACTTTATGCGGCCTACCAAAATGTCCTTTCTTTGGTTTTGTTCGTCGAGTCGAAGTTCTGAGGTGAGCTACACGATTACTGACAAATGCATGCACTGGATGGACAGGTCCACTTAAATATGGTTCTTTCTTCAAAAGGCCATTTCAGACACACTACATGGTTCTCAAATGATCTGACCAAGATTATTTCTGGATTTTTATACACTCATTGACATTGATGACTTTTTATTACAATGACAAGAATTTTTACTTTCTAAAGTATTTTTTTTTTTTACTAATTAGAATGTGAAGACTATGTGTGGTGTATTGTTTTATTTTTTTGATTTTCTCTCTCACTTAGTTTTAATCATAGTCTGGCAGTTTGAGTGATTTATGCGGCCTACCCAAATGTCCTTTCTTTGGTATTGTTCGTTTGCTTTATTGTTGGTTATTTCTTTATTATTGAGTTGAGCTGCACGATTACTGACAAATGCCACTCAATCTGTGTGGTTCTTTCCTCAAAAAGCCATTTCAGATACCAATCTACATGGTCTTCTCATGATCTGACCAAGATTATGTCTGGGCTTTAAAAGAGACTGTGACCTCTGAGTTTGTTTCGGCTTTTCTTCTCAGAGTAGTCAGATAGGAAACGCCGACCTCATCTAGTTTTTAAAATATGATTGACGTGTAAAAGTGTTTGTACATACCTACTTACAGCAATAAAATCATTTCATTTAATTTCTATATAAGTAAGTGATTGAATTTATACAATGCATTTATATTTTTTTTGCAATCTTCAGCATCGATATTTTTTAGGGTTCCGTACCTCAAAAGGAAAAAAATGGAACCCTTATAGAATCACTTCGTTGTCATAATAAAATTATTTTTCTTTCTTTCTATACTTTCTTTCTTCTATTCTATTCTATGCCATAGACAAAGAAAGAGATACAAAATGTTTCTGATTTCCGTTCAATTGTCACTTTCAACAAGCTAAGAATATTCCGTAGCACTCTCGTAGCGCTACACGTTACTTTCAACTTAAAAAACGTAAACATTTATATCCTACGTAAAAATAGATACAATAATAGTCTTTCTTATTATTTGTCTGCAGTTAGTACTACACTTTAATAATATATGGTAAGAGTGTCGTGTCGGCACCTCAGTAATGCTTATATTTTCCTCAATGCTCAGCTGTTTGAGGAACAAACAAGCGCTTGTTACCTCCAATTACGATAAAATGCCCGTTTCGTACTTGACCCGATTTTTGCTGTATGGTGGTTTGTCACAAAAAAACTCAAATCTTCGGTATTTCGTTTGCTTTATTGTAGCAGTAGCTACGAATCGTAGCCGCGCTACGTCGTAGCGGCACGGTGAATAAATTAAGTCAATCTGCCTAGCCCTATTCGTATCTATGTTGGGGTCGGCTACTTACGATACCCCTTGGTAGGACTGGTTGTCAGACTTTCGGGCTTCTGATGACCCGTAACGACTGTCAAAGATCCACGAATGACAGCCGAAGGCACGGAGGAGTTTCAGTATGTAAAGATGGTCACCCATCCACGGACCAACCACGGCAAGCGTAGTTTTACCTGATGGATCGACCCGTGCGGCTGTTAATTACTTAGCCAGGAGCTCCTCTATTAGTTATTAATTAGTTTTTTTTTTTAAACGTTGCCCCACACTAGGAATTTCTCCTGTATTGTGGGTGCGTTTACAAACATATAAACTCACATACACAAACAGCCAGACCCGGAACAACTACTTGTAGGTCATACAAATATTTGTTCCGTGCGGGAATCGAACCCGCGACACGCCGCGCAGCAGTCAATCGCTTAACCACTGCGCCAACCGTGTCGTCTATTATATGTAAATAGATAGATGTTTATTGGTAATATTTACGAAATGGTTACATTATGATTAATATGATTATACAGGCTGACTGTGAAAACATGCGACAAAATTTAAGGGGGTGTTCTACCCATCAGTATGAACAACTTTTATTATCGGACCACTTTAATCTCACTGTATGCTGCACCGGTCGACGTCATCACGTCAACACCGGCTGTCGCTGAAAACCAGCGCTGGGGCTCTGTCTCGCACAGGGTCGCAGCATTATGCTGAGCGGTGGCTGTTTTGCGTGGATGTGACGCATATTTTCCCCCTACTTGTTCTTTTTGTATCTATGTTCTTTCTTTGCGTCATGTTTACCGTAAATAAACGTATTTTCTTTCTTTCTTTACTTTAAAATTCGCAAAAAAACCGTCCTTCTTATACAAAATGGTCCAATCGGTTATGCACCTTTATAGGAAGGTCGAGTTTTTTTTGCGAATTCTAATTTGGTCCTTTAATAAAAGTTGTTCATATTGATGGGTAGAACACTCCCTTAGATTTTGTCGCATGTTTCCAAAGTCAGCCTGTATATTGTTTTAATTTACCGTAAAAAATATCTAAAAAGATATAGAGTGACGACATATCAGGCTTAATAGGAAAAACATGGAGCAGACTAGCTAGAGACAGAACAAGATGGAGACAGATGGACGAGGCTTTTACCGCACTAGGCGGTCCTTCTACTGTAATAACAAATTAATTAATTAATACTAAAAACTAACCATTATAAATAAATTGAAATGTATTTTTTTTAAGAAAATAATAATGTGTGTATTGAAATAATTGTAAGGAATCAATAAAAGTTTTTAATTTTTTAATTATACAGCGTGTTACGGAAAGGGTATATACATATCAAAGGCACGGATTCTTTTGGTGATAACAAACTAGATGTAATTTTTTTTTTTATAATACCTACATAATTATAAAGTTAAGAAACATGTAACTAATAAAAATAAAATGTTTCCAATTGAATTCTACACATCACTAGACCAAGTCAGCTGATCGGTACACGTTTTAATCCATTCATTTGATCCCGCCGCCAATCGTGCCGCCCGCGCCGCCGCGTGTCGATGCGTCGCCGTGTCGCAGGGCTGTGGCTTAGGCGCACAGACACAGATAATGGATAATGACCCTCGTATTGCGGTGACACGTTTGATATGATTTATATTTAATAAACTAGAAATAAAAAAAATATCAAACATTTTCAAAGTTATTCTTTATGAGCTGAAATTTTGTACAGAGAATCTGAACCATATGCACTCTTCACCCTGTGTGTATGTATATACCCTTTCCGTAACACGCTGTATAGGTAATTCTGAATGTGTCGCAATTTCTTTTAGTTCTATCCCAACTGACCCTGTAACTTTTGTTTTAATAATACAGTGCGACGTATTTATTATAATAACAATGTACAATAGTAAATAACATATCGCGGCAGATTGCTTGGCGATAACTTCTTTATGGAGGCTAACACGCAACTGACACCCGGCCATTCTTTCGTTCCTTGTTACCGAAAAGAAATATATTATAACTTCCGGAGTTTTTGGTTAATGAATAAAGTGTAGCATTAATATTATTCTTGTCCAAAGAAATTTAAGCTAAATACTATAGAGAGGATATTAGAAGTAATATCCTAACTTAATTATCTTAAATACTAACATTCATGTACCTGTTTATAACAAATTCATCATCATTCATCATTACAGCCAAAAGACGTCCACTGCTGGACATAGGCCTGCCCCAAAGGGGGGGTTTGCTATAATCGCCACGCTTGGCAGGCGATCGCAGTATGGTGTTAAAATGCATAGAGAACGCTGCTGCCCATTCTCTAGTAAGTAAGTCCCTTAGTCGCCTTTTACGACACCCACGGGAAGAAATAGGGGAGTGCTATTCTTTAGGACGTCCGGCACCACACAGACACACATAAACACACTATAACAAATTACAATGTATTCCTTGTGAATTCACTCAGAGAACAACAGAATAAGTCCGTCTCAATCAGTTCAATGTTCAAATGGTTCAATTCGGTCAATAGGTATTAGGTATGGGTATTTTATACCAGAAATAAGGTAATGTTGGTATACAAATCTATAAAGCCTTTGTATGAACAAAGCAAATAGCCTTAAATTACTAAATGAGGTGGTAACATTAATAGCTACAGGCCTACAGCCAATAACGGAAGCTCTTTTTCTTTTCTCCAACCAAGCTAATTTCAACTTCATTCCCTTTCATTAAAGTTGGTTTCAGTTTAGAGGTTTTTTGAGTGACAGGCACTGAATGACACCACTGTCATAATATCGGGCATCCGGCCGCTGATTGGTTGAATATCGGTCAGATGTAGGCCCGCCCGCCCGCCCGCCCGCGAAGCCCGCCCAGTTGGAGGATACAACTCGGGTTGCTTAGCAACGGAAGTTGTTATTAAGGTAAAAAAGCCCCGTTTTATAATTTACTGGTTGACCTATAGATGGTCGAGGGAATGTTTGCTACTGGTATTCTTTGCTCTATTATATTAACTGACTTCCAAAAAGGAGGAAGTATTCATATTTTAATCTGTACAGTTTTTTTTATTTATTTTTTATTTATGTTCACCATGTGTTCAACGATTTCTCGGTCAATTGTGGACCGATTTTGAAAATTATTTTTTTGTTTGAAAGGGTATGCTTCCGATGTAGTTACGTTCCAAGTCAGAATCTGATGAAAGTCAGAATCCCATGGAAATCGAGGGAAATCCTGTTTTATAGGCAAACCTATAGCGATTTGGGTATTTTTTATAGTAACTCGTGCATTTGCTCTCGGAATGCACCATTTGGTGAAGTTAAACTGATTATGGAGACCACAGATGGCCACCGGGACAATATAATAATAAGTATGTCGGATCCGGTCATTAGTACGGGCAAGAAACGATCGCAAGCGCGCCGCTACTGGCGACATGACGTCATCTACCCACACCATTGACGCGCTTCTACAGAGTCGTGATGTTTTGAGCCGATGGGCGAGGACGACATTCAAGATTCAGTGTTTGGTCTGATCGCATCGGACTTAAGACGTCGCGGAACTGTACTCAATTCGTTATGCTCGGTTATTATGGAAGTTAAAATGTGTAGTGATTGTGTCAATTTTAAATTTCATTAAACGCTGTGTGCCCAGTGTGTTTTCATTGCACGAAACCCAACTAGATTCGGACATCATGTGGGCAGACCACATGATGTCCGAATCTAACTGAGTAAATCCTGACGCTCCGATAAGTATTTAATGGGTTGCGATTCGATTATGTACTTCAATGTGGTTGCTGAGCAATTTATGCTCGTCACTCGAGAACTCCTCAACAATCAACGGCCCAGCATCGGGAAAAGCAATATTTTTTTAATTACTTGGAACCAAGTAACATGAAAAAATCATATTATTATGTTATTTCGATATCCGCCCAGCACGCGTAGCATGACTAATTCTATCTCTATTCTACCCAGGGACCATTTTGGTTACTTTTGGTTAACGAGTAGACGATTCTACTCGCTTTGTAAAAACCAACTTACCGCACTAGTAGGTATCATATAAATAAATAGCTACTATATTATGTCTTGATATTGTCGCGCTTCAAAAAAACTTTGATAGGCTGGAGTGCGTGACAGCTACGTCATATATTCGCGTCACGTCAGTGTGTTATTCTATACTCGGAATTTTAATTCGATTCCAGATTTGACATTAGCTACTGTCATTTTGTGAAATAATGATACCACATATAATAGTGTAGTGATAAACACAAAAATCGATAAACAATCAGTGTGTGTGCCATCAGTGTGCCAATTAAAGACTAAACTATTGATTTTTATTTAAATAAATACATAATTATTCATAATAATTATTTATTAATTAGTAATCGCTGCTCTATTTTATAAAAAGTTAATATTTTTGTTTTTATATTATAAACAAAACTTATAATAAAAGAGCCTAGATAGTTTTCAGTATTGGCAACCCGTGCGCGCTCGTGCAGCTATCGCCATTTTGTTTATCGTGTCATTCGGCTTCATTCTCCCAGTCTGACTGCACTTATTTCATTGCGAATCGATATTTTGTTATTTTGTTGGGTTTTTGTTAAAGTGTTGTTACGTTGTGTTTGTTGTTACGTTTATAGTTTTTTGTGAACTTTGAGTGAGGCAGCACAACATGGGATCACGGTTTTAAGACTGCCCCCTTACCATTGCGAGCTAAACCCTATCGAATTGATATGGGCGCAGGTAAAGGGGCATGTAGCTCAAAATAATAAAACCTTCAAATTGACAGACGTGAGAAATTTATTTCAGGAAGGCATTAAAAAAATTACGGCTACCGAATGGTCTAAATGCGTATCCCATGTTGTCAAAGAAGAGCAAAAAATGAGTAGGCTAGATATGTTAATTGACAATATCACAGACACATTTATAATAAATGTTACAGAAAGTGACAGCGATAGCGATAGCGATGACGGCGACAATTTATAAAATAAATTATTACCATAATACATCTATCTGTTTTATTTGTCATGTTCCTTCATTATCACATTTTTTTATTTATTTCACACACAATTATAAAAGAAAAGTCTCAGATCGTTAATTAATCGTCAAAACTAAATTATCGGTTCAGAAATATTTAATTTCCTGATATACTTAGTTTACGAGAGTAAAATTATAAACGAGAAGAATCGATCTGGAAATATTCCATTTCCATATCGAATAATTTCGCAACGTCACTATTTAGTACTTGTCATAACGTTGCAACACTGAAATTGTCAAATCTGGAATCGAATTAAAATTCCGAGTTTAGTGTACGTGCATTTTGCGGCCAACGGTTTGACATATTTAGATATATTTATATATTTGGTAGTAACATCACTATCTACAGCCAATATCAGGAACTCATTTTCCCCCTACCTAGCAATGTAGAGTTGATTTCTCTAATTAGTAGCAACGTAGATTTGATCTGTTTCGTTATAAATATACTTTTTCCCCAATATGTTTGGGTCAGTTTCTAGTCTAACCAGATGCAGCTAAATACTATCATTTTACATGGAGCGACTGCCTATTTAACCTCCACCACTTAGTTACTGGGTAACATTACCTATATCCCTGGGTTGGACTGGTTCTCAGAGTTTTGGGCTTGTGACTACCGCCGTAACGATTGTCAAAAATCTACGAATAACAGCCGGGACCATCGGCTTAGGGATTTAGGGCGCCCACACAAAACCGCGATGCGATGCGATACGACGCCGCATCGCAGGAACTTGCTCGATCGAGCTCGCAGATATTTGCGATGCGTTGCAAATTCGCAGTTATGTGTGGGAGCCCGTATGCAGGGCGACAGCAACATGAAACACAGCATAGCGGCGACATAGAAAAGCAGAGAAGCAGTTTAACCCCGCCGAAAGATTCACCACTCAAGACTCTGGACTCAGCAACGTGTAATACAGCATAGCAGGGACACAGTCAAGAACAGAGAGGACCTGAGCCAACCTGGTGGCGAAGCTATTAAAAGATGCCCCCATAGATAAATATCACCCGTCTGTCCACTATTCCAATGCTTACTCTAGGATGCATATCCGCTAGGCTATAGTAATCCTACCATATCCCTGGGGCACGTCTTCCCTACCATTATCGCGCCCCCCGGTCTACTCTTTGATACACAATGGTCTCTGTAGTCCATTATGAAACATGAGGCTTCCAGGACGAGGGTGAATCCTTGGGTTCATTCGAGCAATCGAGTCTGGTTCAACCATGTTGGGGTCGGTGCATTTCATTCATTCATGGTAGACCGTCACGGGCGCGAGGCGCGACCGTATCTGCTCAATTTGTAGGGACCAAAACTCGGACGGGACACTGGGTTATGTACCTACAACCCAGTTTTAAATTGTGTTATACAATCAACGGCCTGACTATACATTCAACCACTTCCCATAGCGAAATAAAGAAAATTGCGAATCCTGCTTTTTTCTCGTATTTTCTTATATTTTTCAACACAAGTATAATTAGATACCTACTTATTTGTCATGTGTCGGTACCTACGTTATACCTACCACCTTATCAATCATTACTATTGCACAGTGGGTACCCAAATAATTTTAATGGGCGTCATGTCATGCTGAGAGAATACCTAAAGTAAGTAGGTAGGTACAGTCCCCGGCACGTAAGTTGGCAAGAGTAGTTAGATGCGCAGAAGACATTTTTAGGTCTCTTTGGTGGTCAAGCGGGACGCGGGGAATGAGGGAGCACCGTTCCGAGCACGCGATTGGTGCGTCAGTCGACACTCGCCTCTCGCACTTCGACCCGCGTTCCGTTCGCTCCCGATTACACTTGCGTGCACTAAAAATACCCTTTGTTATTGTTGAGTTTTTGTTACGAATTGTTGTTACTATTTTAAATTAAGTTTATTTTACGAGTGTATTTTTGTGGCAGCTACTAATGAAGCTTGTTGACCTTTATGCCTGGAGGATTTTATTTATATACGTTTTGTTTACGATATTTGTGCTTGAGTATAATTTTAGACGATTATTATATATATATATATTTTTTTTGTATAGTGGTGTGTGCTAGCTAACATAAGGCTAACACAAATAACTTAATTTAATGTTTTGTGTTGCTTTTTACATTTTATTATATAGATTCAAGTTTTGTAAATGAACAGGGGGCCTAAAATGGACGCTTTGGCAGAATCATAATATGAAACTGCGTGCAATTCATAACCCGCAATTCATCTGTTTGACAGTTTGAATGGAGTTTCGTAAAATGGTCCACAAAGTATGAATTGCTTTATTGAAGTCTAATGTCAAATATCAGCTGTCGAACAGATGAATTGCGGGATGTATGAATTGTACGTAGATCATAGTAAGATTCTGCTAAAGCGTCCATTTTAGGCCTGCAGACAGCTGTGCTGCTGGAAAGTTTGTTGCGCCACTTCTTCTTCCCACCTAAAGCACTAGGAAGTGGTGAAGGGTGGGCTTTTTTGGGGGACTGTCTCATGTAATTTTGACGTTCGAAAAGTGCTGATTCTCAGTCTAGTTTGAATAAATGACTTTTGATTTGATTTGATTTATTTCTCGTTAACATTGTTTTTTGAAAGGCCACAATAACTAAAAATATGTTATTATATATTTTATTTATAACACCTAATAAACTTCACGAATTCTTCTCCTTTCTTTAACTTTCTTCTAAACAGACATGTTTAAAATACTTAAATGATGGCAATAACCATAGAATATCAAACAATAAAAGTGTCCATTTTTTTGTTGCTTAAGTGTACTATACGCGAAGTTACCCCCACTACCCCAAAACGCGTGATTGTACTAGTTTACATTTTTGATGTGGTCGTGTTTATGAAATCAAACATTAGATTTACGCGTAGATTAAAACTACTTAATAGGAAGTAAGTACCTATAAGAATTACTTAAGTAGCTCTTAAAGGTAAGTACCTACTTTTCGCTTGATTGAATGTTATTTATTGAGTCCAAAAAAGTATACCTACGTTATTATATAATATATATTTAAATAATCTCATCCCAGCCACTGGAGTTAGATGATATCAAATGAATTATTGTACCTACTTTTTACTTCAGTTTCGTCCGCCGGCAGCAAGACAAAAGATTTAAGAGACGAAAATTTTAGGTAGATATTATAGTTTCGAGACCTTATCAAGTTATAATAACGGACGCCACAAGCACAAACAGACATTATTTTGGATCCACACTTGACTTATTTACCGCTCAATCGATTACTTAGAAACTTCTGAAAGCCAAAGAGGCTCCATGTGGTGTCGGACGTAAAGAATAGCACCATCCTATTTCTTCCCGCGGGTGTCGTAAAAGGCGACTAAGGGACTCTTACTAGAGAATGGGCAGCAGCGTTCTCTATGAATTTTAACACCATACTACGATCGCCAACCCGCCTGCCAAGCGTGGCGATTATGGCAACCGCCCTCCCCCCTTTTTGGGGGAGGCCTATGTCCAGCAGTGAAAGTATTTCGGCTGAAATGATGATGAATGATGAAAGCCAAAGTCAAACTGTTTTTTTTTTTTTTGACGTGTACTGTTTAAACTGCAGTATCGATATTTTCTCATATTTCTTTATCAGCAGTGGATGTGCCTCCCTATAGTTGCAGCATCTAGGGGTAGTAGAATAATGCCGTCTGGGGGCCTAAAATGGACGCTTTGGCAGAATCATAATATTTTGATCTGCGTACAATTCATATCCCGCAATTCATCTGTTTGACAGTTGTTTACGGAGTTTCGTAAAATGGTCCACACATTAAGAATTGCTTTATTGAAGTCTAATGTCAAATAGCAGCTGTCAAACCGTCCATTTTAGGCCCCCAGATCTCATCCATTTTAAAGGCAAAATAAAACGTAAAGTATTGCTTTGTGGTTGAACTACATTTACAAGCTATTTTGTCTTTATACCTATCAGTATAATAATGTAACCTATCTACTATAACAATCGTAATTTCATACGACCCGCCAAATATGCAAAGAAAATAAGGGCGCACGACACATTCGTGACACCATAACGCCATGGCGTGTAATTCATCTGAATACTTACATTCTAAAACTGACATCTGACGCTATGCAAATAAGGTTCAAATTGAAGTAAAGGCCAAATAACAAAGAATTGTGGTGTATTTGTATTTCGTAGAAACGATGGCTAGACGAAATAAACGTCGCTTATGACATTTGCCCCACTTATGTCCAAGATTTATCGAGTATGACGAAATTGTTTTTTTTGGTTTTTTCCCTACTTGGTACGTAATAGCGAGTCTAGAATTGTCTAGACGATGGAATCTTTTTAATTTGTGCAATTTTGTACAAACCTACACAAGTACGTATTTAGGTACCTACTATCACAGTTTTATAATCCGTAGTAGGTACTAAATATATGAAGCTACATTGCAAGTAAGGTGGAGATCAGAGACCCTAGTAGGAATGCGCAACATAAACGCCAACGTTACTCTAACGATTTTTTAATCGAAAATGCAACTATTCTTTAACATTTTGCTTTAAATTTCGTAAAACGAAGTAAATATTAGGCGAAACACAAGTATTTTCAATTTTAAAATCGTTCGTATTTGTAAACGTTTAGGTGCTTCAAGCTGTGCTGGGCCCACAGGCATCGTCCAGCTGTGGTCAGCCTCTTTTCTCTTGTTTTTTCGGCCGACAGTGTAACAGTATGGCAGACGTATTGGAAACGTAGCAATAAATTCCAACCGGTTTACCCACACATTCGTTATCGAATGCCTGAAAGTGTAATAAGAGCCAGAGCTACTTGAACTAAAACATTCCCAAAATTGTCTTTAAAAGGATAATTATATGACAATTTCAAGCAGTTTGTTTGGATTGGTACTGAAGAAGACGTGATAGAAAAGAAAATACAGAAGTTCAAGAAATTTTACGAAAACCCATGTGAATTCATGATTTTTATTTGTAAAGTACAAAATAAGTACACAATCAAGAATCAGAACCTTTGTTTTTCTTCTTTTTCTTTTTGGGTATAGTCTGTGGAATATCGCCTACGGTTATGTCCAAAACTTCATTGCAGTTTTCTTCAGATTGATGTGGTATTGTTGTTATCTGGGTTTCCAGAAGTTCAATTTCATCAGAATCTACTTTTCGTTTCTTTTTATTTTTTGATTTTATTGCAACATCTTCTATATCGTTAGTATCATCTACGTTCGTAATATCTTCATTTGCTTGTATTTCTTTATGTTTATCTTTCTTTTTTTTCTTTTTAGGAATCTCGTCTGTCAAATCCACAACTAAATCGCTTAGTTGTTCTATAATGTTCTCAACTGGTTGATTACTTTTATTCTTACGCTTCTTTTTAGGGACCTCGGCTGTCAAATCCACAACTAAATCGCTTAGTTGTTCTATAATATTGTCAACTGGTGGATTACTTTCATCATTCTTACGCTTTTTTTTCTTCTTTTTGGGAGCTTCATCTGTTTCTTTCGCTGTTAATGTTGAGTTCGGTTCTGGGTCTGCATTTTCATTAACATCGGTATCAACTTTATGTTTCTTCTTTTTGGACTTAGGCTTTTCTTCGACGTCCTCCTCAATGTACTCTTGATTAATTTCAATATTATCTTCAGCAACTTCGTTTTCATCTAACGCATTCTTTGATGTTTTTTTCTCATTGCTGTCATCACCTTCTTCATTTTTAGACTTTGGTTTGTTTATACTTCTCCGCTCTTTCTGAATTTTCTTCTCTGCATTTAAACTTTTCTCCATGTCTTTTTGATCTCTATCGAGGACGGCTAAAAAGAATCCTGTGGTGAAGTCTGATTCAGGTTTGGAGTACATGCACCTTGTACCCATACTGCCGTACATGCCCGAGCCGATGTTATTCCATTGTCCTTTCAGCAACTCTTTAACATCTTGGACCCTCCACTTGGCTCGTGAGGTTTTCACTACGTTAGTGATAACTCTTTCGTTCTCTTCAGGGAATAAGGAGCAAGTACTGTAAACTATTCGTTTGGCTTTAGGGAAGGCGTTCATTGCGTGTTTTAAGAATTTTTCCTGCAACGATGTTAGCTTTGCGAGTCTTGTGCTTTCTATGTAGCTGTGAACGCAGAAGTCCATACCTGGGAAAAAAGGTAAAAGTCTGTTAAGTCTGAATATACAAATCGTTTTTTTTTTAATTTTTGAACTTTAACACCAACAACATAAGACTGCTTATTACCTGATCCCGAACAACTTGGATCAAGAAGAATATACTCGACCTCATCCATATCACCCTTCTTGATTTCTAAGGCGTCTTTATGGATTGTCTCCACGCAAGTAGACCCAGTTTTTGCAACAAAATCACGCAGTACTTGGTATCTCTTCTCATTTCTTTCGACTGCAAATACTCGGCCCTGAAAAAAAATGTATCGCTTCAAGTGGTGAATATATTAAGATTGGAACAAAATAGATCAACAGGGTTACCGGCTAACACACTCACACTCCCAATGCCATTATATTTGGCATTTTCATTTTTGGCATTTATTTTCCTTCAAAATCCTTCCATATGATAGAGAATTTGTTACGCAATTGGGGGGGCAGAGATGGTTGTATTAATAAAGGTAAGTCAGACACAATACAAAGGAAACAATGTCAATATACAATCGAATGATGTATGGCTTAAGAGCGTTTACGACTTACGGCATTTCATACAAACTTTCAAGCCCTTGTTTTTCGAAATGACTGAACTTCAATGAAGCAATTCATAATTTGTGGACCATTTTACGAACCTCCATACAAAACTGCCAAACAGATGAATTGCGATTCTGCCAAAGCGTCCATTTTAGGCCTCCTGCACGCCTGTCCACTATGAATTTGTAGCCTAAGAGCGTTTACGACGTACGGCATTTCTTACAAACTTTCAAGCCCTTGTTTTTCGAAATGACTGAACCTATTATACTTTGAAACTTGATACGCATAAGCAGGATACAAAAGTCTAAAAAGTTAGTTAAGAACGTTTTCGAAATGTCTTATTTAAAAACAGATAACTGGAAATCTCTGTTTCTATGGAAAATTTAAAATCGGTCTAATTTGGCTGTAACACTATTTTTCTAAAATGTTCTTAACTTACTTTTTAGACCTTTGTATTCTGCTTATGCGTATGAAGTTTCATTAAAATCGGTTCAGTCATTTCGAAAATCAAGGGCTTGAAAGTTTGTATGAAATGCCGTACGTCGTAAACGCTCTTAGGCTACAAATTCATAGTGGACAGGCGTGCAGGAGGCCTAAAATGGACGCTTTGGCAGAATCGCAATTCATCTGTTTGGCAGTTTTGTATGGAGGTTCGTAAAATGGTCCACAAATTATGAATTGCTTCATTGAAGTCTAATGTCAAATAGCAGCTGTCAAACAGATGAATTGCGGGATGTATGAATTGTACGCAGATCATATTATGATTCTGAAAAAGCGTCCATTTTAGGCCCTGCGTGGCGTTACTTAAATGAAAAGGCACATCCGCAAGCTGCACGCGCTATTGCTCCCAATTAAGACCTTAACTTGGTAGATAAATTACCTATTTTGCCAGGAACATAAAATAAATATAATACGTCTGTGGTGCTTTAATTATTATTTTTATACCATGAGGCAAATAAGTTTGCACTAATGAAGTTTTCTAGAAACGTTTTATGTTTTCATTGTTTTATTACCGCATATATTTGCGTTTATATTAATTTTATGTTAATAGCTTGGCGTCAACTATGTGTGAGTTCCTGGAGGTAGTATGCTTGTGTCGAATACGGCCTTATGGTCCTCGCCAAACTGGATGACTAGTCAGAACTTCGCTGCTTACTTAACATCTCGACTGAGAGCGTTTATTATTGACGCATTATTTTATTCATGTCTTGCAACTATTGTCGGCCGTAAGTGTCGTGGCCGTAACAATATGGATTTACAGAATTATAATTAATCATTAGAATCAGCAATACAACTCTCTACGTTCATAGAATCCTATTTAAGAGCGTTTACTACTTACGGCATTTCATACAAACTTTCAAGCCCTTGTTTTTCGAAATGACTGAACCGGTCTAAAAAGTTAGTTAAGAACATTTTCGAAAAATTAGAATCACAGAACAGCCAAATTAGACTGCTTTAAAATTTTCCATAGAAACAGTGATTTCCAGTTATCTGTTTTTAAATAAGACATTTTCGAAAACGTTCATAACTAACTTTTTAGACCTTTGTATCCTGCTTATGCATATGAAGCTTCATTAAAATCGGTTCAGTCATTTCGAAAAACAAGGGTTCAAGCCCTTGTTTTTCGAAATTTGTATGAATTTTTTTTTTCGAACGAGTTTGTATGAAATGCCGTACTGTAACTAATAACTTATTACGTACAGTGTTTCTGATGTAGGCGGCCAGCTGCGTGGTCTTCATGCCGGGGGCTGCGCACATGTCCAGGACCACGCTGCCAGGAGGCGGGGCTAACAAATGTACTGCCATTGCAGTAGCCTGGAAAAAAATAGAGATGAAGATTAGGTACAGGGTAATCCAAAGATGAGTTTATAAGTTCTTATAGGCTTTAGGTTTGCCAAGGAGAAATAAATCACTGCAATTAATACATTTTTAATTTTTGTAAGGAAAAGCTGAAATAGATATGATTTAACTTTGAAAAGCTGACTTAAAAACTGTGAGTTTTGCCTCTTTGAACCATGTAAATTAATATAGGCAATGGTGCAGTTTAAAAGAAGATGTAGTGACAAAGATTGAAGAGTATGCTTAGATGGTTTGGTCATGTGGAGAGGATGAGTGAAAGGCAACTAACAAAAGGTATTAATAAAGCAGAGGTGAGTGGAAACGCCCTAGAAGAACATATATTGACCAAATTGGTGATGTTCTTCACAAAGGTCAGGTGCGTAGTACTCGCAACCGGCGTGCGAGTATGACAAGATGTATGAACGTAGGCCTAGGAAAAGGAGCATGTAAGGAGCGTAGCAAGTGGCGTTCTATAGTTTCTGCGTACCCCCATGGGAAGAAGGCGTGAGTTTATGTATGTATGTATGTAAATTAATATTATATTCAAAACTTTTGCTTAATTTTCCAAAATAGTTAATGTACTACCCACCTTATCTTGAAGAATAATCTTATTCTCCAAATACAACTCATGTTCATGCAACTTTGTTCCAGATGAGAATACAAACATAGTCTTCACATGATAATCTTGAGTAAAGTCTTCCTCCGTAAGATTCTGTATCTGTTCCAGGTAGTCAGCGTAGGACCCTGAGGTGCACCGAATAAAGCGGTACCCTTCATCTTGGAATGCTCTGATGGCATCCGATGTTGTTAGTAGATTGGTGTTGATTCGGACATATCTTGGTCTGGGAGCAACTAGATCAGCAAAAGAAGTGTTACACATAAGAAGAGATGTTTTGTCGGTGAAAAATCAACAAAAGAAAATAGTAATTAATGACATTAAGCCTGTTTGTACACGTCAGTTTTTTTCACCGGATTATAGACCATTGTTTTCAGGGGGCTTGCATTGGTATTAAGGTTACAATGTAAGTGTGTGATGTGATATATACCTACATGCACCGGACACCAGACTGGTGTCCAACTCATGCAAATATGGAAAACACAGTCCGTGGGCCGATGGAAAAAACGGGCGTGTACATCGATCACTAATAAAGAACTAGATACACAATCTCATAGAAAAGTTGTCTTAAAAATGTCGCCAACTGTATTGCGTGTGTGCGTAGATAGAATAAATATACATTAATGTAATTTCAACCTTAACTGCCATGTTTAAAGTCGAATTCACAAAGCTATTACAAAAAGCAATAAAATTTTACGACCGGTACTCACTGCTCAACATACATCAAAACAATTCAACCTTATATGCATGCATTAAAGTCAGAATTACTAAGTGCCAAAAAAAGTAATAAAATTTTACGACCTAGGCTCGCCGCTAGGACAAGGAATGAGTGGAGACGAACCAGAACAATATTTTTTGTTTGTACTGTAATATTATAAATGGTATTATTAACAGACTTCAAAAAAGGAGCAGGTTACTCAATTCGTCGCGTATTTATTATATATGTATAATATATATTATAATATGTTTTTTTTATGTTTGTACACCACCGATAACTCGAAGACGGATCGACCGATTGAGATGATTCAAACGGTATTACATTAGGTTTGTTCCCAAGTTGGTCCTTTTTATATCAAATCCTTGTTCTGATGATGGAATATATGAGGAATTGAAGGAACTCCTTAAATACATTAAGGCATATAATAAGCGATTTTTTTATTTTCTGTAACAAATCGGATCTTTACATTCAGAAAATACCATTTGGTGAAGTGGAACTGATGAGTAAAGCCAGAGATGGCCACCAGAACTTTTTATTTTTTTATTCTATGCTATGGTGTATTAAGTGTGTGTAATGATTATAATTTACGTGAATGTTTCTGGAAAATAAATCAATAAATGTGGTCACCACATTTACTTATTAATGAAACTAAATTAAAGTTATTTAATATATTTATTTATTCTTTATCTTGTGTCAATAATTTTAGGATAATGCTTGACAAACAACTAATATAAAGTTTAATACTAAATTATAAAATTATGAATACAAAAGTAAGAATATAACTAAATCTAAGAATATTATTATCCCAATTTGTTGACATATTGTTCATAATAAATTACGGATGTCAATAAAAAATGCTTTTCAAAAAAATGCTTCGAACATACAACGCTTCCTTGGGTCGGCTTGAAGAATTCTTCAGATCTTTGACGTGCTGTAACGGATATCCATTCTCCACACCTCACTGAATCACGAGGAAAGCTAAAAAAAAAAAAATATTTTCAAAAATCCCGACTGATAAAAAACAACTAAAAAGTTCCGAACAAGTCACTTTTCAAGCAGTCTGATGCAGTTGGTGGCAGTTATTTTAGTTCAATTATACATACATAGGCTGATAAATACATTACCCTCCCTTGCATCGTGCAGTCGGGTAAATAAGACAACAAAAATAAAATCTCACATAATAAAAAAAAAATAAGAAGAATAATATAAAGCGTCTCCAACAAATGGAACAGAGTCAACGCGCATAACCTAAACAATTTAAGTGGGCATGCGACAGTATGATTAATACGTTTAGTAAGAGTCTTTACAATTGAGCTGCTATATATCGCCTGCTATTTATTACGACTTAATTTAAAATAATGTTTTTACGATTATTTCTTGACAAAATATCAGTATTTACAATACTGTGTTAACAATTATATAATGATAATATTAATACTTACCAAAAATATGAAACTCCATCCTTTTTAAGCGTCCTAGACGTGTGATTTTTACAATTTTTAAACGAGCACTGAGGCATGTTTACCGTCGGAGCGTTCGAATGATACTAGATGAAAAGACCGCCCAAATGTTCAAGTGGGCGGTCATTCGGTGAGGTCATTTTTTGACGCGGATTGTGTATCTAGTTCTTTATTAGTGATCGATGGGCGTGTACAAGCGGCCTTACTGTGTGGACCATGAAAACAGCAGACACAAAAGAAAATAAATGAGAAAGTACAATATTTCAGTGGCAAGTACAGTGTGCAATAGTTGTTTGTGCCTGTTGCATTGCAATGACAATAAATAATAAAAACAATATTTTTTATTCTATTTTACCAATTTTATAAATTTTACCAATTTTTATTTTTTGTTATTTTTATTAGTTAATTATTATTGTGTTAATCGGTAATGAAAACTGCATCAAAATCCGTTCCATAGCTTAGAAGAACAACGCAATCACACGTTTTTTGCATTTAAGATACTTTCTATTTATAATTTTTTAATATAGTTAATACACAGATATTAGGTATTTATTTTAGTTTTACATTAAACACAACACACACACATGTACGTCACAACATTTTATTTTATTTTGTCGAGCTTTTTTATATTATCACCTTTAATTTACTCTCTTAATTAATTAGCGGACACACACTTCCCTATGTGTTTATTATTCTAGCATATGGCACTCGTGGGATGCAGCTGAAAATCAGCGTAAGGCAGGTGGTACACCTTGTGTTGTCATCTGACATTATGCTGAGCTGAGGCCCTTTTGGCATTATAATTAATTGTTTTCTGTTATTTATAGTTTTTAAGGTGTAATTTTTGCTGTAATGCCAATAAACGCATTTTTCTTTCTTTTTTTCAATGCGTATAATCTTAAACAGCTTCTTTAATTTTAGAATTTATTTATTTAAACATCTCACACATATTAAGGTACAAAGGCGGACTTAATGGCTTAAGCATTCTCTATCAGCCAACCAAGGGTGGTGAAGAGATAATATTCTGTGATCTTGTCTATATTGTTCATAAGATTCCATCAACACCATTAATTTGTGGTATTCATAAATATAAATCATGTTTAAATAATTATTTGGCTGAGCTCTGTCTCTTAGAACACAGGGTATCCTAGTCAAAGAGACCGGGTTATACACATTATGTACAGATTTTTCAACTTGTAATGAATTTTAATGTACATTATGAATGTGTTTCTGTATTTTTTTTTTATTTTATTTATTTATTATTAAGTTAAGTAAAAGTGGATGATGGTGAATACACAACTGCTTGCCCTGTATTTTTAAAAGAGGCTTTATTATCAGCTGTCACTTTTATTACTCAAAGGACCATGAATGTGGGGCCCTACACTGACCCACAACTAAACTGGGCGGATACTGGTTGATGAATGAAACAGAAGAATATGTTGTTCCAATTGAGTGCTTCCTTAATTTGTTATTTACTAATTAGCAGAGTTGTTTTAAAGGCAGACTGTGGTAGGCAGAAGTAAAATAAAAACAAAGACCTTTCATCATCTATGTTTAATACTAACTAACTATGATATTTGGTACTTATAATAACTATTTTACAGCATCAAAACAAGTTTTTTAGTTCTCGGTACTTGTTTACACATATCATTTTTATGATGTTTGTCAAGTATAGCTAGTATTTCGAAAAGATAGCACTAAACGGTTATAAAAGCAGACATCGTAATACTGTATTAAAAAGGAATGTTCATAAATGCATTAATCATGTTTCAAGTTCAAAGTGCTCTTCTCAGTCGTGATTTCAGCTGCAGTTGCTGGATATCCGTGCTGGTCAATCTCATTACCATCTTCATCAAATTCTTTCTCATGGTACGCTTTGTAGACATAAGCGCCAATTATAATGTTCACTACCACTACTGAAGAAGCTACAGACCACACATTCCCCAAAAATGTTTCTCCTGGATAGTTTGTTGTAAGTACATGACGTACACCGAAAAACGTGGCAAATGGTAGAGTAAACATAGCAATACTGTAAACTAGTAGATGTCCCAACACTTTTGCAATTTGTTTCGTTTGTTGGGATAAAAATGGAGCATCGCCTGAGTCTGCCATTGTGCTTAGTTAATGTCGAAATTAGATCTGAAAAAGAATAAAAAAAAAGAATTAATAATTACCTTCTGTCTTCAAGTCATCTTGGTGGTCAGATATGTATTTCTCAAACTGGTCTTTGTACGAGAGGACTGTTTGCTCCGGCTTGCTTTTGCCTGGCAGAGCCTTTTTGCCGAATAGGAGTTCTGATGTGAGAATTTTGGCAAGCCATGGATCTAAACGTGACTCTTTTTCAAATATTTTAGAATTCTCAAATATTTTGTCTATGTCACTCGTATGTTTGATTGTTTCTGTTATCAGTGCGAAGAGCACATTCGTCCTCTGTAAATATGACAAACTAATAGTAGTAAGGTACAAAATTTGTGTAAATTAATATCTATTGTTCAAATACTTACGAAATGCCGTAGTTTGTCGTCGTACAATAAAGTTTTGACGCTGCCGCCTTCAGTAGAAACTTGCTTAAAGATATTAGCAGCAATTTTGTAATGTCTTGGTACCTTGACTGAATGTTCAAACATTTTATTTAGCGCAATACGTTCATAAAAACTTTTTCATTGGTGATTATATTGCCCAATATTCTTAATTCAATACCTATTCTCACATTAGTCACGAGACAAACGTCAAACTCAAATCATTTATAGACTTATAGTTTTAGGTTAAAATTCGTTCATCTAGTTTCAACGTTTCAAACACAACGAATAATATTTGTTCCTTCAAATATGATATTTATATAATGCTTTATTGCATAAATTACATTTACTTTGTTTGTAACGCTTAACTGTATTTTGTTGGTTCCATTGTAAAAACACTTTTAGCATATAAAAAATAAAACTATCATCAATCAATCTGAACGTATCCAAAATGACATAGCCACACAGCCATAGACAATATCGCGTTCCATTACCGGCGTAATGGAACGTTCGAGTTGTCATATTGAACATTTTAGGGTTCCCTAAACGCAGCAAACCCTTACCGCAATATTACAAAACAAGATTTATATTTTGACATAGCTTAAACCATGGAGCCAGTTTTTGTAATAAGAACGTAACAGTGATTGAAATACCGTTCTTTATACAAAACTTAGTTCGGTACTAAGTTGTAAGTTTTGTGTTTAGGAACTTTACCATAGTCGGAATAAAGTTCGAAATTCAATAATGGCTCCATGTTAGGTCCAACCTGGGTCTGAATATAAACCTTGTTTTGTAATAAGGGGGTTATAGCTTCGCCAAGTCCATCTGGTTTAACTCGGAGACCCTTGGAACTAAAACCTGTTATTTGGCATGGATATAATATAAGTAATCACGTCTACGAAGTTGTGAAATAAACTCTTTTTTTTTTAGACATCCATGTTTTAATTTAAAGGTAAGAGAGGACCCCTTACCTTTAAAACGGCATGTTTTTTTACTCGTATTTTCCTTCGTGTGTGTCTTGGATAGGCATTTCAAAAATATGGGGCGAATGAAATGAACACTTTTCGATTCTGCGATCCATTTGCGAAATATAATAAATCCTGTTTTTTTATATAATATTTACATAATATTTTTATTTAATATTTTATACATGCACAACTTAACATTTTCACTGAAGAACACACAAGTTGGAATCTATTGGGGAACACATAGATTCCAACTGCAATTAATTTAAGTTTGAATGCACAATATTGAGTGATTTAGCATGTTATTTTAACACTTTTACAGGTTTTCCTGTAATCTATAAGTATAGAACTATTCTCTGTATTGTTTTCCAAATTTTAGGCTCAGCAGTTTTAGAGATAGGGAGGGGGGGGGGGGGGCACGGCGAATTTTCATCTATTTTCTTCTATAACTATAAAACTAATTACGTTACACGTTCGTTGTTTCGGTCACAGAAATTCATCAAGCAACAATCAATCAACTCAGCTTATAGCAGTCCACTGCTGGACATAGGCCTCTCCCAGGCTGCGCCACAACACCCTGTCAGAAATTCATATGTACAATTTCAACTTAATGAAAGGGCCCTGAAAAAAAAAAATTGTTAGAGTCACATGCAGGAAGGCGTCCAATGCTGGGCGTCTTCCGGGTCCGGATACGATAGGCCTACCCCAAACATGATCGCTTCATCTGATTCTATGATTCTCGCATCCTGCGGATTCCAGCTGTTTTCACCAAGTTAATCGTATTGCGTGGATGTGACGCATATTTTCCCCCTACTTGTTATTTTTGTATTTATATTCTTTCTTTGCGTCATGTTTACCGCAGATAAACGTATTTTCTTTCTTATTGGTCCACCCTGTAAGGCTATCCAATGCTTCGTCTTCCAGTACGCAGTTGCCTCTCCAAAACATTTAGGCCACATCGGCCATTTTTGCCATCTCAGCTCTGCGAGCAATACCTCCAGCCCACTGCTACTAAAGTTTGCCAATTCTTCGGGTTATGTCGGTTAGCTTGGTTCTCCTGTGGATCTCTTCGTTTCTGATTCGATCACGTCGTCCCAAGCATAATCCTCTCCATTGCCCTTTGGGTGACTTTCAGCCTTCTAATGAAGCCCATTGTGAGCGATCATTTTCATTCACAACTACGCTAAGTGAGATGAGAAGATATTGCGGAGCTTTCCGAACGCTACCCAGCCGAGTCGGATTCGACGATTGACCACATTCTTGAAGTTGGACCTACCTAACTGGACAGTTTGTTCTAGGTAAACATCACACAATTTCGAGTGTAGATTCTCCGATCTTCATTAGAGTGGGTGTTACATGGGCATTTGACATGACCTTTGTTTTGTCCATGTTCATTTTAAGACCTTCTCTTTCGGAAACTCTACTGAGGCCACCGAGCATTGTACTGAGGTCTATATATTACACTATCCTTCGGTTTGACGACACATATCGTATCGTCGTCAAACCGAAGGATAGTGGCGTACTCGCCATTGATGTTGATGCCTACCCCTTTCCAGTCCAGAGTCTCACTCCTCGCTGCAGAAGAATAGGTTTCGAGGTCTGGTCCAGGGAATCGGACTGTCGTGGTAGTGCTTTCATGCAGACACTTCAGCACCTCGATTTACCGGAAGTGAATCTGACACTACTAAATTAAGAAACTGCAGTACAGCCCCAGTCTTGATCAAATCAAAGGCTCTCTCGTAGTTCATAAACGCTAAGCAGAGAGGCAGGTCATACTCTTCGGTCTTCTGTATAACTTGATGCAGCGTTGTGTGGTCTACGGTGCTACAGCTATTATAGAATTTGCTTGTTTGGGAGGCTAGATGTCGGCAAACCGGCGTGCGAGACAGTTTATGACTCTTGAAAACAGCTTGTAGACCTGGCTCAAATGTGAGATGGGCCTATAATTCTTAAGCAGCCCTTTTCAAAGAAGAGTGTCCCTACACCACTGTTCCATGTCCAGTATGACGGAATCAAACAGTTTGAGGGCCTTAAGAACGGAATTTCCACCTGCTTTTGTGTAATAAAAACAATTCCCTCAATCTTTTTGTCATTGTTTTTTAATACCATTTTTATTATACCTTAGTATACCTAACGCTCATCTCCATTTCTACCATGGGCAATCAAATCAAAATCAAATTAAATCATTTATTTCAGATAAATATCCATAGGTAAATTTTTCATGTCATAATACAAAATAAAATCACAAACATACAGAATTAAAATCAATATTAAAAACAAAATTAAAATCATTATTAAGATCAAAATTCAAAACTAAAAACAAAAATATCAAAAATTAAAAAAAAAAATGTAAAAAATATGATTTTTAGTACTTTCAAACTCAAATAGCGTTCAAATAGCGTAGTTGGGATGAACATTGACGTCTGCACGGCATTGTTTTCATCGACCGCAAAAATAAGTTTTTGTTTAAACCTAAAACATTTCTCAATAACTTAAAATATGTGAATATTTTAGATTATGTTTATATTACATAGTGAAATTAATTTGTAAAGTTATGTCTAACGTGGATAAAAAAACCAGCCATGTGCGAGTCGGACTCACGCACGAAGGGTTCCGTACCATTATCTATAAAAATGGCAAAAAAACACGTTTGTTGTATGGGAGCCCCCCTTAAATATTTGTTTTATTTTAATTTATTATTTATTTTTAAAGTCAATATACAGGGTGTTTGGTGCATCGTGTGCCAAATTGAAATGGTCGACTGAAGGAGTCATCTGCTAGCCTTTTAGACCCTTTAACACCCCTCATGCTCTGTGGATTTTTTTTTATCGACTTTTTATTGTTTTCCAAAAAAAGACCCAAATTTTACATTCAAATACAGATTTAAAAAAAAATATAAGACGTAGACTCTGAATTTTATTTTTATTTCGATGTGTATTGTTTAAGAATACTTTTAAATACAAAATTAGTGATATTAGTCACCTAGTTCTTTTTTAATTCACACGCAAAGGTAAAACTTAAATTAAAGCTGTACATGTTACAGCTGTTTATAAGGCTACAAAAAAAAAATCAAAAGCGACCGGGATCTTCCAACTCCCTCATTAATTCTCCAGTCTATCCTCTTTCTAATGATGTGCCACATGCCATAAAAGTATTTTAACAACTTTGTGAATTCGCTAGAATTGTGAATCGAGTCACCTAAGGCTAATATTCAAAATTATGATTAAAAAAAATCTCTTAAATGATACCTGTCAAACCTATAAATCTGCTATCTCATTCTTATGGTTAAGTAAATTCGTGTCTCATATCTGTATCTTTCGTGGGATTTACTTGAAATAAAAAAACAAAATTTCATTTTTAACATTTATTTAATCATTGTTACAAATCTTGCTCAAATTGTTGGCCTCTGTTGCGAATGCAGGCCCGACACCTGTTTCGTATTTCAACAGTTGTTGTACGAAGTCGTATTTCCTCCTTAATAGTATTGAATGCCGCTTCTATGCGTTGGACTAATACCTCCCTAGTTGGAACCTCCGTGGCATATACCAACTCTTTGGCACGTCCCCAGACATAAAAGTCTAACAGAGTTAGATCTGGGGAACGTGGCGGCCATGGAATAGGGCCATCGCGTCCAATCCATGCATTGGGGAACACATTGTCGAGATATTCCCTCACAGTCAATCGCCAATGCGCGGGACAGCCGTCATTTTGAAATACAATGGGCACACGTTCATTAAATACGGGCACATCGGTCACTAATTCGGGCAGGTCATTTTGTAGGAATTCCAGGTAGTCTTCGCCATTGAGATTATCGGGCAGGTAATGCGGTCCAATTACCTGATTCCCAATCACTCCTGCCCAAACGTTTACACTAAACCTTCTTTGAGAAGATTTCTGTCTTTTAACACGTGGGTTTTGCGTTTTCGTTGTCCAGTGGTGCAAATTGTGTAAATTGAGGATCCCATCCTTGGTAAATTTGGATTTATCCGTCCACAGTATTCTTTTTAAAAAATCAGGATCATCCACATCCGTGTGTAAAAGAAACCGACAAAAAGCCACTCGTCTCTCAAAGTCGCCACCCTCAAGACCTGCAACAAACAAAAAACTCTTTTAAATTTCTCTTGGGCAATAAGTAATTGCACAAGAAAGGACCCGCTGTTCGTGCTAATAGATTCACTACCTGGAAGTGATGCCATACCATACCCATTACCTGCTAAACAAAGGCAAGGTCAAACAAAGCTTGCACGGGTTTAAAGTTAGTTTAAAATTACGTACCTTGCACCGGAGTGTAGTGGAATGGATGCTTTTTGTTTTGACGAAGTACTTTCCACACTTTCCATATTGAAATATCAAGATGTGATGCCACATTTCTAATGCTTCTTGTAGGGTCTTCCTCAAAAAGTGCCAGTATTCTCTCGTCTACTTCAACATTATGTCGCACAATATGGCCCCTTGGTTCATTAAAAGTAACACTGCCAGTCTCGCGTATGCGTCGGTATGTGTCTTGGAAGATTCTGCGGCCAGGTAATCGTTTACCAGGAAAGCGTTCCTGGTAAAGTCGTTGCGCTGCACGAGCGACGCCATTAGCGGCTCCGTAAGCCATCATGATGTCCGCATATTCTTCGTTAGAGAATGTCGCCATTGCAATAACAAAAAACTCAAAGTTTAACAATAACAACAAAAATTAAACAAATGTAACAAGAACCAGCAAAACTTAACGATAACAAAGTAATAAAAGAATCGCGGAGTATGGTGAACTAGCACACACGTTAGGTAGCAGAGGCAGTCATGTCTCGACTAAAAAAATGACGGGTCGGGCGGCGCGATTTGTTCAAACCGATTTAAGGTATGCAAGAAAGAGATAGAAGATAGATTTTACTGTGAAAGAGTGAGAAAACAAATTTTACCTCTTTCTCAAGTAACAGTTCCGCAATAAATATTTTTTCATTAGAATTTGGAATGTAGTTTTATGTGACTTGATTCACAATTCTAGCGAATTCACAAAGTTGTTAAAATACTTTTATGGCATGTGGCACATCATTAGAAAGAGGATAGACTGGAGAATTAATGAGGGAGTTGGAAGATCCAGGTCGCTTTTGGTTTTTTTTTTGTAGCCTTATAAATAGCTGTAACATGTACAGCTTTAATTTAAGTTTTACCTTTGCGAGTGAATTAAAAAAAAAAACTAGGTGACTAATATCACTAATTTTGTATTTAAAAGTATTCTTAAACAATACACATCGAAATAAAATTAAAATTCAGATTCTACGCCTTATTTTTTTTTTAAATCTGTATTTGAATGTAAAATTTGGGTCTTTTTTTTGGAAAACAATAAAAAGTCGATAAAAAAAAAACCACAGAGCATGAGGGGTGTTAAGGGGTCTGAAAGGCTAGCGGATGACCCCTTCAGTCGACCATTTTAATTTGGCACACGATGCACCAAACACCCTGTATATCTACATATTCTGTGAATATTTCAAGCATCTACTTGTTGCCGTTATCAATATAGAGCAAAAAAATCACGTTTGTTGTATGGGAGCCCCCTTAAATATTTATTTTATTCTATTTTTTAGTATTTGTTGTTATAGCGGCAACAGAAATACATCATCTGTGATTTCAACTGTCTAGCTATCACGGTTTATGAGATACAGCCTGGTGACAGACGGACAGACAGACGGACTGACAGACAGACAGACGGCGGAGCCTTAGTAATACGGTTCCCGTTTTACCCTTAGGGTACGGAATCCTAAAAACTGAGAATGGCGCAAAATCTACCAAGCGTATTTTTATAAAACCTTCACCAATTTAAAGATAATTTAATATCTTTTATTATAACTTTACAAATTAATTTCACTATGTAATATAAACATAATCTAATATATTCACATATTTAGTTATTGAGAAAATGTTTTAATTTAAACAAAAACTTATTTTTGCGGTCGATAAAAACAATGCCGTGCATGCGTCAATGTTCATCCCAACTACGGAATCCTTTACTGTACGTGGTCTGACACGCGCTTGGCCAGTTTTTTTTTACATCAGTAGTACTTTACTACCTAACTAAATAAATATTTTGTAATTTACTCTAAAATGATAAATACCAAAAATGCTATCTACATTTCTTTCTTTAATTTTTAACCGCATATTTTTCAAACTGCAAAGAAATGCCTGACATGAGTATTAAAAAAAATAAAATAATAGGTATACCATAGACAATTTACTTTGCTCGTTTGTTGCACGTAATCTTTATTTACAATTTCACAAAAACATATTTTAATAATTTACGTTCGTACATTTACTATTGTATGAATTATGTAAACATTTTATGAAGAGGTAATTAAATAAATAAGTCTTCCACGCTTGTTGTGGTGTTGTTTATGTATTATTATCGTTGACAGTTTCGTTTCGAATGGCGATATGCTCGTCGTAAAATACCAGGAAATGCTATGATTCAACATCGCTGAGGTTTCAACAACAGTGACTGATGTGTTGTGTGCATTATTTTCAGTTGGGGACAGCGACCGGGTCGCTGTAGACGCAAGTTATCAGTGAAAGTTTGTAAAATGTCGCGGGGGTAATTCGAGTAACCTGGGAAAATAATACCAAAACAATGGTTCCTGCACCGAGTTGTCCGTTTGGGTGGGACTACTGGACATCCTCGCCGTCAGACGTGGTGGAGCTCACGTGTCTGCTGCCGAACTCTGTTTACATTCCCCTGAGGATAAGCTGGGATGCCACTCTTCAGGATGTCAAAGAGGTTAGTGTGAGAGAGGAACACCCTTGCGTGACTCACGCCTCTTGCCAACGATATTTTGATTACATTTTTGGAAAGTGGGTCAAAGTATTGGGTAACATGTTTACAGATACATTTGTTAGGTACATTTAGAAAGTAGTTTACATTGTTTACAATATCATGTACTATTTTTTATCATGTAGATGATTTTATAGATGCTCTAGAATTTCTGATAAGCAGTTCTCTGTCATAGATTTTTTGAAAAACATGTGTAACCTACAATCCTTTATTATTATTGTTCAGTCATCAAACTCTGGTGCCAAATGAAGTAACATTTATGATTCAGATTAGGAATTTACTGTTTCACTCATATAATTAAATCAGGTTTATTTGATTGATTTATAAATATGAGTTAAAATATGAATACCTTTTTGTCTAATAATTCCTCATGTAGCTATGTATAAACACCTTATTTAGAAAACTCAGATTAACATTCTCGCATTAACATTTCCTGTCATTGTTGTCATTATTATTTTGATACTCACACTTTGTGGCTAGAAGGGAAAATAACATAGCTGTAGCTTAATTTAGAGAATATGATGATGTAGGTATTCATCCTATTTATGTACATTTGTGTGCATTTCATAACAACATGAGGTAACTTTACACTGACGTGATTAAGAATCCTTATCGCTATGACTAGATTTTTCATATGAGCCAATCAATTTAAAAAATCATAATTATTAGGGTACATGACTTACTATGAAATTAAAAGACAAAAACCAACAAGCAACAGGTCTGGATTTAGCTATCAGGATTTCATAGAGAAGACTTGTACAGCAGTAGCATGATGTAGGCTAACGATCCTCATTCTCGTGCCACTTATCCCAATTTATTTGGGTTTGGAGCAATGTTTTTTTCTTCCATAGGCTAAAGGACTAGGAAGTGGTGAAGGGCGGGCGTTTATCTAATTTTGACATTCAACCAGTGCTGATTCTCAGCCTAGTTTTAATGACTTGATTTTGAATAATAACCTACATGTAAAAAATTACATTAAAGAGGAAGGAGTACACTTGGGAAACCTTCAATGGTCTAGTTTTACAATATGTCAAGTTTACCATAACCTACCATATTCATGGGTATAAGCACACCACATTCTTATTCACACCAGTATCAGTTCTGGAAATATAAATTTCCATAAAAACTGGTACTGGCTATGACAGAAAACAGCCCAGAAATTGCTCAGTGAAAAAGTAAATGTCATGCACACACACAAGTAACATGTGATCAGGGCAGTCAAAACCGACCATCATAATAGAGACCTTCCACCAGCTCTCGGAACTGAAATGAGCCATGAGTAGCCACAAAAGTTGTTATTTGCATTCTGAAGTCTTGACCAATATTTCTTTCTTTGCAGGACATATGGGACCGGGCCGTCAACTATCCCCTTTTCGGGATGTTGCACGAGATGTCCAGCTATGTGTTCCAATTCGTCAATTCTCTTGCGGTGCCGGAAGAGGTTGATGATGAGAACAAGCGCATCCGCGACATTAAACCTGTATGCGGTGTGCTTATGATAGTAAAAAAGTCAATTGAAAGACCTGGAGAACAATTGCTGAATACACATATTAGTCATTTGATCGGAAAACGTGAGTATTTTGTAGTTACTAACATACTAGAACCACCAAAAATTATCTATATATATTTTTAGTCACTCACAAGGAGTTGAGATGCATCTAGTAAATTGTTTACTACCCGCATCCAAAATACGCGTTTCGATGCGGAAAACAGTTGGCAACTTATGAACCATTCCATACTACTACACAAATTATTTGCAATGATAAAAAAGCTTACAACGTTTATTCAAGGATCTTTCCACATTATTTGCAATGTTATAAAGCTTACAATGTTTATTCAAGGTACCCTTAATTATAGTAATTTATCAATGAGAGGATGTGTAGTCTTATTTTTAGGTAGATAAATGTTTTGTTTTTAGATCATTCCAAACCTCAAGTTAAATTTACAAGACTGGTCAATCAAGTTCCTTTGTTAAAATATATTTATTTCCTGGTTTTACCACGCATAAGTCTTCCTCAATGTGCAGGGAAAAGTATAGGAATAAACAAGAATCTAAATATGAAAATATCTAAATGTTATGTTTTAGGAGGAAGAATAGGATAAAAAATGCTAGTGTGTGGTTTATCCAATTACCTACATAAACATACGAGATTTATATTTTGTCATGGCTTAAATCATGAAGCCAGTTTTTGTAATAGGAACGTAACTATGATTGAAATACCGAATCTCTCCGGCTCCGAATATCTTCAGACCCAGGTTTACACCATGGAGCCATTATTCAATTTCATAGCCTTGTTTTGTAATAAGACGGATTGTATGCGGTCTATTTATAAAAAATTGCTCAAAGTTAAGAGACGGTCAAACTCAGATTATAGAAAGAAGCAGATAGACCGCGCGGAACAATAAAGTGAGGCCCGTTTTTAGACATGTGTGCGTTACAGCCACGTGACAGCACTATAAGAACAGGTGCCTCTATGTGTGTGTACGGTTGCCAGGATAATGAAAAAATTAGCCATAATATTTCATTACATGAAAGATAAAAGTTTTTTTTTTCTTAAATCAGTTGTTTTTATTAACAGTATACGTCAAATTAACAATACCCATATAAACGATACATTTGCGATATATTTTTATTTTGAGACACCAACATTTTATTGTTTTTGGTAGCTATATGTATTTACTTTATGGTGACGTCATATAACCCATGATATAGCAAATCGACTGATGTAATAAGTATTATAAAATCCATTAACTAGTTACACTTACGAAGACACATAGATACTTATTTATTTATAAACATACTAACCAGAAAAGGCGATAAATAAAACACTATTATCGACATAAATATTTTTGTAAATCGATACTCCTGTATCCTATACTTATTTCCTAACTTAGGGGTAAATGTTTCAATATAAGCTAGCAACACCGAATGATTTTTGTTAAGGTTTTGTGTTTCAAGATGTCACTAACAATAAACACCTAAAATAAATTCAAATAGACAAATAATCAATATTTTACTTATGAAAGATACTCCATCTTATTTCTTTTGTTTTTGGGAACAGTTTTTACAATGTTTAAAAATACAAGACGGCATCATTCTGAAATTATCTGTTAGATCCCGTGACGTACTAACGATGCGACGCTTCGTGCTGTACTGAATCGAGAGTGTATTCGCTTTTGAATTTGTATTTGCTTTGTTGGCCGCACTCTCGGTGTTCCGCGCGGTCTATCTGCTTCTTTTCTATAATCTGAGCGGTCAAACATCAAAAATATAAGGACATGCAAAAAATACACATTATGTATTAGACTCCCTTGTGAATTTGATAAGCATGCTGTGGTTCTTTGGGGTAGCTGAAGTAGATCTCATTTGTTAACCTTCCTCCCTCCCACCCTCCCTCCTCTTCCTTTTTGACAAAAACAAACACAAAGGAGATCCTTTGTGTTTGTTTGTGCGATTATTGTACAACCCTAATTCGAAGGTTGAACAATAATTAAAAGGCACTATTGCAGGCATTTTACAGTAGGCTTATTATTGTATTAAATTTTATAACATCCTCTGAACCTGTGTTATGCAAATAAATGATTTGATTTGATTTGATTTGATTTGAATATCGTTACTACGCTAGGCCAGCTCAAGGTCAAACCACCGCCGACGTGCGGTCGAATGTACATAATTATTTATACAACGTTAGAAATACTCAGTGAGTAGAATAAGTAAATTAGACAGTATTTTTATTTTGTACTCTGCATGACTTATGAAGCTGGCTTAAACATAATGTGTGAACACATTATATCAATTCCAAGGAGATTTATTTATAAGTCACCGTAAGATTGTGAGCACCTTTAGTTTATAATCTATCTTGCGAGGTTATAAACGATCGAAAAATTGTGAACTGTTACAACGTCAACAATCGTCAAATTGTGAACGAACCTGCACATATCGACAAGGTTCATAATCGGTTCGATTTTATCACCCGTAAAATTGTGAACCGTCCGTGATTGGTAGATCTTGGCTGTAGCCGAATTGGTCGCAGTAAGAAGCCAGGGGGTCTACTCCGAAGAGTTAGACCGAAGTATCGGCCGAATGTTCGGTTTTTTTATAACTTCCATAGTTTCCTTTTTTGACTTTGAATCCTTACCCGACTTAGTTAGATTTTTGACTTTGGCTTGATCTCTTTGACTGTCGTTTTTTTTCTATCACCGTAGTCAGCCATAGTTAGCCGTAGTCAAGCAACGGCCGAACATTCGGCCGATACAGCGGTTTTATGTTCGGAGTAGACCCGGTGGGTACCACGACTTCCACGACCAAATGGGTTAGGTTAGAACTGACTAACCCACGACTAACCGCGCGCGAAATCATACGGTGATCTATAATATCATTATAATAATCATATAATGATTATAATATCATTACTTCATTACATAACTTTTTATTAATTAATGATGAACCTCAGGTTCATCATTATACACACAAAAGGTTTTTGACCCCATGCTCGATTGTGTACATACATGTGTAGGTATCTAATTTCCGTCGTAACTTTTTGCGACAACCTAAACTACTGATTGTACTATTGTTTATTGAACATTGAATTGATAAGGCCTTGTTACATCAGTATTTTGTTTATTTTTATAGACATGACTAGCTTCTGCCAGTGATTTCGTTCGCGTGGAAGTCGTAAGATACACAATAAACTAAAAGAACAGCCACATTATAAAACTTCCTCGTCCCACCTCTCACGTCCCACCGCGTCGCATCGCATCGCCCCCCCGCGCTATTACTTCGTTTTTTGGCTTAGCGTTCTTTCTGACTTTTATTCTTTTTCTATGGCTCCTAAGGGTAGTGTGATTTTAAATAGTCGAACCGACTTTCCTCAAGAATTGGGCTACTTATAAAAATTATTTTGAAAATCCGACTGGTAGTTCCAGACATTAGCGCGTTCAAACAAACAAACAAACTCTTCAGTTTTATTTGATTAAGCTAGCGAAACTCTGCAGATGTGATAGGTATCGATATCTTAACACGATAAAAAAAAACAAAAAGTTTTTTTTGGGTTAACGACAGCTGGTAGGTATGAGAAGGTATAAGTTGAGAAAATCTATTTTCTTTTGTTTTATCGTGTTTAGGTATCGGTACCAATAACTTCAATGAAGTTTACACAAAAAAAAAGAAGATTATTTAAACTGATATTTCAAGTAACTATACAGCGGTCGATGACCCCACAAAAAAATATCATCAAATTAATTTATATTTTGTTTTATCATGTTTAGATATCGATACCCATCAGGTCTGCGTAGTTTCTGATGATAAATATTTAATTAATTAATAATAATTTAATTTGATCCTATATTTTATATACAGGGTGTCCCAGAACTCGACGTCAAGCTGGAATCAGTTGATAGGACAAGTCATAATAGTTAACATAAAAATATAAAAAAAGTCTTTGCTTTGCTTTTTAAAAATTACGGGCATTTATAAAAAAAATCGAGAAAATCTGTGACGATCTTTTAACTCCTGTTGCTACAAATTTTAAACTGAAAAAAAAAAAACTTTTTATTATGTAATCCTGAATAATGCTTCTGAAAACGAGGGAGGGTTGACCTTCCCTGCCCTCTTCAATTTATTTAGGAATGCCCTGATTGAGGCGCTTAGCGGCCATCATGTCGGTTGTCATATTGACAGTGTCTGTGTCATTAATTTAAGTTACGCGGACGACATGGTGCTGCTGAGCGCTTCAGTCGGCGGTATTAGGACGCTGTTGATCACATGTGAGCGTGATAAACGATGTTCAGAAAAGTCAGTACATTGTTTCTGAGGCGGGGACCAAGTACCATCTCGATGTGCCTCCCAGTCCCATACGGCTAAACGGTGTTCCTCTTGAGCGAGTGGAACAATTTAAATATCTAGGGCACTTGGTCACCACTGACCTCAGAGACAATGCTGACATTGAAAGGGAACGGAGGGGTCTTTCTGTGCGTGCGAATATGATAGCCCGCAGGTTTGCACGTAGACGTAAAGGTGACGCTATTTAGAGCATTCTGTACTACCTTCTACACATGCAGCTTGTGGGATAAATATTCGCGGGCGTCTTATGGAGCCCTTCGTGTCCAATTTAATAATGCGTTCAGAAAACTGATGGTTGCCATGGCGTTGCAGTGCGTCAGGAATGTTTGCAGCGGCGCGTGTAGATTGCTTTTACACAATAATGCGCAAGCGCGCAGCATCCATGGTGGCTCGATTCTTGGCCAGCCCTAACTGGGTTGTGAAAAAAATTGCTGACTGAGTGGACTGTCCATATGTTATTCGTCGCTGTCAGTTACATGTGCCGTCGTATCGTGTTGTTTATTAACACTTAGTTTTAAGAACAATATTATTAAACCTATAATTATGAGTCTTCGCTCGAAATAAAGATTTTGAATTTGAATTAAAAAAAAATATGATTGACGTGTAAAAGTGTTTGTACAAACCTATTTAAGGCTTGTACAGACTCGCGCGATATCGCGGACGCGACAGGCACCGACAAAGAAATTGTGCTACTGTAGTGTGGCGTCGCGCCCGCGATATCGCACCAATCTGTACGAGCCTTTACAGAGATACATCATTTATCATTTATATACAAGGTGTTACAGGACGATTGACATTCCTATAAACCACGTAAGATTATCTTGTTTTTTACCCGTATACAAAAAATAAATCAAATCCAATGAATACTTTAGCCACAGGAAATTATTTTCCATTTTGTTATGTTTCAACATGATGTAGGTCTGAGTCCGTAATAATAGGTAAACATTGTAAGGCGCGCCTAACGCGCCGCGCAAGGTCAGTAACTTTTCGTAGATATAGAGTGTTTACTTTTTATGCAGTTGATTCTGCTATTTATTTTGTTTGAAAATTGCAATTTTTAAATTTTCAATTTACTACTAATCTTCGTGTTTTAAAATGTTTCGATGGACTAGTACTGTGCTCGTTTTAATTTAATGTCGTACATCCAGAGCCAGATTGTATATAAATTGTTGTAAAATTAAAGTTATCACACATTAGCATTACGCATAGTGGTACCGCCTCTTCCGCGTGGATTGATGGCTATGTCGTAACAAAATTGTTTTGGGCCTTTTAAAGCTTATTTTCATTAGGCGTTCGATAACTTGATCGATACATAGCATTTGGAGACGCTCCGCAGACGGAACACTGACTAGTAAAATGAGCGGGTTGATAATTTGACTGGTATATCAAATTCGGGGACTCCCCCGCATAGATGGGAAAAGGACTAGTTAAATTAGTTGATCGTTGCACAATGCAGTGTGTGGGCTTTTGCACGCAAGATGGACTCTATACGCAATCTTTGCAATTATTATAAGTGTTAGTGGAATGCTTTGCAAGATATCGAAAATTCCCAACAACCAACGAATTTAAAAATTGTTTCCCGTATACAGGGTGCCGCTACAGTGGCGACATTAATTCGACACACTGGTAGGGCTAGTGGCCAGTAATCATACATATTTTTTTTATATTTTAAGTAATTTTTTAATTACTTAAAATATTTCTTTTTGTTTTTTTTGTTAATTATAAATTGAAAAAAAAATATAATTTTAATAAAGCTTTAAAAACAATATAATAATAAAGCTCTCTCTTTCCTTTAATTCGCCTACTCCTTGCATGTTATTCGTTTTAATTTCATTGATTCGATGTTATGATCCATGACCCCGGCTAATTACCTCTGTGATACAGTTCTTTGAGTCAGGTTGCTCCAAGATGCTATTTTAGAAAATTGAAAATAAATCAATATTAAAATGTTTAGAAATTAAAATATATTCATAAAACGTTAAGGTGAAACTGTATTATACGTGTGTTAAATTAATGTCGCCACTCTATAGTGGCGACATTAATTGGCAAATAAATGATTTCTTTCTTTCTTTCATACGCTGTATGAAAGAAAGAAAGAAATCATTTATTTGCCAATCATTTAGGTATACAGAAATGATGGTTATTTCGATGAGAGTCCCGATACATTTTGCCTTACGGCATGTAAAATTATTTAATATAATACATTTACTAGACAAAAACATAAACAAACATTAAAAAAAATGTGGGGCGTATATATAGTATGCGTTCCAAAAATCTGAAAATAATGACTGTTGCTCAAAAAACTACAAAATTACTAAAACCATATTCTTCCTCAACAGGCCTTAACGAATTCGACAACATTCGAAGTTCGGAGGTGAATGACTTTCGGATGCGGATGCGATACCTAGCCGAGGAGAGTCTAATCAAGCGAGCGCAGAGTACCCGGCTTGAGAGACTGCGGTACCAGTGCCCACCACGACTGGCAGACCATCCCGACACCCCGACAACTCTGAAGACCAACCTGAAACAACACTGCTTTCTACTCGTCACGCGTGTCCCGAATTCAGAGGTAGGCAGGGAGATTTGAACTGTTTTTAGGGTTCCGTATGTCCGAATTTAAAAACGCAACCCTTATAAGATCACTTGTGTCTGTCTGTCCGTCTGTCTTTCACAGCCAATTTGCTTCGAAATGTTGAAATTTGGTACACGTCAATGTCTGTGACACAAACACGGACGTGTTACGTAAATAAATACATTTTGAATATGGGCGTCACTTTTGGGAGACAAATAAATTAAAATAACGTTTTGCACACTGTACCGTGCGACAAATCAAATGAAAGGGATTACTGTGGGTCTCAAGTATATTGTTTTATAATTTTAAAATAAACAGTTTTATGAGTTATTTAAGAAAATAGATGAACATTGAGCAACCCCCTCCCCCCCCTTGTCTCCGAAACTACTGAGCCTAAAATTAAAAAAAAAATACAGAAAATAGTTCTATATTTATCATTGATGTATTAAATAGGAAGATATTATGCCGCATAAATTAGAGGAAAGAACACAATCAACCTACATTACTCTCGGTTTGCGGGAAATACCCGAATCGTAGTTTGTTTCCGAGTTGTTATAGGTACGTAACAGTGACAATTATTGCTATCTCGTTCCCGCTATAGCCCGCGTAAATGTCTCTTTATTTCGGTTATCGAGCACATGACGCACGACATCGGGTCCATTTAATATTTACGTGATGTTAGAGAGTGGCCTATCTTCCTATTTAATACATCAATGATATTTATAGATTACAGGAAAACTTATAAGAAGTCTATGGTCTTAAAATAACATGGTAAATCTCCCAATATTGTGCGTACAAACTTACATTTGCAGTGGTAATGTATGGGAGAACATGTTTTTAACTACAATGTTAAGTTTGTTGTTGGGTATAAATTCATCCCAACTACGGAACCCTTAATTGTGCGTGGTCCGACCCGCACTTGGCCGGTTTTTTTTATTATTTATATCCGTATTTCTCTGAGTGCTGAGTGTTAGGTCCGCATTGCGATTTTGTTTCAAAGCGACTGGCCGTCTTTTTTTCAGCCAGATGTAATAATGGGAATGTACGCAGCGCGACAAAATTTTAATCGTCGCATTATTTCACGACGAAATGAGACACGACTATGTTTAGTAGTAGTAAGACGGGCTAGTGCACGAACCTTTTTTTTTTTGGGTGGGAAATTATGAAATAACTTCTCCCGCTCTGCGCGGAGCGGGAGGGCTTGTCAGACTTTTACTGACTAAAACCCACCCGTGTTCCTTCCGTTGTCTGTGTGCCAAGGTCACGATATCCCTTTCGGACAAACTCGCAACCCTGCCAGGCATTGGCCCTAATGGACCCCGTCAATTCGTGCAGACCTGAGTGCCCGCACCTTACGTCCTAGCGCGTAATTTGCGGACGGGCTCGACTTTGTTTACTCATAAAGTCCGGTCGCGAAACAGAAAGAATTTCGTACAATGACCCCTCATTACTTATTCTATAGCTCGCGCACAATTGTATTGCCGCCGCGCTCGCGCATTGTAAGGTCCTTCTAATGTGCGAGTGAGACGGCAATACAATTGCGCGCGAGAGATATGAGGGGTCATTGTACGAAATTATTTCTGCTCCGCGACCGGACTTTAGTCGGTTCTTGTTTCGGCATGAGATATTTCACACAAGTTTATTCCCAAGCTCCTGATGGCTCTGTGCTGATGAAACACCCTAAATCAAGAACTATGTTTTACGCAAAGTTTTATTGAAGTGGTTACAGACTTTTCTAAGGTGTAAAATACGCTTTTTTATTCGTATGTGATATTCGTTTACTACAGGTGTCTGTCTACCTACATTACATACATTTAGGTACTAATGCGAAGTCCTAAGTGCATCAGAATGTTGATACTCTTGCGAGTAACAAGAATCATGTACTTTTTCCCCTTTTTGCTTGAGTAATTTGTGTGTGATTTTATATAGCCTATAGCCTTCCTCGATAGATGACAATCCAACACAAAAATAATTATTCATTCCGAACCAGGGGGATCTACTCCGAACATAAATCTGAAGTATGACTTGGCTCCCGCTAACTATGGCTGACTACGGCGAAAAAAAAAACGACAGTCAAAGAGATAAGCCAAAGTCAAAAATGTGACTTGAAGTCGGGTAAGGATTCAAAGTCAAAAAAGGAAACTATGGAAGTTATAAAACGGCCGAAGTTTCACGATTAACACTTCGGAGTAGGCCCCCAGTAGTTCCTGAGATTAGCGCATTCAACCAAACAAACTCTTCAGCTTTATAATATTATAGTACAGATTTATAGGTATTCTGGCAAAATTATTCACTTGTGGCGTTTAAAATAAAAACAATACTCATTAGGTAAGTATTCAATAATGACTCTAATATCATGTAATAAGGAAAAATATATTAATTCATCGTTAATGGTGGTAACTCCTTACCATAAATGGTATGTCTCTATAGCAATTACATGAAAGCAGTGGAGGCCCAGTGCTAACGGCGAGCTGTAGGCAGGGACCGTACAACCTCAGTTAAGAGTTAAGCCTTTCGAAGGGGTAAACCCATTCCATGGGTTACCTTTATCATGCTGACCATTGAAAGGGTTTTATACTAGAAACCCATAGAAAGGGTTACATGATAACCCATTGAATGGGTTTTATACTTGAAACCCAGTGAAAGGGTTACATGATAACCCATTCAATGGGTTCTATACCTACTTGAATCCCAGTAACATCAAAAAATCATAATATTATGTTATTTCGATATCCACCCAGCACGCGTAGCATGACCAATTCTATCTCTATTCTACCCAGGGACCATTTTGATTACCATTTTAGAAAAAACCATATGGTGTGGGTAATTATGAAAGGCTTAAATTAAGCCGTTCAAAGGGGTTACCCACACCGTATGGGTTTTTATCGAAAACCCTTTCAATGCGTTACCAAAATTTAATTTAACGTTCATAAGGGTTACCCATATCATATGGGTTTTTGTTTAACCGCTTAGAAAAACCCTATCGAAAACCCTTTCAATGGGTAACCAAAATGGTCCCTGGTTGTAGGTCGTGGGTTCGGACCGAGATAGGCGCTTTACTTTATGTAAATAATTTCATCACCACTGTTCTCAAAACGGTGAAGGAAAAGATCGTGAGGAAACCGGCATATCCTAGAACCAAAAAAACATCTACCAACCCGCACTGGGCCCGCGTGGTGGATTATAGCCTACTCCCTCTCCACGAGAGGAGGCTTGTGTCCCAGCAGTGGGGACATTATAAGCTGATTATGCTATACGCTTATAATTACATGAAAATGTAAAGCATAAACATGATGTCATTGAAACTGGTTTACCCAGAATAATACATGAAATAAGTAATACAAAATCTAGTATAAATTGAGTTTATTTCATAAAAACACGCAAACACATTGACCCAAATAAATGTATGTCTGTACCGAAAATATGTGCTATAACCTAGATTCGATGGCAGAAATTGATCAGCTGTTGATATAAATATACCAGGCTAGTATAGACATGATAACTTACTGTCGGCGCCTCTCGCTGGCAATGACAATGAAAATCACCAATGTTTTTATATTTATATCTCGCAACACAAACTTGCTTCATAAATCTAATGGCTCATTTGACAGTTTTATTGAAACAAATCGTGGCTGCCTATCCATAATGCCTTTTTATGATGCAATTTGTAAAGCTTTAATTTGTCTGAGGAATTTCTCGAGATATTTTTTGAGTTACAGCAATATTCTTAATGTCGTTTAAAATATTTGTGGAAAACAATGTTTTTGATACTAAACTAAAACAAAATATCCTCAAATTAAAGATAAAGAATAACGTAAATTTACTGGTGTTTTATTTTCGTTAGAATCACCAAACAACACAAGTATCACCTTGGTGAAGTTTAATAAGAGTATTTAAGGGGGCGTACAATGGTACACTAGCGCCACTCCATTAAAAAAAGTATTATCCCGTGACTGAGAATGAATTATGAATAACGGCTAATATTGACCCTCGGTAAGTGTGTCTAGAATTTTCTAATACCTTTTATAAAGTTTCATATTGAGACACGAAACAACAAAATACGATCTAAAGAAAAGCGGCCATATTCCTCTAGATCGTATTTTGTTGCTTCGTGTCTCAATATGAAACTTTATAAAAGGTATTAGAAAATTCTAGACACACTGACCGAGGGTCCTTATTAGCCGTTATTCATAATTCCTTCTCAGTCACGAGATAATATTTTTTTAAGACAAAGATATCACTACTCAGTATTCCAAGTGCTTAAGCACCCTATGTATTACACACGTATCATATTAACATGACGCCTATATTGCCCGAAGGGATACGCAGAGGTTCACCTATAGTACACCCACATTTCGCCAGTTATGTTTAAGTCCCATGTAATAGGGGCGAGCCTATTGCTATCAACCGGGCACAAATCCAGACTACGGGCTGCTACTGAGAAATTCCAGATGGAAAAACCCAATAACACTTTGCCCGGCCCGGGAAACGAACTCAGGCATATATTATGTGCCTGGTCAATCAGAAACAAGAAATCGAGAACGAAGTCTCTTTAGATCTCAGCTTAAGAGAGTTTACACTTTACGACATTTCATAGAAACTTTCAAGCCCTTGTTTTTCGAAATGACTGAACCGATTTTAATGAAACTTCATATGCATACGCAGGATACAAAGGTCTAAAAAGTTTTTTAAGTCTTATTTAAAAACAGATAACTGGAAATCTCTAGTTCTATGGAAAATTTTAAATCGGTCTAATTTGACTGTGACACTTTTTTTCGAAAATGTTCTTTACTAACTTTTTAGACCTTTGTATCCTGCTTATGCGTATGAAGTTTCATTAAAATCGGTTCAGACATTTCGAAAAACAAGGGCTTGAAAAGTTTGTATGAAACGCTGTAAGGTGTAAACGCTCTTAAGGTAGACTGTGAAATTAAAATGTTCTTACGCTTCTTGCAATTTGCACATTGTGTCAGGTCGTATTTTAATCAAAATATGATTCGCGATAACAAGAAATATGTATTTACAGAATTTTAATCATTAGAATTATCAATACAACTCTCTCAGTTAGCATAATCAGCCTATAATGTTCCCACTGCTGGGACACAGGCCTCCTCTCTTCGAGAGGGACTGGGCTGTAATCTACCACGCGGGCCCAGTGCGGGTTGGTAGATGTCACATGTCTTTGAATTGTTGATTCTAGGACATGCCGGTTTCCTCACGATGTTTTCCTTCACCGTTTTGAGAGTATTCTCTCAGTTAGAATTGACTTGAAATGTCATGATTTCAATGAATATTCAATCAATAGAGTAATTTGAACTTTGACTGTCTTATTACAAAACAAGATTTATATTTTGATGGCTAAACCATGGAGCCAGTTTTTGTAATAAGAACGTAACTGTGATTGAAATATCGTTCTTTCTATAAAACTGAAAACTTAGTTCGGTACTAAGTTGTCAGTTTTGTATTAAGGCCCGTATTTATAGAACGTTACTCAGTACTCAAGCATTACTTAAAACTAGATTCAAGCCATTGGATTGGTTGAATTTAGTCTTAAGTAATGCTTGAGTACTAAGTAACGTTCTATAAATACGGGCCTAAGAAGTTTACCATAGCCGGAATATAGTTGGAAATTCAATAATGGCTACATGATTTAAACTTGAGTTTCAAGATAAACCTTGTTTTGTATTAAGACGGTGAGAGTTGTACTTGTATGCATATTCAGCTTATAATGTTCCCATGCACTGCTGGGAGACAGGCCTCCTCTCGGTGAGCCCTAGTCGGCCGTAATCCACGACGCGGGCCCAGTGCGGGTTGGTTAGATGTCACACGTCTCCGAATTTTTTGTTCTAGGATATGCCGGTTTCCTCACGATGTTTTCGTTCATCGTTTTGAGTGCAGTGGTGATGAAATAATGCACACAAAGTAAAGCACTTGTCTGGGTTCGAACCTACGACCACCTACGACAACTCGTAAGTAGTGGCCGTTACCACTGAGCCACTGCCCTTGTACACACGGCTACACGTCAAGCTGTACATTTCCAGTATACGCTGACCTCTCATTGTACGGAACTCCTACACAATGCGAGATCAGCTTATACTGGAAATGTATAGCTTGATGTGTAGCCGTGTGTACTTGTATTGATGATTTTAATTATTGTAATTCTGTCAAACACGTACTTTTTACGGTCGGGAATCCTTAAACGCCCCTCCCTCTTTTTTAATACTTTGATCAACATTTAACCCTGATACTAACCTGCAACTTGAATTTCGCGGGCTACCTTAGTTTATCTACCGGAAGGACTACGGGCTGTTGGAATGTAAGTAGGTTTAAAACTATCATTAATCTTCATTGTGAGCTTCTTCTTCCAATTTTTCCTCCGGCTCTATTTCCTCTTCGTCAAGTTCGCCTTCTTCGATCCACTGTAACATCAGGGTTTTGCTTTCCTCTCTGAAATATATAAAACGGTCACAACGGTTAAGATGGCTATGAAAATGAAGTACGAAGATTAATCAAAAGGAATGTGACAGTCTCGTTGTTCTAGAGCGACTGTTGAGCCTAGGGTCCTAGGTTCGATCAGGAATTTATGAGTAGCAGCTCGGAGTCTGGAAATGTATCCGGTTGATGAAAATAGACTGGCCCCCCAACTGCTCTCTCCTTTGGGAAATACAAGCGAGATGTTATTTATTATTATGGCACTTCAACGACATCCGGCTCGAAGGACCAGCAGATGTGCCGGACGGGCGTAATCGCTGGACGCGGTGTATGTGTAGGGAGGGTGTAATGCCTATCCAGGGTTTTATCCCGGTGTGTGTGTGTAGGCCTCCCAGTCCAAACGGCGCTGACGTCCTGCACCTATAGTTCCAGGTATCTTGAAGACAGCAGGACATACACAGACGAAAATCATTTTGTTACTTACAGAAGTGTACAGCACTAGCACATACGATTGGAAAGACAAAAATATAAAAAAAAAAAAAAAACAAGAAAAAAGGTTGGCAAAGAAGGGAGTGGTTCTAGATACAATTATTAATAGGTGGCTCGTGTTGAACAGACGACTCGAGACTCCGAGCTGGTTAGAAGTCTCGATTGGAATTGCCGTAAAGGGTTAGAGAAGATGTCGATGCTATTGGTTCGTGTAGCGATTCTATTGTACTTTCCCATTAGACGGTTCATAGGTGCGGTGTTATCAAGGTTATGTGAATGTCACTACCTTTCCTCGTCAGTAACAATGAATTTGTTAAGCCTCTTGAGTCGTGGTAGTGCTGCTAATGTCTCCACCCTCAGTTGAGGGTCGTCCTCTTCCCCTTTTACATCTGTTTCCTCCTCACCCGTCCCTCCCATGTATGGACACCCTTTTATCACGAGCGTCTCTAGCCCTTTAAGTACCTAAAAAGTTATAATTACATGTCATTATAATATTAAACAAGTGGTGAAATGTGGTTAAACCACGGGTTCAGCACTCATAGTATAATCACCCAGAATACAACTTCTGCTAGCTTTGGCCAGTCAGATCAACAGGGTGAAATTTAATTCATGGGCATCCTCTTAAGGGGTCATTGTATTCATCATTATGAACAACTTTTACTATGGGGATAACCCTGAAATAACAAAAAAGCAGCAGTTCCCTACATTTTGAAGAGTTAAGCGAACATAAATGTAGGGAACAGCAGATTTTTTTTTGCGATTTCTGGTTTGGTCCTATAGTAAAAGTTGTTCATAATGATGAGTACAATGACCTCTTAAGAGGATGCCCATGAATCAATTTCTCCCTGTATAAGCAACGCGTTGCATGCATACATTACTGCAACGTCTGCAATTTATTTCAAGAAGACTACAAATGCAGGTATTCTGGTGTTCATTTAATTAGTTGTGTTGCAAACGTAATATTTATTATTTACACACCCTGACATTTATTAGTCACTTAGATATAAGATATGACAGATAGGTCATAGCAGAGGTCCATTGACAATGTTTACTTTAAAAGTTCCGCTAACCGCTACTAGATGGCGCTGTGCATTTTGTGTTCGTTTCTGAATCGCGGTTTTAAGAGTCTCCGCCAATTAATGACCCTCGACCAAAATTGTAATTATTTAAGCTAATCCCAGCTAGCAGTAAGGTGCATCGGCGGATCCTCGTCCTACTTGGAAAGGTCACGTAGTCACGACGTAGAACACCCCCTGATAGTTGGCATCTACCATCTAGTAAAGAAAATCCCATTGGGAAAACATATATTTTTTGGATTAGAGTATTACGTCCCCCCCGCCTTCGTCTAAGCTGACTTGGCTGTGCCGCTGTGTTGGACTGCGCCTATTTTGATTCCACAAATCTACTGTAAACCTGTAAACTACGCTGTTGAAAATAAACGCCTGAAAATAAACGCCTGAAAATCGTCTAGTTCATCTACGTGTTTTCTTCATTTGCGTGACGTCATCGACATCACCTCCTACAGATGCTAATTAGCAATATATAAATAAGTACAGATATACATACCCTTAGCTTCTTGATTTGCATCAATGTTGCAACTTTGCAATTCCTAAGATTGAGATACTGAAGTTTCGTGAGGGCTTCGTCGAATCCGTTCAACAGCTTTATAGGATTATTACGGACATGAAGAATTCTTAAATTCACCAGTTTCTCCAGCCCAATAAGAGTCTTTAACTTATTTCCTTCTAAATACAAACTGTCTAAAAGAGGAAAATCGAAATTCGAGATATCTGCTAAGATATTGTTTCTGAAATCTAGGACTTTTAAATTATCCATCCTGCTTTCGAAAGCTACGGTTTCTATTTGGTTGCCGCCAAGTTCCAGAGTGCTCAGTTCCACTTGGAACACATCGTGAACCGATGTGATTTGGTTGTTGTTCAATATGATGCATTGTAGATATTTCATTGGTTTTATTGCTGCTGAGGTTAATTTGTTATTGTCAGCTTGTATAAGTATCAAGAAAGGTAGTTCTGCTATAACTTGTAACGCGTCTAAATCTAAGTAGTTGTTGGAAACGTCCAAAAACATGAGGTTTTGGTACCTCTTTATTGCTTTGATGGATGTCAGCTTCAATCCAGTAATTGTGCATTTCAAATATGTGTACCTGTTGACAAATTAAATTGAATCGATGCTGTTTTCATTGTGCAAGAAGACATAGTATAGCATGGAAATAAAAAGTTAGAGTTATTTATTATACATTTTTACTGATATGTAGAATTTGTGAAGTTAGGGTCGGTAGAGTTAGGCCGTGTAGATTCAGAAGCTTTGCTCTACATGAGATCTGATATCTTTTTCACAGGGCAAACCTTATGTGGTCGTCTTGGCATTTTACATGAAATGTTTTTGGTGGGATATAATAGATCATCATGAATAATGTCGGTATAACTTTATATCAATTTAATTTCGCTTTGTTCCAATAAAACGCTACTTTAAAAACTTATTTCTGGGTTTAGCATCTGGTACTAAGAAAGGTAAGCTGATGGTGTGTACGTTATTATCGGTGATGTCGATATTATCAGGAGGAAGGGTACATTATAAGTGTTAGGGTGTCGCTTACAGGACGTTTTATTTTTATTTCGAATTTTAAAATGCATACCCTCTATATCTTTTATAAATGCAATAACTACCATAAAGCATGGTATTTCATTTTTATGAAATATATACAATATTGATATGAAATTTTATCTTTCTATCATGATTGCCATTGTTCATGGCCATGTTTCGCCATTTCTTTTCAGGGGTAGTCAGATAGGAAATGTCGACTACATTCAGCTTTTTTTTTTTACACGTGTGGAAGTGATTCTGATATCCTATTTACAGAATAAACGATTTCATTTCATTATATTGCAAGCCGTGCCGGCCGACCGATCCACAAAGTTAATCAAAGCTCGTGTTTTGTCCTAATATTTGGTTAGTTCTACAAAATTTATAAATATGCAATTAATGAAGTTAATAAAAGACAAAATGAAATTATAGAAATATTCATCTTTATTTAAATATATAAAATTACGACAATCACCCAAGGTAACTTCTCTGAAGGGTATGTTTTTTCAGTCCGGAACAGGTATTGTCTTTTTCTTCTTCAGCCATGATAAGTCCGTAAAATTCTTGCATTAATTTGACAGCCCTTTCAGCAGTGTCATTTACAACCTTCAAACGACTTATTCTTCTTTAAGCTTCCAGAAAAGCTTATCATCCCAAAAATACATCTTCTTGAAGAAAACTGTCATCGATCTGCAGTCGAGACATAAATTGTTTGCTCTTCTCCGATACATAATTATCGCGATATTCGTGTCTAAGAAAAGCTTTGTCTAGCTTTAAAAAACATTAACGAAGGTGTAATGTTTGTCTCAGCAAGTGCTCTTTTACGAATTCAAGGCACAGTTCTATAGGCCGGGGAAATTAGGTTTTTTTTTTTTCTATCAAGAATAATTGAAATAACATGTTTACTTCAAATAAAACGTACACGCGGGGGTGAACTTTTCCGCGGTATACATTTTAACATACTCCCTTGTCCATACCCTACACTTTAAATGAAAAAAATCGCTATTTTAAATTAACGCAAATTCCCCGGAGTACAGTGTCATTTGAATCGATGTTTTTCCCAATTGTCTCTGAACTTTTTGAAGATCGGAATATCTGGGCTGCTAGTAATTTGCTTTATCTTAGTTTAGAACATAGTTTTTAGTACCAACTCATAAAACATGATGACGATAAGCAAAAAGTAAGTTTCTTTCTAAAGTCTGCTTCAAACAGCACAAGCTTCATTGAAATGGCTAGTATTCGAAGATGTTGTGTCGCAACCAGGGACCATTTTGGTTACCCATTGAAAGGGTTTTTGATAGGGTTTTTGATTAACTGCTTAAAAAACCCTATCGAAAACCCTTTCCATTGGAAGGGTATTTGATAGGGTTTTCTAAAATGGTAAACAAAATTGTCCCAGATTAGAGATAGAATTTGTCATGCTGCTCGTGCTAGGCGAATATCGAAATAATATACTTTTTATTTTTTTTCATGGGGTTCAAGTAGGTATAGAACCCATTGAATGGGTTATCATGTCAGCTTTCACTGGGTTTCAAGTATATAACCCATTCAATGGGTTATCATGTAACGCTTTCACTGGGTTTCTAGTACAAAAACCATTCAATGGGTTATCATGTACCTAACCCTTTCACTGGGTTTCTAGTATAAAACCCATTCAATGGGTTACATCATGATAAAGGTAACCCATTGAATGGGTTACCCCTTCGAAAGGTTTAACTCTTAACCGGGGTTGTACGGTCCCTGGTCGCAACACAATTTTTGTACCTTGTCATTAAGGTTCCAGTCATAGAGGGCAGTTGAGATGGCTTCAGCTTGATGTTTACCAAAACTCTCTAGTTTTGGTACTGCAAGAAGCTTTTCTCTGTCGTCAAATGAAGCGATAATTGGCAAGCGTCCTTCTTTTGAACTTCGCACATTCAAGCCTGGTAACATCATCAATACGATCCTATGGATGTTACGTGAAGTATAAAGTTGATGCAACCGCTACTAACTCTCTTTGTCTTATTTTTCTTTCCTCTTGGTCTACCGCCTTCTTTATCGTTCTTTCTCAACTTTTTGTCTACACCAGCTAAGTATCCCGGTCGACCATTTTTTCATAAATACTTTGTCTTCCTCTATTTTCTTTCTTTCATAGTCATCAGCATGTGCAATATCAAATAAGTTAACAAGGTCTTATTTTAAGTTATAAGTATTTTATTGTTTAAATCTGCAGTTTATTCAAACATTTATCAACAAGTTTCTTCACGCAGTTAGGAAATGCCTCTGTGGTAATTCTTGCTTTTTCCCAAAATAGAATGCACTCCCTAATCACAAGTTTAACACTTTCACTGACAGTCAGCTTGCCTTCGCGAATATTGTAAAACAAGACAGTGAAGACGTCGAATAGGTAGTAATTTTGCACCATTTATTTGATGGCTAGGCAGTCCGATAAGGTCCATTTTGATAAAAGTGGAGAATGTTTGTTATTGCATTCGAGGCGGAATTAACACCCGAGCCGTAGGCGAGGTTGTTTTTGAGCCGAGAACTGCAATAACAAATGTCCACGTGTATCAAACGACGTTTTTCAATACACTTTTGAATAAAAAAAATAAAATAACGAAAAATATTATTTTGTCATGAATTACTAGGAAACTATGATTTAATTGAATTTTTTCCGCACTTTGCTTTCGCCAGGTTGAAGGAGAAGCAAAGGTATAAAGCCGATATTAAAACTAGAAAATTCAAATATTTTTGAGTTTAAAACACAAATAAATGTTAATTTGTTCTTATAAGTTTTTTTTAATTGTAATAATCATGGTATTCTATGTTTAGACATTATTTAAATATTCCAAAAATATTAACGCCGCCGGTAAACACGCACCTTTGCCAGATTAAAAAAAAAATCACCTCCGAATAGAGAGGACCGTCTCCGGCGCGAGACGGTGCACGGTGTGAATAGAGGCTTTTTTTTTTTTTTTTTGTTCCTGACCTATTGCAGATGGCTCCGGAGTGCCTTTTCTGCTTAACCGATCTTTGGCGGGGCCAGAAGGGCCTCTCGCCGTTTGTGAATAGAGGCATTGAATTTGGACTAATTATAGGTATAAGTTATCTGTGGCATTTTTATTCCCGCACACTTGTTGGAATATAAAAAAAAACCTAACGCACGCGTGTGAAATACATTGCATTGTGAATTAATCGTAGTGCGATATGAACCAGTTTTCAAGGAAATGTATTGAAAAATATTTTGTTTATCAATCCGTAATTTAACCGACATCTTTATGCAATAGACAACAGCGTACTAGTAATCTAACTTACAGCTTAATAGGTGTCTTACCCGTCTCCTTCAGCGGTCTTGCCTAGCATGCTACATCTGACGCTGATATCTGATTTGGTGAGTTCCTTAGAAGGGATGGTATCTTTTTTCTTAAAGGGCATAAAATGCACTTCCTGCTCCTCCTCTTCTGGCGGTTCGACATCATCGTAAACTAAATTAAAATGTGATTTCAACATTATTTGGAGCCGTCAATGAAAATTGACAAATTTTAAATTTAAACATAAATGTTAGCTTTAAAAAATATATTATGGTATGTTGATTTTGACAAATATTCATATATATATATATTTATGTGCATTCCATAATGTTAAAGATATTACAATGGCTTTATTTAAGCCATTGTAATATCTTTAACATTTGAACTTGCTCAGATGCCCGTAACAAAATCGAAAATCAATTCTGACTGATGGCCCCAACCCAAACGCGCTATGGCATTTTGGTCGACCTGTACCAGAACACTGTACGGTGAACTGTTGCGTGTATGGCTTACTTTATTCCGACTTCGCTCGACATCTCGCATCGACAGGCATCGCGGGACGTTTGTCCCTTATGCGGCCAGATAACCTAACGCATAGCTCACCTGGTTTAGTTTTAGTTATATGAACTCCTTTTTTCTTGATGGGACTTTTTTCATCCTGCTCCTCCTCTTCTTCCTCAGAATCTATACTTATCCTAAATTTCGATTTTAACATTGTTTAACTCTTATTTGAAGTCGTCGAACAAAATTTACTGACAGGCTATGACTGGTTTTGACGCATTCGTTTGACAAGCTCGATTTATAACGATTTTTTTCGGTATGCTGATTTTACGAATGAGGTTTTGTATTGACTTGTTATTGGAATTCTTTTTAAGGTTTCTTTAATAATTTCGTTTACCCTGTAAACAAACTGACGCGCGATATGATAAGCGAACACACGGTGAAAACCAAAGACTATATAACCACTTGACTGCGGATACAGTGCCCCGACGCTCGAAAACTATTAGTATTTTGTCGCTTATGTTAGGCCACGGTACTAGTAACCATTTTAGTTGTGCCCAAGTGTTAGACCTGTGTGCACGCTAAATTATCACAACTTTTTTTAACTGTTTATGCAATTATAACGCATCAAAATGCCTTCATGCGCGGTGAAGTGGTGTGGGAAACATTCCAAGACCTCAAGTTACAACAAGGATGGCATAACTTTTCATCGGTTAGTAAAATATATTTATAATTTCATAATAATAGGAATAATTGCAGGGCTCAAGCTAAACTGGTTGGTTACGTAAAATTGCACAAAAATGTATAACGCGTTGATGTCTTTTTGAAAAGTCCCTTTCTCTCACTAGGGTATTGTCAATACATCTGTCCCTTTCTATCTGTACGAATGCTGCAGTGTTGTGACAACTTCAAAACGAATCGCTAATGACAATTCAAATTATCGATATTTCCTAATGGTAAAAAAGTTATATTACTTAATGTTTACATTTTAGATTTCCAAATATTCCGGAACTGAAAGAAAAGTGGATTTAGGCAGTTCACAGGGAAAATTGGTTTAAAAAAAAATATAGCATTGTTTGTTCAAGGCATTTCACAACTGATTGCTTTGAAACTTTAAAGAACCGACGCCGTTTATTTAGTTCAGCAACAGTTTCATATTTTTCGTTTTTAGTAAAAAAAAATGCAGGATGAATACCCGTCGATTTTATCGATATCGAAAATATAGTTGCAAAACTGACTTGTGCATCACTATGTTTGGAACATTCGTCCTGACATTGTTGCATCAGCCAATCACAACCGCTGTATTTTCTTCGTCTCCCGGCCCGCAGTGGTGAGTCGTATCCCTAGACGAAATCGGCCTATACGCTCTCTAGTGGTTATATACTCTTTGGTGAAAACTGATCAAAATATATGAAAAAATCACGCGTTTCACAGTGGAACCCAGCAAAAATACACCAATACTTAAAAACTCTGTGTAGTCCAGACGTAAAGAATAGCACCACCCTATTTCTTCCCGTGGGTAAAAGGCGACTAAGGGACTTACTAGAGAATGGGCAGCAGTGTTCTCTATGCATTTTAACACCATACCGCGATCGCCAACCCGCCTGCCAAGCGTGGCGATTATGGCAACCCCGCCCCGCCCCTTTGGGGGAAGCCTATGTCCAGCAGGGGACGCCTTTCGTCTGACTAAATGATGAATGACGACGTAAGAACAATATTTTATCAAGACCATTATCATTTCCTCAGGTATCATTTTCCACAAGCGTCCCCGCGACGCGCACACCCCAACAGCACATCGAAGTAATCCTACGCAAGTTAGCCAACTCCCTGAACATGCGGGGGGAGCATCCTCACAACTACGTACTGAAGGTGTGCGGGCGCGAGGAGTACCTGTTCGGAGACTACCCCCTCATCCAGTTCCTGTACATCCAGGAGATGCTGGCCACTGATGGCGTGCCGCAAGTCATGACGGTCAGCATGGACAAGCTACCGCTAACGCGTGAGTTGGTGATCTGTGTTGTTTTTATTATTGCCTTTGGTCTATTTTTAACCGACTTCACAAAAAGGAGGAGGTTCTCAAGTCGGCTGTATCTCTGTCTATGCAACATGTCCCGGAATTAACGCACAATCTCTTAAGGGGTCATTGTACTCATCATTGGTTCAATTCAGAAAAACAAAAACTCAGTCATGAGAACATAAATGTAGGGAACAGCTGATTTTTTTTGTTGTGTTTTCAGGTTTGGCCTTATATTATAGTTTAAGTTGTTCATACTGATGATTAAAATTTCCTCAAGAGGTTGTGCGTTACGGCTTCTACGCGCGACTCGCGACGTGACCGCTCGTCGCGCGACACGCGGGGCCTTTGTGTCACGTCGCGCGTCGCGTGTCGCGCCAGTATGTAGATGGCTTTAATTCTGGGACATGTTGTATACAGAATGTATCGGAAAGGTGCGGTCAAATTAAAGGATGTGGTTCAGACCATCAAAAAATAACATCAGCTGTCCCAAAGCACAAAGCAAAGCTTCAAATGGCATCAAGCGGCGTGGTTACAACGCCCTGCGTGTTCTGTACAACGACGCTCTGAGGGCAGCGTAGAGAAAACACCGACACTGTAGTGCTTTCACAATGTTTGCGGATGCCTCCATCGATGATTTCTTCGCCGTCATTAGGAAAAGAACTGCATCGATGATGAGCAGGGTCCGTGGTAGCACCAACACTGTCCTCAGAACTTTAGCGTGCAAAATTGATAGTCCGTTTATTGGGTACTGGGCACCTGTACAGAATAGACTAGTAATTATTGTGTAACTTGTTTTGTTTACTAACAAAGACAAAGTCAAATTATTTATTTCAAATAGGCACATAAATGGCACTTTTGAACGTCAAAATTTACAAATAAAATAGAATTGATTCTAGTCGCCCCTTCCAAAAGGTAGCTTCGTATGGGGAAGGATGGGCAAGAAACTCCACCGTTACTCTTTTAAAATGTTTTACAATATTTTGTATAGGTACATCAATTATAAAATGATATGTGCAGACGATGCACCTAGAATAAAATTACTATACCACAATAGGTAAAAAGAAAAAAAGAATACCAACAGGTAAAAAGAAAAGAATAATATATACAATAACAAATTATTAACACCTTTTTATTTTTGTGTGTACTACTAACAACGCTACTAACGGTAACTTTGTAAAAAAATATGGACGTACATATTATTGTCTAAAATACGGTTGAATATTTTTTTTATTAAATACCTACTCGACCCAAATTTGCTTCTGGACTCTGGGCCGTCTCTGGACGCTCGATTCACCGTCCATGTCTACACATGTCCAAAAACTAAAAGGTACCGTTTTAAAGTCTCAAAGTTCTGATAATCATTCATTCATCCTTCAGTAGAGGTTTATGAAGACTTAGACCTTACCACCTGTAATTTGTTAGTTGACGACACGGTTGGCGCAGTGGTTAAGCGATTGACTGCTGCGCTGCGTGTTGCGGGTTCGATTCCCGCACGGAACAAATATTTGTATGACTTGCAAGTAGTTGTTCCGGGTCTGGCTGTTTGTGTATGTGAGTTTAAATGTTCATAAACGCACCCACAATACAGGAGAAATTCCTAGTGTGGGGCAACGTTTAAAAAAAAAGCACCTTGAATCCTTTTAATGATAAAATACTGACATGATCATACCCCACAGTTAACCGCGACCTGCCCTATTACCCGTACTGCCTGCCGGAGCGGAGACGACTGACCTCAGAGCACTCCAACACGATGCGACGGAAGAAGAATGAGTCTGCGTGGAATATAGAGCAACACTACTCGTGCGTCGTACAGAGTGTCAGCAAACTTAACGTGGACCCCGGGAATGGTGCTGCGGTGAGTTTAGTCATGTTTATTAGTGGAGGGGATGGATAGGGTACCTATATGACAGTTTCTTTTTTACATACAATTTATTGTAAAATAGAATATATGATAATAGATGATTTAAAAAACAAACCGGCCAAATGCGTTTCGGACCACGCACAATGCAGGGTTCCGTAGTTAGGATGAATTTATCCTAAAAACAAACTTAACATTGTAGTTGAAAAACATGTTCCCCCATACATCAATATACGTCACAGTCAATTCTCCAACTGCAAATATATAAGCTGCTAATAATAAGTTTGTAGTCGCAAAAAACATTTTTTTATGTGATAAAACTACAAATTTTCAATTTTAGGACTGTTTCCTATATTTGTGCTGTGATACCTTACTTCTTGCCAAACATGATTCTAGGTCAACGGGAAGTACCCTGTAGGTTTTGATTTATTTGCGAGTATCGAAATATGTCGCAATAGTGTCGCTTAAATCACCGTATTTTTTTATTGCGTTGACTTCGAACCTTGATTTTTTTAGAGCTCCAAGGGACCGTGGACCTACGTATTGATATTAATTTCAACTTGATACCTACACGCGTTCCTGAGAAAAAGGGTCTTGACAGACTGACAACCAAGTGATCCTATATTATATATTTTTTATAGTAGTATAATAATACCCTATTGTATGGATCAGAAAAGGGATGAATTAAAGGCAATTGCATTCAGCTAAGATGAGAATCCTTTCCATTAGGAATTACTCAGTAGCAGCCCGGAGTCTGGATTTGTGACCGGTTGGTGGCAATAGGCTCGCCCCCTATTACATGGGACTAGGGTTACCATTTGACAGACATTCGCCGCATTTGACAGGCATTTTAAGATTTAGACAGGCGTGCGGCCGGCATTGGTCTGAGACAGGTATTTTTAAATTTCGCGCCCGCGGTTGCATAAATGCAAGCGCGATGCGCGCGCGGGCGCGAAATTTGAATGACCTGCCAGTTTGTGTTCTCTATTTTGGCACACAATGCGAACGTAAAACGTACGTTTTCTCTCGTCAACGCCCAGTGGAGTAAAGAAAGAAATCGGCTGACAATTGAATCAGTAAAAGCAATATTGATTACTCAGGAAAATTACAAAACTGTATCTTGTGAAGATTTTTACGTTTATGTTTTAGAAAAGAAAGAACTATTAAAAAAAATAATGTCCTCTGACAAATATCAGTAATAAATATCCCTCTTCATTATTATCTGTTGGCTTTTACTTATTACCTACAGCGTTTTGCTTTAGACAGGCATTTTTCTGAAAGTTCAGGCATTTTAGGTACCATAGACAGGCATCCCTCTATTTACATATGATAACCCTACATGGGACTTAAACATAACTGGCAAAATATGGATATGGATCAAGGTCCGAATTAAAGTATTTTTATTTTTATTTATTTTTTATTTTATAAAATGTGGGTGTACCTACTATGGGTACACCTCTGCGCAATCCTTAGGGGAAACAAGAAGTATGTAAGATGAAGTCTGAAAGTGACACTAGTGACTGAAAAGTTTTTTGTAAAACGGTTTTCATGGTATATGTATGTGACGCCGAATTAGTAATGCTTGCGAAGGAGGAGGCGGAACGCGTGAGGGAAAGGCAAGGTTCGCGCCCTCGCGCCCCTAGTCGCCGCAGGAGACGCCCCGGGCGTCGGGAGTCACAAGCCGATTTCCGGCCACCGTAGGCGCGGGCCTGCGGACGGTGAGCGATGGGTAGCTCACCGTACGATAAGGGCCAGGCCCGGGTCGACGGCGCGTCGTATTCCACGCGCGCCTCAAAGAGTTGTCAGCACCAACTGACGGGGTCCGATAGGGCCAATGCCTGCCAGGGTTGCGAGTTTGTCCGAAAGGGATATCGTGGCCCTGGCACACAGACAAATGAAGGAATACGGGTGGGTTTTAGTCAGTAAAAGTCTGACACGCCCTCCCGCTCAGCCCAGAGCGGGAGAAGTTATTTGATAAATTCCCACCCAAAAAAAAAAAAAAAATCCGAGGAATGAGGAGAATGTTTTGAGTATGAATGTGGAGGGAAAACCAAAGAAACGATCGATGGTCTGTTTGAAGATAAAATGGCTAGAAAGGGGGGGTGACTGCATGGATGACAATTATTAGAGAAGTATATAACATCGAATAAACTACATTTAATTCACTTTTGTCAGGTTACTGGTTACACCGCTTTCACAAAACACTACTAATTTTGACCTTTGGTTTGCTTGCGGAGACCATACATTATTTTAACACCTAATATTTTATTCATAAAGTGTCGGTTACCACGTTGTGGTTATTTCATTATAGTTGAATCGAAATTGACGTCATTCAGTACAATTTATTATGTACAATAGATAAGTATATAACATCGAATAAACTACATTTAATACGCCTTTGTCAGGTCTTTCACCGCTTTCACAAAACACTACTAATTTTGTCGTTTGGTTTGCTTGCGGAGACCATACGTTGTTTTAACACCTAATATATTATTCATAAAGTGTCGGTTACCACGTTGTGGTTATTTCTTCATTGTTGAATCGAAATTGACGTCACTCTGTACAAATTATAATTCGTTGTCTGCAATGTAATTTAGACGTACCTAATGTATTTTATGCCCTTAACTGTAGCCGAATAACAGCCGCATGGGTCGATCGATCTGGTTAAGCGGTTGGTCCGTGGATGGGTGACCATTTTTACATACCAAGATCACTCCATGCTTTGGAAAGCACGTTAAGCCGTTGGTCCCGGCTATGTTGTCGTGGGTCTTTGACAATCGTTACGGGTCGTCAGAAGCCCCAAAGTCTGACAACCAGCCTTATCAAGGGGTATCGTATTACTCAGTAACTGGGTTATGAAGGTCAGATAGGCAGTCGCTTCATTTAAAATACTGGTATTCACAACGGGGTCGGCTTCCAGTCTAACTGAATGAGTTAGACTGGAAGCCGACCCCAAACATAGTTGGGAAAAGGCGGGCAAATGACTAACTGTATCCGAACTTTTGGGTTGAGGGTTCATGTGTTTTGACGACACGGTTGGCGTAGTGGTTAAGCGATTGACTGCTGCGCTGCGTGTCGCGGGTTCGATTCCCGCACGGAACCAATATTTGTATGACCTACAAGTAGTTGTTCCGGGTCTGGCTGTTTGTGTATGTGAATTTAATAAATGTTTGTAAACGCACCCACAATACAGGAAAAATTCCTAGTGTGGGGCAAGGTTTAAAAAAAAAACGGTTCAAGAAAGCGCCGCTCAAAATTAAGAAGTGCTCATGAGATCATTATGGGCCCTGTCGGGCACAGCAAATTGTAGGAGAGGAACCTTTAAAAACTAACCTATCATAGCGTCTCCTTAACTAAATCCATTGTATTATATATTCTGTTTCTTTTTTTTTCAAATGTATCTAGTTTATTGTCATAATCAGGGACCGTACAACCCCTGTTAAGTGAATGGGTTACCTTTATCATGATGTAACCCATTGAATGCGTTTTATACTAGAAACCCAGTGAAAGGGTTACATTAACCATACCCATTGAAGGGGTTTTATACTTGAAACCTAGTGAAAGGGTTACATGATAACCCATTCAATGGGTTCTATACCTACTTGAAACCCAGTGACATGAAAAAATCATAATATTATATTATGTTATTTCGATATCTGCCCAGCACGCGTAGCATGACCAATTCTATCTATAATCTACCCAGTTACCATTTTAGAAAAACCCATACGGTGTGGGTAATTTTGAATAACTTAAATTAAGCCGTTTAAAAGGGTTACGTATGGGTTTTTATCTAAAACCCTTTCAACGGGTAACCGAAATTTAATTTAAGCCCTTCAAAAGGGTTACCCATATCGTATGGGTTTTTGATTAACCGCTTAGAAAAACCCTATCGAAAACCCTTTCAATAAGTAACCAAAGTGGTCCGTGTTTAATAATATAGCACTTATTACTTTTGATGTGAAACATCTTACGCGCACGTAAAACCGATTACTGGCGGGGCGACGCATGCGCCTGGCGATCGGCCACTATACACTTATACAGTTTATATGTAGTAGTGTGTAAATGTGTGTGTAGTGAGATGTTTCACATCTGTCAGTCGTCCCGTGACGGCTCATTTTTATTTTTTTGTGCTTTGTTCAATTTTTACTCAAATATTCGCAGGTAATATGCCAAGCTGGCATCTTCCACGGCGGCAAGCCTCTCTGCGAGACTCAGAAGACGAGTGCTGCTGTCATGGCCGACGGCGTGACTGTTTGGGACCAGGAGCTAACCTTTCCCATCTTGGTGTCCAACCTGCCGCGCATGGCCAGGGTCTGCTTCGGCGTCTATGAGGTCACCAAGAGTAAGAGCAAGAGGAGAGGAAAAGACTCAAATAAGGTATGCTGTTGAATTTTGATTAATATAGACTTGTTGATGTGTAACATTTTTCTTTCACTTTTTGTGGGAGTGATTTCGTTAATAGGGATGGATGTGTGTAATAGGAAGTGACAGCTTGAGCATGGAATTAGTAAGTACTTTGTAAAAGCATGGAATTAGTAAGTACTTTGTAAAAGCATGGAATTAGTAAGTACTTTTTTTAATACCACGGTTACTCTTTTAAAAGTAATAGGCTTTTACAATGTTTTCAAATTACAGTGTTAATAGGTATGGGAGGATAGTGTAGACCCGTCAACAAGTACCAGGTACTTAACAAAATAGAAAATGGTCTACAAATCACAGTCAGCTAAGCCTACAACATTCTCACATTCACAAAATGTAAAAAAAAAACCTATATATAATATTATTAAAATAATAAAAGTAAAAACCTTGTTGAAATTAAAATTGTAGGTATATAATGTCAAATAATGAAAAGATTATGGTACTAGTTTGTCATTTGTGACTTCGAGTTACAGCTATAGCTATATAATATAAGGTTATATACATAAGGTTATAAATAATTTAATTTAATAGTTTGTGTTGCGTAATGCCATTGACATATAAACCTATGGACCTGCCATACCTACAAAATTAGCGTGACTACCTACAAAAATCGAGCACTTAAAATGGCCGCCTATCGTATGGTTGTTACTGCGGGTGCGAGAGAGAAAGCAAGCAACCTTTTGACAGCACCACGACAGCACGTAGCAGATTTTTGTACCACAAAACTTGGCACTAAACATGGCGACCGGTCACGCATAGACAGATTTTGACGTCACACGGAAGTGTTGCCAAATTTAGTCCTTGACAAACATATAGATATCTCTTTTTTCATATGTAGCTCTTGATGAGTTAGAAAGAAACAAAACGCTTTTTGACATGATTGTGTCGATATGATAGATATTTGTATAACTATTCTTCATATAGTAGAATATGCCCTCTCCATAGTATTCCTACCTCAATGCGTAATGCAAATTATTTTACATTTTATTGTATAGAATTAAGTTTTCTAACTGAACAGACAGCTGTGCTGCTGGGGAGTTTGTTGCGCCACTTCTTCTTCCCAGCCAAAGCACTAGGAACTGGTGAAGGGTGGGCGTTTTTGGGGGACTATCTCAAGTAATTTTTGACCTATGAAAAGTGCTGATTCTCAGAATAAATGAGTTTTGATTGATTGATTGATATGATATTGATATCAAGGAATTATGTAAAAAAAAAAAGATAGAGTTGATAATTTGGGAGCAGTTAATAGAGTAAACAGAGGAACTGGCTATCTTACCTTTGACTGCCGAAACACAATAATGCTGTTAACATTGTTGTCATGGCGATAGACTTAGATAAGATGGTGGTAGCTAGCCAGGTGGATTTAGAACTAGCCCTACTAAAACCAAGCAGAAAATTTTGCCCCCGCTGGGAATCGAACCCGGGACCTCTGGGTCTGAGACAGGTGATCTTACCACTATACCACAGAGGCGGTTAAAATTAACTACATTTGTGCCTTTATTTCATCAATCGTTTTCTAAAATATCCCCCGATCTATTCCAGGAGGGTGTTAATAGACTGACGTGGGCGAATACAATGATATTCGACTACAAGGAGCAACTGCGCACAGACGGCGTCACGCTGTCCATGTGGACGCACGTCGCCGACGACACGCAGGGCGATGACCTCGTGCTGCATCCTTTAGGAACCGTCGTGTCCAATCCTGACACGGACTCCTGCGCTGCCTTGCAGGTTAAGTTCTCTAAGTAAGTATGAAGAAGTATCCCTCATGATCACAAATACAGAATGAAATAAATCACGTCGGAAAAAAATAAAATAAAATGGGATAACAAAACAAACTGGAAAGCATATGCTGTAGACAAATAAGGCTCGGTGCACGAAAAAAACACTCTTTTGTCAATTTCTTATCTAATTGTGAAAAAGCTTGAAATATAAGGTCTGTGTGACTATAAAAGTACAGTTTTCATGGCGGAAAAGTTTGCGTTATACAATTGCAAATGTGATTTATGATGATACTTTATTTCAGTAATCGATGAACAAGCTATGTTGTTCTCGTACACAAAAATACTACTGCTCATACCGGTGACAATGCATAGATAGTTACATGAAAAAAACCTGAAACGAGTCCTTAAAACCGAAATGTAATTTTTTTTTCTTCAATTAAACTATTTACAGGCACTTTTGAATTGTCAAGGAGTCGGTCAGTTAGAAATATGGAGCTAGTTGCCCATTCCAACGCGTAGTACGTTCGTATGGATAAGAACGGGCAAGAAACTCCATCGGCACTATTTATTATAATGTTACAATAATATTGTCACATCTTTAGTGTTGAATTTGTAATTAAATAATTATAGTCTATTAAATTTTTGCAGTGGTGGCCCAGTGGTAACGGCCCCGACTTACGAGTTGTAGGTCATGGGTTCGAACCCAGGCAGGCGCTTTACTTTGTGTAAATTATTTAATCACCACTGCTCTCATAACGGTGAAGGAAAACATCGTGAGGAAACCCGCATGTCCTAGAACCAAACATTCGAAGACATGTGACATCTACCAACCCGCATTGGGCCCACGTGGTGGATTACAGCCCACTCCCTCTCGAAGGGAGGAGGCCTGTGTCCCAGCAGTGGGAACATTACAGGCTGATTATGATGATGAGTCTATTTAATTTTTGTATCTAATGATTACACTTTATTTTCAGCTACGACTGCCAATACCCCGTACTATTTCCTAAAGAGGAGGTTGTAAAAGACTTCTCGAAACATATCGAGACCGTGTCCCCGGAAGCGATGGAGAGGCTAAGCAGGGATTATGAGAGGCTACGAACATTCGCAGAGAAGGATCCCATGTATGAGATGCATGAACAGGATAGGAAAGACATCTGGGCTTTGAGGTAAAGAACAAAGATTTTTTGTCTTAATCAACAAGATTGTAAACCTAACAAACCAATTTCTAGCCACTGGAAATCCTGTTACAATTGTTTTTGTGGCGCGTAAAACGGTGAAGGAAAACATCGTGAGGAAACCGGCGTGTCCTCGAACCAAACATTCGACGACATGTGACATCTACCAACCCGCACTGGGCCCGCGTGGTAGATTACAGCCCACTCCCTCTCACCGAGAGTAGGCCTGGGTCCCAGCAGTGGCAACATTATAGGCTGATTGTGTAACCATAAAAATGCAGAGAACATGAAGTTCGGCGTTCCAGAGAAATAATACTAATGTTTTAAAAATCATACCGAATTACATCAGAAAAGAAAATTAGCTTATAACTGGTATTATAGCTCAGCGCCGAAAAAAGCAAAATATTTGAGTTGAGAATGATATACTATATCAGTATCCAGCACTCGAGGAGAGAGATTCTATTAATGTTTGCGTCGATGTTTTTGCAAATTTGCATTATATGTCACTCAAAATAAAGTGTATTATGCCATATCATCGTAAAATCCTACTCTCTGCGATGCCCCAGCTTGGAACAAAAAATAACACCAATCTACCGTTTTCCAGGGAACGTTTCCGTAATGATGCACCGGAGCTTCTTCCAAAACTATTATCCTGCGTAGAATGGGGTGAACTGGCTGAAGCGGCCAGTGTGCGGCGCATGCTGGCTGACTGGCCCATGCTGCGAGTGGAGTCCGCGCTCGAACTGCTGGACTACGCCTACGCCGACAGTGCCGTCAGGAGCTTCGCAGTCAAGTGTCTCGGCAAGATCAGGTCAGATTTACTTTCTAACTAAATAGTACATTTTATATTTTCGTTTCTATGTGTATGTGTCTCTGCCTTTAATTAATGTAATTGGTTTAACCGTGATAATTAAAGTTAAAATAAATAAATAAATAGTACAACAACTTACCTACCGAATTTTAGTCGAAGCTTATTTAGGATCTACAAGATTATTTTTAGTATATGCGAAACCTAAATATGGTTCAGAATAAGGAACTGAATCGATTTCAATCATTTTTACACCATGTTATATTTTGTCCCGAAAATATTTAAGTGTGATGGAAAATGTTATCAGCATTTAATTACTTACAATACGAGTACAAATCGCCGTACGATTAGGTACCTACTGCCAAATTATTATCAATGAGCGCAAGACGACCCTGGAGGCGCGGGGGCGCTGTTAGCATGTTTTTGTGTGGACAACCCGGTAACATAACAACCTTATAACTTTGTGATTTTTCATGATACCGTTTTGAAATTTTGTACATAGATTCTTTACATAAAAATACTAGACACGTGTTTCGGGTTTCCCATATACTAAAACTAATATTGTATGAATGGAATCATTGATACGACGAAGAAGATGCACCATGATAGCGTATTTGGAACTAGCTTTTGCGCGCGGCGCCTGGAGGTAGGAAATGATCTCATAGGGATATAAAGTATCGTATGTCCTAAACCCAGGTCAAGGTCTTACCAATCAATCTGCCCAGCCTTTTCCCAACCATGTTGGGGTTGGCCTCCAGTCTAACCGGACGAAGCTGAATACCAGTATTTTACATGGAGCGACTGCCTATCTGTCCTCCACAACCCAGTAACTGGGTAATACGATACCCCTTGGTAAGACTGGTTGTCAGACCTTCGGGCTTCTGACGACCCGTAACGACTGTCAAAGATGACAAATGACAGCCGGGACCAAGGCTTAACGTGCTTTCTGAGGCACGGAGGAGTCTGGGTATGTAAAGATGGTCACCCATCCACGGACCAACCCCGGCCAACGTAGCTTAACCTGATGGATCGACCCGTGTAACTGTTATTACTTATCCATGAGCTCCATGTTCTTATCAAAATCCGTTTAGCTGTTTTAGCGTGAAAGCGTAGCGAACAAATTAATTTTCGCATTTATAATATTAAAGTTAGGATTAAACAATCATCGTAAACAATGATTTACTCATTAGGGTTAGGGCCTTCCTGCCAGGGTTGCGGGTTTGTCCGAAAGGGATACCGTAGCCCTGGCACGCAGGCAACTGAAGAAACACGGGTGGGTTTTAGTCAGTAAAAGTCTGATAGCTCTGGCCAGAGCGGGAGAAGTTATTTCATAATTACCCACGCAAAAAAAAGACGTGCGGGCACTAGCCCGTCTTACTACTACTAAACACAGTCGCGGCTTATTTCGGCGTGAAATAATGCGACGATTAAAATTTTGTCGCGCTGCGTAAATTGATCGGCTGAAAAAAAGACAGCCAGTCGCTTTGAAACAAAATCGCAATGCGGACCTAGCACTCAGCACTCAATATGGATATAAATAATAATAAAAAAACCGGCCTAGTGCGTGTCGGCAAATTATTTGATAATTTACCTACGAAAAAAAATGGTCAGGTCCTTCGAGGTTCCGGCCCACCCGGGAGTGCGGAAATATTGCTTGGTTACGGTTTGATTAAACTTGTTAATCCGGACATCGGCCGTCAGTTAATTTATAAATTCACACATATCTGGACACCGGCCGTCAGAGTTTCGGAACGTCGCGCGTCGCTTGAAAAAAAAAAACTATCTCGGTACGCCCTGAAAGTTCTACTGTTAGGATTTACTTGATCTTTTTCGTGCTTGATGCATGACTTTAGATAATTTTCTTTGAAAACTTGGGTCCCAAAGCATGCAACCCACATAATATAAAGATCTGTTGTGTTAGTACGTAGGTATTTCTTGCAACCTTATTTCTTGTGTCATATTGTACTTCTGTTTATATAGTTTGAAATCACATAATTTTTATTTTTTATTTTTATAAGTTTTGTTTAATTTCGTTCGTACCTTAGGTTATCACTGTATTTGAGAATGCTGGTTCACCTGTTATTGGTACAGTAGTACCCAATTGATATGGCTTACCGATGTACCTGCGCAGATGGTGAATTTTAAAAGTGCGGGAAATGCTATTGACCAATCGGCACGCTCCACGCACCGCGGTTCTTTTTCCTGTACCGCTATTGGTCGGCAGCTGCCGCCATGTTAGCGCGCGCCGCGTGGCATGTTTGTCAGCCGCCATACTTCTGATCGAGTGCACGCTAGCAGCTCCAGTGTATTATGAACCTTATAATAATGATCTAAGGTTGATTTAAGTTTTAAGCATTCTTTCGTTAATCTTCGGGGCCATACTTTCTTTTCTGTGCGAACGAAGATTCACGACGCGCCTTATCAATTGGGTACCACTGTAACTGTATAAGCTCATGACATGACTGTTATCTACTTTTATTTGATATTTTGTACAGAAGCTGTTGGTGTACCTTTATAAATAAATAAATAAAAACGAATGAAAGGGCCCGGCCTATGTCCAGCTGAAAAGAGTACTCTTTATTATGTACACCGGTGGAGTTTCTTGCCCATCCTTCTCCATACGAAGCTACCTTTTGGAAGGGGCGACTAAAATCAATTCTATTTTCTTTGTAAATTTTGTCGTTCAAAAGTGCCATAGAAGTGCCTATTTGAAATAATTTGACTTTGACTTTGACACCATATAAATTACAGATTTAAATGTTGAAATTTTACATAGGGTGACACAATGGGCGGTCTTATCGCTAAAAGCGAGCTTTTGCAGACAACCTTTGGATTTTTTGATGGGATTAAAGGGAGAAGGAGAGACAATAGTGCAGGTAGTCAGTGGTGTACCATTTACATATACAATTGGGTTGAAATGATGATAATAAATAATGCACTACTGCAAGTGTTTCTTGATTTAACCATTCCATGGCAAGCAACTTCGTGAATCCGGTAGTATAAAATTGATTTGTCTTCCACAGTGACAACGACCTCCTACTCTACCTCCTGCAACTGGTGCAGGCGTTGAAACACGAGTCGTATCTCATGTGCGACCTCTCCGTGTTCCTACTCAAGAGGGCCTTCAAAAACATGACCATCGGACACTACCTCTTTTGGCATTTAAGGTAATGCTATCTTTAAAAAAATATTTTTCTTATCTGATAGTTAAATATTTTTATATGAATTTCCAAAAGCCATGACACCATAGTTCTTTATAAATAACTTGCTTTTGCCAGCGGCTTCGCCCACGTAAAGGTTAGATTATCCCACGGGAACGTACCACTAGGATAAAAGTATCTTATGTCCTCCATCTTGTTATATGTATTTTGTGTTTCGTTGATCCGTGTGGTGCCGAACGTAAAGAATAGCACCATCCTATTTCTTCCCGTTGGTGTCGTAAACGGCTACTAAGGGACTTATTAGAGAATGGGCAGCAGCGTTCTCTATGCATTTTAACACCATACTGCGATCGACAACTCGCCTGCCAAGCGTGGCGTTTATGGCAACCCCCCTGCAGCCCCCCCAGCAGCCGTCTTTCGGCTGAAATGATGATAATGATTTTACGTTTCACGAACTGTGTCCAAATAAGCGTTATTCTTTATTTCTATCGTATTGTCTTTTTTTTATCCATTTTCCAATGTATTGTCCTTAGATCTGAGATGCACGTGCCAGCAGTAGGCGTCCGCTTCGGTCTGCTGTTGGAGGCGTACTGCCGCGGCTGTCAGGACCACATCAACAGCCTCACGAGACAGATCACTTGTCTCGACAAACTTAAATGTAACTATACTTTCTGTAAAAAACTAAAGCTTAAAGCGCCTACACACGGCCCTAAAATCAGAGGCAATATCGGGAGAGTGGTGGGGAGCGCCCTAGATCGCTCCATTGATCGCCTCGTGAGTAGGCAAATCGTAATCATTATTATTATTATTACCCCTAACTCAGAAATTGGTTCGGGCGAGCTCACGATTTAGGGCCGATTATCGTCTAGGGAGCGTCGTCCGTGCGTGTGTAGTGAAATCGGAACCGATTTCACCGCAGTGCGCGTGCGACTATAGTGACAACAGGACGTGTTTTCGTAAATATTTTTTTATTTCGTGCGGAAATATGGCGAAGGAGAAGGAGCGAGAGGCCTGGACAAAAACAATTGATCTTTTCAAGGAGTTGTCGTATTTATGGGATAAAAAACATAAAGAGTATTTTAACCGTGACATGAGGCAGGAGGCCTTTAAAATGCTATTACAAGTGTACAATGAAGAGGACGGTAAAGACACTACGATGGCCGATTTTAAGAAAAAACTTGAAAACATGCGTACTACGTATGGAAGAGAACTGAAAAAGGTGAGATCATGTAAAATCTGTGCGGTTAACGGCAATTAGATCACCATTATAAATCAGCTAATATATAAGTAGTACAAGTTTTGCTTCTGCTTTTACATTTAGGGCCGGTTTCACCACCGGCAAATAAGTTCTGGATTAGACTGTTTGATGAAAAAGTCATTCTATGGGATTGTATGAACTTAGAGGGTCCACTGAAGGCCCACTGTGGCCACGCGGCCACAAAAAATGCCCATTTTTTGATTTTTTGAGAGTGTAGGCGGCATCTTGGATCGACGAGCGCTTTGCTGCACCGGTGGGTTACGTACTAATTGGCAGGGACGTGTGTAGAGTAGTAGCCGATTTCATCCCCACCACCACTCTCCCGATATTGCCTCTGATTTTAGGGCCGTGTGTAGACGCTTTTACCCTTCGCACATCGCCAACCCGCCTGCCAAGCGTGGCGATTATGGTGAACCCTCCCCTTTGGGGGAGGCCTATGTCCAGTAGCGGACGTCTTTCGGTGGAAATGATGACGATGACCCTGCGCACCCTGCGCACAAGGAACACTCGCGAAACGAAAAGTTTAAGGGGCCGGCGTAGCATGCGTAGTTCATACAAATGTAATACCAAAATAATTTGTAAATCAAACATATTCTTAAGGTAGTGTGTATTTATTTCGATTGGATTACAGAATATCTATGTTCCCAATTTCATTCATTTGGATAGGACAATGATATAAAGACGAGATATGAGGATTTTAAAATTTCTATAGAAAATTTATTTTTTCATAACTCTTGTTTAAATCAGAGTCCATTTAAAACATATATTTAGAAACCTAGATATTCAGTATTCCAATCGGAATCTAGACATCACTACCTTAAGAATATGTTTGATTTGCAAATTATTTTGGTATAACGTTTGTATGAACTACGCCTCCATCCAGCCTCTTAAGCATTTTAGAAAAAAAATGGTTTTCCTACAGTAGCCCGCGGAATAAAAGTTCTTATGGAACAATTCTATCCACCTTACATGTATTCACTCATTGTTCGTTTGCTGGCTGTACGTAGTCGGAATTGATAAGTTTCATGCCTGGGGATGGTAAAAATAAACTTTGTTAAAACTTTTGATTCCGCAAATGTATGTGGAACAATTTTCAAATCTTGCAAAATCTGACGAAAACCTAAAAAGATGATTTTTGCTGGCACTACGATCAATAAAAAAATCGGCCAAATGCCGAGTCGGACTCGCGCACGAAGGGCTCCGTATCATTATCTATAAAAATGGCAAAAAAATCACGTTTGTTGTATGGGAGCCCCCTTTAAATATTTGTTTTTTTTTTATTTAATTATTTATTTTTAAAGTGAATATATAACTAAATATTCTGTGAATATTTCAAGCGTCTGCCTGTTGCCGTTATCAATATCGAGGAAAAATATCACGTTTGTTGTATGGGAGCCCCCTTAAATATTTATTTCATTCTGTTTTTTAGTATTTGTTGTTATAGCGGCAACAGAAATACATCATCTGTGAAAATTTCAACTGTCTAACTATCACGGTTCATGAGATACAGCCCGGTGACAGACCGACAGACAGACAAACAGACGGCGGAGCCTTAGTAATAGGGTTCCCGTTTTACCCTTTGGGTACGGAACCCTAAAAACGGTACATATTTTTTTATCCATTTACTTTCTCATTCCCATAAACTCATTCGTAATACAGTTGTCTGAGCATTATTTTGGCTGTGTCAGGGGCCAGCCAATGCGTGCGCAAGAAGAAGGAGATAAAGCAAGCCCGAGCCGCCCTCATCCATCACCTGCAGGAGCAGCACTGTGTCGAGACACTGTGTGATTTTGTGTCGCCACTAAACCCTAGTTTTGTGTGCAAGAGGATCAAGTAAGTGTAAATAAAATACATAGCTGGCCTGAGGTTATGGTGTGAAGAATTTTTGTGTTAGGGATTTTCGAGTCAAGTGAATAATAGACAGTAATATTAGTTTGGTTTTTCTTGGCTGATACCTACGCTAAATTTTTGCATTTCTGTCATCATTATTAATGCATCTTAACGCTTATTTTACCCTGTATAATTATGCTAAACTCGTCAGAAACGGCGAATGCGAATTGGAACAACCCCGTTATGTAGCCCCGAAAATCAATGTCAGCAACTATACATTTTATGCAGCGATTTATTGTAGCATTATTTTTTCTGCTTTTCTCATTTAGAATTTTTGCCAGTGTAATCTAGATCGAAGTTCCCAATACACAATTCTTACTAAAGTTTCATATCCTAGGCCGGATGACTGCCGAGTTATGGACAGCAAGATGCGGCCACTACAACTTCGGTTCGAGAACGCGGACCCCTCGGGGGCCGACATTAGCATCATACTGAAGATTGGCGACGATCTCAGACAAGACATGTTCACGCTACAGATGTTACGGATCATGGATAGGCTATGGAAGAACCATGGATATGATTTTAGGTGAGTTTTTTACTGTAATATAGCCACATAGAACGCGGACCCCTCGGGGGCCGACATTAGCATCGTACTGAAGATCAGCGATGATCTCAGACAAGACATGTTCACGCTGCAGAAGTTTTTCCACAATTCATGGATAAACTGCGGAAGAACCATGGATATGATTTTAGGTAAGCTGGTAATTGTATGTGCACCCACATGCTAGTGTGCCCGCATGCTAGGCCACTTTTGTCGCACTCAACTTAAAAAGATGTGGTAAAAAATTTCTATTTCTAGAAGGCCGTAGATATTTTTTATTTAAATAACATTTTAATGGCCTGGTTGCTGGGACCTTTTAGCCAAGTCTTTATTTAGTTACAAAACTTGTTTAAATATGATGAAATGAATTATACTCGTATTCAATGCATGATGATGATATCCCCGCCCGCTCCCCATGAGTTTCAGTAAAGATGTGGCACTTTACTGAGACCTCACGCGGTCTTCTTGAGAGAACTGGAAGTGATGTTGCACTGTTTTGTTTCATTTGCCTACACTTATGCACGTTCACAAACACTTAATGGTTAATAATCTACCATTATTACACATTAAAATTCGGCTAAACACAAACTTTGGAAAACAAAACAGAACTCGACGACACGGTTGGCGCAGTGGTTAAGCGATTGACTGCTGCGCTGCATGTCGCGGGTTCGATTCCCGCACGGAATAAATATTTGTATGACCTACAAGTAGTTGTTCCGGGTCTGGCTGTTTGTGTGAGTTTATGTTTGTAAACGCACCCACAATACAGGAGAAATTCCTAGTGTGGGGCAACGTTTTTTAAAAACGAAAAAATATCCGGTAGGTTCTAATAATCCTTCCATATTCCAAGGGCACGTCTTCCCTGCCATTATCGCGCCCCCCGGTCTACTCTATGATATACAATGGTATCTGTAGTCTCATGAAAAATGAGGCTTCAGGGGCTAGGGTGAATCTCTGGGTTCATTTCTCTGGGAGCAAGGCCGTAGATAAAAACCGGCCAAATGCGAGTTGAACTCACACGAAGGGTTTTTTTACCGTATAATCGACTACCGTAAGATCCAGCAAAAAACGCCCAAAAAAACACGTTTCTTGTATGGGGACCGCCTTTAATTATGAACTTTATTTATTTTTTACTATTTGCTGTTATACTTAGTGGCAATAGAAATACACAATCTGCGAACAGAACCCTAAAAATGAAGTTCCCGATTATTGCTCTCTCTCTCTTTCGCAACACAAAGATAGTTTGAATGTCGGCAATTCACCCCATAGAAATTAGAATAAGTACAACATTTGACTGCGATATACAACGTCAGATTTATTTCAAATAGATCAAGATATTTTTGAATGTCAAGAAATATAATGAATACTAGCGGTTGCCCGAACCCAGGTCATGGTCTACGCACACTCACAAACTTTCGCCTTTATAGTATTAGTGTGATAAATAAGATTATTTGTTAAAGTTTTTGTAACTGGATAACGCAAAATGATGTCCGAAATAAAATAAAAATATTTTATTTCACATAAATCTACATGGGCAGTTATGAAACGTCAGAAGCTAGGTGCACGGTTCCAATTGGTTGTTTCCTATGGAGAAGAGCCGGCAAGAAACTTTACGGTTACTCTTTTAAAAATAATGGGCTTTTACAATGTTTTCAAGTTACAGTGTTAATGGTATGGTATGGGGGTAGTGGTAGGTATGGGAGGGAGTGTAGACTCGTCCACAAGTAATAATAAAATGTTTATTTGTACACTTTGAAAACATACATAAGTACACAAGGACTAAATAAATGTTGTACAATATAGTCACATTAAAGGGCTAACTGATGCCTCTTAAATTAGGCTAAAAGCCTGTGTTTTAGGAGAGTCAATGTTCCTCCAGAGATAACGGCATACAACTGGTATTGGGTGTCATGCAAGTACTTAAAGAAACAATAACATAAAAATAAATTAATAAGAACAAATTAAAAACAAAAAGTGGCCTAATCTAAATACAGTATTAGTTCTATTTTTATTAAGAGACTTATTCTAATAAGGTTCAAGTACCAGGTAGACAAGCATATTACAAGTTAGAGGATTATATCCAGGATAGGAATGCTTGGAAACTGCTGGCCCAGCTCCATAGCACAATCTAGAGTCTAGACAAAATCAAACTGGTTGCTCAAATTAATTAAATCAAATTAATTGTATAATTTGGTATTTATAAGACATTGATTTGACATTCTGTGATTACCTTAAGAGGGCTATCACAATTTTTCTTGAATTTGCGCGTTTTACTCGAGTTTTGATGTGTGATTATGGTTTAGATATAGCCATAAAATAAAAAATAAAATATGCCCAAGCAAGTTTAATTATTTATCTTGGGAGCGCTTTAAATAACTGTTTCAATTTATTTATTTATGTAAATAAATTGAAATATTTATTTAAAGCGCTATTTAAAGCAGTAAAAACCTTGTCTCTGCAAAGGATGTATCATAAAATTTTACTTTGGGTATCTTTTGATGCTTTTTTACACCGAAGATAACGTAATTAAGAAATTATAAAAATGTCCATGGTACTACTGTATTTTATACTTGGGAGCGCTTTAATCAATTTATTATATTTCGTACAGTAATTTACCAAAAATAATTCTGTAAAACAGAGAGTTACTGACCATTTTTCATCCGAAGTTTTATTTTTTATCTACGAATATAAAATCCAAATTCAAACAAAAACTATTTAATAACTAAGTTAACTATGTTACCTTGCTCGAAAAAAAATTAAATAGTCTATTTAAAAGTAAAATAACGGCGTAAATCAACGGCGAAATAAGCTATACGAGAGCGCAAAAGTGATGAAACTATTAACGGGTGCTGAGACTGACACGAATGGTTTATCATTACGAAAACTGTACTTTTATAGTTACACAGACTTAATGTTTCGATTATTTCACGCTTTCTCACAATTCGATAAGAAATTGACGAAAAACTTTTTTTTTGTGATAGCACCCTTAACTCAAACACTGACTTATTATTTTAACATTTTTAGGAAAACATATACTTTTACGATGTTCGTAAATATGTGAACACCATGATGTATCTATCTCATAATTAAGTTATTTTTCATCGCTTCATTTTTAATTCTTTTTACCTATTGTGGTATAGTAATTGTATTCTATTTGCATCGTCTTCACATATAGTTAACGTACTTACACAAAATATTATAAAACATTTTTAAAAGAGTAACGGTGGAGTTTCTTGCCCATTCTTCTCCATCGAAACTACGGGGAAAGTTTGGAAGGGGCGACTAGAATCAACTCTATTTTGTTCGTCAATTCTGACGTTCAAAAGTGCCTCATAAGTGCCTATTTGAAATAAATAATTTGACTTTGACTTAGAAAATGGTTTAAAAAGCTATAGTCTATAATAAAAATAGTCTTTATTTATTTCATCTTATGTTCCCCAGAATGAACCCATACAACTGCATCTCGATGGAGTACGCAGTCGGTATGATCGAAGTCGTAGAAGACGCGCAGACGGTTGCCTACATACAGAAACAGAGCGCGCTCTTCAATGCCGCTTCCACTATCTATAAGTCAACGTTATTGCGTGAGTATTGTATTTGTTCCTTGTTCTGTCTTATTTTTTAATCTTTTAGTTTGTTTTTTCATGATTCGTGCCTTATTGGGAGATGTAAGCAAAGACTATCAGTGTTATAGTCACAGATTTAGATTAGGCTAGATACCACAAGCCGTCCGACTATGCGAAGTTTGTGCCGTGCTCAAACTTCGGGCATTATTGCGACTTTGTATTGCATGTCAAATGAAAAAATGTCAACGCACGTCCACTCCTGACGATGTCTATGAGCTCACAGACGCGCTTAGCTATTAAAATGATTATGTTTACGTTTACGCTCGGTTTTCATACTATCTAATGAACATGCGGTATCTAGCCTACTCTAAATCTCTGGATAAAGTCCTGTAAAAAAGCTTCGTGACTCTGAAATCACTGCCTAAAACTACTTCAACTTTTATAGATAAAAATATATAAATAATAACTTTCAGGTGCTAATAAATTCTTTATTCTCAACACAGAATGGCTACGAAGAAACACAGAGAACAACGAGGCTGCGTTCAATAAAGCAGTGGACGAGTTCACAATGAGTTGCGCCGGCTACTGCGTCGCGACCTATGTGTTAGGTATCGCGGACAGACATCCGGACAACATCATGGTCAAGACCAGTGGTCAGGTGAGACAAGAACCATTCATACTATCCCTTTAACGGTGGCAGTCGTCCTTAGTGGATGTAGCGCATCTGTGGCGCCACTTCGCGGATGTAGCGCATCTGTTGCGCCATTTCGCGGATGTAGCGCATCCGTGGCGACACTTCGGGGATGTGGCGAATCTGTGGCGCCACATCTCGGATATAGCGCGTCTATGGCACCACTTCGCGGATGTAACGCATCTGTGGCGCCACTTCGCGGATGTAGCGCATCTGTGCCGCTACTTCGCAGATGTAGCGTATCTGTGGCACCACTTCGTGGATATAGCGCATCTGTGGCGCCACTTCGCGGCTGTAGCGCATCTGCGGCGCCACTTCGCGGATGTAGTGCATTTGTGGCGCCACTTCGCGGCTGTAGCGCATCTGTGGCGGCACTTCCCTTTCTGGGACTGTCTTATGTAATTTTGACGTTCGAAAAGTGCTGATTCTCAGCCTAGTTTGAATAAATGACTTTTGATTTTGTTTTTTTTTAGTTTGTACATAGATTCTTTACATAAAAATACTGGACCCGTGTTTCGGATTTCGCATATACTAAAAATATTGTATACAAAAAACTACAATAACACCTTTATTTTCCAACAGCTATTCCACATAGACTTCGGTCACTTCCTGGGCCACTTCAAGCAGTGGTACGGGTTCAAGCGAGAGCGCGCGCCCTTCGTACTGACGCACGACTTCATACACGTTATCAATAAAGGACAGAAGGGCTCCGGGGATAACTTGCCTATCGACTTCAAGATATTTAGGGAGCATTGTGAAACGGTGAGGATATATTATTTTTCTTAAATATTTCGAGCCTTATTTTGACAACCTTCTTCGAGATAAATCGAAATTGCTGTACTGGCCAAATACATGCGAGCAGCGGCCACCAAAAGTTGTATGAAAATCCATACCTATGTGTCGTGGTTTAGCGGCCAAATAAATTACATAGTAAACTCTTTAACTATCGTGTAATTTAAAAATGGAACGATGTTTTACTCCGAAACATGGCCACCAAGGAGGTAACTTATCAAAGGTTTTGTTTGAACTTCGGACCGGCTTGCAAATAGAAAACTGTTTATTGAAAAAAAAAAAAAACAAATGAACACATTTGCGCGTGAAAAATTATCGTTGTTCGTCATTGAATCTGGAATTTATAAATAATTTACTTTGATTAAATTTCCGCGCTATATTTGAGAAAAGCACTATACAACGTAACCAGGCCTTGATGGACTCACGTATGTGTGCCTAGGCTTCGCCTCGGCCCATATTTTCACGCTCGTCTAGCAACTATACTCGTATTATTAATTCACTGGGAAAATCTTTCAGGTTCTAAATATTGTATTCTACTCACCCTTTGATGGTAAAGAAGTTCATCATCATCTGCCCAGCCTCTTCCCAACTTTATTGGGGTCGGCTTCCAGTCTAACCAGATGTAGCTGAATACCAGTATTTTACTTAGAGTGACTGCCTATCTCACCTCCATAACCCAGTTATTCACAATGTTATCATCTTAATCAGCTTATACTGTTCCCACTGCTGGGACACAGGCCTCCTCTCGTTGAGAGGGAGTGGGCTGTAATCCACCACGCGGGCCCAATGCGGGTTGATAGATGTCACATGTCTTCGAATTTTTGGTTCTAGCACATGCCGGTTTCATTACGATGTTTTCCTTCACCGTTTTGAGAGCAGTGGTGATGAAATAATTTACACAAAGTAAAGCTTCTATCAGGGTTCGAACCTACGACCTAAAACTCGTATATCGCGGCCGTTACCACTGGGCCACGGTGCGGAGGATGTAAAGAATAGCATCACCCTAGTTCTTCCCGTGGGTGTCGTAAAAGGCGACTAAGGGACTTACTAGAGAATGGGCAGCAGCGTTCTCTATGCATTTTAACACCATACTGCGATCGCCAACCCGCCTGCCAAGCGTGGCGATTATGGCAAACCCTTTGGGGGAGGCCTATGTCCAGCAGTGGACGTCTTTCGGCTGAAATGATGATGATGAATGATGACCACTGGGCCACCACTGCTCACTTATTGGTTTACCTAGTTATTGGGTAATACGATACCCCTCGGTAAGACTGGTTGTCAGACTTTCGTGCTTCTGACGACCCGTAACGACTGTCAAAGATCCATGAATGACAGCCGGGACCAACGGCTTACCGTGCTTTCCGAGGCACGGAGGAGTCTCGTTATGTAAAGATGGTCACCCATCGACGGACCTGTAGCGGCATTGACGTCACGCAAAATCCTGCATCGCGCAAACAGAGTTTACCGCGCAATTAGCATATACAACGTCCCACACACATCAACCGTCGGGCAGTTGCTTACCAGACACAACACCCGTCTGGTCGGAGGATCCTCCCTTTTCTATAGAGGATGAGTGAACTTTACACCCTGTTCCTCATACCTCTAAAGACCAACCGCGGCAAGCGTAGAGCTTAACCTGATGGTAAAGACTAAAAACTACTGAACTTGCTTATAAATAAGCTGTTGTTTCGATATCTCTGGGCTCAAAGGTCGTGAAGTAAAAAATATGACTTTCTGATTGGAAGACATTTGACACCTTTATTTAAAGTTTTTTTCAATACACTTTCTCGAAAACTGGTTCATATCGCACTACAATTAGGTTCACAATGCAATGTATTTCACACGCGTGCGATTTTTTATTTTCCAACACGTGTGGCGGAATAAAAATTTCCACAGATAACTTATACCTATACTTAGTCCAAATTGGTTCAATGCCTCTATTCACACCGTCTCGCGCCATAGACGGTCCTCTATTCGGAGGTGATTTTATTTTTTATCTCAGCAAAGAGGTGTTCTCTACGGCGTTAATATTTTTGAAATATTTAAATAATGTTTCTAAATAGAATACCATGATTATTACAATAAAAAAAAACGTCTATGTGCAAATTAACATGTATTTGTGTTCTAAACTCAAAAATATTTGAATTTTCAATATTTCATATTAGGCTGTTTATCGGCTTTATATAAACCTTTGCTTCTCCTTCAACCTGGCGAAAGCAAAGCCCGGAAAAAAAAGAAAATTGAATCATAGTTTCCTAATAGTGCATGACAAAAATATTTTTCGTTATTTTCTTTATTTCTTCAAATGTGTATTGAAAAACGTCGTTTGATACACGTGGACATTTGTTATTGCAATTCTCGGCCCAAAAATAACCTCGCCTACGGCTCGGGTGTTAATTCCGCCTCGAATGCAATAACAAACATTCTCCACTTGTATCAAAATGTACTATATACTGGCTCCTGGATTTACATGCAATCATAACAATTCCTCGTTTTAGAATGATAGTGAAATCATCCATGTGTATTTTTCACAGGCGTTCAAAATCCTCCGTAAGCACGGGCACCTAATTCTATCACTGTTCTCAATGATGATCTCGACGGGTCTACCCGAGCTCAGTTCGGAGAAGGATCTGCAATATCTTCGTGAAACTTTAGTAAGTATTTTATTATCTGTGGCTGAATACCTTTATTTTATGGAGTGTTTGCTAATTGACCGTCCGACGTCTTATACGGGCGATGCTGGTGATTCGTAGACCTGGCTTATTAAAACCGATAAGTTGGACGGTGAACCCATCGTATTCGAAATACAGAAGAACCATCTTCATTTTGTGTGCAATGGCCCATCCCTCACTTTGTTTGCCAAAGCAACTAACTTAAAAAAAGAATATGATTTACCTATAGTAAAACATCTTGGAGCTGCAATCGCTGACCGCTGGAATAGGCCCTTTAGCACAGTGCTGGATTCGCTAAGATTGATCATCTCAATAATCCGTGCCACTAGCATAATTATGCATTCGCGGCACAAGACAAATTTAAACCAATAGCCAAGTTATTTGGCTTCGATGATGGAGCTGCCCTACCTAGACAAGACTGATGTGGAAGCGGCCGACGAACTGACAAGACATCAAATGCAAAAAAATCGCGATGGATAAATGAGCTTGTTTTATTAGTCAAGTACAGTCCCCGGCACGTAAGTTGGCAAGATTAGTTAGATGCGCAGAAGTCATTTTTTAGGACTCTTTGGTGGTCAAGCGGGACGCGGGGAATGAGGGAGCACCGTTTCGAGCACGCGATTGGTGCGTCAGTCGATACTCGCCTCCCGCACCTCGACCCGCGTTAGTTCGCTCCCGATTACACTTGCGTGCACTATAATTATACCCTTTGTTTTTGTTGAGATTCTGTTAAGTTTTTGATACGAATTGTTGTTACTATTTTAAATTAAGTTTATTTTACGAGTGTATTTTTGCGGCAGCTAATAATGAAGCTTGTTGACCTTTAGTTCTCGTTAACATTGTTTTTTGAAAGGCCACAATAACTAAAAATATGTTGTTATATATTTTATTTAAATAAACTTCACGAATCACTCTCCTTTCTTTAACTTTCTTCTAAACAGACATGTTTAAAATAAATGATGGCAATAACCATAGAATAATGACAAACAATAAAAGTGACTTTTTTGTTGCATATGTGTACTATGCGCGAACTTACCCCCACTACCCCAAAACCTTGCCAAGTTACTTGCCGGCGATTGTAATTAATAACTCGACAGTACTGATTAGCCGTATATTACTAAATCTAAAAGAAAACACCACCTTACAAAAAGCTGCAATTTTAAATACAATATGTCGAATTGTCAGAAAGTTCATTCAAATAGATGAAAACGAAATAGGTTCTCACCACACGCTGCATTTACTTGGCTTCGGTCGGTAAATGTTGCAAAAACTAGCCAAAGTGTTGATAAGAAAAACTACTCTAAAAAAAACGTTCTATTCTTCCAAGCAACTAACCTAATCGAAACATTGTTACAGGTAATGGACCTGTCCGAAGAAAAAGCAATGGAACACTTTCGACAGAAGTTCAACGAGGCCATGAAGAACAGATGGACGACATCGTTCAACTGGGCCATCCACAACATTGACAAGAACAACTGACAGTGACCCGTGAGCCGACGGCTCCCGCCACACACATAAACTGCACTGTAAAACAACATGGCCGACCTGTCATACGGCAAAAGAGGTTATATCACTCACTTTTATCACTAAATATTGGTTTTACTGTACATGTAAAGTTACTACTCGCCTAATTGTATATAAAATACGGTGAAATTAATTTGTTTAGTGATAAATGTGCGTGAATAAAAAAATATCGCTGATTATATATTTAGCGGTAATACCATCACACAAGGTTCAGTTTACAACAATGAACGTAAGTTGCAATGCTTATTGCTTCATTATAAATAAGAGGTAATTGAAAACTAATAATTTTGGCATTTTAATCAGTTCACATTTACCATTCATTAGTATACATTTTTCGAGGTTTTTAATGGACAGATTGTGCTATCAAATGTGTATTAACGGATCATTTTTTAATTACTATAGTTAGACGAGAATTAGTCATGCCTTATTGAACTGAAGTAATAGTTGAAATTGTTGTACAATTTTTACACCAGAAACAATAGTAGATAATTTAGCGATGAATTAGCTTATCGAATTAGCAGAATCATTTGTCAGCACTGAGGCAACTAAAATGTTGGTCAATTATTGAGAACATTATCGTTGTGACTAAATCAGTGTCGATATTTCGAATAGTTAGGGCGGGTGATAGAATTAATGATTTTGAAAGGACATTCGAAATAACAGTATTTCTATAGACCTTCCATGTCCCTTTTGCCTTTATTAGATTCTGATACTAGTTTAAAATCGAGACAGTGGTTATAGTTCGCCCCGCACTACATTTTTATTGAACGAACTGAGATATACTAACGGATTAATCCCGTTCACATAAATTTAAATTACATTATTAGTACAAACAAGGATAGAATTTTTATCCAGATATGTGGAAACATTTCAAATGAATTAGATCGCTAGACCGAAATTTTGTATAACGAATTTTAAAACGGTTGTAAGAAGAATTTGGAAATGTATGACGGAAATGTGTCAGCTCTGTATCAACTTAAAATATAACTATGATTTGTTTCAAAACACATTTCTTAATTGTGTTTTGAAATAAATCGTTATGCTCTAAATACAATCTATGCCAGGATATCTTTATTTTAGTGAATAAAAACATACTGCAAAACAGTAGGTCGATATATTCATCTACTACACGAATCCTGTTGAACTAGTCAATCTTGTCTATATTTGTAATATTACTTTGTCGCCATATTGCTTTTATTTAAACACTGACATGGATTGGATTGAGACGCAATCTTTGCAAAGAAATTAAACATTTATAAAACTACCTGTTGGTTATTTTTGTAACAAAATTCTTTACTTGTGAACGGGATGAGGTTGTCCAAGACTGAAAATTGTTAATGAAAAGTTGGGTGCAATGTCGCATGCTACCGTGTTGGTCATTAGCTAATGTAACTTATCGTTATAAGACACTATACGGTGTCAAGTTAGGTCTACCAGTGTTAAGGCCACGTAGTAGTGCCATTGTTACCACCAGACATTTCTTAACTTATATGACATCAAAAGGGTGTCAAAAGGCACTCATTTGCTGTCGATCAATCAAATATTATCCTGATGATTGATGTAGTATATCAAAATTTCGTCTCGACTTTTAATTCGACTCAGTGGTCTATGTATAGAAAATTCACGATTTAACTTAATAGATTCGAAAAAGTTATAAACTTCTAAAATGTAACACTATTATGTCGTTTAGTTACGGCCCAGACATTCCGATGTCGCTCATTATTTCGGATTAGTGAAGAAATATACCGATGACTTATAATTTTCTATTTAATGATTATTACCCATAGTTTTAATGGATATTCGGAATTCTAGGAATGTTTGAGTCACCAAAATTGATGCAGTTTTTAGTGACGTCATGTCTAGGGCCTTCAGACGGTAGTAAGGCGTGCGGCGGCTGATTTGGCTGTGATATAATCGTGCTGCGTATGCGCAGTTAGTTGAAGGACTTGCTTGTAAGATGTTTAGTTCGGACTGAGGTTAATAATAATCGTCACTGATTGCTTAGTTATCAAATAACTGATTATGTTTGATAATTATGTCTAGAATATCTAAACTTTATGATAACTTATATCTTGTCTCCTGCAAGAGATAAAAAAGACGGGTTATACCTATCTATGTAAAATAATAGATGTTAAAATTGTATAGAATTTGTATTTAGTTTCGTTACGTGTTAGAGTTTGGATCAAAATTTAATTTTACCCATTGGATTAAGGCATGTGTATACTAGTTAATGGTAAGGGTGTTTGTTGGAGAAGAGAAAGAGATATGGACGGCCGCCGCACTCCTGAAACCTGATGAAATATACACTTTTGTAATGCACGGTGTATAACGTTCTTATTAAAGGGAAATAAGGCTCATATTCAGGAACATTTAATACCACGTTGCATCATACGGTTTTAGGGTAAATATCGTGCATTTTAAAAGTGATCCTCTATACATAATATTAGGCGAATTGCTCTCATTTTTAAGCGTAGATGTAATTAGTGAAAACATCATTTTTGCACGTTTATTTCGAGTCCCTCGCGTTTTGACAGCGACGATATTCTTTTATCGATTAACTTATTCGATTATCAAAATTACGATCCGATTTATTCGAAAAGGAATTTTGTCGCTACTGGGATATAATTTAAATCATAGGCTTAGCAGTATTATATTGTCATATGTTCGTAATCAAAGTAAGCACTCGCTTTTAAGTTTTTGTATACCTTCGTGCTACCTCAAGCTGTCGTGTATTAAACGAAAACAATTTATTTGCACCATTTAAGACTTCAATTTGAAAAAAAAACAAACGAATAACATTAGTAATTTTACGTAACAAATCCATGTGCGCATTGTCACCCGAGCAATGTTAGAAATTGACGGGTTTAGCAACGTTTCCAAGCAGAAACGTGTACTTACCATAGCTTAAACAATAACTACATAGAATACAATTAGCACTCGTTGGAAAGCTCTAGAGAAAATATACACGACCTAAAGTCGATTGATATAAATTTTATTAGGATAAAAATGCCTTATCACTATAGTAAGTTGTTGCTACACGGCAGTTGTGAACGTTTCGGTAAATTGTTATGCGGTTCAATATAGTAGTATTATATTGCCCAATATACGAGTAATTAATAACCCTTCATTTGAATTCAGAATTTTAGGAAAAATTATAAAGTTTTAGAACAACAAACGCAATGTCATACATAAAAAAGTTCAAATTCCTTTGCATCAACATTTATTTAGACCATTTGTTACAAAAATGGTCACTCAAATATCATCTTAGACTACATAATACTAAAGTAGATAGTTGTGTAAGTGGCAATGAATATAAACTATCTATAATTCTGAATTCAAGTAACCGTAGCTCTCAAATTAGTCACGCTGCAATTTAGACAATGACCGGTCATTACTTGATAATTTTCCTGTCAAATTGTATCGTTAATATATAAGTATTTTGCGCGGATCTCGTAATTTTATGAATGTATAATACAGTTTTGACTTCGGCTAGGTCAAGTTCTAAATTGCATCGCTAATATGAAGGTGATATGCATTGAATATTCGCTTAGGTAATCTGTTAGGTAATTTTAAACCTAAAAAAACGGTGTTGACCATGGGTGCTGTGCGTGACAACCTCTAAGACGGTAAAAAAACGCGTCGACTTGAGAACCTCAAGGTCGTAAGATACTCAAGTATTACGTATGCACTAAATGGGGGTGGTGTTTTGATCTTTGCTTGGGGAGGGTCCGGATGGTGATTACCGCAGCAATATTTACATTTTCAGATTTTTCTGCAAAATTTAGTAGATTCTGATTTGAACTAATATGGCAACCCTACTTGTCTATGCACGAAAGCATGGGGAATCCCCCCAAAATAATTGATATTGCTTACTCGCTCTCACGTGGTGTTTTATGGTTAAGTTAGAAAGAACCGAAGTAGGGAAATAACCGAGAGCATATATAATAAAAAAATATACCACTGTTTACGTGAGCTTTGCTGGCACGGGGGGGGGGGGGTAATAATTACTAAAATTCTGCAAACGTAATACTTGAATGGCCCCATAGCTACATGGTGATGATAGCCATAATTAATGATCGACAAGATAATTTTCATATCGCAAACTTGCGGAGTGAGAACTTAAGTCACAGTTCCTAAGCGAATGTTCGATGTAAATTATTTACAGTCATACTGTTATTGCATGTCAGTTGTCTTCAATTAAACATAGTCTTAACGATTAGTCTACAGATAAGTCATTTGATAAGTAATAGGATGCTGATATGAAATATAAGCTCTCCCAAACCGTATGTGCTAGCAACGGCTAGCAATAAAAAAGGAAACATTTCATTAAAAAAAAAATGCCATAATTCGAATAATGAACTTTTTTTTTGGTAGACGTATTAAACAACTTCGATCTACGGATTGTTTTTTAATGTGTCAGAACTCGTATGGTAATAAAGTAGTAACTGCTTAGTTTTTACGCAAATTATACGCATATTAGGGTCATAGCAAACGGTATACTTTTGGCAGATACATATAGAATAATTTATTCTACCTGCTTAGATTCAAAATATTGTATTGAAAATTTAAAAATCGTTTTCTAAAAGCCACAAAAGACGGATCCAGTAACTTTGCCTTTACCTCGAATAATTTTAGACATATCACAAATTGAGCCATGCAATAGATAATAAAGATAGCCAAGAAATTAATACGTTTGTACGGTCGAGTGTTTTTGTCACACATTTCTAGGGTTCCGTATCCGAAGGGTGCCGAACGGAACCCTATTACTAAACCTCCATTGTCTTTACATCCGTCCGTCCGTCTGTTTGTCAGCGCCGTATCTCATGAACCGTAATAGGTAGACAGTAGAAATTTTCTCAGATTGTGTATTTTCATTGCCGCTATATCACCAAATATTAAAAATAAAATAAAGTTAAAAATTAAAGGGGTCCCATACAAGAACCGTGTTTTTTCGGCCTTTCTTTTTGCTAAATATTGTACGGTGGTACGGAATCCTTCGTGTGCGAGTCCGACTCGCACTTGGTCGGTTTTTAAAACAGGTATATTTGAATAGCAAATTAATATCAAAGTAACTTATTAAGACCTGTGGGTAATTTGTCACCGTGTGTTAAATCAACTTTATCATTTGAGTTGAATTTATTACAAATTGGCTTGCAGTAGCTATCATTAGCTTGATCTACTGTAATAGGCTCTAGGACCTATTCTTTATATTGATTTAGTGCGACAAAGATGTTTTTAATTATTTTATCCTCGGAATTTTATACTGTGGACAAAAACATTCGACTGTTAAAGGTTGATAACACCAAAATTAATTACCTTTGCGTGGCTTTTGCTACAATTATTGTAACTCAAGGTACCGTTGAAGCACAGAGTCTTACCATCTAGTATTCTACATAAATCTAGTTTGTTTGAAGTGACGCGTGAAATCTGTAACTTGAGCTGAATTGTTACGTCTCATTTCTCTAGCCACAAATTTAAGTTAAAGAGCACTTAGTAATCAATTTGGTCTTTAAATCGGTTATTATAGATTCGTACTATCATGTTTATCAGTTTCATGGAAACATGCTGTTAGCACATACTTAATAAATAATAATATTACAGAAAAAAGTGTATCGTTGGTGCCTGTAATAATGAAAATATTATTGTATCACAGACACCAGCTCCTTCCAGACTAGGTTAAATAAAAATAAAATAAAAATTCGAAATAGGAAAACCGTTAAAAAAAAAAAAAAAAAACTATAAACTAAAATTAAAATAAAGCTACTAATTTTTCTGCATAATGTAATTTTTGTCTTCTTCTAAATAATGGTATTAGAAATGAGCCCATAAAATGTTTCCAAATAAAAACTAAAAATCAATTAATATTCCTTGTACATCATCCTCTTCCCTTGTCCCAATTAATTTGGGGTCGGTGGAACATGTCTTGATACTGGTAATAATATTCCGTGCCCAATGGACTTGATACAAGAACAAAGTAAGGTCATAATATTATGGATACCTATGTCTATTTCCAACCAGTTTCCAAGTAATCTTGTGGTAACCACAACCGGTAGATACATAGTGTCATTATAAATATAGAGATCAAATATCTTGTGCTATACGATATTTGATTGATTTCTGTGTCAGTGCTTATAAATAGTGTTCTTGGCGCCATTGCAGGCCAATAAATGTCGCAATTGTCGAGTTTGATTTAATTAATACAATGCGTTGCCCGTAGTTTCACTCGCATCCTAGTGAAACAACTCAACGAACCCAAATTAAAAGTATCATCCTGTGTGGAAAATTTTATCCAAATCTGTTCAACCGTTTATGCGTGTTTGACTCACAAACGTCATAACAAAGTTTCTCTTTTATAATACATATAAGTTAATATTAAATAGGCGCCAACCGAGTTGATTATTGAATAAGATTAGACAAAAATAGACAATTTAAAATTGTTATAGAAAAAAATCGAAAAATTCACGAAGGAATTCCGGAAATGACGATTTATGAACGTGACAGAATGACGCATGCAAATAATTACTTACGTCATTGCTTTGCCGAAATAAAAACTTAATCTAAGGTCGACATTGAATGTATTTTACGGTATTGTGGTATTGTACAGTTGCCAGCACATGAAACCACCAGCACACCAAATTATTTTAAACCTTAAAATGTTGATGGTTAATTCCAAAATCGAATGAGAAAATTTGACAGTTTGCGGTAACTCGATGTGCTGGCGACTATACCATATATTATAAACTAGACAGAATGGAATGAATTAAAGGAAATACGAAAATAGAAGGTAGGTAACCGAGTTAATTTGAATGGTAATCAGACATTAAACACGTCTTTACGAAGGACTTCACGCGTCATAACTTCATACATGCACGTCAAAAATATAAAACATCGCAAAAGACCAAAATAAGTTTATAATGAATAGATTTTATAATGCCAATTTAATATACTAAATATTTAAAAAATTCTGTAATCTGAAATAGTTAAAATACTAAATGGTAACAAGTTTATCTGTGGCTACGGCGGTACCTATCAAAATGAACCATATAACACTGCCAACAAGTGAATAGTAGACTGATCGCCTTCTCATATTAGTTAGCAATAGATATATACAGATATAATACATAGACGGTACGTATGTAGCTCAAGTTCAGTTATTATTAATCGCTAGGTACGCAACGACGTGTTAATATTGTTATTAAAAAAAAAACAAGTATGGACACGGGGAACTGTATCAATGTATAGAACAGGATTAAAGGAGTTGCATAGAATTTTGTTGTAACAGTAATAAAACAAACATTTTTGGAGCATAGATAAACAAGTTTATGACATTAAAACCTCTAAGGCCTCAACCTCAAATGGTACAACATTTATCATCTGTCTCAAATATGGCCAATACAACCCGTAAGGGATTTATTTCCCAAAGGGGTATTCCAAAAAAAGGTAGTCTTGTTACCCTCCCTTGGTAAAGCCTTTGATGAGAAAGAAAAACAAAAAAAAATGCTTCTTTTTGATCGATTTTTACTGACTCGTGCTGATTTGATTTAGTTGTTCTTTTATTATTTTTGTAGAACCCTAACCCAAACCGAATTACATTAAACATTAATCAAAACTCAAAAAACATTGATGCAGTTTTCTAGTTCTCAAAATATAGTTACATAAGCCTCTCATTGCCATAAACTTGCTTAACATCAATACTTCCGATAGAAACCGTAGCTTCCCATAGCGAGTGTATGAAACGTAATCGTATTTGATATGACAGATTGTTAGGTAAAATAGTCACAGTGAACTTAGTAAGTCATCATTATAACTTGGATCTAAAGATGGGGACATAGGGCTATTGAAGAGATCTTTTTCATAGACCGTATCGGTTGATGGTTTAGCAAGGCTACCGCAGATTGGGGCGGGCCGCACCGCAACTCAAAAGCATTGCAAAATACTCCTTCATCACCGCCACTTTTTTTGTATAAAAATGCGTTGCTTGCGACCCGTTGCGGCTGTAATATGCGCTTGGCTTTATAGTACGTGACGAATTTTTCCACAAAAGCCACTCATCAAGAGTTGGGATTGACATGTTTTTTCTCGCCTCTGCTGGTTTTACCCTTAAAATGTTATATTTGACTTTCGGAAGCCTGCAAGCTTATCCAAATAAGATGTATTGTATGAAACATTTGTGCACGCACCAAAAATCTGACGTCACACAAATCCTGCATCGCGCAAGCAAAGTTAACCGCGCGACTGGCATATATATGACATCCCGAAATCAACAGTCGGGCAGTTGCTCACCAGACACAACACCCGTCTGGTCGGAGGATCCTCTTTTTTCTATGGAGTAGTAGTGAAGTTAACACCCTGGTCCTCATACTTCTATACATTCATTGAATTAGTGACACTTATCGTGATACGGTGATGCGTGCCTGGTCAGCTAGATGTCCCCTCATTAGAAAGTGCATGACCAGTTCCTCTACGCATGATCGGACATATTGGTTACCTTGGAAATGTTGCATTATTTACAAATATGAACTAGGCATGTCTCTGAACGCGGATAAGATTTTTAATAGGAAAAAATTTAACTTGAATGTCACAACTGATATTTTGTAGACATTAATAGAACTGAAAGTTAATTTAGTTTTAAATCGTGTGTAAATGCGTTCGTATGACGTTTTTACATAGCCGTATGTCCTCATCTCACACACACACACACAACCCACACACCCTCCCCCCCCACACATAATAACACACACACAAAACCCACCACCTCACCCCACACCTCACCTCACATAATATATCAATCTGTATTGAGTTTAGGGTTAACGAACAATAGACTTATCGTAAACGCAGCTGATTAAAAATAAAAGAGATTTTTCCGAATGAAAATTATAAAATAGATTTTTTGTACATTTCAGAGATAAAAAATATACAACCGTTGATGAAAATATTTTTAATTCTGGAAACAATATTCAAATGAAATAGAACTCTTAAGATGTACTCATTAAGGATTATTTTTGTTCCATTTAAGTCACTCAGTGTATTGTGTTATTTGCACATTTACCTATGTACTATCTATGTACGGCTCGTGGTATACTGTGCAAGTTGTATTGCTTCCTATGTAGTGCTAAATATCAATTAGTTTATAACTGTAGCGTTGCGCGAGGGGATCGATTCTGGTGTATCATTGTTAGTTTTGTTACGATAAACTTTGTATTTTTATAGTTTTTAAGTGTTTATCAGGAGAACATTTGTAATTAAAAGATGCTTGGCTGAGACAATTTAACCTGAAATTATATATGAAATAAATACGTGGTATTTACTATTCATCTTAGGGTTTGGGTAATGTTGACTTATTGTAAAATTGTCAGCCATTATGTAAACAGCTCAATCACCAACATCGCGCAACGTCACAATTCTTTTCTTAATTTACACAAGTTCCGTTTGTGCAATGTAAATATTACCGTCGTCTTATTTATGAGTGATAATGAGAACATTGTCAAGAACGCCTGGAGTGCGTGTGAAGCGTATGTGAATGTTTGAATTATATTTTAAATGAATTAATGCACGATGCAGATAGAAGCTGGGTTATTGTGATACTGATGCAGTGAAATAACTCGGGTATGGTATCACCAGTAAGTTGTCACCAAATATTATTGAAGGAATAAGTGTTAGAGGATTGTCATCGAGTTTAATATTAAATAATACAAACATTAATTAGCCATATTCCTAAATCATTACTATGTTAAGAATCACGATACATCTCAAGTCTACATACAATAGTTCCTTTGTAATGTGTCATTTTGTAATCATACTACTAACGAGAATGTGTAATAGATTCGTTTAGATATTGTATAAAGTAATTTACTGAAAATATTTGCATCTATCTCAAATGTCATTTTATAGAATAAATTAAAATTATTATATTACGCTTACTTATTTGTATTATTATCTAACCCCTTTACTATACATCCAGGGGGCCTAAAATGGACGCTTTGGCAGAATCATATTATGATCTGCGTAGAATTCATATCCCGCAATTCATCTGTTTGACAGTTGTGTATGGAGTTTCGTAAAATGGTCCACAAATTAAGAATTGCTTTATTGAAGTCTAATGTCAAATAGCAGCTGTCAAACAGATGAATTGCGGGGTTTATGAATTGCCCGCATGAATCTGCCAAAGCGTCCATTTTAGGCCCTCTGGACACTTTCTATCAAGTTATTTTACCATTTTAAGTTCCGCGCTACACACCTATTTATCTGTGACCACCGCAGCACGAAGTCAAAGTATTTAAGAAAGCATAAGTTTTTAAGAAAAGTTTTATGTAAGTATTTAGACAGCTACAACCAATGACGTATTATAAATAGACGCGTCATACACGAACATTAGTGCACTCAAAAACAGCGTAAGCCATGATTGTAGCTACATACTTGCATACAATCATACAGCGCGTGATACATACTTAATTACGTCACTAGCTGCTGCATGTTCATTGGCGCGTACGTAATAATAATAATTATTATTGTAAATGTCAGGCAATTGCCTGGTATTTACTTTGCCATTATTGAGCGCAGGTAACGCATCTAAAGGTAATAAATACATCATTGGCTACAACATAGTTCGACAGATTAGACATTTTTAAGAGTTGAGAAGTCCACCCGTTTACCTTATTCGAACTCTTAAGTTGCGTGGGGGCAAAGGTGGATCACTATCACCGGGGGTCTTAAAACGATAAAAGTGCAAACTGCCTGCTCCGTCGCACATAAAAAAAAAAATAACATTAAATCAATAATTAAATAGCTTAATTTCTTATTGACAAATGCATTTTTTATATAAAAACAGCTGATAAGTTCTTAAATTCAGTTGTGGTGCAGCTTTCGAGGTTCTGTGCGTCATCTCAGCTGAGGTAGTCTAAAACTGGTGACCGATTTTCGCGCCATCGTCGCTTCGAAAAGTGTTTAGTTATAAACAGTCATGTTTGTAGATTTTGATTCAAATATGGTTAAGTTTCTTTCTAGTGCCTTTTAATCAAGGTGTTGTTAAAAAATTTCTTTAATTTCGTTTGCCTTCAATACTATCAAGCATATCTCTAAACCGAAACTTTTTTGCAGGCATTGTGAAAAGTTTTTTTTTTTTACAACAGCGTTACGATGTTATTTTTATTTAATTCAATAAGGTGCACTTGCAGACTTTTATCTCCTGTTAAAACTAGAAAATATGTTAAGATGTCGATCTTCCTTTTTAAAGAGAAACCACACAGTTTGGCTTAGCCGGGTTCTAAATTCCGGAGCGATTTTTTACTTCAAATCATATCAATGAAACTTTAGTAGGTTGGCATTCCCGTTTCTGGGTCGACCCTGAAAACCCGAGATGATGGGTAGGTGGCGACACTAGGATAAACGTAGAATTCTAGAAAGTGCTAAATCAGGGAAGACGTAGTGCTACGTAGCTAAAATGGCATTATTGCACGCAGATGCACAATGGCGTCGAAAACGAGTGCCTAGCACAACGCCGCCATTTTGAAAGTTGCAAGACCACATTAATTTTAGATCAGTCTGATGTGCACAATGCGATTAATCACCCCAATTTCGTAACTATGTACCTACCTAAGTAGGTAGCTCGTCGTATGAAAATCATATCCATTCCTTGACTAGGTACCTATCTATAGTGATACCTACCTACCTACCTATCTACTGAGGTAGATATGCAATAATTCCACAACATACTTACAATACCGAAGCAACTGTCGCAAAAATTCGTTGCGCTAGTATTGTCTTGTGTTGTAGATAATTATCTATCACAACACACAGCTAAAGGATTGTCCCGCGTGGGCGCACCAGGTAGCGTATAATATAACGCGTCCTTTGTTCAGGCAAAGGGCTTAGTTGTAATTTCATGAATCTGTAGGTACGAAAAGGCGAGAATGGGTGCAATTCCATTGTTTTCTCTTGCGAGAAAGAGATCTCCGTAAAGCAGTCGAAATTGAACAACAGGTCACAAAAATGGCAATCGCTTGCAAAGCGTTTCGTATTTTACAACGCCGGCAGGATTGACATAAAGTTTTTGGTAGCTTAGTTACACAAGTCAGTCCCATACATTCTTGACTATGCTCTCAGTGTCCCCACTTTTTATTTTGAATATATCTGTACGGTATGTCCAAAAATGGCTCAGATGTGCCAGATGTTGGTACCTACATCAATATCTGCACTCATAAAGGCTCTTAATTTTTATTTAGATACGTTTTGTTTACGTTATTTCTGTTTGAGTATAGTTTTCTACGATTATTATATATATATATATATATATTTGTATAATGGTGTGTGCTAGCTAACCTAAGGCAAATAATTTAATTTAACGTTTTGTGTTGCGTAATGCAAATTATTTTATATTGTATTGTATAGCTTCAAGTTTTTTACGCGAACAGACAGCTGTGCTGCTGGGGAGTTTGTTGCGCCACTTCTTCTTCCCAGCTAAAGCACTAGGAAGTGGTGAAGGGTGGGTCGTTTTTGGGGGACTGTCTCATGTAATTTTTGACGTTCGAAAAGTGCTGATTCTCAGCCTAATTTGATTTAATGACTTTTGGTTTTGATTTTGAATTGCATCTCGACAGCACACTATAGGACCTGTAGCACAAATAGATGGATCTACCTACGATACATAGGTAAGGTAACTTAAGACATGACACCCTCAGGATAAGTTAATTTTCGACTGGAGGCTGGTACTTAGTAGCTAGATGAGAGTAACCAAGGTTTTATTTAAATGGTGTACAACTACAGAGGCCTAGGGCTTCCAATCCCGGAATACCGACATCTCGGTATTGCGGGATCCCGCATCATTATCCAAAACTGATATGGATCTTCAATAATAATAAGCATTTAAAAAACCAGACCTCTATCGGGATAAATTTATTTTCTATAACTTGCCTTGCCTTGCCTTGTGAAGGCCGCATCCGCGGTATCCGCGGTATCCGCGGTATCCGCTGGATGCGGGAAGCACAGAACCGGTTGAAGTAGCGGTGCTTGGGGGAGGCCCATGTCCAGCAGTGGACGTCTTTCGGCTGAAATGATGATGATGATGATGAACTTGCCTTCTATGTAAAAATGAGTAACAGTTTTAGGAAAATTAGAAAAAAAAATTGTAATTAAGTAATTATAAATTCAGTAGAGCACAAGTTTCAAAATGCTTTTCTGTCATTTATCTGATTTTAAAAGTAAAATGTGTTTTTATTTTGAATGTTTTATCCGCTCGATTGCAGTTGGGAACTACAGTTCCCAAAACATAACTGGCACTCGGACGCCATCTTGATTTGATGATGACACTAGCGGCCACGTTTGTTTATTTTAAGCGGTTAAGTGGACTATTTTCGGAAAGTAGATAACATCTTGTCGAGTTACTCGTTATCCATATTTATTTTATCACCATCGACTGTTTTATTTAATTTTGTCATAATTAATTATAATCGCTCGCTAATGCGGTCTACCATCATCATCATCTGCCAAACCTTTTCCAAACTATGTTGGGGTCGGCTTCCAGACTAACCAAATGCAGTTGAATACCAGTATTTTACATGGAGCGACTGCCTATCTGACCTCCACAACCCAGTTACTGGGTAATACGATACCCCTTGGTAACACTGGTTGTCAGACTTTCGGGCTTCTGACGACCCGTATTAACTGTCAAAGATCTAAAAATAAAAGCCGGGACCAACGGCTTAACGTGCTTTTCGAGCTCGCTCTACCATCCTATGTTTGTCTAATGTTCAAATTTTGTTAACAAAATATCTTCTCTATATCTATAATAAAATCGAAGCGAAGTCAAAATTGTACATTGAATATTTTTGACAAAAAGTAATTGCTACAAGGTCTAGGATTGATTCTGATGCCAAAAATATAGTTTTTAGATTTTTTGTCTGTTTGTCTGAATGTATTAAATCTTAATGTATTATTATTTTAATTTATTACTTATACATACATATTGATTATATTTTTATAAAAAACATTTAGAAAAAACATTTAAAAATACAAAAAACAGTAGTCCATCGGCATCAGGAACAAGGTCCAAGCTGCCGGTGGTTAGGGCTCTAGAGAGAGGAACCTCCTCACTATGGGTGCCGTGTCGAGGAGTACTGCTTTCTGAATCAAGCCCTTGACCCAGCCGCGTAATGAGAGCCTCCTGAGGTGTTGGTCGAGGCTCTTCGCTATTAGGCCATTGACCGTAATGATTATCGGTACAATGATTGCAGAGTCCACATCCCACATGTCGACAACCTCGTGTGCTAAGTCAAGATACTTTATCTTTTTATCATTCTCGTCATGAGGAACAGCGATATCAATAATCATTGCACGGCGCTCTCGTCGATCTATCACCACAATATCAGGTTTATTGGCTACAATAGTCCTGTCAGTGATGATAGATCGATCCCAATACAATGTGGCATGCCCATTCTCGAGAACTGGGTCGGGCACATACCTGTAGTATGGTGCTTCGATTTCCACAAGCTTGTACTGCAAGGCAAGTTGCTGGTGGATAATCCTAGCCACTAGATTGTGTCTGTGCAAGTACTCGCCGTTAGCAAGACGAGAACAACCGGAAACAATATGTCGGATTGATTCACCGGGACGGTGGCATGCCCGACAGATGTCAACCGTACCGTCCTTGACAATGTATTTCCGATAATTATTCGTCATAATAACTTCATCCATAATCGCACAGACAAAACCTTCGGTTTCCCCGAAGAGATCGCCGAAACGTAGCCAGGATACAGACGCCAAAAAGTCTACATCAGGCCCATGGAGGGCCCGGAAAAAGCGTCCGTGAAGCTCTTTGCCTTGCCATACTTCCTGACGATCGTTGGTATCAAGTACTGCAGGTTTGCGCCAGTTCTCTTTCGCCAAGGAGAGTGGGGTAAGGCCCTTGTCCACTGCGATCACATCTCGGTGCATCCCCACGTCAGTTTGAAGAAAATATTCTCTGAGACTGCAAATATCGCGGTTGTGGAGGGTTTTAGCATTTAAGAAGCCTCGACCCCCACACTTCCGCGAGATGTACAGTCTCATTACTGATGACCATGGGTGATGCATCCGATATGTCGTCAGCAATGTACGTACCTTCCTATCCAGAGCGTCAAGTTCCGTCTGAGTCCATTTGAGTATGCCGAAAGAATACATTAAAACCGGCATGACCCAACCGTTGAAGGCACGCACCTTGTTTCCACCTGATAAAAGACTATTTAACACTTTATTCAGGCGGCCAAAGAAGCGCTCCCTCAACGATTGCTTCATATCGGCAGTATTGATGCCTAATGCTTCCGACATACCCAAATACTTGTAGGTTTCGGTTGAAGAAAGGGATCTAAGTTGTATGGAATCCGAGAGTTGGTTTTCCACGGATTCCGTAATCCCCCCTCTCTTTACATGCATGACCGCACATTTGTCCACACCAAATTCCATCCTGATGGCGCTACTGAACGTTTCTGTTACTCTCAGTAGCTCCATCAGTCGCAAATTGTTGGGGGCAAAGAGTTTCAAGTCATCCATGTAAAGGAGGTGAGATATCACCTGACCACCTCTTTTCAACCGATAGCCTAGACCTGAATCCTCCAGCAATGTGCTAAGAGGATTTTTTTTTTTTTTTTTAAAACGTTGCCCCACACTAGGAATTTCTCCTGTATTGTGGATGCGTTTACAAACATTTAAACTCACAAACACAAACAGCCAGAACCGGAACAACTACTTGTAGGTCATACAAATATTTGTTCCGTGTGGGAATCGAACCCACGACACGCAGCGCAGCAGTCAATCGCTAAACCACTGCGCCAACCGTGCCGTCAATGTTAAGCGAAGCGTGATTCAAGGCTAAGCAAAACCAAAGTGGACTCAAACTATCGCCCTGAAATATTCCCCGCTCAATCCTGATCGGTTCATCGGTCCCCTGGATCCGTCGACATCCTGGATAGAGAAGGACCGTCCTCCATTGCCCCATACACGACATCAAGAAGGTGCGTAGGGTTGCGTCTATTTTGTACAACTCCAGCACCCTGATGAGCCATGTATGTAGCACCGAGTCATAGGCCTTCTTATAATCTATCCAACATGTCGACAAATCCTTACGGGATCTACGAACCTGTGTGCTTATGGCCATGTCTATAAGGAGTCGCTCCTTAGTACCACGGGACCTATTCTTACATCCATTCTGAGACACAGACATAATTGAGTTACAATCAATGTGATGTGCAATTTTAGCTCTAAGAATCTAAGGACTTTATAGACCGTCGGCAAACATGTGATTGGTCTATAGTTTTTAGGTTCCGCAGTGCTACCTGATTTATGGAGCAGGTGGGTAACTCCTGTCGTAAAGAACAGTGGAAGCGACCCAGTCTCTAAAGATGATTGGAATTGCGAGGCTAAGCAGGCGTGTGACATTTGTAGCCATTTAATCCAAAAACTGTGCAGTCCGTCCGGTCCTGGAGATTTCCAGTTAGGCAACGGACGGACTGCACGGGCCACATCCAGGGGACTAATTGTAATAGCCTCCATGTCTGGTATTGAATCACACGTCTGTTCAACAACTCGCATCCAATCACCTTCAGTGTGACTAACGGGCACCGACCAAATGCTTCGCCAAAAAGCACTCATGGCTTCTTTATCCAGCAGACGTACGTCAGTCACACCTTGAGTGGGAATGAGCCGCTCCCATGCTCTGAATACCCACCTTTCATCGCTCTGGAACATGCGGTTCTGAGTGTACCGATCCACTCTTCGCTTATACCGACGGATACGGTTTGCCCATGCATAAACTTTCTGCTTCAGGAAGTCGATGCGCTCTGTGACACTGGATACATATTCTAGAGGACTAATACTAGTTCCCGAGAACGCCCGCCTCACAAAGCGCATCACCCTTGGGCGTGTATTGCCCTCCCTGAAGCAGATAAGCTTCCCGATGAGTACGCTGGCCTCATTAATACGACGCTCAATCCTGCACTGCCAGGCTGGTGCGGCGGGTTTCGGTTGTACGGATAGATTCTGTTCAAATTATGCATAGATATTCCCTATAATTCTGGTCAATTGGTAGGCTATATTATCACGCTATTTGCTGTGGGGGGTGAACAATATTGCATTATGTTTATATTCCTCTATCCGCTCGAGTGTCTAATAACAAATAACAAAGATGGCGCTAAGGCAAGGTCAGATTACGTCATCGCCTAGCCAAACGGTTAGACCATTGTAGATAGTTACAAATTTAATCATCACGCTATATCTTTATGGGGCTAAGCTGTCAATAATCATGCCTGACAGAGTGGATTTTTGAGATGGGGCTGTAAACCCTACCTTAAACAAACCTCCAAGTCCTTAACTTTTTGAGACATCGTTCGTTTTTTTTAACCAAATTAAAAAAGGAGGAGGTTATAATGTTCGTCTGTATTTTTTTTGTTCATCGATATTTTAGTCAAATTATTTTTTCATTTGCTAGCCCTCTAACAAATGAAACAATAATTTTCAAAATCGGTGCGCGAGCTTGCGCGAGCTTGCGCGGTGTTCCCTGCCCTATTATGAATATTCACTTTGATAGTTTAATTTTTGTGTTAGCTTCGATAATACGTATTTAATCTACTTTGTGTATGTACCTTGATGATGTTAAAATACTTTCTGTCACTGTTGTTTACATAGCAAGTAGTGGTATAAGAATTGGTTTAAAAGTTTTTTTGTTAATTCTGAAAGAATACCTAATTGAAGTTCCAAATTATAAAACACCGGTCAAGTGCGTGTCGGAGCACGCACAATGACGGGTTCCGTAGTTAGGATGAATTTATCTCAAGAACAAACTAACATTGTAGTTGAATAATATTTTCCCCCATACATTCCAACTACAAATGTAAGTTTGTACGCACAATATTGAGTGATTTAACATGTTATTTTAAGATCACAGACTTCTTATAGGTTTTCCTGTAATCTATAGGTAAAGAACTATTTTCTGTATTTTTTTCAACGTTTTAGTCGATACAGTTTCGGAGATAACGGGGGAGAGGAATGGTAATTTTTCATCTATTTTATCATTTCAAAAGTATTTATTTTAAATTATAAAAAAATATATATGAAATCCTTAAAACAAGCCCTTTCATTTGATATGTCACACGGTACAGTCAGCAAAACTTTTTTTTTTAATTTACTAATTTGCCCCCCAAAACTGACCCCAATATTCAAAATTCATATATGTTATTACGTAACACGTCCGTGATTGGGTCACAGAAGTTCATATGTGTACCAAATTTCAACTTAATCGGTTCAGTAGATCCGGAGCAAATCAGCTGTGACAGACGGAAAGACAAACAGACAGACACACGAGTGATCCTATAAGGGTTCCTTTTTTCCTTTTGAGTACGGAACCCTAAAAATGTACCTAATCAAAAAATTACTTCGAGGTAGGTATAATTAAATAGTTATAACGACTATAACGACATTCTTTGCATAGCTTTATTTATTTCATTTACTCTCACAACAAGCGAAATCCTTTGTATTTCACACAAATGAGCCAGAAATACTTACAGCCAACGTTAAATAAACGTAATTATCATTAAGTTAATAAGATTGCAAGTGTTCATATAAATTCAAGAATACTTAGTGGCCGAGAAAGACTGACAAAACATACCTAGTTTAATGTCCGTGAGACATTAATTACCTAGTCGATAGTCTGCTTTAGTTTATTCGTACGTAGCGGCGCAGTCACACCGCTACGAAACTTACCCAAGCGCGCTTCTCCACAATTTCCCGCCATAAATTGTGACGTAACAATATTTTCGTGATCTGTGTGAAAATGACAGTGATTCTTTAATTTTTTTTTTTATTATTTAAATTGTGACAAAGGAATAAAATTATAATGACGGCTGGGAATGAAGAGCATGAGCCCCTAATCACGTCGTCTGTTGACAACCAGCGTGTTGCATACAGTAATTCACCACCAGTAAGTATATACAATTATTTTAAATGTTTTCTTTTAGAGAAAAAAATTATTTAGCAGAAGGAAAACTGATTTTTCTAGGCACTTTCTCGATTCTCCGAGAACGTCCTTTGTTAAAAATGTTTAACGAAGCAAAGATAAGTTATAAGACAATTTTACAAATAAATGTTAACAGAGATGACATTGTTTTGTTTAGATAAATTACTAGGTTATAGATAACTGGGACTAGTTACCAAGTCCATTCAATAATAGAGTTACTATAGGTATATGCACACACATCTAGTCAGTCTGTCATTTAAGTGTTCGCCATGAAGCGCATATATTCATTCAATTGAAACTAGCTTCATTTGTGTTAAACTTGCATGGTATTATATTTGATCCTATATGTTGTATGTACGACCTGTAAAAGGAAAACCGGCTGCCTAATGATACAATTAGCTAAATAACCTAAATAGTTAAATAGAATTAAGTAAAATGTTATATTATGCATGTTATTAAGTTACAGCATTATAGGCTTATTTTATTTTATTTATTAAGTAGTACGAACAGTGTGTATAATTTAAATTCAAAATGACGAGAAATATATTTAATGCTACGACGATTATAAGGTTGGCGTAGCGCAGAAAGCTACACAACTTCCACATGGAATAAATTAGTTAAAACTATTTTTAACTAATTTATTCCATGTGGAAGTTAAGATATTCTATAATATCTGCAGCTTTGTTATGTTGTGTTATCAAGGGAGATTTAGGGGTTTCTTAACACTTCCTTAGGTTACTAATTAGTCTGTTAAAGATTCTCTAGCGCATTGTTAAAGGTCGGAAGAGTTTTCATAACTCTATTCTCAGAATTTCTACGAATGCTCAATCATGTCATATGATACCTACTTATACATTTTATTTGTTGGGTATTTATCAGACAATTTAAAAATAATAAAACTGACCCAGAATCAATAAATTTATTAATAAGTAAGTACTTTATGATTGTTTTATGAACATAAAATGGCTACAAAATTTCCATGCTGTATTCAAACGACATAATTATTCTAATATAAATGTTTGAAGCGAAAAGAAAAATAAACCGGACTCTATGGTACGAGTAAAGATGTTACCAAGGCTGTATCGTGGATTCCGTGGGCTAAGACGAATCCTAAAAAAGTTGGAACTGGTTTCCTAATGCACCGGTTTTTTTGTTCGAACTTTGTTCTAATTTGATTTAAATATCCATATTTAGTAAAAAGCTCTTGCTTGTCTTAGATTAAGTAAGTAATTTGGTATTTCACTAAAGTTGATTAGTAAAGTGATCGTTAAAGTTGCGACATCATTTGGACGAAAAATGTTCGTGATTGACGTCAGAAGGGCCTTCATCACGCCCTTCACTGTCGACCCATCAACAGTTAGGTAGTGGCGATGTCGCAACAGCTGTTTGTTGAAGACACGAATGTAGTTTAAGCATCTATTCATTTTTAATTCGAGATCGTTGTGGGTATGCGTAGTCATGGTATAGCAAAAGCTTCAATCTATCATGTAATAGGTACTGTCTTGTTTTAACACTTTACCTATCGAAAATCTCTGCTTAGTAAACAAGTTAGCTTTCTCCATTGTGTTGATAAAACAATACAAAACTTTTGAAAATTTCCGTTTGGCCCCTAGCATTAGATAATGTATGATGTATAAAACAACATCTACATTATTTATTAATAGTTCTGTCGCATCTAGCTAGACATATTCTCTGGGGGCCTAAAATGGACGCTTTGGCAGAATCATAAGATTTGCGTACAATTCATACATCCCGCAATTCATCTGTTTGACTGCTACTATTTGAGATTACACTTCAAACTTCTTTTAAATTTGGTTTTGGAATTTGATTTTGATATTGACTTTTAATTTAATTGTTGGATGTGATTGGAATAATAATTTGTTTTTGATTTTTATGCTACTAACATATTTTTCTAAGTTTTAATACTAACACAATATGGATGTTTTTTTTTCGAATTAAATAACTTGAATTGTATTGAATTATAGCAATTCATAATTTGTGGACCATTTTACGAAACTCCATACAAAACTGTCAAACAGATAATTGCGGGATAAGAATTGTACGCAGATGAAATGGAATGATTCTGCCAAAGTGTCCATTTTAGGCCCCCTGGTCTATAACTCCACTGATCATCTTCAATTTAGTTCAATGGGTTACTTCCTATTGCTTATGAAAATGGATCCACTATTAAGATACAATAAAGGTCGATAATTCAAGTTTTCTGTTGCTGAGCAAAAGTATATTTTAGTTAGACAATCTTAATAACGTATGAAAATGATTCCCGTCTACTTTATAAAGGCTCGTACAGACTGATGCGATATCGCGGGAGCGACATGGGTCGAGCTGCCTGTCGCGCTTAACTAAGTATAGGATTCTGTTGACGAATTGAACGGCTTTGATCCGTATTATAGACAACCCTTTGATTATTTATATACTTATCTAGATAGAGTGTCGCGCTGCAAAATAACTAAAGCAAACAAACAGGCCAAGTTTGATAAGCTGGTGTGCGTGACAGCTAGGTACCTCTTACACTCGCTCCAAATCATTGTGCTGTCATTGTGTTATTCTAGTGTGCGTGCATTTTGCGGCCAACAGTTGGACGCAGTTTTTTTCGACGTGTTCACAGCTTTGAATATCTAGACATATTTATTATATCTTTGAAACGACCCTATTCTGAAACTGAAGTTAGGAACAAACGAGCTCTGCCAGGGTTGCGAGTTTGTCCGAAAGGGATATCGTGGCCCTGGCACACAGGCAAATGAAGGAATACGGGTGGGTTTTAGTCAGTAAAAGTCTGACACGCCCTCCCGCTCCGCCCAGAGCGGGAGAAGTTATTTGATAATTTCCCACCCAAAAAAAAAAAAAAAAAAGGAACAAACGAGCTAGATATTCGGTATAGCTGTCAACTATAGCTTTTTTTAGGTATTTTCATTTCGGCTGGTTTCCACCCAATATTTTTTAAACAAATGCAGTTGCTAAGCATCACTTTTTACTTATGGAATTACTTGATTTGAATCGATAATCCTAATCCTAACTATAATCACACTATCACACTAATATTATAAAGGCGACAGTTTGTGAGTGTGTGTGTTTGTTACTTCTTCACGCCCAAACGGCTGGACCAATTTTGATAAAATTTTGTATGGAGGTAGCGGACATCCTGGATTAAGATATAGGCAATTTTTTATCCCGATATTTTCACGGGATCGACACTTACGCGGGTGAAACCGTGAGGCGCAGCTAGTCTTTAATAAATGTGAAAGTGAGTTTGTTTATTTGTTACGCTTTCACGCTAAAACGGCTGAGCGGATTTGGATTAAATTTGGCATATATGTACACTATGATCTGGATAAGGACATAGAATACTTTTTATCCCATTAGTGTGTTCTTGTGGGATAATTTCCGACATGCACGCGGGCGAAGCCGCTGGCAAAAGCTAAGTAATACATTTGACACGGAACATTCGTTCGCTAGAAGGCGTTCGTGAAACCCGTTATCAACCCACCTAATTTTATCTAGATATTGTATGTCGCCTACACGTGGGGCATAAACAAGCAATCTTGATTCACCTATGTCTATTGTCTTTGTTTTGATTTTTAGTACAATATAAGTGTGTAGTGTGAAATTATCAACCCACACGCGTTTTATACGACGTTTTTCAACACACTTGTGAGGAAAAAAGCAGACTGTTTGTTGTTTTTCCACTTTATAAAAGTTTCGTAGGCCGCTAGGTACGTATTTTTTTCTAGATTTTGGTAGCAACAGGTTATCACTCGCGTTTCGTGCCTCGATTATTATTTCCGGCGGGGTCAAATCTACGTATTGCTCTTCTTCCCTACGTGAAGTTGACATTTTTGATAATAATTAACCCCACAACGAAAACGTTAACAAATATTTATGGAAAATGGCACGCTGATTTTTTCCGCCGCGCTAGCTATTTGCAGGTGTAAATAAAGGCACTGGCAAAACAGTTAAATAGCCTATTTCAAAATATTAACACAACACAAAATAATGTTTTCAATACGCAAATTAGTGAAAAATATATATAATTTGATGAAATTATGATAATTTTGATGTTTAATAAAAATGATGATGAATGAAATGATGTTCATTTTGATGATTGATGTAACTGTAACCTAAAATTGTTTATTTATTCACAAAAATATTAATTGTTTTTAGACATAAAAACTCTTTGCGGAGTGTGAAGAAAAATAATGAGAAGTAAAACACTACTTAGGCCCGTATTTATAGAACTTTACTCAGTACTCAAGCATTACTTAAGACTAGATTCAAGCCATTGGATTGGTTGAATTTAGTCTTAAGTAATGCTTGAGTACTGAGTAAAGTTCTATAAATACGGGCTGTGTGGTAATGTAAAGTAAAAAACACGAGTGTTTATTATGCTGAGTTATGAACCTAAACGCGTTGCAACCAAGTGTGTTGAAAATTAAGATAAAACTACTGCTTTGCGCAACACAAAGATGTTTTAATGTAGGTAATGTCTTTTTATATACTGAATACATAATTAATGTACGTATTTCCATATAAAAACTATCTATTCGTTAGTTTATTTATTAAATCCTTTCTGATTATGCATGTGTACTAAAAAAACACATTCTTACATATTTAAAAAAAACTATTCTGTCATAGCAGGTCGGAGCACTAAAGCTACGTACATCAGAAAACATTATATTCAGAGATAGTTTTTTGAACTAATATTTAAGTAGGTACCTACTAAGTTTAGTTTTTATAAAACGGTGTAATATTTTCATAAACATTTTAATAATCGTCATAGTTATGCGTCACCACTCTAAAAATTACAATTTAAGCCTATTATTACAGGCGGCCAAATACATGGTCAAATTAATAATTATTAGCGAAACTCCACATAAGCATATTGTTATCTAAACACGAACAAAACAAAATGAAAAAGATTTGATGATATTTTTTTTTGGGTTTTGTTTGGGTCAACGTCCGCTGTTATTGTTGTTACTGGAAGTACTTATGAGTTCAGAAAATCTGTTTTATTTTTATTTTACTGTGTTTAGTTATCGAAAGCCATCAAGTATGTGAAGTTTACACAGTTTACAGTTTTTTTTTAACTAATATTACAAGTGAAAAACACGCCACTGTTACAATTGAGATTTTGTCCCTCTAGATGGAAGAACAAAAGCTCCTATGTAAGGGTGGGTTAGTATCTGCACACAAAGAAACTACAACATGTATCAAACAATAAATATAATCATAACCAACATAATGTAGCCTAACTTAAATTATCTTATTAGACAATAAAACCTAAAGTATGCCAGCCAGCTTAGATTCTCTTTAACAAGAACTAGGGTCGTGGGGGGTTGGTGATAAACCGAGTACTGTTCCGTGTGTCTAGTTTGATTAGATTAAATATTATAGAATAAATCTAATTTATCAATTTATAACCTTCAACTTAATTTAATTTTTTTAAACTAATAAATGGGCGCCAGGGACTTTGGGGGTCCCGAATCCCGGAGCCGACGAAGAGGTCCAATATCCTTTCCGAGGAACGTAGGTGTCGGACCCGGAGTCCTTAATTTAAATTTTGTGTAATACAGGTTTTAGATTTTGAAACCAGCCAGGTATTAAACCGGTTATTTCAAGATTAACGGTAGGTAAAAAAAAATATAAGTGAAGAAGAGAAAAAAAAACCGTCTCGCCAGCGCAATCGCTAGGCGGACTCTGCCAGCCGCACAGTCGTCTCCGCAGGAGGTTTCAAGCCGCTCGAGGAACGGGTCTCGCGTCCAGGCTTCGACGCTTCGCCAAATCCTGGCGGCGAGACGAATCTCTCGAGGTGCCTCTCGGTTGATTATGTGTGATTGTACTTGACTGCCGGATCTTCGACGGGCTACTACTACTACTACTATACAGATACACTAACGGCGGTTGATGACCCCAAAAAAAATTCTTCAAAACAATTTTTTTCTTCATGTTTTTATATGTAGAAAAAAATAACCCATAGAAATTAATTATAATTATATTATAATATAATTATTGTATAATTATATTATTTAATTATATTGTTATATAATTATTTCAATTATTTATTATTATATTATAATTTTCGATACCCATCACAATTTGACCCTGTAGTTAGTCAGAGTAGCTAACTGTAATACTTAGTTATTTAATTTTATAAAGCCACTATATTGTTGGTATCATTATACATGATAGCGTTCCAAATTAAAACCGTTATTTACCTAATGTAGCCATGACTTCAATGCCATGGTTTCAAACGTGGTTATGGCCGCCATCACTAGTCGTTCAAAAATATTGATATTCTGTTGCATGGGTTGCGAGTATATAAAATTTATTAGGGTAGGTATACTCGTATTTATGACTACTTTGTATTAGAGTGTGTATTTTGTAATTTTTATTTTTTCTTGACTGTGTCTTGTTGCAGAAGATACAATGTTTCTATTGATAAATGAAAAATGATTCTATTTCTGTAAGTAGGTTTGTACAAACACGTCACACGTCAATCATATTTTCTTTTTTTTTCTTTTCTGTCTTTCTTTCTTATTAAGTAAAATAGTCCTGCATACAGGGTGTCCCGTAACTAATGGATAACCTTGAAATAGCATAAAATAGACCATACGGCCATTAAAAAAATATATAAAAAAATATATATCCCAACTAGTACCAAAGATACGATAAAAAAAAATACTGTGCAATTCCTAGTCACATTATTAAATTTACTACCGCTCTGTCGGCCGGCATAGTCAACGTACAATATTACAACAGCAAATAATCATCGATACAATTCATTCATTTGTGGTCGTGGTGAAGAAAAATGTAAAATAGGGTAAAAAATCTTAGACGTATTACTTGGGATATATATCTATTTTTTGAACGGGGTCTATTACTTATATGCTATTTACGGAACATCCTGTTTATGGAAAAAATGAATGAGCACACATCATTACGTGGCGCCCGCCAGAAAGAACTCACCGGCGCGGCTGTCCTGTGGCCAGGGACACATTCTCGACCAAGGCAAATCTAACGAAACCTCAGTCGTAGGTATCAACAATATTTTAGTTACAAACATATTATATAAACGAAAACCTGTGATAAGCCTGAATGAGTTGGTTTGCTGTATTATAGTGCGAATCACGAATTTTACTTTTGACTTTGCCGTATATTTTAATATGATGAAAAAGCCTTAACTTTAATACCGATTTTGAAATAGCTAGTATTTAACACATAACATAACATCACGCCTGTAATCCCCGAAGGGTTAGGCAGAGGTGTACATATAATACACCCACATTTCGCATGTTATGTTTAAGTCCCATGTAATAGGGGGTGAGCCTATTGCCATCAACCGGGCATAAACCCAGACTCCGGGCTACTACTGAGAAATTTCTAATGGAATACCCCAATAACACTTTGCCCGACCTGGGAATCGAACCCAGGACCTCGTGCTCAGCAGTAACACCTGCGACCACTAGGCCAACGAGGCCAGCTGGCTAGTATTTAATATTTATATATTTTTTTACACTCATCTATCCTAAACAAAAACACAATGTACGGAGATTTAATCGAATCTCAAATAATTCCCATTTTACTTTCCTAAAAATGCCTGCCTAGCGTGGAGATTATGGCAACCCCACCCTTTTGGGGGAGGCCTATGTCCAGCAGTGGACGTCTTTCAGCTGAAATGATGATGTCAATGACTCGCGCGTGGGTACGAGGACTTTAGCGCGTCTTTTTGTGAATCCCAAATATTTTTGTTTTCTAAAAATACTAAAGCCAAGTAACTGAGACCTACTTGGATGTAGCGGTCACCGGCCGCCGCGCTGCCACCGCACCAATAACTTTGTAGAAGATTAATTAAATGCTAAGTGCAAGCTTTCTTGTCACAGTCATGACGTCCAGCTGCCGATTATTTGTTTTTTTGTGCTCGTAATTATACAGGGTTATTTTTAAAACGTCAATAACCTCTTAAGGGGTCATTGTACTCATTATTATGAACAACTTTTACTATGGGACCAAAACTGAAATCGCGAAAAAATATTAGCTGTTCCATACATTTTGACGAGTCATGCGAACATAAATGTAGGGAACAGCTGAATTTTTTTTCGCGATTTCAGTTTAGGTCCCATAGTAAAAGTTGTTCATAATAATGAGTACAATGACCCCTTACGAGGTTATTGACGTTTTAAAAATAACACTGTATGTAGATCTGTTTTGTGTAATGTTTACCTTCGAGTTTATTACATATGTTTCCGTATGCACGTATTTCTGTGATAAATAAAATTATTTTTCTTTCTTAAATATTTCCCTTTTAAATCCTATGCCACAGGTTCCAACCCTTCCCATTATTTCGCTCGCATATTGCCATTCAAAAGTTCAATAATGTTTTTTATTCGTTTTCTATTTTAATATCTTTAACTAGCGTCAAAGTTAGCACCTAATCTACGGCACCTGTCAGCTTACACAGGGTGCTACGTACTCCCACGTGCTGGTAACTTGACACTAGTTCCGGATATCGGGCCACCCCTAATTCCGTCGTAATAAAACACCGAATTTGCCGTCGGGTTTCTTAATTAGGAGTTCATTGTATTGTTAACTAATTGATGGTATTGATCGTGGGATAATATTGGAAGTGGATAATGTATGAATAATGTGTGATTTAAATGTAAGTTCTTTATTTCTTTACTAGTTTTTGTCCGCGGCATCGCCCGCGTGGAGGTCTGAAATTATCCCACGAAAAAGTACTACCAGAATAAAAAGTATCTTATGTCCTAACCTAGGTCATGGTCTACCCATGTGCTAAATTTCATCCAAATCCGTTCAGCCATTTTAGCATGCAAGCGTAACAAACATACTCATTTTCGCATTTATTTAGGACTAGCTGCACCCCGTGGTTTTACCCGCGTAAGTCTCGATCCTGTAAAAATATCGAGATACAAAATAACCTATATGTTAATCCAAAGTGTCAGCTACCTCCATACCAAATTTTATCAAAATTGGTCCAGCCGTTTGAGCGTGAAGAAGTAACAAACTCACACACTCACAAACTTTCGCCTTTATAATAATAGTGTGCTAGTTAGGATTATTTCTTTAATGTACCATGTTGTCAATTAAAAAGGAATAGGATAGTCTTCACTTATGTCTGTCGTAAAAGGCGATTATGAGGGATTAAGGCACAGGTCAACAGCGTCCTTCTGCTTGCTAGTACAGTAGGCCGCACCACACTCGAAACAAAACTATTAAAAGCTGGCCTTTTTCTCTTTTGAAACTCCGTACGCTAGACCGACTGACAAATGATAAATGATTTTATTTATGTAAGTAGGTTCGGTATTTGTTCTCTACGCATTTTAACACCACCGAACCCGCCTGCCAAGCGTGGCTATTATGGCTACCCCCCCCCCCTATTTTCGACTGAAATGATAGTGATGATGAAGTAGGTTTGTACAAACAAACACACACACAAACACTTTTACACGACAATCATATTTTAAAAACAAGATGAGGTTTCCTATCTGACTACTCTGAGAAGAAACGCCGAAACAAACTCAGAGGTCACAGTCTCTTTTAAAGTCCAGACATAATCTTCGTCAGATCGTGTGAAGGTCATGTAGATTGGTGTCTGAACTGGTCTTTTGCCGTAATAACCACATAGACTGAGTAGACCTGTCCAGTCAGTGCACGTATTTGTCAGTTATCGTGCAGCTCAACTTAGCACTTAAAGAGCTCAACGATGCGGCGAACAATACCAAAATAAAGGATATTTGGGTAGGCCGCATAAATTACTCAAACTGCCAGACCATGATTAAAACTAACTGAGAAAAAAATAACAATGATCCACATAGTCTTCACATTCACAATAATTAAAATAATTTATTACTTTATAAAGTAAATATTTTCATTGGCTGAAGATCAAACATCAAAGTAATTTGGGCGGGGTTTTTGTTTTTTTTTTCTTTTTTTTTTTCTTTAAGTGGTTTTAAGGGTCACTACTCTACACTGTTAACTGTTAAAGTGTTACTATACCGCCGTGCAGTCGGCTGTACCTAAACATGCCTTGCGATTCTCATTCTGTCTGCTAAATAAATGTAAAAATGATAGCTGGTTTCGATTTCAACGATTCTGCCTTTCATTAGAATCCATTATTAAATATTTAATTTTTATTTAATACTTATCAATTTTACCAATGAATGTCAAAGAATATTCAATTTTACCTTTCCCAATTTTATCATTTTTAATCAGAATTTCATTAAAATATTATAACTTTTTACCGATGTTACCAAATTTTCAATATTAGCTCAAAATACTAAGTAAGCTACCTTATTACTCTGATTCATTATTCTAAGCATATGTGGTGTTTATCTGTATGTAACTGATGCACCGTTATTTTACTTTTTTTAATGTGTTATGGTTTTGTATCAGCGTTGTAGCGGCATCAACATCGCCACATGTGAACAACGCGTCCCACTGACGTCACGCAAAACCCTGCATCGCGGAAGCAGAGTTTACCACGCAACTAGCATATACAGGGTTACTGGTAATTCGACGTATATCCGTCAGGGGCTGATAAGGGGGCCAAAATGCAACAAATTGAACCCCCCATATGTATGGCCGAAATTCAATAGTTTTCGAGATATTAGAATTTTAAGGGTTTTTCGATAATTACTCAAAATTTGACATTTCATTCCAAATAAAAAAAAAACTACATATTTGAATGGGTACCAAAAATGATGTTGTAGCTGGCACTTCAATTAAGCTATGGACATAATTAAAACTACTTAATTTAACAAAATAATGAAAATAATGAGCGATATAAGAATAATATCTTACCAATATTTTCATTTTACGCTTCAAAAATGTTGTCTCGTCACAAAAATTTCTATGACATTAATCGTACAAATAACTAAAACAACTTGCTTATTCTGTAAGCTTTCCAGAAAGCTATAAAAATCAATTTTAAAATACATAATTCGTGCCAAGGCATGTGTTTGAATCGGCGACATAAAAAATCGAAGACATTTGACATCTACCAACCCGCACTGGGCCCGCGTGGTGGATTAAGGCTCACTCCCTCTCACAGAAAGAGGAGTCTATAATGTTCCCACAGCTGTTTATGCAGCCTACAAAAAAACATTAAGTACAACAGTTTTCCACGTGATAAGCTATACACATATCGGAAAACCGATACTTACGCGAAGGGAGTCGCCAGTGTCGATTACAACACTTAAGGGGGATGCTAAGGTAGCCCGCAAAATTCAAATTTTCTAAGTTTTTTGCAATTTGCAGGTCTGTGTCAGGTTCAGGTTGTCATCATCATCATCATTCCAGCCGAAAGACGTCCACTGCTGGACATAGGCCTCCCCCAAAAGGGGGGTTATCATAATAGCCACGCTTGGCAGGCGTTAAAATGGTGTTAAAATGCATAGAGAACGCTGCTGCCCATTCTCTAATAAGTCCCTTAGTCGCCTTTTATGACACCCAACGGAAGAAATGGGATGATGCTATTCTTTACGTCCGGCACCACACGGAGCGTCAGGTTGTACGTTGATTAAAATATGATTCGCGGCCGTAACCAATATGGGTTTACAGAATTATAAATCATTAGAATCAGCAATAAAACCTCCCTACAATTAATCCGCCATGTTCGTGAACGGGCGCTGTCAGTTGGGACTGGTCATCTCTTAGCTGCCATGTATATTTTAATTATTTAGTTTTGAACTGTTTTTTTATTTTTTATCACGAACGCTTTTGACGTTTTGCATCGTTCTTAAATGTATAATTTCAACATGGATGATGTAACCAATACTTTGTATCAATATTTTAATTTATAAGAGTGTCCGTGGAGTTTCTTGCCCGTTCTTCTCCATAGGAACCTACTACGCTTTGGAATGGCTTCATATTTCTAACTGACCGCCTTGACAATTCAAAAGTGCCGCAATGCACGACGCAAATAGTATAATAATAAAAATACTTTGTTCATGTGTTATTTATATGTGTACTATTATTTCTAAACTTTTTACACTTCATTAGCTCACGTAGATGACTTTTACTACTTCTGACAAGCTCGTTTTAAATCCCAGACGCTAATTTGACAGATGCAAATGTCAAACTCCAAATTGAAAAACGAACAACAATCATTTGAAATGTCAAATCAATCTCTGGGATTAAAAATCGAACTTTAATTATTGTCTATTGTCATGAACATAAATACAATAATCTACCAAATTAAGGATCCTAACTAGGTTGCTTTACTATTGCAGTTTTTAATGAATGAGCCATTCGTTTAGTCAAGCCATTGCGTTATCTAATTATAATTAACCATTAAGCTTAAGCTTATACAATGACCCTTCAGTAATTAACAGATGTTGCAAATATTAATAACCATTACATAATTATACCATAAAAAAAACAAAGGACAGTCTCAAATTACTCAGAACGAGGAACATGGAATGAGATATGTATCAGAAACTGGGTATCAAATGTTGGGTATGAGGTTATCAAGTAGTAGCATATATTATAGTAATATATAGATATGTATTACGAGAATGTTATGTATAAATGTAATACATGGATTGATATATGATTTGTATAACATACAGTTATCTGTACAAATAAATAAAATTGAAGTGTCGTTTGGTGCCGGACGAAAAGAATAGCATCATCCCATTTCTTACCGTGGGTGTCGTAAAAGGCGACTAAGGGACTTACTAGAGAATGGGCAGCAGCTTTCTCTATGCACTTTAACTCCATACTGCGATCGCCAACCCGCCTGCCAAGCGTGGCGATTATGGCAAACCCCCCCTTTAGGGGAGGCCTATGTCCAGCAATGGACGTCTTTCGGCTGAAATGATGAAATGCATATGAAAGTATATGCGGAACTTATAAAATAAAACAACAAAAAAAGTGCCTGGCCTGTTGGTTTCGGCTAATCTCCGAAACGGCTTGACCGACTTTGATGAGACTTTCACTGGCAGATAGCTGATGTTATACGGAGTAACTTAGGCTAGAAGCCACGCGGGTGAACCTGCGGGCAGCAACTAGTTAATTATAAACATTGAGTCATTTGTAAAGTTGTAACAAGTAGGTATCCATAAACTGATAATAAGAGATATTAATAAGTAGGTACGATTACTATCGGCTTCTTCTTTTGGTGCCTCGCCAATTACTGAAGGTTGGCCATCAACTCCTTGTCCTTTGCGAGGTGGAACAGCTCAGAACCACTTGTGACTCAGTCCATTCGCAAATGTTTCTCAGAAAAGCACCGCGTTTCCACGATTGCTATAACCAGGCTTATTTAACAGAACTAAGTTAACATTGATATCTTTATTGTACCTAGTGAAAATTTCTAAATAAAAATTATAAAAAATAATAACATTTTATTTTAGGCATTATACATACATACACTTCACCCATAGTGACTACATGTCAATACATAACGTATTAATTAAATTAAATTTTAAAATTTTAACCTTTTACATCTGTTTATTCAAATTATATCTGCCCAATACTTATGAACTACTTACTTGATGAATTTTCATTTAATAATTTTAAAATCGCCGTTCTTATTATTGAAATCATTCCTCGACCAACTTTTAAAACATACGGTAGATGATAGCATAATATGCTATTCCTATGCTAGATCTACTTAATCCTTTTTAGGGCTCCGCACCCAAAGGGTAACACGGGAACCCTATTACTAATGCACCGCCGTCTGTCTGTCCGTCTGTCACCAGGTTGTATCTCATGAACCGTGATAGTTAGATAGTTGAAATTTTTACAGATGATGTATTACTGTTGCCGCTATAACAACAAGTACTAAAAAAACAGAATGAAATCAATATTTGGCGGGCTCCCATACAACAAACGTGATTTTTGTGCCATTTTTATTGATATTGGTACGGAACCCTTCGTGCGCGAGTCTGACTCGCACTTGGCCAGTTTTTAATTTAAATCGGCGCGATGTTTTTTACACCTATGCTGAGACAGATGTTATAACCAGATTTGTTTAAATGATTTCCCACTGGGCGACAATCGTCCTAAATGTCAACTTTCGAATCTAGTAATAAAGTAGATATAAATAAATGCTTCGTATACATTATTTGCAGGTGTGAGACCTTCTAAAGGTGACTAGCACAAAGCTAAGTTCTGGCCCACAAAAATCAATTGTTTAAATGTTAACAAATGTATTTAGAAGCTTTGGCGCATAATTAGTTTTTGCACTTAATAAATTTGCATGCATGTTGTTTGTAAATACCACGTGAAGGAAAACATCGTGAGGAACGCGGCAGAAATCGGAACGGGGAAATTTTGGTCCTAGAACCAACATTTTGAAGACGATAGTCGTGTTTTTCACCAACACGCACTGGGCCCGCATCGTGGATGGTGGCGGCCCATTGCCCATGCTCTACTAAGGCCTCATCTCCATGAGAGGTCTGTAGTAGAGCATGGGCAATTGTGCTCTATCCCACATATAATCTAGTATTTCTATTTACATGCTAGTATTTCATTAAAACAAGTAAGTTACTTAAATAAACTAGGCTTATCACCGCCTGGAGCTAGGCTGGATGACGAGCCGTAGGGTTAAAAAGCTTGTATATGTAAGCAGAACTATTTTAAACATAAACCTGCTAGCTTATATAGAGTTGCTTTTTGAGTTCCAAAACCCACTTAATTTTCTTTAGTAAAACACAATACTGTTTAATTAGTAATAAAACCGGTCAAGAGCGAGTCGGACTCGCACATCGAGGGTTCCGTACGAATATATGATGTTGATGATTTCTGAGAAACTGTGCTATTTAGAGACATCGTTTTATTTTTCCTGTAATCTTTACTTAAGCTTCTATCATATAGAATATTTTTATCTCTGCAAACTTCGGAGATAAGGGGGGGGGGGAACGGTATTTTTTTTTACATTTATCATCACAAGTCGGAGACTAAGCTGCCTAAAAAAAAAATTGTTTGAGAATGTGCAAACAACGTTCTTTTATATGATACCCCACATGCCCTAGTAGCCTCACTTCAAATTTTTAAGACCCCCTTTCAGTCCCTTTAAAATTTCTTTGTTTCTTGCAAAATAGTTAGGCAAACGTCATCTAAAACTATTCTAAATTTCAAGTTGATAGCATTAGTAGTTCTTGAGATATCCAGGTATGACAGACAGACAGACAGACAGACAGACAGACGGACAGACAGACAGACTTAGTCTCACCATAAGGGTTCCTTTTTACCATTTTGGTACGGAACCCTAATAAAGGAAACAAACGTGTTTAACTTGGGATCAAAATTACGCTGACATTCATCCATGGCACCTATTTCTCAGAGGGAATAAAATTTTCGTGAGAAACAAACCCGCATTGCAGAAAGATGTTTCTTACTCAAGAAGCATCTTTCTCAGCTTTCATAATTAAATCTAAACATCTTAATTATTTTTCAGAGTGGCTCCACGCCAGAACCTTCGCCTCGCGGTAGCGGCAGTGAAGTAACCTTGGCAATACCACCCCACCGCAACTATGGAGCGATCGGAGGATTGGAGAAGGTCACCTACACCTGGGCAGACATTAACGCCTTCGCCACCGAGTCCAGGTCCAGATCCAGACGCATCTGGAACTTCTGGAAGAGCTCAGCGGGCGGCATGTTCCAGCAGAGAAAGCAGCTGCTGAGAAATGGTTAGTTCAGTGTGATTTTTTGGGCTTTTCTTTAAATTAGCCTTGCCGAAACTGCTAAATTCTACGGGCCTCTGTTGCTAAGTATCCTATGCTAATTTTAATTTGTAGTTAAACCGGCTTCGTGTAATCTAGTTTGTTTAAAAGATCACATAGATGAATAAAATCAACACTTCCTTATTTATATTTTAAATGCGAAAGCAACTCTGTCTGTCTGTCGGTTTGTTCCCTTTTCAAGCCTATACCACTGAACCGATCGTTATGAAATTACTTTTAATCCTGGATCATCAATCGTCATCATCTGACTAGCCATTTCCCAACTACGTTGGCAAAGACAGACTTTGCTGATTACCCGTAATGACTATTATAAAATCTAAAAATGACAGGCGGAAACACAGGCGGCTTAAGAGCAGGCAGTCTAAATCAAATTTCAAACGCATGCTCCGCCCCTTGCTATCGCCACTCCGCTATTTTCTACGCTAATACATCAGTATTAAAGTTGAATATCGCGTGAGCTCTTTGATCGTGTTCGAGCACGAAACTAAATAGCTAAGTCTCAATTCTTATCTCGTTTATAACAAAAGTAATCATTTGATCTAGAGAAAAAATATCTTGTAGTTGGATAATATACTATATTTTTGACCTAATATGTGATATTAGACCTAAAAACCAAACAATCTTGTGCGTTTTTTATAAAAAAACATGGTTGGCATGTATAATAGTATCTTGGCTGCTCCATTGTCTAGGACAGCCAAAAAATTATTCAAAATTGTACTCCTAGGTATTAAGCGTAGATAAGTAGATATAGAATGCCCCTATGAGGGTGGCATGATCATACTGATCAAACTCTCTATAAACAAATAAAGATTAAAAAAAAAAAAAATGATTTTCGAATAAAAAATGAATTGAAAGAAAATATTACAATTACGTAACTGTCTTCAACATGGAAATAAAAAGATCCAATAAATCATATACTAAAGTTTCATTTTACTTGTATGTGTGACTGTTTCAGAATATTCATGCAAATTAACATAAAAATAGGGAGCCTCCTCTTAATGTGTCTAATGAGGCATCCACCTGGGTTCCACCTGGATATTTGTATTAAAAAACGATGAAGTACAAACTATTTATTTATTTAAATCGCAATTATAACACCTTTACAGAATCATTTAAGGCGATGTTCTAAGTCACAATGTCTACTTACACAGATTTATACAAAATAAATGACCAGTAAGGAAAATTACACACAATTAAATTACATTTTATTATAAACATGACAACGTTTATACTACACCTCTTTCAATCATTATTTGTGCCATTTCAATGAATCTCGGCAGGTAGGTAACAACAGACAAATAACAGCCAGCTGAAGTCGCGTGCAACAGCTAGTAATGAATAGGTAAAGCAGGATCAATCAAGATAACAGTCCTAGAATTGAATATTAATTTACTAACTGACACAAGTTCGCACGGAATGTCTAGCTAATATCAGGTAACATATTCAATTGATTGACTCTTATCAGCTCTTCAATCTGAGATGTTAATTTTAGATAAAATTAGCAAGAATCCGATAAGGCAGCTTAGCTACACTTAAAAGCCTCCTTAATTCAAGGATATAAGTTTCTTGACGTTCCTGGACTTGTAAAGTCAATGGAAACATTTACACGTGTAAAATGATAAGATTTAAAATATATGTCGCACGTCATTATACATACGGCGCCATCCGTTTTAAAACGCTCGCAGTTAAGCAAGTAAAGCAACCCATTCAATTGTTATAATTTCGACATCCGGGGCACCCCGACCAAATGGGTTAGGTTAGATTAGAACTGTGAAGGCCGTAGTCGACTCGATGGTCGGCAGCGAGGAGTCCTGGGACGCGGTGGTATCCTTCTGCAAAACAGTCGTGTCGCAGAAGGAGGCGCTGACAAGAGACAGGCAGCAGGAAAAAAAGATTGCCAAATCGATGTAGTTGGTGGTAGTGGAAAAAATATGTTAATCTTGAACATATTTCTCAAAACTTAGTTGTTAGCACAAACGTTTTCAAAAAAAAAAAACATGCGGAGCAGTCTTTGGGGACTGCCGATAGAAGTAAAAACTAAGTAACATATAGCTCATGGAAAGCGTTCGGTAATGATGACGCGAGTTCCATGATTTTTGTTCACCCAAAAAGTGCTTAACGCTCGAAAATATCTGTATTAAGTATCAACGTACGTTGGTATTTATTTAATGACAAGGAGTTATTTGAATGTAGAACTTGGTTGTTTTTTATTTTAGATTACTCAAATCATTTTTGAATAAATAGATAATTGCTTCTTAGTTTATAATTTGGCAAAAAGCGTTCTGTCATCGCGCTTCTCTTTCTTTTCTACGCAGTCCGACAGTGACCGCGCTTTAGTTGTTGTCAGCGTCTTAAGTAGGTAATGCTTGAGTTTTGAGTGAGGTATACAATACAGGGGTGAGGAAGTCAAAGCTTTAATACTAAGGAGTATTAAAGCCTTGCCTTCCTCACCCCTGTTTTGTTCCCGAAAATTAGAAATTCGACAACCCCATTCAAGTTTCCTGTAACATAAGAAAGAAAGAAAAAAAGAAAAAGTATTTATTGGGACTCGCACAGGAAGATCACAAATTAAACTAAACATATATATGAACAAAAAAAAAAAACGTTTTTTTACAAAAAAAAACCAACCTGCTTTAAAAAAAAAACACTACAAAATGAAAAATAACCTTAATTTCGGAAGTCAGTCTCTTTGGATCTATTTTAGTTTTTTGCCACCGACTTCAGATCTATTTTAGTTTTATTGGAAGTAGGTTGTTTTTTTTTGTAAAAAGTTTTTTAATTTTCTCTATTTAGTGGGTCAGTTTGCAATTTATCTAAGTTACAATAGCTCATGTCAACTGCTCATCACCTTTTACAAATACTGCTATTCGCGATGCAGGGGCGTTAATAGTTGAGGAGTTCTCCTGGTAAGAACCAGAAGAACTAGAACTGATGGTGACTTCACCATATGCATTGTGCCAAGCATAAATTGTTTAGCAACCATATTAAAGTGTCTAATCGAATCGCAACCCCTAAAATAATTATATTGAATGCAAATGCATGAGTTACTTTCAAATTGATATAGGTGTGCCTATAAAATTTGAGGATTGCCCTCCATTTCCATGGAATTTCCTCATCAGATTCTGATTTAGTGACAATGGGACCACCTCGAGAGTATACCCTTTCAAACAAAAAAATAATTTTCAAAATCGGTCCACAATTGACGGAGCAATCGGTGAACAAACATAAAAAAAACAAACATACAGCAGAACATATAACCTCCTCCTTTTTGGAAGTCGGTTAAAAATGTGTATATTATTAAAGTACATGCCTTTCTTTTTAGTTAATGGCGCCGCCTATCCTGGTGAACTCCTTGCCATCATGGGATCATCGGGAGCCGGGAAGACCACACTCCTCAACACGTTGACATTCCGCACTCCAAGTGGAGTGCTGTCCAGTGGAACAAGGGCGCTGAATGGACAGCCAGCCACGCCTGAAGCGCTTTCAGCATTGTCAGCGTACGTTCAGCAGCAGGATCTGTTTATTGGTACGCTGACGGTGAAGGAGCATTTAATCTTCCAGGTGAGTTAAGGAGCTAATTGGAAAAAGAGTATTCAATTAGATAATGTTATTTTCTTTGATTATTTATATGTCTAGATAGATTGTCGCGATGCAAAAGAACTAAAATGAAACCACACCCAAATCGTTTCATCCGTTTAAGAGCTACTACGGTGACACAGACACACACACATAGTGGTCAAACTTATAACACCCCTCTAACAGGCTAACTTTGTTATGCTGGCGTACGTGACAGCTACGTCTTACACTTTGCTGCCGACCGTTGGCCACAATTTTTTTCGACGAATTCACAGCTTTGACTGTATATCTAGACATATTTATTTACGTATAATAGCATTACCACTTAGGTACATTTGTTTTTACAGATACCCAATGCAACAATGAAGTCATAATTTCCACACTCAGAGCCGTCACCCAAAAATCAATCAGACACCACCACCAACAAAAATGAACTATTTTTAAACTGTCCTATTATGGGCTTGTACATAAAACTGCGATGCGACGCGATGCGAATTCGCTACGCAAAAAATCACCTTTCATTTTCCTACATACGGGAGTATTAGACGTGGTGCGAGCTCGCAGGTTTTCCGATGCGTCGTCGCATCGCAGTTTTATGTACAAGCCCTTAGACTGACAAGGGGTTCAAATTTATACATGCCGATTATCGTGGATGGGTTTATATTTTTGGTTATTTTAGTGTCTTTGGTTTTTAGATTTTTTGTAGCTTCTATTGTTTTATAACAAGGGGATAAATATTTTAATTATTTGTTTCGCATTCACCCTACGAAGTTTTGCCCCACACGGAAATTCCTTGCCTATGTATCGTGAACATAAAATAATTATGATGACATCAAAATGAGGCTGGCATAAAAAAAAAATACGCAACATCAGAGAAGCCGCTCTGCAACAATGCTCTTTGTTATTACAACCCGCTCAAGTGCGTGTCGGACCACGCACAATGAAGGTTTCCGTAGTTGGGATGAATTTATCCCAAAAACAAACTTAACACTGTAATTGAAAAACATGTTTTTCCATACATTCCAACTGCAACTGTAAGTTTGTACGCACAATATTGAGAGATTTACCATGTTATTTTAACACCATAGACTTCGTATGGGTTTCAACTTAATCTGTCTAGTAGATTCGGAGATAATTGGCTGTGACAGACAGACAGACACACGAGTGATCCTATAAGGGTTCCGTTTTTAGGTACGGAATCCTAAAAACTGTTAGGTAATATCAATGGGAAGATATTCTATCTGAACCACACATTTATCATTCACTAACGATGAGTTCGTATACCTCTTGCTTTTTATCTCCTAAACTTAAGTAACATAGACAAACCGGTTTATTAAAAATAAAATCAGTCAGTTCAAAGCCGGTATAGTCTTGACACCATGACAAAAAACATATGCCGCCTTATTACAAAACAAGATTTATATTTCGACATGGCTAGGAGCCAGTTTTTGTAATAAGAACGTAACAGTGATTGAAATACCGTTCTATATACAAAACTGAAAACTTAGTTCGCTACTAAGTTGTCAGTTTTGTGTTTAGGAACTTTACCATAGTCGTAATAAAGTTGGAAATTCAATAATGGCTCCAGGTTTTAAGCCTGGGTCTGAAGATAAAACTTGTTTTGTAATAAGGGGGTAAGTATTTAAAAAAAATACTTTACTAGTTTCTGCCTGCGTCTTCGTCCGCGTGAAATTTCTTGCTTTAACATAAAATATATCCTACTAACTTTTGCCCGCGGCTTCGCTCTCGGGAACAGTACTTTTTTGATGTGAAACATCTATAGGCGCACGTGAAACCGATTGCTGGTGGGGCGACGTATGCCGCGTGGCGATTCACTGCTGACTCCGCGCGCGCTGTCCCCGTTACGCGACCCTGACTTTTTTTCGATGTTTGTTTGTTTGATTTCGATATTTCACATCTGCCAGGCGTCCCGTGACGACTCACAAATTTTCTGGAAAAAAGGTACCCTATGTCCTTTTCTGTACCCCAGACAACGTGTATGTAAAATTTCATGATGATCGGTTGAGTAGTTACGACGTGAAAGCGTAAAAATGAAACAAACACACTTTCACATTTATAATAATAAATTATGTTAGGATAGCTACTTACTTTACTTTGTTTTCTCTTAGCGTTCTTTCTGACTGTTTCTGCTCGGCCCCTAAGGGTCGTAACGTGATGTTAAATAGCATAAAACCTTCCTCAAGAATTGGGCTAACAAATACAAAATAATTTTTCAAATCCGACTGGGAGTTTCAGAGATTAGCGCATTCAAACAAAAAAACAAACTCTTCTGCTTTATTAAATTACTAGCTGCACCCCGCGGTTTCACCCGCAAGTCTCGATCCCGTGGGAATATCGGGGTTAGTGGGAATACCAAATTTCATCCAAATCCGTCCAGCCGTTTTAACGTGAAAGCTTATCAAACAAACAAACTCACTTTTGCATTTATAGTATTCGTAAGGATGGACACAAAACCGTGATAAATAACCTCAAACCGGGACTTCTTGGCGGGAAAGTGAAGCGTCATGTTCAGCAGTTTGTTTAATTTTCCAAAATTAGTGTTTAGCCGAATATTAATGTGTAATAATGGTGGATTATTAACCATTAAGTGTTTGTGAACGTGCATTAGTGTAGGCAAATGAAACAAAACGGTGCAACTTCGCTTCAAGTTCTCTCAAGAAGTCCGCGTGAGGACTCAGTAAAGTGCCACATCTTTACTGAAACTCAAGGGGAGTGGGCGGGGATATCATCATCATGCATTTATAATTCATTTCATCAATATTTTAAACAAGAACTAAAACTTGACATTGGCTAAATGCACAAACCGTGCGAAGCCAGAAGGAAAAAAAAAAAAAAAAAAAAAACCTCAAACCATCTTATTACAAAAAAACAAGGTTTATCTTCAGACCCAGGCTTAAACCAAAGAGCCATTATTGAATTTCGAACTTTATTCCGTCTATGGTAAAGTCCCTAATATAAAACTGACAACTTAGTACCGAACTAAGTTTTCAGTTTTGTATAAAGAACGGTATTTCAATCACAGTTACGTTCTTATTACAAAAACTGGCTGCATGGTTAATGTTTGTTGTGACGAGTTTATCAGCACTTTGTTTTATTTACTTCCTCATATGAATCGAAGATGTTAATTTTGTTTTTTTTTTTTTTTTCTTTAGGCTCTGGTGCGGATGGACCGACACATACCGTACGCACAGCGGATGCGGCGTGTTCAAGAAGTTATTACTGAGGTGAGATTCGAAATAGGGCTATACAAGGTGTTACAAGTCGATTGACATTCCTATAAACCACGTAAAGAGTATCTTGTTTTTTACCCGTATACAAAAAATAAATCAAATCCAATGAATACTTTAGCCACAGGAAATTATTTTCCATTTTGTTATTTTTCAACATGATGTAGGTCTGAGTCCGTAATAATAGGTAAACATTGTAAGGCGCGCCTAACGCGCCGCGCAAGGTCAGTAACTTTTCGTAGAACTAGAGTGTTTACTTTTTATGCAGTTGATTCTGCTATTTATTTTGTTTGAAAATTGCAATTTTTAAATTTTCCATTAACAACTAATCTTTGTGTTTTAAAATGTTTCGATTTACTAGTACTGTGCTCGTTTTAATTTAATGTCGTACATCCAGAGCCAGATTGTATAAAACGTCGTAAGTACCGGACCTTTAGACAAATGTTGAATCATTGGATGGTGATGCTTTTGTTAATTTATAAGAAACGGTTTAAACGTTTGTGTGACAAAGTTAGTGGTAGAGCTAGAAGGATTGTCAGCATCTTTGATGATTTGTTCAGGAAACTGAGAACTTATAATGGTGTCTTATTTATTTCGATTTTTAGCCGTTATAAACGGCTATTAATATTTAAATATAAGTACGTTAAAGTACCGCAGTGCCGTGTGGTGCCGGACGTAAAGAATAGCACCATCCTATTTCTTCCCGTGGGTGTCGTAAAACGCGACTAAGGGACTTACTAGAGAATGGGCAGCAGCGTACTCTATGCATTTTAACACCATACTGCGATCGCCAACCCGCCTGCCAAGCGTGGCGATTACGGCAAAACCTCCCCCTTTGGGAAAGGCCTATGTCCAGCAGTGGACGTCTTTCAGCAGATTCAGCTGAAATATGATGTATGAAGTTAAATTGGGTATTAAAATTAACGAAGTAGTAGTTATGCATATTTATAAATAGATCTTTTGTATTATTTTAACGTAAGTGGTTGTTAACGATAATCATTTTAAATAGTTATTAAAACCTGCTTTGGAATGCAGAACGTTTCAATTCCGTTCCGTTTCCGTTTTTTCCCGTTATTCTGCCATAATGTTTGTCCCATTAGTTGTTTCTAACTAAAAGACATCAGAATTCAATTAAATTGATAGTAGTTGACGCAGTTCAGAAGCGTTAGATAAGGATGGTAATTGTTTCCGAAAAATATCGATTCTTAAATCGATTCGAATTGAAATCTGTTAAGTAAATCGAAACACAAAAAAATCAACATCTAAAATATCGATATTCCAAAAATCGATTATTTTTCGATTTACTTTTAGTTTGTATATTCATTACGTTTGGCGTATTAAAGAGCGACGCGACGTAGGAAACTGAGTTCACAGCAATTTAGCGAGTTTTTGAGTAATTAAGTGAAAAATGTTAATTTCTTTACACATGTTTGGGTAGACATTCAACTAACTTTAAATAATTCTGTTCACGGTTCTTATCAAAACGGAAACAATCTCTTTTCGATTTTCTAGGATGAAATATCGATTCACTGGATCAATTCAGTACTAGCTATCAATTAAAAAAAAAAAATTGGTCCAAGACATCGATTCTTCGATTAATCGATCTCAGATCGCCATGCCTAAATGTCAGTTATCATTGCTTTTTAAGTACCTGAGGGTGCTCGAGAAGGCATCGTGGCTAAAATAATGAAACAGTCGTACACTCGCTTGCCGAGGTCGGTTCGTGGATGGGTGAACATCCATATCGAGACCTATCCGTGCCTCGGAAAGCACGTTAAGCCGTTGCTCCCGGCTGTCCTTCGTAGATCTTTAACTGTCGTTACGAGTAGTCAGAAGCCCGAAAGTCTGACAACCAGTCTTACCAAGGGGTATTGTGTACCCAGTAACTGGGTTGTGGAGGTCAGATAGACAGTCGCTCCATGTAAAATACTGGTATTCAGCTGCATCTGGTTAGACTGGAAGCCGACCCCAGCAAAATTGGGAAAAGGCGGGCAGATGATCATGACTGTGTCAAAGAGTTTTTGTTGATATTTGCGACATCTTATTTGATTAAGACTTGGAGGATGTAGATCGTTATTTTATCTTTATGAGACGACTTATAATGATAAAATTAGGCACTTAAGAGGAAATGCGGGCGGAGAGACTTTTCCGATCGAATAGACGAGATCCGACTGAATAGCTTAAGTAAAAAGTCATAAATCGAGGTTCGGCTCTCGCCTATTTCCTCCTCCAATATTGGACCATTTTATAAGATATTTCTTATACTGAATAAGAAGGATATATACTGTGTCCCTATGTTTTTCTTTTTTTATTAATAGTTGGCACATTTGTACAATAGCCCTCTGTTGTCACCGGTCTAAACAGGCAATTTTGAGCATTTTCAGAGGGTTCCAGCTCTTATAAAGATAATGTATCATCAAAAAGGAAAACATAGGGACATACAAGTAGTTGATATTTATTTTACTGTAAAATATCATTGCTTTAAGGTCATTAACCAGAAAGAAAACAGGCGAGAGCGTTTCTATGGAGAAAAGACCGCCCGCATTTCCTCTTAATTGTTTTGTTAACCAGCCACATGAAATGTCATATCGAAATTATAATATGCACCTGTAGTATTATATTATATCCAGGTTTAATTTGCATAAAAGTATTCTGCTGGGGAGTTTGTTGCGCCACTTCTTCTTCCCAGCTAAAACACTAGGAAGTGGTGAAGGGTGGGCGTTTTTTGGGGGACTGTATCATGTAATTTTTGACTTTCGAAAAGTGCTGATTCTCAGCCTAGTTTGAATAAATGACTTTTATTTTTGTTTTTTTTTATATGATCATGATAAATTGATTTGCCATAAAAATACAGATGGGTTTCATTAAAAAATTGTGTACATTGTATACATCTGGTTCTATGTTAAAATCTGTACTCAAGTATAAAACCCTGCCTCTTAAACTAGGTAAACCTGTATCTTAAGAGACATAAGAGGCAGTATAATATGCACCTGTAGTATTTTATCCTCGTTTCATTTCCATAAAAGTATAATATGCACCTGTAGTATTTTATCCTCGTTTCATTTGCATAAAAGTATAATATGCACCTGTAGTATTGTATCTTCGTTTCATTTGCATAAAAGTATTACTGTTTGTAAAATTCTGATCAGCATCCGGCTGTCGTCCTTGAAACATCTAGAAAAATGGTTTTTGAAACTATTTGTCCAAGCGCTACCACGCATTTTTAAAGTACCTAAATCTTTCTGGGTAATGATCCTCGTTTTCTTGGTTTGTCGCGTTTTAGTAAGAATAGGTAAGTAATATATGACATCCATTCTTCATTATCATCAGCTCGAAGACGTTTACTGGCGAACAACACGGGCCTCCACATATTTTGTACCTGAAAAAATGTTTTCACTGAATAATTGGTAATTTTTATCATTCCTTGAAAGGAGCCCCATTCAAGGAAGGCATGGGTTTATTTTTTGCTAACTAGGTCTAGTATATACAACATTGTTTTTAGTATATGCGAAACCTGAATATAGTTTTGTTCAGAATATGGAACTGAATCGATTTCAATAATTTTTACACCATGTTATATTTTGTCCCAAAAATATTTAAGTGTGATGGAAAATGTTATCACCATTTAATTACTTGCAATACAATCTCCTTACGGTTAGGTACCTACTGCCAAATTATTATCAATGAGCTCAAGACGACCCTGGAGGCGCGGTGGTGCTGTTAGCATGTTTTTGTACGGACAACCCGGTAACATAACAACCTTATAACTTTGTGATTTTTCATGATACAGTTATGAAATTTTGTACATAGATGCTTTACATAAAAATACTAGACACGTGTTTGGGGTTCCGCATATACTAAAACTAATATTGTATAACCATACTACTTAGAGCAAGTTAGCAACAAATTTGACCCCAGTAACACAGGTTCCTAACCCCAACAACATTGAAACATGGGGTAATGAATCCTACAACCACATTTCTAACCCAGCACTTTGTCCATAGTTGGCGCTCACAAAATGCCAGAACACCGTCATCGGCATCCCTGGTCGACTGAAGGGTATCTCGGGAGGAGAGATGAAGAGGCTGTCGTTCGCCAGTGAAGTTCTCACGGATCCTCCTCTCATGTTCTGTGATGAGCCTACGTCGGGACTGGATTCGTTTATGGCGCAGAATGTGTTACAGGTATGTTTTATTCAGTTATTTAAAAAAGGAGAGTAGACTCGCAAGTAGATTAAGAGGTTCACTTATCGGCACAAACAATACATTAAAAACATATAACAGTGGGAAGACTCCAGCAAGAAAAAAGAAGGAAGCATCTTTGGAGGCATAACAATATACTTCCAATGTAGATTTTTCTTAGCATGCTACGAATTTTCGTAGCAGTCGACTATCCATAATAGCACTCTAATAAACTCTGGCTTTCAGTTACTGACACTTCCAAGAATTTTGCGTCCCTTAGAGTGATAACGCCTTGTAGTAAATGCTGCATGCAGATTCAACTCAACCCCCCAACCCCTCATGCAATTTGATTGAGTTTTGTTATACTCGTACCAAACGCAAATCCCGTATTTTTAGGAACTTTCTCATTGTAATCGCAGTCTCAATGTGTCAAAAATCTCATACGTATATTTAATATAAAAACGGCTAAAAGTGCGTGTCGGACCACGCTCAATGAAGGGTGTCGACCAACTTACATTTGCAGTTGGAAAATTGCCCGTGACGTATATTGATGTATGGGAGAACATGTTTTTCAACTATACTGTTAAGTTTGTTTCTGGACCTCTGGTCTCCGGAGGGGAGTGATGGAGCGGCATCAACACCGCCACATGCGAACTAAGCGTCACACTGACGTCACGCAAAATCCTGCATCGCGCAAGCAGAGTTTACCGCGCGACTAGCATATATACAACATCCCGACATCAACCATCGGGTAGTTGCCCACCAGACACAACACCCGTCTGGTCGGAGGATCCTCCTTTTTCTATGGAGGATGAGTGAACTTAACACCCTGTTCCTCATGCCTCTAAATTGGGATAAATTCATCCCAAGTACGGACTATTTACTCGTTAACTTGTAAAACCTACTTAGCTGTGATAGTTTTCCTTTTAATCTCGTTATATACTACTGCCATGAATTTTCCTATACTATGGGATAGATGATACAAAAAAATATATCATCCCCACTTAACGGGCGGGGCATAAGAATTTTTTTTTTCAAGATTTTAATTTATCACTTTGTCGGCGTGATAATATACCCATGACAAATTACAACTTTCTTGTACTAAGAGTTTCTGAGTAAAGCCGGGGACAGACAGACAGACAGATGGACATGACGAAAAGAAAGAATGACGAAAGAAAAAAGGGTTCCTTGTTGACCACGGAACCCTAAAAACGAATAAAAATACGTATGAGATTTTGTCTTTATTTTTTTTGTTTACCACAACGGGGAAGCTCGTGGCCTTCATCTCACCTGATGGTAAGTGATAATCAGGCCGAAGGTGGAAGCGAGCTTCACCAGAAATCCTCAACCACAGAGGAACTGTCTATCTTACCTCTTAACTGACGAAACACAACCATGCTGATAACATTGTCGATATGGCGACAGACTTAGATAAGATGGTGGTAGCTAGCCAGGCAGACTTAGAACAGGCCCACCACCAACCAAAACAAGCAGAAAATTTTGCCTCCTCAGGGAATTGAACCCGGGGACCTGTGGGTTTGAGACAGGTGGTCTTACCATTATACCACAGAGGCGGTGATTTTTGCTGAGATAAGATTGCTACTAGATTTTGAACGCTTTTAATTACGTTAATTAGCTTTCAGTCCCTGAAAACTACACTGTTTGGAAATCTCCAAAACGTATCCTTACCGATCTGTTTCAATCTCCAGGTACTAAAAGGCCTAGCGCAGAAGGGCAAGACGGTGGTGTGTACCATCCACCAGCCGTCCTCGGAGCTGTACGCCATGTTCGACAAGCTGCTAATCATGGCAGACGGGAAGGTCGCCTTCCTCGGCTCTCCGGACCAAGCCAACGACTTCTTTAAAGAGTAAGTATTTTTTTTTCTGTTCAAACATTGCTACTGTGTTCTGAAACTTATTTGTATGTACTTTCGTAATAGGAGAGCGATGCTGAATAATTCGGATTATTCAGTTTAGGACAGATTCTGGTTTCGGCAGATTCTTGTTACGGCAGATTTTTATTTTGGCAGTTTCTTGATAAGACAGATATTTTACAGTCATCTACAGAAGTATTATGTAATGATTATATTCAGAAGTGTGCATTGATTGGAAAACTATTTGTTGCGATTAGAAGGTCCTAAACACGACCTGAAGGCCAATTCTCGTACCTAAAGACGTTCAAATTCAAGTCACAATGTCATGCCAGCAACAATAAAATTCAAAAATGTAGGTAAGTATAAAATTTTTGAGACTGAGATGAGATCGCGAACGTTGTTAAAAATACGGGAATTGCCTCTCTGATCTGATGCCTGAGGTTTTTAGTTTGAAATTGACTTTAAATATACCATTACATAAATTGTATGGTTTATGTTGGTCATGTTACTTCTGCCGTAAAACTTATCTGCCAAAAAAAGAATCTGCCGTAACAAGAATCTGCCCAAACCAGAATCTGTCCTAAGCATAATAATCAGTAATCCGTAGCTAAGTTTTGCAGGGCAGGTTCTAGTGGTGGATAAAATGGCCGGTTCTATTTGTTTCTAGTAGGAGGATTTCAGGGTATTGTTTGCCATATACCTCTCGCACCTTATGAAATGAAATTGCAAAACGAAATTGCTGAAGAACGCTTTATTTTAATAAATACCTAAATGACATAATCTTTTCATTCATTATCATCATCAATAGGCCTCCCCCAAGGGGGGGGGGGGGTTGCCATAATCGCCACGCTTGGCGGGATGGCGATCGCAGAATGGTGTTAAAATGCATAGAGAACGCTGCTGCCCATTCTCTAGTACTTTTCATTTTTATTAGTGCCTTTGTGGACAGAGTATTAATTTATTAATGCCTTTTGTGGACAGGATATTAATTCAGATTTGTTACAGTTGTAATGGCAATCATGTCTTTTGGTTTAACTAGGTTTTTATTATTTTAATAACGTTCTACATAAATTCTTTTATATTTTGTGAATGTCAGAACGTTGTAAGCATAATAGACTGTAGATTTGTAAATCATTTTCTATTTTGTTTAACTTATCTGGTACTTGTTAACAGGCCTACACTGTCCTCCCATACCTATGAATAATTGAAAACATTGTAAAAGCCAATTATTTTTGAAAGAGTAACCGTGGAGTTTCTTGCCGGCTCTTCTCCATAAGAAACAACCATTTTGAACCGTGCACCTAGCTTCTGACATTTCATAAGTGCCCATGTAGGTTTATTATGTGAAATTAAATATTTTGATTCGATTTGAAATTGCGTCTGCCTGCGAGAACCAAAGAGAGAATTCGAAGTAGTCCCCGTTGAAATTACTTATTTCCCGTCCCCTTAACTTACATGTCATGTCAGTGAGGCTTAACCTCTTAAGACACTTTTACGTAATATGATACTCATAATTGGTTTAAATCATTATACCACTTAAGTAGTCGTAGTAAGTCTTAATATCTACTTTTGTCACGTTCGTATTCGCCGTTTTGTAGGCCTGCACCCTGCGTAACACAGTTTCAATCTTAATTCGAGACTTATGAAGGATATTTCTAATCCATTGCTTCATACGTTTTATAAATTCGTCTGCTCAATAACTTAAATGACGCAATGAACGTGGCCTAACTGTCAAACGTGAAAGAAAATGCGATCAATTGTAATTTTTTAAGTGTTACGCAATTACCTCGCTGGTGTTCCTAATTCAACGATAATCTTTAAAAAAAAAATTTTTACTGAATTTCATTATAATTATCAATATCCCAGAATTTCTATTTCTTTGTTCTTTTTCTTGTCAATTCGTTAGTGCATTTATTTATTGGATCTCCAACAGAGGCTACACAATTACATGCAAGTATACATAGACAGAGACGAATACAAGTGTGTGCTTCCAATTATAGGAGACCACACCATTTACATAAAATCTAGGTACATTAAGTTTGACAAGAAAAGAACATAAAAAAAGTGAATTACACAACCAATGAATTGAAAAAAAAATACAATCGAATAAGAAAAAAAGAATAACCATAAAAGGCAACAGACAAAAATAAAAAAAAATTACGAATTGGATCTTATGATTTTTATTAAGTATGTCTTTTTTGAACTTTGATAATTTGCATTCGGCTGTGCCAAACGAAGCCTATTATTAAACTTGACTACAAAGCCTGTGGGTTGTGCATTTACTAAATGATACAAAACCCTTACAGTGGGTTAAACCTTTTTGGCCCGTTCTATGTGCTGTACTCCAGGTTTTCATAGGCATATATTTCGAAAACCATTGCTCCTACACAAATGAAAAATGAAAAAAATGAAAATGGTTTATTAAGTTTACAAGTAAAACTTACCAACTAGTGATTGAAGCCTCCTTTTAAGCAGATATGCCTGTGTTAGGAGACTCCGCGGACAAACAAATGTTCTGAAGATCTCTTTTCTACAGAAATACATGAGAAAAAAACATGAAATGGCGTAAACCCAGAATTTTTGTGACTGTTAATGCTCCAAAATAATGAAAATTCCAGGGAAAAATCCTCACTAGAGTTTTTGTCGCAGACAGCCTTATTTCCCAGGATTATTAAACAAACTAAGTTCCGTTTGGTGCCGGACGTAAAGAATAGCACCATCCCATCTCTTCCCGTGGGTGTCGTAAAAGGCGACTAAGGGACTTACTAAAGAATGGGCAGCAGCGTTGTCTATGCATTTTAAATACCATACTGCGATCGCCAATCCCCCTGCCGAGCATGGCGATTATGGATCATCACCCCCTTTTTGGGGGAGACAAATATCCAGCAGTGGACGTCTTTCGGCTTGAATGATGATGATGAAGTTACTAAGTAATGATACACTTTAATCTTTCACAAACCACTACCTCACCTTTCTTGCTTCAAATTCAACGCAGCAACTTTAACCTCGCTTGTTCCACCAGCCTGGGAGCAGCGTGTCCCCCAAACTACAACCCGGCGGACCACTTCATCCAGCTGCTGGCGGGCGTGCCGGGCCGCGAGGAGACCACGCGCACCACCATCGACACGGTGTGCACCGCCTACGCACGGTCCGAGGTCGGCTGCAAGATCGCTGCTGAGGCCGAGAATGCACTTTATTTTGAGGTAAATTAAAAAAAAAAACGGTCTAGAGCGAGTCGGACTCGCGCACCGAGGGTTCCGTACGTATAAAGTATGTAACAAAAACCCTGTTGTTCCTTTTAGGGACGTATACATTAACCTACAAGCACAACATTGGTGGAATTATAATTTAAAAAAAATAAGTATTGGCTATTGAAGTCAAAATCAAAGAATGAAAGAGGTTAGAAATCATTTAAACATTACAAATATTAAGAATTAAATATTTATTTTAATTATTTTTGTTGAACAGTTTTTATAAATGACTTGCTTTATTACGTATGTATACCGATTCTTAAAACGTAGGTAGAAGGAACAACAGGGTTTTTGTTACATATTGTATAATATGATGTTGATGATTTCTGAAAAACTGTGCTATTTAGAGAATTGTTTTATTTTTTCTGTAATCTTTACATAAACTTCTATCACATAGAATAATTTCAGATTATTATCTATGCAAACTTTGGAGATAAGGGGCGTGGAACGGTATTTTTTTTTACATTTTCCATCAAATATCGGAAACTATGCTGCCTAAAAAATAATGTTTGAGAATGTGCAAACAGCGTTCTTTTATGTGATACCCCACATTATCACATAAAAGAACGCTGTTTGCACATTCTAAACATTTTTTTCTAGGCAGCATAGTTTCCGATAGTATCTAGCCCCACTTCAAATTTTTAAGACCCCCTTTCAGTCCCTTTTGCAAAAAAGATATATTTTTTTCTTTCTTGTTTGCAAAATTGTTGGGCAAACGTCATCCAAAACTATTCCAAATTTCAAGTTGATAGCATTAGGAGTTCTTGAGATATCCAGGTGTGACAGACAGACAGACAGACTTAGTCTCACCATAAGGGTTCCTTTTTACGATTTTGGTACGGAACCTTAAAAAAACTGTATTCGACTTACGTCGATGAGCAGTGGTGGCCCAGTGGTAACGGCCTCAACTTACGAGTAAGTTAAGGTAGGAATGTAGGTTAGTAGGTCGTCGGTTCGAACCCAGACAGGCGCCTTACTTTGTGTAAATTATTTCATCACCACTGCTCTCAAAACGGTGAAAGAAAACATCATGAGGAAACCGGCATGTCCTAGAACTAAAAATTTAAAGACATGTGAGATATCACCTGTCTTCAAGAATAAGAATAATATATTACCAGTTGTAACAGTTGGTGGTATATGTACAGTCCATATTTTGCCTGTTTAGGGCATGCAAATTAATTTTACATTAATACCTAATAGGTTCTTATTATAATAAGATATTATACGGGAAAATATCTATCAGGATTTTTAAATATTGATAAATTTTAAGTTACTTACAATAAAATATACACATAACAAAACTTAAATTCTTAAAATAATATTTTTCTTTAGGTAACAAAAGACATGTTAAAATATTAAACACACAACACATCATACAGGAATTTTTAGTTCTAGGACATGCCGGTTAGGTTGGTGGATGCACCAACCCGCACTGGGCCCGCGTGGTGGATTACGGCCCACTCTCTCCCACAGAAAGAGGAGGCCTGTGTTCCAGCAGTGGGAACAATATAGGCTTATTATGCATTCGACTTATGTTAAAGTTTTATCAAGCATAAATGCACACCAAAAAAACAAATATTACTTTTATACAATGGGTTAAACAGTAGAGGTGTACCTAAAGAACACTCGCATTTCGCCAGTTATGTTAAGTCCCATGTAATAGAGAGAGCCTATTGCCATCAACCGAGCACAAATCCATACTCCGGGCTGGAACTGAGAAACACACCTCTGCCTAACCCTTCGGGGATTACAGTCGTGATGTTATGATACGATGCTAAATAGCATCTGTAGTCTCGGACGTTTCCGATCTTGACTCTGTTTAGAAATCGTAAACTATCTACTACAAAGAGCCATGCTCTTATTTCAGTGTTCTTAACTCCATCTTCTTTTCTAAAACCACATAAGAGGTAGAGTATAATTTTTGTATCGATTTTGAAACATAAACTATAAATGTATTTCTAAACCAAATATCAAACTGTATTTCAAACTCTGTATATTTTTTGGATAAATAAAGATTATAATATATTCCTCCCTCGCACACTCTCTGCGCTCAACGCTCTCTTGGACGCTAAGCCTCACTGTGATGTGTTCTCGGATGAATGGAAGAAGATCTTGTCAACATGTCTGGAGTATTGTGAGATGAGCGTATGACTGTCGAGTAGCTGTATTCTTTTGTTTTTGTACTAATATAATGTGTTGTGTCTTTAACTAATGTAATTAGCCTTTGGCCGTTTTATGTTAAAGTAAAATAAATAAATATTATTATTATACATTTCTAACGTCTTCTTTCCCTCCAGCGCAAGCTCACCTCCGGCTGGGCAGACCCCGCGTGGTCGGACGCCACAGCCATCCGCGCGCGGCGCTCGCCCTACAAGGCGTCGTGGTGCGCGCAGTTCAGAGCCGTACTCTGGAGATCCTGGCTGTCAGTTACTAAGGAGCCGATGTTGATCAAAGTGCGGTTTCTGCAGACTATCGTGAGTATTCCTGCTAAAATATTATGATTTACACTGAATTTTTAAACGCACACAACACAAACGTAGAACCTCCCAGAAATAGCAAATGAATTTAATAGCTTCATTTCATCAGTCACTTTATTGGCTGTGGAATAGCATGGACCTTGGGACCTTTCCTTAAGAGGACGATAACCGACTGTTAATGATTTTATACTGAAGATCACGTCTAAACGACTAGTGTTAATGATTTGAAAAAAAAAAAAACATAAATGAGAGCATTTTGTCAATAACTTAATATGTGATTTCTTTAGATTATGTTTATATTACATGGTGAAATTAATTTGTAAAGTTATGTCTAACGCAGATAAAAAACTGAGAATGACGTAAAATCTACCAAGCGTATTTATCTGAAACTTTCACCAATTTAAAGATAATTTAATTATTGATCTTTTAGTATACTTACGCGTTTTATTAAAATACCTTTGATTTTGTGTATAATAAATTAATAATGCGTCAAATTGGCTGAACGTACGACGCGTTGCGTGAGCTCAGTACAGAACACGCAAGCTAACCACTCAAGGTCACTGGCATATATCTGCGTCTTAAACGGTACCTTCACCAGTGGAATGAAAGAGTAGACTCTTTGATTCCATTGGCGATGCTAAAAGAGTAGACCCTTCGATTCCATTGGCGATGCTAAAAGAGTAGACCCTTTGATTCCATTGGCGATGCTAAAAGAGTAGACCCTTTGATTCCATTGGCGATGCTAAAAGAGTAGACCCTTTGATTCCATTGGCGATGCTAAAAGATTAGACCCTTTGATTCCATTGGCGATGCTAAAAGAGTAGACCTTTTGATTCCATTGGCGATGATAAAAGAGTAGACCCTTTGATTCCATTGGCGATGCTAAAAGAGTAGACCCTTTGATTCCATTGGCGATGCTAAAAGATTAGACCCTTTGATTCCATTGGCGATGCTAAAAGAGTAGACCTTTTGATTCCATTGGCGATGGTAAAAGAGTAGACCTTTTGATGCCATTGGCGATGCTAAAAGAGTAGACCCTTTGATTCCATTGGCGATGCTAAAGGCTAGGTATTATATACATAAATGTGGACCTGCAGGCTTAGCATAACGCTTTCTATTTCTACTCTACTGTAGAATAGAAATCGTTTGTGTACTTGTCTACCCTTCTCGGTAGAAAACTGTCAACTGTCTACACGGAAACGTAATTTTTGTCTACTCTTTCGCCGACAAAACGCTTCCGAACAAAACGGTTCTCGTACGGTCAGTGCTCTGCATTACCTGACCCCTCTTACAAAGGGGTCGTACAAAATCTGATAAGGGGTCAGGATATGCGGAGCACTGACTCTACTAAGCCTGCTGGTAGTAAATAATGTTATAGACCTATAACAGAAGGATAGGATCACGAAAATTTTCATGCACTTAGACAATTTTTTGCACCGTGTGGTTCCGGACGTAAAGAATAGAATCATCAAAAAAAAATCGTCTTTGTCGTAAATAAATAATTATATATTATATATCCCATTTTTTCCCGTGAGTGTCGTAAAAGGCGACTAAGGGACTTACTAGAGAATGGGCAGCAGCGTTCTCTATGCATTTTAACACACACCATACTGCGATCGCCAACCCGCCTGCCAAGCATGGCGATTATGGCAACCCCCCTCACCTTTTGGGGGAGAACTATGTCCAGCAGTGGACGTCTTTCGGTTGGAATGATGATGATGATGAGGCAATTTTTATGATATCCATGCATATCCAGCATGACTTGCACTTAATTAGGACCTAAGGGTAAATTAGGTAATTAATAGATTAGCCAGGGCTACTTCACATTCTCATTCATTACTGGTAGTAACTCTCTTACATTGTTACAGATGGTGTCAATCCTGATCGGCGTGATCTACTTCGGACAGAACCTGGACCAGGATGGCGTCATGAACATCAACGGTGCCATCTTCATGTTCCTCACCAACATGACCTTCCAGAACATCTTCGCTGTTATTAACGTAAGGAAAATTTTATTTGAAAATAATGCAGTTATTGGAGAAAGTTGGCTTTGATGAAAACGTTAGTTAAACACTTAACAAGGTTGTTAACAGTCCAATACGAGTATACATTAGACATACTTTGGTTCGCTTCACCAATCCAAGACGTTCCTCTCCTAACAGAACAGTTAAAAATCATTCGAAGAAGAATAATGTTTACAATATTATTTAATTTGACTGCCCAAACTACTTCAAGCTTTTTCTTCCTCTAAAAGCTCGTAAAAACTCTTCCTCTCTCCTTAAACATCATCATAGCTCTTGTTTCATGTTTATTATTGTTCATTGCGTATACAACCTGTTTTTTTTGATATCCCATAACTCTAGGGTTATATTCTGTAGGTAAAAAATAATACTAAAACTCCTAGAATAGGTGGTCCAAAAATGCATCGTTTCGGAGATATCATCAATCATAATTAAATTAGGTCAAAAATTGTCACCAGTATGACGAATCTTTACTTTTGCGAGGTTGCCAAACTTCGCAGTAGTGTAGTAAAATAAAATATGTAGGTATGTTGGTATCGGGGCTTCCTGGCGGCAGCTAGTGAAGGGAAAGCTACCTTGTCTACGTTGTCATATTTCACGTAAGGGTGTTTTACATTAATAATCGTGACTTTGCCGAATTATTTTATATGAAAACTGAAAAAAAAAAAGTTACGAAGGATTGGAACATAACTCATATGCCAGTTGATTCTTTGATATGGCCTCAATCATACCCTAGAGTTATGGGATATAAAAAAAAATACGTTGTATATATATATAAGTGCGTGTGTGGGTGTATTTATTGTATATGTAAATGGTATACAACTGACTACCTGCAGTATTGTCACTCCTTCTCCCTTTAATCCATCCAAAGGTTATCTATAAAAGATCGCTTTTAGCCATAAGACTGCCCATTGTGTCACCTTATGTAAAATTTAAACATTTATATCTGTAACTTTTATGGTGTACATAATAAAGAGTATTCTATTCTGTTCTCGTACTCAACAGTATTTTGTTTTGTCAACAGGTATTCTGCTCAGAACTACCAATCTTCATCCGAGAGCACCATTCAGGGATGTACCGAGCCGATGTGTACTTCCTCTCTAAGACATTAGCGGAGGCGCCGGTGTTCGCGACCATCCCGCTGGTGTTCACGACCATCGCCTACTACATGATAGGGCTCAACCCTGACCCGAAGCGGTTCCTCATCGCCTCGGGGTTGGCAGCCCTGATTACTAATGTTGCTACATCTTTTGGTAAGTTTGATTTATTTATTGCTTTGTTTTAGTGAGAGGTATTGACGAAATAATAACGTGTGTCGGGCAATACTGCTCACTTTCGCTTTAAATGATGCTTTGTTTTAGGGAGAGGTATTGTCGAAAAGATAACGTGTGTCGGGCATTACTGCTCACTTTCGCTTTAAAATGATGCTTTGTTCTAGTGAGGTATTGACGAAATAATAACGTGTGTCGGGCATTACTGCTCACTTTCGCTTTAAAATGATGCTTTGTTCTAGTGAGGTATTGACGAAATAATAACGTGTGTCGGACAATACTGCTCACTTTCGCTTTAAAATGATGTTTTGTTTTAGTGAGAGGTATTGACGAAATAATAACGTATGTCGGGCAATACTGCTCACTTTCGCTTTAAAATTAATGAATGATATGATCAATTTATGCTTTCTGGAAAAGTGCCATTATCTTTTATTTCAAAGTAAGTTCTTTGCGGATTTAGCGAATGAAATTACTATTTGTTGGTTAGGGTGCTAACCAGATTTTTTTTAATGAAGCGCCATTAAAAAAAATCTGGTTAGCACACGTTATCCTTCCGACAATACCTCTCCCTAAAACAAAGCATCATTTAAAGCGAAAGTGAGCAGTATTGCCCGACACACGTTATTATTTCGTCAATACCTCTCACTAAAACAAAGCATCATCATCAAGCATCACTTCATAGAAGGCAATTTTCAAAGCAGTTTCCTAACCATATACAGACTACTTTTAAAGGCGTATTGGGCGGGTTTTACCCAGCCTTATCCAAGGCCTTTTCTGGGAAAACAACCTTAATTTAACAGCGGCACAGCCTTCCATTAACAAATCTAATTGCACTCAAACATTTTGTTCTCTCAACAAATAATAAACACGTTATTTTTTTTGTACTCTGCTAGTAATTTAAATGTCTACCTTCAAACAACAATAAATGTTGTGCCGCTAGCAACAAAAACTGCCTACTTAAACAAAAAACAGTATCGTCCAATTATAGTCGAAACAAGGTCACTGACCCCACAACATTGAAGAAATATTGTGCAACAAACCTGTAGGTTTACTGTCAAATATTGTAACTAAAGTAATAGCTTTATTAATTAAAGTTCATAGAGAAAACCGCGACTACTAATGTAATGAAAGCCTAATTTAAATGACAATTTCAAAATCATTAAATAAATATTTGACTAGGGAGTTACTATGACATCTCGATAGTAAATTACTCACTTTGAATTAAGAGCTATCGAGAGGTCGAGCTCAAAACTGTAACGGCCTGGGCACCTATTGAGGTAATTACGACAGGCACGATAAGAAGTAGAGTAAGTTTTAAGGGTAGATTACTGCACAACGGCTGACCTTACACATTTTGAATCTGTTTAATTTTTGTAAAAGCAAAAGTAGTATGTAAGGGTTGTAGCAGCTGGCGTTCTATACTTTCTGCCTACCCCCATGAGAAGGCTTGAGTTTATGTACGTTTTAAATGATAAAGGATGATGAATTGATGATGCACACGTAGAAGTGTGTCCCACTATTTCGGAGTAAGTGAGTAATGAAATCATTACCAATAAGTTTGCATCAACGACAGATGCAAAATACGCACTCCAAGATATTTTAATCCTATACAATCCGAGCAACAAGAAATTTTCCAATTTCAAACTTGAAATTCTCCACGTATTTAAAACTCAAAACCAACAACCAAACCTCAAAACAGTATTTTAATAGACCTCTATAAAGCTATTAAACCTCCACATGGCCACAACCTTTTTCACGCTCCGAAACGGGTTTAACATTGCGCAACGGTTACAAAATGGAATGGAAGACTCCAAGAATGTAGCCTTATCTTGAAACATTTTTATTAACTTGACTATGCTAAGTTTGCCATAGATTAACTTTAAAGGTGGAAACGACAATCCTACTTCCAAAATGTGAAAGTTTGTGTGTTTGGATGTTTGTTACTCAATCACACAAAATCGGCTGAATAGATTGGGATGAAATTTGACACACAGATAGCATATTTCCCGATATTCCAACTATAGGTATCTTTTACAAGTTTATTGATCTAGTTCTACATTAAATTAATGAAGATGTTTATTTTGCCAAAAACAGAGCTAATCATTTCCTTAAAGTCTACATTAATAGCTAGGTTTATTTTTTTAAATAAGACGCAAGGAAATTACTTTGTTAGAATAAAATAGAATAGAATAGAATAATCTTTAGTATGTTCACCATAAAAATTACAGATATAAATTTTGAAATTTTAAATAGGTTGATACAATGGGCGGTCTTATCGCTAAAATCGATGTTTACAGACAACCTTTGGATGGGTTAATGGGAGGAGAGACAATACTGCAGGTAGTCAGTGGTGTACCATTTACGAATACATTAAATACATAAAGCATACACTTATCTATACAACACTAGCTTTTGCCCGCGGCTTCGCTCGCGTTAATTTAGAATTTAACAATCAATTCGAGTTGTACACTGCTTGTTGTTTGATGTTTGGCAGCAAAAAAGTCTTAACACACTATTAAAGTTTCTATATTAATATAATTCAATCATGATTCGAAAGACACGTGGCGCCATTTACTATCATAAGAACGTTATTGTTGTTTTCCTCGGGAACAGTACTACTTTTCGGGATGAAAGGTACCCTTAATGTCCGTTTCTGTACACCTGACAACATATATGCAAAATTTCAGCATGATCGGTTTAGTGGTTTAGGCGTGAAATGTAACAAACAAACAAACAAACTTACTTTCGCATTTATAATATTAGTTAGGATTAGGATGTCCCAGACACACAACCTCTTAAGGGGTCATAGTACTCATCATTATCATCAACGTTTACTATGGGACATGTTGTATACATTTAAATATACAATATACAATAATAAACATGAAACAAGAGCAAGGGAATGTATTAAGTAATGATGATGTTTAAGGAAAGAGGAAGTATTTTTTTAACCAGAATTTTAATAGTGGACAAAGTTTGAGCACGCCTTATCGGCACGGGCAAGGCATTCCATAACCGTACTGCTTGAACTGTAAAAGACAACATAAAAGCTGGTGGAATGCATCTCTAGTCTCAAATTTTCCGATGACCTCAGATATCTTTTATGTGTGTCATGAAGGAACTTGAAACGTTGTTTAAGATAAGAGGGGGTTGTAGGATTGAACAGAATACTGTAGAGCTGAAATAAGATATGAGAATTCCGGCGAAGACGTATGGGAAGCCACTTGAGCTTTGACGAAATTCGGAAAAGTGATCATATTTGCGCAGGCCAAATAAATTTGAAGTTGCTCAAGTTATATACCGCAGTTTTAGTGGCAGTTGGAAGAAAGTTCCACAATAGTCTCAGGGACTGCCCGGATGTAAAATTTTTGCGACTTACGTGCTGGGGAACCCAATAAAGATGTTTATTGACCCAAACTCCAAGGTTCTTAACCTTTTCGCTTACTGGAATAGGAGTTCCGTTAAATTTAACTAGGGGAAGCTGCGACCAGTTTATCTTGGGGCCATCCGTTATTGTTGGCAGCTCAAGGATGACTTGGGGTCATCCTTGAGCTGCCAACAATAACGGATGGCCTGAGCATTAGATGGATTAACCTGCAACCCATGTGTGTGTGTGTGTGTGTCCAGTCGCAGATTGAACCCAAATCTTTGTTAGGATTGTTGTTGTTTTGTTAGGATTTATTTGATAGTTTGAAAATACTCCCATGCATTAGTATCAATTGCCAGTGTTTTAATTTATTGTTGTCTCCACATTGTGTAATAAATTCGAAGTTTGGCATTTCTTCTCTAGTTGGTGGGTCGGGGCCTTGAGTCGGTCGGTGATAAATTGTTATGAAGAATGATTGTCTGTTGTTTTCTATTTCTTGTTATGGGACCTGAAATGAACCTACTGTAGGTTGTTCTTGAACGTTGAATCTGTTATAGATTCTATGTGTTATGTATATAACTGCTGATATGTGGGTACCTACTATAAGGTTCATCTCTACCTAACCCTTCACGCAAAACAGGCTGATAAATAATTTATTTTTGTAAGTAGGTTTGTACAATCACTTTTACACGTCAATCATATTAAAAAAAAAAAAACTAGATGAGGTCGGCGTTTCGTATCTGACTACTCTGAGAAGAAAGGCCAAAACAAACTCAGAGGTCACACTCTCTTTTAAAGTCCAGACATAATCTAGGTCAGGACATGTGAAGACCATGTAGATTGGTGTCTGAAATGATCTTTTGATGAAAGAATCACACAGATTGGGGCGACCTGTACAGTCAGTGCACGCATTTGTCAGTAGTCGTGCAGCTCAACTCAGATGAGCTCAACTGGACTCAGCTGATGTTATGTTGATCTTTTAATCTTATATTTTGAATTGATTTTAAATAATTTATATTTTTACATTTTTCTCACATATCTTAGAAGCGACAAGAATAATGTACCCAGGATTTTGTAATATCTTGATTTAAAAGAGTGTCCTTGGTGTTCCTTGCATGTTCTCCATAGAGATCTACGTTTTGGAATACGCAAATAGCTTCAACTTTCTGACTAACTGACCGACTCTTTAACAATTCTAAAGTGCCTGTAATTGGTTTAATTGAAATAAATGCTTTCACTTTATGTATGGCTTTTTTGTACAACAGTTTTAGATAAAAATATAATAAAAATATATGATGACTACAATGTTTGATGTTTTAACTATTATCTGTGATTGGCATTAACCGGATCGGAATCTGTTGCGGTTAATTAAAAAAATAAATTTCAACCTTTAAAAAAAAACAAAATTTGAACCTTTAAAGGTTGAAATTTAGTTTTTTTTACTGAAACGTGTTTAGCTCATAACTAAAATCTAGAATCATAAAACCAAAATCTAGAAACATAAAATATCTAGTTGTTCAACGTGAAGGAAATGTTAAATTGGTTTTAGTAATGTAATATTTGACGGCATGGTTGGCGCAGTAGTTAAGCGATTGACTGTTGCGCTGCGTGTCGCGGGTTCGATTCCCGCACGGAACAAATATTTGTATGACCTACAAGTAGTTGTTCCGGGTCTGGCTGTTTGTGTATGTGAGTTTAAATGTTTGTAAGCGCACCCACGATACAGGAGAAATTCCTAGTGTGGGGCATCGTTTTTTTTTTTTTTAAGAACAAAGAAGAATAAGTAAGTCAATTTTAGTGATAGTTAAGTATTACATTTGTATTTCTTGCTGAAACCAATTAAAATATGACAAGACGTATGTTACCTACGGTATTGTATTGATAATTGTATAAATTTAACACACACAAAAATCTAATATACAATACATACAAACCGCCAACATTATACTACAGGTAATTTAATAGTTTTCTCGCGATACTTCCCCGATCAATATGAGATGAAACGAGATACAAATTTCTCTGGACCACAGCTTCTCGCGTGTCGTGCAATATAATAGTACCACAGCACAGTTAGGCGGTTTCCCACAATTTACATCAACACGCCACTATTGAGGTTAAGGCCCTAAAACATTGTGGTATCAATATGTCATCAGGAAACGGAATGTGATTTATGAATAGCTAGCTTTTGCCCGTGGCTTCGCCCACGTGGATATCGGAAAATATCCCATGGGAACGTACTACCCGGACTAAAAGTATTAAATCCTATCCGCCTTATTACAAAACAAGATTTATATTTTGACATGGCGTAAACCATGGAGCCAGTTTTTGTAATAAGAACGTAACTGTGATTGAAATACCGTTCTTTATACTAAACTGAAAACTTAGTTCGGTACTACGTTGTCAGTTTTGTGTTTAGAACTTTACCATAGTCGGAATAAAGTTCGAAATTCAATAATGGCTCCATGTTTTAAACCGGGGTCTGAAGATAAACCTAGTTTTGTAATAAAGGGGTATGTGTTCATCCACAATAAATAAAATGTGTATGTAGCATTTTTATACCCG